>CAWUFW010000417.1:3152500-4471854 GCA_963921515.1 Calotriton arnoldi | reverse complement strand
AATGAGCCCCATAGATAGGTCTATCCGGCCTGTTCTCAGTCTTTGCATTTGAGTGCCAGGACGCCTCAGCAGAGGTAGCCGGGTGCTTTACAAATGCCATTGATTGATTGATTGATTGATCGAGACAGCCAATAGCTTGATGATGAGAGAGAAATACTCCTATGGTTGACAGTGCTGGAATGAAGGAGGATCCAGCAAGATCAAGGATTTGCCTAGCCCCAGTTAAATATGTTGAATTTGTCCCAGTATAATTTGCCAATACCCAGGCCCAATTCAGCAGCGCCCGCACATTGTCTGCTTTCTCATCGGAGCAGCAATGTGCAGGTGGTACTGGGGCTTTCTTATTTTAGACTCCCGCCGGGCCCAGAACAAAGGCCAAATTTAAAGTGCCGCCATCCCTCCTATTGTTCAAGCACAATCCTGACTGGATGCTAACTGAACCCTAACACATAGACGCCAATGCAATGGAGGGGAAAAAGGCACACAGCTTATCACCTCACAAGTACTTTAGAGAAACTATAATTTGGAGGCAAGCTTTTGACTTTGTTCAATCCCTGCATATGTACAGCTGTAAACTGTAAGAATGTCAGATGCATCAGTGTGTATGAGTATTTATGTGTATAACAATTTAAATAGCACTTACTATTCTTTTATAGCGTTACTCATCCCAGTGTAGGGTTTCAGAGCAGTTTACATCACATGCACACATTATATATTGACAATAAGTTACACAATTGTGTAAAACAAAGTATTTCATAAGGCAATGAGGGTTTCAAGGTGTAGGAGTGACACAGTTTTAATGGTAGGGATTACACGATAAGAGTGCATGACCAGGAGAAATACAAAGTAGGGGTGGGCGGACAACTCCGTTCCGCCCACGGAATGTGCGGAATTTTGCCTGTTCCGCGTTCCGCAAAGTAGGCGGAACAGGCAAATCTCTGCACACTCGGGCGGAGCGGAGTTGGCTCTCCGCTCGTCTCCGCCCGCACTATTAAAACATTATAAATAAGAATTTAAAACACCTTACCTTATCGGTGGCGTCCCCGGGCATCCCTCCTTCCCCATTGCGACTTCTTCTTCAAAACTGCGCATGCGCGGGTGTCCGCGCATGCACAGTTTTCCAGAAGAAGACGCGATGGAGAAGGAGGGAAGCCCGGGGACGCCGCCGATAAGGTAAGGTGTTTTAAATTCTTATTTATAATGTTTTAATAGTGCGGGCGGGAGGCGGGTGGCGGGTGGCGCGTAGCGGAGCTACGCGGAGTGTGCGGAGATTGGTTCCGTCTCCGTGGCACTCCGCGTAGCCCCGCTATGCCCACTACGCCCACCCCTAATACAAAGTAAGGATTTAAAACGTAACGTAGTTCTTAGGTTTGTCTGCACTAATAAGACATTATTACTTTACAAAGACACCCTTTCTAGCAGCCTCATAATAAAGAAAACAATAAGGTTCTAAACCCATGCCTTGCATTTGCACGCAGGTTCTTGATCCCTGCCAGTTCCTATCTCACTGTGCTATATTAGAAGGATTGTGGTTTATGAACTGCAAGTAATAAAAAGATAGTTGTGTCAAAAGCAGTAACCCACTTACCTATTTACATAAAATAAAAATCTGTCATCTGCATGTTTAACCATGTCTTTGCAGGAGGCACATTAACCTTCTATGCTACTTTGAGTCAAAACTATGAGTAGACAAAACACAGATCTTTCCAGCAGGTGCAGTAACCAATAGAGTTATATTTCCATTATTATTATTCCCTGAGATTTACTGGGCACACAAAGCTCTCTGCAGCAGGTGCCTTAACCCCATAAGATATTTTAAAATTTAGCATTTGCAACCATTTAAGCCAGAACTGATTTGCTGTCACATTTCTCCTTGTTGCTAATTTCTCTGTGGCAGAGTTTTAAAAAAATATATGCATAGGTTGACTACCAGACTGCTTTTCGTGACTCAAACCCCTTTTTGTTGACACACCTTGACACCCAATTTATGGGTTCCCGGAGTAAAATATTTCCATTATAGCGCTGATGGTTAATCTAAGATGCGATTGTCAGTCTCTCAAGTCAGTAGTTGATAGTTGAAAGTCGTTGATCTCAAACAGTGAATGGTTCAACGGGGCTGGCCCTAATGTCACTTTATGTATATTGTAAGCAATAGGACTTACAAGCAGCTGTGCTGTCAACCCAGACTTATCACGGAGGTACGATTTGTTTGGTTGACAAAGAAAACTGAACAACTTTACTGGGCAGCACCTTGGGGCATAGGTAGTCTCTGAACAACAGAAATGGGCATTCATACAAATAGGGCTATCCAGTAAAAATATAGACTTTAAAAATATAGATTACAGTAACGAATAATAAAAGTGTATACTCTAAAAATATCGATCATGCAATAAATTAAATTTACGGAAATATTGATACGTAGCCAGACCCATTATTAAGCTTGTGCGCCCAAATATGTCAAGACTGTCCTTAAAACAGTAAATGGCCCAACAACAGGTATAAACTGCATTCAGATGGGATTTGGGATTCGTTTGTAGGTAGCTAATATATTAGTGTTATTTTTGTAGTATACATTTTTTACTTCAGTTTTGTATTATATTTTGACATAGAAACCACAAATGGTTAAGTGTGTGGTAAAGTATTAGTGACCTTTGTAAAAATATAAAAATAAAAAACATTAATAAATAAATACACATTTGCAAGTGGAGTTTGTATGCAGAATAGAGGATGAAGAATATAGATATTGAATATTACAGTAGTTAGAAAATGTATTGAAGTGGGCTTGTGTAGAACTGCTTGCTAATGAAGCTCTTTCTGACACCTGCCCAGGTCTCTCGGTTGGATTATTCGGTGCTATGCATGGACATTTGTGTGGATACCATGTAAATGTCTTTTGTGTACTGCATAAGTGGGTGGTGGGGGATTAATGAGGATTTGTTGATGTTTTGTTGTGAGTTATGTATGGACCTCTGGGGACTACATGGGTGTCTATTGGGAGCAGTGTATAGATCTGCTGTAGACGTTATACGGATTTGTAGAAACTATGTGATGATTTGTTTTGATTTATGTAGGGGTCTGTTGCATTCCATGTTATGGGTGGTTTGTAGTGGTTCTATTAGGATAAGTTGTGGCTCTGTGAGAATACAGTAGGGCTTTTTGAGAATATTTTGAGACTGTCTGAGGGTCTGTTTAGAGCTATGATTGGGTTGTGTGTGCTGTATGAGACCCTGTTTGGGGATTTTTGAGGCTCTCTTGAGTGCTAGCTGAGGGTCCGAAAGGAGCTATATGTGGCTCAGTGAGGAGTTATCTCGAATTGCATCGGAGCATTTGTTAGGACGTTGGGAGGATCTTTTACTGCCTTTTCAGGATTTGTTGGTGCTGTGACAGGGTCTCCTTGAATGATATGTCATTGTATTTTCAGAGGGATATAAGTAGCAACTAAAACTCAAAGTGTTGGTTTGTTGGGGCTGTCTTTTGTGTTGGGATCCATGTGAGCGTCGTATTGGGAAATATGTGAAGGTCATTTAGGAGGCATGAGAGGGTCTGTGCAGGCTATGTGTGAGTAATCTATGGACTAAGGTATTGTCGGCTGGGACCATTTCTTGGTCAAGGGATTCAATGAAATATCATGGGTGTTTTAGGAGCTTGGTGAGTGCAGATAGACATGGGATCCGGGAGAGAGCATGATGGGGTCTAAGTTCAGCTTTACAAGGGTATGTTCTGAGGCATACACAGCTACATTAAGGGCCACACATCTAGATCGAATGGCTCTTAGAGCCTGTTGGGTGTAATGCTAGGACCCGTTTTGAATATGTTGAAGGCTGCATGAGGTTACTGGGGGCTGTGTGGGAGTGATTTAAGCTATGTGACTATCTATCTGTTGGGAGAAATCCAATGATTTGCTCAGGAATATTCAAGGATCTATTGGGATCTTTTGTTAGGATATGTTACCGGAATATAATATCCTGTGGGGGCCAGATGAAATACAATTTGAACTATGTGAAGTACTCTTGTCTGCAATTCAAAGATCTGTCGAGAGCAATGTCAGTGGAAATTGTGAATTAAATGATGGCGTGTTGTGAAATAGGTTAAGAATTGTATTTTAATCCAAACAAAACTGTCCGCCTCAGAAAAATACCATTTAACAATAGATCCCGCTAGATTAATTTGCTCTGAATTTATCTAAAACATACGCATTGGATAGTACCGTATTTAGCAGAAACAGACCCTAGGTACAGCAGGTTTTTTAAATTATTTTTGCTAATCATAGAGAGGACTGCAAAGCCTGGGATCGGCCTGGCTCCCCCCATCCTGTGCCCTCTTTCTTATGACTGTGGACATTTGGAAAGCACCCAGCATGTGACCTGTTGCTCCCGGTGCCCGTTTCCTCGTGCTGACGTCATTGCTTTGCAATATTTGCCAGCTTGTGGGAAGAGGGCTCTTTTAGTCATAAAGTATTTTTCGTCTTCCCTCTGCCTTCTAGGGGATGCATTATTTGCAGACTTCTCGGAAAGGGGCTGAGCGCTTCTTGTTAATTTGAGCTGCAGTCACCGCCATTAAACTATATGGTTGGAAAGTCTGGCTCGAGCAAGAGACCACACAGTAATTTTCCCAAGAAAATTGCAGTGCGTTGCTTCATTCCGTTTTGAGCGAGCTCGCCACAACGAGGAGAGTGGTTGTGGGTGAGAAAACACTTATATTCGACTCATTTTCAACAACTAAACAGCAGGCCATTGTCAATAGTAAAATGACTGAAGTACGATATTCACTAGTGCTAATAATATTTAAAGAAACCGACGTCTCATTTACTGATAGACATAGCCTTTGGATTAAAAAATATGTGTACAAAGCCTTTGGCCTTTCCCACCGATGCCTGCTGCATGTATTCACTGTGGCCCCGGTCACTCGACGTGACGTTTTGAACTCCCGCGAGGGGGTGGAGCTAGGAAACTCCACTCTGGCTTGGCGTTCTTAAGCTCCCTGAGTGAACGCGTTCTCCCACAAGATGCTGGGCGTAGAGGTTTCAGTAGAAACGCCGGCCAGTCTGGCACCCTTGATGAAATATGTGAAGCATGCTGGCGGGGAGTTGGACACTTTATCAAGAACCACTTTTCCAGCACCGCTTACCTTGTTGTAACTAGTTAACGGCTTCTCTCTTCTACCCAGGGCTTTAAGTGGGATGAAAAAACTGGGGGGTCTCCCATAGGGGCGTGGCCGATGAAATTATGGGCGTGGCTTAAAACACTTTAACTAAAAATCTGTACTTAGCATAGTGTGCTGCCCCACTGGTATTTTGCTGCTTCTGTCCATTCATCCAGATATATAACACAAGTAACTTTACACCTACAACAAGCCAGGACTATTGGCTTTGTCAATGGTTGTAAATTGCATAAGATAAATAAGCAACAACTATGACTTCGTTGTATATAATATTGAAAATGCTTCGGTTCGTATGGGTGAGGTGGTGGCTAAGGCTAGAGCTGCCGACTTTCGAGCGCAAAAAGCAGGTTCGAGCCTCACGTTGGCTCAACATCCTGTGATTCAAAAAATGAATATGTCCTTGTGTAATTTAACTGGTGCTCCAGTTTGCTCCAAGTTTGCGCTATATAAAACTGAAAAATGAGCCTCTTTGAAGTTACATCAAAAGCAGTGACGGTGGTACTATTGCAGAGTTAAGCTTTTTTTTTTCCCACCCTGAAGGAAAAAATGGAGAGCCCGGTAGGGACCCGTCTTGGCACCTGCTTTTAAGAACTGCCGGTCAGCACCGGCAGGAACCGGCCCACTTAAAGCCCTGCTTCTACCCTCAGTGTGTGACTACAGGGTCCGCCCACCTCTAAGTTGCCCTATGGGACCCTATTAAGCATTTGAACACAATGCTTTTATTACCTATCCCAACTGTAGCTTACTCCAGTCTGGTATGACGAGTGTTCACCAGTTTTTTCACATGCATCGATACTTTCTAGAATAGCCCAAGGGGCTACCACAAGCAAGAAAGAAAAATATCTACATGCATGTTGTGTGTGTCTTTGTTCGAATGTCTGCCAACACATACATATGTTTTATCCAAGAGCATGCTATTGTACTCACTTTTGGTGAGATGCACTTTGGGTTCCAGGGCAATTTTCTCAGAGAACGATGATTGAAGAACCTTTATGATGTCATGTTGTAAGTGCTTTCTACATCTTATAGGTACCGAGCCAGTATATCCAGGGATTGTGTAAGTCAGTGACTCGCATGGATTTTTTGGTTCACGTTGCACCCTTACACTTTATAATACAGGATAATGTCCACAGATTTATCAATATTTAGGGATCTGGCACAGTAAGGTCCTGAGGCAAGCCACAAGACCACAAGCATTACCTTTCGGGCCGGTGAAGGCCCGCGACACATCTTTATTCCTGCACGCTGGGGTGGGACTCGGTCCCCCAGCAATCTCGGCAGCAGCGAGGGAGACGGGGCCAGTCCTCCCTGCGCCTTTAAAGCACCTGGAGCTCTCCCGCACCGCAGGACGTGCGTGGCGTGCCCGGGCCATGCTCTGGTAAAGTCCTAGCTAAGGGTGAACCCGTCGGCGGCCAATCGAGGTTGGGCTGAGCCCCCCCTTTGGTCTTCTGATCCCTGCACTATTCTTATCCCCATTTTATGCCCTGTGACCTTGCGACCTGTTGTGGAGGCTTTGTCGAGAACAGGGGGGCGGTCTCCCAGCACCAACCTGCAAACACGACCACCGACGAACACACTCGTGCCTGGGCAAAGCGGCAGGGGGCAGCTGGATTGGGTAGGCCTCGCTCCTCTTTGGCCCTACGGAGGAGTAAAGTGTTGCCGGCTGAGGACCAGCTTTTTTATACCCAGGGGAAGCCAGTGCCCATAACCCCTAGTACCACCAGTGGGTCGCACGCTGCCAACAACGCCAGAAGTTACCAGCGCTTTACAAAAGTGGAACAGGACTCTTGTTGGGCCGGATATCTTGTGTATCATCAAGCAAGGGACAGGCACGTGGAAGGTATCGTGTATAACATCTAACTCCTGGACAGCTTTGCCTCCTTTTATTTGACTTTACCTTGATCTGCCCTAAGAACATAGCATATTTTACCGCAACTTGTTTTAGACTGTCCACAGTTTGCTCTGATTTTACCAATTGCGTAACTCATTTCTTTTCCTATTTTTGTATTTCCACTTTTGTATAGTATTTTATACTTCATACTATATTTGGCTGGCCCTTTTCTAAGGTTGGACATAATACATTTTTAAGAGATAGAAAACGTTAAACTCAGTAACCGATATTACACGCACAACTATTGACTCATATCTGGTATGAGCAGTTAGTGCGATTACTGAAGAAATAGATAGGACAGAACGTCACCTGTCATTGGGACCAGGTGTGGTGGTTGGAGGGAAAATAGGTGATGGTAGCGGGCTAGTACCAGAAGGGAATGCGCAATTGGAGGAAGTAAATCTTATTGAGATCCATGAGGCTTCTGGGGTCTCCCAAAGTGCAACAGAGCTAGAGACCATTACACAAACTGACTTCCTATGCACTCGTACATCTGATGGACCACCGACCCCAAAGAGGAAGAGAGGGTGCTAGAAAAATCAAGTAATGGCGGGAGGCAAGAAAGGCCCCATTCAGAGGCCCTTAGACCCAGCCAGTAAGAGCATGACTGACACAGACACCTCCTTAAATAGGCAAACTGCACAAATAGTAGCCGCTATAGTATCTAAAATAGAGGATTTGTTAAATCCAATCCGTGAAAAACTTGATAAATTATCCTGTGAAATGGCCAAGATTAGTGGCTCACTTAGGAACATCAGTACTAACCTCGAGAAGGAGAAGGATGTAATAAGGCGGGGTGCACTAAAGCCATTGCCACAGGTAACTGTTCCCTCAGACAAGGCAATAAACAAGGTGACAAGTAGAGAACTAGCAGGGGGTACCAACGATCCAATAATTGTAGGGCATAAATATGGGGGGACTGATTTGGCGGCAAATATTACTTTAAGACAGCAGGCCTCGACAAATCAAGACCAGCAAGTTCAAAGGCACAGACCTGATGTGGACCAACCCCCTGTAAAATGTACCCAGATGAGAGATAATGTTGTACACGAGGCAGGAGTTGATGTTTCTATTAATTTGCCACCTGAATGCTGCCCTTATGTGGCAGTCCTAGTTAATGTCCCCCCCTTGCAGCCAGGCCAGAAGGAAACCCATGACACTCTAAAGAATAGAGTGGTACATTGGCTAGATAGGAACTTTGGGTACCCGGTGGCAGGAGCTGACCAGATATTATTAAAGCAAAGAGTGAGCTGGATTGACCCCTTACGGAAGAATCTCAAAGGAGACTGTATAATTATTAATTTTAGAAATCCAAGCATGGCAAGAAACACCCTAGATAGAGCAAATCCACCGATTCAGTTTGACCAGAATATGTCATTACAACCTCTTGGTTTCTTCTTTAGGCATCTACAGTTGACCCAATGCAGGGAAGATGGGTCTGCTCGTCTCACGTATGACCCCAGATTTCAAAATCCATCCCCCATGTGTATTGCCGGTCTCGAATAGATATCAAGCCCTGAGTACCCTGCAAGATAATGATTGACAAGAAGTAGACTATCCCCTCAGTGCTAAGATCTTTACCGCTAAAGATGGGAAAGCTGACCATGGTGGGCTGTATCTAGATGCCATTCCCTCTCCTGATAAAGATTCGGGAACTGACTCCAGAAAAATCGAGTGCACCCGCACAAATATCGAGAGCACCCCCTTAGCTACTTTTAACCAAAATGAGGATAAGGAAAGCGAGTGTGAGTTCTCTACTGTTAACTCAGGGATTGAAGTAGAAAATGGATATAAAATTGCAACTTGGAATATTGCTGGTCTAATAAGTAAACAGGATTCTTTGGGATGGCAAGATTTTATCAAGGAACTAGACATGATTTGCTTACAAAAAACTTGGTGCATTGACCCTATCTATATAGAAGGATTCTCCTCACACTGGTTACAGGCAGTACCATCTCCTGCTGGAAGAGCGAAAGGGGGGCTCCTGATCCTTGTCTCAAACAAGTTACCGGTAATTGTAAAGAGGGTTGTCACAATAGGAGCACACTCTCAAATCATGTGGTTACATTGTAAAGATGGTAGAGATGTGGTTGTGGTAAGTAATTACAATAATGTGTTTGACTCAACCCGTAGTAGTATTGTACTAGAGCTGGACAAAGGGCTTGATACATTGTTAAGTTCTATTCACAACAACATCGTACTTATTTGGGTTGGGGATTTTAATATTCAAATATGCCCTTTGTCGGCTACTCAAGTATGTGGGGTTAAGAGCAAAGAGGGTGATGATTTTATTCATTTCCCACACAATGATTTTGGAGGAGCCCTGAACTCAATGATTGCCAACTTTTATAGGTAGGAATGCTGCATCTATCATCGATCATGTGTTAATTTTTATCTAGCGCTAGCTATATGTGTTCCTCTCCATGGGTTGCCCAGCTAGCACTGAGCGATCACAACTGTATTAAAATGACACTCCCCTTCTGGGGTACAAAAGCTGTAGTCCATCCAAGTGCCATAACTAATATTGCCCCATTTAGACCTAACAGGGCCCGTATTAAATGGGAGGGAGTGGAAACCCAATTTTTTTGCATGAAATTGTTATAAATTGTGGCATGGAGATTTTTTATTGCCTTAACGATGTTGTTAGCTCCAATGAGTTGATAGCTAATTTTATCAAAATTAATGCTATTATTGATGGAATTCTGACTGCTCGTTTTAGGGAAAAAAATAGGCAATGTAGAGGGAGGTTTGACTATACCTGCACCTGAGCTTAAAATCAACTGAAGCAGGCCCTACACTGCAAACCAATAAACAATGCACTAATTAAAAATCTACGGTATAATTATAAATCTGTCCTTGAGGCAAGGAAAAAGGAACTACAGGAGCTAGCTTGGGATAAGCTCTCCATGGCAGCAGATACAGCTAATAATAAGTTATTTTGGGAAACAGTGAATTCGCCATTTTTAAAGTGGGATTCATTCCCTGAATTGCTATCCCATGTGAAGCGTGGGTATCGCATTTCTTAAGTATTTTTAATCCATCAGATTATGAAGCATCTATGGAATTAAGCGTAGCACAGAGTAATTGGCCCGCTTTACCACTAAATATCACAACTGAAGAGGTTCAGATGGGATTAAAGGGAAGCAGGGGGGGAAGCCCCAGGCCCGGACGGGGTCCCAGTAGATGTATATAAAGCTGCAACAGATTTATGGGGGCCCATTCTTACTAAGGTTTTTAATACAGCCACGACAGAGAATATACCGCCCCTCGTGGGGTCAATCTATTATCATTCCTATTTATAAGAAAGGCAATAAGTCAGAAGCAAAAACTTACTGCCCCATATCGCTCCTATATTCGTCAGTAAAGGTGATGAGTAAAGTATTATTAGTGAATTTAGCAGAGTGGGCAAATGAAAATGAGATACTCTACCCAGCGCAATATGGTTTTAGGAAAGGGTTAGGGACCATAGAGCAATGCATTAATTTGAAATTACTAATAGGCAAATATACGTGCGCCAAAGAAGGGAGATTATATCTTTGCTTTGCAGATCTTAGCAGCGCTTTTGATCTTGTTGACCACACAATTCTTTGGCCAACTCTGCTTAACCTTGGCGCGCCTAAACTGATCATCTGTTTCCTTGCAAGGCTTTATGAGATGCTATCATGTAAGGTGCGGTATGGGCAGCGGGGCGAGTGTACACCAAATTTTGATGTCAAACGAGGTATTCGCCAGGGCTGCGTCCTCGCCACACTCTTTTTTTCATTATTCATAAATGAGGTCGACAAAGTTTTGCAATTGGTCCAGGCAGACGCCCCACAAATTGCCGGTAGTTAGATACCGGTGCTGCTATATGCAGACAACGCTGTGTTGCTTTCTAGGACCCTGGTAGGCCTACAACGATTAATTGATCATTTTATTGCAGCAAGGAAACTGCTAATTAACAAATCAAAAACTTTTACTATGATATGCGGTCCTAAACCAAAGAAATTTAAAACTTTTTATATTGATAGCACCCCTGTAGAAACTGTTAACACTTTCTGCTACCTGGGAGTAACCTTCTCGGGCAGTGGGAATTGGACACATGAATTAACCAATGTTCGATCTAAGATGATTAAGAGCGCAAATGGGGTTTTTAGATTTGCATCAAAATTAGGCAATCGCCCTATCAAGGAAATGTGAGCAATATATAAGGCTAGATCTGTTGCTACTGCCCTATATGGTGCAGGGGTGTGGGGCCATAACTGTAGCCAGGTACTGCAGCGAGAAGAAAACTCCTTTTTAAAACGTCTCTTAAGTTTACCCCCAACAGCGCCACTGAAGTAATTCATCAAGAAGTAGGATTAGTATACCTAGCCAATCTGATTGCTATGCGGCTGCTGTTGTTATGGAGATCTATCTGGGCCAAAGATGAAACTAACTTTACAAAATCAATCATTGAGGACTGCCTCCTCCTGGATAAAAAATTGTGTATTCCTTGGTTAAAATATATTAGTGACTCATATAATAAATTATTTAAGTTAATCATTGAAATGAACCCGGGGCAAGTGATTACCTTAACTAAACAGGAAATTAAGGATGCATTTTTGACTTATAAAACAGAGGCCCGTATGAGAGTGGTAGGGAAACCATCAACTTTTATATTTTAGCAAACAATCGAATCTAGGAAGGGAGTCCAAGATTATGTGACTCAGGTGACTAAGCCAACACATCGTTTTGTATTGATTAGACTGAGACTAGGAATAGTACACCATTTAGTCGCTTTTCCTGTGATGAAAATGTGCCCCCTAGATTCTATCCCCTGCCCTTGTGACGGGCAATCTAAGCAAAGCACAAGTCACCTTATGCTCTTTTGTAATTTTTATCTGTATTTTAGGCGTTATTATTTGAAACCACTTTTTATCAAATACAATGTGAGAACGCATAAAGCTGCTATGAAATTACTCGCTGCCCTTAATGATCCCGGGATCTGTTTTCATATTGCATTATTTATTCTAAAAGCAATTAATATAAGAAAATGCATTGTCTTCTGATAATTGATCAACATGTATTTGATATGGAGTGCTCTATGTATAACTGGGATTTTTTTTTTTAAAGGACTGTTTTTAGAACTATATTTTTAACTTGTAATTGCTTTTATGGATGTTTGTACATGCTGAATAAAGATTATATTGAATTGAATTGAATTGACCACAAGACCCCAATTTGGGCCCAGGTGGTGAAACATGTAGACCACGATCCCATAGATGATGTCAGCGATCATTACCACCCCTAGTTACATCTCTTTATTTTTTTAATCTTACCCCGATTCCCAGATACACAATAAAACAGACTGGGACATCTGAGGTATTTTTAAGACACATTTAATAGATCCCAGTAACTACCTTGTTTATAAGTGCTCCCACCGCGAGGCGGTTGAGCCCACTCAGGCACATTAGGTGCCTCAGTGTCAACCCAATGTTGAAATATGTCACCGGAGAACTCCGGGGGGTGAGCGTCTCTCAAAAAGTATTAAGGGAGTCCAAGCTCAATAAGGTTTTTTTTAGGGCAATCTACTTTCCTTTGATTTTTCTGAAAAAAATACTGCCAGGGATCAGAGGGGGAAAGTGCCTTGTCCCATTTCAGAAAAATTCAGATTCACATTTTGCTATTTCCTTTTGAGACTCAGTCACAGTCCTGCTGCAGAGTGTGGTTGGATAAACCATAAAAGCAAAAAAATTAAATTGATTTCCATTATCACATCTCTTTCACGGACCCGAGTCAGTAGTGTAGCTAGTGTTTCTTCGCTCCCAGGGCAAGGAAATTAACTGGTCCCCTGGCTGTGGTTTGATTGATAAAATACAGCAATAATCAGGGTTCAGTGGAGCCCAGGCCCCGGTACCACTGCCACTGCACCTGCTGCACCAGCTAAAGCTACGCCCCTGCCCAACGTTGCTGATCTGGCAGAGTTCTTACTTTTACAAATGCATAATTGCCCTTCCCACCTAATGCAGGCACAGGACCACCTGCCTCCTGCAGCTGCAAACAAATAATGAAAGAATACACACTATCAGTCGGAGAGCAGACAGGCTCCATGGCTCACCATTTACCATTGCAGGAGAATGAGATGTGTCCTCAGAGCGATGCTGCTGATACTGCAGCAAAAGAAGAAGGTGTCTTCCTGTGATGTGTGGAATGCAACGGACCACGAGGTGAGTCTCTTAGGAGCCTGAGTCCTGGGTGAAGAAGAACCTCGTCTTTAACAAGAACAGAAGAAAAAACATGCCAGACCTTCCCCTCCTGTTGTTCTCTTCGGCACAGGCTCTGAGAAGTGCAACAGTGAGCGAGGTTGCTGGCCTCGGTCACTCAGGGAAAAGTTTTGTTTGTTTCTCCCACCTGCTTCAGTATATGTTTTCGGCTGGGAAAAGTAAGGGGCTAAATTTTGAGCCTGAAAGGGACCCAGTTCAGTTGCCGTTTTTAATTACTTCCGGTGCTAAGACCCGACATAACTGTTTTTGTAAAGTGCACGTTCTCCTGTAGGCATCTTGAACGCTGAATAACAGATGTTAATTGTTACCCAACTTAATGGTACTCATTTTATCAACCTCAGAAGGATAAAAGGCTGAGTGGACCGCTAGGACTTGAACCTGTGTCTATGAGGTCAAACACAGGCTCCTACAGTGGCTGCATTAGTCCACTAAGCCACCAGGACCCTGCTTACTTAAATCCCTGAGTGGGGTCACCTAAGGAAAAGTTCATGGTAGCAGCTGCTACTCCCTTAGAATGTAAGATGAATGGATACAATGAAACATAGTGACGGCCGGTAAGTTTTGGAGGGAGGGGACAGACAGGACACACTCACACGCCCACATACACATACACTCACAGCAATGCATTCACACACACGCACACACACACAAACACATCCATTTACCAAACATTCATACATACACGCACGCACCAAACATTAATTTAAAAGAAAAGCACACACTTACCTACAGCAGCTCTGCCTCGGAAGTTCCAGGAGGCTTGGGACTGCTGCCTTCCCTCATTGGTTGACCTAGGGTCAGCCAATGCGGGAAGGCAGCAGTCCCAATGTCATCATGGAGTGGGATGGGGTCAGTGAGACTGCTAACCCCACCCCACTCTGTGATGAAGTGTCACTGATTGACACTTGACCGTGGGCGCTTCAGGGCTTAAAACTGAAGCACCCAGGTGCGATGCAATCAGTGACGCTACCCCTCGTCACTGAGGGGAGGGCCTCAGGGACCTTTGCTGAGCTGAGGACGTCACTCCCTCAGGAGTTGTGACTTCCTCAGCCCAGCAAAGTTCAGCTCAGGCAGCCAGGAGCCTGCGCATTAGAGCATGTCTGGCTCCTGGCTGCCTGACCTGAAAATGAACAGTCAAATTCTAGAGAAAGGGTTTTAGTAGTCAGGGAAAGAACCTAGGCGCTCTGCCCTATATACGCACAAATTGCAAGCTCAAAATATAATCAGTATGGTGCAACTAGGAGAGGGGATAAACCCTGTAACCCCCCAATTGTGTGTGGGTTAAAAAACCCTCACCAAACAGACCAAACGGAAACCTAGGCACACATAAATGTAAAATTACCACAATATGTACATTGGGTGCTGCAATAAACAATACATAAAAACGGAAAGGAAATATCTTCAAGGATGTCAATGAATGTTCAACCTTTTAATTTATTCTTTAGGTTTCATTGATAGGAAGAAAAACCAGCCGGTTTTTCTTCCTATCAATGAAACCTAAAGAATAAATTAAAAGGCTGAACATTCATTGACATCCTTGAAGATATTTCCTTTCCGTTTTTATGTATTGTTTATTGCAGCACCCAATGTACATATTGTGGTAATTTTACATTTATGTGTGCCTAGGTTTCCGTTTGGTCTGAAAATGAACAGTGTCTGTCAGGCTGACCTTTGTTCAGCCTGACAGGCACTGTTCGTGAGGGGCAAAAGGTGGAGGGGCATGGTCCCTCAGCGCCAATGGACCAGCAGCACCTGATTAAAACACATATTTAATGAAGATAGGGTGTTAAATTGAAGTCACGTTTGTTCATGCAAGGGACTTATGGTGGCTTACCTGAACACGTGGAGAACCAGGGCCCTCAAAATAAGCAAATGGGCACGTTGGACCATTTCCTCATAGTAACTTCGAACGGGCAGCGTGTGCCACAATTTTAATAGAGAGACAAAATATTCTTACCTCATGAGAATCACAAAGATAGGGGTGCAAAACTGCTTCAAAGGGAAACAAAAAAAGTGAATTGCAACACTCCATATCATAATGAATATTTACTACAGCAAGAAATGCCAGTTTGCACATGCTACCATTGGCCACTCACACAATGCTTCGTTTGAATACTCTTGTCTCATGAATATGTTTAATTGTATAAAAGAAAACCTTGTAAAATACAATTTAAAGTTCTTTGTTGCTGGCGAAACCACTTTTACATTTAAAAAGGGCCTAAACTAGGAAACAATTTTCACTGCATGTTGATACTACCAACATGTTTATGCACTTTTAATTGTTTCGAAATTTTATATAGCACTGCTTCCTTCCTTCCGTTATTTCACATGAACGGAAGGCATTAAATTCCTACAGTGAGATACCAGTGCATACATTTCAGTACAGGCCTGTGAAAATAATACCTGCTCCACTTCCATTTATTTTACAACTCCTTGGTATTTAGAAAATTTAAACTCATGGAGGTGGTTGGACAAGGAAGATGTTCCCACTTTGCTCCATAGCCTTGGATAACAATTAAGATCATTTGAAGCTGACAGATTTTTGATTTCACATATACTACTTAACCATTCTCTAAGCAAAGGGTTGTGCTGATTCAGTTAATGTTGGCTTTGTGTGGTCTCCTGGGAGTATCAAAGTTGTCATGACTAGGGGTGGGCGATAAACTCCGCCCGCTGGTGGACTTTGCGGTTCCGCTTGGAGCGGGGAGTTCTGGCAAAACTCCACCAACCACGTGTGGTGGAGGTTTTTCTCGCGCGTGGCATGCCAATGTTAAATTGGCGAGCAGGAGTGAGAATTTTTGTCCCCTTGCGTGATTTATCAGTGCTAGAATGCCTCCCGGCGAGATTTCTCAAATCTGGTGGTTGCAGCAGGTAGTGACCATTCGCGTTGAGAAAGCTGCCCTTTGAGTAGAAAATCTACTCAAGCTTCAAAAAGAAGCAGCATCCTCTGGCGTGCCGCGTGGTGCCATTCACACTGATTTTACAGCCAAACAAGCTCCCGGTGCTAAAAATCAGTGCGAGCAGCATGACGTGCCAAATTCTGCCAGCTCTAGGAACTCCATGAAATCTCACAGACTTTTTATGTAACTCCACGGAATTCTGCAGAGTGAAAGTTGGGGAGCTCCACCCACCCTGTGTCATGACTAGTACTTTTAGCAATTGAATTGCTGTTGTTCCTTGTAATTAAAGTATTTTAGACCAGGGCCTGTATTATGTAATGGGTGCACTGTCCCTGTTTGCGCCATGGCACACCTTTTAATAGGTGCACTAGGTGCAAACTGAGGGACATCACACCCTATTACCATTAACCCCTTCGCTGCTAGGCCTTTTCCCCCCCTGTGCTAAGCCTTTTTTTTGGCTATTTGGGGTAGTGCGCGCTTAGGCCCCTGTAACTTTTTGACCACATAAGGTATCCAAGCCAACTTTGCGTCCTTTTTTTCTAACATCATGGGGATTGTAAAGGTACCCAGGGTTTGTGGATTCCCCTGGAGGGGACCCAGAAATTAGCCAAAATACAGCAAAATTTTGTTTTTTTGGGGAAAAATGCGAAAAAAGGGCTACAGATGAAAGTGTCTTGTTTTTTCCCTGCAAATGGCATCAAAAAAGGGGTTGTGGTGCTGAAATCACCATCTTCCCAGCGCTTTCAGGGACAAGCAGACTTTTGTCAGAAAACCAACTTTTTTTACACAGTTTTGGCATTTTTCTGGGACATAGCCTATTTTTGCTATTTTTTGTGCTTTCAACTTCCTTCCAGTTAATGGTAGAAATGGGTATGACACCAATAATGGATCCTGAAAAGCCATACATTTCTGAAAAGTAGACAAAATTCTGAATTCAGCAAGGGGTCATTTGTGTAGATCCTTAAAGTTTTCCTTATAGAAACTAACAGTTAAATGAAGGATAAATTGAAAATTAGTTGAAAAAAACAGCCATTTGTGTCAACGTTTTCACCTGTAACTTCTCCTAATTATGACAGCTATTTGAAAGCAATATACCGTTATATCCGCTGAACCTTTCTGGTTGTGGGGATATATAGGACTTGTAGGTTCACCAAGAACCCGAAGAACCCAGAGCCAATAACTGAGCAGCATCTTGCAATGGTTTTTTATTATGTACCGGGTATATAGCAATTATTTTGGGAAAATGTATACATGGAAAAATTGTTATGAAAGACACCTATGTATTTCTGAAATGGGAACAAAATGTAGATTTTAGAAACAGTAGATATTTGCACATTTCCGAAATTGGGAGTACCCATACTAGCATGAGAATTATAGGTCATTTTTCAAAATGACTTATTTTTTACACATTGTCTTTCATTTGGAAGGCAGAAATGCATCGAAAGTCAATAGGTAATAACAGTTGCTCTACAGTTCTGTGTTACCCTATGTCTCCCGATAAAAATGGTACCTCACTTGTGTGGGTAGCCCTTGTGCCCACAACAGGAAATGGCTCAAAATGCAACGTGGACGTTCCACATTTTCACAATGAAAAATTACCCTTTTTTAGCAAAGTGCCTAGCTGTAGTTTTTGAACCCTAGCTCTGCGGGCACTTAGGGAAACCTAGCAAACCTATACATTTTTGAAAACTAGACACCCAGGGGAATTCAGGACGGGGTGACTTGACTGGCTCTCACCAGGTTCTGTTACCCAGAATCCCTTGCAAACCTAACAAATTGGTAAAAAAAACACATTTTCCTCACTTTTCTGTGGTGGAAAGTTCTGGAATCTGCGTGGATCCACAAATTTCCACCCACCCCGCGTTCCCCAAAGTCTTACGAGAAAAATGGTACCTCACTTGTGTGGGTCGGCCTAGTGCCTACGACAGGAAACGGCGCAAAACACAACGTGGTCACACCTCAATTTCGCAGTGAAAAATGACCCTTTTTTGGCAAAGTGCCTAGGTGTAGTTTTTGAACCCTAGCTCTGCCGGCACCTAGGGAAACCTAGCAAACCTATACATATTTGAAAACTAGACACCCAGGGGAATCCAGGATGGGGTGACTTGACTGCCTCCCACCAGGTTCTGTTACCCAGAATCCCTTGCAAACCTAAATAATTGTTAAAAAAAACACATTTTGCCCACATTTCTGTGGTGGAAAGTTCTGGAATCTGCGTGGATCCACAAATTTCTGCCCACCCCGCGTTCCCCAAAGTCTTACGAGAAAAATGGTACCTCACTTGTGTGGGTCGGCCTAGTGCCTACGACAGGAAACGGCGCAAAACGCAACGTGGTCACACCTCAATTTCGCAGTGAAAAATGACCCTTTTTTGGCAAAGTGCCTAGCTGTAGTTTTTGAACCCTACCTCTGCCGGCACCTAGGGAAACCTAGAAAACCTATACATTTTTGAAAACTAGACACCCAGGGGAATCCAGGATGGGGTGACTTGACTGCCTCCCACCAGGTTCTGTTACCCAGAATCCCTTGCAAACCTAAAACATTGTCCAAAAAACACATTTTCCCCACATTTCTGTGGTGGAAAGTTCTGGAATCTGCGTGGATCCACAAATTTCCACCCACCCCGTGTTCCCCAAAGTCTTATGAGAAAAATGGTACCTCACTTGTGTGGGTCGGCCTAGTGCCTGCGACAGGAAACGACGCAAAACGCAACGTGGTCACACTTCAATTTCGCAGTGAAAAATGACCCTTTTTTGGCAAAGTGCCTAGGTGTAGTTTTTGAACCCTAGCTCTGCCGGCACCTAGGGAAACCTAGCAAACCTATACATTTTTTAAAACTAGGCACCCAGGGGAATCCAGGATGGGGGGACTTGACTGCCTCCCACCAGGTTCTGTTACCCAGAATCCCTTGCAAACCTAAAACATTGTCAAAAAAAACACATTTTCCCCACATTTCTGTGGTGGAAAGTTCTGGAATCTGCGTGGATCCACAAATTTCCACCCACCCCGCGTTCCCCAAAGTCTTACGAGAAAAATGGTACCTCACTTGTGTGGGTCGGCTTAGTGCCTGCGACAGGAAACGGCGCAAAACGCAATGTGGTCACACCTCAATTTCGCAGTGAAAAATGACCCTTTTTTGGCAAAGTGCCTAGCTGTAGTTTTTTAACCCTAGCTCTGCCGGCACCTAGGGAAACCTAGAAAACCTATACATTTTTGAAAACTAGACACCCAGGGGAATCCAGGATGGGGTGACTTGACTGCCTCCCACCAGGTTCTGTTACCCAGAATCCCTTGCAAACCTAAATAATTGTAAAAAAAAACACATTTTCCCCACATTTCTGTGGTGGAAAGTTCTGGAATCTGCGTAGATCCACAAATTTCCACCCACCCCGCGTTCCCCAAAGTCTTACGAGAAAAATGGTACCTCACTTGTGTGGGTCAGCCTAGTGCCTGCGACAGGAAACGGCGCAACACGCAACGTGGTCACACCTCAATTTCACAGTGAAAAATGACCCTTTTTTGGCAAAGTGCCTAGCAGTAGTTTTTGAACCCTAGCTCTGCCAGCACCTAGAGAAACCTAGCAAACCTATACATTTTTGAAAACTAGACACCCAGGGGAATCCAGGATGGGGTGACTGGACTGCCTCCCACCAGGTTCTGTTACCCAGAATCCCTTGCAAACCTAACAAATTGTCAAAAAAACACATTTTCCCCACATTTCTGTGGTGGAAAGTTCTGGAATCTGCGTGGATCCACAAATTTCCACCCACCCCGCGTTCCCCAAAGTCTTACGAGAAAAATGGTACCTCACTTGTGTGGGTCGGCCTAGTGCCCGCGACAGGAAACGGCGCAAAACGCAACGTGGTCACACCTCAATTTCGCAGTGAAAAATGACCCTTTTTTGGCAAAGTGCCTAGCTGTAGTTTGTGAACCCTAGCTCTGCCGGCACCTAGGGAAACCTACCAAACACACACATTTCTGAAAAGTAGACACCCGGGGGCTTCCAGGGAGGTATGGCTTGCATGGATCCCCCAACGTTTCCTTACCCAGAATCTCCTGCAAACCTCAATTTTAGCTGAAAAAAATCACTTCTTTCACACATTTTTGTGTGGGAAAGTGTGGCATCACTGGCCTCACACAAATTTCCTACCACCCAGCGTTCCCCCAGGTCTCCCGATAAAAATGGTGCCTCACTCGGGTGGGAGGCCCAAATACCCGCGACAGGCAAGGGCCCACAACGTATTGAGGCGACCTCAAAATGGCCTATCACAAAACGACCTGGTTTTGCAAGGGGGGTCCCATGACGTTTTGGCCCGGGGCTCGGCGGCCACCTAGGGAAACCTACCAAACCCACACATTTCTGAAAAGTAGACACCCGGGGGATTCCAGGGAGGTATGGCTTGCGTGGATCCCCCAACGTTTTCTTACCCAGAATCCCCTGCAAACCTGACATTTTGCTGAAAAAATCCCTTTTTTCACACATTTTTGTGTGGTAAAGTTGTGGCATCACCGGGCTGACACAAATTTCCTACCACCCAGCGTTCCCCCAGGTCTCCCGATAAAAATGGTGCCTCACTCGGGTGGGAGGCCCAAGTACCCTCGAATCCCCCGGGTGTCTACTTTTCAGAAATGTGTGGGTTTGGTAGGTTTCCCTAAGTGGCCGCCGAGCCCCGGGCCAAAACCTCATGGGACCCCCCTTGCAAAACCAGGTCGTTTTGTGATAGGCCATTTTGAGGTCGCCTCAATACGTTGTGGGCCCTTGCCTGTCGCGGGTACTTGGGCTCCCCACCCGAGTGAGGCACCATTTTTATCGGGAGACCTGGGGGAACGCTGGGTGGTAGGAAATTTGTGTCAGCCCGGTGATGCCACAACTTTACCACACAAAAATGTGTGAAAAAGGGATTTTTTCAGCAAAATGTCAGGTTTGCAGGGGATTCTGGGTAAGAAAATGTTGGGAGATCCACGCAAGCCATACCTCCCTGAATCCCCGGGTGTCTACTTTTCAGAAATGTGTGGGTTTGGTAGGTTTCCTAGGTGGCCGCCGAGCCCCGGGCCAAAAACCCAGGTGACCCCCTTGCAAAACCAGGTCATTTTGAAATAATGTGTTGTTTATTTCTGCAGCGTGAAAATTTTGGCACAATATTGCAAGGAAAATGTGACAGACATTTTGAGGTTTGCAGGACATTGTGGGTACCATAACTTGTTGGGATCCACAAGAGAGATATCACCATGTACTCCCATGGGTGTTTCGTTTACGACAATATCTACAGTTGGTAGGTTATTCTTAGACGGAATGTACACCTTGGCAGACAGACTAAAAAGACAAAGATTACTGCACAGCCATCTATTCCTCAAGCACACACACATACTGGTTGGATTTGGCACGAGGGCAAGTGATGGTTCAGTATATACAATTTTATTAACAAGAGATTTCACAAAAATGAAATGCACTGTCAATAATTGAAAAGACAAAAAACTGAACCAGTGACTCGCAGCTCGTGAGCTGTAAAGCCACGTCAAGGCCCCAACCGCTTTACAGGCCATTCACACACCTTCCATACGTGATACACACAAGACCATTCACACCACCAGGCACGAAACAAACACATTACAACATTCACAAAAAGGGACAAGGTACACCCTGCTTGAGAAAGACAAAAAAAAAATATTACTGCACAGCCATCTAATCCTCCACACACACATACTGGTTGGATTTGGCACGAGGGTGAGTGATGGTTCAGTATATACAATTGTATTAACAAGTGATTTCACAAAAATGAAATGCACTGTTAATAATTGAAAGGACGAGAAACTGAACCATTGACTCACAGCTCGTGAGCTGTAAAGCCACGACAAGGCACCAACCTCTTTACAGGCCATTCATACACCTTTCATACGTGTGACAAATACAAAACCATTCACACCACCAGCCGCGGGCCCATCACATTACAACACTCACACCAGCAGACAGCGTCATTCAAGGGCCCATCACTTTCACACGCCCACATTCCTAACACAGCAACCACACAAGCTGATGGATTGCGTGGAGTGTCGCTCGGCTAGCAGTGTGTGAGTGACCAGCAGCAAGTCACTACTCACACACTGCCAGCCGAGCGCCACTCCACGCACACCGCCAGCAAAGTGCCACTCCACGCACACCGCCAGCCAAGCGCCACTCCACGCACACCGCCAGCCAAGCGCCACTCCACGCACACCGCCAGCCAAGCGCCACTCCACGCACACCGCCATCCAAGCGCCACTCCACGCACACCGCCAGCCTAGTGCCACTCCACGCACACCGCCAGCCAAGCGCCACTCCAAGCACACCGCCAGCCAAGAGCCACTCCACGCACACCGCCAGCCAAGCCCCACTCCACGCACACCGCCAGCCAAGCGCCACTCCACGCACACCGCCAGCCAAACGCCACTCCACGCACACCGCCAGCCAAGCGCCACTCCACGCACACCGCCAGCCAAGAGCCACTCCATGCACACCGCCAGCCAAGCGGCACTCCACGCACACCACCAGCCAAGCGCCACTCCACGCACACCGCCAGCCAAGCACCAGCCTACACACACCACCATCACATTTAGGATTTTTTTATACAAAAAAGAAAACACAAACAAATTGCAAATAGATACAAATCTACTAACACAAAATCAGAAACTAAATACATTGCACTAATGCCAACCTTGAAACAGAACAACTATTCTTAAACATTACAGACCAGGCAGTTCACTTTACCACTCATGGTTGCTCCCAATAATTCTTTTGCTTGTGGTACGCTCTATAACAAGCAGGCACACACAGCCCAGGGTTAGAAGGACATTCAGGGCAGTACATACGAGTCTCCTTCCGCATACCTCTTCGCCAACAGACTCTACATCTCCTAGTGGGAAAGTCTTTTGAGGGTGTAGGAGGAATGTGATCAGGAAAGTGGCGATCTTTCAATCGAGCCACATCCTCCACCACTCCAACTCTAGGAACACTTGCCTGTTCCACAACAACAAGGCTGCCTATGACAGACTGCTGAAACTGAACAAAAGTCAACTTTGACGCAGGAGAACACGCCTTGAACACAACAAAAGCATTGAAAGTTGCTAAATTGAAGAGATGGATGGCCAACTTCTTATACCAAATGTAAGCCTTACGAATAGCAGTGTAAGGTTCCAACCTCTGATCTACTCTATCAACACCACCCATTTGCTTATTGTAGTCTAAAATGCACACAGGTTTGCGCACTTCAGCAATCTGACCCCAAACAGCCACAGGTGAAGTACTCTCATCATGGATGGTAGTCAGCATGTACACATCCCTCCTGTCCACAAATTTCACAGCTAGCAGTTCCTCACTACGCAAGGCACTGCACTGTCCCCTCTGAAGTTTTTTGCAAACAAGCTCTATTGGATAACCTTTACGGTTAGAGCGGATTGTGCCACAAGCAAAAGTGTCCACTTTGAACAATTCCTTAAACAATTGCACAGCAGTGTAGAAGTTATCAAGGTACAAATGGTGGCCTCTGTTAAACAGTCCTCTAGCAAGATCCCACACAATTTTCTCTGAAACTCCAAAAGTGGACGGACAACCAGGGGGTCAATAGTGGAATCCCTACCAGTGTACACACGCAAATTAAAAACATATCCTGTCCTACTCTCAGACAACATATACAGCTTAATTCCATAGCGTGCCCTCTTGCTAGGAATGTACTGCCTAAAACCAAACGGCCCTTGAACAGGACCAAAGACTCATCAATAGATATTTCTTTCCCTGGAGTATAGATCTCTGAAAATCGATCTACAAAGTGATCAAGAACAGGCCGAATCTTAAAAAGACGGTCACATTCAGGGTGATCTCGTGGCAACGCCAAACCATTATCAACAAAATGCAGCATCCGAAGCAAAAGTAAATACCGATCACGAGTCATAACTGCAGGAAATATGGCCGTTGCCATCACGGGACTGGTACACCAATATGAACCCATGGACGGCTTCCTTATCAAACCCATCAAAAAAGTCAAACCCAAAAACTTCTTCATCTCTTCCAGATTTGTGGGACTCCACCGGGTAGCTCTAGAATGGGGCCTAAGTCTGGCACTGTTGTCCCTCAAAAACTGTTCAGCATACAAATTAGTCTGCTCAACAATCTCACCCAAAAATACATCATCCATAAACAACTGAAAATACTGTATAGGCAAATAATGTTCACAATCCACTCTACACCCTGCATAACCACTAAAGGCAGGCAACACGGCTGCACCATGTTTGGATCAACCCAGAGTCCAGCACTTCCAGTAGGAAGCCTAGCAGCCCCAGGCTGCAATCCAGATGCCTCTTGCACCATCGGCACAGTAGTATCCTCCTCTAAAACAGGCACTTCATCTGCACTGAGAGTACCTTCATCATCCGATGATTCCATGTGGAGAGAAAACTCACTGCCTGAATCTTCCCCTCCCTCCTCTCCCTCAGACGCACTGTCAGTCTCATAATCCTGCTCAGAGGAAGATTCAAGAAGCAAACCAACCACCTGCTGAGCAGTCATTCTACGGCTAGCCATAATGCTTACTAATAAAGGTTACGTGTCAAACAAGTCAACAACAACAAACCCTTTGTAAAAAAAAGAAATAAACAAAATGTAGCTTTATCACAAAGACCTATATACTCCAACACTATACCACTCACGTGACAGAAGCAGCTAGACTCACCACCGCCTACTCTGCACAGACACAGTAAGGATCAACAATATCCCATTAAAAAAGAAGAAAATAAAATTACACATAAGACAATGCAAAACATCGCAAAGAATTTCATGCTCTGAACACTAACAAATATGCTGCCATTATGACACCACTTACAAAAAAATTCATTCATGCATGACAATAATACTCATTTGGAGTACACACAACAAAAATATTTTTCTTACCAAATAAATGCAATTACGCAAAACTGCAGAACAACCACCGCCGAAACCGCAAACAGGAATCAAAAGCTTTACACTAGAATAAAAAGGAGAAAAAAAACATTACAATCACATATGCAAATAATGCACCAGTCCACACACAATCCACCAACCAAGCTAAGGGGTAGGTGGGCCAAAGAGTATAAATAAAATATTCACCCCCGTAAAAGGGGAGCAACCCTTGCCCTTTTGGCCACTCCCCAACACAAAAATTTAAAAAAAAAACTGGTGTCTAGTGGCATCTGCCCTCCTTGGGGGCAGATGGGCCTAAAAACATACTGCTATTCTGCCACCCAAGGGGTCACTCTCCACAAATAAATGCCTGGTGGACTAGTGGGAAGATACCTTTATCTTCCGCACACGATCTCTCACTACTCAACTCTACTCTCAACTCTATTCACAACTGGATGTTAGCTCACCAACTCATTCTGAATCCCGCCAAAACTGAATTCCTCCTCCTCTCTACCTCTCTCTCACCTCCTCCTGTTCAATCTTGGATGGATCAGCTGAACCTACTCAACAACAAACCCATCATTGTCGAAAGCGCTAAATCCCTAGGTGTCATTCTTGACAAAAGACTCAACCTAATCTCCCACATCAACTCTATTGCTAAGAACGCACGTTACCAGTTGCGCCTTCTATGGGGGATCCGTCGGTTCTTCCCGGAGAAAGACTTAAAAACCTTGGTACAATCTCTGGTTCTCTCAAGACTGGATTATTGCAATTCTCTTCTGACGGGCCTACCCAAATCCCACCTCTCCCCTCTCAAATCCATCCTCCATTCAGCAGCTCGCTTCATTTCAGGGTCTAAACGAAGCGACCACGTCACTCCTATCCTGTCCTCTCTTCGATGGCTTCCGATCGAGGCAAGATCTATTTACAAAACTGCCTGCATCACACACAAAGCCTTACACACGTCCTCCCCTCGTTACCTGGCGAATAAATTGAAATTGTCCGGTGGCTCTCGCCCTTCTTGCAATGCGAAAAAGCTTCTGCTTGAGCCCCCCCGTCTTCAAAAGGGAAAGATCGATGGCGCAATCCTTCTCAGGCAATGCGGTGAGAATCTGGAACTCGCTTCCCCCATTGCTCCGTGCCACCTCCTCTACCCGGATCTTCAAAGCTTACCTCAAATCTCTTCTCTTCCAAAGACACTTTCAGAACTAATACTTTCACTCTCAGCCCCCTCTAGGAAGTTCGCTCTTCATTGTAAATTTGTACTTTTTCCTGTACATTCCTCACCCTTGCGTGCTGTGCTGGATTTGTGTACCCTTCATTTAATTCACGCCCTCTCTACTCCCTCAAGGAAGTTCTTCCACTTTAGGAAATTCTGTACTCCTTGCCTATAGAAGTGCCTTCCCAGTGTGTTCTGAGTGACTGCCACTTATTGCAGTATTATACCTCTATTTGTATTTTGTATCTCATGTATCATGCACAATTGTCACTTTTTCCTCATGTAATGTAACGCTTGCTTTTGTATTATGCTCACTTGTAACCTTCTCATCATGTAATGTTACTGTTCCTATTGTGAAGCGCTCTGACACCTTCGGGTAAAGCCCCGCGCTATATAAAAAAACTGCCCCCCCCAGGGGGCAGAGCACCAAAACATAAGGCCCCAAAAGGGGAGCGACCCTTGCCCAAGGGGCCGCTCCCCAAAACAGTATTTTCCGTTTTTTTAACAATTCCCTGGCGTCTAGTGGGCATTCCTGCTGCACGATCGCATGATCGTGCAGCAGGAATGCACAAAGAGGCATCGAGGGAAAGGAAAGGGTTTTCCTTTCCCTCGATGCCTCTTCTGTTTCAAATCCCCCCTCCCCGGAGCCAAAACTAACCTTATTCCCCGACGCGCTGGAAGCAAATGGCTTCCAGCGCGTCGGGGAACAAGGAAATCCCCAATGACGTCAGCGCGCCTCGTGCGCTGACGTCATTGGGGGGCGGGGGAGGCAGGGGAAGCCCTTCCCCTGCCTTCCCCCAAAAAACCCGACGATCGGATTCCCACGGGGGAGCGCCAGCGCTTCCCCGTGGGTGGTCTTATGACGAGCTGGACTCGTCATGAGCACACGACCACTGTGTGCCATGACGAGTCCAGCTCGTCATGAGCATCGAAGGGGTTAATGCACTGCTGCGATCTCGTGTCTGGCCTGAGGTCAGCACATTAGTGAAAGATGGATGCTTGAAGCAACCACTCCGTCTTTCACAGTGCAGACAGCACCTGCTTGCACTTCTAAGGGGGGGAAGAGGTCACTCTGCAGGCAAGTGCAGTGGGCGACTTCATCGGCCTGCAAGAAGATGGTTCAGGGGGTTCAGGGGACCCCCTTTTCCCTCTCCAGATAGCTACCCTCAGAGGGTGCACTGACTGCGTCATCTTTTTGTGGCACACCAGCAGTGTGTCTCCTGATGGCCTCTTTGCATCTGCATCCATATCCATAACATGACATAGAGACAAAAGGAAAGTGTTTTCCGTATTTGCATGGGGCTACACCCCCAAGCAAAAGCATTTTCAATTTCATACACAACAATTTATTAAATATTAAATAATTTTAAAGTAATTCATAGTAAGCTAAATGTATAAATATTTGAACAAAAAAAAATAGTAAAAACACAAGATTACACAGAAAGCTACAAACATTAAAAAAAAATGGGGGTGAGATGGAGTAAATACAACCCATCATAAATTGGGGAATGTGCATATATTTGAGGGTGGGGGAAAGATTTACTTTTCTAACTGCAGCCCCTCAAAGATTGTTAAATTTTTATTTATTTAGGAGGGGTCAGATTTACTATTCTAACTCCAGTCTTCCAAACATTGGGGAACGCATATATTTGGGGCACACAATTGCTAATATCAGTTTAATACAACAAAAAGCAGAAAAAGTGCATATATTTAGAGAGGAGGTCAGGTATACTATTCCAACTCCATATCTACACAAATATTGGGATAGTTCATTTATTTCAAGGGGGATGGGAGCTGATTGAATTTCTGTTATATCTCCAGTTCCACAAGCATTTGGGAGGGTCTTCTTTTTTGGGAACTTGGTTAAATTTAAAATTCTAAGTCCATTCCTAAACACATTGAGGAACGTGGATATATTAGGGGGTCCGGGTAAGTATTATAACTCTAGACCCTATAACACTGCGAAAGTGTATGTATTTTGGGGAAGAGGGGATCTGTTTTACTTTCCTAAATTCAATTGTGGATGTGGGCATGTATACATTCCTTGCTCCAGTCCAGCAAACACTGGGGAATGTGTGTTTATTTGTGTCTGCGTGGGGGGGCTTAAATATACTAAAGGCCCCCAAACATTGGGGAAAGTGCATATATTTGTTGTGATCGGATTAATTATTCTACCCCGAGTGTTCATTATGTGAAGAGTCCTTCGTTATGTTAAATGCATATCATTACAGAGTTTGAGTTACTCTTCTAGCTCCGGTCCCACAAACAGGGTGGGTATTGTATGTATTTGTGGGGAGTCAAAATTAATATTCCAGCCATAGTCTTGCATCACCATGCATGCATGCGCTTACAAAATAACACCAGTGCCTTTTGTTTTTTGTTTTGTTTTTTATTGGTCTAGAATGGTAGACACTACTGATCCAGCGCACCACTTAATCAGGGATCAATACTCATCAATATTACATACAACGGCCCAAACACATTCACCCAAATCCCTGATGCGCTGGGGGTCAAGTTTTAAAGACGTGGAAATCGTTTCCTTCACAAATTCATGTTCAATTATTCTAAATACATGACTAGACCAATATATCAACTCTCTTTCCTCTCGGTCGATGGACCAATTAGTTGAGAAGTTGATGGTAATAATAGAACTAAGTGACTATCTAACCAGCTAAATAATCACAGACTCTCGATAAGTTTTTAAAAGGTTTATCTCAAATAAAAGGTTAAATGCTCATCGTATACAGGTCGTAATGCAAACAATGAATCTCACACAAGGGAGAGAAAATCAATCAGCAAATGCAAACAGTATCAAACTCATCAACAATTAAACAATATGCATATAAGGGAGTGGATAGATGAAGAGACATAAGTTTCAGAGACAAAATTAAGTTTGCAAATTTATTTAATTTATTTTATTTTTGTGTTTTATAGAGCGCAAACTTGACCCGTTAGGGTATCAGAGCGCTTTACAGGGATCATAGAAGTGTACAGTAGGCATGGAATCACAAAGTACAAAAGATAAGGAGGGGGCGGGGGTGCTGGATACATAAGGGATAGAGGACACGTATGTACAGATTACATTTATGATTACTCAAGATAAGGCCCCAGGATTCTTGGTGAGGTAGCTCGATACTCAGATGGGAGGCGCTAGTCGGTAGTTGGTCAGGGTCTCTGTGTTGGTAGGAGGCAACATTTAGGAGAGGAATTTACCCATAAGGAAAGTTTTGGCCTCCTTTTTGAAACGTGCCAGAGAAGGGATTCTTCTGATGGCGGGTGGGAGAGAGTTCCATATTCTTGGAGCTGCCCCAGAGAAAGCACGATTGCAAGTTTTTTTTTTCCGGAAACGTGCAGGTTGGAGTAAGAGGTCTTTGGCGGACCGGGAGTTTCTGATTCTGCCAGATACCACAAGTTTCTGTGCAAGATAAGCAGGGGAGTTTGAGTATAAAGCCTTGTGTGTGATGCAGGCCAGTTTAAGTTGAATTCTAGCCTCGAGGGGAAGCCAGTTCAAAGCTTTCAAGTGTGGAGAGATATGGTCGAATTTTCTTGAGCTTGTAAGAGGTCTGGCGGCAGCGTTGAGGCAGGCTTTTAAAGGTGCCAGGGAGATCTTGGGTAAGCCCGAGAGGGTGGAACAGCCATACTCCAGTCTGGAGATTACTAGCGCTTGGACTGCACTTTTTAGGTCGGCAGCGTCGAGGAAGGGTTTCAGTTTCCTAAGGTAGCTCAAGTGGAATCTGGCTGATTTGGCCATCAATTTGATGTGGTCCCGCATGTTCAAATTGCTGTCCAGGGTTATTCCCAGCGATTTTGCTGAGTCCACGATGGTCGGTGGGCAATCTAAGGCTGTGATAGCCTTGATCCATATCTGCATCTCAGGATTGGTTTTTGGAGGGGAGATTAGGAGAAATTCTGTTTTCTTTGCGTTGAGTTTGAGTTGATTGGAGGTGAGCCAATGGACGGTTGATTTCAGGGCCTCATTCAGGGAGAGAATCTCCTCGAGAGATGAGGTGTTGATGTAGAGCTGAGTGTCGTCAGCATACATGTGGTAGGATATATTCGCTGTGCGAAGTACTTCGGCAAGTGGTTCAAGGTAAAGGTTGAAGAGGGTAGGGGACAGGGTTGATCCTTGAGGGACTCCGATCGTGACCGGAGAGGGAGCAGATAGGTTGCCGTTGATAAGGAATCGCTGCGATCGGTTTTGGAGGAAGGATCTAAACCATTCTAGAACAGAGCCATCAAAACCCATCCTGAGTTTGAGGCGTTCGAGAAGTTTTTCGTGGTTGACCGTGTCGAAGGCCGAGGATAGATCTAGGAGGATTAGAAGGCAAGTTTTCCCTTGGTCAAGGGCTTGGAGGGCATCGTCAACGATGTGGAGCATGGTCGTTTCAGTACTGTGCCCAGGTCTGAATCCAGATTGGAAGTCATCGAGAAGGTGGAAGTTGTTGATGTGTTGGCTTAGTTGCTGTTGCACACACTTCTCCAACACTTTAGCTAAGAGGGGGATGTTGGAAATAGGTCTGAAGTTGTCGGGGAAGGCTGGATCCAGCGACGGCTTTTTCAAAATGGGGAGGACTTGGCCGGCTTTCAGAGAGTCAGGAATGGATCCCTGCCGGAGAGAGGCGTTGATTATTGCAGTCCAGCTAGGAATAATGGACTGGGCGACGGCCGCTAGGCAGTTGGAGGGGAGCAGGTCGTTGTAATGGTTATTCGGGTTTATGGGCGATAGGATTTTGGAGTCTTCGTCATAGAGTTTGAAGTCGGTCCAGAATGCTTGATTTTTAGGTGAAATCTGTGGGGGCTTCGCAGGAGGAGGAGGCAGGTCAGGAAGGGATAGAGAGTATGTGGCGGCCCTAAGTTCGTTTCCTAAGGTTGTGACTTTGTCAGCGAAATAGGAGGAAAATTCCTCCGATGATATTAAAGACTTGGGGGTTTCTTTCGAAGTTTTGGCCAGTTTATTGGATTGGTGTTTGACCAGTTCGAAGAGCTTGCGGGGTCTATTCTTGGCGTTCTCAAGTTCAGATCTGAAAAATTCTTTTTTAGAGTTGAGGATGTTCCTATTGTAGGCATTTCTGGCCTGACGGAGAAGTTTTAGATGTGCGGCAGAGGGGTGCTGTCTCCAGATTCTTTCGGATTGCCGGAGGGATCTCCTCTCATTATTGAGGGATCCAGTGAACCAGGGGTTCCTGTCTTTGATTTGGGTTCTTTTTAGCTTTAGTGGGGCTAGGTCATCCATAATGTTCGAGATAGTTGCAGAGTAGTGATTATTGAGGTCACTGACCGTTGTGATATGCGAGGGGGGGGAGGTCAGATTTGCAGCGAGCCTCCAGTTCATTGTGGTCCAGGTTCTTAGTGTCTCTAACCCAGCGTTTAGGCAACACTGGTTGCGGTGCCCTTGTCTTGTGGGTGCCTGGTAGTAGGAATGCGATGGCGTGGTGGTCAGACCAGTCACAAGGGTCTATAGAGATAAGCTTGACTGTTGGTTCCTTAGAGATGATCCAGTCAAGGGTGGCCCCTTTCGAGTGTGTAGGGAGTGAACAGGCTTGGATCAGGGCTTGATCGGTCAGGAGGTCTTTGATGGCGTTGACATGGGGGTCCTTGGGGTCATTCCAGTGCAGGTTGAAATCACCCAGGAAAATATCTTTATCGATGGAGGAAATCTTGGCTGTGATGAGTTCCATGAGGTGGTCCGTGAAGGAGTCGTTCCTGCCTGGGGGGTGATAAAGGATGTGTAGGTTGCACAGTAGGGTGGAGTTGCTGCAAATGGAGAGTGCGAGGTATTCGCAAGAGTCGGAGGTATCCGCCAGGAGTTTTGTGACACTGAGGTTAGAACGGTAGATGCAGGCGATGCCTCCTCCTTTCTTGGTAGATTGCCTGTCCAGCCTGGCAATGGACTAAGAGGTCCAGGCAAGGAGATGAAGAATCGTTAAGCCACGATTCTGTTAGAATTCCTAAGTCGAAATTTTTGTTCAGGATGAGTTCAGCAATATCGGCGGCATGTTTAAACGCTGATTGGCAATTGATTAAGAGGCCAGACAGAGAGGAATCGGAGGGAGTGTCGGGAGTGGGGGTGGATAGGTGTACAGGCGCTAGGTTGCTTTTGACCACACTTCTGTTGCGGAGGGTAGCCTATCTGTTAGGGTTGATAGTGACCGTGCAGATGGCATGTTCGGCACTCACGTCTAGAGGGCAAAGGGTAATTGGGGCAGAGTTGTAGTCGCGGAGGATGGCAAGGATTTCCTCTTCAGTGAGGTCTAGCGGACTAGGGGTGGCAGATATAGAGTTATAGGAGAGGACGAGAGCTAGAGTTTCCTCCTCCGAGAGGTGGCAAGGTTGCTTGCGAAGGTGTCTCGAGGCTAGCGGTAGTGGGTGCTTGGGGATCTCTGTGATATGGGGGGGTGGAGTTCCGCTGGGTCTTGAGGTTGGCGAAGGAGAGTTCAGCGAGCGGTAGTGGGTGCTTGGGATCTCTGTGATATGGGGGGTGTGGAATTCCGCTGGGTTTTGAGGTTGGCGAAGGAGAGTTCAGCGAGGTGAAGGAGGTTCATTAGATCCAGTATGGAGATGTGGATGCTCTGAGTTAATTTGGCAGCTCTGGAGTTTAGGGTTTCGATATCCCTATAAGAGGGAGGCGTTAGAGGGCAGGGGGGCAGTTGTTCTGGTGCAGTAGTATCGGTATCCCTGTAAGAGGGAGGCGTTAGAGGGCAGGGGGGCAGTAGTTCTGGAGCAATACTATCGGCATGCATAGGAGAACGGGTAGAAAGGGTAGCTTGACCTGTATCGTAGGTTTTCGGCGGCAAACCTGTCTTACGGTCAACGAGGGGAGCTAGCGGGGAGGAGGCCAAAGGTCTAGAGACAAATCTATTGGCAAAGCTGGGAGATGTGCTAGCGAGGTTGGGAAGATCAGTGGTATAGACTCTTAGAGGGGTGGTTTGTGGGCTGGACGGGCAGGCTCGACCTGCATCAAAGGTGTTTGGAGGTGTGCCGGCCTCATAATTAGAGTGGGGAGCTAGCGAGGAGGAGATCAAGGGTGTAGGGACGATTCTTCTAGTACGGCCGGGAGCAGTGCAAGAGGGGGTAGGATGATCCGTGTTGGAAAACCTTAGAGGGGTGGTTTGTGGGTGGCTAGGGACGCTAGACAGGCTGGTCAGAGGGTTGTCGGGGCAAGTGATAGTTACCCTGCTAGTGTCGCGCACATGGTTACTGAGGAGGGTAAAAAGGCTTGCAAATTTGTTACGGTTGTTTGTTGAGGCTTGGATCAAGACTATGCCGCTTTTGTAGAGGGTGATTGTGAGGTCAGCTCGCAGGGTTGCGGAGGGTGCTATTGTAAGCTTAGTGCCGTGTGGAATGTTCCTGGTTGCACGTACATTGAGGAGGTGCACGAAGGTTTTGCGCCAAGAGGGGGTTCTTCTGGTGTAGAAGATTAGGTCATTAATGACTGTGCCATTGCCCGCGCTGTAAGGTAGGTCAGAGATCAATGTCTCAGGGTGGCTCTTCAGGGTGGAGTGCTTGAAGGTTTTTGCAGCGGTTTTGGAGAGGTTGGGAGGGTAAACCAGAGTAAAAGGGATTTCCCCAGTAGCAATTAGGCTGGGCCCTGCCATGGTGGCAAGAGTGGGGTACTATAGGAACGACAAAGGTCAGTTAAGCAGTTGAGCAGCTGTCTGATCTTTGGGGCGAAGGCTAGCAATGATCGGAAGAGGCCGTCTGCAAGGGTAGGGCTGCAGTAGAGACTGGGAGGCTAGGCCAGCCACAGTGCCTCGGTCCTGAGAGATGACAAGGCAGGCAGGGGCCAGTAGACGTCGGAGCTCGCCTGACCACAGGGGGTACCGGGGTCCTGTTCAGGGGCAGCGCAGCAGAGGCACCAGGGAATCCAAATTATAAGGCTCGGGAGTCAGTTCATGGCTTAGGCAGCCAAACTGGGCTTGAGGAAGCAGTTAGGTAAAATATCGATTCCAGAGGAGACTGCTACTCTCAGTTTGCAACTTTTGGGATGGCTAGCAGGGGTGAGGGTAGTCATGTTGACTTAATATCGTCGCCATTTTAAAGTCAGGCAATGGAAGGCAATTACAATGTCCTCGAACCGCCGCCATCTTAGGGTCAGGCAGTGATCAGATTGCTATGCCTGTTGAAATCGATCCAGAGTAAGTGTCCCATTCACCGAGGCTGATTACGTTCATGCCTCCCAAGGGCATTCACTATCGTCTTATTAAAGTATGCAGCGACAGTATTTAAGGGCAACAGTAATCCTCGTGTTAGTGAGGCACCGCCATTTTGAGTCCAGGCAACCTTCAACCGATGCTCGTATTAATAAGCTATAATCCAATAAGAAAACAAAGCGGGAAGAATATACCTCAGGTCGGGCACTCCCTGGGTCACCAGAGGCGGCGAGGCAGGGCTCCTCACTCACCCACCTCCAATCCAGATCGAGCGCCAACCAGATCCCCGGCAGCACTGGCAGGGATGGAAGCCGCCGAGAGACTCTGGCTCCAAGGGTGGTCGCCATGAGCTTGCAACCCGGGGGTCACGCACTGGCTCCCCGGGATCTCGCTTCAGCGGATCTTTTCATGTATTTCCTGCGGGCAGCGAAGCTCCGGGAGGATATAAGCGAAGCCGGTGGAAGAGGCGGCACAGAGAGGAGTGGCACCGGAGGTTGGGTGATCGGTGGTCGGTACCGGGCCACCGGGCTCCAGGCAGGACTTGTAAGACCAGGACAGAGTCCGACGGAAAACTGGGGGGCACTTGTCGTCATCAGTCACAGTCCGTCGAGCGTGATCCAGGCAGGACAGAGGGGCCGCAGAGCTAGAGGCTGTAGGGGGGGGGTCACAGCCGCAGTGGAGCCAGACACCCACCATGGAGATCGCCGTTAGCAGGCAGGGGCTCGTCGGTCACTCTGCTGGGCATCGGGAGAAATCCTGTGAGATGTCGGCCACTCAGCTGGGCATCGAAGAGATCCGATAAGGTCGTCCAGCGATGAGTTCCACGTAGCCGCTACCCAGGCTCACCCGGGTCGAGTCGATCGTCACTGCAGGCGAAACACAGCACCGCAACCATAGGAGGCGGAGAGGCTGCCAAACATCAGATCGAGACCTCGCAGCGCTCGATCACGGAGGGGAGCAGGAAATCCTTGACGCAGGTCAGTTAAAGTAAGTCCGGGCGATCCAGTGTCACACAGGCACAAGATGCAGGGGAGAGAGAAGTGCAGATGGCGGGGTTATCCAAGGATTTACACCGATACGGTAATCCTCAACCCGGGAGCGCCTGCAGGGGGCTCCTACTCGGCGGCCATCTTACATTACATCCCAAATAATTATGCAAATTCAAGTCGGAAGATAATACAAACCCAAAGATCAATGAAATACCACCCCTCTGGCCAAAGGAGTAGTGGGGTTCTCCTGAGATAGAGTCAGGAAACAAAGATTTCAGGAGCAGGACAAGACAAGGACAGGAACAGTTAGGCCTCTCTGCAACCCGACGAACAGCGACGCATCTCCCCTCTCAATCTCCTACCGCTGCAGCAACTCCTAAACCACACCCCCAAAGGCACCCCAGTTATGCCCTAAAACCTACATGTCCAACCCACATCAATTGAAACATTGCACAGAATTCGACTGTTCATTGGATGCTCGGGAGGTGGTGCATCACACCACCGTGATTTCATTCAAAATTGTTCATATTCATCGTTCTACTTCCTTTCCCATCGCGTAATGACTGACTAGTCCATGCATTTTCATTCTTGTTACATTTCACTAAGTTCTCAGCCACGTCTGCGAAAGAAGTCGTGGGTCCCACGGCCTGTCTCATTTTTTGGCAGGCAAACAATGTTCTCTGTGCGGTTCAACCTTGAACTGTTTACATCATCTGCAGTGCTCAGCACTTCTGTCTGTTTGTCATTTATTCATTCTGCAGCCCCTCATCTATCTGGACAACTTAAGAGATTTCAGGCCCATTTGACTCACTACGGCAATTAGAACATAAACATTCATTAATTACATGGTAAAGCATTTTTCACTGTGTACCACCCACTTTTGCACTATTCCCTGTTAATATTTTTCCTAGCATGAGCTTCATGCAAAGCGGCATATTTTATTATCGTTTAAAGCAGAATGCAAAATGCAAATGCGAGATGCGGCCTAAACGTGCATAATCTCGTTTCTTTTGAAGCGCAATATAAAATGCGGCCTAGTTCTTTCATGCATTAGATCACAATAGTGCACACATGCGCAAAGTGGTTTCCCACGTGTTTATGTGATTTGCTCTGTTAATTATACACCACACACTGTTAGTAAGTATTACGGGGGTGTTAATCCGAGCAGGTTTCTTTTTGCGAAATCCTGCTCCATCAATGTCCCCTCTGATGGCTTCCTGGAGCCATCATAAAATACCCACCATACCAAGTGCCATCTTTATCTATCTAAAGATCAGTATTCTTTTCTCTTTTCATCATCTTCTCATCTAACTCCTTCATCTCATCATAGTAATCTCCTTTGATATCTTCTAGTTCTATTTCATCTCTTATTCTCTTCCTTGCTTTTCGTTTGTTGTTTGATCCTGTCATCTCTTTTCTTCCACACTTACACTTGTAACATTTATATATTGTTATTATTACTAATGCTACTCCAGCTACTGAAATCATTGGTATTACTATTTTTCCTAATAAACTACTTCCAAAGGTAGAAAACCATTTACCTACAGAAGAGAAACTCTTACCAAGTCTCTCCCAGACACCATCAACCTCCAGTTGGGTCAAGTCTTCATGTAATTTCGTAATATTCTTAATATATCCCTCAATACCTTTACTTTTGTCAGGGATATAAGTACAGCAGTGTTGAATTTCCAGCATGCCACAGACTCCACCCTCTTTTGCCAATAAGATATCAAGGGCAAGTCGATGTTGCAAAACCATTGATCTGATCGCAACCATTTCGGTGTCAATCATCAAGAAGCCACCAGCAGTATCTGTTGATAAATGATCAACCACTGTGGACAATTTTCGAATTTTATGCAAATTTAGAACAACTCCAACTGAGGGTATCAGTGCACCAAAAATATCACCTACTATTTCTGAGAAACTAGCTCTCTTCTTGCGTGTTAATCCTTGTTTTATTTCATTGATTCTGTTATTACTTTTGTCTACAAGATAAACCTTTGGGAAAACAATTGCAAAATAACAACTACCATACCAATGTGCAGGTAGCCTGTAGTAGGCTTTCTTACCACACACATAATAAACTCCGGGGAAAACAGGATCAGTTCCTCCCTTCAATCCCCAACCTCCAGTAATTTGGTAAGTATGCTCACATTCACTAGAACCAATGAAATAATGATTATAGTTAGTTTTCATTCTAAGCAAACAAATTTTCCCCTTTTTATACCAGTCCAGGGACATTGCAGCGTACGTCACGCCTTTCTCATAATTTTCCTCTCTAAATGCCCATGGTGGTATCTGTGACTTCTGTTCAGCAGCTTTCTTTTGGAAACTTTCTCTTCTATACTCTACCATATCTATGAACACTTTTTCTTCAACCCGTAAAACTACATGTTAGATTTTTTTTATAAGCATATCCTATATCTAGTGTCTTAGTAATATGGAAGAATTCTCCCATATAACGTGCATTTTTACTACTCAAAACCTTATTCAGCTCCTTTATAATAGGTATCTTCGAAAATACTAAATCTATATTAGAATAATGATATTCCAGCTTTCCCGTCATGTCACATAGAATAGGCTGGTTAAGACACTGCAAGACACACCATATGTTAGAGGAAGGTGGTGATAAGTCACCCCTTCTGAGACAGATGAAGGTAATTGCATGCACACATAACAATCACTCACATTCATTGTATTAACATACTCATATAACAATTTAGTAAAAACATTTAATGAGAAATCACTCATTCTTTCACTTATTACATCATTAGTATTGTTTCCATTATTAGTTACCATTAGAATAGGCACAATGACAGTTAATAATATCCACATAAATGTCAGTAAAAAGACACTACATAAGCAAGCTTTAATACATCTACATTTTAGACTAGATTTTGGATGTTCAGTCACTTTTGCTTTGGCCATTTTCTTCACTTGGATCTGAGCTTTCAATTTCTTCCAAAATCCCATACGTCCATTCCGGTGCTGAGTACTTTCTGCTTGGAATTCTTACTCTCCTTGTCTTTCGTACTGACTCTTCTTCTGACTCTTCTTGTTCTGTTTGACTTGTGACCTCATTGATTTGCTCTGGTCTTCTCCTTAATTTTCTCCTTACAAGAGTGTATTTCAGTCTTTTCACTCCGCTTGGCCAATTGTCACCTTTTCTTGGCTTTTTAACTTGAACTACTTTTTCACCTTCTCCATCTGGTTCACAAGTTCTCTTGTTTGACCTTTCTTCTATTTGTTCTATTTCTTGACTTTCTGTAACTTCTCTTTTTTCTGGTTCAACAGCAGTCTCATGAGACCCAGTAACTGGTGCCCACTCTACTTGACTTGTGCTTGGCTGTTCATCATCCGTTTGTTCTTCAGAATCTGTTATTCTAGATTCTTCAGCTTCACACACTTCAGCTTCTGGTCTTTGGCTTTGGTTCACCAGTTGCTGCTCTTCTTGTCTTTCAAGGGGACTTGGGACTCGTCTGGTATGGCTGGCATGGATCCAATTTGGCAACCCACCACACTTCACTGCTGTTGTCGTCACCAAAATCACCTGGTAGGGACCGTTCCACCTGGGTTCTAAACACAATTTACTCACGTGTTTCTTGACAAGAACCCACTCACCAGGACTCAGATCATGAACTTGATTCGGCTGTGTCGTAGTAGCATCTTCTTCAACCTGGCGAGACACAGAACGCACCAGATCAGCTAATCCTCTGCAATAATCAAGAACTAGATCATCAGATATATTCATCAGTTTGTTCGCTGGTATAAATGATTGTCTCATTGCTCTTCCCATCAGGACTTCATGTGCACTCATACCCGTCTTTTTGTCAGGAATGCTTCTAAGACTCATTAATACAAGGGGTAAAGCATCAGGCCATTTCAGTGTTGTGGATGCACACACCTTTCCTAACCTAGATTTTATTGTGCCATTTAACTGCTCAACCACTCCAGATGCTTTGGGTCGATAGGCACAATGCAGCTTCTGTTCAATCTGGAATGCTGCACAAATCATCCGAATTATCTCATTGTTAAAATGGGTTCCTCTATCTGTTTCCAAAGTGACTGGAAATCCAAATCTAGGAATCAGTTCTCTTAGAAGCAGCTTTGCGACAGTTAAGTTGTCATTCCTTCTTGTTGGATAGGGTTCCACCCAGCGAGAAAACAAGCAGACAACAACCAACACATATTTCAGCCCATTACACGGGGGAAGCTCTATAAAGTCTAACTGAAGTCGGGTGAATGGACCCGCTGCTCTTCCAATTCGTCCCCAACTAACAACTGTCTTTCTGCCTGCATTCTGCTGCTGACAGGTGACACACCTCTGGCAGAGACTCTCTGCAATGACCCCGAACTTTGGATTATACCATGACTGCTTGAAGAGCCTGATCATTGCATCTCTTCCAACATGTGCAATTCCATGGTATACCCTTGCCATTTGGGATAGTAAACCATCTGGCATGACTGGCCTTTCGTCTATATAGACCCACACTTCATCCTCTGCTCTCTTTCTGCAGCCTGAATTTATCCAGATTTCTTTTTCCTCATCACTTGCCTCTTCCTGTAACTGCCTAATCTCATCCCAAGTTTCAAAAGAAGAAAACATAAGATGGCAATTGGTATTTTCCTTTTCAAACCCTCTGTTTAGGGCAATTACATTTCTTGCACAGAAACGCGCTACTTGATCTGCGAATCTGTTGCCCCTCGTCACATAGTCATCTCCTGACTTATGTGCGGAACATTTGACCACTGCAATTCTTTTGGGCATTTGTAAAGCATCCAATAAATCTTTTACAGTTTTGCTGTTTCTTATAGGGGAACCTGAAAAAGTCAGAAATCCCCTTTGGATCCATAGCTGACTGAAGTCGTGGACAACTCCAAAACCATATTGACTATCAGTAAATATGGTTACCCTCAGGCTTTTGGCAATTTTGCACGCTCTAATCAGAGCTATAAGTTCAGCAATTTGAGCAGAGTTTACCCCCTTTAGACAGGATGCTTCTAAAACTCCCGCTATGGTGCAAACAGCATAGGCTGAACACAATTCTCCTTTTTCATTTCTTAAACATGATCCATCAACGAACATCTCACAATCTGATTCTTCTAGTGGAGTGTCCTCAATATCAGGCCGGGGCTTCGTACACAACTCTGTCACATCCAGACAATCATGATCCGCTTCTTCTCTCCCTTCCTCACAATATGAATTCGGCAACAGAGTTGCCGGATTCACTGTAGTGCACCTTACCACAGTCACATTTTCAGCACCCAAAATCACTCTTTCATACTTAGTCAGCCGACTAGAGGTCATGTACTGGGTCCTTGTACGTTTCAAAAGGATCTCAACCGAATGTGGCACATACACCTTGACTGGATGTCCCATCACATTTGCTTCACTCTGTTCCAGACTCACACAAGAAGCAGCTACTGCTTTTAAACAGCCTGGCAACGCTGCAGCCACTAAATCCAAAGTAGCAGAAAAATATGCTACTGGACGTCGTGCCATTCCATGTTTTTGAGTTAAAACTGAAAGTGCACACCCATCTCTTTCACATCAGTGCAATGAAAAATCCTTTGCATAATCTGGCATTCCCAATGCAGGTGCACGACAAAGACTGTTTCGCAGTTTAGTAAAAGCTTCCATACTTTCATCATCCAACACAATCATATGTTTCACATCTTTTCGTGTCAACCTCAGAAGAGGTTTTGCAATTAGTGAGAAACCACTGATCCACTGCCTACAGTATCGAACCATTCCCAAAAACATTCGGACTTCTTTGTGAGTGGTAGGCGGGCTCATTTGTTTAATCACACTAATTCTTTCTGGTGTCACCTTTCTGACTCCCTTTTCTATTTTGTGTCCTAGGTATTGGACTTCCTGTTTACAAAATTGTAATTTTGCTGGTGACACTTTGTGTCCTCCTTCTGCCAAATGGTTCAGTAAGGCAATGGTATCTGTTACACATGCCTCTAAGGTCTTTGATGCCACAAGTAGGTCATCAATGTACTGAACCAAAACTGAATTTCCTGGAATGACCAAAGTCTCCAGACACCTTTTCAGAATCTGATTAAAGATTGAAGGACTCTCTGTGTACCCTTGAAGAACTCGGCACCATGCCAAAACACGGTCTCCGAACCGGAATGCAAACAAATACTGGCTTTCCGGATGTAAAGGAATCGAGAAAAATGCTTGGCACAGATCAATCACTGTGTACCATTCTGAATCGCATGGAATTTGGTAAAGGATTACTGCTGGATTCGGTATTGGACTTCCTGTTTACAAAATTGTAATTTTGCTGGTGACACTTTGTGTCCTCCTTCTGCCAAATGGTTCAGTAAGGCAATGGTATCTGTTACACATGCCTCTAAGGTCTTTGATGCCACAAGTAGGTTATCAATGTACTGAACCAAAACTGAATTTCCTGGAATGACCAAAGTCTCCAGACACCTTTTCAGAATCTGATTAAAGATTGAAGGACTCTCTGTGTACCCTTGAGGAACTCGGCACCATGCCAAAACACGGTCTCCGAACCAGAATGCAAACAAATACTGGCTTTCCGGATGTAAAGGAATCGAGAAAAATGCTTGGCACAGATCAATCACTGTGTACCCTTCTGAATCGCATGGAATTTGGTAAAGGATTACTGCTGGATTCGGTACTACTGCACAACAGGGTACTACAATTTTATTAATCTTTCTTAAATCCTGTACTATTCTATATTTTCCGCTTGGCTTTTTAATTCCTATAATGGGCAAATTACAATGACTACTCATTATTTCTTTCAAAATTCCCTGTTCAATCATTTGATCAATCACAGGAGTGACTCCTGCAATTACTTCTGGACTCATTTTGTACTGAGGAGTGTTTGGATACACAGCACCCTCTTTCACTGTAACCTGAATCGGATCTACATTTGTCATTAGGCCAAACTCTTTTCCCGTAAAGTCCCATACATCCGACCTCACTGTACTTTTTAATTCTTCGGGCAAATTTTCTTCTGTGAGAAATTAAAACAACTCATCCACTTCTGTCCCTTGCTTCGCTAACATCATCTTGAATTCAACATCCTCATCAGGTGTCTGAAACGCAATACCATCAGGTGTACAATAGATGGTACAATTCATTTTGCACAACAAATCTCTTCCCAAGAGATTTACTGGACTTGAGTCACATACCACGAAACGATGCATGTCTCTGAAACTTCCAATATGAACTTCTATTGGAGTTGTGACTGGTGCTCTAATATGCTTATTTGAGACTCCTACAACTTGGATAGTTTCTCCCGAGAGGGGTAGGTTTGGAATTTCTGCTGCTCTCACAGTAGAACGGGTAGAACAGTGTCCACCAGGAATGTAATATCATTACCTTCACCTTTCCATCAACAAATGGACCTGACTGATCTACCGCTAAAGATGCGCCAAGTATGCACTCTTCCTCCCCCCTCAGGCACCGTCATTGAAATGAGTCTGAATCATTCTCATTGCACTGCAACCAATATTGCGGAATCATTTGCACATTTTGATTCTTACCAACTTGATCACTTCAGTGAAATCCAGTGTTTGCACCGTACCTCTGTACTTGAGCATTCACATTATTGGGCATGGGAGCTTGTGGCACCTGTAACTGTGGTGCAACTACCTGCTGCTGCTGCTGTTGATTCACACCCACCTCATTCTGCATCTGTGGATTTAAATTTTGATTTACCCCATTATTCTTTTGAGCGGATCTACACTCGTTCTTCCAATGTCCATACTTTCCGCACGCATGACATAGAAATTTCTTCCTAGCCTCTTCTTTACTCATTTTCCCTCTACCTCTACTGGGTACCTGACTAATTTGATTCTGACCATTCATCTGGTAACCTGTCTGAGAATTATTATTTACTTCTTGTTGCTCTGCTACCTTTTACTTGTGCCCACATCATTTTCTCCTTTAATTTTTTATGTCTTGATTCAATATCATCACTACAATACTTTGCATATCTCAAAATTTCATCAATTGTTTTGCTCTGCCAACAGGTCAAATGTTGCTGAATCATATTACTTATCTCCGGTTTCAAACCAAACACAAAACGATACACAAAATGTCACATATCTTTGTCTCCAATATTCTCAAATCTGCTGTACTGTTTAAATACCTGCAACAACCTTTCATAATAGGCATGTACTGACTCTTTCGGATCTTGGGTCGTTCTGTCTATTTTAACCCAATCTGTTTCCTTTGGAGAAATTTTTCCCTTCAAAAGGGTGATTACCTGATTATACTTTTTCCTCACCTCATCAGATGGTGCACCTGTTTTAGGGTCTCTAGGTTATTCCTCTTTTGGCCAATCAACAGTAATTTTACATTCAGTCCACAAATCAGCTGGTACAACAATCTCAAACAAACCGTCTAAATCCTTTAACAAAACCTTTGAAACTTTCACAAACCTCTCTACCTGTTTATACCATTCAACCGGTTTCTCCCTTAACCTGGAAAATTCATTCGTAAAGGATAATATATCCTGCCTTGTCCAGGGAACGTGCAGATATCCACCACCTGGAATTTCTCTCATCAGACACGCCCTTTCAACTTGTTCTGTCTCTTTTAACGGAAACATTGACGTTCCTTCCTTTGCCAGCTGCCTCTTCTTTCTTTTTCGTCCATCTACCTTTCCACCGTTCAACATCTCCCCATTTTTTCAGAATATTCATCAACTCTTTTATCTGTAATCTTTTTCCAGACGCATTCAAACTCTCCAAACCCTTTTCAGTAAAGGCCAATCTGTACGATTTCTGCAACACCTTTGACTTCTCTATATCTACTCCATATTCACTAGCAGCCTCTGCTATTTTCTCATGAAGATTCCTTGCTCTCCAAGTAATACTTTTACACAAAAACAACAACTCTTCATCTCGGTAAGTCCCTAATCTATCTGGACTTATCGTACCAATAATCATCTCTTCCAAATCCACTTTCAATTGGCTCACATTTATACTCTGGGGTTGAGGTTTTTGCCTTTCCATTCCCTTTATCCAATCATTCAATTCCTCGGTAGAAGGACCTGCTGAACTCCCTGTTGCTGAAATAACATTCGGTCCTATTCTCCTTGGATCTATTTGCATACTTCTTCTAGGGGTTTCTGTTATCATCTCACAAACTGGAAGATCTAACAATGTAGTATTTGTGTCAGCCTGTCCATCCTCATTCACTACTGTCACCATTCCACTCCTGTCGCTACTCCTTGGAACTGCCAATGTAGGTACTTTTGATACATTCTGTTTTTCTCCATACAATGGAACTACGGGACCAATTGTAACCGGTACCGTCAATGCTTCTGCATTTAGACTCAACTGATTTATTTTCTGGATCTGCTCTATCCTAGCCTTATTTAGCATGTCCAATTCTTTTTCTCTCACTACTCTAGCCATGTCCGCAATCTGTGGGGTTAATGGATTTCCCATAAAGGGTGCATTCGGAGTCACCTCAACTGAATTTTCTTGATATGGCGGAGGTCTTTTGGTGATAATATCCTCTAACAACTCATCATGAGAATCGTTTGCATCATCTCTTAAACTTGAAGTTTCTATTTTTCTTTTTCTCTTTACATTTGCCTCCTGTCTGGTCTTCAGCAACTAAAAATGGGTACAAACCCTCAGTTACCACAGCTCCCCTGCATCGTTTCATTGTAGCCTCTCTTCTTTCAAAAGGGTATCTAGTCATTAAATTTCTGTATCTCCTACCCCCTCGATATTTCTCTCTTTCGAATGCTTCCACTTCCCATTCCTCTAACGCTTCATACTGTGTAGGTCTGGGATTTGGCTCTAATGAATTCATTCAATTTCTCAAATTCTGCAAAATCCTTATACTAAATGAACCATGCTGTGGAAAAGCTATAACACCATCATCCTTTGTGTATTCCACCCAATTCTCTAACCAATTACACGTATGGTATCCTCGCTCCAACATCATATAGGAAGCAGGCGTTCCTGGAGGGGGAATAAGAATTCCCTCTCTAGTCACTATTGGTTTGTCCTTTTTAAAGAAATTCTTTATTTTCTTTAGCAACTTCATTTTTTCTAACTCTTTACACTAATATCTCTCAATAAAACAACAAGGAAACCCTTCCGTAATTCTACTTATTCTATTTGTTAGTTCTTGTCCAATATCCAGCACGTCTCACACCAATCGTCCAATCACGGCTCTCTACGTATCTGCTATCTCAACCAATACCAGTGCGGCTCACACCAACCGGCCAATCAGAGCTTATTCTTCACTCGCCGTCTGACCAATGCCAGAGCGGCCTTTTTGTGACGTCATTATCACTCCTTCTACTGACCCTCCCTTTACACAATAATACGGCAATGTATTTCTAAATCTTCTTAATCAAAATCATTGTTAGTAACAACATAAAACAATGCTACCTTGTCTGTTCCTCTAAATAAAGAGATAGTTCTTTACTTCAAAATGAGAAATTCTTTTACTTCGAGTAAAATAACGACCAGCGTTACTTCACACCCAAACAAGCAACAGGTGGACTTGGTACTCCTCTAGGGACAAGGCCAAAGTTTCGCAAGAGGACTTTTTGGTGTAAAAGAAGTCTTGGTACTCGTCTGGGGATAAGGCCAGAGTTTCGGAAGTGGACACTTCGCTATTTCAGATACTCTTCTAATATACAAAATTGTCCCTAAATATAACACTTACAGCCTTCCGCCGTATAGTATTATAACAGCAGACAAAGTACTTCTGCAGTGTGATTTCTTTATCCACACTCTTCTTCTGCCTACTTCAGGCTACATTTCCATTCCCGGGATTCCTCAGGTACCTCCGTACCTGTACTTCTAGACAACATAGAACAGGACACTAACTTTTTCTTGTTAAAACATATAATCAATAATTATTACCAAACTAATCAATAATTAAAACCATCCTCTGCTACCAGAAAACTGATCCAGCGCGCCACTTAATCAGGGATCAATACTCATCAATATTACATACAACGGCCCATACACATTCACCCAAATCCCTGATGCGCTGGGGGTCAAGTTTTAAAGACGTGGAAATTGTTTCCTTCACAAATTCATGTTCAATTATTCTAAATACATAACTAGACCAATATATCAACTCTCTTTCCTCTCGGTCGATGGACCAATTAGTTGAGAAGTTGATGGTAATAATAGAACTAACTGACTATCTAACCAGCTAAATAATCACAGACTTTCGATAAGTTTTTAAAAGGTTTATCTCAAATAAATGGTTAAATGCTCATCGTATACCGGTCGTAATGCAAACAATGAATCTCACACAAGGGAGAGAAAATTAATCAGCAAATGCAAACAGTATCAAACTCATCAACAATTAACAATATGCATATGAGGGAGTGGATAGATGAAGAGACATAAGTTTCAGAGACAAAATTAAGTTTGCAAATGATTATGCACATTCAAGTCGGAAGATAATACAAACCCAAAGATCAATGAAATACCACCCCTCTGGCCAAAGGAGTAGGGGGGGTCTCCTGAGATAGAGTCAGGAAACAAAGATTTCAGGAACAGGACAAGACAAGGACAAGAATAGCTAGGCCTCTCTGCAAACCGACGAACAGCGACGCATCTCCCCTCTCAATCTCCTACCACTGCAGCAACTCCTAAACCACACCCCCAAAGGCACCCCAGTTAAACCCTAAAACCTACATGTCCAACCCACATCAATTGAAACATTGCACAGAATTCGACTGCTCATTGGATGCTCGGGGAGGTGGTGCATCACACCACTGTGATTTCATTCAAAATTGTTCATATTCATCGTTCTACTTCCTTTCCCATCGCGTAATGACTGACTAGTCCATGCATTTTTATTCTTGTTACATTTCACTAAGTTCTCAGCCACGTCTGCGAAAGAAGTTGTGGGTCCCACGGCCTGTCTCATCTTTTGGCAGGCAAACAATGTTCTCTGTGCGGTTCATCCTTGAACTGTTTACATCATCTGCAGCGCTCAGCACTTCTGTCTGTTTGTCATTTATTCATTCTTCAGCCCCTCATCTAGCTGGACAACTTAAGAGATTTCAGGCCCATTTGACTCACTACGGGAAATAGAACATAAACTTTCATTAATTACATGGTAAAGCATTTTTCACTGTGTACCACCCACTTTTGCACTATTCCCTGTTAATATTTTTCCTAGCATGAGCTTCATGCAAAGCGGCATATTTTATTATCGTTTAAAGCAGAATGCAAAAGGCAAATGCGAGATGCGGCCTAAACGTGCATAATCTTGTTTCTTTTGAAGCGCAATGTAAAATGCGGCCTATTTCTTTCATGCATTAGATCACATTAGTGCACACATGCGCAAAGCTGTTTCCCACGTGTTTATGTGATTTGCTCTGTTAATTTTACACCACACACTGTTAGTAAGTATTACGGGGGTGTTAATGCGAGCAGGTTTCTTTTTGCCAAATCCTGCTTCATCACTACTTACAGGCACATGCATCAACCATTTTTGTGAGCACAAACGGTGCGATTCGCAAAAATCGGCCGTTTGCGCCTGCAAAAAGGGCATTTGCGATGCATCAAGGTTCAAGGCACTCGCAATTTGAGAATTAGCAATTAATTGTGATTTCTCAATTGTGATTGCATTTAAGGAATCGCAATTTGCGATTCCTTAAATGCAATGCAAGAACCACTTTAGAATAGCGATTTCGCTACTAGGGGCTCAAATTACCATCAAGTTGAACTTGATGGTAATTTGTAAAACTTTGAAAAATGCACTAAAGTGCATTTTTCAGAGATGTAGGTTACACACACACATGCCCTTGGGGCATGTGTGTGCGCAACATGTGTGCACAGAGCAATTTCAGGGGTGCAACAGGGTGTCCTTTGACACCTTTGCACCCTTGAATGCATGCGCAATTTGCGAGTACCTATTGGTACTCACAAATTGCGCATGTAATCTCCCATTCCTTCCTATGGGCCTGTAGGCCCATAGGAATGAATGGGAAGGCATTCCTTAATTGCGACTCTCAATCTGCGTAGTCACAATTAAGGAATGTTTGGGAATCGCTCATTTTATAGCGATTCCTTCATGCATAGGCTTTTGCAATTCCTTAATTGCGATTCCTTAATAATCGCAATTAAGGATTTGCAAAAGCCTACATTGATGCATGTGCCCGTTAGATCTGTACATAAAAAAAGAATTTACTTACACAAGCTTTTTTCAGAATGGAGACTGACCCGACAGCAAATTACATCTGCTGGGCACTCCAAAATGTAAAGGACAGTCAGGGGTGGGGCAGGGGAGCGAGTGGGTGGCAAACAACAGGGAGTGGGTGGGAGAATTAAAAGAAAAGTAAAAAAAAAGTCAGAGTGGAAGAGGATGGAACGAAAAGGAGGGCATGAGTGAGGGTGGCTATAACAGTAGAAGCAGAGCACGAGGGAGAGAGCATGTGGGGGAGAAGGAACAACGTAGAGCACGCAAGGTGCAGGTATTTGGGAGAGCATCACATGAGAGAGCCGAAAAACACATGCACTCTGATGACGTAATCAAAGAAGAAGGAGAAAGTAGTTCCCTAAATGTGAGCAGTGAAATGATACAATCAGCCACTTAGCAAAGAGGATCTGATCCAGAGGCTGGACAAATACAAGATGAAAAAATCAAGCCATTGAATTAAAAGCAAGCAAATGTGACTGACAATAAAGTCAACCAATGGTGAGCAAAGGATGGGCTCAGAAACCAAGCTTTTGATATGTTCCACAAGGGGCTGTCGTCTACAGACAGCTAAAAGCTATCTGGTAGGCTGGTGATTGCTTAACTGAGTGACCTGGTACTTAATGTGTCTTTGCAGACTTCGAGATATAACCGTTTGCTTTTTCCTGCAGTGTGCTCTGCCATGCTGGTGGGATCTTCACTTTCTGCTGCCGTTTAAGGCTGCCATGCTGCCATGCTGCCATGCCCTATAATGGGTCAGAATAAATCTAATTGTGAAGTAAGTATGACAGTGTTCATGGCAGTAAAGCCAGCATTGGACTTGTGCTTGCTTTTCCCCTTGCCCTTGTTTTGCTGTTTTCTTCTAAATTCTTAGTTTAAGCACCCGTTTATTATTTCATGATATTGGACAAAGTGGTAATGTTGCACGATGTCATCTCATTTGAATATGTATTTAATTGTGGTAATCAGATTCAACATATTATAAAAAGAGAATAAAAAGAGAAATATAGTACCTTAGAGAGAAACTAAAAGCTGCATAAAACTAAATAATAGTTTAATGGCTTGTGGATTAAGATGCCAGGCTCAGACCAGGCACATCCATTAATCTTAGCAAAGTTTCTGCCTTATAGTGGAACAAAATAATACACATGCCAAGAAAATAGCCAGAAAAATGTTGTTTTCTTAGTGTAACGGGACAATCCAGGAGCAAAACATTGTTTTGCCTGGAACGCTGAACATCCTTGCACCGTTCCTGGCGAGGTAAACTGATCTGGGTCTTACAATCGAATCTATCTCAGACCAGAATTCTCCTTTTGAATGAGCTAGGGGAATTATTTCAGAAACCAGGCTCAAAATGTCCTTCCTCTCAGTTGTTCATGAAGCAGGATGTAGAATCCTTTTCCACAATGAAGATTTTCAGGCTTTGACAGATGGGCAAGATTGTACCAGAGACTTCCCCATTGGATGTAGTTTTGGTGAAGCAATGTGGATTATACATAAACGTCAATGCATTCATTCTATTATTTTGATCATACCTTTTTAAGGTAAAGTAAGATGTGAAGGAATGTACTTGAACAACTTAAAGGTGTTCTTTGTTTGCTTGCTTTGTGTAGACCTGCTTTGGTGCTTTAGTAGCACTCTGAATATTGGCCACTGGTTTTATACTCTGTATGTTGTATATTCTTCACCGGAATTGGAAAGAAGCAGCCATGGCTTAAAGGAAACTCTCAGCTCCTATTGTAATGGAACTGTCAGGAGCTGCAGTTTAGTGGCACGCACGTGCAGTAAGTATACTGGAAAGAACATATACATTCTTTATTCAATACATGGCTAGCTTGATTGGGAAAGAAGTGTCAAAAGATAGAATAGATCAGATCATGCCAATGAAGAGACTTTAAAAATTTGTGCAGCAAAACATTGTTTTTTCATAAAATTGGCATGCCATTAAGAATTTAAAATGTGCACCTAACAATTTGTGACACCTTTTCCACAGCAGGGTATGCCCAGACGTGGGTCCCTTGCTCACTTTGCCACTGGATTCAAGCTAGCCTGGCTGATAAGGGGTGTTACCCCGAAACCGGTCCCAGGATGCTGGTTTCGGCTTGGCAGTTCAGGCTGGACTGTTCCCATGAGGCACAGGGTCAAGACTGATTTGCATATAGAAGTGTCTGAACTGGGGTGGCGAAGTGAGCTAAAGAACAATGATGGATTCAACTCAGATCTGTGACTGGGGGTGAGTGTCTGAAAAGTTTCAACGCTCCGTCCATCACATAAGAGCAGCACAGCTTTCCTGTTTTTTCTGTTCTGTTCTTTGTGTGAATCCCAACCTTACCCCGAAATAGCTCAATTTGAGGACCAAATGTCTTCTCATAGACCTGAACTAATCTTGGGGGCTCCCCAAGTATTGCATTATATACTTCGCTTAGGCATTCTTTTTCGTGCTCGCCTTTATAAGCCACAGTTTAATACTGTTCTCATACTTTTTTTTATAGGCGGCATTAGCCGTTTACTAGCCGTTTATTTGGGTCCACGAGATGAGGGCTCATCAATGTGTCATTCTAATTTATTTCCCCCTTCCCTGCTCTCCCTTTGCATGCCTCCATCCCAGATTTGCTTATTAGAACTCACTATGCCATTCGTATTTACTTTCTTGATTTTTCCCAGTGTACATTTCACCAGAGGAAAAGGTCTGAATGAGTAAAAATTGTAGTAATCTGGGGCACAAACTCATTTACAACAGGTTATCCCTCATTCTGACCTCAGTAACTCAGTTGTATTGATATTTTGCCAGGGAAAAATTACCACACAAAAAATTCGGGCATCACAAAATGATGCCCATGTTATTTTATTTCAGCAATTTCCTTAGCACATGCCAGCCATTTTCTGGGGTATCCGAGCATAGTGCAAAATGTAAAGGTTTTGAATTAAGCAAGAATTCACTTTGCAGGCTTTGGAGCTTGCAGACAGAAAGAAAACCAGCACGCAGGAGACATCTTTGGGCCAAAGCAAAAAAAAAAAAAAGTAAGTTGGTTTATGATTATTAAATATATCTTTTTTTATTTAGGAAACATAAGCTTCATGCCAGGGCCAATCACTGAGCTGGTTGCCAGGGCGCCGCAGGCTGTGTGGGCTTATGGAATGAAGGCCTGTTCATCCCTGCTTTGTAGAACCGGTAAGTGATTCCGACAGCCAAAAGCTATTTGCCAGGAGGTGTGTTTTCTGCATCTCTAGGATTGCACTGTGGGTAGCATTCAGTCTTTTTAGAGCTGGCTATAGAAATCTTTAGCTGTTGCTAGAGCTGATGTCATCAGCACGAAAAGCTTTCATAGAGAGACGATTTGGGTCATCCTCTTCAATCATTGGTTCTTTTGGGTAACACTCCTTCAGCTATTGCCAGAAGAAAGTATCATTGATATTTTAGATCAAACCAGAGAAGTATTTCAGCCTCATCATTTTTCATTGAATATGGGAGAGTTAGTCCTCATACCCAAATAGTGTCTCCAATTGCAGTGCATGGATAGTGAAGTGAAGGGTCCATGGGCTGCAGTGGTGGCGCTTTTGTGCTTCTAAAGGTGATTCTCCACTCCTGTATATGCAAAACTAACAATGACTTTGAACCAAAATGTGGATTTGTACCTTAGTGTGATACCACATTGCTGTTTACTTTGCAGCAAAGTTGCCTTTGGTCCTAAATATTATTTGGACACCTAACTTTGCAACTACATTTGCTTTGCTTGCCCCCAAATGTGCTATTATATCTAAAACAGGCTCCACATTCCTGTTGATGGTTTAAAAGGGATGATTTTGCACCTGAAGTGAATTTGCACCTAAATATTTTTTGATACGTAGGGCCTGATTCTGAGTTTGGCGGTTTGACTGCCGGTCCTCCATTGCGGCGGTTGGGAAAATGGCGAGAAGCGAGTGGCATCCCGACCGCCGTATCACAATAACATCGCCGAGCGGGTCATGTTGTGTCAGCGGTGCTACGGCCGTAGCATACTTCGGCTCATAGAAAGAGCCTGAAACAAATGCCGGCGCCGTGGCAGGGCCACTTGCACATCGGTGCACTGTGTACCATGCACCATGTTGTGCATGGCACACCTTGCATGCTTGACAGTGCAAGCATGGCACAACATGTGACCCCATGCACAACCCCCCATAGCCAAATTCGCCCTGGGGCCCTGTTTGGGGCCCCTTCCCTGCCTTTCCGCCGACCTTTTTATGGCAGGGTCCCCGTCATAAACAGGTTGACGGAAAGGCAGGTGGTGATCAACGGCACCTGCGCCATTGATCACCGCTTACCCCACCACTTCCCCATCAGGATCCAGGATCCTGGCAGTGGTGGCAGTCTTGCGTCGGGCTTGTGGCAGTCCGACCACCAACCTTGTAATCAGGCGGTCAGACCTCCGAGGAGGCGGCGGTCATACTGCCTACGCGGGTACATCAGTATTGGGACCCCCGTACTCGTAATCGGGCCCCTAGTGCGATTTTTGCTCCTCCAAGTGTTTTTGTGTTGCTGTTCATTTTACACTATGGCTGATTTTGCACCAAAATGTGTTGTTGCTTCTAAATTTAATTTGTGCACCTAAAGAGTTTCAACACCCCAGTCGAAGCTGCACCATTCTGTATTTGCACCCAAGTGTGAATTTGCACCTAAGTGTTTTTTCTCCTAAATTAGCTTTCTGCTCCTTAAATTATTTACACTTCTGCTGATCTTGCACCAAGTATGATTTTGCACCTGATTGTGCTCTCACAATCCTGCTTACCTTGCATTGCGAATTTGCAGCTTTAAGTAATTTTGCACCTGAAAAGTTATTTCAGCCTCTAAATGTGATTTTACACACAAAGGTGACATGGGCACCTAAGCATGTTCCACACAAATGGTGATGTTGGACCAACAACTATTTTGCATTTCCTTGGCTGTCTAGCAAATGTGAGGTCATAGTCATACATACTCTTTACTAATAAAGTGGCATCTTATTGCCATATTTTCTCTCTGCAGTGAACAATGCCCTGTAGCACCATATTGCACCTGGTCCATGCTGCAGCTGCCTCTCATATTCAATAGCTTGCATCCTTGATCTTACTATGGCCACCAATCTTAAACATGATTTCTTACTAAACATCATGTGTGCTCTTAAAATGTCTACACCCTCCTGCTTGTGTTCCACCATGATGGGTTTGCATCTAAGGGGCCGATTTCGATGAGGTCGGAAACTTCTCCGACCGTTGGTCGGAGCCATTCCGACCGCATCGAAATGTTCCTTTCGGATTCCTTTCCGACCGACCCATTATGAGGCTATTTTGTGCATAAATCTGCGTTTTCACCTAAATGTGATATGTGCTCCTAGAAGTGTTTCCACACTCCTGCTAATGTTTCTCCCTAGGTGATTTTGTACCTGAGTGTGATTTAACATCTAAATATGACTTGTGCTCATAAAGGTTTTCCACAGTGATGCCATGGCAACACAAGGGTGATTTTTCACCTCAATATGTTGACAGTCAAATGTGATGTCATACTAAAGTCTACCTGTTACACCTCATGTTACCTCTTACTAGAGTATTTTGCACAAATTTGGTACCATACTCATGATGACTTTGGATGGATTTGCAACAAAATGTGCTTGTTTATCTAAATATGGCATTTACTCCTAAATGTGTTTTGCAGCTAAAAGTGTCTCCACATTCCTGTTGATGATGCACCCATCTTGAGTTGCCATTTAAGAAGCAGACAAACAGGAGATTTAAATTTAATTAATTTTTTTTTTGTTAAATAATTTTTATTGAGTAAGTAAACAGGTACCAGGAATATAATTAGGCACAAGAGAAAAAGAATGACTTATTAGAATACATAGTAAGAGGAAGCAAAAACTACGAATTATGTATTAGAGAAACTATTAATTACCACTATGTGCAATAAGTGAAAATAAGAGAAGAGAAAGATTAGGGTACCATCTGGATTACAATTAATTGAACAATTTAATAATACAAAGAAAGAGGAAAGAGGGAGGAAAGGAAAAGAAAGAAAAAGGAAAGGAAGACAGAGTAATTGTCAAATGAGTATTAGTGTAAAGAGGGGTATGAAGATAGAAAAGTAGTGAAAGGTAACCAAAGTAAATCAGACTTAATTTTTTGGGGTAAAGATAAAGATGAAGCAATAGATATTCTATGTTCGTCACAAATAAGATTCCACCATTGTAGCATACAAATTTTGGAATTATCCTTCCAACAGGTAAGAATAACTTTAAATGCAAGAGCAATAAAAAGATCAAGCAACTTCAATTTCAACACTGTATCATGAAAATCAACTGATAAGGAACCAAGGAACACATTATGAATTGATAAGGGGATTCAAAAGTGAAAGATCTTGGAACATTTAGCCCAGATAGATTTCCAATTTTTTTTTAATTATGGGACAATAGTATATCAAATGGGATAGAGTACCATCGGAGGAAAGACAGGACCAACAGAGAGGAGAGGAAGAAGGGTCGAATTTATGTATAAACACTGGTGTCATAACAGCTCTATTGTACAGAAAAAATTGAGATTGAGTAATGTTGGCAGCTCTAGAGGTGGAATTTTTTTTTAACCATAACCTATCCCATTTTGTAGGTGAGAGAGTGATGGAGAGGTCTAGTTCCCAAGCAAGTTCAATTGGGGATTTTGGTCTTTCAGAAGTATGAGTGGATAAAAGTTTGTATATAAAGGAGGCTTTAGGGTTAGAGTCAGAAGAGACGTTGTGTAAAGGAGTTAGGGGAGTAGATGGAGAACCATTGATTGGAAAGTTTTTGGTTGCGATAAATGATTGAAGTGCTTGTGATAATTGAACATATTGAGAGAAGCAAGAAGGGTAGATCATAACATTGTTGTAGTGTGCTAAAAAGAATAACAGAGTTATTAGATACAAGTTGATGAACATATAGAATATTCTTTTCTTTCCAATGTTTAAAATAGAAGGATTTGTGGCAGAACTTAATGAATTTATTGTACCAAATAGAAGATGTAAGGAAAGCTTGATGAAAGTTAGAACCATGTATATACAGTGAATGTAACAAGTGCTGGGAGTATTTTAGAATAGGATGCTTAGATATAAAGGTGCAATTAGACATGAAACAAATATCATAAAAAGAGAAGTCATGTAAAAGAGAGCGTTCAAAACAGATCCAACTAGGAATCGGAACATCGTGATGTTGTCTGTTCAGTGCATATGCTTGTCTAATTAAAAAAGCAGTGTGATACAGTTTAAAGTTAGGAAATCGCACACCTCCTTCGTTTTTTGGTTTGATTAATTTAGTCAAAGCAATACGGGCCGGTTTGTTATTCCAAAGGAATTTAGTGCAAATGGAATTGATTTGATTAAAATAGTAATTAGGAATTTTGAAGTAGGAAGAGAATAAGTGGTACAATCATCATTTTAATGGTATCCAACCTGCCCCACCAGGATAAATATAATGGGGACCATGAGCAAAGTAAATTTAGAATTTTAAGTTTTAAAGCAGTAAAATTATGGGATAGAGTTTGAGGGATGGTAGAGGAAAACCACACGCCAAGATACTTAATTTTAGATGGACACCATTTAAAGTTGGTATCAGCAAACATGAATTGATAAATTGAATTGAGGGGCAATATTTCAGTTTTAGAAAAATGTAATTTATAGCCAGATATTTTAGAATATAGGTCAATTTCCTGCAGAAAGGGAGGTAAGGAGTTTAGGGGTTAGGGGTTTGGAGAGATAGACAAGAATATCATCTGCATAAGCAGATAGTTTAATTTCACAAGAGTTGTGAGAGAAGCCAGTAATCAAAGGATTATGACGAATACGCTCAAGAAAGGGTTCGAGACACAAAAGAAATAAAAGAGGAGAAAGGGGACATCCTTGCCGTGTACCTCTATATAGATTGAAATAAGGGGATAAGAAACCATTAACCGAAACACACGCGCGGGGGTCAGAATACAACAATTTGATGAAAGAAAGAAATTTGGGGCCAAAGCCAAACCACTGAAGAGTTTTAAACATGAATTGCCAATTTATGCGATTGAAAGCCTTCTCAGCATCGAGGGATAGAGCGGCTAAAGGATCAGGATAACTTTTCCCCAAAGCAAGCACATTAGAGAACATTCTGGCATTATCTGAGGAAAGCCTACCCTTAATGAAGCCAGATTGATCAGGTTTAATAAGTAAGGGGATAACACCCTCCAATATAGAAGCAAGAATTTTTGCAAAAATTTTGCAATTATAATTAATTAGTGAGATTGGGCGATAGTTTTGACAAAGTCTTTGTCAGGTTTAGGGAGAATAACGATAAGAGCATCAAGAAAAGAACCTTCAGGTTTAGAGTGGAGTAAAAAGGAAGTAAAAAGTGCATGTAAATGTGGAGCAAAAATAGATAAAAAAGAGGATATAAGTTCAATAGAAAAACCATCAGGACCAGGAGCCTTAGCTCTTTTTAAAGATTTAATTGCATCAGAAATCTCCTGAAGAGTAATATCCTTTTCCAGGAGGGCCATAGCGTCTAGAATAGGGCAAGGAGAAGGGAGACCATCAAAAAATAACTGAGTATCGGTTGCAGTAGGATGGGTATCTTCCGTATATAATGTATGATAAAAAGTCTGAAATGCTGAAACTATGTCAGGATCAGAATGTAGTAGAGTGTTATTAAGGGTGTTGCGAATGGGACCAATGGTTTTTCTTTCTGATTTGACTTTTAAATAATTGGCCAACATTCTTCCAGCTTTGTTTTGTCCAACATGATATTTAGATTTGATTTTAAGTAGAATGTTACAGACATCAATGGTAGCCAATCTGTTTAGATCAGATTTAACCTTGATTAGGTCACGAAGATGAACAGAGGATTTGGAAGTATAATAAGAATGTTCAAGGGTTTTAATATGATTAAGTGAGGAGAGGTATTGTGAGTTCAGTGACTTTTTCTTTCTAGCAGTATATACTATGGTAAAAGTTCTAAACGAGGCCTTGAAGGCATCCCAGTTGTTGTGTACAGAAGTGTCACCTGGCTTGTTGAAATGAAAAAATTCTTGTATAAAGGAAGTAGCCTTTAAAATAAAAGTTTGATCTGATAATAGGGAGTTATTAAATCTCCATCTAGCATGTTTGGAAGTGGTAAGGGACAAATCAAGAGAAACTGAAACAGGGGCATGGTCAGAAATAAAAATGGAGCCAATCTCAGAGGATTGGAGCGAGGGAAGTAAAGGTTTTGAAATCAAAACATAATCAATACGGGACATAATGTGATGAGCATTCGAATAAAACGTGAATTCACAATCATCAGGATTACTAGTCTTCCAAGCATCATAGAGGGGGCTAGAGGCAATAGCAGATTGAAACGCTTCATGAGATTTATCTAGTTTAAATTTATAATCAGATTTCCTATCAGAGAAAGGGTCGAGCCAATTATTGAAATCGCCAGCAACAATAATATTAGGGTTAGTAATTGAAGATAATTTTAATGTAATACTGTTCCAAAAATCAGGGTCAGATTTAACCGGCCCATAAATGTTTAAAAAAGTAACAAGTTTATTATAAACCGTGGCGTGAAGTATTACCCATCGTCCACTCGTATCATTTTCAATAGATACAATTTGTAAGTTCAAAGATTTATGGCAAAGGATGTCAACACCACCCTTACGGTTAACAGCAGGGGAAAAAACAACCTGGGCCACCCACTGACGTCTGAGTTTAAGATATTCAACATCATTACAATGAGTTTCCTGTAAAAAAACAATCTAAGAGTTAAGTTTTGATAAATGAGAAAGTTCCTTTTGACGCTTAAAAGGATGACCCAAACCACAAACGTTCCACGATACAACATTAAACATGTTAATGTTTAAGAAACAGGGGGATACTCACAATGGTGACGAACTGCAAAAAACAACAATAAAAACGAAAAACATTGATCATAAACATCAGACAACAGGATAAAATTAAAAAGATCGTACAGAAGCACATAAAAGAAATACTCATACAAATGTAAGAAGAAGGAAGGGAAGATAAGCGAAGAGAGGGAAAATGAAGGAAAGGAAGCAAAACAGGGAGAGAAAGTGCAAAAGAGTAGAAAAAGAAAAAGGAAAAAGAGACAGATCAAGGACAGAAAGCCAGATCTGTAATAAGCAGAGAAAGAGACAAGAACCGGGCATATTCGCACTCATGGACAAGATAGACAACGTAGAAAGGAGGAGAGGAAGAGGATAAAAAGAGTATAGAAAGGAAGACAATATGAAATATAGAGAAAATAAAATAGTACAAGAGAAACTATTTAGACGGCTTAAATCATCATAAATAGATGAAGAACATTAAAGACCAAAACAAGAAGTAATAATGAAATGTAAAACAGCAACAGTCTAATCATATAGAAGCATAGAAATTTTCAAGGACATTGAACATTTGTGTCCATATGCATTCTAGTGATAGAATGCAAAAACTGTTTTAACTTGATAGGATCTTCAAAAGAGCGGGATACACATTCATGGGTGATTTTACAAAGACAAGGGTGTAAGATGCCATAACGGATGCTCATAGATCTCATTTGTGGTCGGAGGGCTAGGAATTCTTTGCGCCTAGCATTGGTAGCATTAGAAAGATCCTGTGAGATGAAGATGTTATGTCCCGACCAAACAAGACGACGTTTTTCTCTGGCAATTTTTAGAACATGCATCAGATCAGTGTATTCAAGAAAAAGCATAATTATGCCACGTGGCTTGTTGGAATGAGGTTGAGGTCGACCAAGACGATGAGCTTGTTGGATGTTGAGGGGAGTCGAGGATTGAAGATTGAGGAGGTCAGCCAAGAATTTCTTCAGAAAAGAAAGGAGATCCGGACCTTCGATATTTTCAGGCAGACCATAAAGTTGAAGATTGTTCCTTCTGTTCCGGTTTTCTAAATCCTCAGTGTGGAGTTTAAGTTTATTGATTTCTTGTTCCAGCAAAGGAATTTTAGTAGACACATCTTGAAGATTGCTTATACGTTGTTCCATTTCGAACATTTTACCTTCCATATTGATCCATCGGTCTTCAATCAGATGTAATTTTTCATTGGTGGCACTCATGAATGGTTTTAAAGCTTGTAATTCATCCAAGATAGAATCTAAGACCGGGTTGGAAGAAGACTGAACAGGAGATGGAGGATCATTTTTGACTCTCTTCGGTTTGGCGCCAGACGAAGATGACTTTGTGAGAGAAATGGAATCGTTGGCCATCTTGACAAGATAAACTTGACGACGAGGATGAGGATGATTTTTAAAAGTAGAGATCCTTCCCATAAATAAGATTCTCAATATTGTAGGACACAACGAGGGTATGAAGCTATTTCACACACAGTATTGATGTAGATAACAGGCAAAACCAGATGATGGAGTCTGTTGAGTGCAGCAAGATCACAATCAGTGACTAACCATCCACGACCATCTAGAGGTAGATCACCAGTGAGAAAATTCGAGGTCAGTCAGGAAACCAGACAGTAGAAGTGGAGGCAACATGCGGATAAGATTAACAACATCAATCCAGAGGAATTGCCACAGCACCAAATACCTGTTACGGCAAGGAGAGACGAGTTGGCGGTATCCTTTGTTCCCTCACACCATGACAAGCAGAAGACTGATCTATGCAGTAGAATCCCCACACTCAAAATTGATCACAGAGTCACATGAGCAGGAGAAAGAAGAGCAGGTTCAGCTGGCACTGAAGGCAAGAGGCTCAGAAGCAAAAAAGATGTCAGGGAACATTCTCCTGAGCAAACAAAGTATGACAATGTTGAGGAAAAAGCATGAAGAGTGCAAGGTCTGGGCTTGCTTAGAAATGCCTTTACTATTTAAAGCTATCCCCCATTCTACAAACACTGTGCAGCAGCAGAGAGGGGTATGGTAATTGTGGTATAATTACCAAATAGTCATAACCACATCAGCAACTTGTCTCAGCATGTTGGTTTTCTCCTCAGGAGACACGGGCGCCGCACATACAAAATGGCGGCCGCCCGCGTTAGGAAAACCAATTCACAGCAAAATCGGCCGAAAACAGAAGAAGCGTTCTTACAAAATGCAGTAAACATGAGCCGCCATGAAGCGGGAGGCGTACACAGCCTGTCAACTGCAGGGCAGGGTCCAACTGCGGTCCAAATCCTCTTCCGACGCTCCGCGAGGCAGCGGAGTTCAGGTGAGAGCCGCCATCTTGCTCAGTGCAGTAGCCACGCCCCATTTAAATTTAATTAATGTATTTTTATTATTATGGTTAGGTTAGTGTCCCTTGACTAATGTAGAGATCATTTGTGAAGTGGTATATGGCTTTCAAGTAGTGCTGGTGTAGTTTAGGGTGGACGCCAGACAGTACAGCTGTACTCTAGTTCCAGAGAATGCACTCTGATGTCTCTGAAGAGTAACAGATAGCCAGAGGCATTTGGTCAATTGAGTTAGGTGAACAGAGATAACATAAACCCTATGTAGTAGGGAGGCATCAACCAGGTTTCCTGAATTCTCATTTGAGGGAAAAACTTATACAGCCTCAGCTATCAGAAATTGTGAGTTACTTGGGACCAGGGACAGACTGGGACAAAAAATAGGCCGGGGCAGCAAAATAAAAGTGGCCCACATTAGTGAATTAGATAGCTAAAAAAGTGGCCCATGTGTGCAAATTGGGGCAGTTTTGAACTTGTAATGGCACGCTGTATAAGTGTTTTGCAAGGTATGAAAGACTGCATGGATTTGACCTTGCTACAGGAAATGTTTGTTATAATACGAGGGAAATCAACAGTAAAAAGCAGCGCAGCAGACCATAAAACAGGCCCACATCCAGCCCGAAAACCAGTCCACACACGTATTTGTCAGACCAGCCCATTGGGCAATGCCTGTTTGCCCTATAGGCCAGCCTGACCCTCCCTGGGGTAATTCATCACCCAATCGATAACTTAATTCACCACAGTACGTAATTTGGTTATTTTTTCCTGGAGGTTTTGTTAGTCTCTAGTGTATGACTAATGTGTATGCTATGAGGAGTTTCCTCCCTTTCCCTTCCAGCCCCCCAAGTATCACAACACTTGCCTTAATCTGTGGGTGTTTGAACAGAATATCAGGAAAAAAATATTGTGATACAAAAATATTGTGTCAAGAATATTGGGTCATTAAAATTATCATCGACAGGAATATTGTAGGTAAAAATATTATTTTTAATGTTGTTTTTAATATTGTTGCAAAACATATTGCTGTAGAAAATATCGTTGTATGTAATATCGTTTGTGTCAATTAGTATGTAATTTGTTGTATTGTGTTTTATTGTATCTGTTTATTTCTTTCTTTAGATTAGTCTTTTAGTAAGATACATTTTTAGTTATAGGTCTATCATAAACCCTTGCTTTTTAATTTGAATTCTTTTGTTTCGGTTTTACTGAAGCGTTTATTTTTTTAAAATACTTTTTTAGGTTTTTTTATACTGTTTAAATACGTTGGATTGTTTCAGGGGAGTTGTATTTGATTTGTGTCCTTTTTGTATTTTTAATGGGCTGTTTGGACAATATTTTTCCATTTGTGGTGGATTAGTAATTTTTTATTACATGGATAAAGAGAAAGATCTGCAGCTAAAGAGCAATACGTTTTCTTTATTTAATTTTCTTTTGGGTGGGAAATGTCAATGTTTGTGTAAATATTAAGTGATTGTTAGGTGGCATTGTTTGGTTTATGTGTTGTAACTAATTTATGTGATGGATTGGGTTGGTTTTTTACTTTCTTTGTTGGTAACTAACATTTTATTTTAAATAATTTATATACAGTTTTATTATTTGTCTTTAATACAATTGGAATTTTAATTATTTTTTGACTAAAGTAATGAAATATTATATTTATTATATAAAAAAATACAAGGTTTGGTATTTTGGTTAAACATTTTCAGAGCTTTGAGGACTTTGGTACATTACTATTTATTTTATTATATGTTTTTGGCTATAATTTTTAAGTAATCTACTCCTTTGTTAGTTATGAAGAGTTTTACTTTAAATTTTAGCATATTGTACAGTCTTTTGGTTTGTTTGCTAAGTTTAGGGCCAATTTGGCTAACAGATTGCTCCATTCTTAGTTGATGGTAGCTTTGTTCTTTTTGTATTGCTTCTATAAATTTGTTCAGTGTAGGTTGGCCTCTGCCTAATTTGGATTGGAAGGCATTGTGCCATCCTTCCACTGCGTTGTTTATTTGGACTTTCTTTGCTAAGCTGGTGCTGTCATAGACATTCCATCATGGTATTTGGAATTTTGGTTGGCGTGTGTGTCCTGAGCAATGCAGTCTGCCAACCCAAGTGTCTTCAAAATAGTCCATTTGGGGGCTAAGTTTGTCTTCATTTTGTTGGGAGAAAGGGCTTTCTATTAATACATTGTAGTGGTTGGCTACCTGACAGGGGCAAAGGCTAGTGCTATCATATGTTTATTTCTAAGGCAAATTAGCTGTTTGTAGAATATTCTACACTTGGTACAGATTTTTAGAGGTGCGTCCATATACTTCGATTGAAATTATAGTAACAGTTTTGAATGGCTGTGTGAGGGTACATTTTTAGACTGGCTTGAATCATGACTTGCTCAAAGTCTGATTATTATTTTTTGGGGGTAGTAATTATTTGTTTTGTGTTTGGTATGAATTAGGAGCTCATAGTAAGTGCTGCTTTGTTTATTTGGTAGTAGACCATATATAAAAGGGATATTTGTGTTTTGATATTCACCATGCATGGTGTATATCTGAATGAATGGTTTGGGACACATTTTGAAGGTCCCTTCCATCATCCATGTTTTACATTGTCTCAGTTTTAGTAAGCTATCTGCTGTAGAGAATATTAGGATTAGTTTTTCTTTAGTTAGGTTGTCATGCAAAAGGAAAGGTTCCTCATTATGTGTCTTCTTCTTTATTACTTTATTCGATTCATGAAAGCAGAACCATCAATGGGCATACATATAAAGATATTTGAAAGTTTTCTTGTAGGAAGGTAGGATCTTTCTCGCATGGTTACCCCTTCTTTTTGCCTGGTGTCAGTGTGTTTTTGACTGAGTCTGCTGGGATTCTGGTAATCAGGACCCCAGCAACTGTGCTCTATCCCCTAAATTGGTTCTGGTAAGTACTTTGGTAGCTCCAAAATTGGCTACTGGTTTACCCTTATGAGTCCCTAGCATATGGTACTGAGGTACCCAGGGCATAGGTACACCAGTGATCTCCCATGGGCTGCATGGGAGGCCACTTAAACTGTAACTAAAGGCCTGCATTGCAGCCTGTGTGAGCTGGTGCTTGCACCACTCACAACAGATATAAGCTTACGTATATCTGAGGTCACTGCACTTAAAACTTATAAGTCACCCCTGTGGCAGGCTCTTCAGTCCTGAGGACAGGGTGCTTGGTTACAAGAGTGAGGGTGCCTCTGCATGAGCAGGACACCCCTAAAAAACCCAGAATTGATTATCCGGGCTTTGTAAGTGAGGTCAGCCATTTTTAGACATATAGTGGACATCAGTCATTACAAGATGTCTAACTATATAGTGGCTGCACCAAACCCTGGTATCAAACATGTTGGAATCATACCCCAACACCGATTCCAGTGCTGGAAGTATGATCCCATGTACTGGGGACTCCCTAGGGGACCCCCCTGTACACCCGGTAACAGCCTTACAGGGTCTGCCAGCAAGCTAGTGCTGCTCCTGACCACAGACACGATTCTGTCCTCCTGCTGCTGAGCTGAGCTCGAGTAGGGGAAGGTAGAACAATATGTTTCCTGTCACAGGGAGGTGTGATCACCTCCCAGACAGGACGTAGTGTATTGGGCTGTGGTGGGGGAGCTTGCCTGCACCACCAGACTGCTTTGAAGAGCACATTTGATGCCCTTCTTGCATCCTCCAGTTTGAACCAGTTCAGGAGCCCTTGGTTCCCACTCTGTCACGAAAATGGACAAAGTACATGTGTGTATCCTTTACTTTGTCCAGCTCCTACTCTGGGAGGGACTCCCGAGTCGTCTCAATCTTTTCTCAAAGGTACTTAAGGTCTCCCCTGTGGGTGGGTCATCAGATTCATCGTGGGACCAGACTCAACCCTGAAACTACATTGCACTTCAATCGTCTGGACACTTGGACTTCATTGGACTTCGACTGGAACCGAAACTGCTTCAAGGAAGATTCCTGCTGATCCTGGTCTCACTGTTCTTCAAGTCTTATGCATCGTCTGTGTCTGTGGTTCATCCAGGTTATCCAAAAGACCTGTGGGCATCAAGTACACCCGAAGAAATCTCCCTTGGAGTGAAGGAGTCACTCCCTTGCATCTGCAGGCACCACAACAAAGCTGACCAGTCTGCTGCTCCTGAAGTCCCATGGACATCCTGAGGTTCAGCAACAAAAGTGGTGGTTCTGTGGCTCCCTAGAGGCCTGACCTGTCTTCCCTGCAATTAGGAGAACAGTATCCCTCATCGGGACTGCTGGGACCGAACCACTGTGCACCCAAGGCTTCTTGGCTTTGCACTCCAGAGATCTTCAGGCTACAAGAAGCTCTAGCATTCAGCACCTCACTTCCTGAAGAACAGAGTACTCCCTACATCTTCTGCATCGTGGGCCTCTAACTTTCGTGAGCTGCTTGATGTCTTCTTGTGACTCCTGTGCCTCTGGCCTGTGAGTCCTCTCAAAGGTCTTCTCTTGCTTCAGTGGGCTCCCCTGCTTGCTCGGGGCCTGCTCTGACTCTCCTGCAGATGGTGAGTCCCTTGGAGATTTCTGGCCACAATGTTTACTCCATTTCATTCTCCATGTCAGTTGCGGCTACCAAGGCTTCTTGATGCCCCCGCCGGATACCTACCACCTAGACACCGACATCCGATGTGGGACAGCTCGAGCACAGCTCATGATCTTCCTCAGCATTGCCTGGTCCTCACAGCTGCAGCAACAAGGTCACTGTTGTCTCTTCTGAACCTCTCGACATCGGTGGGCATTGTGCTTCCATGCCTCCTGGTCACCTCCGAGTGGCAAAGACTCTGTCCCCACTGCTTGTAGGTTCTTTACTTCCAGAATCCACCCTTGGATTCCACCTTCACAGTCTTCTCCAGAGGTATTTACTTCTAAACTTCCCATTGTTGTCTACAACAGGTTCTGTTGTCACTTCACCTCTATTCACCCGGCTTCCCTGGTGCAGGTAACCTGGTTCCTGGGGCATCCACAGGTGGGGTGGCTGTCCAACATTCTGTTTTCCAAAGTGTTTCTTCGGGGTCCTCGACGTAGGGTCCTTCTTCTTTAAAACTGCAACCTTGACTTCTCCCTTGACTTCCATTGGGCATGCAGCTGAGTTTCCACTCTGCACACAGCCTCCGTGGGGTTCCTGGGTACTTACCTAGGGTAGTTCCTTGTGTCCCCAGCTCCTCTGAGTCATCTGGTCCAAGTCTCGTTCTCCTTTGCAGTTCACATTCCACTTTCTTAATATATGGTTTGGTCTCCCCATAGAGATCAGAGTATTTCTGTGCTACTGTGATTATTGCAGTGTATTCTTGTGTATTGTGTTGATGTCTCCGGGTAGGAGACTTACCAATGTGTTAGTTATTGTGTTGTAGAATAAATAGACTTATTTTTACATAAACACTGTGTGAGAAAATGGGGTTCTGTTGCAGTAGCTCCACCCCCCCCCCCCACTTTTTGCCTGGCTTTTGATGCAACTTTGTAGAGTACTGGGACCCTGCAGTCCAGGTTCCCAGTACCAGTGTTCTTTCCCTAAAAACATGTCCACAATTGGTATTTCTGCCCCTCTGTAAGTCCCTAGTAAGTGGTACCCTAGGTACCCATGGCCTGAAGGCTGAAGATGGTCTCCTGGGACCCTCTCACTGGGACCATACCACTGCCGCTGCAGCTGGCATGCCCCTGGAGGTGAAAAAATTACCAAGTCGACATGGCACGATGCCTGTGGGCCCTGCCAGCTAGCACTTCCTAAGATATAGGTAAGACACCCCTCGAGCAGGCCTTACCAGCCCAATGGCAGGGAGCACTATATCCCAGGTGTGGGCATATCTGCATGAGCAGATATGCCCCTAAAGTATTAGGGTCTATTCACTAATATTGTAAGTGCCAGGGAAGCCACAGACAGTACATGGGCTGGGAACTTGATAACTTGAGGTCAACAGCACCAAGATGACTTCACTGAACCCAGGATTGTTTAGTACCAAACGGCTCCTTGTAATAAATTCACACTGTTGCCAGTGTGAGATTTATTAAAACGTACTCAGAGGGAACCTCAGAGGTGCCCCCTCAAAATCGACCGACCCTCGTGTGGGCATTGACTGGCTTTAGGCAGCTTGCCACTCACAGAAATGTTTCTGGACCCCTGGGTGGAGAGCCTCTTCTCTCTAGGACCAGAAACAATGCAGATCCTGGGCAGAGGTGTCAAACCTTCTCCCCCACGATGGGCCAGAGCTTGAAGAGGGAAGCTTCAAAGGCCTGCCACTTTTGTAATGCGACCCCCAGCCTCTGCTGCTAGCAGCAGATGGCAGCCCATGGTTTACACCCCACTTCAGGCGGGAAAACCAGTGGGAAAAACTCAGAAAAATAGGAGATGTGCCTATCTCTGCCAACCCCCACCCCTAAAGTGGGGGAGGCGAGGTGAAGCACATCTTTCAGTCCCCGCCATCTTGAAGATGGCGCAACCCATCCAATCAGGGCTTGGTCTATGCCCCCTCCTACAGGAGGATGGCATAATAGGGGGTATAGTGACCCCAGGTAAGGGGCTCTTTGGCCCTACTTACTACTCCCCTAAAACACCTCCTAAATTTAGCATTTAGGTAGCTCCCCCAGACCGAGAAACTATATACGCGATGACCTAAGAAGAAAGAACACACCCTACAGCAGAAGACAACAACTGCCTTGGCCCCAACCCTACCAGCCTGTCTCCAGCTTCGACGACCTTGCGACCTGTCTTTCAGCCAGTGATCTCTCAAACCCCTGGGAGGACTGCTGCCTTCAACAAAGACTCCAATATCCTGTGGACAGCGGACCTGTCCAGAAGAAACCTACCCCAAGGACTCTGGATCCCGGTGGATCCGCGTCTCCTGCCCACTCTGCACTCGATGACCACAGCCAAGTCTGAGTCACTCATCTGTGCAGTGAAGTCTCCCCAGCGAGCCTGACCTCATGTCCAGCATTGCCTGACCACTCATGACCTCCACGACGGCGCCTGTAGTGTGAATCCAGAGACTCCCCCCGACCGCGATCGACTCGGGTAAGAAGACTCCGATGTTGAAAAAGGCACCCCTGCACCCAAAGCCCCTGGGTCTTGATGAGCTGAACCAACAGTGCGGCTAGGACCCCCTACATCCCAACTTACCTGTGGTGTTATTGGTCTTCCTCCTGCATCTTCTGGTGTCACGCCTGCAGCCTCTTGGCTGAAAGAAGAATCCCAATTGAAAAGCATTAGGCGCCCGATGTTGAAATTGCACCCTGCACCCGGCCGCCCCTGTGCCACTGGTGGTGTATGTTTAGAGCTGCTTTCTGCCCCCCACCCCCCTTATGCTTAACCTAATCCCCCAATGCTAGGCCTCTTCAACCGATCTACTTACGTGCAAGCAGTGTGGCTCCAGGCACCCCCGTCTCCATTGGAAAGCATCAGGTCGAACTCCGATTTTGACCTCTGCACCCGGCCGCCCCTGTGCCGCTGGTGGTGCAGTTTTGGTACCTACCTGACCCCTGGCCCAGGCTGACTTTTGGCTCCGAAGACTGAGATTGTAAGTTCAATACATAACTGTTTAACCGCAATATTGTTTTCCCGCAATATTGATTTCCCTTTAGGATAACATTGGACTGTGTTAAAAAGTTTCTAAGTGTCGATTTTTCAAAGTGAAAAGTATGCTGAATTAAAAACATACTTATCTTATTACAAAGGCATGGGACTTAAGATAAAGTATAAACAAAGTATAATTTTCTAAAATTGGCCTGGATCTCCTTCTTGAGTCATGTGTCCATTATTGATCACTGTCGTGCAATAAATGTCTTACATTCCACTGTGTTAGGCTTAAGGCTACTCACTCACACTACCCCTAATAGAGCACTTTGGGTTTTACATTGAGCCCTGTACTCTATTGGGGAACACCTGTACTCTGTGCATGGTATTACCACCTAGTGGCAATATCATCACAGAGCCAGATTCCTACACACTGTGTGGTTCCTTTTAATTTAACTTACACTATTGATTAAAGTTCGTAAAACAAGCTGCTTTACACTCCTTCAAGATAAGCCTGAGGGCTGCTCTCCACAGCTACCACTTTGAGAGCTTTCTATGGTTATCAAAGACCACTAAAATCACCATAAAGGTTGTCTGGATTAGTGCAACGTGCATCACTTGAATAAGTGTATATCATATACTAAGCCCACCTCCTACATTGGTGTGCACTGGCTGGGATTAAAGCCTGCACTGTTTTTACCATTTAATCAAGGTGAAGGTTACATAAAAACCATCACTAGCTAAGCACAAATAAAATACTGTGATCAAGTAAGTTCTACTGAACTTTTTGGATTGGTAGTTGCGGGTCGAGCACAACCCTTTCTCCAATCTTTGGAAGTTTAGTTTCACTAAGGTAGTGTTATATTCCTGAGTTAGGCCCATGTAACGAATCAGCTTATTTCTTAAATTGTCCTCACAAATATAACTTCCAGCTGTGACCGTTTGCATATATTTGCATGCACAACAATGTTGGATTAGTTTCTCTGAAACTAAACTTGTTTTCACATCTAGCTTCGCACAACATTATCACAATGCCCTGAACATCATGTACAAGACCTCGGTTCGCACTATGTACAAATGTCATCACTATCTTCATCCACGGGGCGACAGGGCTGTCTACATATACATAACATCACTAATCTATGCCACATTGCAAGGCTGCTTTTTATCATAAAAGATGAGAATTATGATAGATTAGCAGAGGAGGCACTTCCACTGACACTGAGGGTCCTTGCATGCTAAGAAATCACCACCCAGAGGTCTGACATCTCGTGAGGGGTATCCAGTTTGTGACCAAGACAGGGTCCTTCACTCCATCCCAACAGGTAATGGGGTAGGATCATCCCTTTGGGGGATTCTTGGCTCTACAACTACATACACTCTAGGTACACTTAGAATAGGGTTTTCATAGTAGGAGTACGCTAGATTACTGCCTTGTTTTATATGCCTGCTGTTAGAAATGGGGGTCTCTAGTTGGCAGAGGTAGGTACCTTTGTCCAAATAGGTACCTTTGCTTCTAGTCAGGGTAAGGGGGATACACTTCTAAAATAACGCCTGCTCACCCCCTTGGTAGCTTGGCACGAGCAGACAGGCTTATCTCAGAGGCAGTGTGTAAAGCATTTGTGAACACATACAGGAATACAGTGAAAACACTACAAATGGACACCACACCAGTTTAGAAAAATAAGTAATATTTATCTAAACCAAAACAAGACCAAACGACAAAAATCCACAATACAGTAATAAAAATATGACTTTCAGATGGTAGAAATGGTTCAGCTCAAAGCAAATTGCAAATACAACACTTTTCTCACAAAGTACCTGGGATGCATTACGCAAACAAACAAAACGGGCCGCAGGGAAGGTGATGCGTCGGTTCCTTACACTCAGGGAAGGTGATGCGTCGGTTCCTTGCTCCGGGGTAGGTGATGTGTCGGTTCCTTACTGCAGCGCAGGGGAGGTGATGCATCGGTTCCTTACTGGAGAGGAGGTGATGCGTCGGTTTCTTACTGCATGGGTAGGTGATGCGTCGGTTTCTTACTGCATCTCCCAACGATGCAACAGACTTGGCGCCACGATGCGACAGACTTGGCGCCTCAATGCGATGCGACGATCCGGTGACGATGCGTGAACTCGTGCAGCCGCACAGCAGGCCTTGCGTCGGACTCGGTGCGGTTATCTCGGACTTCGGAGATCGGTACACTCGATGCGGCGTGTGTTCGATTTCTCGAGCCGTGGCAGGCGCTGCAACGGTTTCTTCGGCAATGCATCGGAAACAGGTGCGGAGCATCTCGCTTCTTCGAAGTTGCGTCAATTTTTCAGCTCCCAGCGGAAAACAGCCTCTAGAGGTCCAGAACAGCAGCAGGCACCACTTTGCAGATTATAATTCCCAGCAAGGAAATTCAGGGGAGTGGGTGGTGAAGTCTTTGTGTCCCTGAGACTTCAGAACAGGAGGCAAGCTCAGTTTCAAGCCCTTGGAGATCTTCTTTCAAGCAGGTGACAAAGCAAACAGAAAAGTCCTTTTCTCCTTTCCTTGGCAGCAAGTAGCCACTGCAGGCCAACCCCAGACAGCAAACAGCACAGGGGCAGTATTTCTCCTCAGCTTCTACGGCTCTTCTCCTTGGCAAAGGTTCCTCTTGATTCCCAGAAGTGATCTAAAAATCTGGGGTCTGGGCCCCTCTTTTTATACACCAAAATCCTTTGTTCTTTGAAGGCAGAGAGTGTCTGTTCCCAGCCAAAACCAGTTCTGTCCTCACTGGTGCAGCTTCCTGGCAGGAGGTGGAGACAGCATTGCTGAAGGCAGACCAGGCCCATTCAGGTGAAAGGAAATCTCCTCCCCCTACTCTAAATGCAGCCCAGGTCTATTCAGCCCAGCCCTGACTCATCAGACTTCTTGAGCCACTGGCCCTCTCTAGCCCCTGTCATCCAAAAGCCAGACATGCTATACACACACCTAGCAGAGGCACACTGGATGGTTAGGTAAGAAAATACCTACTTTCTAAAAGTGATATTTTCAAACACAGAATGTAAAAATCACCCTCACTAATAGATGCATTTTAACATTCTGAGTTCAGGCATAATAAACTTTATTTTTCTACCTTGTTCCCAGGGCCAGTTATGTTTATAAGATGTTATAAACAAACTCCCCATTCTGTTTTTTGGGAACAGGTAGCCATGCAATAGTGAAAAACGATATTGCCAGTATTTCACTATCAGGACATGCCACACACATCAGGGCATGTCCTACCTTTCACATACAATGCACCCTGCCCACAGGGGTACCTTGGGCCTACCTTAGGGGTGACTAATATGTAGAAAAGGGAAGGTTTAGGGACTGGCAAGTGTGTGTACTTGCCAAGTCGACATGGCAGTCCCAGACTGCACTCAGGCTCTGCAATGGCAGGCCAGAGTTACATTTTACAGGCTGCTTCTGTGGGTGGCACAATCAGTGCTGCAGCCCACTACAGCATTTGATGTACCGGCCCTGGGCACACACAGTGCACTATACTAGGGTCTGACAAGTAAATCAAATATGCCAATCATGGAATCACTAATCCATAACAACAATTTAGAAAGGGAGCCCTTGCACTTTGCACTGAACAGCAGTGGCAAAGTGCCCAAAGCATCTAGACAGCAAAACGGAATCCAACACACAGCAAAAACACAGGAGGTAAAGGCAAAAATGCAGGGGAGACCCACGCCAATGGTGCCAGGTCTAACACCTGCATATATACATTGTTCATCAACATGGTAGAACTATATCTACTATTTGCGCTTTTGTTGCTTATAATCACGTTTATCTGCCCCTGTCTACTAATGATTGCAACACACGTATTTTATGCAAGAATAACGTTGGTTCAATAAATATTATTGAAAACGTCCCACTGTGTATTCTCTGTATATTTCTCTGAGAATAAGTGAGCAGGAGTGACTGAGCGAAAGGTTCTGTACTGTTTCCACGATCCCTGAGGGGACAGGGTTGTCATGTTCAGTGGTTGTCAGAAACCATTCGCTCCCTGATAGGTTAGGGGAGCTTACGGTGGCACTGTCAGCTAGCTGGCCTATAGGCCAACATATCCTGTGGGGGTGTCCGGAATCAGTCTTGACACCGAGCCCCTAGTTTATGTTGTTCAGACAATGCACAGATCCTACAGATTAGTAGGAACTACACGACAGTAGGTAGATGCAACACCACACTACATATTGTACCATTTATTTAGTTGAGGAGGCCAGTGGGGCTCAACCCTATAGGTACAGTGGTCTTAAGTTCCAGGAACTCAGTACCCTGGCTGCATCTAGAAAACTCAAGACTCAGTAACCCTACCAAAGAGCAGCTCTTAGAGATGCTCCTGCAGGGTGACCTCCAGCACCCTGATAGGTCAGATGGGCAGGATAATTTGGATATGGGTGGTGTTGCTCCAGAAGAAGAGTCAGGGGTGTCTCACCCCAGTGACTCCAATTTTGAGCATGACCAGGAGGAGTCTGAATACCCTTCACTGGTGAACTCGAATCCCCCAGGGAGTAGTACTGATGGCACTGAGAAAGGCCCTAGAGGTAGGTCCCCCTTTATTCCTCCTGGCAGGGTGCAAAGAGTTCAGGGGAAGTCCAGGTCCTCCTCTGCATATTCAACCTCCTCTAACACTTCCATAGGGACCTCCATCTCTAGCAAGAGGGAGGACTCCTTAAAAAGGGAATACCATCTGCTCAAGCTTGAGAGAGCCAAGCTCAGAATCAAGAAGGAACAGTTGGCCCTAGATGAGCAGACCCTAGAAGTTCAGAGGGCTAGGAAGAATTTGGGATTAGGATCCCATGGTGGCAGAACTAGAAAGCCTAGCATTAGGGATAATTCCTTTGACACTAGGTTCTTGAGCAGGATAGTCCCTCCTCACCAGGAGGGTGATGACATCCACAAGTGGATTACTGCTTTAGAGAGGGCCTGTAAAGTCCAGACATTTCCTCAGGGGCAGTGGGCAGCTATCCTGTGGCTCTCCTTTGCTAACAAATTTAGAGACAAACTTTTGACTGTAAAGGAAGAAGATGCAATTACCAAGTCTTGAAGAGTGCCCTCCTAGATGGGTTTGGTTTAACCACTGAGCAATACAGGGTTAAGTTTAGGGACATACAGAAGGTACACACTCAAGATTAGGTAGATTTCGTAGATAGTGCTATTAAGGCTCTGGGAGGCTGGCTTCATGGAAATAATGTGCATGATTATGAAGGACTGTAAAATTTACTAGTGAGGGAGCACAGCCTTAATGTAGGAAAGTAGAATCTGCTTTTATGGATAACACCACTTTTTGCTGGTGTCATTCTGTTTTCTAACTAGTATGACTGGGATCCTGCTAATCAGGACCCCAGTCTCTGAGCTTCCTCCCTAATTTGGACCATGGTGAGTAGTTAGGTACCCCCCAGATTGGAATCTGATGTACCCTTGTAAGTCCCTAGTATATGGTACTAAGGTACCAAGGGCATAGGTACACCAGGGGTCCCCCATGGGCTGAATCATGTATTATGCCACCATGGGAGACCACTCAAATTGTGACTACAGGCCTGCCATTGCAGCCTGTGTAAGCTGGTGCTAGCACCACTTATGACAGATATATGGGCACTTTTGACTTTGTTGGACTTTGCTTTGGCAGCCGAGACTGCAGCTGGAAGACTCCTGCTGCTCCTGGTCTCGTCCCCCTGCCAGTCTTCTGCATCGTCTGTGCCTGTGCACCGCAGAATCTTCTCCAGGCCTGTGGACATCCAAGACACCCGAAGGAAACTCCCTTGGAGTGAAGGAGTGACTCCCCTGCATCTGCAGGCACCACAACGAAGCTGATCGGTCTGCTATTCCTGAGCTCCCAAGGACTCCGAAAGGTTCAGCAACACAGGTGGTGGTTCTGCAACTACCTTGAGGCCTGCACTGTCTTCACAGCAAGTTTGAAGCCAGTATCCCTCGTTGGAACCCCTGGAGCAGTACCCTTGTGCACTGTGTCGACTTGCTGTTGCCAAGGCTTGTTGACTCTCTTCTCCAGAGATCTTCGGGCTCCAAGAAACTCCAGCCTCTAACCTCTCTTGCTACCAAGATCTTCGTCCTCACCGCATCCTCTGCACCGTGGGCCTGCATCATTGGTGAGCTGCTCGAGGTCCTCTTGCGATTCCTATGCCTCCCGCCTGTGGGTCTTCTTGAGGGTCTTCTTTGGCTCCTGTGGGCTCCCCTGGTTGCTCGGGGCCTACTCTGACTTACCTGCACTTGGTGAGTCCCTTGGACCTTGCTGGTCCCAACACTACACCTTTTTTGTCTGCCACATCTGCCACAGACCTTGTGTGGCTTCATAAATCTTACTTAAGGTTTGTGTTGCGCATGTACCACGTTGTGTGGTACAAACGTGACAAAAACCATCTCGTAAATAGGCCTGTGTTTGCACAATTGCATTTGTGAATGCATTAGCACATTAAAGCCAAACCTACTGGTTTCCCCATGGTCCACTTTTGTAAATTCGCACAAATGTGTCTTACCGGTCAATCAGAGTAGGACAGCATTGGCAGGGAAATGCAATTGCACTTTGCATTCATTTTATTTTTAGGAATTATTCTTAACCTTGAAATCTTTCCTCCTTCTTCCTGCCATAATTTCCCCCCGCAGCTGAAAATTATGTGAAACCCTAAACTGGATATATTTTTTTTCCATTCCTTGCAAAGTCAGCTTTTCCACTGCAGTCTTCCACTGACAGGTGTGAGGCTGGAAATGCAGTTGAGTTGGCAGGTCCTCTATTAAGCTGAGACTGCCAGTTTGCCTATGCTCCTTAAGTGGCAGCCTTGAAGCACAGGGCTCACATCTTTACTGACCCCTCCAAGGCCTAATGGCACAGACCTGTCAGTTATGGCCATGCACTTCTTTGTCCCAGACAACTGCAGGAACTCCCACCTCACTGCAGCCATATCGGGCCAATTGGACGCTGACAATGCCAGTGTCAATCAGAGAATGGAAGTATGTGCACTCAAACAGCTGTTCGACGCTGAGGCGTGCAGTCTCTGCAGAGTAGACTGTTAAACATCAGACCCCAGTCCAGTCACGACTTAGACTGCCAGATGGACGGATGACAAGTTAAGAAAACAGGAAAGGCTAATCCGAAAAACTGTTGTTTGCTCTTGAAGGCACCTGGGACTTACACGGTTCAGTGTCTGAATTGAGGCACAAGAGAATTTGGCACACGAACTATTCAGAACCTTTATTTTTATTCTGCTTCCAGCGAGCTGATTTTTCTTTTGCAACCACACATAAATAAAAAATAAATAAAACACACATGGTTGGAACAGAAGACGTTTTGCATTCTGGAAATATCGTTTTTCACGTTCTTTACGGCGCTGTCATGCTCACTTCCAATGTCGTAAGTAAGTGCATTTTTACTAGGTTTGGTGTTAGCCAAGGCCTTTTGTTTTCAATAAAAATATATATACTCTACATGTTTACACACATGGACTGTCAGACTGTCCTATTCATCAATTGGTTTGTCGGAAAGTCAATCAGATTTTGCTTCCTCCCACCATGGCATGCAGAATGGGATACTGGGCCAGCCTACTACTGCTACTGGCTGGCCTGACTGTGAGTGACGGCATTTTGCTCTTGCAGATTGTGCTCATAATGCCTTCAGGGCCAGGTTCTACTGGTGCAATGTATGCTTGTGTATAAACAACATATATATTATGGCATTTAGACAATGCTTGTTTTACTCAGGCGAGGGACCGACAGCTCCTCCAAAACTGCTACCAGGTCGCTGGTGAATCACTTATATTCATACAGAAAACAGTCGGAAACATAATAATCATTGGCAAAGTCAAGAGTTTTGCAACCAGTGCAAGGTCTGTTGGCTTTGCCAATGCTTGTTTTACAGAGTTTTCATGATCCAGGAACAGGCCTTGCACGTCACTCTTCTACAATTACTCTGTGTGAGCCCTATGACAATAACTGCTTAGCTGCCAATAGGATCTTTGAAATCTTCAGCCAGTCCTATAGTGCTGCTCTTGCCACTTCTTAACCACTTATGATCCTAACTTTCGCTTTCTTTCTTTAAGCAGCAGTTGTACATCTGCTCAGTGACCTGCCTTTCACGTTGTTAACTGGCACTGTGGCGTCAGAATTCAAACGTAACAAAACTTTACAGTAGGGCTTCGTAATTTTCAAATTACAGGCGAGCAGTTAGGTCACAATTCGAATGAAATAAGAAAAGTAGATGACAAATATTATAGTGTTATTATATACGTCCATGTAGCATGAGATGGGTCAGTAAAATCAACACTCAATGATATCTGCTCTGATCTGCTGGTCAAAAGTTTATTTTCTCGCAGTGGCATATAGTCTGCGACATATCATTCCCTGGGGTGTCAAAAGCCACCCAGGGCAGTGCACAGACCTGACAATACAGTGCAGACAGTGCTGCATGTAATGTACCGGGGACGCGGGCCACTGCATAACTATTCCCTCTTGCACCTGCCAGTGCCGGTGAGCAGCCCACACCAGTGTTTCAAACTGAGGAGAGACTATCTGACCCCACAGAAACCTCTTGTTTTCAGTCCCTTGGTTGTAAAGTTGTTTAAGAGCAGCTGCCTATAATAAAATTACAACCCTTCCAGTGTTTGTTTATGGCAAACCCAGCAAGGGCTGAAAGGAATAATACAAAACACATGTGCTTTTCTCGTCCACTTGCCCAGCTTTCCACTGACCCTCCGCAGGGTCCACTGACAGTCCAGGGAACCCTGTGGTGGGTCACATTACAGATGGGCCGCGGGGAGCAAACAATGCACGTCCTATAGTATTTCCAAGAAATCATTTCAATATTAAAGCACGAGTTTGAGGGATTACGACCACACACAGACACATACGCATGCTCACACAAGGACAAGCAGTTCTCCATGCATCCATGTCTGTTGAAATGGCCTGGTTACAGATGAAAAGAAAATGCAGCCTTTGTGGAATTAGATAGAAATGATTCAGCTACCAATAAATGAGTGCAAATCTATCTTGGATAGGATATACTACAAGTCAGTATCTAGCCACTTTCACAGAACTCTGGCGGGATATGCCAGGGAGCTGCATAGGTAAGTGAAATGTTTATTGCACATACTGATAGAAGGAGCAGCAGAGAAACAGGTCTGCTCACATTCAGAGCCACCAACTGACTGCCACATCCAAACCTCATTCAGCCTCTGTCCTCACACTCTAGCCACGCTCTCCACACTCCGTCACTCACCGTACATCCACCACTCCATACTAAGGGCCAGATTACGAGTCTGGCAGTCCTCAGACCACCAGCCTCGTGGTGTCGCAGCGGTGGCGGATCCAGCCATCGCTGCACCCGCAGTCGGGCCGCCTGATTACGACTCAGGCAGTCGGACCGCACTAGGACCACCGGCTCTGCCAGGGAATAGCTGTTCCCTGACGTAGGAGCAGCGATCAGAGGCCGATAAATGCTTGGTGGTACCGCCACGGTCCCGGCAAGCATATTACGAGTTTCCTCTCAGCCAGGCTTTTCATGGCGGTTCTCCTGCCATGAAAAGCCTGGCGGAGAGGAAACAAAGGGGGCCCTACAGGGCTCCCCTGTGCCTCAGACATATGTGGATGTGATCCAGCGGTGTACTAACAACAGATACTCTACTACCATATACTCACCTGGGCCCATATAACTCTTTCACTAATACCAAGTAGACCACTGGGGTTTAGTTTATAGATTTCATAATTTTCAGGAATAGTTATTGTTTATTTCTAACTAAACCTTTCACTTGATCAAAAAGTTCTTTCCTCTGGTCGATGGACCATTAGTTGGAACTAATTGATGGTGATAATTAACATAACTTATTAAACATTCTTTGATTAAAGTAAAATAATCACAGACTCGGGAAGTTTTAAAATCTTTATCTAAATTAATTGAATATGAACCATCTCAAAGTTTCAGTACAAACACCCTCATTCACAAGAGTGTCAATTCAATCAATAATCAATAAGCGAAAATATTTCAGACTCACACAATAATTATGCTCAGAAAGGAGAGGACAGAGAGAGAAGAACATCTATCAATACAACAAATTTATATTTACCAAGAATGGTGTGAAGGCCAACCCCCTGGCCAAAGGGCTGGTAAGGGTTCCCCGGGATAGATCAGGAGACAAAGACTTCAGGACAGGAATCAGGACTGGATACTTCACCTCTCTAAATACCGACGACTGCGTCGCACCCCTCTCTGACACTCTCTTCCTCCCGAGATTCTTTCGCGATCTTCTTTCTAACCCAATTAAATTAAGATGGAAGTTTCTGCATTTGGTTTCTTCATCAGCGTCTCTTCTCAGCATCAGCACCACCCACAGCACCGACAGCATCCCGAGCTCTGCATCGCCTCTGCGTGTCTCCGTCTCAGCTATCTAACTAACTAAAACTACCTCAGTTATACCTTTCGATATTCATGTACCACCCATTAATGTTTCAATATCATAAAATACTAACTCTGATTGGTCAGGCAAGGGGGGGATGATCATCACACCATGCTTACATTTCACTTATTTCATTGAACTATTGTTTGTAAACCCATCCCCTTAAACTTTATTATGTCGTTTCCTTTCCCATACATCTCCAAACTTTATTGATACAAATTGTTTCAATCCCATGAATAAGGCTTCTTCATATGAACTCTTCACCCTCATGTTCCCAGGGCACATCTTTCTCGTCCTTGGACGGTTGACAAGTCCTTACTCATCCTTCCTGGTTCACTTCTCATGTGAGCATGCGCGGATTCAAATCAGTCAGCTCAGTTCAGACAAATGTGGAAGGCCCAAACGCGCACTAATAATAAAGTCAAAAGAAGAAATGTTATTTTCAAAAATAAATGGTTTCACTGTATACCACCAACCTCTACTCTAACCCACTTTAATTATTAATACCCTTTCTGCATTTGCGTTAGTATAAAAACTTATTTTCTATTTAGCCAAGCAGGTGCCATGCATGTGAACTTTTAAGCCACCATTTTAGTGCCTTTTGCTCATGCGCAAGATTTTCCCTCCAAGCGTTAAACGTCATACTACATAGATGCAGTTGACGCATGCGCAGTAAAGATCCCTTGTTAGAGTGCGTTTAGTCCTTCGTTCATATTGTTAGAGTTAATAAATCACATATGCAAGCTTCGTTGTCCCGCGTGTCTTTCTGAAATGCGAATTATTAATTACAAACACATAGTTAGTAATTCGTTAGTGAGTTAAACGAGAGGATTGCTTCCGAGCAAGTCTTTTTACGAGTCCTTGCTCCATCAATCCCCTCTCTGATGGCATTTTAAGCCATCACAAAATTACCCATCCCATCCCAGATACCAACTTGAGCGTATCTCAACTGAATGTGGAACATAAACATTTACCGGATGTCCCATCACTATTGACTCGCTTTGTTCCAGACTCATACAAGTAGCAGCTGCTGCTTTTAAGCAGCCAGGTAATGCTGAAGCCACTGGATCCAATGTGGCTGAAAAATATGCCACTGGACGTCGACTCAGTCCATGTCTCTGTGTTAAGACTGAAAGTGCACAATTTTCTCTCTCACAACAAAACAACGCAAATTCTTTTGAATAATCAGGCATGCCCAAGGCAGGAGCCTCACACAAACTATTTCGCAATTTCACAAAGGCATCTATGCAGTCATCATTCCAATCAATTGGATCTTTTGCTCTTTTCCGGGTCATTTGTATTAATGGTTTCGCTAGCATGGAAAAACTATGAATCCACTGCCTACAGTACCCAACCACTCCCAGAAACATTCTCAATTCTCTTTGCGTCTGTGGCCATTGCATTTCTTTGATTATTTTTATTCTTTCCAGTGTCACTTTTCTAACTCCTCTTTCTATTTTATGCCCTAAATATCTAACTCCTTGTTGACAGAACTGTAATTTTTCTTGAGACACCTTGTGTCCTCCTTCAGCCAAATGGTTCAGTAATGCAATTGTGTCTGTGACACAATCTTCTCGTGTTTTTGATGCCACCAGTAGGTCATCAATATACTGAACCAGAACAGATTTTCCAGGCATAATCAATGATTCTAGACACTTTTTCAAAATCTGATTAAAAATTGAGGGACTCTCTGTGTACCCTTGAGGAACCCTGCACCATGCATAGATATGATCCTCGAACTTAAATGTAAACAAGTACTGACTATCTGGGTGCAAAGGAATAGAAAAGAATGCTTGACATAAATCAATTACTGTGAACCAGCCTGCATTCCAAGGTATCTGATAAAGGATCACAGCTGGATTTGGCACTATTGGGCAACATGGCACTACAATTTTATTTATTTTTCATAAATCCTGCACTATTCTATATTTTCCGCTAGGCTTTTTCAGTCCTATTATTGGCGAATTACAAGGACTACCCATCACTTCTTTTAAAATGCCTTGTTTAACCATTCGTTCAATTTCTGGAATAACTCCTGCTTTTACTTCTGGACTCACCTTGTACTGTCGGGTGTTTGGATAAACTGCACCTTCTTTCACTGTCACTTTAATTGGGTCTATATTTGTCATTAGCCCAATATCCTTTCCTGTAAAATCCCACACTTCTGGATTAACTGTGGCTCTCAACTCTTCTGGTAATTAATTTTCAATCATTAGTGAAAACATCTCATCTACTTCTGTTCCCTGTTTAGCTAACATCATTTTGTATATAACATCTTCATCAGGGGTCTGGAAGGCAACACCATCTGGTGTACAATAGATTGTACAGTTCATTTTGCACAATAGATCTCTTCCCAACAGATTTACAGGACTGGAATCGCAAACTACGAACCAATGCATTTCTTTAAAGTTTCCAATGTGCACCTCCATTGGTTTTGTGATTGGGGTTCTAATCTGTTGGTTAGACACGCCAACAACTTGGATGGATTCTCCCGAGAGGGGTAGGTTTGGGATGTCTGCTGTTCTCACAGTAGACCGGGTAGCACCAGTATCCAATAGAAAAGTGATGTCTTTACCTTCTACTTTCCCATCAACAAATGGACCTGACTGATCTACCGGCAAGGATGCGCCAAGAACGCACTCCTCTTCCTCCCCCCTCAGGCACCGTCATTGCTGGAAATCTGAATTTTCCTCATCATTCTGCAACACATATTGTGTTACTGTTCTGTTATTCTTACCACTTTCTCCTTGAAATCCGGTGTTCGCACTGAACTTTTGGTGGTTCACAAAATTTGGCATAGGAGCTGGTGGCACCTGATATTGTGGAGTAACTACCTGCTGCTGCTGATTCATAAGTACTTCATTCTGCATCTGTGGGATTACATTTTGATTTGGCCCATTATTATTTTTATTATTCTGAGTACTCTTACACTCGTTCTTCCAATGTCCAAGCTTTCCGCACGCATGACAAGGAAATTTCTTCTTCGCTTCTTCTCTGTCCATTCGTCCTCCGAATTTATTACCATTCGCCACTTGATCATTCTGACTCTGCTCTTTCACTTGATTACTATTTTGGGCATTTGTTTTCTCCTCTTGCTGTTCTGCCAATTTAACTTGTGCCCACATCATTTTCTCTTTTAACTTTCTACGCCTGGCCTCAATGTTGTCTTTGCAATATTTCGCATACTTTAAAATCTCATCCACTGTCTTGCTTTGCCAACACAACATATGCTGTTGTATCATCTGACTAATCTCCGGTTTCAAACCATATACAAACCGATAAACAAAATGTCCCATATCTTTATCACCGATATTCTCAAAGCCACTATACTGCTTAAACACCCGTAATAACCTTTCATAATATGCATGTACAGATTCATTTGGTTCTTGTGTCGTTCTATCTATTTTTACCCAATCTGTTTCTTTAGGAGGAATCTTCCCTTTCAAGTAAGTAATTACTTGGTGATATTTTTTCATCACCTCCTCTGAGGGTGCTCCTGTCTTTGAGTCTCTAGCATACTCCTCATTAGGCCAATCAATTGTGATTTTACATTCCGTCCATAAATCAGCAGGCACTACGATATCAAATAAACCATCCAAATCCTTCAATAAGACTTTTGAAACCTTCACAAATCTTTCTACCTGTTTATACCATTCAACCGGTTTTTCTCTCAGCTTTGGAAAATCATTTGTAAATGACAACATATCTTGTCTACTCCAAGGAACATGAACATATCCACCTCCGGGAACCTCTCTCATTGGACACAATTTTTCAACTTTGTTTGATTCTCTTACTGGAAATGCAGCTGCTGCTTCTCTCGCTTGTACTTCCTCTTTCTTTCTTATCCATCTAATTCTCCATTTATCAATGTCTCCCCATTTTCGCAAAATGCTCATCAATTCCTTTATCTGTAGTCTCTTTCCAGAAGCATTTACACTTTCTAAATCTTTATCAGTAAAGTCCACTCGATATGGTTTCTGTAACAACTTTGATTTCCTTATGTCTATTCCAATCTCTGAAGCAACTTCAGTTAATCCCTCATGAAATACTCTTGCTCTTCTGGTTATACTCTTACATAAATATAACAATTAATCATCATTATAAACGTTCAATCTTTCTATGCCCACTCATCCTGTTATCATCTCTTCCAATTCCACTTTCAATCTGCTGATGTCTAAAATCTTTGGTGGTGGATTTCGATTATCTATTTCCTGTGCCCATCTCTCTATCTCTTCAGGGGTAACTACTGTTGCACCTTCAGTTCTTATAGGTACTAAAGATCTCTTTTCTCTCAAATTCATAGGTGTATTTCTCTTCGGAGTTTCAGTTGAAGATTCTATATTTGGGAGATCCATTAATGAAATAACTGACTCACTTTCGCTAACCTGATCATCTGTAATTATTACTTCTTTTCTAGGACTATTTAATGGAATTGTCACAGGTTGTGGTTTCTGGCAAATCTTTTTATCTCCATACAATGGGATTACCGGACCAATGGTCACTGGTACTGTCAAAGCTTCAGTATTCAAATTTGATTGACTTATCTTATGAACTAGTTCTTCTCTAGTTTTGTTTAAAACATCTTTATCATTATCCTGCAACACTCTGTTATATGACGTATCATGTAAAATCTGTGGGGTTAAAGGCATTCCCATTACTGGTGCACTTGGGGTAACCTTACTAGTTGCTTCTTGATACGGTGGTGGATTTTTAATTAAAATATCCTCTAACAACTCATCATCTGATTCACCATATCCTGCTGTATTCATATGTTTAGTTTTCTCCTTACATTTTCCTCCAGACTGTTCCTCATCCATTAACACTGGATATAAACCTTCTGATACCATAGCTCTCCTCCATTGTTTCATCTGCCCTTCGCGTGACTCATGCAAGTGTCTGGGACAAAATCCTCTATATCTCCCACCTCTGCATTTCTCTCGTTCATATGACTCAGGGGCCGATTCCGATTCCGGCCGGAAATCTCTCCGACCGAGCCGGACCCGGAGAGAATTCCGACCGAATCGGACCCTAGCAGACCGACCGAACGAGTACGATGCGCACGCATGCCATCGGACTCGAGTCGGTCGGACTCCCATTGAAGTCAATGGGAGCCTGTCGTACAACGCGTACGCGGGCTCCCATTGACTCAATGGGTGCGAGGCGGACAAGGGCGCCCCCTACAGCGTGTACGCGTCCATGCGCATTGCGGCGTACATGCACAGGTAGGGGGACCCATGGGTCCCCCTGTGTGCGACTCGCACGCCTACGCGTACAGGGGGTCCGACGCGGACCTCCAAAGTCCGGCTCCGACAGCTTTTTGAGCCGGACGGCGCGAGTCGGTCGGACTGCTCGCGGCGCGCATCGTACTTACCCGGCCGGGAAACGTCTCCATAGCGCGGTGCGAGTCGTGTCCATGCGAGTCGGTCGGAGCGTGTTGAAGCCGCGTTCGAGTCGGTCAGAGATTTCGCGGGTGCCTGCATCGTACTCGCTCGGCCGGACCCGCGTACGATTCGGTCGGGAAACAGGGCTCCGAATCGGATCCGGTAAATCCGAATCCGATTCGGAGCACTACCAGCCGAGATCGGAATCGGCCCCTATGTCTCCCATTCTTCCAAAGCCTCATATTGAGTTAACCTAGGTCTAGGTTCTAAATCATTCCTTTTCAATCTCAAATTCTGAAGAATTCTCCCATTAAACGTACCATTTTTAGGAAATGCTAACACTCCATCATCCTTCGTATATTCTATCCAGTTTTCCAACCACACGCAAGTATGATATCCTCTTTCCATCATCATAAAAGATGCTGGTGTCTTCGGTGGCGGAATAGGAATTCCCTCTCTAGTCAACACAGGTTTATCTTTCTTAAAGAAATTCTTAATTGTTTTTATAAATGACATCTTTCTTTTCTCTCCATACATCCTTGAGGAACGATGTATAAAATTGTATTCTGCGAACCCTTGAAATCTTCTACCTGTACGCTTTGCACTAACAGTCAAATCAAAATCCCGCATACAATCTCTCCACCAATCCTAGCGCGGCTTCTAACTAGCAATCTAATTAAATCAGGCTCACGCTCGTGATCTGACCAATGCCAGCGCGGCCTTTTTCTGACGTCAGTTCTGCTCCTTACTACTGACCCCTCCTTTACAAGGCTGCTCTTGTCACACGCCCGCTGTTACTACCAATCCCAGCGCGTCTCACTGTGACGTCAGTACAACTCCAGCGACTGACCTTCCCTTCACAAAGTAATACGAAAACTTATTTCTCAATACTTTTCTTTAAAATTCTTTGTTAGTAACGACATAAAAACATTCGCTACTCTGTCTGTTCCACTAAAATCAAAGGATAGTTTATTTCTTTCCACTGCGAGTAAAACCTTCCGCTTACTCTTCATATACTGCGAGTAAAACCCTTCCGCTTACCCTTCATTCAAGCTCCAGAGAACCTGCTACTCCTCCGGTGTCACCCGTATTGGGAAAAATGAGACCAAAGTTTCACCAGCGAACCCTTTTTGCTGTCACTCTAGCTTGGAAGAACCTGCTACTCCTTCAGTGTTACCCTTTCTAGTTGATATAACGCCTAAAGTTTCACTAGCGAACTCTTTGCTATCAATCACTCTCACTTTTACACAAAAAATAGTCCCTACTTTAACACTGCCAGCCCTACCTAGCTTCTCGGTGTTATTCCAACAGACGGGTAACCTCACTGCAGTGTGGTTTCTATCGCCACCCGCTATTCATTCCCTGGGAATTTTCCAGACAACATAAAACAAGGACGCTAACTCTTTTGTTAAAACATAAATTAATAATCAATAATCTATACTTATCACCAAACTAGTCAATAATAACCATAACTCTGCTAACAGAAAACTGATCCAGCGGTGTACTAACAACAGATACTCTACTACCATATACTCACCTGGGCCCATATAACTCTTTCACTAATACCAAGTAGACCGCTGGGGTTTAGTTTATAGATTTCATAATTTTCAGGAATAGTTATTGTTTATTTCTAACTAAACCTTTCACTTGATCAAAAAGTTCTTTCCTCTGGTTGATGGACCATTAGTTGGAACTAATTGATGGTGATAATTAACATAACTTATTAAACATTCTTTGATTAAAGTAAAATAATCACAGACTCGGGAAGTTTTAAAATCTTTATCTAAATTAATTGAATATGAACCATCTCAAAGTTTCAGTACAAACACCCTCATTCACAAGAGTGTCAATTCAATCAATAATCAATAAGCGAAAATATTTCAGACTCACACAATAATTATGCTCAGAAAGGAGAGGACAGAGATAGAAGAACATCTATCAATACAACTAATTTATATTTACCAAGAATGGTGTGAAGGCCAACCCCCTGGCCAAAGGGCTGGTAAGGGTCCCCCGGGATAGATCAGGAGACCAAGACTTCAGGACAGGAATCTTGACAGGATACTTCACCTCTCTAAATACCGACGACTGCGTCGCACCCCTCTCTGACACTCTCTTCCTCCTCGAGATTCTTCTGCGATCTTCTTTCTAACCCAATTAAATTACGATGAAAGTTTCTGCATTTGGTTTCTTCATCAGCGTCTCTTCTCAGCATCAGCACCACACACAGCACCGACAGCATCCCGAGCTCTGCATTGCCTCTGCGTGTCTCCGTCTCAGCTATCTAACTAACTAAAACTACCTCAGTTATACCTTTCGATATTCATGTACCACCCATTAATGTTTCAATATCATAAAATACTAACTCTGATTGGTCAGGCAAGGGGGGGATGATCATCACACCATGCTTACATTTCACTTATTTCATTGAACTATTGTTTGTAAACCCATCCCCTTAAACTTTATTAAGTCGTTTCCTTTCCCATACATCTCCAAACTTTATTGATACAAATTGTTTCAATCCCATGAATAAGGCTTCTTCATATGAACTCTTCACCCTCATGTTCCCAGGGCACATCTTTTTCGTCCTTGGATGGTTGACAAGTCCTTACTCATCCTTCCTGGTTCACTTCTCATGTGAGCATGCGCGTATTCAAATCAGTCAGCTCAGTTCAGACAAATGTGGAAGGCCCAAATGCGCACTAATAATAAAGTCAAAAGAAGAAATGTTATTTTCAAAAATAAATGGTTTCACTGTATACCACCAACCTCTACTCTAACCCACTTTAATATTAATGCCCTTTCTGCATTTGCGTTAGTATAAAAACTTATTTTCTATTTAGCTAAGCAGGTGCAATGCATGTGAACTTTTAAGCCGCCATTTTAGTGCCTTTTGCTCATGCGCAAGATTTTCCCTCCAAGCGTTAAACGTCATACTACGTAGATGCAGTTGACGCATGCGCAGTAAAGATCCCTTGTTAGAGTGCGTTTAGTTCTTTGTTCATATTGTTAGAGTTAATAAAACACATATGCAAGCTTCGTTGTCCCGCGTGTCTTTCTGAAATGCGAATTATTAATTACAAACACATAGTTAGTAATTCGTTAGTGAGTTAAACGAGAGGATTGCTTCCGAGCAAGTCTTTTTACGAGTCCTTGCTCCTTCAGATGCACACAGGGGGGCATAACATGTGCCCCCCTGTGTGCATGCACATAGTTTTCTGCAAGGCATGGACTTACAAGTCCATGCCGTGCAGGAACCTTGTGAGGCGTTCCCATTGCGGTTCCTTTTTAAAAGGCACGCCGCCTTTTAACGGGCAACGCCAGGGGAACCGCCACGACGCCCGCCCACCAGGCTAGGAAAAGTCGTAATCTGGCAGGCAGCATGAGCTCAGGCGGAGCGGTCGCCCGGCGATTTGCACCGCCCCCACCTCTCCGACAAAATCTCGTAATTTGGCCATAAATGTATTTCACAATTCATTCTTAAACCATACTAGATCAGATACCACACTCCTTCCCACTTTTACAAAACATTAACAAGCACACAAAAGAAATGAGAAGAAAGCCTTCTACCTCAGCAAAATATCTTCCAACTCAGCTGGTGTTCTCCGATTAGGCCTACTATTCCTGATTGCTACAAGTGTACTCTCAGCATCATACTCTGCACCTCATGTGATGTCTCTGTTAGCTAACTCATCAATCATGTCATTTAAAATGTTTACAAGAATATTGTCCTCATTATCTATCCCTTCCTCACACACAATTTCCCAGTAACATTCCAACATATCGGAATTCTTTCTAAATTCCATGCTTTACCACAGCAATATTCTTTTCTTCGGGCCTTTTAGTTTGCTCAAACTGGCTTACTTTGACTTCCAAATTGCTGATTTTCCCTCTTGTTCGATCCATTTAATCCTGGATCCTTCTCTGGTATTTCCGCACTTTCCCCCACACAGTATAATCAACTGTGATGCACATATTCCGATGCCTTTCTTCCACCACTATGAGGTAAGTTAGGAACCAGCCATATGCGCACTCAAAAGTTCAAATGGCAAAACACCTGCGTCCGAGTAAGTGAGTAATGTCACCTGTAAAGTATTCCTCCAACATACTATTCCTTTCACCAGTGGTTAATTTGTAAAAAAATAAAAAAGCCGGGGATCTCCCCAGGAGGCAGCTTGCACCAGCCCACTTCTCCTGTTAGCGCCGCCTAAAACAGAGCCATCTACTAACCATCAAAGAGGGGGGCGGGTGTGGCATAATGACTGGAGCTGCCAACTTTGGAGCTGCAGAACCAGGTTCAATTCTCCGTGTCGGCTTCAACATCCTGTGATTCTGGGCAAATCACGTAATCTCCCCGTAAATGAATGTGTCCTGAACTGGTGCTCAGGAAAAGCGCTGTTGTTGATGATTAAGTGTTGGTGAGCACCGGAAACCACCGGCTCAAATTAAGCACTGCCTTTCACTGCCAACTGAGTAGACTATTTCATGACTGTGTTAAATCTTTCCATTTGGCTATTGGCCTTGAGATGGATGGAGTGCTGCTATTCGTTTGTGTTGTATTCTACATCAAGCAAGTTTCTCTACCGTTTTGGCACTGACAATCTGTGGGCTATTATCAGAAAATAGAACTTCTGGTAAACCCTCTGTCAAAACATTTCTTCCGAAAATTCAATGATAACATCCAATGACAACGTTTCTACCATTCGCACTTCTGGCAACTTAGATTAATAGCCCACAAAGACAATAGCAAGATCCTCTCCTCCACTGCAAAATGGCCTGCAATGTCCATACCTGCCTCTCCCCATGGTGCTGGAGGGGATTCAATCAGCAAGGAATTCACCAAACATGACTATAAATGTCAAGGACTGGATGCAAAGTAGGTCTGTCAAGTGTCGAGATTGCATGAGGAAAGAGCAAGCCCTCCCAGAAGTCACAGGGCTACCCCACACTGCATACTGTACTTGAAATAGTGGTAAGTGTCTCCTTTAGAGGGTCACGGCTAGGAGGAAAACCCCACAAAGAGGAAAAACCTCTTTTTGTAATCTATGTAGTTGTTGTTTGAAGATTGACTGCATTAGTGACATTAAGAAGGACCAAACCATCAAGACATCAGGAAAGAGATAAATGCTGAGCCAGATACAGGTCCAGAATCAGAAGACCCACAAGGAAGGTGACCCAAACTGCTTGAGGAAAAATTACAACAATAGCAAAAGATGCTAAGCAAGACAACAGATGAAAGGGGATAATTTCAAAGAAAGAACCCATTCTGATGATAAACATTATGGACAAATATGTTTAGGAAGTGGGAAAAGAGAGCAATGACACATTAGCGAACAAATGTGTTACGAGGCATCTTGCCATCTCAAATGATGCTTTTTATATGATCAGTCAATCAATATAAGCTTTATTTTGACAACTCTTGCTTTAAAAGCAAATTTAACAATAAATACTTACAATGTGGTTAAATATGTAAAACATTCCATAAAATATACACCATAAAATACACACAAGTTAATCCTTATAAAAGAGCAAAAGCATTGCAGCATGCGATCGATTAAATGGTTAACAGGGCACAGTCCATCATCCAGTTTCCACACGAGGGACTCAATTTCAGTGTTAGGACCAACTTCATATACAGTAACTTGAAATAAAACAAGAGCGTGATTTTAAATTGATGGAAGGCCAAGGAAGAATAATACCAAAACACACACCAGTTTCTTGGAGCTAGGGACCTAGACAGCACATCAAGCAACATGAAGCAAATACTTTGTTTGGGCAGGCACCAACATCACATCTGGGACACCACAATTATTTTTTTCACATTAGAGGAGCGAGACTCACAAACTTAGGGAGGGTATCCTCGTTCTTAGTGCCCACATCCGGCCCGAGAAGTTAGCAACAGAACTTGCCAACAATAGTCAGGGCTCAGATCTTAGGATTCTAAGTGCAATTAAAGTCCCACTCCAGCGTTTAAGAAGGGAGCGGGACTTTAATAGCCGGTATAGCCCAGCTACGAAGGGCTATAAGGCTATTAGAACATTCTGCCACTAGAGGGCAGAATGTTCTAACAAATAAAACAAAGGCTTCAGGGAGCGCGAGGGGATTGAAATCCCCTCAGGCTCCCTGAAGCCTTTGTTCACAGCCACAGCTGTGAACAAAGAAACATTGGAATGTTGGAGCTCCGGGCTTATACCAGTCATTATAAACCCAGAGCTACTCCATTGTTTTCAATGGAGCTCCCAACATTCCAATGTTCTAATAGCCGGTATAGCCCGATACGGCGGGCTATAAGGCTATATTATGCTACTTCTGGTCCCCAGTGTCTTACAAAGGGGTTTGATCCATTCCAGGCGGGTACAGAGATAGCCAGGGCAAGCGAATAAGACATGGGCAATAGTGACTGGAAAGCCAATACATGCAGGTCACAACACACCAGCCCCTGAAGCGCATTTGTTGGTAAAGGCTTTCAGAGGCAAAGTTCCACTCCTGAATTGGAAATATAGCTTTCTGTCTAACGGCACTGTAATAGTGTTGCAGTAAGGTTCCTAGAAACTGTGGCATTTGAAATCTAGGAACCTGCCCATCAAAGACAATCTCTCCATGTTACATGCTTCACATTGAAATATCCATAGCCAGTAATGATTCTTCACTAGATCAGGAGATGGAATGGGTTGTGGCAAGGGTTTTCCCAAAGCTCCCTCATACTTGTCACTAAAAAGCTTTTTGATTTGTTGTAGCCACTTTATTTTGTGAAATCTGTCTGCATCTATAAAATCGCTTAGGGTCATGGCATAGTGGGCTAATTCGGGTGTAGACCATAGTCTTCTCTAAAATAATAGTGGGCGTTATCTAGCTTTAAGAGCTAGAGCTTTCCTACCCAAATCAAGCATTAAGGGTTTCAGTGGGGTACTGGGAGGAAGGCTGGTCAAACTTCTCACAAACTTGTTCTCCGAAAGGGTTAAGGCAGAAATATTAGAACTCACCCAGAGATCTGAGTCTGATATATGGGGTTATGTGGCCCTTAGATACATTGTCGACATTGCTAAGTTAGCATGAGTTTTGCTTGCCCTATGCTGCTGCTTTTGCACACGCCTCTGCTAAGAGTTTGTTTTCGCGACACTTTGCCTCTGCCCTGTACATGATAACAGATTGTTTTTCACGTTCTCAGCTTTCCCTTCAATTCTGTCTGAACATAATGTGCAAGGTCGATCAACAATGTCTCTTTTTATTCTGTTCTAGTCAGTCCCTATTACCTAGACAAAACATGTTACCAACAGCTGCAATATGGAAGAATCGAGCTTTGATATAGCGTTGTTGCATGTTTTGAAACACACTCGAAGAAAGCCGTTCCATGGAGCTGAGCTCTGCTGTTCCTATGATGTAAACCTTTGCGTTTAGGCTTTCAGGTAGGGGGTCTGCTAATAATGCCTAGAGATCTTCTGTTATATAAAATAACTTCTTACTACCAAGGGGAGGGTGATTAGGCCCAGTTATTTTGCCTTTTTCACAGTCTTTATAAAATGACGACTCCTTTTGTATTCTATGGTATTGTAACAATGCTAATGATGCTTGCTTTATGCATTTTGCTGCTGGTTGTGGTTCGCATACTGTCTTATGAATCACTATAGTCAAAATAAACATTTTGAACTTATTTAGTGACTCTGATTATTTTTTATTGTGGACAAGTACGTGAGAGCGAAAGATTGTCTTGTTCCCGAGACTCTGACGTGAGTCGGGAGTGCTCGTGTTCTGGGTTGTCTAAACATTCGTAGCTTCTTGATATTTGTAGGAGACCGAATGAGACACTATAGCTAGACGGTTGGGATTTTGGGTACTAAGGTGATAGGAGGTACACCCCTATTTACTGAGGTCCTGGTTTCTTGTGCATAGTTCTGCGTATGAGCAGAATCCCTGCAACATGGTGCCCCCAACGTTTGGTCTGGTTCTTATCTGCGAGACGCTTGAGTAGTGCTCGTGCTGGTCCACAATACCCTCACTTCTGTTTCCAGAGACAGGTGTGACGGAGTAATTTTTATAGGTTTATTCAAGCTTGAAGTTTTTAAAGGTATTTATTTTCTTATAACCTGTGTTTGCGCTGCCACTCTTTAAGTTGTTCTACTATCTTCTCTGTAATGGCTGTTGATATTCCGGCTCATAGCAGAGCCGCGCTGAGGGCGCACTTGACTCGTTATGCAGTCTCTGATGCTGGGGCCGCGCTTATTTTTGTGGTGGAAGCCGATCCGGCTCACCAGTTTGAAGTTTTTTACTCTTGGGTCACCTTACCGGCGGTGGATGGAACTGGTGATATGTTTCACACATATACTGCCACTGCCGTTCCTCAGCAGTATCAGCCTTATAGAGCTCTTGAGATTCTGCTTACAGCTTGGCAACACCGTATTTGGTTTAATGGCGCCCTTCCTCACCCATTAACGGCAGTCCGTTTAGGCCCTTTATATATAGATGGGGCCACATGGCCCGTTTTGGCTGGGTTTACCCCACACCCACATGCTTTTACAACTGCATCTCTGGCAGAGCTCCGCGTCTTACATACATCATTAATACACATATATAGAGCAGTAATACAGTACGTAACCCGCACTGTCCAGGTGGGACCACCTGGCCCTGCTATACAACCTACGGGTCCTGGTGGCGTGACCATCAGTCCCGTTATAGTTAATTCTGTCATGGGCAAGCGCCCACACAATAAGGATGAATTTCCTTATTGCTTGCCGAGAAATTTGGACAGATAGAAGCTGTCTTTCCTAATACCACTCCTGTGGAGAAACACAGGATTTTGACTATTAGTTTACCTAAAGACTTAATTCCCGAATTAGCTGATTGTAACACCTGGGGCAGGGTGTTTGCGGCGGTATATTCTATGTGTATCGGCACTCACTCATGACCGTGCTCCCCTCTGTGATTAAACGCGTTCAAGATGAACACGGAGCAGAAGCGGCTGTCGAGCTGGGGATGAGACTGGTGGGAGTGTTCGACGTGGTTGCTGATATGATCCTTGCGAATGTCAAGGGCGATGCCATTAGCTTTCAAGTAGCAAACCGCTTAGAAGCGGTCGCGGAGGCTGACAGACCGCGAGAATTACCAAAGATTATTGTGAAGGCTTATAAAACCATAGGCCGCAATAGTCTGGGAAATAAGCCTACGACTCAAACACAAACGCAGTCTCTAAGTCAACAGAAAGCCCAGCCTGATAAGGATGGGCGCCCTTTCTTTCCTAATAAGAATTGGCAAAGAAATAAGAAACAGGGTTCCCAACAGCAGAAGCAGGGTTCGCGTGCCAGTTCACCGACCCCTGATGCTTCTGAACGTACTTATGACTTGCGCGATCGCGCTAAAATTAAGTCTCCTGATAGATTTCAGGTTCCTGATCAGCATTCTCCTCGTTCTTTACAGGAAACATCAGGCTCACAAGCTGGTGGAGGTGATCGCCAGGATCGGGGTAGAAGTCAGCCTGCGTCACAACTTTGTGAACAGCCTCGACAGTTTGAAGTCAAGGACAAGCAGAGTGATTTCCCTCGTACCCGACCTCCTTTTCAAAAAAAGAAGGTTGCCGCTTTAACGGCGAGATATGCCACAGACGGTGAGGACGCAACTCCTGGATTGGACATGGGCAGTGACTCTGCTCGACAGCGCGGCGGAAGTTACCATAGTCAGGGAGGCTCTGCGTCCCCGTCTGGATGTGACAGCAACTGACACATTTGTTACTATTGAGACTGCAGATACCCAGGTTGCCACCCCGGACAGACTATATGAAGTCATTTTCCAAATTGAAGGTGATATCCTGCGTCCCATTAAGGTTGTTTTCTGGGAGAATCTAACCGCTACATATGACATTTTATTGGCGGAGAAGGATTGGCCTCCACCCTTTGTGTTATCCTCTTCTCGGGGGGAAGATGTGATACTTCCGAGTTTTTCACGTTGTGTCCCTGAGGAACAAGCGCAGGCTTTCGCAGAGGAATGGGCTTTGGCCTTAGCCCCAGCGGTGTATCGCAATCAGGTGGGTTGGGACGTTGATTCACCAGCTCATGAAATACCATTGCGCTCTATGCCACAACCTCAACCTCAATATCCCATCAAACGAGAAGCAAAGGCTTCGGTTTGTGACATTCTAAGACAATTGGAGTATCAGGGGGTAATTGAGTCATGTACATCACCTATGAATAATCCTCTCTTTACTGTCCCTAAACCTGATGGTTCATTTCGGATTGGATTGGATTATAGAAATTTGAACAGTCATTGCCGCACCTTTGTGGTACAAAACAAACACAGCTCGGCGCTGGTGAATAATATTGTTCGTAAAAAAAAAAAACGACACTTGACATTTCCAATGGTTTCTACAGTCACAATCTCGACCGTGCGAGTGGTGACCTGACAGCATTCAGTGCCGTCGGAAATCAGAAAAAATTTACACGATTGCCTATGGGTTATAAGAATAGCCCCGGGGCATTTGCGGCACGCATTGTGTCTTTGTTGCATGACATTGACGCGGAGGCCTTGTTGTACGTTGATGACATCTATTTGACTGACGACGACCTCGCCCTGCATCTTGACCGAGTCGACTGCATAATCTTATCTTTTGCCGATTTCAGTTATAAATTCAATTTTGCAAAGTCACACATTGCCCATCTGGCAGTGCTCTTTTTGGGCTATGAGCTCAATAATGAGGGAAAGGGTTTAGCACCTCACTTCCTAGAGAAATGTGCACATTTGCAACCACCTTCTTCTTTGAAAAAGTTACAATCCCTGCTGGGTTTTTTAAACTTTGGGAGGACTTACATTCCCGATTATGCCCAGCGTATCAAACCGATTTATGCGTTGATACAACCTAAGTTTTCTTCTGCCAGCTGGCTTCCGGAACATACTTCCATTCTGCAGTCTTTGCAGGCGGATTTGCTTGCGACTAACTTCTTAATGTCTCGTGATAACACCACCAACCTGGTAATACATATTGTTTCAGGGGCAGTGGGTTTCACGTACTTAACATTCAATGAAGGAGACACAATACCTATTGCATACAAATCACCCTTGTACACTGCGGCTGAAATGCGTTTTTCCTCTGTTGAGAAAATCTTGACTGCAGTGCAGATGGCAATTCTAAAGGAACGCTCACTGGCGCAGGGCAAACGCATACTTATGGTCACCCCCTTCCCTGCTTTGGATGCGGTGACTAAAGCAAGTGTACCTAACTGGAAGGCATCACACCCACGTTGGATTCAGTGGGCTACTTCTTTCACGTCTTCGGATGTCACATTTGTCTTTGATCCATCACTTCAGACTCAGGAATTTTTACAGTATGAATTTGTTCATCCACCCCCTTTGTCGCTTCTTCCTCTGAGTGAATACAAATGCATCATTTATACCGATGGCTCGGCACAGCCGGCCACAGGTTCCAAACATGCTTATTCAGCGGCTTGCGCTATTGTAGCTGGCTCCATTGAAGATGGAGAGTTTAATCTTCCATTGTGCACACACAGGCAATAGGGGACTGTACGGCGCAATTGGTCGAGCTGCGTGCTCTTGTTCTAGCTCTAGAGTTTGCTGATCCTCTTGTGAATACTCTTATTGTGTGCGATTCTTACTATTGTGTCCAGTCGTTCAATGACAACTTATTCTTTTGGTCTCAAAATGATTACCGTGATTCTAAAGGCAGGGCAATTAAGCATAAAACGCTTTGGGTTCGAGTCGCAGATCTTAAACAACGTCTGCCTCTCACACATGTTATTCACACTCTTGGCCACCAGCGTGTCGGAACGCACGCTCTTGGTAATTCTTTGGCTGATGAAGCAGCCAAGTCTGCAGTAGCCACGTGTTCCATAGCAGCAGTTACAAGATCTATGACTAAGATTGATAATGAGATTCTGGCAGCGGTCGCTGCAACTAGGGAGGGAGGTAATTATCCTGCGGGTTTCCCTTCTAAATACTCTTATCATGTAACTCCCGAACAGGTTCCTTATGCTACCATTCCTTTGGTTGGGGATCGGCTGATTCCCAACTCTGACCGCAGACAATCTTTGATCAAGGCCGCACACAAAGGAGTTGTGGAGAGAATGAACCGTGACTTAAAGCAATCCTTGACAGCTAGAGTCTTAGGTACTGGCAGGGACTGGCTGTCCCACTTGTATGGGGTCCAACGTGCACTAAATAATCTCCCTAGAAGATCTCTGGGTGGGCGGACCCCTTACGAAATGCTCTTTGGCTTTCACATGTTTGTTCCTGACCTTGATGGTCTGGACATTGTGGCGGCTGCCTCTAAGTTTGACGTAGATAATCATTCTGCTATGTTACAGGATCTACAAAAGGCACGTGATACTCTGGCAACTGAGCATTTACCATCTTCGCCTGCTGATGCACTACTGAATCCTGTTACCGGTTGGCTTCCTAGAATTGGGGATCTGGTGAGAGAGAAGATGAAAACAAAAATGAATTTGGTCCCTCTTACCGTGCTCCTGTTTCAGTACTTGGATTGAAGGGTACTCGTACAGTCATTCTACCACCGTTGCCAGGTCGCAAAGACAACAGGTACATCTCAGTGGACAATGTCAAGTTACACTTGTGGCCGATTCTGAATAGTGTGACACCTGCAGTTTCGTGCAACGCAATATCCTTAGCACCATTAACTTTGTCATCGTCAGCTGCCACAAGGATGTCTGCTCATATGATGGACACTGTAATTGATCTTCAGCCTTTGCGACAATCCTCTTCTGCAATGGATATTGTGTGCCCTTTTCCGGCTATTGATTCCGTGAGTAAGATGCCATCTAGCCCACTAGTACGAATGGACGATTCGACGCTTTCACCTTTACTTGCAAGTCCAGTGAGTGCCTGTGATGGAGAACCGGCACACCTTTCTTCTGCCTCGTCCTCCTCATCATCCAGTTTGTCTGATGCACCTAAGTTTAAGTTGCGTATTTTTTACTCCTGGTTCAAAAAGACATACTTCGTTCCCCCATGGACCTACATTTGGTTGGTGCTTATCCTGATATTCCTCTTCATGTCAATTGGATTTGTGACAGTGTTCTTTTTACTTATAAATGGCCATTATCTCCCTGAATGCTCTGCAGTAAAAATGGTTGATGGAACTTTGGCTCCTCACACATCGTCCCCTATCATGAATCGTGACCAGTCTTTTGTGAATATTTCAGCTTTCCCAGTTCCTGATGGCATCGTTTGGGACAAAGTAGCTTATGAAATCCATGGGCCGACTGAGGTCCTTCGTGTTCCATACGTGTTTCGCGTCTCCTTAGGAGATGTGGTGACATGGGACATACATTCGGATGATTGGGATGTGCAGGCAGTTCATGCATTGTTTTCAGATTTAAAATATTATGCCGCCTTTGATGCTGAAGATTTGTATTTACATTCTGCCAATTATGGTGATCTCTTTTGCTATCAACATTATGGGCATCATTTTTTACACAAAACAAACACCATGAGACCTGTTTTTAATTTTACCCAATGGGAACATTGTCCAACTCCCTTAGGGGAGAGTTCTAAAACTCTTAGAAATAAGTTCACCTATTTTTCAGATTATGATTTGACTAATCCTGAATCCTATTTTTTTCGGCTTCAAAAATCCCCTACATCTAAGTACCTGTTATCCCACACTAAACTAATTTACGCCAACTCGTTTAGAATACAGTTGGCCACACACGGTTATGACCATTGGAAACAGACTTTAGATTTAAAATCAATCTGGGGCAGAAAGCCATGGCAGGTTCAGGGCACTGAGGCATTACATCGTGCCTGCCTGATCCCGACTCAATTGCTGTTTTTAAATAGAACCATTTACCAAACATCCTGTTATGGCCTTGCAACTGTCAAAAACCTAAATACCCCCTCCATTCCTTCATTAGCTGAATATGACATTTGGCGGTTACATAATAACTACACCATTGAGGCTTTGCAGGCTCTCCTTCAAAATGCCTCCATTAATGTTTCTGAGGTTGATTCATTAGGATGGTTGTTGTGGCAAACTAATGCAAATGCATGCCAGTTGCGTTTCTATAATGTTACACCTGGTTTCATTCAGACTAAGCCTGACCCTCGTTATCCACCTCATCATTCTGTGACTACATACTCGGTAGGTAAATTGTGCCAGCAGTGGCTAGAACACTCTACCCTGGCATCTGTCAAACAGCACCTTTCCATCCTATCGAATGATATAGATTTGGCTGATTTTCTCCTAGGCCCATGTAATCCAAGGGCCAAGCGATTTCTTTATGCCTCTTATAATGAAATTTGGAAACTTTCACAGATGGAAGCCGCCTTCCGTCTGCGTCAAATTGACCAGGCAAACTTGGAAAAAGTCCTTGCTGTAGTGGGCAACAGCATTAACACGCTTTCTTCACGCATTTACACCTTAGACAATATTGTTTCTTCTGTAATAGATATTGTGCAAAGTGGTGTTTCTGTGTTATATCATGGTCAGAATCAGTTAAGGTCGGTCATGCGATTTGCTTGGACGTTGCAGACACTGAAAATGGGTAAAGTGCTTTGGGATTATTTGAATGCCACTGCTTTATTTTTGCCTTTTAACCTGACTGATAAACAGAAGTTGTTACATATTGAACAATTGGAGCCTTTGCCGTTCTCCGAAGCAGAAACGGACTCTGATGTTTGGTTAATTCATGGCGTTATCCCTTTGCCCTTTTCGCTTTTTCAATTTAAATCATGTATGCAACACTTTCCTGTTGCTTTTTAAAACGGACCCCAGGACCATCCGTCACGCCTGTCTTTACATTGCTTACTAACGGCAGCTATCTCATTTTAAACAATCAAGACTGCTGTGGTTTGCGGGCGCGTGTCCCATACTTGGTAACTGTTTCCCAGCGCGTAACTTGCTGTAGCAATGTCTTTTTCCCGCCCCCGCAAGGGAGTTTAGATTCTTCGCTTTGGCCTTCCATTCCAACTTTGAAAACAGAGTTCAACAAGTTGAGCAGGCTCAAAGCCCTTTTATTCCAACAGGAGGTGGCATTCACTTTCGCCCGTGAACATTCAGATTGCAGGTGGCTCGGACCTCAAGTGAGATACAGTCTCTTCTTAACACTAACCTCCCACTTCATTTTGGGGAACTAATTCACCAAATATTTAATGCATCTGAAACAACAGGCCTTGCACATTTTTTTAAATGTGTGGGATCTGGCCTGGTCTCTTCCTTTCAAACTATATTCGGGGTAATACCGGCTTTTATTCATTCTATATTTTCCAGCGTTTTCGGAGGGTTCCCCTTAATATTGGTGCTGACAGCTGGTGTCCTGCTTCTCCTCCTTGTGCTTCGTAATGGCTGCTCACTTTGTGGCTCTGCACAGGCCGGCCCAGCTACAACTGTGCCTTGATCGCCTGTATGAGGCTTTTGGATGCTTGCCTTTAGCAACGCTTGGCGTGAGTTACGACTTGACATTCCGCTTTGCCTATTTTACTTGCGTGCAGCCAGTGCTTCATTGCAAAAGATGTAATTTCTCCTGGGCGATGGAACTTTGCTTATCGAACACGTGGTGTCCAATCCCTGATTTCAGCCGGTTGATGGGTCCCTTAGAGGCGCATGACGAGGCTTGTTCTGTGGATGGTCAAATGACGCTTGCAGCTTTACTTGGAATCTTGGATCAATGGGATATCTGTGTGGCTGCGCAGACTTTCCTGCAACAAAGTTTCATTGAATATCACGCAAGTTTCCCATTTATACTTTTGGATGCTCCTGCTTGTGAGGAACATGATTGTTCCTTCGACTTACTAAATTGGATGTCATTGCTTTTTTCTTCCAATGACAAGGATGAACTATTGGAAGGAATTGCATTCCTTTGCACCCAAACCTTAATGGATTGATTACTTGGGTCATCCCTACTCCACTGTCTGGAATACAGACTCTTTTTTCAAGCTCAAAGTGCCTTTAGCTTTTTCTTCGAACTTTCCCTTTTTTCTCCGATTTGATTTTTTTAGAAAGTCCCTCACCAATATTTTAAACAATGCCTGACTTTTGAACTCTGTTTTTGTCTTTTTGTCTATGTCCTACTGACTTACCAGGGGGAGGGTGTTATATGGGGTTATGTGGCCCTTAGATACATTGTCGACATTGCTAAGTTAGCATGAGTTTTGCTTGCCCTATGCTGCTGCTTTTGCGCACGCCTCTGCTAAGAGTTTGTTTTCGCGACACTTTGCCTCTGCCCTGTACATGATAACAGATTGTTTTTCACGTTCTCAGCTTTCCCTTCAATTCTGTCTGAACATAATGTGCAAGGTCGATCAACAATGACTCTTGTTATTCTGTGCGGGTCAGTCCCTATTACCTAGACAGAACATGTTACCAACAGCTGCAATATGGAAGAATCGAGCTTTGATATAGCGTTGTTGCAAGTTTTTGAAACACACTCGAAGAAAGCCGTTCCATGGAGCTGAGCTCTGCTGTTCCTATGATGTAAACCTTTGTGTTTAGGCTTTCAGGTAGGGGGTCTGCTAATAATGCCTAGAGATCTTCTGTTATATAAAATAACTTCTTACTACCAAGGGGAGGGTGATTAGGCCCAGTTATTTTGCCTTTTCACAGTCTTTATAAAATGACGACTCCTTTTGTATTCTATGGTATTGTAACAATGCTAATGATGCTTGCCTTATGCATTTTGCTGCTGGTTGTGGTTCGCATACTGTTTTATGAATCACTATAGTCAAAATAAACATTTTGAACTTATTTAGTGACTCTGATTATTTTTATTGTGGACAAGTACGTGAGAGCGAAAGATTGTCTTGTTCCCGCGACTCTGAGGTGAGTCGGGAGTGCTCGTGTTCTGGGTTGTCTAAACATTCGTAGCTTCTTGATATTTGTAGGAGACCGAATGAGACACTATTGCTAGTCGGTTGGGATTTTGGGTACTAAGGTGATAGGAGGTACACCCCTATTTACTGAGGTCCTGTTTTCTTGTGCATAGTTCTGTGTATGAGCAGAATCCCCGCAACAAGTCGTAGAGAGCTGAGCCCAGAGCTTTAGCATTGTAAACATGTAGGGCTGGGCCAATTGGTTTAGAAAGAGAGCAGCTATGTTCCTTCACTAAGGTCTCGGTGATCTGCCTGAGTTTTAGGGACATAGCGTCCACTTGTGGCTTCCAAGTCATGCTTGAAGACAGGGTGACATCAAGATAGTTGAAAACATTAGCCCTCTTAAGAGGCTTATCCCCCAACATGGCTCTTCCCTTATATGACTTCTGTTGTTTAAACAACATATACTTATTTTTGCTGCATGGATCTTGAGACCTCATGCACTGCAAATCTCCTCAAAGAAGTGTAATGCATGCTGCAGCCCACTGGGAGTTTTCAAGATGAGCAAAGTGTCATCCGCAAACAAATGTATAGGTGTTTTTATACCAGTCAAAATGGGGGTATCAGTAGGGAAGAAGTGAACAGTGTCGTTGAGGAATAGGGAAAATAAATTAGGGGCCTAGACGCAACCTTGGCGAACACCCTTGTCAATGGGAAACCGGTTGCTAAGTTTGCCCTGTCCACCCCAGCGAACCTGAGCAAAGTTATCATGATGCAGACGTATTACTATCGCTAACAGTTCTAGGGGCATGCCCAAATCCTGAAGGACCAGCCATACCTTCTTACGGGGGGGACTAAACCAAAAGCCGCCATAAGGTCGGCAAAGGCTACTTACATGCTGCCCTTGCTGATTTCCACTTCCCTCCAATATAAAAGCAAGAAGCTGAAGGCCTGGTCCATTGTGCTAATTTTTTTCCAGAAGCCCGCATGAAAGGGTGAAAGAATATTGTTATCAGTAATCCAATTCTGGATTTTAGCCAGGACTAAATGGGCAACGATTTTTTAGATGGAGTCGATTAAACTGATTGGGCAGTAATTCCCAGGCAAAAATCGATCTTCTTTTTTATATATAGGGATTACCTTTGCACCCTTCCAGGAACCTGGAATAGGGGCACCGCTGGCAATAGCATTTGCCCAAATTAATATATACCAACACCAGTTTAGTCTATCTCTCAGTGGGGATGCCATCAGGTCCTGGCGCTCTGCCTCTCGTGACTGCATCTAGAGCATTAGAAACATCTGTTAGATTGAATAGGCCCTCGGTTGGGATGACGGGACAGAGAGTGGTTAGGTCTATTGACTCATCACCCACAGCACTAAGCGGGGGACCCTCTGACTATAGCAATTGTTAGTCACCAAATATTCTTCGAGGGACGTGATGATGTAGGATTTTAGTCCCCCCAGCCCCTCAAGCATAGACATTATATGTGTCAATGCTAGTGGTGTTATCTACTATGAGACGAATGGTCATAATCTCCGGATTGTCAATGTGTGGATCCTGTAGTTTGCAGGCTGTACCTGGTCTAAACCATATGGTCAGACCTCCTGAGGTTCGATCACCTGGGCGATGTGTCGCAGGAATAGAGTAATTTAGGTAGCCCGGTTTGAAGAGTGGTTCCAGGCACCCGGTTTCTTGGAACAAACAGATATCGTACACATCAAGAAAAGGGTTTCAGTCCGGGAGTGTAATCTTGGAATCAAGACCCACCACATTCCAGGAAATTATGGACATCAAAACTTTAATCTGAGTGCCAGTGGGGGAGGTGGTGGGGCAAGAAAGGGCCTGGGAGTCTGGAATAACAAATGGGTTCATAGGGTCACATGGGGCCAAGTCGTCATAGGAGGTGCTCAGAACCTTTGGTGGGAAAGAGTTACAGTGCTCTGCACAGACAGGGGAATAGGAAGGCTGACCCAAAAAAGGGAGAAGTGGTAGTCAGTCTATGTCCCATGTACGAGATCCATCACATGCATAAGGAGGGAGGGCACAAGTATCGTCTTGATATCTGTGCTCAGGGAGCCTGTATTTGAATCATATTTCGGTATCACATAGGTGTGATGTTTGAGCATCAAAGGCCACTAGATTGTCAGCTAGGTCTCTCTTTCGATCAACTCAAATATGGTACCACTTTGTGAATGCCTTTTTGCCCTAATAATATCCTCCTGTATAAGGGAGCGACAACCCCTTACTTTCTGGCTCCAATAAGTAGTTTTGTTAATTAGTGCATTGTCGCCTTCTCTTTTCGTGGGCTGGGTAAGTTTAGGGACATTGGTCAGAAAAATAGAGCAGCAAGAGTTCGGGGCAGAGAGTCGCAGAAGGTGAGTAGATTTTTGGTTTGAGGCTAGGGAACGCCTTAATGGTTTGGGCTCCCTGAAAGGCTGTTTATTGATGTAGTTTGAAGACTGGAAAGAGCTAGGGGATTGAGCTGGCCTGCACTCGTTTATTTGATCGAGTCCCCCTGTCAGTCTACGTGTTCCTAAAGGGGAAGTTTTATGGGTGGAAATGTGAGAGGCAGCCTGGTTCACGAGCTCGGTAAGATTTAGATTTCTAGACAAAAGGTAACTGTTCTGAGGGTGTACCGTACATGTGTTGATTTCAGTAGAATAAGAAAATCTCTTGGATAGTTGTTTGAGTGTAATGGAAAGCCATGACACCAGTGCTTTTATGTCCCCCACTTCTCCCCTAAGCTCCTTTATATGCTGGAGAAGGTGAGCTATGTCTCCCAGAATAGTAGATGATGGAGGCCCAGGCCCCTTGCCCATCTCTATGAGTGGTTGTGAACTGGTCTGCTCACCGAGAGGTGAAAAGTGATTGCTACAGGGAATGGAAGGGGCAATGAATGACTGACTGGGCTCGTCATTTGTGGGCAGTGCAGCAGGGTTATCTAGAGTCTGTAAGGTGCCGGGACTACAAAAATGTATCGCTTGCCCTTTGAAATAGCTCGGGATGGTATGGGCTTCTTTTTTAAGCTTAGTTATTGGCCCTGCTTTATCAAGGGATTTTCGGGAAATCTATTTTTGGGGGGATGGTACCCCCCTTGGCCGACGACTTAGCAGTCTGTTTTTTATTGTCACTGACCCTAGACTCTATCTGAGAAGAGGAGTCTGAACAAATAAGCGAATCGGCTTCCTCAATTAATAAGTCTATTTCTTTGAGGATACAATCAGCTGGTGTTAGAAATGGGGGTCTCTAGTTGGCAGAGGTGGGTACCTTTGTCCAAATAGGGACCATTGCTTCTAGTCAGGGTAAGGGGGATACACTTCTAAAATAACCCCTGCTCACCCCCTTGGTAGCATGGCACGAGCAGACAGGCTTATCTCAGAGGCAGTGTGTAAAGCATTTGTGAACACATACAGTAACACAGTGAAAACACGACAAATGGACACCACACCAGTTTAGAAAAATAAGTAATCTTTATCTAAACCAAAACAAGATCAAACGACAAAAATCCACAATACAGTATCAAAAATATCCTTAAAAATAGGTTATTCACTCAAATCAAGCTTCTAGCAACAAATAACTCCACCTGGAGTCATTACGACGTCGTGACAGATGAGAATCCCAAAGAACGGCGCCGACCGCGAGGTGCGCGGCATCGGGCCCGGAATCAAGCAGACCCACAAAGAACAGTACCTTGGAATTGATGAAAACAACGGCGGTGCACGGCATCGGGGAGGTGATGCTTCGTTGGCGCCTGCGGCGTCGGTTCCTTATGACCCCAGGGGAGGTGAAGCCTCTGTTCCTTACTGCAGTGCAGGGGAGGTGAGACGTCTGTTCCTTACTGTGTCGGGGAGGTGACGTCATGATGGCAGCGAGGTGTCAGTTCCTTATGACGGTGCGATGTCGATGAATTTAGGAGTCACCCACGTCGAGGATCGGATCCGCGTTGATGAAGCACCGGCGTCGGTGCTGCGGTGTGAGTCGGGACGTTGCGTCGTGGACGTCACGAGCGGTGTCCTCAGCTCCGGTGCAGGCAGCGGCCTCTCTGATGGCTTTGGAGTCAATGCGGCACGGTGCAGCAGGCGTTGGGCCTATGGTGCAAGTTGGGGCAGTGCGTCGTGCTCTTCACGAGCGGTGCCCACTGCTTTGGTGCAGGTTATGGCATCACTCGCCGGCATCGGTGTTGCAATTTCCTTCTGTGGCAGCTGAAACAGCAGTGCCAGATGCACAGAGACAGAAGGGATGAAGACTTTGTGTCCCTGAGACTTCAGAACAGGAGGCAAGCTCAGTTTCAAGCCCTTGGAGATCTTTTTTTCAAGCAGGTGACAAAGCAAACAGCAAAGTCCTTTTTCTCCTTTCCTTGGCAGCAAGCAGCCACTGCAGGCCAACCCCAGACAGCAAACAGCACAGGGGCAGTATTCCTCCTCAGCTTATCCGCTCTTCTCCTTGGCAAAGGTTCCTCTTGATTTCCCAGAAGTGATCTAAAAGTCTGGGGTCTGAGCCCCTCTTTTTATACACACAAATCCTTTGTTCTCTGAAGGCAGAGAGTGTCTGTACCCAGCCAAAACCAGTTCTGTCCTCACTGGTGCAGCTTCCTGGCAGGAGTTGGAGACAGCATTGTTGAAAGCAGACCAGGCCCATGCAGGTGAAAGGAAATCTCCTCCCCCTACTCTAAATGCAGCCCAGGTCTATTCAGCCCAGACCTGACTTATCAGACTTCTGGAGCCACTGCCCCTCTCCAGCTCCTGTCATCCAAAAGCCAGACATGCAATACACAAACCTAGCAGAGGCACACTTTAACATTCTGAGTTCAAGCATACTAAACTTTATTTTTCTACCTTGTTCCCAGGGTCAGTTATGTTTATAAGATGTTATAAACAAACTCCCCATTCTGTCCTATGGGAACAGATAGCCTTGCAATAGCGAAAAACGAAATTGGCAGTATTTCATTATCAGGACATGCCACACACCACATACAATGCATGTGAGAAGTTGGCCTGGCATATGCTGTCCACTAGTTCTAGTGGGCACCTTGCACCAGTCCAAACGACCTTTATTGATGATAGGTTTAAAGACAACCTTTATTGAAAGCTATCCTAGTGGTAGCTATGGAGAGCAGCCTTCAGGCTAAGTCTTGAAGGCGTGTAAAGCTAGTTGTTTTACCAGTCTATAATCTCGTGAATGCCTAAATGAAAGGAGAACCACACCAGGTATATATATAAAATATATGTATTTATTACTAAACACTCCCCACTAGTCTCTTTATGAGGCTAGAGGTCGAAATACACAAGTTACAAGTCAAATAGCACAGTAAATTAGCACAATATACGATTAGCCCTAGGGGCGTACCAAACCATATATTAAGAAAGTGGTATAAGAACCACGACTTGAGTAGACACAAGGCCTAGAGCCTGTAGAATCGCTGGGACCCCAAGGAACCACCCAAGGTAGTGACACAGGGGACCCACGGGGGCTGTGTGCAGTGTGTGAACACAGCCGCGAGCTCCGTTAAAGTCTATGGGAAAGTCGCGGTAAGAGTTTTAGAGTTTAGGGACACTAAGAAATGGACTAGGACCAAACCCTCTTGGACTTAGACAGTTCTAGGGTCAACACCCACGGGAGCACCGGATTACTCGAGTTACCTCACCCAGGGAAGCCGGGTGCATAGGTGTCAAATGGTGTCGGGTCGCGTCGTCGTTTTCAATGGCAGCCTGCCACGAAGTGCTGCTGCCGGGAAGATGCGAAGTGTCCGAAGAGATCCAAGCCTGGATCGGAGATAAGAAGAACCTGAAAGCAGAGGGGACAGAGTCTGGGTCACTTGCCAGTGACCAGGGGCACGATAGTCGAATGCCCACCGATGTCGGGTGCTTCAGGTGAAAGAGGTGAAGCTTGACTCTTCAGCCACGAGGACCAGGAGGCATCGACGACAACCAGGAGCTGGATTCGAGCTGTACCACAAAGGATGTCGAGTGGTGCAGCATTGGTGTCCAGATTGAACACAACAAGCCTTGGCAACAGCAACCCACGCAGAAAGGAGAAAGATGCTTCGGAGCAGACCAGCAAGGTCTGAGGGACGCACCACTTGGTGGGGAGTTAGGGCAGGTCTGGAGCAACCAGAAACGCCCAAAGAAAATCAGAGTTGCCTTCACAGGGACCCACCAGTTGATGGACCAGGGATCGCAAAGGAGCCCCAAGCGGAAATGCAGGAAGCGGGCCCACGGAACACTCGTGGAGTGTAGGCTCACAATCTTCGATGCAAATGGTGCACGGGGTCTGGGCTATGAGTAACCCAAAGCAGGACTTCAAGAGTCGTCGAGAAGTCAATGCACTAGCAAATGTGCATGGTGACCAGGAGTTCCGGTTCCACGCTACTCACGAGGGCTGCGGGTCTCAGCTTTGCTGGAGACTCGGGTCGGCCTCTGAGATGTCTGGAAATCCTCTTCCTGGGCTGCAAGTACTTTGGAGTCCGGCGGGAGCTTCGGAGATGCAGACTGGCAAATGCTTTGTTGGTGCCTGCCAAGCAGGGGAGTCACTCCTTGACCCCAAGGGAGATTTCTTCAGTCCTCTAGTCTTTAGTAGAGCGTCGAAGTTCCAGGATTCAGTTGCAGAGTTTCGTCCAGGGATATCTAAAGTCCTGTTGCCAGGGGTTCCTTACTTATACCTACGAAAGGGGTTGGACTAACTCTGGGGACCCACCTATGGGAGGGTTTGGAAAGAGGGGTGGCTACACCCATTTCCTTTGTCCAGTTTCACGCCAGAGCAGGGGCTGGCAGCCCCTGCAACCGGTTTGAACTGGGGTATGCACGAGGACACCAAATGTGCCCCCAGTGCAGGACTTCAAAGCACTCAGAGAGTGCACCCACCCAGCCCCAATACACTAAAGCCTGTCTGGGAGGTGGTAACACTTCCCTACGACAGGAAACCTATTGTCCAGGCCTCCCCTGCCGGAGTTTCGGTCAGCAGTGGGAGGTCAGACTCGTGTCTGTGGCTTCAGCATCCATTTTGTGATGCCAGGCTCTGTAAAGTCTCTACCGGGTATACCGGTGCTGCCATGTCTTTCCCTCTAGAAGGGTGGGATCATACTCCCACACCAGTTACTGGTGTGGGGGTATGATTCCAAGGTGTTTGACACCAAACACGACATGTTTCCGTGCAGCCATCCCAAAGTTAGCATTTACCGTTTAAGATATAATGCACTTAAGAGTATATGGTCAGGCTGCACCACAGACACCCCCAGAGAGGAGATTCCGAAGGCTGCAGAGGGGCTCTGCTCATGCAGGGGCACCCTCTCACATAAAACCAAGCACCCTGCCTTCAGGATTGATAAGGCCTGCCATAGGGGTGACTGATAGGTTTATATGTGCAGTGATAGGGTGAGATATAGTGAACCTATATCTCAGTAAGGGGTGCATGCACCACCTCGCTCAGGCTGCTGTAGCAGTCCTGTGGTGTCATTTTGGAGGGCCTTCCAGGGGTGGCATAATACATGCTGCAGCCCCTGGTAGGCCTCTGGGGTACCTATGCCCTGGGTACATAGTATACCATATACTAGGGACTTATAAGGGCACCCCAGAATCCAATCTGAAGTGTACCTAAGGTACTAGGAATCCATTTAGAGAGGAAGCAGCTAGGCTGGGGTCCTGGATAGCAGGGCCCCAGCCAGACTAAAGTCGAAAAACAGTGATACATCAGCAAAAAAGTGGGGGTAACCATAAGAGGCAGATCCTACTCTCCTACAATGCACACCACATACAATGCACCCTGCCCACAGGGATACCTTGGGCCTACCTTAGGGGTGACTGATATGTAGAAAAGGGAAGGTTTAGGGACTGGCAAGTGTGTGCACTTGCAAAGTTGACAGGGCAGTCCCAGACTGCATACAGGCTCTGCAATGGCAGGCCTGAGTCACATTTTACAGGCTGCTTTGGTGGGTGGCACAACCAGTGCTGCAAGCCCACCAGCAGCATTTGATTTACAGGCCCTGGGCACACAGAGTGCACTATACTAGGGTCTGACAAGTAAATCAAATAGCCAATCATGGAAACACTAATCCATAACACAATTTACAAAAGGGAGAACTTGCACTTTGGCACTGAACAGCAGTTGCAAAGTGCCCAAAGCATCTAGACCAGCAAAATAAAATGGAGTCCAGCACACAGCAAAACACAGGAGGTAAAGGCAAAAAATGGAAGGGAGACCCACGCCAATGGTGCCAGTTCTAACAGCTGGCTTTGAGCAGTTTTTCACATGTGTAGCAATACCCCGGGCTAGATCCGCTGCATTACGCTTACCCATGATGCAAGTAGAACAGATCTAATAAGTGCCACACACTACTGCAATGTGTAATACAATGTACCAATACAATATACCTTCCACACTCAGTCTACAATCACCAAATAAATAAACATCTAAATGGAAATAAAAACATCAAAACGCCACAGCGCTTGAGTAGGTGGAATCTTGCTAGCACAATGACAAGAGGCAATGATTTTTGGGATGGGTAACAGTAACTTGTGAATCCTCAAGGAAAGCAGAACCAAGAGGATAGGCCCAGCCCAGCCTCCTCTGGGCTCTGATGGGAGCAGCTCACGTGTGTCCCACGCCACGGGACAGCGGCGCTCCTTAAGTACCGCAGATTGTAGTCAGCTGTGGGTCCAGCTACCAAGCTGTCTTGTCGCAATGACAGGAGTGTCATGACACGGTCTGCTGACACAACCAATGATGAATGACCAAGTCTTATTGCATTGGGGCATGGCCTGCCACACTCTGCCAGGGCACCCTGAAGTGATGCGTTGTGGCATGGCATGCTGAAACAAACTCACCAGGTGCCAAATGCTCAGTTTCAGAGAATATTTGTCTACTTGACCAGTGATGCAGCACAGCTATAGTGACAATGGAAAACTGAAAACCCAGAAGAAAAATTGATGCTACACTGATAGTACTGGTCTGAGTCTGTGTCAATTACATAGTTGCAACAATCACTAACCTTTTCTTTGCAGTACTCTCCGCTGCTCCCGCATTCATAGCCCTGCTTATCACTAGTGTAAGAATGAGCTGGGAGCCAAATAGGTGAGTGAAACCTTTATTGAAGATATCAGTAACAGGAGCAGCAACGAAACAGGTCCACCCACTTTCACAGAGCCGCCAACTGACTCATGCATCCAAGCCTCATTCTACATTCCGTACCACTGCCTGCATTTCACAGTCGGCAAACAATCCATAAACTCACTCTTCACCAGACACCACTAGTTAAGATACCAATACACAGGGCCATAGGAATTATGTGATTATGCGGCCAGAGCATTTCTGCATATCCCAGAGGAGTTCTGTGGAAATCTATTCTGGCAGATGAGCAATGAGCTTGATTGCTGTCTTAATCCTGACTCAGAGCCCAGAGATGTTTTAAACGTTTTTTCTGTACTTTCTGATAGCGTAAGGGCTGCCTTTACTGTCCCTAGGGGGAACGCTGGTTTGATGCGACTTGCTCCAAAGCTCATCATGATTTAATGAAGGCTTGTAAATGTTACCCAAGGGATAGAGGGAATTTGAGGCGTTTACGTGCCATTTATAACAAGGATACAAAGAAAGGAAAAGAGTTTCTCAAGGAAGCCATCTGGGAACAATTATTGAGAGCCAGTACCCCTAACAATAGTGCCACCTTTTGGAGAGTACTTAATCATCCTTTTTTAGCAGCTGAGGATGCAACAACTTTGACCTCAGTGATAGATGAAGCCAAATGATGTGATCATTTTTCTCCTATCTATTCTTTTGAGGTTGGGACAGAGTCCTTAACCCAACCTGTTGAAGAGAAGGAGCCGGGCAACTCTAATCTTTATTTTCCCATGGATAAAGTTGCAGGTGCCATCAGGAGATTATCAGGTAACAAGGCTCCAGGCCCTGATGGAGTTCCCACAGATATTCTTAGGAGTGATGTAGATATTTGAGCCCCCTTGTTATCCAAAGTATTAAATGCTGCTGTGTTACAGGTTCTTCCTAGCTCATGGGCCTATTCCATCATTGTGCCAATCTTTAAAAAGGGTACCCAGGCCAATCCAAGATCTTACAGGCCCATCTCCTTGATTGGCACAACTGTCAAGGTCCTGGGTCAGGTGATCTTGGAAAGGTTGTCTTTGTGGGTTAAGGAGAAAAACATCGTCTCCAGCTTGCAGTACGGGATCAGGCCTGGCTTAAGTACCATCGATCAGAATCTGAACCTGCACTTATTAACTCAGAGGTATACTGTGGTAAAAAGGGGCACCCCTTTGTTTTTAGTTTTATGGATCTTACCTCAGCGTTTGATCAGGTGAAGCGCTCCAAACTTTGGTCAAAGGAGTAGATCCAGCCCTAGTTTTTTGGGGGGGAGCATCCACAGGGGCATGTCTACCTCTGTGACATGCGGGATGGCTCTTATACAAAGTCTGTCCCCATACATTGTGGCGTAAGGTAGGGGTGTATCCTGGCCCCATTTTTATTTACTAGCCATAGCAATCGTTTAGAGGTGGTGCTGTTAGAGAATATGATGTTCTCCGTGTAGGCGCCCGTTCATTATCAATTCTGTTATATGCAGATGATGCTGTCCTTATGTCAAGGACGGCAAGAGGAATTCAACTGCTACTTGATACCTTTGCTGATTTCATGGATTGTTTAGACCTTATTATTAATAATATTAAATCTTTTGTAATAGTCATTGGCACTAAACCCACTAAGCAGAAAGCCCTTTTTGTAACAAAACTAAAACCACTCAAGTTCACACTTTCAATTACTTCGGCATTTTGCCCGACGATAGAAACCCATGGGGTCCACTGCTCACCTTGAAGAGATTAATGCTATTGTGCTCCTGGAGGTCAGCCATGGATTCTAGTGCCAGGTTGGGCAGGAAACCAATGAAGGCCCTCCTCCATGTTCATAATGCCAAATGTGTGTCTGCTACATTTTATGGTAGTGATATCTTGGGGTTTCATGACTGTAGTGCCATCCAGGTTTGAGGATAACAGGTTTGCAAGGTGCTTATTGGCCGTCCCTCAAAGCACCTCAGCCTATGCTGTTCATGAGGAGTTGAGCCTTAAGTCCATCTCGGAAACCATTGTTTTAAGACCACTGTTACTGTGGATATCCATGTGATACAAGAGTGAGCTGGCCTTGAACAGAGCGACCATTAGGGACTGTCTTCCCCTGGATAATGTTAAATGCGATTTCTTGCTTGAGATCTAGTAAGTCCGAGTTTATTACATTGGGCCGCCTGAATTTGATTTTATGTCCTGATAGGATAACCAAAGCTGATTATAAATGGGTTCAAAATAATTTATGCTCGCACTACTGCTGCAAGCAAAGGCAACGAGCCACAGAAACCTGCCGCCTTTGCCCATTGTTTGATAAAAACTGTATTCTCAATTGAGTCATGTTTGACGTGGGTGACCAATGTGTAACATCGCTAGTTATTAACAAGGTTTAGGTTGAACTTTTTGTACAATGAATTAGTTTCCCTAAGGGCTGGGCCACCCACGGCTCTCCTGGACCTTGTGAGTGGATAAAACTTCAGCCCAGACCACTGCACATTTTGTACTGTTCTGTCTGTTTTTTTAATTTTCCAAGGAAAAGATTTCTAATACCTCTTTTAAAGGATTTAAAATTTAAACAAGTGAGTCCTGCTATGCTATACCTCCGAATACTTAAGGATGTTCTTACCTGCGTGAATGTAAAGCTTCATGAGGCCTGGCCTTAATCTTGTTTGGTTGGGGTTTTTAGCTTCTTGTGAGCTCTGTTTTTTGTACTGCATGGAATATTAGAGGCCTTATTTTTCTTACGATGGTAATTTAAACTGGATAGACTTATTTGTTGTCCGGCCTCAAGGCTGTGTGCTAACTGAAGCTGTATTTGAGATATTTGTTTTACTATATGCTTGTATATGTTAATGTCTTTTTGTGTGTAATCTATTTAAAAGCATTGGACTATATTCAATGTTCTGGATTATAATTGAGCTTGTATCGTTTATGTTTTTTTTAACTGAATAAAGAAAGTATTGATTGTTTGATTGATTCTGCATAACCATTGATTAAGCACTTAACCACGCTTGCACTTAACCCAGCATCTTCTGCATATTTAGTAGATTTCAAAAAAGAATGTTTCTAGCTCAAACAGGTCTAAAGTTACCAAAAAGCAGGTGCCATTCATGATGTTGTCATATCATCTACAGCAAATATTACTTTGTGTCCCTTTGTTTATGTTAATTTGCGCATGCCACTCATTTAAATGCACAGTAATGTGAGTGGTGCATTGTATTTATGGCCTACTCTTCTTTATGTAGACTATTCATGGATGCAGGAAGCCCATCATCTGGACAATAGAGAAATCTCGGTACCATTGTAGGTAGGTGAATGTACAGTACAGGATTTCAGTTAGTTAGTTAGTTAGTATGGTGAAGGATGCAGTAGCGGCTGGTGTGCTGGTGAGGCGGGGATGACGGGCGAAGAAAACGCTAAAATAAAAAGGTTTTAAAAAAAAAACTTGCCTGCTGCATCGCCACCTGCAAAAACACAGCTCCTCTGCTCCGAGTCCTGCCTGCAGCACGGGCTCCCAGACTCCCCTCTGGCCAATCCTGATGCTGCTCTCAGGCATGAGAGCAGCATCAGGATTGGCCTGAGCGCCCTTGGTTTGCGCTTCCAGGGAGACTGGGAGCCTGAGCCTGCTGTCTCCCACCCGGCAACGCAGCTCAGGTTGGAAACAACTTCAGTGCGGATGACGGTTTGGCCGGCCTGAGACGGACGGCCAAACCATTATGCACGCTGACAGCAGTGCTCACCACTCCCCCTCCTGACTGCCCCTGCGATGGCCCCGCCCCAAGACTCATTGAATGGAAGAAAAATAAAACGATAATTAACTGTTTTATTATCGTTTTATTTTTCAAATTAGTAGGCTGGCAGGGAGGGCGACGCTCCTCTGCCATAGCGGAGGAGCCGCCACTGGAAGGGTGCATCTTCAAAGTGACTCAACCCGAAAGCACTCTTCACATTTACTATCCTATTGAACTGGACATGGTGTATCTTTCTTCTCACCCATGGAATGGTGATCACAGAATGTAGTTGTGCTACATGTCCTTAGAGCAAAGTACACTGTTCTCAGCGGACTTCTGTTCTGTTAGAGTGCTATTTCAAATTCATTTTTGTCATTTACATATCTTTAAAATATGTAGACTAGCTGAACTCTGGTTTGCAGTGAAAAAGCTTTAAAAACTTAGAAGAACTATAAAAATCAGTCATTGACGTCATATAAGGGTCGCAATTGCGACCCTTGGCTCCTGCCTTGCTACCCATGATTCTGCCTTCCCGACCCCTGTCTTCTCCTGTTTACTTTCTGTTGCCACCCTCGAACCAGGAAATATTCATTAATTAGAATCTGCATCGCCCTTATGATTGTCTTTATTTCCCAAAATGAATACACTCTGAAGTGCATTTTATGCATACTCTGAGTAATTAAATTGTTATCATGAAGAGGCTTAAAAACACCCTAATTTCAGTGCTCTATCTGTTTTCACTTGCTCATGCAGGAGTAGAAAAGCTAATCTAGTGAGTCTGTGGGCCTCTGGCTGTGTGGCTTCCCTGGAACAAGAGAAGGAACTGGCATGGAGAGATGGTGATACAAGGTCCTGCAGCATGGTGTCAGGTGTCTGTAATGTAGTGAGGTCCCCCAACTTGTCCCTTTCTCCAGACTACAATGCCTTCTGCTGATTGTACATTTTTCATTTCCTGTACTTAGATAACCTTGTTTGGGCCGGAACAACACTCGTTTTTTGCAGCACTGTCTGCTATTGGTGTCTACTGCAAAAATCAACACGCAGTGGCAAAGCAAACAGGTTTGATTTGAGCTGCTGGCTTTTTGGCTTTGTCATTGCTTGTTTTCTTTAGAAATATGTTTGTAAAACGTGGTCACAAAAAACATTCAAAACTGGCTGCCTGTGCATCCACATACATGTGCATGGATGGGTGGGTGGCAAAATCAAACAGCTTTGGGAGAAAGCTAGATAATTGTCCAGCTACAATGGCGACTGGGCTTATCCATCACACCTAGGGCATCTATTGAAACAAAAACAATGTAAAGTAAGGAATGGTGAATTCCTTTAAGCCACTGGTGATCGCATAGGACACAGCAAACACAAGGACGGAGCACTGAAACTTTTCTGACACTCACCCCCAGTCACAGATCTGGGTTGTATCCATCATCATTCTTTAGCTCACTTCGCCACCCCAGTTCAGACACAGCTATATGCAAATCAGTCTTGACCCTGTACCTCATGGGAACAGTCCAGCCTGAATTTTCAAGCCATGTCTTCCCTGGACCGGAAACAAGCATAATTTTTTGCCCATTATGCCATTCCATCACTTTGTAGTTGATTGCAGTAGACTCCTTAAGTGCGAATTGTATGGCCAGATGTGAGTCTCATGCTCACTGTGTCACAGAACTCATGCGGTATATAATTGACAAGACCTATATAACCAGCAAGCCGAACTAGGCAGAAACTGGTCTGAGTTGTATTCCCATTTGAAGGGGACCTGGCCTGCCCTGGCAAGTCGTACTAGACTCTTACTATTAGAGCAGGACCAAAACAAGACTGACTTGCATTGGGCTGATCTCAGTCTGAAATGGCATAGTGGATGAAAAACAATGGACTGGAAGGAGGCCTGGGCAATCACCAGTGTCTGAGATTGATTCAATTATTCCTTCTACCACCTTATTTTGTACTTGTGATATATACATAAGTGCGACAGGTATGCCCAGATGTGGGTCCTGTGCTCACTGTGCCCACAGGACACAAGCTATACCTCATCGATGAATGACAAGTCCAAAACTGGTCTAGGGCTGCTTGTGGCCCTGTCTGAAGAGGATCTGAGCTAGCAGTTCTGGCTGGGCTGGTCCTATTGGAGCAGGAGCAAGACTGACTTGCATATCACTGGCCTTTGTCCAGAGTAGTATAGTGGGTGAATACCAACAGTCTGTAACGTGGCCCCTGACAATTAGCAGTGGCTGAGATTATTTCATGCATTCTTTCCATCACTTTGTAGCTTTTTGCTGCAGTAGCATTTTTCAATACTGGCCCTCTGTCACACACTAATATAATGCATTGTAGGAGACCTATGTTGTCATTGCAGGAGGGCAGAGGGGTGAACCCAATAGTGAGAACTGATCTAACCTTGCTCAATGTAGAGTGGTCCTATACCTCGAAGGGAGGTCTGAGATGGGAAGTGCTGGCAAGCATCCAGCTCTGATGTAGCCAGTGCTTACTTTGTAAAACAAAATAGGTGCAGGCCCTTGTCAGGAGGCCACCGCAGTTTGCACCACACATGGCTACTGTACTTACACAACTACTAACCATCACACTGCTGCAAGTTGGCACTTCAGACTGTTCGAGACTGCCAGAGCTTTAAGAAACGCTTGGGTGGCAGGTGTTGGTTGTTTTTAATTTATATTTAATTAACAAACAACTGTTTTTTCTGCTCATCATTAAATTACACAAACAGCGCCATGATGTGGCAGCTGTTATAAGTGCAGGTTCCGGCAATTAAGTGCTGGTGCCAGCAAATAAGTGTCGGTGCCAAGCACCGGAAACCGCCAGATCCATTTAAGCACTGGATATAGCTTAACTGAATATATAGTTATCTGTTACTCTCAGTGCAATAGGAATATAAGGAACTCACAACGTCAGTAGTCTATTAAAAACGTATTTGAGGATTCATACCGAGACCTCCAACTGCAATACATATACAATGTTTTATATCAGAAAGTTACACAAAATGAATTCCCTGTGTTTACAAGCTATAAACCTCAATAGAACTCCATCCTCTTAAATTGAAGCTAATGCATACACCAGGAGGTAGAGGTGGTATAGTGTCCACTTTGCTGATTTGGGACTTGGATATGTTTGCTTTAAAGCCAGCTTTAGCATTTATTAAAACTGGGTATTATTCTTTATAAATCTTCTCATTTAGATGTGCCTTTAATTATAAATGTGTGCTATATGTATACAAATCTCTCCATATTTGTAATGCACTGCTGTATTTTTCCATTTTTCATCAATCACTTTCAGCATGTTTTACAGAGATTTTTGTAGAGACAAGATAGGAAATCTTAGGGGATTTAGCGATCAAATTAAGTATAAATATGATGTAGAATCCAAGATCCATTGATTGAAGAACATTCCCGCATTCCTTTGTCGTGTAGCTCCTATAGTACCCCTGCAGGACCTGCGCGTTTGGATAACATATACTGCGGGCTTGGTGGCAGACTGACTCTGTGCACCCCCACCGTATATGTTAGCCTGGTTTGCATTAGCTAGCTCGCAGTGCCACTAGTGTCTCCTCTTATCGGGGAGAGATTAGTTTCTGGCAACCTTAGATCATGACAACCCTGATTCCCTCAGAATCGTGGAAACAATGTACTACCTTTCGCTCAGTCACTCGTGCTCACTTATTCGGTTTGTCTCAGAGAGTTACACAGAATAAACAGTCGGGCGTTTCAATAAGTATTTATTGAACAGTTGTTATTCTAGTGTAAAATATATGTGTTGTGGTAACCAGCAGACAATTGCAGAGATATATTATCAGCAGTACGATAAAAGCAAAGGGATAGAACAGTTCTACCATATTGCGATAATCATGAGTACATACATGAATATAAAAGCATTATGCAAGTGTGCATACTCCTACGATGCCTACCTAGATGTACCTGAGTGTACCTAGCATATGTGTGTAGGTCTTAGAAGCTAAGAGCCAAGAATCCTCCAAGGATTTAGTCGAACCCCCATACCTGAATAGAGAGAGTGTGGGACCCCGTCCTGGTCTCGAGTTGGACACCCTGTCCGGGTTGTGTCAGACCACTGTCAGCTTGAGCGACTGCATGCAGGAGCTTCAGCGTCTCTGGTCAGTGTGTCAGCATGGAAGTCTCGGTTCCCTCTGCCTTACCGGGGCAAGATGTGGTGTATTTATACCCTAAAGAGTCTCGGTCCTCAGTATGGGTTGTATTGAACATGAGGAAGACGTCAGGGGTGAACTTTGTACATGCATATTATGCCGGTGGTGTAATCTTAGAAAGCCATGCATAATTAATGAGTGCAGTGTGGGCCTGTGTTTGGAAGAACCCTGCTGCATTCAAAACCACAGGATAGATAACGTTCAGCCCTCAGAGCTCGTTGTGTACTAGCTGGGACCAATGTAGGTGAAAGATCATGCCTATATAAGGAATCATACTATAATAGGACATGTACAGTTGTGACCATAATTGGGCATATGCGGCCATGACCATAATTGGGCAAGTACGAATATGACCATATTAGGGTAAATATGACTACGTCCATTTTAGCGCATGTACGAACGGGTCTACATTAGGGCATCTATGCGGGATATAACACCCACTCCTTTTCCGAACTGGATAATAAATGACCATACTTAAAATCTGGACAATTTAAAAATATTTTTAAAAGCAAGTAAAAACGTGGTTCTAAAAAATCGTTAAAAACTTTTGGTGCTTAAAAACTAATAATGTTTAAATTCAGCTTTTCTAGTTGCCACTTAAAAGTCAATATCGTCTCTCTATAGAAGTTGTATTACCATAAGCAGGAGAAGGCCATGCTTTTCTCAAGCGAAAGTGTCAATGTACGAAAATGTTCCAAATTTAGAGCGTTTATTTTGAAGCGAGTGAAGAAGCCGAATTCTTTCCAAGGACACGATGAGCCAATTCAAGATTATGCGTCCTGGCTGGGAAGCTCAATATTATCGGTGTCAGCTGCTGTAGATGACAAATCCAACGCCTCACAGAGAACGTCAATCGCACATAGATGGAATGTAGTACTGCCAACAGTCGGTGCTGCGGCAGCTTGTGCGGCAGTTGTAACCTGGGTGCCTGTGGAGGAGTCACCTAACCCAGCAGGAGCGAACTGCACCTGTGGGTTCTCCAGGAATGCATTCATCAGAATCGGAAGCCGTTGAGGACAACGCAGAGCGTGGGCCTTTATGGGGTGCAGCATTGCATCCGTGTCCGGAGGCGCATCTGATGGAAAAGTTAGACAAAGATCCAACGTGCATTCTTCTCCGCAGAACAGGCATCGAAGCACAGGTAAGATGCAGTCTATCCAGACTGGTCTAAATGATAGAAACCAGGAGGCATTGAGTTCTCGCAGGCAAGAAATGCCCAGAAGTTGTACCATGCGTTCACGGTATTTCCGCTCCAGGAGCGTGTTCACCATTCCCTCGGGAAGTGGGCCGTCCATTGCGTAGCAGCAATATTATAATCAGGATTCCTGCGATTAGGAACAGGATGAGCGGGAATCCTCCAAATACGCTTCCCAATACGGAGTGTATAAAATTTGGGATTACTCCGAGGACTGTCTGAAAGGTGCTTAACAGTCCGGACCCTATGGTCTTAAATAGGTGTACAATTCCGCTCGTATCAGACATATTGAAGATACGTCACACCATTTCTGCAAAATGAATGGGGCAGTTTGTACGTATGAGTGCCTGTATCTCGGTCGAGGTCCTTGCAACCTGAAGTTCATAGGTTTCTCGAGCGGAGGTTAAGGGCACGGGTTGCTGTAAAAGCATGGCTTTCAATCTGCTCAGAGTATCAAACTGTATAAAAGAAACATTTAGCGAAGGTCATAACGGCGCCTCCCTGACTGTGTTCAGTGGCGGAAACAATACTTGCATACAGCAAGTAACCCTGGAATTAACAGTTACTAGATATGCGACGCCCGGAAGCATCCCACAACAACCTTGATCATTTAGCATTAGGTAACTCCCATTCGAGAGCAGCTAGAAAACCGGCGTGATCATGGCCGCTGGGGTCCCTAACATGTGACAAGATAAGTTCGCCACTGAACCACTGCAGGCTCCTTGTAGAGAAATATCCTGACACATGAGAGAACCGCTCAAAGCGTTCTTGCAGTTTGTACCACTCAGATACACTTCTCGATCCCCATTCCGGCATCGGTATCTATATGGTAACTTCCAAGTTTCCTTGATGTATCCCTTACCCATTTTCTCATATTAGCCTGCCTGCCTCTGCTCAAGGCAATATTGAAACTGAAACGTAGTGACCGGCAGAGTGACTTGGCCATGAATTAGCCATTCTGTTGATGGTGATTCGGCTACAGTGAAAGGTAGCCGTTCCAGTTTCTCAATACGCAGCATTGTATATTTGGCTCCCCTTTGTGCCATTTCAGTCTGTTTATCAGTTAGATTGTATTCTGAAAACAGAGACTGCACATAGCCTGCACGCAAAGATTGTAGCGTCCAGCTTAACATCATAATAGAACGTAGCTGAGATTGCCCGTGTTGTAACAAGGCCAGATCTTGTTCTAATATGTCGATTGCCGAGGACACAATGTTGCCTAAGGAGTAAATCCTGGAGGTCAAAGTAGTTAACCCATTATCCACTACAGCTAATGCTTTTTCTAAGTTAATACGGTCCATTTCCCGTATCCTTTCTGCGGCCTCTTGTTGGGATATTTTCCAGTTTTCATTATAGTAGGCATAAAGGCCTGCATATATGAAACGTTTCTGACGTTGTTTCCTGGGACCTAGTAGAAAATCTCTAAGCTCCATGTCAGGTGTGAGTAAGGTCAAGTGGTGCTTTACTTCTGTGAGTGTCGAGGTCTCTAGCCAATCAAGGCACAACTTCCCGATACTATAGGATGTCACTACCCCTGGGTGTTGTCTTTGTATGTAGCGTGGGTCTGGCCTATGGATACTAAACCCTCTGGTCGTATTCATAAATCTCTGTTGACATTTGTTTGTGTCAATGGGCCAAACCAGCCCTTCTGTCCAATCAGGATCTGATCTGTTGTACTGAAAAATGTCATCTAATCCTACCCCTTGTGTAGTTGAATTCTGCCCCCTACCCATCTGCGATGGTGTTGGAAACCCCGGTGCGTTCATTTCCTTGCCTTTCGCTAATCCAAGACAGGATGTCTGTGGCACAGTTTCATTCAGAAAGAAAATCTGCTGCGGAATGATGCATGCTCTAAAAAGTGCTTCTATTCCCTGGACTTGCCAGTCCCTCGAACCCCAGATTGATTTGGAATCTATTGTGTCTTTCCATAGATCGAAACCCTGTTTAGACAACTGGTTCAGAAAGGATGCAGAGTAAATATGTTTGGTGTTTGTTAACATAATTTTCTGAGCTGAAATTTTCGCCACTGTATAATAAAGTGACTTCGGGTCGGATGTGTTAAACCCTGAGAAGTATGTGAATTTCTGTGCAAATGCTTGCGAACTACCCTTTGGAGGTGTTGGGCAGTGTTCCCACTGGTGGTACTCAAATACATTTCTAGGTGTTATAGATTTGTGTAAGAAATGATGACCATATTGCTGGTAACAGTACAATGTATCATAGTCTGAAGTACCTTTCATTGTTCGGAAATGCAGCAGTTTTTTCCAAATCAGACATCATAGCATTCACAGTTTCAGTGTCCCAATCATCAGAAAATGTACTGGAGGTAATGATATCACTTAAAGAAATTTTAAATACATGTTTTAGCTTTAAAAGTTCAGTCGGACCGAATACATCATAATCAATCTTGTCCCATACTATACCGTCCGGTATAGGAACTGCTGTGATGTTCACTGAAGACAAGTCTCTTGGTTCACGATGTGAAGAAGACTGGTGTGGTTTTAAAATCAAATTGACTCTTTGGGCTGTGGAGCTTGGCTGGAGGTATCGTCCATTAATAAGCATACTAAAAGTTATTATTAAACCTAGCCAGAAAATGAAAAATAAAATCCCAGTGATATACCATAGTGCTATCCAAGGTGAAACCAGGTTAGTCTTTCTAAAAAAGTTCAAAAGGTCATTGAGTTTCTGTTGAAGTGATTTTTTGGCTGGCGTCGTTTCCGGCTCGCTTGGATCCAGTGAAAACGTATCAAAGTTCATGAAATAGCCAGAAGCAGTTCGATCAATTGTTGGAATTGCATCGGGATTTGTTGGAATCGGATTTTGCTCTTGATGAGGCATGTTGACGTAGATGTCTGTATGAGGTCTTATTGCAACTTGGTTGTTAAGTTGATTGTCATTTTGTTGAAGTGGAACGAGCTCCATAGCATTGTTGCTTAGTCCTTCATTCAGTACAGGTGGCTCTTCAAACGTGATGAGTCTTTCTGTTTGAACTTCTTGGATTGTAGCGAGAGGAGGGCGTCTGCTACTGTGGAGTCCACGAAGCCTACTGTTTAGTATCGGCCACATAGTGTGGTTTGATTAAGTCAATTGAGACAAATCTTTTCTCCTTTTTCCGGCAAGAGGCGGCAGAAGTACAGTTCTTGTGCCGTGGATTGCAAGGACCGGTACAGGCTTTCTGTAGGATGGCCCAAATTCTTTCTTGTCAGCAATCTTCTCTCTGACCAGATCCCCGATCTTTGGGATCCAGATAGGTCTTGCCGTTACTGCCTTGACTTCCTCAGTGGCGGCCTGTTTCTGGAGCACGTTACTTTGTTGTGTCCTGGATTCATTTAGATCCTGTAAAACAGCCAAACGATCATGGATATCAAATGGTTTTTCACCCGCCACTGTGCCTTCACAATCAAGATCAGGTACCCACATTCTTGTCCCAAATAGGACCTCGTAAGGAGTGACACCTCCTAGAGAGCTTCTTGGCTGATTATTGAGCGCGCGCTGTACCCCATAAAGGTGATCGACCCATCTACCGCCCTTGCCTAATACCCTAGCTGTTAAAGGTTGCTTTAAGTCTCGGTTTTTCCTCTCCACAACAGAATTTCCCTCGGGATGGTACGGAGAGGAGTACCGCAATGCTACGCCCATTCCTTCCTTCCATGGCCTCTTTGTAAGCCCGAGAGCTAAACGCCGGACCACGGTCAGAATGTAACGTGCCAACTGCGTATGTGCCGATAAAGACTCGCAAATCTTTTATAACAGTTCGAGCGTCAGCCGAGCGCTGAGGCCAAACCCATAGGAATCTAGAGCTGGGCGCCCACGGACAGACAACCTGATGCTGTCTAATAATGGTATCTGTACTGGACGTCTTGTGGTGGACCCTTGCATCTGCTTACAGATGTTGCAGTTCCATACATAGTCTCTTATCTGCCTTCTCATTACAGGCCACCAGTAGCGTTGCTTCAATAAAGAAGCAGTTGCATCAAGTCCCAAATGCACAGAACCTGTCCCTTCGTGTGCTGCCACAATTAAGCCTAGCCTACGATCCATATTTGGTATTACTCTATCCCCCACTCCAGGAATCTGAGCATATGGAATGTTTTGTGCATCTAATTTGTAGGAGTAATTGAGTGGAAATGTTTTAGGTACTGCTGTGCTGCCTTTGCGTGAAGCATTGACAGCTACCATTATCTCGCCGTTTACCCTCGTCTTTGAACGAGTAACTGCTGCTACGCCGGCTGTGCGAACAGCCCCCTTCGCGGCTTCATCAGCCAATGAATTTCCTTCAACGTGAACGCCATCACGCTGATGACTGATGAGTGTATGTATCACGTGAGCCCTTGGTAGTTCGTTTCTCAACTCCACTACCTGTTCCCATAGCATTTTATGCTTAATTGTGCCACCTTTTGCATCTTTGAACCCGTTTTGTTCCCAATTATGTAGATATTCATTGTACGACTGTACACAGTAAAAGGAATCACACACAATAAGTGTGGGGAATTCGTGATCCGTATTTATAAGTGCCAGTATTAGTGCTTTGAGTTCTGCCAACTGAGCCGTGCAGTCTCCTAGAGATTGCGTTTTGGTGCAACTCGGATGGAACTTTCCATCGTGCATGCGACCTTTAACAATCGCACACACCGCGCTGTAAGCTTGCTTACTCCCTATGGCTGGTTGAGCAGATCCGTCAGTATAGATAATGTATTCATACTGATCTAGAGGCAAAATTTCATTTGGTAGAGGATATTCTTGTTCATATTGCAGGAATGCCTGTGTTTTTAAACTTGGATCAAATCTGTATTCAACATCCGTTGCAGTAAGAGAATTAGCCCATTGTATCCATCTGGGATGTAAGGCTTTCGCATTTGGAATGCTAGCTTTTGTAACAGCTTCTAAAGCTGGTACTGGGGTCACGACAATTATGCGTTTAACCTGAGCCAGAGCTCTTTCTCTTGCTACAGCGGTCTGCACTGCTGTCAGAATTTTTTCTGTTGAAGTGAAAAGCATCTCTGCGTTTGTGTACAGGTGTGATTTGTATGCGATTGGTACTGTTTCGCCTTCATTAAAAGTTAAATAAGTGTACCCGCATTGATCCGCTATTACTCGGATCACTAAGTTCTGTGCGTTTACGCGTGTCTGTAAATGTTTAGAAGCTATCATGTCTTCCTGTAGGGAACGCAGGATATTTGTGTGTTCCTGTGTCCATTGTCTAACTGAAAAGTCAGGTTTTATTAAGTCGTAGAAAGGTTTTACTCTTTCTGCGTAATCCAAAATGTATGTTCGACCAAAATTTAGGAATCCCAGAATTGATTGTAAATTCTTTAATGATTTTGGAGGTTGGAGCAGCGCACACTTTTCTAAAAAGTTAGCTGCTAGGCTTTTCCCCTCACTTGACAGCTCGTATCCTAAAAACAGGACATTGAGGTGGGCAATTTTTGATTTTTTGAAATTAAATTTATAGCCCTCAGAGGCGAATCCCATAATAATGGTGCTCACCCTGGTCAAGTGCCTCTTTAAGTCATCGTCCGTCAGATAAATATCATCCACATAGGACAATGCTTCTTCATCCAAATTTTGGAGTAACTCTGTTACCCTTGCTGAAAACAACCACGGGCTACTCTTATACCCTTGGGGGAGTCGGCAGAATTGCCGTGGGACCCTAACGCACTGAATGCGGTCAGATACCTGCTTTCAGGCGCTATATTTTGGCATAAAAATCCATTTGAGATATCAAGTGTTGTTTTGTATTTTTTCCGCACAATGTTATTCATTAATGCGGCACTGTGTGCATTTTGAACTGCAAATGTCTTTGTGCAAGTGTTTAAATGTCTGTAATCTAAAACTAGACGATATGTATTGTCAGGTTTGGCTACGGGGAACAAAGGATTGTTCATAGGTGAAGTGCAATTTTCTATCAACCCCTGATATTCAAGTTGATCTAGAATCTCCCTGACTTGTTTTTTTTTATCAAACATATTTTTATTGAATTCTTAACATAATACAACATATGCTTTTACCATCTTTTGTCTTGCTCAAATGACAATACAGAAATGGGATGAACGGAAATTGTGCAGCGTACTCCACGCTAAAGATCGACCCCGACCCAAGCTAAACATGGTGCAAAAGTAAAGGTACAGTGTCCAACAGTATTGGGTTCGGAGCAAGTCTCCGTGTCCTGCACAGTGCGATAGGTAAAATGAGAAAGTGTCCAACCATCTTTCGATAGGGCATGCTCTCAAGTCCGTCTAGTCAGAAGGCATTAAACAGAAAATACTACCGGACTTAATAGAACAGCTCTCCTCTATGGAGCAATACATCAATAAACATAAAATAATTAACCAACCCTGTCCCAACTCCCTCCCCTCCCCAACATGGTGGTGGCACCTAAAAATATCTTCATCATTGTGTCATGATAGGTTGTACTTCATATCTGAAAAGGTGTAAGGCTCTGATAGAGGCAGGGCAAACAGCAGATGGAAGGCCATGAGAAAGAAAGGTGACCAGGGGGCCCCATTTAAATTCAAAGTTCGTAAAGTTATCTCCAAAGACTTCCGACATACGTTCCATACTGAGTAGCTTCCATAATCTAGAGTGCCAGAGGGAGACTGCCGGAGCTTCCCTGTTTTCCAGGCGGCTGCCAGTGTGACCTTCGCCGCTCCAATGCAGAGCCACATGATAGTTTTATCAGCCCGGGTCTGATGTTCCAAGGCAGGATCACGGAGCCCCAGCAGGACCTCTGCCATAGTAGTAGGAACAGGATATCCCAACATGTCTTTAATGTGTGCAAGTATTTCTTCCCAGAAGGGCCGTATATGTGGGCAGTCCCACCAGATATGCTGGAAGTCCCCCAGAAGTCTGCATCCCCTCCAGCATCGATCAGAGGTAGTGGGGAAGATCCGTCTAAGCTTGGAGGGATAAAGATACCAATCCATCATGGTCTTAAGGTGTGCTTCCCTGAGCTCTATGGAGTGGTTGAATTTCATGGTATCGGACCACAGGTGGGACCATTCGTCGTCTGAGATGTCTCGTTGGAGGATTCCCTCCCACATGGCCATGTATCGAGGGCGCGGGGAGCGCGTAGTGGTAAGGAGAAACTTATATAAAAGGAAATCGCGCCTTTCATAGTGGTAGCCTTAGTGAGAAAAGCTTCAAATTTTGTGAGGGGACGAGTAGCCGCCTCCCGGACCTGTGGTGTAAGGGCCCAATGCAGTAATTGGCTATAGCGGTATCGTTCTGTATTCTCCAGGCCATAGTCCCTTTTACAGTTATCAAAAGTGAGAGGGTCAAAGTTATGGAAAAGATGTGTTAGAGCTAAACATCCTCCCTCCAGGTATCAAACGGTCCCGCCTGCATCCCCGGGGGGAATTCCGGATTGAAATGAAGAGGCGTGAAAGGGGAGGGAAAAGAGGACCATCTCTCATCGCTTGCCACTGAGTCCCATACCTTAAGGGTTGTGCGTGTGGGAGTGCTGATGTAAGTGTTCTTGGGTCTATCTTGTTTAGGCCGCCAGATCAGATCCCATATAGTCCGCCCGGTCACACTGCGGTCCATATGTAGCCAGTGTTTGTCGGAGTCATGTTTTGTCCATTCAATCAGTACGCGGAGTTGGGCGGCCTTGTAATATAAATGAATATCTGGGAGTCCGACTCCACCCTCCGCTCTGGACCGACGAAGTATCGAAAAGAGAAGCGAGCCCTTCTCCCTTGCCAAATGAAATTTAAGATCATAGCCTTAACGCGTCGGAAGAAGTCCCCCTCTAACTCTATGGGCAGGGCTTGAAATAAATAGAGGAGCTTGGGGAGAAGCGTCATCTTAATGGCATGGATCCGACCCAGCCAGGACAGAAAGAGGGGCTTCCATTTAGTAAGCTCTGCTTGTATCCGCGTGAGTATCGGGGGGAAGTTGGCGGCATATAGTCCTTCCACTCTTGGAGTAATCTGAACCCCCAGGTATTGTATGGATGAAGTGGCCCATTGAAGAGGTGTGAGGGGTTGCAGCCTGGAAAGCTCCACTGTAGGAAGTGTGAGGTTGAGGATGTAGGACTTGCCTAGATTTATTTTAAAGCCCGCTATTGCCTCAAACCGAACCAGCTCAGCCTGTAGGGGTGGCAGGGATGTGGCTGGGTCCGCCAATGACAGCAGGACGTCGTCAGCAAAGAGGGAGATTTTATGTTGTTCCCCCGTGAAAGGGATCCCCTGAATCGTAGGGTTCGCTCTAATTGCTGTTGCTAGTGGCTCGATACTAAGGGCGAAAAGCAGTGGGGAGAGGGGACACCCCTGTCTGGTACCTCTGGAGTGGGAGAAAGAGGACGAGTGTGTGCCATTGATCATCACTTTAGAATGGGGTTGAAGATAGTTAGCCCGAATCATAGTGAGAAATTCGGGTGCAAAGCCAAAAGCCGCGAGGGTATGAAAAAGAAACGCCCAATCCACCCTGTCAAAAGCTTTTTCCGCGTCCAATCCCACCAGGACCGCGGGAATCCGACGTCTATTGGCCTTCTCAATAAGGTGGAATATTCGGCGGGTGTTATCGTGGGTTTGGCGCCCTTTAATAAATCCCGATTGGTCCGGGTGTATGAGGTCGGGCATAAGCTCATTGAGCCGCTTAGCCAATATGGAGGAATAGAGTTTCGCATCGAGGTTGAGCAGGGCGATGGGCCTGTAGGAGGCGCACGCATGAGGGTCCTTCCCTGGTTTGGGTATAACAGTAATCATTGCTTCCGACATGGAGCCAGAGGTTGAGCCTTCCTCCGCCATCTTATTAAAGAGCCGTGTAAGATGCGGGGTGATATCAGATGCAAAAGTTTTATAAAATATGGCGGTATAGCCGTCCGGACCAGGAGCTTTATGGAGCTTGAGAGCCTTAATAGCAGAGAGAACATCGTCAGAGGTGATGGGGGCAGAAAGTGTCTCATTCCCTTCAGGGGAGACCTGCGGGAGATGGAGGGTGTGGAGATATTCCCGTTGGGCGTCGGGATCTAAGCGATCCCCCGTGTAGAGATGTTTATAGAAGGAGCTAAAGGTCTCCGCCTTTTCCTCGTCGCTGTGAGTAAGTTCCCCATGTGATCCCCGTATACCGCCTATGTACTCCTTCTCTCGTTTATCTTTAAGCTGCCTAGCAAGGTGTTTGCCAATCTTATTGCCCTGGGAGTAGGATAGTTGACGTAGTTTAAGAAGCGTGAACTCCGCCCTATTGTTGTAGATGGCTCGGAGTTTACCCCTAAGCGCTGTCAGGTTGCGAAGGGTATGCCTTGTGGGGTTTGATTTATGAGCGTGTTCAGTGGAAGTCAGTTCCGACTCCAACCGATCTCTTTCTTTAGCACGTTGCGAGTTTAGCGCGGCGTTGAGGGAAATGCACTTCCCCGAAAGACCGCCTTAAAGGCGTCCCAATTAGTAAACTCCGACGTGTCTTCCGACTTGTTAATGTCAAAGAATTCAGTGATAGATTCCCTTAATTTAGTGCAGGAGTCCTTATCTCTGGCAAGCGCAGCCGGGAAGTACCACCTGGGAGAAGCAGAGGAGTCCACCCTCCATCCCATCGAGACTGCCAGGAGACTATGGTCAGATATTGAGAGGGGAAAATCTTGGCATCCTGTAAGGCACCCAGGAGTGATTGGCTAATAAAAATATAATCGAGACGGGAGTATGTACGGTGAACATGTGAGTAAAATGTGTAGTTGCGTGAGTTAGGATACAAAAAGCGCCATGCATCATGGAGTCCCATGTCGTGAAGTTGTTGTCGTATGTCCGGGGAGAAGGAACCCATATCTGAGCGTTGCGGGTGAGTGCTATCTAAATCTTTCTGCCAAGTTAAATTGAAGTCGCCCATGAGTACCAGTGGTCCCTCCAGGAAATCCAATAGTCTCCCCAAAAAAGTGTGCAAGAAGACCGTCTGGCCAGTGTTGGGGGCATATACCGCTACACAGGTGCAAAGTTTCCCCATTAAGCGACCCTTTACCATGACCCAGCGACCGTCTTTGTCGCGTTGTACATCCAAGGGCTGGAATTTTGTGGAGGACCGAAACAGGAGTGCCACCCCCCTATGTTTCGTTGGTGCAGACGATCTATAAATCAGAGGGTAGTGTTTGTGTCGGAACCGTGTGTCCTCAGCTCTAGCCAGATGTGTTTCCTGTAGGGCCACTACGTCGAGGTGGTGATCAATAATGTATTTCCATACCTTTTGGCGCTTCTGAGGGGAATTAAGGCCCTTAACGTTCCAGGTACCGATAGAAATTGTCATAGTGTCAGGAAGTGAAACAGCATCTCAATAGATACCCCACTAGGCTCAACATTTCCCCCACCATCAGCTGCCCCCAAGGAGTGACCTCTCCCCTTCTAACAAAGTGCAGGCTTACTGTGTGATCTGCATACCTATCTATACGAGATGTTAAAACGCCACCACCATGACCCACCCACTCCCTCCCTTCCCATCCCCCCCAAAAAAAGAACAAAATGCAAACCTCATATACAACATAGAAAACAAAATCCAATCCCGGGAAGTGTAACGAAAACCCCCAGGAATGCGGGGAGGCGGTGGGACCGAGGTCCCCGTCCGCACCCATCCCGGAGCAATGCCAACAGGATTCACATACAAACGACCCCGAGGCGCCGTCAAGTCCTCGCTAAGGTAAGCCCCCCGCTGCCATGGGTAGGACCTGGTCATATGCTTCCGCCCCAGCAGTACCATGACGGTCTTTGAGAAAGGGGATGTAGACACCAGACAGCCATGGAGCATATATCAAAGTATACCTGAGTTCAACAGGGGTGAGAGTTCATCATTCGCAGTATTAACCGCAATGGAGGGTGCCGCAGCCCTTGAGTACCATGCATCAGCAGGAGGTCAGTGAGGATGAAACAGCCAGGAGGAGTGAGATACCGCCCCACTCGTCCCTCGAGAATGTGCAGCGTTCCCCTCAGCCCCCGCTGATCATGGTGGTGCTAGAAACCATTCCCACCCCGAACAGAATGATGCAATGCCGTGAAGCATTCGTCGGGGAATCATCTGCGGCCTCTGCGTGTGCCCGCCGACCATGCAGGCGCGTCCGATCGGGCCTTGTGTAGTGCGCTGGAGGCATCTGGAGTGGAGTCTTGATCCTCTACGGAGAGACCCAGCAGAACCAACCCTTCCTGTAGGTCAGAGATATGACGCTGTCTATTACGAAATTCGAAACTAAGTCCAAACGGGAAAGTCCACCGATATCTAATCTTATCCTCTCGGAGTTTGGTAGTGAGAGGCCTGAACAGCTGTCTCCGTGCAAGAGTGGCCGGCGCCAGGTCTTGGTAGATCGTACACATGTGCTTTTGGAAAGAGATGGAGTCCTTGGACCTAGCCGCTGCGAGCACCGCTTCCTTAACCTTGAATGAGCGGAATTTCGCTAAGATGTCTCGGGGCCTCCTCTTGTCTGCATTCTGCAATTGTCCCACTCGGTGGACCCGTTCCAGTTTTATTTTGAGGGATTGAGGGCTTAGGATCTCCGCAAAGAGCCCCTCCATAAATGCCTCCAGATCTGGCCCCTCCGCGCCCTCCTCCAGGTCCCGAACGCAAATGTTCTCCCTCCGGGCCCTATTTTCAAGGTCCTCCGTCTTAAGTTGCGACTGAAGAAGCTGATCACGGAGATAGCGGACATCATCTCTGAGCTCTGTCGTGAGCTTTTCTTGATCCTGGTGGTGCACCTCCAAATCCAGAACTCGGGTACCCACTGAGTCTACGTCCTGTTGGAGGGAAGTCAGCTTTCCGGTCAGGTCCGTCCGTAACTGCTCCATGGAGGATTTGATGTCCTGCCCCAGGTCCTTGCGCAGCTCCATCTTGAAATCCTTGAACATGGCCTGGAGCTCCGCTTTCGTGAGAGCCATTGTGGCTGCTTCGTCGGCCGCACCCAGCACCGAGCGCCTGTCTGAGGCCACAAAGAAATCAGAGACCTTAGCAGATGTTCTGGCCGTCCCCTTCTTGGGCGGCATGCGGGCCTGCCCCAAGGGGCTCTCCGTCGGTGCGATGAGGGCGTCCACGGAATCCGCTCAGCAAGGCTGGTGATTGCGACCTCCAAGGTGAAGGAAAGGCGCGCGTGGATGTCCGATCTGAAATAGGGTCCGCCCCACTGATCGAAGCAGGACCTCCTCCCTTTAGGCGCGCTGGCAGCCGTGAAGTGATCTCCGGAAGGTAAGAGGGGGAGAAGCACGCTCGACGGATCACCTCTCGGTGGATGTGGCGCCAGGTGGCTGGGGTCCAAAAGGTCGCGCTCACATGACGCGGGGCACCGGTCAGGCAATATCGGCCACCATCCCCTGTGCTACCCCATTCCGGTCAGGGCAAGCAGAAGCAGACACACAGCTCTCACCGGAAGGTGTAGGGCGCCATTCCGGGCCCCCCGCGGGCCCCGACTTCATCCAACCCTCAGCAGGGGGAGCCGCAGCATCTCAGGTCCGCCGCCGGGCAGCCGCTGGGCACAGAGCTGGAAGCTCGGCCGAGAAATCGGTAGCGCCGATGTCGCTAATGGGCCGCCATTTTAGGGTCAGGCAGGCGGGTCGCGGTGCAGCGTAGGTCATGGAATGTCCCAGGGGGAAGCGGCGATAACGCCCCGGCAGTCACGGTGGGTTCCAGCCTTACCCTGATAGAGAAGGCAATCTAGGAGGTCAGGGTCCTCAGACGGCACCTCCCGCCGCACCAGCAGCCGCCGGCGGTCAGCGCAGCCCGGCAGACGCCATTTTGCCACTCGGCCTCGCGTTACGTCTCAGGCTGAAGCAGGAGTGCCCCTGGATGAAATGCGGCAGGTAGGGACTTCTCCAGCAGAGCGCCACATCTTCCGCTGTGTGTGGGAGCCGAGCTCAGTCCTCAGCGCCCCGGGAAACCGCCACAAGTAGCTCCGGAACAGCGCGCGGACCGGGAGCCGAGACGGATTACGTCCTCTCGGCCATCTTGCCCGGCCACGCCCCCTGACTTGTTTTTTAGCTTCCTGCTTTATAGGGTATTGCCTTTGAGCATTTGGGGAAACTTTTAATGGGATCACGTGGTGGGTTGAATCCTCATCCCATCCAGCATGATTTTTATACAATGCTGGAGCTAGGGCCACCGCCCACTCCCGCGCATATGCATGTTTTAGGTGAATGGGAACGAGGTTGGAAAAGGCTGGAAAAATTATCGTTTCTCCCCTAGGGCACTCCATGACGAATGCTGGCGGCCAGTCTTGTTCTGCTAATAGAATGTCATAACCAGATGACATATTTTTCCAAAAGAGACCTTTAACCTTTCTGGGGTTGTCCCCCTCCATCCGGAGTGTTATCTCATGTAACTTATGTGGGACACTTACCCGAGTATGAGGTGTTTCCACCGTGATATACTCACTCAACTCCGCTGTCACCAGAAATTCCTTCAGGTTCTGGCGAGCTATCGTTACTTCTGCCGCGCTGTCTAGCATCGTCAGAGCCCATTCCCCGTTCAGAAGCTGTGTCCTCAGAATTCTGGGCATGTCTGATCTTGAGACCTGCTACCTTCTTCTTTTTGAACTGAGGTTTTGATTTTTGTTTATCCTCTTTTTTAGGTGCGTAGTCCGCAGCGTGTTGCGTGTCTCTGGACTTTGTACGCTCCTTTGACCGTCCTTCCCTCTCGGAGTTTCGTGATGAACCCTGAAAGGAGCGAGAGGAGCAGTATCAGTATCCTGATACCTGTCAGGTTTTTAATATTATCCCTATTCCTGAGGTTATACCTCTTTTCAGAGGAGCTCCTGTTGAGGAGACCTACCTCTGGACTGAGATCTGGTGTCTTTAGACTTTTGTTGTTTTTATTTTCCCACTTCTTTTTAGAAGAAGTAGGTGTCTGCTTTGTAGTGTCCTTTTCAGGACTGCCCACCAGTTGTGGTTTTAATGCTTTCCCACCTAGACTGTCTCTGCCTAGTTCTGCATATGCAGTTTCAATTATTTTGGGTAGTTCGTGTTGTTGGTCATCTGGACCGAACTCCCTCAGGCGTTGGCGGATTGCCACAGAAGCTGCTTCCCCCTTAATGTTAGCTAGTATTATGGCTGAGACCTGGTCAAAGTTATTTAGTAACTTCATCCCTAAATTAAGGGCAGGCTCTGCTCCGTACTCATTTTGTATCTGTTTCAATACTTCAGGGACTACTGCTATTGACGGGATACCATGTGTTCTGGTATATATGGCAGCAAAGACTGAACCCCAAGAGGTGCAGTCCTCTACTTGTGGTGTGAGACCCATGGGCAAGCAGATTGTTAGAATTCTGTGTTTATCACTGGTTATAGTATTCGGGAATACTGCTTCAAGCTGAGTTATTTTCTGAGCTATCCAGAATGGGATTTGTTCGCGTTTTGCTGGCATTTTGCCCATTACCGAGTGTAATGTTTGTGGAGTTATTTTATTAACTGTACCTTGGACTGGAGTGTCTTGTGCTGCAACTGGTGCAGGCTGAACTGTTAAAGTCCTCATCACAAATTGTGTGAGGTTTCTGTAGATTTTAATTAAATCTCTGTGTTGTACTGAGTAAGTCTGGCTGTGGCATTGTGTCAATGTCAGGATGCGGTGTGTATGCCGCTAATATGGGCCATGTGGCTCCTGCTCCTCCGAGCGGGCCTAATCTTGCTCTTCCTCGTACGTGGGGTAGGGCGCCTTTAAACCAGTAATTATGCTCCTGGTAAGTAAGCGGAACCTCTACTTCCTCAAAAGGAGTATAGTCCGCTGGTGTTTCAGCTTCTTGGTAGTAGTGAAATACATTTGTTATTGCATTTGTTGCTGGGAATGTAACCCATGAATAGAACACCTCTTTTTTATTGGATTCGTGTGCCTCAATCAAGAAAATTACTGTACCACCCCTGGCTCTTAAGCCATGTTCTAGAAGTTTTATGGTGACTGCCCTTCTGAAATTTGGTGCAATTTGTATTGCATCTTCAGGGTCTTCTTCTAAACCAAAGAGGTTTGTTGTAACTCTCCCTGTTGTGTTTGTTTCTTCCACCATTTCTAATTGGAAGAAGGGAGATTAAAGAGTTCTTAAAATAAGGTGTAAGTGCACAATTGTAGGAACTAAATATCCTTCAAGCTTGAATAACCAACAGCCAATAAATAGTATTTTCGTACTACTCAGCTGCGGCGGATTTTGTGCCCACCCACTCCAGACGTCTCTGGGGTTTTTGTGAGTAGGTTCTCTGAGAATAGCACGACTGAACTACTCAGATTCTACTGTTAAATAAGTACTCAACCAACGTTGGTGGCGCCATGTCGTGTAGCTCCTATAGTACCCCTGCAGGACCTGCGCGTTTGGAAAACATATACTGCGGGCTTGGTGGCAGACTGACTCCATGCACCCCCACCGTATATGTTAGCCTGGTTTGCATTAGCTAGCTCGCAGTGCCACTAGTGTCTCCTCTTATCGGGGAGAGATTAGTTTCTGGCAACCTTAGATCATGACAAACCTGATTCCCTCAGAATCGTGGAAACAATGTACTACCTTTCGCTCAGTCACTCGTGCTCACTTATTCGGTTTGTCTCAGAGAGTTACACAGAATAAACAGTCGGGCGTTTCAATAAGTATTTATTGAACAGTTGTTATTCTAGTGTAAAATATATGTGCTGCGGTAACCAGCAGACAATAGCAGAGATATATTATCAGCAGTACGATAAAAGCAAAGGGATAGAACAGTTCTACCATATTGCGATAATCATGAGTACATACATGAATATAAAAGCATTATGCAAGTGTGCGTACTCCTACGATGCCTACCTAGATGTACCTGAGTGTACCTAGCATATGTGTGTAGGTCTTAGAAGCTAAGAGCCAAGAATCATGCTAGGATTTAGTCGAACCCCCATACCTGAATAGAGAGAGTGTGGGACCCCGTCCTGGTCTCGAGTTGGACACCTCGTCCGGGTTGTGTCAGACCACTGTCAGCTTGAGCGACTGCAAGCAGGAGCCTCAGCGTCTCTGGTCAGTGTGTCAGCATGGAAGTCTTGGTTCCCTCTGCCTTACCGGGGCAAGATGTGGTGTATTTATACCCTAAAGGGTCTAGGTCCTCAGTATGGGTTGTATTGGACATGAGGAAGGTGTCAGGGGTGAACTTTGTACATACATATTATGCCGGTGGTGTATTCTTAGAAAGCCATGCATAATTAATGAGTACAGTGTGGGCCTGTGTTTGGAAGAACCCTGCTGCATTCAAAACCACAGGATAGATAACGTTCAGCCCTCAGAGCTCGTTGTGTACTAGCTGGGACCAATGTAGGTGAAAGATCATGCCTCTATAAGGAATCATACTATAATAGGACATGTACAGTTGTGACCATAATTGGGCATATGCGGCCATGACCATAATTGGGCAAGTACGAATACGACCATATTAGGGTAAATATGAATACGTCCATTTTAGGGCCTGTACGAACGGGTCTACATTAGGGCATCTATGCGGGATATAACACCTTATGAATGGGTTAGCTGAGATTTGGTAAATATGAGCAGGCCAGAGTCATTGAGCCTGAAGAATTCTTCGCATGGTTTACATCATTGATTGTAGAGTGCAAGTCCACTTGTAAGGCGAGGTTGTGTGTGGTTCTTATGGATCTAACCTAAAACATCTTGATAAACAGCCCTTCTTAAAAACAGCAGTGTAATGCAGTTTAATGCTGGCACAATGAAAATCTATTGTTAAAATTATTATTATTATTATTATTAATTATTATTATTTTTGTATTATTATTATTTAACTCAGTCACTTACCTTTCAGCAGGCTTTGCTGCAGAGCAGCCTTGTTGAGCCTAGCACCTTATGCAATTTGACATTTGTGTCCTATAAAACAAACAAAATCTGATTGATGAACTAGTGTTGATAATGTAGGACTTGATATCTCCTTAAGTCCTTAAGTGTATTTCCGAACAAGCTATTATTGTGCAGTGGGATACTGCCTCAACACTTAGAAAGCAACATTTCTGAAAATAACACGTCTCAGTTATTCTACAAACAAATGCTTTAAAAACGGGAATAACACATCCTGTTTGTTGTTCCCAAAGTATACTCTAAGTAAGTGGGAAAAGGGGTTAAAGGGCTATGGTTGGGCATTACAGATTTGGGACTCAGGATATACGCTTAATGGTTTGTGTATTGGGTCTATATTTAAGTGTTTGATGTTTAGGAGCTAAGGGTTTTGGGGTTGATTAAGATTAATGGTATAGGGTTATGGGTTTGGGGTATAGAGTTAAGAGATGGAATTGGGGTAAGGGAATGGGAATTAGGGTTAGGATTTGGGGGTATAAGTCTAAGGGTTGAGGGTTTCAGGTGCAGGGGTTAAGGAGTTAAGAGGTTCGAGGATGAGTTTAAATACAGAACTATGGGTTTGGGCATAGTGTTATGTGGGTATAGAGCTAATGGTTTGTGCATAGGTTAAGGGTTTGAGTATAGGCTTTAAGGGTATAGGGGTAAGGGTGTGGAAGAAAATGTCATTGTGTTATTGGGTATGGGTTAAGGTTAAGGGTAAAGGTTTACAGGCTTGGGTATATGATTACAACTATGGGAGATAGAGTTAGGGGTTAAGAGTTGGGTGTTAAGGCTATAGGGTTAGGCGTGTAGAGGTTAAGGCTGTGGCTTTGAGGTTAAGGAATACTGTAAAGGGCTAATGTTTTATTGTTAAGGGGATATTGTTAAGGGTTAGAGCATAGGGTTAAGGTTTTTGGTATAGGGTCATGGTTGGGGGGTTATGGGGTTCAGGGTATATATAGAGTTAAACATATGAGTCCCTTTTTAGAGTTTAGAATCACAGTTCCAAATGTGTTTACTTAATAGCGTGTTGACTAGCGTTACAATAATTTGGAATTGCACATGAAAATATACAAAGTGTTGCTTTTCAAAGTAGCGCTGCACATATTTAATTTCAAAATATCACACTTCAATTTCCAAGTGAAGCAATTAAAATTGTTAAAACGAACTAATGCTGTTCTTCGATGAAAAATTCAATGCAAGGTACAACTGCCTGTGGGCAGCCAGAAACCTTTACTCTCTCATCATTTGCACCAATTTTCCAGCCATTATGGAGTGTTGGTTGGCATTGAGGATCTTACATCTCTTGCGTTCATTGGAGATGATCTCTGGTACATTCTTGCTGAGAAGCTGGTTTCACAAATAATCATATAGATTATTGCAATGCTTTTTTTGTATAACATTTGAATTTGTCTGTGCATTCAAGCTCAGGTGGGTTCATAAAGGGAGCTGAAAATGTTTTTATTTTTTGGTTTCACACTGGTATTGGGACAGCATTGAGTGCTCCTGGTTAAGACACTAATTTGTGCCAACTCCTTTATTTCCTCTTGTCAATTTTTCTTGTAATTTCTTCATTCATTTTTTAGGACAATTGCCATGCACTCCAAACAACACCCCCAACTGGCTTCTTGAAAACCCACCAATGTGGCTCGCTGCGGTAAGCACTGTTACCAAGAATATCTCGACAGATGAGTCGTTCCCACTCTTTGAGGATAAAGTCATATTCAGGCAACACACACATGCATGGCGGACGAGGGTTATAGTTATTTTAGTTAACTATAATTGATGAATTTCATTAGTCTTTTCAGTTTAAAATATTATATTTAAAATTACATTTTCACCTAAGTATAACCTCACTTTAACCTTTGGTTGTTTTTTTTCATTGAATTTCTAAGGTTTTTTTTATTGCAAAGTAAGATGTCAATTCCATGCCTAGCTATGATGATGATGATGGGCGGAAATTATAAAGCATGCAGCTACTCAGAGGATTGTCCTGGTGCAAAAGCATGGGTAGAGGCAATGAACTTTGAGAAAAGAGCCAAGTTTTCAACTTCTTTTTGAACCGTTGTTCGGTTTCAATTAGATGAAGATCAGGGGGATGTGTTTTTCTAGGCTGAAAGCCCCAAGTAGGAATAGGATCCTCCGCCTGCTCTGGAACAGCGGATTCTGGCAACTATAGCAAGAGCCCCGTTAGAGGAACAGAACTTCCTATTTGGAAGATATGTATGTTTCCTGGACGAAAGGTAGCTGAGGCTGGTGAGGTGCAAAGCTCTGTGGGTAAGTGCCAGAATTTTAAACAGGATGCATTTTCTCACCAGATGCGAGTGTAAGGATTGGAGATGTGAAGAAATCTGAACTCTGAGTGGAAGCTTAAGAAGCTGGGGAGCAGCTGCATTTTGTACCACCTGTAGCTTGTTTACTAGGTACTGAGTGAGGCCAAGATATAATGCATTTGCATAGTCCAGTCTGGACATTATGAGCACTATATAGATTGTTTTCCTAGCTGGAAGGGAGAGGAGGTGCAGGAACTTTTATACAGTGCGTAGCAGGCCGAACAGGTCCCAGCCATGGTGTAAACTTAATGTTGAAATGACAAATGGCTATCAAACTCCACACCCCTACGTTTTTGACCACCTCACTATACCCTTTGTATAAATATTACCTACTGGCGGTTGCCAGTAGGTAGTTATAGTTAGGATGTAGTTTCCATGGGAAGAACGTTTTTTCATTTGCCAATAACTTTAGCGTTGTTTGATGACTCCCTGAGAAATTTTCAAAACTAGTTTGCCACTGACTTCAGCTGCTGTCTTGAAAGTTTCAGGGTGATCCGTCAAAGGGGGCCGAGAAAAAGGGGGGAGCCCAAAAACACATTTTCCTCATGTTAATTTCCATAGGAACTTTAGACAAGGCTACAGCCCGAACTGCTGAACGGAATTACACCAAAGTTGGCAGAAAGGTAGCTGTTGGTCCAGAAAGTGACCTTTTTGTAAATTGGTGTAAATCCATTCAGTAGTTGCGGAGTTATTTAAAGAAATTTCCAATTGTGTATATATAGGGACACGGAGGATTCGCGACCCCTCCCGATCTCGTGCTGAGATCTGATTGGCTGCCAACACTTCAAACCAGGAAATGTTGGCAGCCATCTTGGGACTCGGCTAGAGCCGAGTCAAAGAAAAAGTGTAACGAAAAAAGAAAAAGGGGCAGGGTCAAAATACCCTGACCCCCTAGGCCTCCTGGGGGGGTCCCACAGGCACCCTGCAGGGCCAAAAAAGCATATTTAAAAAAAAAGATTTGGCGGAAGTCACACTGGATCCGCGGATCCCACCGAAAAAGTTAAAAAAAGCAAAGCACAGTCTCCCGCGCTTCGTTAATAATTGGCTCCCGGGTGGGCCAGGTACTGGTGGCATTTGCATAGTAAAGGAGGGGGCACACAGACCCCTTTCCTGGGGCTTATTAATGCCATGGGGACCACCACCTCACCGGGGCTTATTTATTAAAAAATGGGGGGCCTCTTGGACACCCCCCAGCCCTGGGGACCACCCCCCAGAGGCCACATGTGAAAAACAAAATGGGGGTGGGCCTCTTGGACCTCCACCCATGCCCTGGGGACCACCACCTTCCCTGGGCCAACTTGTTTTTGTAAAGATGGGAGGGGGCCATGTGACCCCCCCTACTGGGCCATTCTCGGCCCCGGTGACCACCACCTCCCCGGGGCGGCCCCAATCAAGAAAGGAGGGGGGACCCGGCTCCCCTCCTGGAGCCATAGGTGGCCCTGGGGACCGCCGCCCCCAGGGCCAGCTCCTGCTATGTCCCAGAGTGCCCACCCTGGGGCATAGCTATTTGCTGTGGCATGGCGGAAGCTTTACCGCATTGAATGCTCTCGCTTGCTGGAAGTGGAGCAGAATTGCCTTTAGACACAGGGAGCTGCATTTCCAGCAGCTCCCTATGTGTAGTAGCAATGCCTGCTCCCGCAGGAGGTGGGGTGCCAGCAGGGACTGTGGAGGCCTTGAGGCTCACCCGCGGTCCTGAACAGATGTGAGTGGGTGCCCTGGGTGGGACCAGGCCACCCACAATACAAGCAGGGCCCTGGAAGATGGGGTACCCGGGGCTGAAATCGGCCTGTGGAGGGTGGCCGCATGGCCCCTCTCACATGTAGGCCATGCCCCAGGGGATGGGGTTCTCTGGGGCTGAAATTGAACCGGGTAGGGGGGCCACATGCCCCCTCCCCTAATAAAAGAAAAAAAGCAGCTGGAAAGTTGCCAGAGGTTCCGCTCCCTTTCACAACCACTCTGCAAACGCGCCTCCTGGTGCACTACTATTTGGGGATGACATCCCCTTGACTCCTGAGGGTCCTTTGGAGCCAACTACGCCTCCTGTTACCTCCAGTAAGTCCCACACAGTGGTATTGCTGAGAGGTTGTCGGAGACGCGCCCCCTTTCTCCACCACTTTGCAAACACACCTCCTGGCGCACTACTAGTTGGGGGATGAAGTCCCCTTGGCTCTTGAGGGTCCTTGGGGGCCAACTATCCCTCCTGTTACCACCAGTAAGTCCCACACAGTGGGATTGCTGAGAGGTTTTTTAGGCCACGCCCCCTTTCTCCACCACTCTGCAAATACACCTCCTGGCACACAACTGGTTGGAGGATGAAGTCCCCTTGGCTGCTGAGGATCCTGGGGAGCGAACAGCCCCTCATGTTACCTTCATTAAGTCCCACACAGTGGGATTGCTGAGAGGTTGTCAGAGGCCACATCCCATTTCTCCGCCACTCTGCAAACGCGCTTGCTGACGCACAACTGGTTGGGGGATGAAGTGCCCTTGGCTGCTGAGGCTCCTTAGGGGCCAACTACCCCTCTTGTTACCTCCAGTAAGTCCCACACAGTGGGATTGCTGAGAGGCCATCAGAGGTGCTGCGCCCTTTCTCCACCACTCTGCAAACGTGCCTCCTGGTGCACTACAGGTCCAGGGTTGAAGTCCCCTTGGATGCTGAGGGTTCTTCGGGGCTAGGAACCTGAGAGGTCGTTGGAGGCCATGTCCCCTTTCTCCACCACTCTGCAAACGTGCCTCCTGGTGCATTACTGGTTGGGGGGATCAATTCATCTTGGATGCTGAGGGTTCTTCGGGGCCAAGAACCCCTCCTGTTACCTCCAGGAGGACCCACACTGCGGGATTGCTGAGAGCTGGTCGGAGGCCCTGAACCCCCTTTCTCCACCACTCTGCAAATGCAACTACTAGTTAAAAAAACATATAAATTAACTTTAAAAACCAAAGGTTACAAGGACGTTATAATTTGGAAATAGAATTTGAAAAACCTTAGAAATTCACTTAAAAACCATACGTTACAGGGACGTTATAGTTAGGCTCCGATTTCACTCCTACAAAACCAGTGAAATTCTGCAGTTATAGTTACTTGAGCTAACTACAACTTATGCCCCCGCAATGCACTGCTTATGGCCTCACATATTACATCCCTCATGACATGGTCAGTGGCATCACTGATAACATCTCAAATGACATCCCTGATGACATCACTGATTACATCATCCACGGACACACTCACACACCCACTCACACCCCTATGCAACCTCTCATACACCCACTCACATGCCCACACAACCACTCACATACCCATTCACAGACCAATACAAGTACTCACACAACCACTCACTCATCCATAGAGCCACTCACATACCTACTCACTCACTCATACAGCCACTCACACAGCCAGTCAGTCACTCATACAGCTACTAATACAACCAGTCCCTTACCCATACAGCCACTCACACAGCCACACATTCATCCATACAGCTCCTCACTCACCCATTTATTCACGCATACAGCCACTAACACACACCCACTCACTCACCAATACAGTCTCTCAACACAGCCACTCACTCACTCATACAAGCAGTCACACACTCACTCACACACTCATACAATCACTTACATACCCATTCACACATCTATACAAGCACTCTCACATCCGCTCACTCTCCCATAGAGCCATTCACACAGACAGACACTATCCAATACAGCCATTCACAGGCCAACTCACTTAACCAAACAGTCACTCACACATCCGCTCACCCAACCATACACCCACTCGCACAGCCACTCAATCACCCACAAGCAGTGCTTTGCGGGGGCGTAAGTTATAGTTAGCTCAGGTATCTATAACTGCTGAATTTCAAAGGTTTAGTATGAGTGAAATCTTAGCCTAACTATAACGTCCCTGTAACCTTTGTTTTTTCAGTGAATTTCGAAGGCTTTTTAATGTTGTTTCCTAACTATAATGTCCCTGTTACCTTTGTTTTTTAAAGTGAATTTCTAAGTTTAAAAAAAATGTTATTTCCTAAATGTAGCCCCTAATCTTTGACAGCGAGTGTGTGAGTGAGTTTATAGGTGTCTCAGTAAGTCTGTGAGTTGGGGTTAGAGTGTCTGAGTGTGTGTGTCAGTGGGTGTGTGAATGTCTGAGTAAGTCTGTGAGTGGGTCTGTGAGTGAGTCCCTGAGTCTGTGAGTGGATCAGTGAATTAGTGCATGAGTCTGAGTTGGTCTGTGAGTGAGTTCATGAGCCTCTGAGTGGGTCTGTGACTGGATTCTTGAGTGTCTGAGTGGGTCTGTGAGTGGGTGCATGAGTGAGTGCATTTGTGAGTCGGTGCGTGAGTCTCTGACTGGGTCTGTAAGTGGGTGCATCAGAGTCTTTGAAGGTCTGTGAGTGGATGGATGAGTCTCTAAGTGGGTCTGTGAGTGGGTGAGTGAGTGTCTGAGTGAGTAAGTCAGTGGGAGCATAACTCTGAGTGGATCTGTGAGTGGGTGTATGAGTCTCTGAGTAGGTCTCTGAATGGGAACATGAGTGTCTGAGTGGGTCTGTGAGTGGGTGTGTGAGTGTCTGAGGGGATCTGTGAGTGGGTGCATGAGTGTCTCAGTGGGTCTGTGAGTGGGTGTTTGAGTCTGAGTGGGTCTGCGGATGGATGCATGAGTATGTGAGTGGGTGGGTGAGTGAGTCTCTGAGTGGGTCTGTGGGTGTGACTGTCAGTAGGTCTGTGAGTAGGTGAATGAGTGCTTGAATGGATCTGTGAGTGGGTGCATGAGTTTCTGAGTGTGTCTGTCAGTGGGGGTGTGAGTGGGTCTGTGAGTGAGAGCATGAGTGTATGAGTGGGTCTGTCAGTAGGTGCACTGTAAAACAAGCATTGGCATAGCCAATAGGTCTCGCCTTTAGGACCTTACAAGTATTTAGCCATGCAGCACATTATCCTTGATGCTGTGCCACCAGGGATTGAAGAGCTATACAATAGCTACACACTAGATCATGCAGTCCTAGTTAGGAATATATGCTTGCCTTAGTAAACACTTTTGAACACATTCCAAGGCTTTTTAATGCCATGGCAGAAAAACAAGTGGCTTGATGCAAGTGAACGGCAAGAAACGAGAGTAAATGCTGCTTTCAGAGAAAGAAGGTCTTACAGAGGGAGTGATGCCAGACTTTGGCAAACCGGTGGTACTCTCTGTACTGGGAGAAGGTGGGGGCTGAAGGAGAGATAGACCAGATCTGCCAGGGGGAGGTTGGAGTAAGAACATAGGTAGGGAGTGGTGTGCTCAGAGAGTGGAGAAGGAGGAGAGAGAGTGAAGTCAGAGATGAAAAGAGGAAGGGAGGGAATGGTTTGGACAGAGGTGGGTGAACCGGTCGTACTCTCTGAACGGGGAAAAGCATCAGATGGAATGGGAGATGCATCAGCCTTCCCAGTGGTGAGGTTGGTGCCTGTTCTACGGTTCGTGTCACTTAAGAGCACAGCAGAGTGGTCAGCATTGGCTACGGGGTGATTAAAACGCTTGGGCTCTACTAAAGGCGGGGGAGAAATGGGCACTCTGTCGAATTTCTCCTCCAGGGATGGCACAGTTGGGGCACTTTATACTGGGAGGATAGGACAGATGCCAGCCGTCTCCGAGACTGGTACAGAAATGTTAGCATTTTCCACGGCGGTAGTCTCGGAGGAAATTAAGGCTTGAGACAAGCTAACTTGGGTGGTCGGTAATTTAAGGTTACTCTGTGCATGATGTTTGTTGCATCGGGAGCAGAAATGTTTACATTTATCTGAGGTGGAAGGGCGTGCGTCTTTCTCCCCAGGATACCTGGCCCAAAACATCTTTAATAAAGCGTGAAGACGTTCCTCATAGGACTGACTACAGGTGACTTTCATGCAAGAACCAAGAGAGGCAGTGGAGTTTCATAAGGTTTCTGCACATACAGAGCTATGCACAGGATAATAGGACCTCGGAATATAGTGGTGAGCCAACCATAAACCTTAGCACCCAAAACCCCAACCCAACTAGCCTTAGCGTCCCATTAGCACTAATGTACCAATGATTAGACAACCCAGAACACGGTATCTCTCTCAGGACTCGCAGAGGCAAGAACACTCTTTCGTTACTCTCGTACCTGTCCACAACATGCGTAAGAAGAGACACTGTATAGTTCAAAATATTTATTTCAACTTACGTGCCCTTAGATACAGTACACGTGTCAGTACTAATAGCATAATACATAAGAATAATATAAACAGCATAGTTACTACTCCATAGAATACAAACGGGGAAAGCATCTCATAAAGCAGTGGATATATGTCTAACTAACATTACCACCCTCCCCGTGCTAGAAGCCAGTTTATTATAATAATAGAAGACCTTTGGGCTTTGAATAGCGAACCCCCATACCTCAGTCTCTTGATGCAAAACTACATCAGCAAACAATCACAGCTCTTCTCTCTGGAAAGGTCGTCTCCAAGTGCTATCTTAGAGCAAGGAGCGCATTATTAAAAGCACACTAATTTCTCAATGGCAGCTGTACAAGTGTTATGTCTAGGTGCGAGGGACGGGCCAAATCAGTAGAAACCAGGGATTTGTTATTCGACCTTGTAACTGTTGTTCAGACTGAGCCCACAAAGGGAATAGGAGAAAAGGTGAGAAACAGAAAATGCAGACTATTGTAGAACAACTTGGCAATAACAGAGGGCGACTGAACAACATCCAATAGTAACGTGCGCAAGAGTCATCATGGCAGCCAGGCGTGGTAACGTAGCCAGACCTGCCAGGAGGCCATGAGCCACAAGACACCCTCCCCTGGACAGTCCATCGGCCACGACGAAAATGAAGACAGAGTTCCAAATAACTGAGCAGAATAGAGGCGGTCTACTAACAACTAACGGCAAGTCAATCAATCCAAAAATGTGGAAGAGCAGAAAAATGCTATACCGTCCAGAAGGACATCATTGGAATCGTCAAAAAACGTAGACGCCATCCAGTCCAATAGGTCAAAGCTGCAGGAAAGTTCTTCAGAGTATGGAGCATCCAAAAGCAATGCGGGACAGCTTGCGTGATATTCAATATAACTTTGTTGTAGGAGATTCTGAGCAGCCGCCCAGATATCCCATTGTGCCAAAATCCCCAGTGCAGCCGCACGCATCATAAAGCCAGCAGCGGAACAGTCCCGTTCATGGGCCTCTAAGGGACCCACCAACCGAACAAAATCCGGGACCGACAATGACGAATTGGAGAGGCAATAATCCATGGTCCATGTAAACGGACAGCGGATGCAAGACATCACAGGTTGCACGCAAGTGAAATACGCAAAGCGAAAGGAAAGGGTGTAGGACACACTGATAGTTGCCAAGGGCAGAACATCGAAGCCAACCAGAAGTCGCTCACGGAGCAGTTGGAGGCGTTCGGGATCGAGAAGGGCCCAGTGGTGTGCAGCCATTGCGCAGAAAACAGACCAACAGCAAGACACCAGCCGCCAAAGCGAGGATTAATGGGAAACCACCAAAGACGCTAGAAAAAATAGAATGTATGAATGCCGGTATCACACCGAAAATAGTTTGAAAGGTGGACACGAGGCCAGACCCCACAACCTTAAAAAGTGCACCAGACCCTCAGTGTTTGATGCGTTAAAAATACGATGAATTAACTCCCCAAAATGTTGGGGGAGGTCAGTGTTCAAAAGGGCCTGTATTTCACTGTGGGTGCTCGCCACCTGGAGAACGAATGTCTCCCGGGCGGATGTGAGCATAACCTCCTCATTCAATAAAAGGGCCTTTATTCTGCTCAACTTATTGAAATCCGCCTCCATGGTAGGAATGGAAGGCCAAATAGAGCTATCAACGATGTCGTGAGGGGGAGGAAAAAGCACATTCTTGCAGCAGACAACTCTGTGTGAGACTGTAACAATATACGGAATGCCAGCCTGTAGGCCACAACAGTCTTCGTTATCTAAAAGCAAATAGCTACCGTTGGTAAGCAAAGTAAAAGTAGGAGAAATAGTAGGAGCAGGAATACCCTTTAGCACACATGCAAGATTTGGAACTGAAACGCTACAAGCCCCGTGCAATTTAATATGTTTACAAATAAGCGAATGACCCACAGTTGAATCACAAGACTCCCCCGTGAGAAATACCTCCTTGCCATCTCTAAGGCATTTATACATGAAAGGCAAGGACCAAAGTTCATGCAGGAAAGCACTACCCAAAGGCTGGAAACGGCCTACAGGATAATGCTTCATGCACGAACCGAATTCAAATAGGGAAAAAGGTAAAGCTATAACCCCATGAACTAGCCACACCGCAGAATCTAGTTCCGCTACAGAGAATGGTAAAGGATCCACTTTTTCAATATGTAATAAAGTGTACGATGCATCTTTCATGGACATGAACTGCTGTTTGTCAGTCAAATTAAAAGGCAGAAAGAGGGCAGTGGTGTTTAACAAATTCCAAGGAACTTTACCCAACTTAAGGGTTTGCAAAGTCCATGCAAACTGCATCACTGAACGCAACTGATTCTGACCATGATACAACATAGAGACATCATCTTGTACAATATCAACAACAGAGGATACAATATTGTTTAATGTGTAAATGCGGGAAGACAGGGTATTTATACTATTGTCAACAACAGCAAGCACCTTTTCCAAATTTGCTTGGTCTATTTCCCTTAGACGGGAAGCAGCTTCCATTTGTGACAGCTTCCAGAGCTCATTATACGCTTCATAAATGAATCTCTTCGGTCGGGGACCACGAGGTCCCAAGATAAAGTCAGATAAGTCAATAGTGCCTGATAGGAGGGATAAATGGTTCTTAACAGAGTCTAAGGACGAATGTTGTAACCATTGTTTACATAATTTACCAACCGAATACGTGGTCACAGTACGAGTTTCAGTAAATCTTGGATCAGGCTTGTCCTGTATGTAACCAGGAACTGTGCCATGAAAACGAAGTTGGCATGCATTAGATGATATGGGCCATGCCAACCAGGGTGACTGTATCAGTGCAGAAACGTTAAAGGAATTGTTCTGAAACTGAGCCTGTAATGCCATAAGGGACATATTAAAATGCAAACTATCATTTGGAAGACTCGACAAGGATGGGATGGTTGGCGCATTTAGTTGTTTAACGGTAGCCAACCCCAACACGTGGCCTGATAAATGGAAGCATTTAGAAATAGAATTTGGGCTGGGATAAGGCAAGCACGGTGCAGGGCCTCAGTGCCCTGCACCTGCCATGGCTTCGAACCCCAGATTGATTTTAAATCCACTGTGTCTTTCCAATACTCATAACCACCCACCGCCAAGGCGCTCAAAAAGGAACCCGAATATAGTAATTTAGTGTGGGTCAACATTATTTTTTGAGTCGATGTAGATTTTAATTTGAAATAATAGGACCCAGGGTTCGATCGATTAAAATCAGTAAAATAGGTGAATTTATTTCGAAGAGTCTGGGAACTACCTGGTATGGGGTTTGGGCAGTGTTCCCATTGGGTGTAAGTAACAGGGCTGCGTAGTGCAGTTGGTTTGTGGAGAAAATGATTGCCCCAATGCTGGTAGCAATACAAATCGGCATAATTCGCAGAATTCATATACAAGTCTTCAGCATTAAAAGAGGCATAATATTTTAAATCAGCAAACAATGCTTCAACTGCATGCACATCCCAATCATCAGAATGAATATTACTTTTTACTACATCACCCATCGAGACTCGAAGGACATTTGGTACATTAATAATTTCTGTCGGGCCATATATTTGAAAGTTTACCGCATCCCATACGATGCCATCAGCAACTGGAAACGCTGAAATGTTCACCAATGTGTGGTCACGTTTCATGATGTGTGAAGAGGAATGTGGAGCCAAAGTTCCAGCAACACTGTTCACAGCAGAGCGTTCAGGTAAATAGTGACCATTGATGAGTAGAAAAAACACTGTGACAAAGCCAATGGACATGAACAAAAAGACCAAGAAAAGTACCATCCAAATATATGTCCAAGGTGGAATCAAAAAATTGTCTCTAAACCAGGATACAAAAAGACTAAACTTGGACGGGACTTGTGATGAGTTGGAATCTGAGTCAAAAGAATAACGTGTCGGGCTCAGTGGCGTTGTTGGTTGGTGTGCCACCGACTCTGTGGCGGGATAAGTATATTCGTCCTCGGCCATGCAGGGTGATGCAGGGGGTTCAAATATATTTTCAGGCAAATCAACCATCTCCATGGTAACATCAGTGATTGTTCGTGCAGACGTGCCTCGAGCGCTTGTCCGATAAATGGCAGGACAAGAAACCGCTGGTGTGACACTATTTAGGATCGGCCAGATGTTGTAGCTTGACATTTTCCACTGAGATGTATCTATTTTCCTTGCGACCGGGAAGCGGTGGTAGGATGACTGTACGTGTTCCCTTCAAGCCCAGGACTGGAACCGGTGCACGAAAAGAGGGGCTGAATTCTTTTTGTTCTCCACCTTTTCTCGTACCAGGTCGCCAATCTTCGGAAGCCAGCCGGCTACCGGAATCTGCACAGCAGGGTCTGTGGCTGAAGGTAAATGTGCAATCGCTAGTTTGTCTCGGGCTTCTTGTAAGTCCTGTAACATAGTAGAATGATTATCTACATCGAACTTGGCGGATTGCGCCGCCATGTCTAGACCATCAAGGTCAGGCACAAACATTCGTATGCCAAAGAGCATTTCGTAAGGGGTCCGCCCACCCAGAGGCCTTCTAGGGAGATTATTAAGTGCACGCTGAACAGTATACAAGTGGGCCAGCCAGTTCCTGCCAGTACCTATAACTCTAGCTGTCAAGGATTGCTTTAAGTCATGGTTCATTCGTTCAACGATAGAGTTGCCCTCAGGCCTATACGGAGCCGAAAATTTCACCCGCACCCCTAAGGAGCCCATTGCGTCCTTGTAAGCCTTAGAGGCAAACGCCGGACCTTGGTCAGAATGGAAGGTGCCGCATGCAAAAATTCCCACAAAGACACGCAAATCCCTAATGACATTTCGTGCGTCAGCACTCCGTTGTGGCCAGACCCAGATGAACCGTGTGCACGAGTCCACTGCCACTAAGATATATTTATAGGCAGTGTCTGAAGAAAATGGACCGCAGTGATCCAAGTAAACACACCCAAAGGGTCTGTTCGAAATTGCAAGCGAGGTCTGCGGTGGTCTTGTGACTGTTGAAGGCTTGATCTGTTGACAAACGTCACAGGAAAGCACATAAGTACGTGTATCTTTGTATAAACCACGCCACCAGTAACGCTGCTGCAAAATGGAAATTGTCGCAGACACACCAGCGTGCGCCGAAGCCATGCCTTCGTGTGCCGCTGCCATCAAGGAAAGTCTGCGGTCCGCGTTGGGGATCAGCCGAACCCCAACGTTAGGTATTGTTACATAAGGAGCCTGATCGGGACCTATCTGGTAAGAATATTTAGAAGGGAAACCTCTAGGGTAATTAATTCCTTCTTTTGTTGCAGCAATAGCTGCCAAGATATCAGTGTCTATTTTAGACATGGATCTAGTAACTGCTGCTACTGAACACGTGAGTACTGCTGATCTGGCAGCTTCATCTGCCAGACTGTTACCAACAGCGTGTGCGCCCACTCGCTGATGGCCTAGGGTGTGAACCACCTGTGTGAGTGGCAGACGTCTTTGTAATTCTGCCACCCTAACCCAAAGCATTTTATGCTTGATTGTGTTGCCTTTAGCGTCTCTATAGTCATTTTGCGACCAAAAGAACAGATTGTCATTGTATGATTGAACACAGTAGTAAGAATCGCACACGATTAAAGTGGTCACATCAGGATTTACGAACTCAAGCGCAAGCACCAAGGCACGCAACTCGGCCAATTGTGCGGTACTGTCCCCGAGTGCCTGTGTATGCACCACAGTGGATTTGAACTTTCCGTTCACAAACGTACCTGCAACAATAGCACATGCGGCTGAATAAGCATGCTTGGACCCCGTGGCCGGTTGTGCCGGACCATCGGTGTAGATCACACAGTCGTAATCCTCAAGCGGCAATAAGGACAAAGGAGGAGGATGAATGAATTCATACTGTAAAAACTCCTGAGTCTGAAGAGAAGAGTCGAAAATGAAAGTGACATCCGGAGACGTCAAAGATGTTGCCCATTGAATCCAACGGGGGTGCAAAGCTTTAGAGTTCGGAACACTTGCTTTCGTCACTGCCTCTAGGGCAGGATAGGGTGTTACCACCAGAATGCGTTTTCCCTGTGCCAGTGCGCGCTCCTTCAGGATCGCCATCTGCACTGCTGTTAGCACTTTCTCCACAGATGAGAACCGCATTTCTGCAGAGGTGTATAGATGTGACTTGTATGCGATGGGTACTGTATCACCTTCATTAAAGGTTAAGTACGTGAAACCCACTGCCCCTGGAATGATTCTAATCACCAAGTTTGTGTGGTTATCACGCGTCAAAAGGTATTTAGACTCAAGAAGGTCTGTCTGCAAAGACTGCAGAATGGAGGTATGCTCCGGAAGCCAGTAAGACTTCGAAAAAGTAGGTTGTATCAAAGCATATAATGGCTTGATACGCTGGGCGTATTCGGGAATATATGTACGTCCGAAGTTCAGAAAACCCAGTAAAGACTGAAGCTTCTTCAGATTAGTAGGAGGGCACAGAAGTGCACATTTCTCCAGAAAATGGGGGCTAAACCCTTACCTTCATTGTTGAGCTCATAGCCCAAGAACAAAACGGTAAATTCAGCAATATGGGATTTGGCAAAGTTAATTTTGTATCCCTGAACCGCAAATTCAAGAATAATGCGGTCCACCCGGGTCAGATGCGGAAACAATTCATCGTCTGTCAGATAAATGTCATCCACATACGAACAGGCGTCTGGATCGATGCCGTCTAACAAAGAGACAACACGAGCGGCGAATACGCCTGGACTATTCTTGTAGCCCATAGGAAGACGCCTGAATTTGAACATTTTACCACCGGAAGTAAAGGCACACCATTGGCCACTCTCCGGGGCTAAGTTGTGCGTGTAGAATCCATTTGAAAGGTCAAGGGTCGGTTTGTATTTTTTACGAACAACACTGTCTACAAGCGCAGAACTATGGGTATTTTGCACCGCAAAGGTCCGACAATGAGAGTTCAAATGCCGGTAATCCAATACTAAACGGTACGATCCATCGGGTTTAGAAACCGCGAAAAGGGGATTGTTCATAGGTGATACACAGGGTTCAATTACTCCCTGATATTCCAACTGTGTCAGAATTTCGGAAACGGGGCCTTTGGCTTCACGTTTTATGGGATATTGGGGTTGTGGCTGCGCAACGATCGCAAAGGTATTTCATGGGGGGGAGATTCTTCGTCCCAACCCACGTGATTGCGGAATAACGCTGGAGCCAGGGACACAGCCCACTCTGCTGCAAGAGCCTCTGCTTTGTCCTTTGGGACATGTCGAGAAAAGCTCGGAAGGATTACCTCCTCCCCTTTACGCGCAGCAATTACGAATGGGGGTGGCCAATCCGCCTCTGCCAATAAAATGTCATATGAAGAGGTCAGATTTTCCCAAAAAATACCTTTAATTACTCGCTGTATATCACCTTCAATTTGGAGGACAATATTAAATAGTCTGTCAGGGGGTGCCACTCTGGTGTCTGCTGTTTCAACAGTAATGAATGTTTCAGTTGCTGTCGCCTCCATATGAGGACGTAGCGCCTCCCGCACTATGGTTACTTCCGCGGCGCTGTCTAGGAGGGTTACTGCCCACGTCCAATTCAGGAGTCTCGTTCTCACCGTCTGTGGCATATTTCGCTGTTACAGCGGCAACTTTCTTCTTCTGAAATTGTGGTCGAAAACGTTGAGCGTCTTCTTCTTTTCCTCTGACTTGTTGTCGAGGCTGGTCTCGTCCCTGTGGGGCCTCACGGGCCCTTCCTCTATCCTGGCGGTCTCCTCCACCGGCCTGTGACGAAGTCTGTGCCTGTGAAGAACGAGGAGAACGCGTATCAGGGATCTGAAACCTATCCGGTGACTTAATTATCGCTCTATCGCGTAAATCATAAGTACGTTCAGAAGAAACTGAAACCGGGGATGCGCCTCGCGATCCCGGCTTTGTCTGTTGCTTACCCTGTTTTTTCAGCCTCCAGCTCTTTTTAGTGAAGACTGGTTTCTCATCCTTCTCAGATTGAGATTTGGTTTGTTGCTGTTGTGGTTGCGATTGTGTTTGCAGTTTTGCAAAGGCTTGTTACCCAGGCTGTTTCTACCAATAGTTTTGTAAGCCTGGGTAATAATTTTCGGTAATTCTCGAGGCTTGTCCAATTCTGGGACTAAAGCCAAAGCGTTAGCTACTTGAAAGTTCACTGCATCGCACTTGACATTCGCAAGGATCAGTTCAGCTACTACTTCAAACACTCCCACTAGTCTCATCCCTAATTCCACAGCCGCTTCAGGGCCGTGTTCATCCTGTACTTTTTTAATTACAGAGGGGAGAACTGTCATGGAAGGAGTACCAAAACATTTAGAATATACTGCTGCGAATACCCTGCCCCAGTTATCACATGCGGTCAACTCGGGTATTAAGTCTTTTGGCAAACTAATCGTTAAAATACGATGTTTATCCACTGGAGTTGTATGTGGAAAAACTGCCTCCAACTGATCAAACTTTTCTGCAAGCCAATAAGGAAAATCATCCTTATTTTGTGGCCGTTTGCCCATCACAGAATTCACCATGACGGGACTTATGGTCACTCCGCCTGCAGCAGCTGGTTGGCCGGCAACTCCAGGAGCGGCTCCATGGAGGCTGCCTGTAACATATCGAACTAAAGCTCGATGCACCTGCACCAAGGCCGCATACATAGTGCGCAGTTCCGCGACTGGTATTGTCATATAACGCGGATGTGGGGTGTACCCGGCCAAAACAGGCCAAGTGGCCCCCTCTATAGATAAGGGGCCTAAACGAACCGTGGTAGTCGGTTGTGGGAGGGCGCCATTAAACCAAACACGGTGTTGCCAAGCCGTGAGCGGTACTTCAAGATTAGTATAAGGTCTATAGACAGCAGGAACAACGGTGGGTTCATATGCATGGAACAGATTATCGTTCGCATCCACCGCTGGAAAAGTGATCCAAGAGTAGAACACTTCAAAGTGGAAAGCCGGGTCGGCTTGAACCACAAAGACTAGGTCAACTCCCGCGTCTGGCACTCCATACACCCGTAAGTGATCCCGGAGTGCTGTGCGGCTATGCGCCGCTATGTCTATACCCGCCATTCCTAACGGGTTTATTCAACAATCTTACACGAGGCAGCACAAAAAGGTTTTTTTTCTAAGAAACCTTTTTTAATAACATCAAGCTTGAAAGAACCTACAAAATCTGCAATATAGGAGGTATCGCCGTCACACACGCTTCCGGAAGCGTACGTGAGGGTTGTGTGGACAAGCACAAGTACTACTCAAGCGTCTCGCAAGTAAGGTGCCCCACTCGTTGGTCGCGCCATGTCATAAGGTTTCTGCACATACAGAGCTATGCACAGGATAATAGGACCTCGGAATATAGTGGTGAGCCAACCATAAACCTTAGCACCCAAAACCCCAACCCAACTAGCCTTAGCGTCCCATTAGCACTAATGTACCAATGATTAGACAACCCAGAACACGGTATCTCTCTCTCAGGACTCGCAGAGGCAAGAACACTCTTTCGTTACTCTCGTACCTGTCCACAACATGCGTAAGAAGAGACACTGTATAGTTCAAAATATTTATTTCAACTTACGTGCCCTTAGATACAGTACACGTGTCAGTACTAATAGCATAATACATAAGAATAATATAAACAGCATAGTTACTACTCCATAGAATACGAACGGGGAAAGCATCTCATAAAGCAGTGGATATATGTCTAACTAACATTACCACCCTCCCCGTGCTAGAAGCCAGTTTATTATAATAATAGAAGACCTTTGGGCTTTGAATAGCGAACCCCCATACCTCAGTCTCTTGATGCAAAACTACATCAGCAAACAATCACAGCTCTTCTCTCTGGAAAGGTCGTCTCCAAGTGCTATCTTAGAGCAAGGAGCGCATTATTAAAAGCACACTAATTTCTCAATGGCAGCTGTACAAGTGTTATGTCTAGGTGCGAGGGACGGGCCAAATCAGTAGAAACCAGGGATTTGTTATTCGACCTTGTAACTGTTGTTCAGACTGAGCCCACAAAGGGAATAGGAGAAAAGGTGAGAAACAGAAAATGCAGACTATTGTAGAACAACTTGGCAATAACAGAGGGCGACTGAACAACATCCAATAGTAACGTGCGCAAGAGTCATCATGGCCGCCAGGCGTGGTAACGTAACCAGACCTGCCAGGAGGCCATGAGCCACAAGACAGGAGCTATCGGCGTTGGAAGGGAGAGAGACAGTGGTGGTGTCGGAAGGAGGAGAGACAGTGGTGGGGTCAGAGTTGGGAGGAAGAGAGACAGTGGTGATGTCGGAGTTGGAAGGAAGAGAGACAGTGGTGATGTCAGAGTTGTGAATCTTGGAAGGGGACAAGTTGCGTCATTCTCTGCAGGCAGAAGGAGAGTGTCATTCTCTGGGATACGCGGTCTAGAGGCGTCGTCAATGGCGGAGGGCAGTATTATGTGGGATAACAGACTGGCATTACCTAAAGGAGAGTCTGGTTTATCTGAGGCTTCCGGAGAACTCATGTTGGTCGGAATGGGAGGCGGGCTTCCTTTGGGCAATGCGGCCTGGCCATGCGTGCGTGACAGAAGGGCAGGGGCAAAGGATCTGAGGCACAGCGACAAAGTGCTTGGTATTTAAATGGAAAGCCGCCTACGTTTAACAATTACCGATGGTGTCATAAACATTTATGCATAATGTTGCGCATCGTCAGCTGCAGCGTCAGTCAGCAAGCATAGGATCTGAGACACAGCGAGAAAGAAAGTGCTTGGTATTTAAGCTGCAGCTGACGAGAAGTAGCGCCAATAGGACAGCCAAATGTTCAGAGCACAAGTCCTAAACAAGCGGGGCAGCACGGCGACCGCAAAAGCGCTAATTGGAAACATAATCACAAATAGATGGCGCCGCTGCTCGCTCCCGCAAGCTGTAGGCCATGGGCGGATACATTTACTGGGAAGGTGGGACATGCACCCGCCTTTACCCAATTGCGTGCTGTCTTTTTTAAAAAACCACACGCAAAGCCCAATAGAAATAATGCTGTAAAAAAAGCCACACAAACGAGCTTGTGAAAAGTCCAGAGTGATACCAAGAGGCCCGCTTCTAGAGCAGCGCATGCGCGCTGCGCTCGGCTCGACCTAAAAAATAGGGGGCACATGGGAGCAGGTCCTCGTGCTTGCTCCCCCTGTGACGTCCTCTGATGCCTTCGGGTTTGTGCCTCCTCCACTCGTTTTCTGCATCTTCTATCCTTGCTCCTGCCGTGTATTTTACCTCTTTCTGCTCGCTCCTGACCTTTATTCTGTTTCTTGCTACTTGTTTCTGACCTTTATTTTGCCTCTTGCTGCTCGTTTCTGATCTATATTTTGCATCTTTCTGCTCATTCTGCCCATTATGTTGCCTCTTTTTGCTCGCTCCTGACCTTTATTTTGCCTCTTTCTGCTTGTTTCTGACCTTTATTCTACCTTTTGCTGCCACTTTCTGCCATCTAGTCTGCCTTTTTTTGCTCCCATCTGACCATTATTCTGCCTCTTTCTGCACCCTTTCTTTGTATTTAGCCCTGAGTAAGTGGTGATGTCTGGGGCTCAGAGGATCTGGCAGGCCACCCAGGCAATTTATTTTTAGCCCCAGGGAGGTGGTGCTCCCCGGGGCTCAGGGGGGTCCGAGCGGCCCATCCGCATTATTAAAATTAGGCTCCGGGGAAGTAGTGGTCCCTGGGGCCTCGTGCGCCCTTCTCCTTTTTTTAAAAAGATCCTGCATGCCCCTGGGGACCTGGCCCATCCGGGGGCTATTAAGTAAACAAGCGTGGGAGACCGTGCTTGTTTTTGTTTTTATATTGCAGCAGATTCGTTGCGCCATCATGTTCCGGCAGAATTTTTTTTTAAAATGCTTTGTAAACTACAGATAGGGGGTCAGGGTATTCCTATCCTGACCCTTTTCTTTTTTTAGAATGTTTTTGTGGGACTTGGCTGAAGCTGAGTCCCAAGATGGCTGACAACACTTCCTGGTTGAAGTGTTGGGAGCCAATCAGATTACAGCATGGGTACTGTCAGATCCTCGGAGGATCCGCGGCGCTATATATACAACTTTTTTTATATCTCCCAAACTACTGAATCGATTTACACCAAATAAGAAAAATGGTTCTTTCTGTAACAAGAGCTACCCTTCTGCCAAATTTGGTGTAATTCCGTCCAGTGGTTTGGGCTGTAGTCGCAACTAAAATGTCTATTGAAATTAACATTGGAAAAACACTCCCCCCCTTTTTCTCGGTTCCCGCTTGACGGATCACCTGAAACTTTCCATTTTATATATATATATCAGGCATAGAGCGCCACATACATTGTGCAAAAAAGAAGCAGAGAACTCTAGGTAGTTCTCAAATTTAGGAGGAGAGCAGCTCCTGTGTAGAGCCACCAACAACACCGGCGATACTGCATTTTCTCACTTCAAATATCTGCTTTTCTATAAACGTTTTTAAGCATAGGATTGGCACATTGCGATCCACACCAAGATAGAAAGGGACAAAGTATTTTGCCATTTCTGCAGCAAAGTCATCAAGCATAGGTTGAGCACAGTGCCAGCCACACCGACCTGTAAATGAAAAAATAATTTTACCACTCCAGGGACAGTATTACAGCTTTGGATGGTAAAATACCATCCAAGCCAACCTGGAATGAATAAAAGCATCCACTGACAAATGTTTCGCTATCATTATAGCTCTTCAGAGAGGTTTAGCTTTGTCCAGACACTAGGGGGCACCCAGTATAAGTCAAAATGAATACCCTTTCAGGCTTAGAGTGCCACATTAATTATGCAAAAAAGAAGCAGAGACCTCTGGGTAGTTCCCAAGTTTAGTTGGAGAGCAGCTCTTGCATAGAACATCCTACAACACCAGCGAATTTGCTCACCTCAAATGTCTGTTTTTCTAGCAACGTTTTTACACATAGGATTAGCTCAGTGCCATCCATGCCAAGCTATAAAGGTACACATTTATATATATGGCTCTCAACTACAAGCTATAAGTCTATGGCCATATCTGCTGTGTAAGAAAAATATTACTTGATGCCTAATCACCAAAACATAAAGGAAACACAAATAGGGCACTGTACCATCCACGAAATGCCATGACACTGGTGGCCAGTCTATCCAGCACAACAGAGCCAATGGCTAAAATGGGCTGAATAACAGCCCTCTCTCTTCTTTCTACTTCTTCATATTGTACAGTTTTGAAGAATTGACAAAATGAGGTCCAAAACAGCAAAACCTGTTGTAGTCAGATCTAAAAAGAAGAAAAATAAAGCACTATTTCCCACAATCCTTCCTGGTTACGCAGTATGGACAGTGTCACTGTATTGTTGTGGATTCCCTCAAAAATGATTCCACAACTCAACCAAAGAAGCTAGAGGCTGCAAGGAAGTGCAGAGGAATGGAAACTGCAGTACATAAAGGATGCAGATTATAGCAGACTATAAAGCCCGTGGCCAATGCAGGACTCATAGACAAAGAGAGGCAGCTATGAAAATAAAAATTGAGCTATCAGAAACAGAGGTAGGCTGCTGGAATTGTGTCTGTAGATGAAAGATCCATTTAGAGGTCGAAGATTACCATACAGCACGGCTGTCTGATTGCTAAAGACTTCTTGGGGACATTCTTAAGGCTGACCTAAGAATACATTCAGCCCATTGCTTAACATTTGCTTTGTGTTTTGTAACTCACATTTACCTGCTTTCAATTTGCTGGTTTTATTTGTTTTAGCCTGACCAGCAGATCTTTGCCCCTCCTGTGACGCATAGCCTGTTTACTGTATTCTTACATGAGTGCTCCCTTTCTGTAAACAAGCTGTTACATTTTGTTTTTATCTTGTTACATTTGCTATGCATTCAAAGACAGAGGTCAAATGTCAGACTTTACGTGGGAGCTTGATGTTTACTTTTCTTTCTCTGACTCCAAAGTGAGAGGATTTATCTCACAATCTAGGGCTGTGAAAGGAAAGGCTTTTTCTAGCACACAATCAAATGTAAATGTTTGTAAATGAACAGTGCAAATATTTGAGGATATATCAGAATTAGGAAAGCACAAATGAAGCAAATTTTTTGCTGGAAACAAAACTTTTAATATGATTAAAACAAATCAATACACTAGGGGATGGCCATTTCCAAACATTATTGTTTGTTCAGTGTATAGTTTTATCCATAATATTTTATGTCAGTGCAAATGTAGTGATCATTTCAATTAAAAATGTGTTGTCTATAATGGCACTGCACTACCACACATGGATACTCCACTCTACGCCACTCCGTTCTATGACACTCTATTCCACTCTATGCCCCTCTATGTGCCTCTACTCTATAACACTCTATGGCAGTCCACTGTATGCCATTCTATGCCACTCCATTCCATGACATTCTATGCCACTTCACTCTATGCCACTCTAAGCCACTCTACTGTACCCCACTCTAATCCACTCTATGCCACTCTACTCTACATCACTCTCCTCTACTCCACTCTATTTCGCTCTACTCATCTCTGGCTGCTCTACTCCACACTATGCCACTCTACACCACTCCATTCTACGCACTCCATGTCACTCCACTCTGCAGCACTCTACTCTATGACACACTGCAATACCCTATGACACTTCACTTTACAACATTCTACTCCACTCTATGCCACTCCATTTTACGCCACTCTAGGCCACTCCACTCTACGACACTCTGACACTCCACTCTCTGACACTCTACAACACTTCACTCAATGAAACTTTACTTCGACCTATGCCACTTCACTCTATGCCACTCTAGACTACTTTATTTCACTGTACGACACTCCATACTACGTTACTTCACTCTATGAAACTCCACTCTAGTCCACTCTACTCTATAACACTCAATGACACTGTACTCCACTCTATGCCACTCCACTCTGCGACATTTTTTGCCACTCTATGCCACTTTACACCTCTCCACTCTATGCCTCTCTACGACAATCTATGCCACTTCATTCTAGGTCACTCTACCTCCTCTCTATGCCATTCCACTCCACACCACTCCACTCTATACCACTCCACTCTATACCACTCAATTCTATGACACTCCACTCTACGACACTCTACGCAAATCCACTCTACACCACTTTACCATACCCCACTCCATGACACTCTATGCCACTCTAAGACACTCCACTCTATGACACTTTGCAACACTCTAATCTATGACACTCCACTCTATGGCACTTTATGCCACTCCACTCTATACCACTGTACGACACTTCACTCTACGACACTCTATGCCACTCTATGACACTGTCACTCTATGTCACTCCACTCTACTACACTACACTCTACGACACTCCGCTCTATGACACTCTTCTCTATCACACTTTATGCCTCTCCACTCTACGCCAATCTACGACTCTCCAATCCACTCCAATCTACACCACTCCACTCTCCAACAATCTATGCCTCTCCTCTCTACACCACTCTAAGACACTTCGTGGCACTCTATGATACTCCACTCTTCGATGCTCTATGCCACTCCATTCCATGACACTCTACGAATCCCCACACTATGACATTCTACTCTAAACCACTCTACACACTCCACTCTATGACACACTATGCCACTCTATAACATTCTATGCCTCTCCTCTCTACTACCCTCCACACCACTTTACTCCACTGTACAACACTCCACTCCACTGTACGCCATGCTACGCCAAGTCACTCCACCCTGCTCCACTCAACTCTATTCTACGGTACTCCACTCTCCGCCACTCCATTATACTCCACTCTACGATATTTTACTCCTCTCTACAACACTTTACTTTACTCTATGCTACACCACTCTATGGCACTCTACTTCACTCTATGCCACTCCACTCTATGACATTCGGTGCCACTTACTGTAGGCCACTCGACTCCCCTTCATGCCACTCCACTCTATGACTCGAATCCAGTGTATGCCACTCTACTCTACGACATTTCACTCTACACCACTCCACTCTATGACACTTTACTACACTCTGCGCTACATCACTCCACTCGACTCCACCACTCTTGACTCCAGTCTATGCTCCTCCACTTTACGCTCATCTGCTCTGCAACTCCCTGCTCTATGACATTCAGCTCTTCAACACTTCACTCTATGCCACTCCACAGCACTCTCCGCCACTCTATGCCCCGCCACTCTATGCCCCTACACTCTCACATAGTCTCTGACACTCTTTTCTACTCTATGACACTCTATGCCCTTTCCACTCTACAACACTCTATACAACACTTTACTCCAAACCACTCTACACCCCTCCATGCTACGACCATCCACTCTACAATCCTCCACTCATCAATGCTCAACACTCTATGACACTCCATACCACTATCCTACACTCCACAACACCTTATGCAACTCCACTCTATGCCACTCTACTTCACTCTACTTTGCTCCACCCTATGCCACTCTACGACACTCTACTCCACTCTATGCCACTCTACTCTGCTCCACTCTACGACACTCTGACACTCCACTCTCTGAAACTCTACAACACTTCACTCTATGAAACTCTACTTTGACCTATGCCACTTCACTCTATGCCACTCTAGACCACTCTACTTCACTGTACGACACTCCACTCTACGTTACTTCACTCTGACACTTCACTCTAGGCCACTCTACTCTATAACACTCTATGATACTGTACTCCACTGTATGCCACTCCACTCTGCAACATTTTATGCCACTCTATGCCACTCAACACCTCTCCACTCTATGCCTTTCTACGACAATCTATGCCACTTCATTCTAGGTCACTCTACTCCTCTCTACGTCATTCCACTCTACACCACTCCACTCTGTGCCACTCCATTCTATGACACTCCACTCTACGACACTCTACGCAAATCCACTCTACACCACTTTACCATACCCCACTCCATGACACTCTATGCCACTCTAAGACACTCCACTCTATGACACTTTGAAACACTCTAATCTACGACACTCCACTCTACGGCACTTTATGCTACTCCGCTCTGTACCACTTTATGACACTTCACTCTATGACACTCTATGCCACTCTATGACACTGTCACTCTATGTCACTCCACTCTACTACACTACACTCTACGACACTCTGCTCTATGACACTCCGCTCTATGACACTCTTCTCTATCACACTTTATGCCTCTCCACTCTACGCCAATCTACGACTCTTCAATCCACTCCAATCTACACCACTCCACTCTCCAACACTCTATGCCTCTCCTCTCGACACCACTCTAAGACACTTCGTGGCACTCTATAATACAACACTCTACGATACTCTATGCCACTCAATTCCATGACACTCTACGAATCCCCACACTATGACATTCTACTCTAAACCACTGTAAACACTCCACTCTATGACACACTATGCCACTCTATAACATTCTATGCCTCTCCTCTCTACTACACTGAACACCACTTTACTCCACTATACACCACTCCACTCTATACTATGCTACGCCACGTCACTCCACCCTACTCAACTCAACTCTATTCTACGGCACTCCACTCTATGCCACTCCATTCTACTCCACTCTACGACATTTTACTCCACTCTACAACACTTTACTTCACTCTATGCTACACCACTCTATGGCACTCTACTTCACTCTATGCCACTCTAAACCACTCCACTCTATGACATTCGGTCCCACTTACTCTAGGCCACTGGACTCCCCTTTATGCCACTCCACTCTATGCCACTCCACTCTACGACTCGACTCCAGTGTATGCCACTCCACTCGTAGACATTTCACTCGATACCACTCCACTCTATGACACTTTACTACACTCTGCGCTACATCACTCCACTCTACTCCACCACTCTTGACTCCAGTCTATGCTCCTCCACTTTATGCTCATCTGCTCTACAACTCTCTGCTCTACGACCTTCAGCTCTTCAACACTTCACTCTATGCCACTCCACAGCACTCTATGCCACTCTATGCTCCTCCACTCTATGCCCCTACACTCTCACACAGTCTCTGACACTCTTTTCTACTCTATGACACTCTATGCCCTTTCCACTCTACAACACTCTACGCCCCTCCACTCTACAACACTTTACTCTGAACCACTCTACACCCCTCCATGCTATGACCGTCCACTCTACAATCCTCCACTCATCAATGCTCAACACTCTACGGCACTCCATACCACTATCCTACACTCCACGCCACCTTATGCAACTCCACTCTATGCCACTCTACTTTGCTCCGCCTTTTGCCACTCTACCACACTCTACTCCACTCTATGCCACTCTACTCTGCTCCACTCTACGCCACTCTGACACTCTGCTCCACTTCACTCTAGGCCAATCTACTCTTCTTTATGCCACTGTGCTCTATGCGACTCCACTCTACAAAACTCCACTCTATGACACTCTATGCACATCCACTCAACATCACTTTATGACACACTACTCCATTATACTGTATTCCACTTTAGGACATTCCACTCTAGAACACTCCATTCTATTACACTCCACTCTACGACACTCTATGCCACTCCATTCTACACCACTTTATGACACTCCACTCTACGACACTCTATGCCACTCTACAACACTATCACTCTATGCCACTCCACTCTATTGCATTCCACTCTGTGACACTCCACTCTACAACACTTCACTCTACAACACTCAATGCCATGCCTCTCTACTACACTCCATGTCTCTTTACTCCACTCTATGATGCTCCATGCTAGGCCACTCCACTCTGTGACACTAAATTCCACTCTATGCTAGGCTACACCACTCCACGCTACTCCTCTCCACTCTACTCTACAGCTCTCCACTCTTCACTTCTCCACTCTACTACACTCTATGACACTTTACTCCACTTTACAACACTTTTCTTCATTTCATGCTACACCACTCTATGGCACTCTACTCCACTCTATGCCACTACAATCTATGACACTCTGTGCCACTTATCTCTAGGCCCCTCTACTCAACTATATGCCATTCCACTCTATGACTCTACTCCACGCCACTCCACTCTATGACAATTTACTCCCCTCTATGCTACGCCACTCCGTTCTATTCCACCATTCTTTACTCTACTCTATGCCCCTCCATTCTACCCCATCTGCTCTACAGCTCTCCGCTCCACAACCTTCTGCTTTATACCGCTCCACTCTACGCCACTACACACCACTCTACAATATTCTATGCCATTCTACACACCTCCACTCTACGCTCCTCCACTCAACGACCCTCCACTCAACAATCCTCCACTCTACCATACTTCACGCCACTCCACTTCACTCCACGACACTCTACAAAACTTCACTCTACGCCAGTCTACTCTACTCTACTCTATGCCACTCTACGACACTCTATCACACTCCACATCACTCTACTACATTTCACAACACTCGAAACTCCATGACACTCCACTCTATCTCACTCTACACCATTCTGCTCCACTCTACCCCACTCTACTTTAAGCCAATGGGGTCTTTTTTATATTGGCAAGAGTCGGGAAGCTTCCCTTACAGTAAAGTTATACAAGAACCATGAGAAAACACAACAAACATTGAGGAAGCACAAAGGCTGACAGCTAATGCCTAGCCTATTAGCTTGGTCAGTGATTGTTAGTTCTGACATTAGGAAAGACTTTCTAATGATACTACTATATACTTATAGCAGTTTTCATCCTGCCCTCTTTATATATTGCCCATCCGTAAAAACAAAGAGGGACCACTTATAACCAAAGGAATGGGGTTCAAATCACCAATTGAAAACAAGGCTTCCTTTGGTTTGCTGAATTAAATGTGTCACTCACTACACATACCAAACCACTTATTCTTGCGTCAATTATACACAAGGGAGTCTAGTTGTAGACCCAAGGCCAAAACACAAGAAATAGAAAATATATCTCTCTTTTTATTATTAAAAACCTATGAAAATCAATTAATCGTTAAAAACAAGTTAAACAGGAATTTACATAGAAATTACGTGAATTTCAAATCCATACATCAATTTGACAGGATTCTACTTAACCGTGGCTGAGAAGAAATAACCAATGTATCTATAAGCAATTCATCAGGATAACAAATAATACAGACAAAGAACATACACAAGAAAAGACAACACAATTCGTCATGGAGAGTACACTAAAAAAGACAGTACAATTTGTCATAAGAAACACACATCCGTGTTAAAGACACGTTGGGCCTGGAAGCCGATAAGTTGTGCCTAATTCAATATCTGTAGTTCCAGCCACTACACGGATTGTGTACCCAAGCGTCGACGCGTTTCGATGGTGATATTCCAATTAAACCATCTTTATCAAGACCAAAATATGACTCCCACAACACCTGTATGATGCCAGTGTTAGGTCGTATACCTGTATTATAAAACACATGTATAAGTATCCATTTCTCACATACTGTGTTTGCAACAGGGAACATGTAAACAGATGACAGTAACTACAATTCATTTGCACCTAGTGCTGTAAATTCACATATGTATATGTATATTTTTCAAAGCCACTTTAAAACACCTTTGCAATAAGAACCAAATTATGTTAAAAACAAAGTAACATAACTATTTAATTGTGTAAGCCCACTGGTTGAGCATACAAGCTTAGACTCCCCCAACTCATAATATCACACTCCACCAATCATACCACATTCTTCAAATTCTTACTCCCAAACATGTCATTGAACCACGAACATAATTCCCCATTAAAAGTACTCTCCTCTATTATAAGAGAGCCACAACTCTAAGTAGGCTAGAATACTAGGGGGGGGGGGAAATTCTCACCTTATGCTCTGTGCTCAGTTGTTTAGCTGCTACCTGAGGTGAATAAAATACTATGGGCTAAATGGTCCCTTCAACTGACCTGGCCCCGCTCTCTATTACAGAGGACCAATCTGAAAACAAAAACATCCCCATTAGGCTTAATTCTTCCCCATGACATTGTTGCATTGTAGCGTCTAAGGAGAACTCATTTCAATACACAACTGTCACCTTATGCGAGGTTATGACCAAGGTAATAATACAGCTTTCTGTAAGTCCTTTCTTATGACTGGTATTCAAGGTGCGCTCTGGAGTCTCCACCCTCCTGAGCGTGGCACCTCACATGTAAAAATCTGCAGAATACAAAAATACCATAAGTCTCTTAGTAATGTGGAAAGCACTGTCTGCCTTATGTTAAGAGAGAGAGGAAGAGGCACACCTACCTGCTACATTGATCTTAAGGTGCATATAATTTAAAATAGGGGTCTTGGTTAATATCTTCCTCTTAGTACGTCTCAAAATCCTTTAAAAAAAACTTAGACGGCTCCCTTCATCAATTGGGCCTAGAGAATGTAAAGAATACTATTATAAAATGATTGCATAATAGTGGTAATAATAAAATGGTTGCATAATAGATTTGTAGATATAATCTGTGCTTACAAAGAAGTAATTAATCGCATTTAACTTTCAAGCTGTTAGTTCCTAATTTACTGTTAAAAAGAATAAATGGAATTGAACTGGCCCTAACGGCTGTATCGCTGACCTATGCTACTTCCCAGGTTACAAAAACTGAAATATTAAAGGTTACGAGATCTGGGCATAATTGTTCAAAGTATTACTCCCGCCTGTCATAAGAACGTCATTTAAAACTGTAACAAGTTTCCATGACTCGACAGGCTCCACCGCGTGAACATTAAGGTCCACCAACAACCCTGCTGGTGTACAAATTCCATACCTTAGCACCAGCGGTCCAGCACATCAATACGCTACATGCGGCGTTTCGGAAAATAATAAAAGCAGCTCCCGCTCTGGAACCTCCCTTTTTGTAACAGCCAAGATCTAATTATCCAAATAAATGAAGGGCGGTACTATGCCGCAAACTCTCCTATCCCGCTACAGCGGAAGTCGATATGGCCCTCAATGATTGGGAGCCCGGGAGATGCGCTCTACGTTGCACGACTGCCGTGCGTGACCCAGAACCAGAAAAAAGGTTCAACTCAATCAAAGAAACCTTCGGCCATCTTGGAGTGTGTGAGATCGTGTCTTTCATGTTTATGACCTACGCCTGATATCTATACGAGCTGCTCACCGCAATTATAGAGAGTGGCATATATGAAACTACATGTCAATCTCTCACTGTCCATCCTTGAGACTGAAAAAACATATTAAAATATTGAAATTATAAGAAACGATCTACAGATATGACAGGTCCCCCCTAGCCTCTCTATTATATTACCTAGTTGCAAGATCTCCAAGGACTTCCAGCCAGGGCCGTAAGTCACTACTATGCCTATCAGTAACACTCTGACCTATAATGATCACATACCTGGCCTATGCCTTTCAATGTGTGGGAATTCGAACTAGCCCAGTGGAAGAAAGTCAATTGGCTAAAGAGTTGGTAAAATCATCGCCAAACACTAAAAAAACACTTGCAATTGGCCCATATTATGTCCCTAAATCAGCCCATAATATGTCCCTAAATCAGACCTATTTTTTCCACCGGTATAAGAAAAATCGGCAAAAGACTAATGAGCTCAAACTGTAGTCAGCGATGGTAGATTTGGATCACATAATAAATGCCATCCAGTCCTCTCTGGAATTGAGGCCCTTATTAAAAGTCCCTAATTTGCAAATATACCATTGTTCTCTCTTTTTTCTTTTTGTATCAGTATCTCCCACACGTCTGTTCATCTTAATCTTCTCAAGAATATACCAGCTAAAGTCATTGCAATCATGATTGAACTTGGAAAAATGTTCAGTAAGTGGTGCATTTTCTTTTTTGGTCCTCAGTGCTGATTTGTGTTCAATAATCTGAGTCTCAATTCACGCTCGTCTCCCCTACGTAGCCTAAGCCACATGGGCAAATCAGGAGATAGACTAAGTTCTTACTATGACAGTTGTTCAATGTGTCAGGGGTAAATGTGGTACCATTAAATTCTAGTGTTTTAGTCACTATACAATTGTCGCAAATGGAACAATTCCCACATTTGTAGTTGCCTACAGCTTTCTTGTTGTCCAATGTAGTCTGTATATTCTCTTCCGTGTTTCTGTATGTACTAACCAATGAATTACGTATGTTTTTGTTGAGGCTAAGCGCAAACAAAGGTTTTTCTAATTGTTGTTCCTGTCCGTCATTAATAATTTTCCAATTTCTATTCACAATGTTATTAATCTGGTTACTCATGTGGGAGAATTGGCTTACAAACACTATTCTCTCAGTGTTTTTGTTTTTGGTCCTGTTTCTATTCATGTCAAGCATATAGTCTCGATCGTAATACCTGGCTCGCTTCAAAGAATTTTTAATTAATTTTTTAGGATATCCCCTTTCTACAAGTTTTTTCTTGAGAACTTCTGAATTAGCATAAAAGTCCTTGACTGTAGAGCAGTTTCTGCGGAGACGCAGAAACTCACCAAAGGGAATATTATCCCTCTGTGATTTACGATGGTTGCTACAATAATGAAGGAGTGTATTTTTATCCGTTGGTTTGGTATGTAACTCAACTTCTAATTTGTCCTCACTGTTCCTAATACAAATGTCAAGGAAATTAATTCTTGAATTACTCCATTGCGCTGTAAATTTTAAGTTAGGGTCTCCTAAGTTTAGCCATTCAATGAATTCACCCAGAAGCTCACTGGCACCGTCCCAGATAAAGATGATATCATCAATGAAACGGTACCAGTGGCTGATATTCTCAAAGAATGGTGCCATTTCATTGAAAATATGCCTTTGTTCAAAATCACTAACATATAAACAGGGCAGACTGGGGGCACATGTGTCCCCCATACTGGTCCCCTTTACTTGCTGAAAGAGATCTTCCTTGAATAGAAACACTTTATTTTTGAGTACCATGGTCACGCAATTCATAATAAACTCTTTATTACCTCCGCTGAGGTCTTCAGTATCCAATATGGATGCCACTACTCTGATTGTATCATCTTGGGGGATGTTGGTATAAAGGGCTTCAATGTCAAGGGTGATCAATAATTGAGTCACCCCATTGAAGTCCTGCCCCTCGAAGATGGAGATTGCGTGCGCCGAGTCTCTCAGATAAAACCTCTGTTTGTGGACCAGGGGCTTGAGAAAGAAGTCAGCATATGTGCTCAAAGGCTCTAATATAGAGCCAATGCTACTCACTATGGGTCTCATAGGTGGATCGCTCAAATTTTTGTGGACTTTGGGAAGCCCATATACAGCTGGCATAATCGGGTTAGTGTTGCCTAAGAACACGCATTCCTCTTCACATATCCATTCCTCAGTTTTTGCCACTTCTAACAAATTATGAACCTCCTTCCTCAAATTGTCATTGCATGAATGCGGTACTCGCCGATAATGATCTTGTACCTCCAATAGACTCCACATTCTAGCATTGTAGTTTGTGGTGTCAAATACCACCACCCCCCGCCTTTATCGGCCGGTTTGATGGTGATACTAGAATCCTCTTTTAAAAATTTAAGGGCCTCTCTGTGACTTTTGGAAAGATTGTTAGTCTGCTTTATAGGGGCTTCCAAAACTTTTTTAATGTCAATTTCAATAGTTCTTTCAAAAATCTCAATGTTTTTGTTCACTTGACTAAGTGGTGGTGTGAAGGTTGATTTGGGTTTAAACCTGAAACATTGGTACTTGTACGACATTCCTTGCCTTCAAAGAATTTTTTCAATCTTACTTTTCTAAAAAAAGATTTAAGATCTTTCTCAAACTTAAATTCATTGAGAGGGGCAGTAGGAGCAAAACTAAATCCTTTCTCTAACACTTCCTTTTCGACCTTTGAAAGTACTCTTTGAGATAAGTTAATGATTGGAAACTTGTCTACCTCCAATATCTGCAATTCCTGGTTTTCAGGAAATCTTGTTAGGGGTAATTCCTCACAGGTTCCCCCCTCCCATAGTTCCTGTAGTTCCTCTGTTCTCTTTTCTGGCGTAGCCCTAAAAAGATTCTTGATCAGAGTTAGATACTGATCTACTTTGAGGTTCATTAGTTTGTTCTTCATCTTCGCTGCTGGAACCAGAAGTTTCAGAAAAGGTGACACGTTTGTTGCCTCCTCTCGAGTATACTGGTCTTTGAAAGTTGGGCTTGTCCCATCTCTGTTCCCTTCTAATGTTATAATATTATTTCCCTAAATATGGATAGACTACTTCCACATTAAATTTCTCTATATCTTTTTTTAGTTTGTTAGTTTTTTTATTTATCAAATATTCTCTATAGCCATTAGTCTCTTGTTCAAGTTCTTCCAGTTTCTTTTTAGCCTCTTCTAATGCTGTAGTATCTTTAATTCTACCTTCAAGTTCCTCTATTGCTTTTCTTTCAATGATCATCACTTCTTGAGCTCTTTCTATTATAAGGATGATCCAGTCCCTACTGCACCGGTTTGCAATAAGTGTCCATGTTTCCAAAAATGTTTTGTTATCTATAAACAACCCAGGCTCATTTCTAATTTGTAGCCCTATAGGGATCACTCCTGCTTTCAGGTACTCAATTAGGAACTCAGCGTGTAGTTCAGTGCGGATCAACTTTTTCTTTAAATTAAAAATCTTCATTAGTTGATCGTGGTTTAATTGATTTGTAGTAGTCTTACCACTACTACGTGGGTTCTGATTGATCAGTTTGTTGAACTGATCTTCTGAAAATCCAAAAGTTTTGAAATTATCCATATTGTCACCCAGAGACCAATATAGGTGCCACCAACTGAGGCAAAAAGATCCACAAGGACCTAGTGCTACCTCTCCAACCACAAGGGTTGTACTCACAATCCGTAAAAACAGAGAGGGACCCCTTATAACCAAAGGAATGGGGTTCAAATCGCCAATTGAAAACAAGGCTTCCTTTGGTTTGCTGAATTAAATGTGTCACTCACTACACACACCAAACCACTCATTCTCGCGTCAATTATACACAAGGGAGTCTAGTTGTAGACCCAAGGCCAAAACACAAGAAATAGAAAATATATCTCTTTTTATTATTAAAAACATATAAAAAAATATGAAAATCAATTAATCTTTAAAAAAAAGTTTAAAAGAATTTACATAGAAATTACGTGAATTTCAAATTCATACATCAATTTGACAGGATTCTACTTAACCGTGGCTGAGAAGAAATAACCAATGTATCTATAAGCAATTCATCAGGATAACAAATAATACAGACAAAGAACATACACAAGAAAAGACAACACAATTCGTCATGGAGAGTACACTAAAAAAGACAGTACAATTTCTTATAAGAAACACACATCCGTGTTAAAGACATGTTGGGCCTGGAACCCGATAAGTTGTGCCTAATTCAATATCTGTAGTTCCAGCCACTACACGGATTGTGTACCCAAGCGTTGACGCGTTTCTTTATATATTGGCCTGTTACGGTGCCCTATACATTTTTCTTTCACCTTCTACATAAAACAAGATGTAGCACTGGGTCAGCCACTTTGGGTATTAGCTGACTTCACTGTGAGTGACAGTATTCTGTCCTTTCATAAGGAGTACAACCACAGACAAAGTTGCCAGGTACTAGTGTGGCAATGTGTGTGATTTGAGATCGAAAATATATATTTGCTTTTAGCCATTTGTTTCACATTGGCAAGGGCTCTGCAGCTCCTGTAATAATAAAAGCATATGAAAAAAACATGACAAAATAAAAACAGGCACTGACAAAGCCAAAAAAAAGGCTTCCAGCCAATGCTGGCATATACATGTTCATTGTATCTTCGGCATGCACACAATATTGTATGTGCTTTTAAATCTTGCTGAATATGTTAAAAACTATTATTACATTCTTCTTTGACTAAGTACTGAAGCCTCTGCTGCAGCTGTCCAGATGTTGAAATGGAAGCCAAGACTGTGATTCTCATTAAATCCCGCGAGATCTAACGCTGGGAGTGCTGCAGAGATGAGAAGTGTCCCTGAGAACACTCGACTCTGTTACAGCCCTACAGAAACTTGATTTCTGATGGGCCGCCCAGCAATTGCTCCCCTGTCCATTCACCCAAAGCATAATATATAATGGGAGGCACAGGGTGGACGGCAGTTTCTTGGTTTTCCTATTGACTCCCACTGGTGTGTGTGAAGGCTGAAAGCTGGCCCTGTCACTGTGACGGCGCTCCACCCACAGGAAGAAGAATGTGCAGGAAATGCCGTGGCAAGAGAAGGCCTCATTTATCCGTCCTGTGAGACAGCTCATACAATGGCGGGCTTGGAGGGGAGCTGGGACCACCTAAAACGAAAAACATGATTCAGAGCAGACTGCTTGCTTCTTGTGGTTTAAAAGCCACTCAGGTTGGTAGTAAAAACATTTAGTAAGGAAGAAACGAACACTTATAAAATGGAAACTAAATCGCACCGCTCCACCTCTGGCTTTCTTAAATTCACACTGGATATTCATCATTGCGATGGCATTTTCAGTTTTACAGCTCTTTTGCACATTTGCATATGCAAAATAAGTATTAATAGATTGTAAACAGACATCCTGATGCATGGCTAATTTTATTAGCAGAATGCACTTAACTGCATTTAAAATCGGATGCCATTTGATTGACATTGTGACAGTCCTACCAGATATTGTGGCCTGTGGAGGAAACCTCTGACTTCCTGCACTGCAGACCGTCTCTGGTCCACGAGGAGCCCCGAGTGCCAGTGAGGGACCTTCAAGGCACCCTTATTCCAATACTATTGAGTGTATCATTTACAAACACAATGAATTACCAAAAATTACAAACACAGGCTCAGATTTAGAAATCTTCGGCCATGCAAACCACTACTGCGCAAAAGACCAAAAAAACTAAAAGTGTGAAATCTACAATGTGTTGCACGACAATGATTATATAGGCAACACAAATGCAACTAGTTATTCGTCATGGTGATTCGCATTTTGGGTATCAAATCAATTGATAGTTCACCATCACTTCTATACTCACAGGCATGCCATCAAGTACAAATTGCTTGCGAATGATCAGTCTAGGGTACATCGCACAAAATATGTCTTTGCCATGAAAAATTACTCACGATGCATGTTGAAAAAGTTTATAATATTGCCCAAACCCTACCATAGCCAGTTGCTGCACCTGGCTTCTTTTGTTGCTGATTTTTCTATATTATGTGCCCTAACTCTACCTGATTCGAGTAAATTTGTGTTTGAGGTGTAGCTTTGGGTGTTCCCGTGTTCCTGCCCCTTCACGGCCACTTTGCATGAGTTATCAGGCATTTTGCAATACGGTCTATAATGCATTTCAGTGATGCACTTGCATCAACGTCCAGCTCAAAATTATTTTGAACCAGACGTGTATTGACACTCAGTTTCATGCTCTAAACTGCAGGCTATGGAACTCCACTAACCTCAGCAGTGGATGTGACCGTGTGCTTGTATTGCTGAGTTCTGGATGGTAATGCAAAGTATATGCATCCTGTTACTCATAGAAACTGACCTGTGTCTGGATGTGGGATTGCAATGAAACAAATGAAGGACACTCCCAGACTTCAGAAAACAACATGGCTGGTTGAGCGGTCCTCCATATTAAACTATTCAAGGCATTCCTTTCAACATCTAACTATAGGGAGGTGCCTGCATCTAAACACAGGAGGGTCGAATGTAGCGCCTGGAGGAACAAAATAAGGCCAGAATTTCCAGATATCCACGGAAAATAAATGCACACGCAGCAAAGGAACATGGAACTCATTTACGTAGTAGTGATTATAGTGAAAACATACCATGCCTCCAGCCCAACTGGACCTATTTTGGACACCCCTTCCGAAATTGATCTGCAATGCATGTGTGCGTGATTTTACTGACAATGACAGGGCGAATCATCTAGCTTCTTCATGACTGAGTAATGAACCCAACTGTGTATATTTTAAGCCTCCCCTCAAAACACTCCAAAAAAAACAAAAGTGCTTTGCAAAATGTAATAACTAAAAACATTCCAGTAAGATAGAATAGTGAGTTAAATGGTGATTTCTGAGATCTGTTTGTAAATTACACTTCAGGTCACGAATTCGAATCCAGTAGTACAAACACAACTGTTTTTCCATCCATCAGAGATCTAATAAATGAGTACCGTTTTTTTATTTTGCACTTTATACAAAACGGCAAGGAGTAGATTTATAATTCCTCTGTTAAAGAAAATTCACCCTTGTACAAATCATGATGGTTTTAAATATTTACAATCATTGGCCACCCCTGACATCTGTAGTGCAATAGCCAGTTACATAAAAGTATCTTTGGCCATTAGGAAAAGATATGAATTAGAACACATTGAGTTGTCCTAGTGATACTGTTTTAACCAAAGAGCCGCATGACCTTGGTCTTTTAGGATTTGTTTTTTAAAATAATGTCCAGTTAGCTAATATATACTGTGATAATGTTTTTTGTAAATTCGATTTGGTGTTTGTTATGAAGCGCTCCCAGATGCTGAATTGTAGGAAGTGTGTTTATTTGAAGGCTATGGCTTTTAATTTCTGGAAATTATGGAGGTTTACTTAGTTGTTGTTAAGCCTACTAGAAATGCACTTTACCACATGTATTGACAAGATTTATGGATCTTTTATGTGATGTTTTTTAATGTGCTGAATGTTTTTTATGTGTATTCTTTTATGGCTGTTTAAGCCGAATAAAGATCTATTGACTGACTGAGTACTGTTTTGTTGTCTTTCCGCACTCACCTGTCCTTGTTAAATTTCGAGTGTTTTCCCCGGCGCCACACCAGCCCCAGGCTCAGAGTGGAGTCCGAGGCAAGTAGTGATAACCACCTTCAGATTTGGTTCGCTGTAAAACAGGGCTTCTATCCGGATGCATCCTGGCTGAGGGCGCATCCGTGTAAGCCTAGTGCACTGATCCTGTTTTATTCAAATTGATGTTTTGCTGTGTTAAAAGAGGAGCCCCCGTGACATAAATTGACAGAATCCTTTCTATTTTAGTGATTTTTCTCTCACAACTGTCCCACTTTTGGATGCTTACAGGTGAGCCGCAGAGGAACACATTTTACATTTTTAAAAGGAGTAGGTATAACTGGGGCTCAAAGGGTCCTATGTTCAAATTCACTGCCGCTGCAGTATAAATTTGGGACAAGAGAAAAAGTTGCAAAAAAGACACCAATACCTCTGAAGCTCTTAATGTGGTTAGGTGGCCCAGTTTAGGGGAGTAAGGACGGGTGTGAGCCTGGTAAAAGTAAAGCACACTTCCTGTTGTTGACTTCCCGGCCTATTTTTTCCTTCGAACACCTATCACATGCTATTTATGCTTATACTTTAAATATAAATCTATTTGTATATTTCGCACCAGCATTTGGTTTACTTAGTGAACAACTTGTTACTACGTGCAAATGGTTGTCTGTGGTTATAGCCAAATGCGAAACTCGTGGACTAGCCACTTGAAAAACGCTTTAGAAGGCTGTAACACGACAGGAAAGTAAGATTGTTGAGTTTTGTCCACACTGTTACAACATATGTCGATACGTGTAGTCCTGTTTCATTCTGTTTTTTGGCACAAAATGTAGGTTTATCCTTTCTCTAACTTCTTGACTACTGTTTAATTTCTTGAATGTTGTATTTCCTTGTACTGATTTTTTTTTTGCTTTTTCTAACCACTTCTGAGGCCCACTGCACTTTGGGTGTATTAACACTCCTGAGTTAGGTGGGAGGCTCTCGATGAGTTAAACTATAAATGTTGCTATTTTAGCTTCCCCACCACCTAAAACGCCCGCTTCTCCATGTTAATGGGGAAAACTAAATTCCTTCGTTTTTGGTCCACAAATCTTCTTTAGAGGTTACCCATATCTTGCATGCGTGTTACAGTGAACTGCAAATTCTCCTGATTTTGTTTTCCTACATCTCCTGCCTTGGTGTTCTGAAATGTTGACATGTATGATGTAGGGTAAAGATGCTTTAAAATGTTGTGTCGAACTTTAGGCGTTTTCTTCATATGCTTTTTAGACATCCTTTGTTTTTTTGTTTTGCATTAAATATGACTCAAACTCTGAAATATGATTCATACCAGCTCTAGAGATTTATTCCGTCTCTGGGATTTTGATAATTGTGTTAAAAAACTTTCACTGCCAATACATGACAGCTGCTGTAGTTTTTTTAAACACTTTATTTATTCATTTTAAAGTGACAACAGTCAAGGTCAGCATTTACACTTTGTCAGTTACCATTTGGCAAGAGGACACATAATGCACTACATATCAATGCCTGATAGTATCCTATTTCAAAATAGTTTACTTAGGAAACACATCATCAAAACTTCCTTCGAGAAATAATGATACAAACTGGTGGGATAAGACCGTTTCGGAGGGGCTGGGGAGGCTGGGACGCTTGTGGGTTGGGGTGGGAGGTAGGGCATGGAGAAAGGTGCTTTGAGGCTGCAGGGTGTTTTTGTTTTTGGAGGTGTTTGTGGGGGAGTGTTGACACGGTCCATGCCGGAGTGGCATGTTGGGCGCTCTGATGCCTCCGGGTCTAGCTGACGCTATATGGAACTCAAAATATTAATATGAATGCACTTGCTGCATGCTGTATGTCTGTCCCTTGTACTCTTGCTGTTTTTTGCCAGGTGATGTCCACTGGATCTTGAATTTCTTCTCCACAACAGCTACTTCGACATGCGCACGGGCAATTATGCATTTCCCTCTTTGACTGGTACCTTCGGGACGGTCACATGACTCTTTCAGTCTCCTATTCTGTCCCCGATGCCATTCCTCGATGCGCCCTTGTTTTATACCTGTGTGACTTTGTAACCACTTGGTGCTGTATTGTTCAACTATGACTCCTATGAATCCCCTCATGTACCTGGCTAGCGCTATAATAAAGGTCTACTATACTTGTTATCTATGTTGTGAACATTTATTGTTGTAAAGCGCTCTGAGTCAGATGCTCTGTATAGACTTTTTATCTTTGATGTGAACTTTCACTGTTGTGAAGCGCTCTGATACCTTCGGGTCTAGCTAGCGCTATATAAGACTCTCAAATAAATAAATTTGCTGTGAGTTCAAAGACAGAGTTCAAGTGTCACCCAGTGTCTTCTGACAAATTGCTGTTTATTGAACATGGACATTAATGTTTACTTTTTCTTTTTCTTCTCCTGATAGGAAAGAACGGGAATGTTGTAATGGATTGTCAGGGTGCAGGAATCGTCAAATGTTTTCTAACACAATAAAAATTAACTTTATAAATATTTTATTACATCAGAAGCAAGGAAAGTATTATTGAGGCACCTTTTTATTGCAATTCTGATGTGATGGAAATAAAGATTTTAAAAATATCAAAATAAGACACTTTACTAGTGTGATCCTGAAAATATTAATATGCACGCAGACATCCAGTTTGCACAAATGATAGTTTGTGCGCCATACACGTTTAGCAGTAAATCCGAATGCAAATTTGGTGGTCATTTCAAGAGGCCATTTCGATGCAAAATGTGCTCTCCGTGAACGGTAGTCCTCTATCTTACCATGTTTTGGTGATGTATTTGAGACAATATTCTGCATAATGCACCACTGGACACAAACCATTCTCCCACAATCTTCCTTCTCAATGAGCATTTCTCATTTGCTAATCTTGTTCTTTGTGTAATGTTTTGAATTTTCATAACCCATATTACTTACGTGACGTCACATTAGTCAGTTCAGTTCAAAAGACTTTATTTCGATCACTATAGATCAAAAAAGTACAACATAGAACAAACACAAACACAATAAAAACATAGGCATTTAAGAAGCACATTCACGGTCCGTTACAGTGGCAGCACAATGAAACAGTAAAACTTACATTTTTAAAATGACCGAGAATTCATCTTAAAAAAACTTTTAAATCCGCCTAAAAGTCAGTGAATATCTTACATAATATTAAAAGACAGTAGTCCACAGAAAATAGTTCAAGTTACACAATACAATTTAGCGAGACGCTTCAATGAGGTAACAGCCTAAGTACTATTAAGGGAACAATTGGCACATTTGATCCACATTGCCATTAGAAACTTGGCTGTACAGAATACAGTAATGCGGGATGAATCTGATTGCATTATTCTGTATGCCTCCTTGTACTTTCTTACTCCCAAGTTTCTGCAAAGTGGGGCTATCCATATATTTTGAGACTGACTATACAAGGGTCAGAAAAATAAAACATGCTCAATTGACTCTGATCGCCTTTGGCAACAGGTGCAGTTTTCATCCACCCTGTCTCCTACTTTACACCATTTCTTTTTAAAGGGTTTTACAGGTAGGCAGCCATACCTAAACTGTAGGTATAGTTTCCTTGCTAGAGGAGGTACAATTTCATCTATAGTAACCTCAAAAGATGGTGACGGTTTAAAATCGATAAACATTACATCACATTGATGGCCGCACCCACTCTGAAAATTGTTTCAGAACCTCTGATACCAGTGGTTGCCCTGCAACAATGAGCTATATTCCACACCAGCAACAAGTTTGTGGTGTTGTTTGTTTCCTATATCATATCTAATGTTTGTGGTTGATCCCTCGGCCCTGTAAAGAGATGGATCTCTGAAGCAACATGTCTGCAGATGAACCCCTGAAGCCATATCCACCAGAATTGAAGTATATTGTAAAATGTGTCAAGATTATGTGATAGTGTGCATAGTCATTTTATTTTCAAAATAGCGCTGGTTACATGAGCCCACTAATTCATGAAAATGTTACCTACAGCCATGAAAACCACATAAGGGATATACGGTGCAAGTATGCATTGAAAATTATAGAGTTATGCCCTTAAAATTGTATCTGTCACCCCACCTGAATGGTATGTTGATCTTAATAAATGTGTAGCTCAGTGACATTAATCTTCCAAGTTTGATGTAGATGTAAGACTGAACGTTAATTTAAAACTCAGCAAATAATATAATAATATTTTTCTTATTTTTACAATTTTTGCTTATATTAGCATGTTTAAAATAATTACGATTACTGGAAGAAAAAATCAAAATTCACGCCAAGGGATCTGAAACTCTTTTTTGTATATATTTATGTTTTTTTCAGGATTTATTTCTTATTAATAGTAACAGTGATAGAACTAGTAAAAGCTTGATGGGCCTGTGAAACAGGTGCATTCCACAAGGGAGTGCCTTATCAAGAAAATCTACACAGCCCAAAGGGTAAAACAGGAGTACATGATTTTAGTTTGCCTAGTCCTCAGCAGAGTGAACATGGAAAAGATACAATGACACGCAGCAGAACCAGCTGTCGTTTACAGTTCAGGGTACAAGAAACAAGGAAATAAATGTCTACTCACATGGTCGACCTTTGTGTTTGAAAATATTCTGAGCTCCTTATCTAGCAATATCCATGCCCACACCTGCCTACTGGCAGGTGTCAAAAAAGGATGCAGCCACCAGAACAGAATAATCCCCTGTCATGTCCAGTTCAAGCTAGGTTTGGGCCCCAGATGGCATTGAAAATATTTAGCTGTCCATTACATTTATAAAGGAGGCCATCAGTGCCATAGCCGTACTCCAGTCCTTGTTGGTTGGAGATATGGGTGACCGCCATCGGTGCAGGATACATAATTTTGCTGTGGCCAGAGCAGAAACTAGCAAACGTCTGATGTGAATGTTCGCAGATAGATGAGAGTGGATATTATGAAGTAAAACCAGTCTTAGCTTGGGGGATCTGAAACTCTTGTTGATGACATTCTGCCGTACGAGCCACACCTATTTGGGGCAATGTGCCACCATGCTCCTTTTCCCAAAAAATTATGTGAACAAAATTGTGATCTGGTGAAGTTGGTGTGCTCTACCAATAGAGAAATTAAACTGTTGTCAAGAGGAGGTCTATCTAGAGAAAAATTGAAGACTGTTGTAAATGGAGGTCCAACCTACTGCATCAAATAAGAGTGCATCTGTGAAGTTAAAGATTACTGCCATAAAACTGGGGGAGGTCTCCCAACCAAACCTAGCCTGGCATCACTGCATGAGAACACATTTACCATAATAGACATTGCTTTGATTGAAAGCCTTTCTGTATTTGACATGTCAGAAAACCTAATCCAGTACGTTTGTTACATGTCCAGTCTAAGATCATGTGCCAGTGTACTGTGTGCTTTTTAGAAAATTACCTCAAATGGCCGGTTTATAACAATGTAGCTACAGACGGAGAAGAACATTTAAAAGGAGAGGGAGACGCTCTAAACTCCTTGAAGTCACTCCCCCATGTACAATTTCCAGCGAAAAACCTCTTTACTCTTCGACACAATACAGTAGACTACATGAATCTACAACATTTTACGATTTGCAGAAAAGGATTAACTTTTTTTCTAGCACTTCCTTTCCATGACTTCTATCCAGTTGAGATAGCCTTGACTTATAAATCACTTCCCTTGCATGGATGGAAGAAGCTGCTCATTTTGTAACTCCTAGGCCTTTATGCTTCTCCAGAAGTAGAAACTAAAAGCCAGTGCTTCTTGCCCCCTAAATCCAAGGGCTGTCCCACTCACTCATTAATGTATCGGGGTGGCTGACAAATGAAGCAGGAGCCAGTGAAGAATCCACGAATAAGGTTTATTAGTAAATACGAGCTTCTGAGAAGAGGACCCATAGCTATCGCCAGTTGCTCAGGAGGAAGCCCAGAGAGAACTGACTTTCTCCTGGCAACCAGAGATAGGCTCCAGAATGGAGCATAACTCAATCATAGGGATACATGAAGATAGAGGAAACACACAACACTGTAAATAGATACACATATGTAAAACAGACTAAAAGTACAGAACACTACATAATCTCCCCCCCATAAAAGAAAATTAAGATAAATCATGATCATCAAAGCGTGGTGGTAATCTGGAGACTATTTAGTGAGAACAGGTCTGAATTATAAGAAATTGTCATGCAAGGATATTGTGAAATCTGGGAAGAACATGTTTGAAAAACAGGAGTAGACAGCATAGAGTCAAACGGTGTGGTTTGCTTTATATGTAAACTCTGTGAAGCAACCTGTGAATTCTCAGCTGGAACCAAACGAGTTTCAGAAGAGTGCATAACAGATTTATTAGAAACATCCACACTAGGACACACACCGTGAAAAGATACCTCACCTGATTTAGAAGTACTGCCTTCATAAATGATAGAATCATCCCCAACAGGAGTATGCAATTTCTCTGAATATCAGAGATAGGCACTAGACTGTTTTTGTTCCACCAACCCCTCCCTTGCAAAAGAACAGAACGTTTACCAACTCGCTCGATTTTACAAGCAGAGGAGTAAACAGATTCCCCATTCTTTAAAAAAAAAAACTTTTTATTAATCAAAAGGAAGACGAAAAACAGCAGTACAGCAGTGCATCAAGGTCATAGTATACATATATGTGTCATGGGTTGGTCGGCATTCAGGCAATCACATTACATGTCTCCATTTAAAATCACATTATCAGTATCAGACACGTCGACAAGATTAAGTCGTTCACGTCGTAATTCAATTGTCGGAGACAGGCATATGTCCCCCCCTGTATCTGTTCCATCCACCCCACTTGCGATCCCATTTTCTGGGGCATCCCCTGTATTTGAAGACATCTTTTTCGGCTACCATTGCTCTATCCATATCAACTGCCCAGCCACGGACCTTAGGGATTATCCCCACCCCCCATTTCTGTGCAATGTTACGTTTTGCAATGGCCAACCCCAATGAGGCCCATGTTTTCTCAGTTTGTGTAAGATCTGTGGCATCCCAGACGTTTAGTAGGCAAAGCAGTGGGTATCCTTTCAGAGTCTTACCCCTGCCCTTTCCATTTGCTTGGTAACGTCATCCCAGTATGCTAGCGCTGCTGGGCAGTCCCAAATGATGTGGAAAAAGGTTCCCTTTTGGTGACATTGTCTAAGACACAGAGGGTCCACCCTTCTACCCATTTTGACTAAGACCCCCGCATCTAGGTAGACGCGGTGTAGGATCTTCAATTGGACCAGGCGTAGTCTCATGGGGATAGCCACCTCTCGGGGAGAGGTCAGTGCATCTCGCCAGTCATCATCTTCAAGGTCACCCAGGTCCGTCTCCCAATATTGCCGCAGGGGTATCAAGGGGTCCGGGCGGTTATTTATTAGTTTTTTATACGTGAGGGATATGGCTTTTTTGTTAATGGGATCAAGTAATAGCCTGTCTTCCAGTGGAGAGGCCTCCTGCAGTGGGTCGTCCCTGGGCAGCACCGCCCTGATTGCGTGGCTGATTTGTAAATATCGAAATGTTTCGGTCTGTGCGAGTTGATATTTCTGCTGAAGGTCTGTAAAGGTGGCCATGGTCTCCCCAACATCCACACATCCCCAACCGTAGAGATGCCAATAAGGTCCCATTTATCAAACCCGGGGCAGGTGCTGATGTGACCCAAGAAATCTGGTTCCCAGAGTGGTGTGGCTCGCGTGAGTTTATTATGCCAGCCTAGTTGCCTGTTCACCCTATGCCACGTGTCGATTGTGCGCGCGGTGGGCCCCGTAAGGTTTAACTTCCGGGGGTTTGTGTACAGTGCCCTGTTGTAGCCCCCCTGTCCCATAAGCCACCAGTCTGTGCGGAAATTCGGGTCATCATGGGCCCCATGTGCCCATCTGTTGACTGCAACGAATTGGGACGCCTGGTAGTAAAGTCTAATGTCAGGTAGTGCAATGCCCCCGTCATACCACCCCGCCGTTAGTTTTTTCATGGCAATCTGTGGAGATCAGCCGTCCCACAGCAGAGCGCGCACAGCACTTTCGATGTTGGTGAAATAGGTGTCAGGGATTTTATCGGGGGCATTCTGCAACACATACAGGAAGCGCGGCAGCGCGAGCATCTTAAATAGGGCTGCACGTCCCAAGAGAGTGAGGGGGAGGGAGCGCCAGTGTTTGATGTCGGCGCAGAAATGTGCCAGGGGTTCAAGCAGATTTGTCGCATAAAATAGGGCCGGATCAATTGTGATGTATATGCCTAGATATCGGAAGCCCCTCGATGCCACTGGGATGTCATAGCCTCGTGGGTTACATGGTGGTGTCCTGCATAGTACATAAAGTTGAGACTTGGTCCAATTGATAGTGTACCCTGAGTGGGTGCCAAATATGTGAAATATATGCAAGACCCGGCGGAGAGACTGTGATGGTGAGGCCAGGTATAAGAGGATATCGTCCGCGTATAGCGAAATGCGGTGTTCATGGTTCTCCGTCCACTTCAGACCACGGATCAGGGGATCCCCCCCTTACCCAGACCGCGAGTGGCTCGAGCACCAGGGCGAAAATTAAGGGCGATAGGGGACACCCCTGCCTGGTTCCCCTTTCTAATTGAAACTGTCTGGAGGTGTGTTTGTTCACCACAACTTGGGCGATCGGGCAGGCATACAGTAATTGGACCCACTTTATAAAGTTAGTTCCAAATCCCATTCTCACTAATACTGCAAAGAGGAAATCCCATTCGATAGTATCGAAAGCCATTTTGGCGTCTAGTGATAGCAGGGTTGCGTCCTCCCTAATCGTATGGAGTCTACCCAACACCCCATTTAATCGTCGTAAGTTCAGGGCAGTGTTCCGCCCGGGCATGAAGCCGTATTGGTCCGGATGTATCAGTCCAGTGATATAGGGAATAAGTCGATTGGCCAGCAGTTTTGCTAATATTTTCGCCTCAACCGTGAGGAGTGAGATGGGTCGGTAGGCCCTACAGTCATCAGGTGGTTTACCCTGCTTGTGAATAATCACGATGGAGGCCGTCCTGATATTTTTTGGCAGCATCCCTTTTTCGAAGCTTTCGACGTACATTTGGAGCAAGTAGGGGGACAACTTGGAGGCCATTGGTTTAAAGAATTCAATCGGGAGCCCGTTGGGTCCCATGGCCTTGCCCGAACGGACATCGTGAATTGCTATTTGGATTTCTTGTTCAGTAAGTTCTCCCTCTAGGGAGTCTCTATCCTCAGAGGACAAATAGGTGACTTTAATAGTTGAAAGCAATTCTGCAGCCGCGAGCGGCGTGGTTGACCCGGTAGATGTGTATACTGATGTAATATAAGTAGCGAATGTGTCCGCAATCCGCTGGGGATCGGTGATTGCCTCCCTGTTGTACCCACGCAATAAGTGAACCCATCTCGATAGTTGCTCCTTTTTTTCAAGCCAGGCAAGGAGCTTGCCTGTTCTCTCCCGATGCTCGTATATCTTATGGCAGGTGGACTTGTACTTCGCCTTGGCAGCGTCTGTAAGGAGCTGCTTGTAGTCGAGGCGCACGACTGCTGTTCTATGCATTTAACGAGTTCTCTTTTATGGCCGACCATCAATACAAGAGCCCTGCCCTTCATCACTGCACCGAACGCACCCCACAGAATTTGGGCTAAGGAGACAGATCCTACATTTTCTTTGAAGTACAGATCGGTCTCTTTGATCAATGTCTCCTTGATATGCGGTATCTTGAGTGCCCAGGGGTCTATGGTCAGGGCCGTGCGTTGTGAGGGGGAACCAATTGTCATCTTAGTGAGGATAGGTGAGTGGTCTGAGATACCGCGTGCAAGGCATCGGGACTCGGAGAACTCATGGATATCTTGTGCGTGCGTGAACATGTGATCGATCCGTGATTGGCTGTTGTGGGCCCCGGAGTGGAACGTAAATTGTGAAGTAGTGGGGTTGAGTCATCGCCAGATATCAACGAGGCCCATGGCGGACAGGAATTCGGCAAGTTGGGATCCCCCCAAAGGGTCTCTGCGTGGTGGGAGGCTATCTATGGCGCCATCCACTGCAAGATTGAAGTCCCCCCCCCAGTACTAACAAGCCAAGCGGAAGATCCAGAAGGAGTTTTCCTAGGTCCTGCAGCGTGAGGCGCTGCAGCCCAGGGGGGGCATATGTCGATATAACATTAAGTGTCTTCCCTTCCCAGGTGCCGGATAGTGCAACGTATCTGCCTTGCTCGTCAGACCAGGTCTTGTGTATTATGTATGGACAGCCTTTACGTAGGAGTACCCCTGTCCCTCATGAGCCCGATGTAAACCCCGCATGTACAGCCAGGTGATACCCCCATCTATTCAAGGCCCTGCAGGAGTTACCAACTAAGTGCGTTTCTTGAAGAAGAACGATGTCTGGTGCCTGTCGCTTCAGATATTGGAGAACTATCCCTCGTTTGATTTTATCCCCAAGACCGTTGACATTCCACGTGAGGAACTTAAGATCTACGTGTGATCCCATATGTGGATAGACAACCGACCCGTGTGAATTCGGAGTGGAGGAAATATGATACTGGTCGCGCCCTGTTGGCGCACCATGTAAGTGGCTGTGAAGTGTAACTGTGCGCCAGTCTGTTCCATCATGTAGTTCCCTGCGGCCCATTAGTAATGTACAAGGGTGTCTCTCGTGATTCCCATGCCAACTCAATGTGAGCATATATAGTGACCTGTGTTGTTGTCTGAAAATAGTACTGCTGCATAGAACTAGAACTACAAACATTACCCCTCCCAACTCCCAGAACTCCCTCCACCCCCCTCCCTGCCTCCCTGCTAGACGGATTCGGGTAACCTGTACCCCCAAGAGTGCAGAGTGCTCGTCGCCCACCCAACCCTTTCATGGGGGAAAACGAGTACCTATCCCACACCTCCCATCCCAAATAACAAGACATTTCAATTGAGCCTAAGGAACTGTTACATAACACAGATTATACTCATCTCAGTTCCTGAGTGTGGTTCATGTGGCCCACAAGTGAGAACAGTCAACGTTGTTCAAGGGCGGAGACCTATGGCAGAACAGCACATTTCGTTGCTAATGTCAGGTCCATATCTTGCTCTGCTCTAGTCTATGGTAGTCGGACACCATCAAGACAGTTGGTCCTACAGCAGCTTTCGGAACTAAGTTGCCCCATCCGGTGCGTGTGTTTCCAATAGATACTTTACGTTCCCATGCTCTGGGGGACGTTGGAGGTACTATTGGCCGAGGCCTTCAATGCTGTTTTCACTCTGAACGCCCCCCAGCCCCCAGTTTCCGTCGTTCATCGAGCCAATCCATCACCTCGGTGGGATCCATGAAAAACCAACTCTTGCCATCGGCCTCCACTCACAATTTCGCGGGAAATAGCATAGCGTATTTGATCTCGCAATCCCTGAGGGCCTTTTTGGCTTCCAAGAATGAGCGTCTCTGTTTCTGGACCTTGTTGGTGAAACCGGGGAAGAAAGTTATAGTGCTGTTCTCAAATCGGAGAGGGGGTGCAGTACGGGCCGTTTGAAGTATGTGATCCCTATCCCGGAAGTTGAACACTCTCGCAAGGATAGGACGCGGGGGTGCCCTGGGTCTAGGTCTACCCCCGGGGACTCAGTGGGCTCTCTCAATTGAGAAATAGTTGGATAGGCTTTGGACCCGTAGATGTTTGGTCACCAGTTCTTCAACAAAGAGGTCTGCGGCCGGCCCCTCTGCCCGCTCGGGAACCCCCAGGATACGAATGTTATTTCTCCTCGACCTCCCCTCATAGTCATCGAGCTGGGACACCAGGAGTTCTGTCTTCTGCTGCAGTTCTAGAATCTGCTTGCCCATATCCGATACGTCCGAGACCAGTTCTTGGGTGGTGCTCTCTACTTCCTTCACCCGAGAGTCCATATTGCGGAGGTCAGCTCTGAGGAGGGAGATGTCCTTGGCCATGGAATCAATGCGGCCCTCTAGCGAAGTGCGGACCCCATTAATGGCGGCCAGCACATCCTGGAGCATGGGTGGAGCCTGCTCGTCTCCGTGCACTTGCGTGTGCTGTTCTGATTCTGGCATTACAGGACCCCCTTCCGCAGCCTTGAGGGAGGCAAATTTATAAATTTTCTGTTGGTGCGTCGATCGACTGCCTTTGGATGTCGCCATTCTGGTCCTATGGTCGCAGGACCACAGCCCAACGGTACTCGCCGCCGCCTACCGCAGTACACACTGCGTGGCCTGTCAGGTTTTCCGCTTAGCTGCGGGTCCGTCGCCCAACTGGGGGAATCTGGGAGGTCACAGGCTCCAGGTAGGGTGGCGCGCTGATCGTTTTAGCACAGGGCGGTCAGGCGGAACGCACTGCACGGGTCTCCACTTGTCTCGGGTGTAGTGGCCTTCAATTAATCCCCCTGCGTCACCTGCTTGCTCGTTATGGGGGCCCCCGCTGCCCACTGCTGGCCGTTTGGGTACAATGACAGGTGTCAGCATTGGAAGAGCTGGTTGCGAATCAATTGCTGGTTCTGGCGCGGTGGCCCCCCTCTATAAAGTAGGGCAATGGCGTCTGATGAATATGTCAGGGCCAGGCCGGGCTCCACAGTGTCCCCCGCTTCTCTCATCGCCCAGGGGATGCAAAGTCTCTGACCGCTAGCTCCAGCACCCGGGGCAGCACTTCAGGGCTTACTGCAAATCACTTGGTGGTACTGGCGCCTTTAATCGCGGCTGGCCCCCCCTATACAGCCAGGTAATGGCTTCTGGCAAACGCACCGGGGCCGGGCCGGACTCCACAGTGCCCCCGCTTCTCACAGCTCCCGAGGGGAGGTTCAGTCTTTGGCAGCCCGCCCTAGCACCCGGGGCAGCTCATCAAGGGCCCACAGCACAGCACCACCACTCCTTCCGCAGGGAGTCTTCCGCAGCGGGGGGGTCCGCGCGCAGGTTCGCAGTGTTTCTGTGCGGGTGGGGGTCGCGCACTTTGACTCCGGTGCCGGCCCCACACCCATATGTGCCCCCTCACCTCGGCAGATCCGCCACGCAATGCCGTGGTCTCCACAGGCCGCAGGGTCACCGACGTGCAGGTCTTTTCCGATCCGTGGAACACGCCGGTCGGAGCAGGTCAACGGTGGTGTGCACCAAGCCCAGGGTCCATACACATTGCCGGGGGGGTCACGCATTCCGCACTCAGCGCCGGCCCCTCACCCGAGTACTCCGGCTCACGTCCGGCCACCGTGTCACGCCAGCCCGCGGTCTTCAAGGCCCCAGGGTCGCAGCTACACTGGATACGGTGTTCCTCTGAGCTCGCAGGCCGGGCCGGCAGTCATGGGCTCACGGATCTCTGCGGACGACAGTACACGGTGTGTACGTCCCGGGGACGGATATAGGACAGGATAGATTGGGATTTAAGGTCGCGGGTGTCGGAGCCGCTTTAGCAGGTGGCCATCTTCGTCGGCTGTCGGCCAAGCCCCCCAGATTCCCCATTCTTGACCCATGTAGGTTTTTTAATGAGAACCCAAGATGCAATCCGAATTTCTCTTTCAGATACATGTTTAGTAAATCAAAATAGAGTTTCTGTTGTTTTTGCTTTAACAAAACATTTATCCTTACTGCCAAAGTATCATATGTTTTCACACCAATTTGAAAATCAAGCCATGTAGGTGAAATTTTGGATCTGCTCTTTCTTCCTCTTAACAATTCAAAAGGGTAAACCCAGTGGTTGAATGTGGAGTAGTATGATAAGTATTGATTTTATCTCTTAGGAAACTGTATACATCAAGACCTGAGGCAAGAGCAATTAGATTAGGAAGATATTTAATGTCAGAATCAATGATGAACATTTTCATGAGAGTTGAAGTAAAATGCGTTCCGTTGTCCATCACAATTTCTCTCGGTGTACCTTCAAGAGAAAAAAACATGTTGGAGGAAATTTAAAACATATTGGGTGGACGTTGACTCCACAAAAGAGAAATAAATCCACTTGGAAAAATAGTCAATGAGGACTATAAGAAACCTATTGCATGAAGGAAGAAGAGTGAATGGACCAGCAAAATCCAAAGCTACCTTCATCCAAGGTCCATCAGGTAAAGATACAGGATGCAACGGTTTATTAGCAGTTTTCCAGTGCTTATCAGACATGATGCACTGAGGACATAAACTCACAAAAGAGGTAACATGTGCATTCATGGCAGGCTACCAATAATGCTCCTTTAATTTTTTGCAAGTGGTCGTGATACTCAGGTGTCCTTCATGAGCTATTATCAGTAAATGTGGCCTAAGAGAAAGAGGAGGAATGAATTTACCATTCCTGGTGCATGCTTGATTTTCAATAGAGAGCTCAGGAGAGACTTGAGCAAAGGTTCTTAATTCATCAGGAAGATTACGCAAGGGAGGCCAACTACTCCTAATGAGCTCAAAGACCTCAGCTTGGGAGACAGCTTCCAACCAGTCCTTTCCAGAAATGACCTCACAACAGGAAGACACTGCATCAAATGCAACAACCACACATTCACAATCTTCTCTGATGTCATTATCAATAGTCAGAGGTAAACGTGAAAGGCAATCAGCCCGAAAATTCCTTCCACGCTGTATATACTTTATGACAAAATGGTATTCTTGTAATTTCGAAAGTAAACGTACCAGGTGGGATGATGCCTCACATAGACCATTACCTTGTAGCAGAAACACAAGTGGTTTGTGATCAGTTAAAATTTCAAATGAACAGCCCCACAAGTAAGTTTTAAAATTTTGGACAGCCCAGACACAAGCCAAGGCTTCTCTTTCTATGGTGCTGTAGTGTGTTTCAGCCTCTGAAAGAGCTTTAGACGCAAAGACTATGGTGATCTCCTTTCCATTGACTTTTTGCCCAAATACTGCACCAATGCTCTTCATGCTAGCATCCACAGAGATAATGCATTTTTGGCCTGCAATAAAAATACTAGAGGCAGGGGCAGTCACAACCAATTGTTTAAGATTAGTAAAAGATTCATTGGTTTCATCATTCCAAATGAATTTGACCCCTTTTTTTAGAAGATGTCTTAAAGGTTGAACTGCACATGCATAAGATGGTACAAAACGTGCATAATATTCACAGAGACCAAGAAAATATCTTTAAGAATCATCTCTCAGCAGGTACAGGAGCTTTAAAATGGCTTCAACTTTGCAAAATTATGGTTTGATGCCATTAAGCATAATAGTGTGACCCAGGTAATCCAAATTTTGAACAACAAATTTACATTTTTCTGACTGTATGGTTATGCCTCTTGAGTTAAGAATGTTTAAAACTCTGTCCAAGATCAACAAATGCTCTTCTCTAGTCTCAGTAAACACAAGAATATCATCTTGGAAGGTTTGGACATTCTTGAGATCTTTAAATAAAATGTCCATAACCTTCTGAAAGAAGCTTGCCGCCGAAGCAAGGCAAAAGGTAGCCTTAAGTACTTAAAAGCCCCAAAGGGTGTTATGAAAGTGGTAAGTTCTTGGGACTCAGTAGATAAGGCTATTTGATGGTAAGCATAGTGCAAATCTATGGTTCAAAAATTCTTGGCTTGGCCTATATTGGACAACATTTCTTGGATGTGCGGTAGTGGGTGACAGTCAACAATAATATTACGATTAAGGGATCTCAAGTCCACACAGAGATGAAGGTTTCCATTCTTCTTTTTGGCCAAATCAATGGGAGATACCCATTCCAACGAGTCTGTGGGCATAATGATACCTTCTTCTGTAAGCTTGTCAAGTAATATTCTTAACTCAAAGCGAACACTAATAGGAACAGGTCTGACTTTATGAATGATGGGTAAAGCATTCTTCTTTAATCTGATCTCAAGCTCAAAACCATTGACAGTTCCTAACTTATCCTCAAAAACTGCCAGGAATTTGTGCATAAGACTGGCCACAATATCGCCCATTGAATCATCTGAAAGAGACAGTAAAGGCATTTCTCCCAGGACAATGGGATGTTTGTGACCCGGTTTAAGGTATAGGCCCAGTTTAGCTAGAGCCATCCAGCCAACAAGGTCTTTGCCATTAATAGCTACATAAATTTTGGTATGTACCTTCTGCCTAAGATTCTTAAATCCTCAAAGAAAAAACAGAGGAGATCAATTTCATTATCCCCAAATGCTTTGGGACAAATGTCGGGTGCATTTAGTTCAAGTGTAGAAGGCCATAATGAATGAAATGTACTGTCAGCTAAAACTGTTATGGGCGCACCTGAATTGGCCATATCTTGCAGAGATTTCTCTCCAATCTAAGCTTGACAAAACGAACCCTCTATTTTGCCTAAATCCTGTCCATTTTCAATAGTGAGTACAACATTAGACAAATTGTATGTGCAATCACAAACAGTATTTTCAGAATAGTCCTGCCCAGATCCATGTTGTAAGTCAACACTATGTATACTTGTTTTACGAACAGTTCCCTGTGACCTACAAACCGTGTGAAAATGTCCAAATTTCTTACACTTGATGCATTTTTTCCCAATAGCAGGACATATGGGATTGTTACCAATATGAGTCTTAGAGCCACAACGATAACACACAGCTTGTTTCTTTCTATCCTTACTAAATTGATGGCAAAGATGGTAGTATCATCATTTACAAGTGCCACAGAAGGACGTCTCTCGTCAGAAGCTAGGGCTTGAGTTAATAAGATGGAACATTCAATACTTTTAGCAATGTCAATCACTTCAGAAAGTGAAGGATTGCGACAGGTAAGTAATCTCTCCTTCATCTTCTAAGAGAAACAATTGAAAACGAATTGATCGCTAATATTGGTGTCAACTGAATTCAAATTCACAAGGAGCAGCTAAGACACGCAAAGCAGCTATATACTCTTCTACGGTTTCATCGCAAGCCTGTTTGCGCATAAAAAAACTATGCCTATCTACCAATACACTGGGTTCCTCAGAATATTGTTTTTTAAGTCTTTCTTTAGCCTCAATATACACATTCCATACAGAATCACCCGCAGGGTGAGGTATAACAGGAAGATTGTCAAAAACATTCTGTCCTGCAATAACCAGATGACTGAAAAGCAATGCGTGTTTCCTGGCAGGTGTGGAATCAAGACCATCTATTCCAACTAGGTAACTTTCAAAGTTGCGAAGCCATCACTTCCATTTAATTTCTGGTTTGCCCGTTTTCAGTAAAAAAAGGAGGAGGATGTAAAACATTCTGAGAAGAGGCCATAGCTGAAAAAGAAAACTGTTAAAGCATAAAGAAAAACAACATGAATAAATAGAACAAATTGCTGGAAAAACAAATGTATAAAGCACAATTCAGAAGCAAAGAAAGATGGCAGCTGAAAGTACGAAGTAGACAAAATCAGCAGCGGCAGACTAGGCAGTCCAAGCAGTCCAACCTTTATAAGTCTATTGGAAACGTAACTCTAATGACGGGCCCATAAGTCATTATCACAGTTAGCTATATCAAAGGTCCTCTGATGAATGCTTTGGTAGAGCTAAAAGGGACTAAGTAATGAAAGTCGGAATGCTATCCCCTCATGAGGACCTACAATGAAGGAAAAGCTAAACATCAATAATTGTCAATAACATTAGTAAAATAACTCAATAACTCATGAAAAAGGACAGACACTGTTCCTGTCTTATTATTTCTTCTTGTTATTTATTTCATAATATGAATGAATGGTCAAACACAAATACACAAATTAGAATATCTGCGCTTTGAATAAATGTTACAGAATAAATTAACAATAAGAAGCATCCCATTTCATAATACATCAACAAAAAGGTATAGAGGAATGAGAGGGAGAGAGAGAAAAAATTATTGCAAAGACAATATATGTAAGATTAACAGTTTCTCATACGAACCTAGAATTACTGATGCACAGCGTGCATTCAGTCTGAAAAGCTAACCTCTCGGCCAAAAGGGTATAGCACAAGCAACATCACCAGCTGATGATGTGCAAAGTCATTAGGAAAGTCTTTGATATTGCAGGAAATCACACCAGCCAGAGTAAAAGATCAGCACGGCATTCAGCATACCACAGACACAGGGTCAGGTCACCAATCTTGTGAACAAGCCGATGATGATTTTCTCACACACATTTTTATAGTTCTTCACTCTCTTATCTTCAATAAATGTTTCATTTTCTCTCCTCCTTTCAATCGCTATTGGACAAGTCCCATCGGGTGACCATCATCTGAGCTCTATTTTACACACATTTCTAAACGACTATTGTCCTAACACATTACATCAGTTCCAGAGAGAAGGAAAGGAAATACTTGATACATAAGTATATAACTGTTGAAACAGTTTATACTGAAAACTACCTCGTCTCTTGTTTAGACAGGAAAAACCCCAAAACGTTTATTCAGAAATAGGCTAATATTTGCATTCTAAGGAAGCATTTGAAACTTTTGAAGGACAGGAGCACGGAAGCACATCCTCTAACATTTCTAAGGCCTACATTATTTCAGCAAAGGAGAGAATTATTTCTAAAGATTTATGAAGACTTTCACGAAGAATAAAAGCTTTTTCTCTCGAGCTTGTCGTGTCTCTGCATTTTAGGAGACATAAATCACATTCAATTAGACAGACAGGATACTCAGTAATTATTCATTAATTACTAATCACCTACATTTCTCAACTAACATCGTATAGGTTTTTGTCTATGTTAATTTCATTACTTCGAGGAAGCACTTGTCGAGTTTCATTTACACATTTTCACACTGTACTACATATTTTCACGTGTTAGTGATAATCCATCTTTAATTAGTTTATGTTAATTCACTCTTACAGGCAGATTACATTGAGCAGAATCAATTACAAAAATCGTGCTCCATCAATCCCCCATCTGATGTTATTACAAACCATCACAATATCCTTTATCAGATTACTATCTGATAACCCTTCAGAACGCAGTTTCCATTGTTCTCATCTGTTTCAGCCTAACACCTTCAATATCTTTCATAACATCATAATAAACACCTTTCCGATCTTCCATTTCTATTTCTTCTCTTTTCCTTTTTCTTGCTTTCCGCTTCACATCTTTTGTTCTATTTTTGCAACATTTGTAAAGCAAAATTACTATTAGTATGCCTGTAGCAATAGCAACTATCAGAGTTAGTATCCTTCCTAATAAGCTATTAGCAAATGTTAAAAACCAGTTACCTACTGAAGAGAAACCCTTACCAAGTTTCTCCCAAGCACCATCAATCTTCAGTTCAGCTAAATCATCATGTTAATGCGTAATGTTACTAATATATCCCTGCAAATCTCTACTCTTATCAGGAATATAAGTGCAACATTGTTGAATTTTCAGCATACTACAGACTCCGCACTCTTCTGCCAATAATACATATAGAGCAAGTCTATTTTGTAAAACCATGGTTCTCATAGCAACCATTTCAGTATCAATCATTAAAAACCTACCAGCAGTAACCGTTGATAAACGATCAACCACTGTAGATACATTTCTAATCTTTGGTGAATTTAGAATCACCCCTACTGAAGGTATCAATGCACCAAATATATCACCCACAATCTCTGCAGCACTTATTCCCCTTTTACTTCGTGTTAGTTTCTTTCCATTGGTTCCATGTTTTTCACCAACATGGTAAATTTTAGGGAAGACAATTCCCATATAACAACATCCATACCAAAGTTGTGGCAACCTATAATATGCTTTCTTACCACACACATAATAAACTTCAGGGAAAACAGGATCAGTACCACCTCTCTATCCCCAACCCCCTGTAATTAGGAAGGTATGTTCATATTCACTAGAACCAATGAAAAAAATATTATATGCTGTTTTCTGCCTAAGTAAGCAAAGCTTTCCTCTAAGAGGCCTATCCAAAGTCATTGCAGCATAAGTCTCACTCTTTTTGTAATTGCCTTCTTTATGTGCCCAAGGTGGTTCCCTTGTTTTTTGCTCTGTAGCTTTTCTCTTAAATTCTCTACATCTATCTTCCACAGTGTTAATGAAATCTATTTCCACACTATGTAATTTACAAGTCAGATTATTTCGATGGGCATAAACTGTGTCTATTGTTTTAGTAGTATGAAAAAACCCACCCATGTACTCAGCATTTCTAACACTATACACTATATTCAAATTCCTTCTAATAGGAACTTCTGAAAAAAATAGATCAAAATTTGAGTAATAAAACTGAAACTCCTATTTACCACAGAACAAACTAGTTAGTACACAACACGAAATTCAATATGTTAGTGGAAGGTGGTGATAAGTCACCCTTCTGACACAGACGTAGGTAATTGCATGCACACATAACAATCTCTCGCATCCATTGTGTTAACATATTCATACAGCAATTTAGTAAAGACATTTAATGAAAAATCGTTATTAGATTTGTCCTGGTGTAAATCACTCCCTGTTAATTCTCCAATATTATTCTCTGAATCTTCTTTCAGATCTCTTTTAACATCTATAGTTGCTTGCTCATTCTTATAGTAGAATTGACAACATTAATAAACATAAAATGTGGTACTATAAATGTTAATATCAACCACACAAACATTGTTATTAAAACACATACAAGACAAACATTAAGACATTTTCGCCTAAATAAACCCTGATTCTGTTTACCATTCTCAGTTTTAATTCTATCCATTCTACAAAAATTGAAAAAATAAGTCAAAAATGAATTTTGCTAGACTAGTTTCAGGTTATGCAGCCCACACCTTTTTAGAGCCTCAAGCTCCTCTCCTCTTTACAATTCTACACGATTCTTCAGAGTTTTGAATCTTGCTCCAAAATCATTTATTTTAATAAATCTCCTCTCTCTTTTTCTGCACCGTTTTCAAATGGAACAGTTCATTTAAGGTGGTTCACATGAATTTCCTCTTGAACAGAACTGAAAAAACTCTTTTTCCCAATCATTAGCTGTGGCAGCCAAATATGTCCACTCTGGTGCTGCGTACTTCTTGCTTGGTACTTTTATTCTTTTTGTTCTTCGCACTGGATTTTCTTCTTCTTCTGTTTCACTTTGCTCAGGTTGGCTAGATATTTCAATCACTGTCTCTGGAATTTTTTCATTTAGAGAATATTTCAGTTTCTTTAGTCCTTTTGGCCACTTGTCACCTTTCTTTATTCTTTATTCATTTGCATTGTCATTTTCAAATGTCACAGTACTTTCTTTTGATGAATCCCTTTTTCTTTTTTCTTGATTTCCTTCAGGAATTATCTCATTATGAACGATGTTAGTGACAATATCACCTTCTTGAGACCCAATCACTTGTGCCCACTCTACTTGTCTCTCAGCTTGTCTAGGAACACTTTCTTGCCCACTTTGTTCTTCTCCAATGAGATCTTCACTTTCAAGTGGACTTGGGACTCTTCGTGTATGGCTGGCATGAATCCAATTCGGCAAACCAGCACACTTAACAGCAGTCTTTGTCACCAATATCACTTGATACGGACCATGCCACCGAGGTTCTAGGCAAGACTTCCTTCCGTGCTTTTTGACTAGCACCCATTCACCAGATCATGACCCTGTTCTTGCTGTGTTGTTGTTGTAACTTCTCCAACCTGGTGAGACACCAAACGCACCACATCAGGCAATCCTTTACAATAGTCCACTACCAAATCATCAGTAACGTTCATCAGTTGATTTGCTGGGACTGCTGGCTGTCTCATAGCCCTTCCCATCACAATTTCATGTGGGACAGTCCTGTTCTTCAGTCTGGGATACTTCTCAGGCTCATTAATACTAATGGCAATGAATCTGGCCATTTTAATGTTGTGGATGCACAAACTTTAGCCAATCTAGATTTTATTGTGCCATTCAACTGTTCAACCACACCTGAAGCCTCAGGTCAGTAGGTACAGTGCAGTTTTTGTTCAATTTGCAATGCTGCACAAATCATCCAAATTATTTCATTATTAAAATGTGTTCCCCTATCAGGTTCTAATGAGACTAGGAAACCGAACCTAGGAATTATCTCTCTAAGAAGCAATTTAGCAACTGTTAGATTGTCATTATGTCTTGTTGGATATGCCTCAACCCAATGAGAAAATAGACAAACGATCACAAGAACCTATTTTAGTCCTTGGCAAGGAGGCATTTCAATAAAATCTAACTGCATTCGAGTAAATGGACCTGCAGCTTTGCCAATTCGTCCCATGCTGACAACTGAGACTTTCTGCAATAACCCTGAATTTAGGGTTAAACCACACTTGTTTGAAGAGCCTAATCATAGCGTTTCTTCCTATATGTGTTGGTCCATGATAAACCCTAGCCATTTGTGACAGTAAACTATCTGGCATTACTGGTCTTCCATCAGTATAAATCCATACTTCATCATCTGGTCTTCGTGTACAACCAGATTTAATCCACCCTTATTTCTTTGAATCACTCGCTTCATCTTGTAATATCCTTATTTCATCCCATGTTTCAACAGATGAGAACATCAATCTACATTCTGTTTGAACATTTTGCTCTTTTGGTTGTTCCACATTAATTGAATATGAATTTAAAGCACAAAAACGTGCTATTTCATTTGCATAGCGACTGCCCACAGTAATGTATTCACAACCAGATCTGTGTGCTGGACATTTCACCACCCCAATTTGTGCCGGCAATTGTAGTGCCATCAGTAGATCCTTTACACACTCTCCATTTCGTATTGGTGAACCCGAAAAGGTCAAGTATCCACGCTGAGACCACAACTGCCCAAAATCATGAACAACCCCGAATCCATATTGACTGTTTGTAAATATGGTTACTCTCATTTGTTTTATTAAACTACAGGCCCTTGACAAGGCATTCAGTTCCGCCACTTGCGCTGAACTCACTCCTTTCAACCATGAAGCTTGAACCACACTCGTCACGGTGCATATTGCACACGCAGCTCGTAAACATCCTTCAGAATCTCTTAAACATGATCCATCCACAAACAGCACAATATCAGACTCTGGCAATGGGGTATCTTTGATATTAGGCCTTGGTTTCGTACACAATTCAGTCACATCCAGACAATCGTGATCTGCTTCATCCAAAACAACCTAACAACCTGGAGTAGGTAATAATGTAGCTTGATCGAAACTCATAAATCTTACCACTGTGACATTCTCTGCACCCAATATCACTTGCTCATATTTTGTTAACCGCCTGCTTGTAAGATGCTGTGTTTAAGTTCGTGTTAACAAAATCTCAATTGAATGTGGTACATACACTTTCAAAGGATGACCCATGACTCACTCTGTTCAAGACTCACACAAGTAGCAGCAACTGCTTTTAAACATCCTGGTAATGCTGCAGCTACAGGATCCAAAGTAGTGGAGAAATATGCCACTGCTCTCCGTGCTGTTCCATGTGTTTGCATTAGAACTGACAGTGCGCACCATCACGTTCATTACAGAACAATGCAAATTCCTTTTCAAAATCTGGCATCCCTAACACTGGTGCTCGACACAAACTGTCTCACAACTCAGGAAATGTTTTCATGCAAGATGAATTGGATCTGTCACATCTTTGTTAGTCAAACTCTGCAATGGCTTGGCTATCAGTGACAAGTTTAATATCCACTGCCTGCAATATCCAACCATCCAAAAACATTCGAACTTCTTTCTGCGTTTCTGGTGGATTCATTTGCATAATAGAATTAATCCGATCCTGAGAGACTTTCCTAATTCCTTTTTCAATGATATGGCCCAAATAAAGAACTTATTTTTTATAAAATTGCAACTTTGCTGGTGACACTTAATGCCCACTTACTGCCAAATGGTTCAGTAGAGCAATTGTATCTGTCACACAGTCTTCCTTTGTCTTGGATGCAGTCTTTTTGCATTACAATGTCTCTAAACATTTCTTCAATATCTGATTGAATATTGAGGGACTCGGCACCATGCCAAAGCACAGTTTCCAAACCGGAACGCAAATAAATATTGGCTATCCGGATGTAAGGGTATCGAGAAAAATGCTCGACAGATCATTTACTGAAAACCATTCTGCATTACATGGAATTTGATATAGGATCACAGCTGGATTAGGTACAATTGGACAACAAGGTATAACAATTTGGTTTACCTTTCTCAGGTCCTGTACGATCCTATATTTCCAATTAGATTTGCGAACTACCATTATGGTTGTATTTTGTATGGACTTCCTAAAATCTCTATCATTATTCCAAGTTCAATCAACATCTCGATCACAGGTGTTACTTCTGCAATGGTCTCAGGACTCATTTTATAAGGTGGTATTTTTGGAAATTCTGCATTTGGCTTTACTGTAATCTGAATAGGAGTAACTCCTTTCATTAATCCAATGTCTTTCCCTGTAAAATCCCACACATCAGAGAACACCGTATCTTTCAATTCAACAGGCAAATCATTTGCTGTAAATAGTGGGTACAAATCATTCACTTCCGTTCTCTGTCTTGCTAATTTTTTTTTTTTTAAATAATATTTTTATTTGCAAAGACAAAAACAGCACAGTACAAGCAATTGTCAGTTGACCAGAATCGAGCACAATATAATGATAGTCATTCCACCACATAGCCACCCATGTGTATAGACTTATTTTCCCAATTAACCTTCGTTGTTTAATAAATCTTGCAACCCTCCCGCCCGCCGATTGAGCTCAGTTGTAGGGGATATACATATTTCACCTCTGTACACATTCCATTTTGACCAATTTCGATCCCATTTTTTCAGGCACCCCCTACTTTTGAACACATCCTTCTCTGCGACCATTGCCCTGTCCATGTCGCCTTTCCATCCCGCCAGTACAAGCGGATCACCCACTCCCCATTTTTTTTGCAATATTACGTTTTGTCCAAGCCCACCCCAGTGATACCCATGATTGTTCAGTTTGAGTTAAGTCCGTCGCCTCCCATATGTTCAGTAGGCAAGGTTTCGGAGAGGGATGTAACCCCTTCCCACCCACATCTTCCATACACATTGTGACTGCTTTCCAGTATTTTGAAATAATGGGGCACTCCCATAGTGTATGAAAAAAGGTCCCCTCCATGTTGCACCGACGAAGACACAGGCCATCAGCTCTCCTTCCCATCTTTACCAGGACATTTGCTGCTAGATACGTCTGATGCAGAATCTTGAGTTGGATCAGTCGCAGCCTCATAGGGATAGCGATTTCCCTAAAGGAGGCCAAGGCATCCCGCCAGTCATCGTCATCTAATTCCCCCACTTCTGTCTCCCACTTTTGTCTGAGTTTTATCAAAGGATCGGGTCAGTTGTTTATTAGTTTTTTGTACGTTAGAGAGATGGCCTTTTTGGCATTGGATCTAACAGCAGTGTATCTTCTAGTGGGGAGGATTCTGGGATCTGGACGTCTCTAGGTATCACTGCCTTCAGGGCATGGCTAATTTGCAAATATCTAAAGGTTCTGCCTTGCTAATTTGAAAATAACGTCCTCATCCTTTGTATGAAACGCTATTCCATCTGGTGTACAATAAATGAAACAGTTCATCTTACACAGTAAATCTCTTCCCAGTAGATTAACGGACTCGTGTCACACACAACACATTTGTGTAGTTCTTTAAAACATTTCCAATTTTATACTTTCATTGGTTTTGTTACTGGTGTTTTAATCAATTTGTTTGAAACGCCTACAACTTGGATACTTTCTCCCGAGAGGGGTAGGTTTGGGATTTCCACAGTTCTCGCAGTGAAACGGATAGCACCAGTATCTACGAGGAAAGTAATAGCATTACCATCAACCTCGCCATCCACATAGGGACCTGACTGATCTACCTCTGGAGATGCACAAATAACGCACTCTTCCTCCCCCCTCAGGCACCGCCATTGTGATGTATCTGAATCACTCTCCTCTGTTTGCATCAAATATTGTGAAGCCACCTGCACATTCAAATTAATTTGACCATTCGTATGAAAACCCATATTCGTATTGTATCTTTGTACTTGACCATTCACATCCTGATTTGGCATGGGAGCTTGTGGTATTTGCAAACCATGAACATTACCGTTTGATACTTGAACTTGTGAATTTTGGTTCTGCATCTGATTCATCTGATTCACTTGCACCTGATGATTTTCATTCTGCATCTGATTCAGATCATATATTCCTGATTCTCCTGTGTTAATCAACAGATTCCTACACTCGCGTCGCCAATGTCCAAATTTACCGCAAACGTGACAAGGAAATTTCTTTATCAACTCCTCTTTATCTCTGAAATTGCCTCTACCTCTTCCCTGTGCCATCGGTACCATTTGCGTCACAGTATTGCCATTTGAAACTACACCTTTCATACCATTAGTAGTCTGACCATTCCCTTGGTATGTATTAATCGAATCTCCATTTAAGTATCCTCCTTTCTTTGCTGATTTCATTTGTGCTAACATTAATTTCTCTTTTAACTTTTTATGTCTCATTTCTATGTCATCACCGCAGTACTTTGCATAATGAAGTATTTCATCGACTGACTTACTCTGCGAACAGATTAAATGCTGCTGCATCATAGCACTTGTTTCTGGTCTCAAACCATAAACAAACCTGTATACAAAATGACCCATATCCTTTTCTGTGAGATTTTCTATACCACTGAACTGTTTAAACACTTGAAGAAGCCTCTCATAATATGCATGCAGTGAGTACTTTTGAGTACTTTTGAGTTGTTCGGTCAATCCTCACCCAATCTGTTACTTTTGGAGAAATCTTCCCTTTCAAATATGTAATAACCTGATTCTATTTTTTCATGACCTCTTCTGAAGGTGCTCCGGTTTATGGATCTCTTGGATATTCTTCCTTTGGCCAATCAACAGCAATTTTACACTCAACCCATAAATCTGCTGGAACCACAATATCAAAAAGACCATCTAAGTCTTTCCACAAAACCTTAGAGACTTTAATGAATCTCTCAACTTGTTTGTACCATTCGACAGACTTTTCTCTCAATCTAGGATAATCATTCGTAAATGATAATATATCCTGTCTCGACCATGGAACTCTGAACAAAACCACCTCCAGGTACTTCTCTCATTGGGTATGCTGCTGCAATTACATCAACTGTCTCTTTCTCTGCTTCTTTCACATGATACAATGGCAACACAGCACTCACTGTAATATTTGCATCTTCCATCTTTTTAGCCCATCTTCCTTTCCATCTATCTAGTTCTCCCCATCGTCTCAAAGTACTTATCAAGTCTTTAATCTGCAATCTCTTCCCTGAAACATTCAGATTTTCCAAATCTTTGTCAGTGAAATCTAATCTATATGTCTTTTGTAAAGCTTTAGATTTTTCAATATCAACTCCATACATCTGTGCAACTTCAGCAAATGTTTCATGCAAGCTTCTCGCCTTTCTCTTAATATTCTTACACATAAACAACAACTCATCTTTTTGATATTTATTCAATCTTTCTGGGCTAATTGTACCTGAAATCATTTCTTCTAAATCTACCTTCAATTTACTCACATCTAAATAGGCATCTTTATTATTCTGCCCACAACAACCAGGAGCTATCTCTCTAATCCTATCATCTAATTCTTCTGGCGATGGACCTAATGATCTCTTTATATCTTCACCTGCTTCACTTCTTGGTCTACTCGGTGTCTGTGTATGCGTCATTCTCTTCTCAACTGGCATTAATTTCTTGGGATCAAGATATATAACTCGTTTCGGTGTTTCATTCACCTTCTCTGAAATATCGATTAACTGTCCTACTTCTACCGTTCGTCCCACTATTTTCATTTGATCTCTCTTTGAATCTAGTTGTCTCTCTATATTTTGTATGAGAATATTCATTACTCCTTTCTGGAATTGTTAAAGCATGCACTCGAGTAAGTCCTTGTCCATCTTTATATATTGGAACTATCGGGCCAATGGTCACTGGAACTGACAAAACATCTGGATACAATATTGTTTTTAATCTCACTGTCTCCTCTCTATTTGCATTTTGAATCTGTCTCATATTTTCATAGGATTTATTCACTTGCTCTTCAATTTAAATGAAAGGCGCACTTGGTGCAGTATTCGATACAACACTAGATGAAACACTAGTGTTTGAATTATTCTGCTCCTCTTGGTAAGGTGGAGGTCTGTTCATTAATAATTCATTCAAAAAGTCTTCATCAAACTCATCTGTACTAGCAATTAAGCCTGTATCTTTTTCTTGTAGTTCAGTATTTTTCTTTTTCTCTTTACATTTTCCCCCTTCACTTGTTTTTGCTAGCATAACAGGAAACATTCCAGTTCCTTCAACCGTATCTCTTCTCCACAATTTTTTTCGAACATCCCATTTTGCTTCAGAATACCTACTCACTGTATTCTTATAGCTATTCTGTTGTCTGTCTCTCTCTCTTTTATATGCCTCATAGTCCCACTCTTCAAGAGCTTCATACTGCATGGGTCTTGGATTTGGACTCAAATTATTCATTCGTCTTCTCAAATTCTCCAAAATCCTAGTATTAAAGGTACCATTTTCTGGAAAAGCCAAATTACTATCTTGCTCTGTATATCTCATCCAATTTTCTAGCCAGGTACACGTATGATAACCTCTTTCCAATGCCATATATGATGCTGGCGTTCCTTCAGGAGCTATTGAAATTCCTTCTCTAATAGGTATCGGTTCATCCTTACGAAACAATGTTTTCAACAATTTCAGCAACTTCATGTTTCCATACTATCTATAAATTGTATTAGTAAAAACTCTAGCGACTCTCTTCCGTGTTATGATTTTTCTACTTCCAATCAAAGTTATTTACGCTGTCCAGTGCCAGCACGACTCACACTAACTAGCCTATAGCAGCGCGACACCTCAGTGACGTTTTTCTCATCAACTGACCAATACCAGCGCAGCTCTTTGTTACGTCAGTATAACTCCTACTACTGACCCTACCTTTACAAAATCAGTGTCAGCGTCTTCCCAGTCTTTAGACGAACAATAACAAACTACATTAAGACAGCTTGTCTGCTCCACTAAAAGAAATACGAAAGTATTTTCATATACTCCAAAAAATTCTACACTCTAGCACAACCTCGACCTGCGTGATTATGCTCTCTTACAAGTGGAAAATTCTCAGAACTTCCCCAGTTGCGCTTTCTGAAGTGACCCAAATAAACCTCCACTACTTCATTCAACAAAGTTCCCTGTGCAGTAACTTTCAGTTCGACGACTGCCTAGTACCGCATCAAAAGCAGAAAACGCACATAAACTTAGTGTATGCCACACTAAGACTGCCCTTGGGCTTATCCCGGGATCTTGGGCCTACGGCGGACCCGCTAACTTCTTTCCATTGAGGTCAGACAGACCACAACGTGACATGAAGGTACGAACTCAACATATATGTATTGCTTCAATCTGTCTCGTCTTTAACTCCGCCTCTTCATTACCTAGTATTTTAGTCTAAACTAACCATCCGATGCAACTACCAAAAACTGATGTAGTGGAAACGGTGGGGGATTTTATCATCCCACGTCCTACACCAACCTTTACAAGTCTATTGGAAACGTAACTCTAATGACGGGCCCATAAGTCATTATCACACAGTTAGCTATATTAAAGGTCCTCTGATGAATCTTTGGTAGAGCTAAAAGGGACTAAGTAATGAAAGTTGGAATGCTATCCCCTCATGAGGACCTACAATGAAGGAAAAGCTAAACATCAATAATTGTCAATAACATTAGTAAAATAGCTCAATAACTCATGAATAAGGACAGACACTGTTCTCGTCTTATTATTTCTTCTTGTTATTTCATAATATGATTGGTCAAAGACAAATCCACAAATTAGAATATCTTCGCTTTGAATAAATGTTACAGAATAAATTCACAATAAGAAGCATCTCATTTCATAATACATCAACAAAAAGGTATAGAGGAGTGAGAGGGAGAGAGAGAAAAATCATTGCAAAGACAATATATGTAAGATTAACAGTTTCTCATACGAACCTAGAATTACTGATGCACAGCGTGCATTCAGTCTGAAAAGCTAACCCCTAGGCCAAAAGGGTATAGCACAAGCAACATCACCAGACGATGATGTGCAAAGTCATTAGGAAAGTCTTTGATATTGCAGGAAATCAAGCCAGCCAGAGTAAAAGATCAGCACGGCATTCAGCATACCACAGACCCAGGGTCAGGTCACCAATCTTGTGAACAAGCCGATGATGATTTTCTCACACACATTTTTATAGTTCTTTACTCTCTTATCTTCAATAAATGTTTCATTTTCTCTCCTCCTTTCAATCGCTATTGGACAAGTCCCATCGGGTGACCATCATCTGAGCTCTATTTTACACACATTTCTAAACGACTGTTGTCCCAACACATTACATCAGTTCCAGAGAGAAGGAAAAGGAAATACTTGATACATAAGTATATAAATATTGAAACAGTTTATACTGAAAACTACCTCGTCTCTTGTTTAGACAGGAAAAACCCAAAAAAGTTTATTCAGAAATAGGCTAATATTTGCATTCTAAGGAAGCATTTGAAACTTTTGAAGGACAGGAGCATGGAAGCACATCCTCTAACATTTCTAAGGCCTACATTATTTCAGCAAAAGAGAGAATTATTTCTAAAGATTTATGAAGACTTTCACGAAGAATAAAAGCTTTTTCTCTCAAGCTTATCGTGTCTCTGCATTTTAGGAGACATAAATCACATTCAATTAGACAGACAGGATACTCAGTAATTATTCAGTAATTACTAATCACCTACATTTCTCAACTAAAATCGTATAGTTTTTGTCTATGTTAATTTCATTACTTCGGGGAAGCACTTGTCGAGTTTCCTTTACACATTTTCACATTATACTACATATTTTCAGTGTTAGTGATAATCCATCTTTAATTAGTTTATGTTAATTCACTCTTACGGGCAGAGTACATTGAGCAGATTTTATTGCAAAAACCGTGCTCCATCAGGTGCGAAGTGGGGCGGAGCATGTTGCGGTGCTAACAGGTCTTGTTGCAAACTGCAGTGCCGGTTGATGGGAGCTGCCATCAGTCGGCCTAGACTGCGGTGTGAGATGGGGGGGCGTTGTGTGACTTACGAGCGATGCCCCCAATCCTGTCGAGGTCTGGGTGAAGTGAGGCGGTGCGGAGTGCGGTGCCCACAGGCAGCGGTGCAAACAGAGGCTTGGTGGCAGCAATCGTCGTCGGTGAGACCAGGGTTGTGGTGCGAAGTGCGGTGCTGCCTTCTGCGGTGTCTTCAGGACACGGAGCCAGCAGCGGTGTTGGTGACGGTGTTGGTTGCTTTCCCCCTCTGTGGCAACTGAAACACACGGTTCCAGATGCGGTTCCCAGAGGTAAGTGAAGTATTTGCTGTCCCTGAGACTTCGTGAACAGGAGGCAAGTTCTATTTCAAGCCCTTGGAGATATTCAGCGACAAGTGAAGAAAGTTCAGTCCAGTCATTTCACTTCTCAAGGCAGAAGCAGCAACTGCAGGCCAGCCCAGCAAAGCAACAACACAGCAAAGGGGCAGTACTCCTCCTGGCAGTTCTTGTAGCTCTTCTTCTTGGCAGGTTTCTTGATACAAGCGAGTTCTAAAGTTCTGGGGTCTGGGCCCCAATATTTATACTCAGTTTCTCTTTGTTCTCTTGGGCAGAGAGTGTCTGTGCTTAGTCCAAACCAGTTTGGTCCTCTCTGGCCCAGCTCCCTGGCAGGAGGTGGAGACAGCATTGTCCAAGGCAGACCAGGCCTATTCAGGTGCAAGGAAATCTCCTCCCACTATTTTAAATGCAGCCCAGGTCTATTCAGCTCAGCCCTGACTCATCCAGAAAGGCAGGACACACCTCGACCTCCCAGTAGCTGTCTGAAGAGAATTCACATCCCCAGCCCTTGTCACTCCAAAGCCAGACAGTCAATCCACAACCCAGCAGAGGCACACCGGATGGCTAAGCAAGAACATACCTACTTTCTAAAAGTGGTATTTTCAAACACAGAACATAAAAATCATCTGTACTAAAATATGCATTTATACATTCTGAGTTCAGGCATACTAAACTCCATTCCTCTATCTTGTCCCAATGGGAAGATATACTCGTAAAATGTGACCCAGTATTTCCCATTCTATCCTAGGGGACAGATAGCCTTTCAATAGTGAAAAACGAAATATACTGTATTTCACTATCAGGACATGTCACACACATCAGTACATGTCCTGCCTTTCAAATACACTGCACCCTGCCCATAGGGGTACCTTGGGCCTACCTTAGGGGTGACTCACATGTAATGAAAGGGAAGGATAGGGCTTGGCAAGTTGGTGCACTTGCCAAGTTGACATGGAAGTAAAAACTGCGTGCAGACACTGCAGTGGCAGGTCTGAGAACCCTTGAAAGGCTGCTCGTGTGGGTGCCACAATCATTGCTGCAGGCCCACAAGCAGCATTTAATTTCAAGGCCTTGGCACTCACAGTGCACTTTACTACGGACTTACCAGTAAATCTAATATGTCAATCATGGAAACCCAATCCATAATGCAATTTACAGTAGGAGCACTTGCACATTAACACTGAACAGGAGTGAGAAAGTGCGCAGAGAGACTAAACCAGCAAAAACAGAGTCAAAACCAGCAGGTCAAAAAGCAAAATGACAGGGGAAACACGCCAAAAGATGCTGGGTCTAACTCACACCAAATGATGCAGAGAAACATTTTACAAAGGCACAACACAATAAATGTTCTTAGACGACAAACAGATTGTACAGGATATTTGTCACTGACCTATTTACACAATCTATGTTCCCATCCTATCCAAACTTTTCATCAGTTTCTCCACTCATCTTGTGCTCTACTTCCAAAAATGGCAGGATATTATAATTTGCATTACAAAACCATTGACCAGATGGTAGCATACCAGATTTTACAGAGAAGAAACTGGTATGTCTTCACCCTCTCTTACTCACAGGTGGAAAAGTTCAGTGTGCCTGCTACTACAATCCTGTGCCATCAACCAACAGATACCAATCAGTCAGGTATGAATGAACAGTACTCAATCCTTACCTGAGGGTGAAGGAACACTTTCAATGCACCACCTTACCAGTGGATCCTGGGCTTAACTGTCAAATGTCATCAGAGAACATTGATCATCTCCAAGCATAAAACATGCCCAGAAAAAAGCAAACAGGGAAGAATGGCACAGCTTTCTTTAAGCCATGCTAAACCTTTGTCCTTCACATATGCATTTCTTGCTCTAAAAGGCATGGTCACTTTGTTCATGGCCCAGTAAGAGGTCCATTGTCTTAATCATCTATTGTATTTAAAGTGTCCTAACAGTGACAGCACCCAGAATGTCAGTTTACAGTTGACTGGGTATGGGTTCTGCATTTATCTTTCACATAGATTTCAGCCCTCTACAGCTCAAGCAAAACCCCAGTCTGTACCATTAGACTTCAGAAGTTGAACCAAAGGACTGCTCCATTGAATACAGTACTTATTTGTGACTTTCCCAAATTTTTTGTCAGCCTGTTGATGAAAACATTTGTCCAAATGGTCATCGTGTACCACCTGAACTTTGCAAAGAACCAGTCCCAGTGATACATATGATTATCATCTAGTCAGTAGGATCTGCGGTCATAGAGAAATCACCTGACTTGTATTTCTGCAGAAGTTACCGCCCCTCATATTGTGCCCCTCAGTCACAGTGATTGTCACTACCACATTTTCATTTACCCATCACCTCCCACCACATTGAGAGGGTACTCAAACTCGTCATGTTTTGCATCAGCTTTTAAGAAATAGAATACCACCTCAAGGTGGATTTAGTGTTGCTTAGGCCAGCGCTGCAATGACAGAGTGCAGTGCTAGCATCCTCCTTGCTCCCATCCACAACCCCTTACCTTGCTTCCTCCATCCTAGGTGTGAGAAAGTAAGGTTTCAAATGCAGGTGCATTGGTTGTGTGGCTTGCTGTCATACTTCCTACTGCTCTAGCTGTTTCCCAATGCCTTGGAACTGTCCAACCTGAAGGTGAGCAAGCTGATGCTGAAGCACAGTGCTGGCCCCATGCCTGTGGGTCTTGCTGTTGCCAATACACTGATATCCACTGTTTCCTGTTACTGAGGCTCCCACAAGGGGTGAGCAGAGTCTGGTGTGGGATCCCATCTTAGCTTTGGCTCTCCTACATGTGGGATGTGCAGCATGATGTAGACTGTGGTGTGCCATAAGTGGTGTGTGGTCACTTGACTACCAAGAATTCCTTCAGCCATTGTTCAAGGACTGTTTCAGCTGATCCTTGCCAATCAAAATGGAAGATATTCACAATGAAGGCTTTCTAACCCATGTGGCTGCTGGGCCTCGACACTGTGAGGAAGCTGCAGCCAGTGAGTACACATGATTCCGTCTTGTGTCACCTTTTCCCTTTTCCTTTATGCTTGGTGTTTTGGGGTGGATTGACCGACTGCCAAGCCTTATAATCCAACGTGTCTCTCAGTTTCTGCCACCCGTGCCATCCATACCACTTGGCCTCAGTTTTGAGGGTAAATGAATGACGCTTCATGGCTTTTGGCTATTGGACTGTTGGACTTTAGTGATTTTGCTCAGCCTCCCAGAGCTGGATCATTAGCTGGTTTGTTCATTGGTTACTTCTGACTACTTACAAACTCGGAGCCTGTCTTATCTTTTTACATCTGGAGTTTTCTGCCCTGACTGTGGATTTTCTGCAGTTGTAAACTGAAATTAGGGTTCATTTCCAGGCCACTTTGTTGTTGATTGCCATCTTGTTGTCCTCCACCTCAGTTGAGATAGATATTGAGACCTGATTTTATATGTAGTTTTACACTTTTTTCATAGTTTGTCTGTTTCGCTATTTATCAAGCACATTATATTCTTCTTTTCTCTCATTTACCTTGGTGATGGCCCTTTTGCTGTTGTTTCAATCATTCTTTTCCTTCCTATTATATGTCAGTTTTTCATGTACATTATCATACCAAGGGCCTGATTTAGATCTTGGTGGACGGGTTACTTCGTCACAACGGTGACGGATATCCCATCCACTATAATATAAATCCCTTTATATTCTATGGGATTTATATTTCAGTGGACGGGATATCCGTCACTATTGTGATGGAGTAACCCATCTGCCAAAATCTAAATCAGGCCCCAAGTCTTTAAAATTTGAATTTGCTTTTGTTAAAAGGGTTATAGAAATTAATTGAGCAAAATAATAAATAAATAAACCTGAAAACTTATAACCATCTGTGGTAATTGTCGTGGCTAAACAGCAAGTAATGAACAAGTGTGTCCCATTTAATCTCAATGGGTAAGTCCAGCCCGATTCAGCCATCAGTTTGATAGCCTAAATGCATCTCCCTACTAACCCCTTTGCTTTGGGGATGGAAAGCAGTGGAATAATTACAAGTGAAGAGGATCTCCCAGTACTACAATATCAATTCTTATTCTCTCAGTCGTAAACCTTTCACTGGCACTGGCACAAGGGCTACCTTTTTCTTCAAAATGCCTTGTCTGTGGTGCTGTTTGTCCCACACCTGCAACACCAACCCTTTACTTTACATCCCCAGCCAGAAGTCGTCACTGGCAGCATCACCCTTGACTTTCTCAACCACAAGCAACCAGTCAATGGGATCTCAGATTCCAACAGAGCACACTCTCCATATAGCCCTGAGCACCCACCAATTCCTGGGAAAGCAGTCAGCAAGCCTTTTGGATTCCTTGTAGAACAGGTCATCTTCCTATTAAACCCTAAATTAGCCCAGGTGTATCATACCTTCCATGTCTTTTCTAGTGTAAGACCTCAGAGTTGTAATTTCCTTTTTGATTTTTTGCAGTTTTATATAGCACAAACTTGGCCCAAGGGCATTTTAGCACTCTGCATGAGCACCAGATTACATTACACAGTTGTTCTTTTTTGACCATGGGAACATTAAGTGATCTCCCCAGTTTCTCAGGATGTTGAGCTGAGGTCGGGCACAAACTTGGCTCCCCAGTTCCAAGGTTAGCTTCTCTGGCAGTTAGGCCACATCTCCTTCCTTCTGTCTGCCACAGGCGTCGTCCTTTCTGGGGCCTTTATCTACCCTCATCTTTGAGAGGCTTCTTAAGTCTGATCTCTGTCCAATTCTTCTCCCACATCTGCATCTACACTCTTAATATGGATAGGCAGCTCTGTGATCCCATTTTCTACAAAGTTAGATGGTTTTATTTGGTACCTTTTATGGGACATTCAGTAGAATTATTAATACAAAGCAGTAAAGATGGGATAGGTTATGGAAGAACTGTCACTTTTGCAACCACCACATACAAAGTGGGGGTTAGAGTTGGTGGAGGATACAGTTTTATCATACGTGTATTGTGCAAAGATTGCTGAAGTTTAGTAAAGTTTATTTTATCAGGAGGAGGTGAGTAGTTAAGACTTAAGTGAATATGTATGCCAGTTTGCGTTAACGTAGCTGGATGATAGGGATCCCCTCTAACATACGTTCCTCCACAAAGGCGTTGTGGCTCTGTTGTGACCCTTTGTAAGATTTTTAGGTCTCACCTAGGCAGCAAATACGCTGTCTCTTTGAGACAAGCTGTATCTACTCCGTGGGGTTCAAGCACGCCCATCGTTTTTCATTGGTTCTTTTGTATGCCATTCTGAAAACCTGGCTTTTCAGTGGTGCATTGGCTGTATTTGTCTCTCTTTTTGGTGTTTGATTCCCTCCTATGGCGGCTGACTGTATTACACATACTCGTTCCCTCCTGTCTATTTACGTTAGTCTCTGTGCACAATTTTTTTTTCTTCATGTGTTTTCAGAATGTGGTGTTTTTGTTAACAAACTTCAATTAATGATATGCCTTTGGATCCCACATGGCTTTTGTTTTATCAGAGGCACCCACTTCACGGATGCCAGGCTTCACGTTTCATTTTTAAAAATATTTTTTTGAGGAGGTAGCGTGGTAGCATGTGTGATTTTGGAGTCTGCACAGATTTTATTTGACTTCATTATTTTAATTTGGAGGCTGCGCACCTTTTAACTACATGTGCACACTCGTCCACTCACTGCTAGTATTCGAGTGCTGCTTTCTCGGTGCAGGGAGGGTTTGTACACACACGTCCACTCACTGTTGGTATTCAAGAGCTGATTTCTCGGCGCAGGGAGGTTTTGTGCACACTCATCCACTCACTGCCAGTATGCACACTCATCCACTCACAGCTAGTATTCGAGTGCTGCTTTCCCTGCACAGAGAGGCGGTGCACAATCTGCAGTGCTGCGCTACCACTGAAAGAAAGTAGAGGTGTTCCTGGCAGTGGGTAGTATGCTGAGGTCACACCACGACATGCAGTGCTTCCCATATTCCCCATCCACTGAGGCTAACATGCCCTGGTTCGTACATGAAACTGTTGCCTAAAGAATATGCACACGCTCTCCTGCTAGCAGAGAAAAGTAGGTTCATGCGCCTACAGCAGACCCCCCCTTGTGTTAGCCACAGGCTTAGGTGCAGCATCATCTTTCTGTCTTTCAAGGCCATAAAGAATGGACAAGAGTGTGGTAATGAAACCACGTATTATAATTTGGTAAAGGTTTTACAATACTGAGCGGTTCCTACATCTGTGAGAATGCAGAAAATTTGTGGTAGGGTCTCCTGAGGTTTGTGAGTAAATATATGGTTAATGAGAATAAAATCTTTCTGAACTGCACCCCTGCCTTTTAAATCTTCCAGTGAGGATTGCATAGCATCTAGGCGCTTGACTGGTAGTCTGAAGCTCTCCTAGTGAACCAAGAAGAATGCAACTGACATCTCTTTGATCGTTTATACCCAGTCTTTAGAATTAATCAACTGTTGTGTGCGGTTTCACCCTTATTCCAGAGGTGTAATGCCATGTTGCCTCAAGCAGGTGTGTCACGATAGGAGGGAGGTTATGAGGAGAGTGGACATCCTAAGCATTCTCGGAGGATGGAGTAATAGTGTAAGTACAACTGGGATAAAAAAAGTAATCAGTTTGCGAACTGCCATCAAATAGTAATAGGCCACGTGGGTCATGATCTCTCGACATTATCAGATGAGCTAGTGGGAAAATTAACATCTATGAAAACCTGGGATTTGAATCCCGCCATCGCAGCTTCCAAGCAGAGTGATCCTGGGCAAATCACTTTTTCATCTCTGAGCTTCAGTCATTTCATCGGCCACTCACGTCATCTTGCGTTAGCGCTTTAAGTCGCAATGCCATGTGGGAGCACCATGGTAATGCTGCACCTTTGTGACCTTGACTACTTCCTAACTTGTATTCTCTGTATCCAGGGGAGAGTTCGTGCCTGATGGGGCGTGGGGGTTTTGTGGTGTTCCCTGCCTGCCCCATAGCAGATGTATTGTCCTGAACATCCTGATGCACCTCGAGCACCCTAGGGAGGTGCGGTAGCCCTTCTTTCCCTGGCACCCCCACCCTGATGAAAGCATTTACTTGTCAGGGTGGAACATTTCACTGGATGCCTTGAAGGTGCCGCGCTACCCTCGGAGTGAACAGAATACTCGTATTCTTGTCTATGGTGTGTGGTGTGATATAGCGTCCTCCCATGAGGAAGACGAGGCTAGGGGAATTCCTCTGCTTGCAATAAATAAGAAGGTGGCATGCTCTATGTCTGCAACACAAGTGCTGAAGTTTACTATAGCAAGAGGGTTAAGAGCATGCAATGGGCGGTTTCCTTCTGATATTGAGCGCTCAAATACTTTCACTAGAGGAAATGCCACCTCCTGCATAGACTACATGATGGTAAGCACAGCACACTGGAACCAAATTCAAGACTTTAGGGTTGATAAAAGATGTGAAAGTGATCATTTCCCATTATGCCTAGACTTAGAGGGGAGCTGGCTTGCTAAGCATTCACAGAATCTAACAAGTGGAAGAGAAGAAGTTAGGTTTCCAATAGTAAGCAATAACCGGAGAACTGTTAAATGGCCAACAATATTAGATCAGGTTGAGCCTCTCACTAATATATATAACAATTTTAGTGAGTTACTAATGGACTATGTAGAATCAAGTCCGGGATCTAGACAGTTCACCCAAATCCATTTAAAAATGTCTGAGATCATAAAAACACAATTAACTAAGATCTCGAAGAACAATGATAAACCAAGGTTGATACTTGAAGCCTTGAATTTATGGTTTAATAAGGAATGTGATAATGCCAAATGCAGACTGCGTGCTGCTTTAAAATCTAAAGATGTAATCCAGATTAGATTTGAAAGATCTAATTATAAAAAAGAAAGAATGAATGCCATGAGGGACTGGGAGGATGCTAGCTGGAGTGACCTCATTGTAGCTGCAAAAGCTAGAGATCAATCCAAATTATGGAGCCTATTAGCACAAGGAAACAAAGCGAATAAGGTGACTACTGACCATTTTCTGGATCCCGGTACATGGTGCAAACACTTTTCCACATTGTATGCTGCACCAGTTGTATTAGACTCTGACCTAGAAGCTCTCACTGAGGTATCCTCGACAGTAGTATATACTACATACCTTGAATTTAGTTTGGAGGACACCAGGATAGCTATAGATAGTTTAAAGTCAGCAAAAGCGCCTGGCCCAGACAAAATTCCTGGGGACCGTCTGAAACACACACCAGATGTTTGGGCTCTATATATGAACCAATTATATAATGCAATAGCTAGAGGAGAGCCTATCCCGGAAACCTGGAAGGGGGCTGAGATCGTCCCTAATTACAAAAAGGGTAGTAGGGACGACCCAGCGAACTACAGGCCTATAAGCTTGATAGACATTACACAAAAGGTCTATGCTAAACAAATTCTGGCCAAGTTGAATGCTTGGATAGAAGAAAATGATATTCTTTCACCCTGCCAGGCTGGATTTCGAAAGAGAATAAATACAATCGACCAAGTATTCCGACTTTTGAGTATTGCTTGGAAGTACACCAAGATAAAACACGGACATTTATATGTTGCCTTCATTGATTTGAACGCGATACAAAAGGGGATGATGGACGGAACGTTTGAGCCAATCAAACACTCACCCCCAGTCAACTGATCTGGGTTTAATCCATCATCATTCTTTAGCTCACTCCACCACCCCAGTTCAGACATGGCCATATGCAAATCAGTCTGACCCTGTGCCTCATGGGAACAGTCCAGCCCGAACTGCCAAGCCATGTCTTCCCTGGACCGGAAACAAGCATCCTAGGACAGGTTTCTGGCATTTCAGCCGTCATCAGCCAGGCTTGCCTGAATCCAGTGGCAAAGTGAGCAAGGGACCCACGTCTGGGCATACCCCCGCCAACTTAGGGCGACCAAAGCGATACAAAAGGGGGATGATGGACGGAACGTTTGAGCCAATCGAACACTCACCCCCAGTCAACTGATCTGGGTTTAATCCATCATCATTCTTTAGCTCACTCCACCACCCCAGTTCAGACATGGCCATATGCAAATCAGTCTGACCCTGTGCCTCATGGGAACAGTCCAGCCCGAACTGCCAAGCCATGTCTTCCCTGGACCGGAAACAAGCATCCTAGGACAGGTTTCTGGCATTTCAGCCGTCATCAGCCAGGCTTGCCTGAATCCAGTGGCAAAGTGAGCAAGGGACCCACGTCTGGGCATACCCCCGCCAACTTAGGGCGACCAAAGCGATACAAAAGGGGATGATGGACGGAACGTTTGAGCCAATCAAACACTCACCCCCAGTCAACTGATTTGGGTTTAATCCATCATCATTCTTTAGCTCACTCCACCACCCCAGTTCAGACATGGCCATATGCAAATCAGTCTGACCCTGTGCCTCATGGGAACAGTCCAGCCCGAACTGCCAAGCCATGTCTTCCCTGGACCGGAAACAAGCATCCTAGGACAGGTTTCTGGCATTTCAGCCGTCATCAGCCAGGCTTGCCTGAATCCAGTGGCAAAGTGAGCAAGGGACCCACGTCTGGGCATACCCCCGCCAACTTAGGGCTGACCAAAGCGATACAAAAGGGGATGATGGACGGAACGTTTGAGCCAATCAAACACTCACCCCCAGTCAACTGATCTGGGTTTAATCCATCATCATTCTTTAGCTCACTCCACCACCCCAGTTCAGACATGGCCATATGCAAATCAGTCTGACCCTGTGCCTCATGGGAACAGTCCAGCCCGAACTGCCAAGCCATGTCTTCCCTGGACCGGAAACAAGCATCCTAGGACAGGTTTCTGGCATTTCAGCCGTCATCAGCCAGGCTTGCCTGAATCCAGTGGCAAAGTGAGCAAGGGACCCACGTCTGGGCATACCCCCGCCAACTTAGGGCGACCAAAGCGATACAAAAGGGGATGATGGACGGAACGTTTGAGCCAATCAAACACTCACCCCCAGTCAACTGATCTGGGTTTAATCCATCATCATTCTTTAGCTCACTCCACCACCCCAGTTCAGACATGGCCATATGCAAATCAGTCTGACCCTGTGCCTCATGGGAACAGTCCAGCCCGAACTGCCAAGCCATGTCTTCCCTGGACCGGAAACAAGCATCCTAGGACAGGTTTCTGGCATTTCAGCCGTCATCAGCCAGGCTTGCCTGAATCCAGTGGCAAAGTGAGCAAGGGACCCACGTCTGGGCATACCCCCGCCAACTTAGGGCGACCAAAGCGATACAAAGGGGATGATGGACGGAACGTTTGAGCCAATCAAACACTCACCCCCAGTCAACTGATCTGGGTTTAATCCATCATCATTCTTTAGCTCACTCCACCACCCCAGTTCAGACATGGCCATATGCAAATCAGTCTGACCCTGTGCCTCATGGGAACAGTCCAGCCCGAACTGCCAAGCCATGTCTTCCCTGGACCGGAAACAAGCATCCTAGGACAGGTTTCTGGCATTTCAGCCGTCATCAGCCAGGCTTGCCTGAATCCAGTGGCAAAGTGAGCAAGGGACCCACGTCTGGGCATACCCCCGCCAACTTAGGGCGACCAAAGCGATACAAAAGGGGATGATGGACGGAACGTTTGAGCCAATCAAACACTCACCCCCAGTCAACTGATCTGGGTTTAATCCATCATCATTCTTTAGCTCACTCCACCACCCCAGTTCAGACATGGCCATATGCAAATCAGTCTGACCCTGTGCCTCATGGGAACAGTCCAGCCCGAACTGCCAAGCCATGTCTTCCCTGGACCGGAAACAAGCATCCTAGGACAGGTTTTTGGCATTTCAGCCGTCATCAGCCAGGCTTGCCTGAATCCAGTGGCAAAGTGAGCAAGGGACCCACGTCTGGGCATACCCCCGTCAACTTAGGGCGACCAAAGCGATACAAAAGGGGATGATGGACGGAACGTTTGAGCCAATCAAACACTCACCCCCAGTCAACTGATCTGGGTTTAATCCATCATCATTCTTTAGCTCACTCCACCACCCCAGTTCAGACATGGCCATATGCAAATCAGTCTGACCCTGTGCCTCATGGGAACAGTCCAGCCCGAACTGCCAAGCCATGTCTTCCCTGGACCGGAAACAAGCATCCTAGGACAGGTTTCTGGCATTTCAGCCGTCATCAGCCAGGCTTGCCTGAATCCAGTGGCAAAGTGAGCAAGGGACCCACGTCTGGGCATACCCCCGCCAACTTAGGGCGACCAAAGCGATACAAAAGGGGAAGATGGACGGAACGTTTGAGCCAATCAAACACTCACCCCCAGTCAACTGATCTGGGTTTAATCCATCATCATTCTTTATCTCACTCCACCACCCCAGTTCAGACATGGCCATATGCAAATCAGTCTGACCCTGTGCCTCATGGGAACAGTCCAGCCCGAACTGCCAAGCCATGTCTTCCCTGGACCGGAAACAAGCATCCTAGGACAGGTTTCTGACATTTCAGCCGTCATCAGCCAGGCTTGCCTGAATCCAGTGGCAAAGTGAGCAAGGGACCCACGTCTGGGCATACCCCCGCCAACTTAGGGCGACCAAAGCGATACAAAAGGGGATGATGGACGGAACGTTTGAGCCAATCAAACACTCACCCCCAGTCAACTGATCTGGGTTTAAACCATCATCATTCTTTAGCTCACTCCACCACCCCAGTTCAGACATGGCCATATGCAAATCAGTCTGACCCTGTGCCTCATGGGAACAGTCCAGCCCGAACTGCCAAGCCATGTCTTCCCTGGACCGGAAACAAGCATCCTAGGACAGGTTTCTGGCATTTCAGCCGTCATCAGCCAGGCTTGCCTGAATCCAGTGGCAAAGTGAGCAAGGGACCCACGTCTGGGCATACCCCGCCAACTTAGGGCGACCAAAGCGATACAAAGGGGATGATGGACGGAACGTTTGGAGCCAATCAAACACTCACCCCAGTCAACTGATCTGGGTTTAATCCATCATCATTCTTTAGCTCACTCCACCACCCCAGTTCAGACATGGCCATATGCAAATCAGTCTGACCCTGTGCCTCATGGGAACAGTCCAGCCCGAACTGCCAAGCCATGTCTTCCCTGGACCGGAAACAAGCATCCTAGGACAGGTTTCTGGCATTTCCAGCCGTCATCAGCCAGGCTTGCCTGAATCCAGTGGCAAAGTGAGCAAGGGACCCACGTCTGGGCATACCCCCGCCAACTTAGAGGCGACCAAGCGATACAAAAGGGGATGATGGACGGAACGTTTGAGCCAATCAAACACTCACCCCCAGTCAACTGATCTGGGTTTAATCCATCATCATTCTTTAGCTCACTCCACCACCCCAGTTCAGACATGGCCATATGCAAATCAGTCTGACCCTGTGCCTCATGGGAACAGTCCAGCCCGAACTGCCAAGCCATGTCTTCCCTGGACCGGAAACAAGCATCCTAGGACAGGTTTCTGGCATTTCAGCCGTCATCAGCCAGGCTTGCCTGAATCCAGTGGCAAAGTGAGCAAGGGACCCACGTCTGGGCATACCCCCGCCAACTTAGGGCGACCAAGCGATACAAAGGGGATGATGGACGGAACGTTTGAGCCAATCAAACACTCACCCCCAGTCAACTGATCTGGGTTTAATCCATCATCATTCTTTAGCTCACTCCACCACCCCAGTTCAGACATGGCCATATGCAAATCAGTCTGACCCTGTGCCTCATGGGAACAGTCCAGCCCGAACTGCCAAGCCATGTCTTCCCTGGACCGGAAACAAGCATCCTAGGACAGGTTTCTGGCATTTCAGCCGTCATCAGCCAGGCTTGCCTGAATCCAGTGGCAAAGTGAGCAAGGGACCCACGTCTGGGCATACCCCCGCCAACTTAGGGCGACCAAAGCGATACAAAAGGGGATGATGGACGGAACGTTTGAGCCAATCAAACACTCACCCCCAGTCAACTGATCTGGGTTTAATCCATCATCATTCTTTAGCTCACTCCACCACCCCAGTTCAGACATGGCCATATGCAAATCAGTCTGACCCTGTGCCTCATGGGAACAGTCCAGCCCGAACTGCCAAGCCATGTCTTCCCTGGACCGGAAACAAGCATCCTAGGACAGGTTTCTGGCATTTCAGCCGTCATCAGCCAGGCTTGCCTGAATCCAGTGGCAAAGTGACGTGGGTCCCTTGCTCACTTTGCCACTGGATTCAAGCAAGCCTGGCTGATGACGGCTGGAATGCCAGAAACCGGTCCTAGGATGCTTGTTTCCGGTCCAGGAAGACATGGCTTGGCAGTTCGGCTGGACTGTTCCCATGAGGCACAGGGTCAGACTGATTTGCATATGGCCATGTCTGAACTGGGGTGATGGAGTGAGCTAAAGAATGATGATGGATTAAACCCAGATCAGTTGACTGGGGGTGAGTGTTTGATTGGCTCAAACGTTCCGTCCATCATCCCCTTTGTATCGCTTTGTTCGCCCTAAGTTGGCGGGGGTATGCCCAGACGTGGGTCCCTTGCTCACTTTGCCACTGGATTCAAGCAAGCCTTGCTGATGACGGCTGGAATGCCAGAAACCGGTCCTAGGATGCTTGTTTCGGTCCAGGGAAGACATGGCTTGGCAGTTCAGGCTGGACTGTTCCCTTGAGGCACAGGGTCAGACTGATTTGCATATGGCCATGTCTGAACTGGGGTGGTGGAGTGAGCTAAAGAATGATGATGGATTAAACCCAGATCAGTTGACTGGGGGTGAGTGTTTGATTGGCTCAAGCGTTCCGTCCATCATCCCCTTTGTATCGCTTGTTTGCCCTAAGTTGGCGGGGTATGCCCAGACGTGGGTCCCCTTGCTCACTTTGCCACTGGATTCAAGCAAGCCTGGCTGATGACGGCTGGAATGCCAGAAACCTGTCCTAGGATGCTTGTTTCCGGTCCAGGGAAGACATGGCTTGGCAGTTCGGGCTGGACTGTTCCCATGAGGCACAGGGTCAGACTGATTTGCATATGGCCATGTCTGAACTGGGGTGGTGGAGTGAGCTAAAGAATGATGATGGATTAAACCCAGATCAGTTGACTGGGGTGAGTGTTTGATTGGCTCAAACGTTCCGTCCATCATCCCCTTTTGTATCGCTTGTTCGCCCTAAGTTGGCGGGGTATGCCCAGACGTGGTCCCTTGCTCACTTTGCCACTGGATTCAAGCAAGCCTGGCTGATGACGGCTGGAATGCCAGAAACCGGTCCTAGGATGCTTGTTTCCGGTCCCGGGAAGACATGGCTTGGCAGTTCGGGCTGGACTGTTCCCATGAGGCACAGGGTCAGACTGATTTGCATATGGCCATGTCTGAACTGGGGTGGTGGAGTGAGCTAAAGAATGATGATGGATTAAACCCAGATCAGTTGACTGGGGGTGAGTGTTTGATTGGCTCAAACGTTCCGTCCATCATCCCCTTTGTATCGCTTTGTTCGCCCTAAGTTGGCGGGGGTATGCCCAGACGTGGGTCCCTTGCTCACTTTGCCACTGGATTCAAGCAAGCCTGGCTGATGACGGCTGGAATGCCAGAAACCGGTCCTAGGATGCTTGTTTCCGGTCCAGGGAGACATGGCTTGGCAGTTCGGGCTGGACTGTTCCCATGAGGCACAGGGTCAGACTGATTTGCATATGGCCATGTCTGAACTGGGGTGGTGGAGTGAGCTAAAGAATGATGATGGATTAAACCCAGATCAGTTGACTGGGGGTGAGTGTTTGATTGGCTCAAACGTTCCGTCCATCATCCCCTTTTGTATCGCTTCATTGATTTGAAGGCAGCATTTGACTCTATTCCTAGAGATCTTTTATGGAAATCATTACGGAGCCAGGGAGTCCCAGAGAAGATCTTAGATCAGATTATCAGACTCCATAACGGCAACTTTGCAAAGGTGCGCTGGGGCCAAGGAGGGGAGCTGAAGGAGGAAATTCCCATTAAGAGAGGTGTGCGCCAGGGCTGCGTCCTGGCGCCAACTCTGTTTTTATTATATGTAAATGATATGGTAACACACTTGTATTCAGCCCCACACGACGCCCCCAAGCTTGGAGGTACACATATTTGTGCCCTTACCTTTGCAGATGACACAATATTGCTGTCACAAACACCAAGGGGTCTCCAAAACTTACTTGATAGCCTAGACAACTACTGCAAGACAAAGGGTCTTGAGATAAATCCCAATAAAACCAAGTATATGGCTATCAACCCTCATAAAAACTTCCAGAGAAGACTAGTATTGAATGGGGTTCTCTTGGAATGTGTTTCCAGCTTTGTATATCTAGGTGTTACAATCGACTCAAAACTTGCCTGGAAATCGCAAATAAAAAAGTCAAGTATAATCCTAATGCAGAACTCCATTCCCATAGCGAAGAAACAACACGCCACCTTATCAAAGGCCATTACTCCCGCACTAGAAGTATACAAAGCTAGAGCCCAATCGGCAACACTCTATGGATCTGAGTTATGGGGAGGAGAAAATCTCCAGCCCCTTACCATTGGGGAAAACAAAATCATTAGAATGTTTACTCGGCTGCCCAAAAACACCCCGATGATCCCTCTTACACATGATATTGGGCTGAAAAGACTGGGACATCTAGCAGTATGGAGGTTACTGGCCTATTGGATTAGGATATGGACAACTGAGGAATTAGAGATCTATAGGCAGACTTTGAGGGAGTTATTGCATCTAGATGAATTTGTTACCTTTCCCTGGTTGGTCCATATCCGTAAATGGCTCACCGACTTGGGGATGAGCCGCTATTGGGTAACTCCTAGTTTGATGACTATGGACTCGAAGAGAGAGATTAGGTCTATATACTGGGAATTTACACTGCACAAAGTCACTTTAAATCCTGAGTTGGGGAGCTTGACTACCCAATTCTTGTCTTTTAAATTGATTCCGAGTTTTGAGCCCTTTCTCGATGAGATTTATCCGCAATTGGCTAAGTCACTTTACATGAAATTTAGGTATGGAACATTACAAGTTAATGTTTTTACAGCTAAATGGTAAAATTCTCGGGTGACGCCCTATGACCCTAAATGCTCACTGTGCACACTAGGTGTTAATGAGGACATTGTACATGTCCTATTCTTCTGCGCAGCTTACACTACTCCTAGATGCAAGTGGATTAAGCCATTGTGCAGAAGTTTGAACATCAGGAGCTATTTGGAGTCGTTTAGAATATTACAATCGGACAGCAGCCAACTTATTGTATTTGGTGTTAGCAAATTTTTGTTGGCTGCCAGCCACATAAGATATAGAAAAGGGCTTAAATTTTAAAACATTTTAAAAAGTTTTATAAAATATTGACTTTTAGAATTTTATATGTGTTTTAATTAGTTACGATTTTAGACTGAACCATTGGTTAACTCAGGGACCAAGTGAAATTTAAATGGGTGCTGCGTGCGACAATAGAATAGTTATCCTTGTACTGTATCGGCATGAATTTTAAGTAATTTTGTTCTAAATGGGGTGACGATTAAAAGGAGAAAGACTAAAATGTATATATATTTTACCCTTATCCTTCTGCAATTGACACCTTTTAACACTTGTAAGAATCATGAAATTATTAATATGGATAAAGATTTGTTTTGTATACTTTGATGATTCTTGAATCGAATAAAGTTTTTGACTGACTGATATAGCGTCCTCCACCTCCGCCAGATCCTCTATCACCGCGGTCTTCACAGTTCCAATGTAAAGCCACTTCAATGTGCTATACCCAGATAATACCACCTCTGTCAGGCTTTGATTTGTTTATGTTGTTCCTATCCAGCGGGTTGTGAATATAATGCTGCTACTGCACTACCACCTCCCCCCTCACTTACAACTAATGTTTTCCCGTCAACTTTATTGCAGAATGTAGATTAGCCTGGCAGCATTTTGGTTTTGCGACCCAGCGCTCTCCCTTTCAAAGGTCTAATTCAAATTCCAAAGCAAAGTTCTAAACACTGCCATCGGCACATTACTTGTTGACCTTCTTGAAGCCAAGCCGAAGTTATTAGCAGAGACTCCCACAGAAGGTGGGTGTGCCTTCATGGCACCTGATCAGCGCTTACACATCACTCTTAGTGGCACGCATTTTATGAACCACTTATGGGTAAAAGGAGGTGCTGCCCTAGCAGACTTGGAAATTGTGCACTTCTCTGGAGTGCGTGTCGTGTAGTTCCTATATTACCTATACAGGATCTGCGCGTTTGGATAACATAAACTGTGGGATTGGTGGTGGACTGATTCCGTGCACCCCCACCGGATACGTTAGCCTGTCTGTATCAGCTAGCTCACAGTGCCACTATAATCTCCTCTTACCAAGGAGAGAATAGATTCTGGCAACCTCAGAACATGACAATCGTGATCCCTCAGAATCGTGGAAACAATATACTACCTTTCCCTCAGTCACTCGTGCTCACTTAGTTTGTCTCAGAGAGATAAATAGAATAAACAGGCTGGGCGTTTTCAATAAGTATTTATTGAACAATTGTTATTCCAGTGTAGAAAAGATGAGCTGCAACAACCATTAGACAGTAGCAGAGATATATGATTAGAAGTACTACGAAAGTAAAGGGATGGTAAAGTTCTACCATCCTGCAGAAATCATGAATATATACAAGTACATAAAACACATGATAAAAAGTGCATACTCCTACAATGCCTCCCTAACTAGATGTACCTAAATGTACCCAGCATCTGTGTAGGTGTTATGCCAAGAATCCCTCTAAGATCTAGTCAACCCCATTACCTTAGAATGAGAGAATATGGGACCCGTCCTGGTCACGAGTTGGACACCCCGCGAGGGATGTTAGACCACTGCGAGCTGGAGCGTCTGCATGCAGGAACCTCAGCGTCTCTGGTCAGTGTGTCAGCCGGGAAGACTCGGTCTCCTCTATCTTCCTAAGCAAGATGTGATGTATATATACTCAGCCGGGAAGACTCGGTCTCCTCTATCTTCCTAAGCAAGATGTGATGTATATATACCCATAGGTCTCCCCAGAGGTCCTACCTTGCTGTGTTACTGTGTCGGCCTAAAGTATGACATCGGGCCTGAACTTTATACAGAGATATTATACAGGAGATGTTAGTCCTGCTGTGCTTCCAAGAAGCCTCATGCATAATGTATGAGATTCGAACTAGGGGGAAACCTGCGTTCTGAATGCAGTGTCGTATCTAGGTAAAGGGTCAGTCCCTAAGAACCGTTATGTATGTAATGTAGGGAAGAATATAGGCGAAAGGTTGCAATGTTACCTGCGCCTATATAGGGTACCTATATGGAATATAACACCCACTCCTCTTCCGACTGGACGACATATGTAACTTATTACCGTACTACTAGCCTAACTAGATATTGGTACGCACAAAATTTGAAAACATTTTTTTAGCTAAAAACCTTTAAAACTTCTAAAATTAAATTCTAAATACCTTAAGACTGTCTAAAAATTTTTTTCAAGGCATAGCACTAAGCTGTCCTTAGTTATAGTCCGAAGCACTATAATCATTAGACAGCCATGTATGCCCAATAAATGAAAGGAATGTCAATTTTTGTTTTGAGTTCCAAATTTGAGCTTGTTTTAAAAAAGGGTGAATTTCTTCCAGCACACGACGAGCCAAATGAGTCAAATGTTTATGTGTCCTGGCTGGTAGACGCAACATTTTTGTTGCTTGCTTCCGCAGTAGACGGCCCCTGTAGCACCTCGCAGAGTACGTCAATCGAGCACAGATGCTGTTCCACAGTCGGCAGCCGGTGCTGGGGCAGTCTGTGCGCTGTCCAAAGCCTGGGTGTCAGAGGAGGAGCCGCTGTCCATACCAACAGGTGCTGTTACTACCTGTGGGGGCTCAAGGAATGCCACCATCAACATTGGAATACGCTGAGGACACTGCAGAACATGGGCCGTTATCGGGTCCATGATGGGAGTGTCAAACAAAGGTCTAACATTCATTCTTCTCCGCAAAACAGGCACCGGAGGACAGGTAAGATGCAGTCCATCCAGACTGGTCGAAATGACAAAAACGAAGATGCACTTAGTTCCCTTAGGCGAGGCATGCCTAGATGTTGTACCATGCGGTCACGGTATTTACGCTCCAGGAGTGCTCTTTCCATCTTCTTGGTGACTGGGACGTCCATTGCGTAGAAAATATAAAACAATCAGGATACCTGCTACTAGAAACAGGATGAGCGGAAATCCTCCAAAGATGCTTCCGAATACGGAGTGTATGAAGTTTGGTATAACTCCAAGTACCGTCTGAAAGGTGCTCAGAAGTCCAGAACCTATGATTTTAAATAGGTGGACTATCCCTGTCGTATCAGACATGTTAAAGATACGATTTGCCATTTCTGCAAAATGGAAAGGGCAGTTTGTATGAATAAGCGCTTGTATCTCTGCCGAAGACCTTGCGATCTGGAGATCAAAAGTCTCTCGAGCGGAGCTTGAGGGCACAGACTTTTGTAAAAGCATGGCTTTCATTCTGCTAAGAGTATCAAACAGTATTAAAGAGACATTCAGTGAAGGCCATAACGGCGTCTCCCTGACTGTATGTGGTGGTGGAAACAGTACTTGCATACAACAAGTAACCCTGGAGCTCACGGTTACCAGATATGCGATGCCCGGGAGCATTCCGCAGCAGCCTTGACTGTTCAGCATCAAGTAACTCCCATTTGAAAGTAGCCTGAATGCTGGAGTAATCACTGCAGCTGGGGCACCCCTCAAATGGCAGGACAGGTTTACTACAGAACCATTACAAGCCCCGTGCAGCATTATATCCTGGCACATAAGTCATGCACTTAAAGCGTTCTCACAGTTTGTACCACTTAGAAACACTTCTCGATCCCCACTCCGGCATCGAAATCTGTATGGTAATACCCATGATTCCTTAATGTATTCCTTACCCATTTCTTCATATCTGCCTATCTGCCTGCCTGCTTTTGTTCAAGGCAATACTGAAACTGGAAAGTTGTTACCGGTAGAGTTATGTGGTCATGGATTAGCCATTCTGTGGACGGTAATTCTGCCACTGTAAATGCTAATCTATCCAGTTTTTCGATACACAGCATTGTATATTTTGCTCCCCTTTGTGCCATTTCTATCTGTTTATCTGATAGATTTTATTCAGAAAACAGAGACGTACTGTTGAAATAACACCAAGGCACATAGCCTGCACGCAAAGATTGCAGCGTCCATCTTAATAACATAATAGAACATAATTGAGATTACCCGTGTTGTAATATGGCCAAATCTTGTTCCAGTATGTCTATCGCAGAAGATACAATGTTGCCTAAAGAATATATCCTGGAGGTCAATGTAGTTAACCCATTGTCTAATACTGCTAGAGATTTTTCTAGATTTATACGGTCTATTTCACGTAACCTCTCTGCGGCCTCTTTTTGGGATATTTTCCAAATTTTATTGTAAACAGCATAATAGAAACGTTTCTGACGTGGCTTTCTGGGACCTAGTAAAGAATCCCTGAGATCCACATCCTCTGACAGTAAGGATAAGTGTTGTTTCACCTTTGTGAGTGTTGAGGTTTTTAGCCAATCAAGGCACAACTTCCCAAGACTGTAGGATGTCACTACCCCTGGATGTTCTCTATGTACGTAACGTGGATCTGGCCTATGGATAGCGAAACTTTCGGTTTTACCCATGAATATCGCCTGACAACTATTCATGTCTGTGGGCCAAATCAACCATTTCTTCCAATCGGGGTCTGATCTGTTGTATTGTATAATGTCATTCAACGTAATCTCTTTCTGTGATGTTATATTACTCTCGGTGTGTGATGGAGTTGGCAGCAGAGGTGTGTTCAAGTCTGTGTTCTTGGCTAGTCCAAGACAAGACATCTGTTGCACTGTCTCATTCAAAAACATGATTTGTTGAGGGATAAGACATGCTCTAAACAAAGCTTCTGTTCCCTGAACTTGCCATTCTCTAGTACCCCAGACTGATTTTAAGTCTATGGTGTCTTTCCATAAGTCGAAACCTTGTTCAGACAACTGGGCAATAAAGGAAGCAGAGTAAATCTGTTTGGTGTTTGTTAACATATTTTTCTGTTCTGATGTTGGTGCAACCTTATAATAATATGATGCTGGGTAAGACATATTAAACCCTGAAAAATATGGGAACTTTTGTGTAAATGTTTTTTAACTGCCTGGTGGTAAGTGAACACATTTCTAGGATTTGCAGATTTATGCAGAAAGTGATGACCATAGTGTTGATAACAATACATTGTTTCGAAATCTGATGTGCTTTCCAATGTTTCACTATTAGAAAATGCAGCAGATTTTTCCAAATCAGACAACATGTTATTTACAGTTTAGAAATCCCAATCATCGGAAAATGTACTTGAGGTAATGATATCACTCAACGATATTTTAAATAAATAAGGAATTCTTAAAAGTTCGGTCGGACCAAATATATCGAAATCAACCTTGTCCCAAACTATACCATCAGGTATAGGAACTGCTGTAATGTTCACCGATGACAAGTCTCTTTGTTCTCGATGAGATGATTGGTGTGGTTTTAAAATTAAGTTCACCTTTTGGGCTGAAGAGCTTTGTCGAAGGTATTTTCCATTAACAAGCATGCTAAAAACTATTACTAAGCCTAACCATAAAAGAAAGAAAAGTATCCCGGTGATTACCCATAGTTCTACCCAAGGTGACACCAGGTAAGTCTTTTTTTAAGAAAGTTCAGAAAGTCTTTAATTTGCTGCTTGCGCGATTTTTGGGCTGGCATCGTTTCCGGTTCACTTGGATCCAAAGAAAACGTATCAAAGTTTATGAAGTACCAGAAGCAGTTCGATCAAATGTTGGTATTGCGTCAGGATTTGTAGAAATCGTAGTTTGCTCTTGTTGAGGCATGTTGATGTAGACATCTGTATTTGGTCGAATTGAAATTTGTCTTTCATTTTGAATCTGAATTTGAACTTCAGGTTCAAGGGGAACGAGTTCCATAGCATTACTGCATAGTCCATCATTCCATGCAGGAGACTCTTCGAACGTGATGAGTCTTTCCGTTTGAACTTCTTGAATTGTAGCGAGAGGAGGGCGTCTGCTACTTTGGAGTCAACATGGCCTACTACTCAGTATCGGCCACATAGTGTGGTTTGATTAGGTCAATTGAGACAAATGTTTTCTCCTTTTTTCCGGCAAGAGGCGGTAGAAGTACAGTTCTTGTTCCTTCAACTGCTAGGACCTGTACAGGCTTTCTGTATGATGGCCCAAATTCTTTCTTGTCTGCTATTTTCTCTATGACCAGATCCCCGACTTTTGGGATCCAGACAGGTCTTGCCGTGACTGATTAGACTTCCCCAGTGGCAGTCTGCTTCATATGGACATTACTTTGTTGTGCCCTGGACTCATTTAGATTCTGTAAAACAGCCAAAGGATCATGGATGTCAAAAGGCTTTTCATCCGCCACTGCGCCTTCACAATCAAGATCAGGTACCCACATTCTTGTCCCAAATAGGACCTCATATGGAGTGACCCCCCCCTAGAGAACTTCTTGGCATATTATTCAATGCTCGCTGCACTCCATACAGATGTTTCACCCAACTCTCACCCGTGCCTAATGCTCTAGCTGTTAAAGACTGCTTTAAGTCTCGGTTTTTCCTCTCCACGACTGAATTTCCCTTGGGATGGTACGGAGAGGAGTATCGCAATGCTACACCCAATCCTCGCATAGCCTCCTTGTAAGCCCGAGAGCTAAACGCAGGGCCCTGGTCAGAATGTAATGTGCCAATTGCATATGTCCCTATAAAGACTTTCAAATCTTTTATAACAGTTCGAGCATCAGCCGAGCGTTGGGGCTACACCCATAGGAATCTTGAGCAGGAATCCACTGCAACCATGATATACCTGTAAGCCCCATCTCCTTGTACGGGGCCGCAGTGGTCCAAGTAAACACACGCTAGTGGTTTTTCAGATATTAATAATGGTGTCTGTGCTGGACCTGTTACGGTGGAACCTTTCATCTGCTGACAGATGTCGCATTTCAAGACATAGTCTTTAGTCTGCTTAGTTAACCCAGGCCACCAATAGCGTTGTTTCAATAAAGAAACAGTCGCTGTAAATCCTGCATGTGCAGAACCTATCCCTTCGTGTGCTGCTAGAATTAAACCTAACCTACGATCCATGTTTGGAATTACTCTATCCCCCACTCCAGGAATCTGAGCAAATGGGATGTTATTGGCATCTAACTTGTAAGAGTACTTGAGTGGAAACCTTTTTGGTACTGCTCCGCTGTTTGTGCGAGAAGCATTCACAGCCACCATAATCTCACCGTCTATTCTCATTTTAGAACAAGTGATTGCAGCTACGGAAGCCGTGCGTACAACCCCCTTTGTGGCTTCATCAGCCAATGAATTCCCTTCAACGTGAATGCCATCACGCTGATGACTCAGTGTATGTATCACGTGAGCTCTCTGTAGTTCGGTTTTCAACTCCACTACCTGTTCCCATAGCATTTTATGCTTAATTGTGCCACCATTTGCATCTTTGAACCCGTTTTGAACCCAGTGCTGCAAATATTCATTATATGACTGTACACAGTAAAATGAATCGCACACAATTAGTGTGGGGAATTCTCGATCCGTATTTACCAGTGCCAGTATCAAGGCTTTTAACTCTTCCAGCTGTGCCGTGCAGTCTCCTAGAGATTGCATTTTTGTGCAACTTGGGTGGAACTTTCCATCCCGCATGCGACCTTTATGCCTTTTTGCCTTTTTGCTTACTTCCTATGGCCGGTTGAGCTGATCCGTCCGTGTAAATTATATATTCATACTGATCTAGAGGCATTATTTCATTTGGTAGAGGATATTCTTGTTCGTATTGCAGAAATGCTTGTGTCTTTAAATTTGGGTTGTACCTGTATTCCACATCTGGTGCAGTGAGAGAATTAGCCCATTGTATCCATCTTGGATGTAAGGCTTTCGTGTTAGGAACGATTGCCTTTGTCGCAGCCTCTAAGGCTGGAACCGGAGTCACTACTATTATTCGTTTCCCTTGTGCCAGTGCTCTTTCTCTCACTACAGCTGTTAGAATCTTTTCTGTAGATGCAAAGCGCATCTCAGCATTTGTGTACAACTGCGATTTGTATGCAATTGGTACTGTTTCACCTTCATTATATGTTAGATAGGTGTACCCAGATTGACCCGCAAATATACGGATCACCAGGTTGCGTACGTTTACGCGTGTCTGTAAGTGTTTGGAAGCTATCATGTGAGCTTGTAAGGAACAAAGGATATCTGTGTGTTCCTGTGTCCATTGTCTTACTGAAAAATCAGGTTTTATTAAATTGTAGAAAGGTTTTACTCTGTCTGCGTAATCCAAAATGTATGTTCTGCCAAAGTTCAGGAATCCCAGGATTAATTGTAAGTTTTTCAATGATTTTGAAGGTTGGAGCAGCGCGCACTTTTCTCAAAAATTGGCTGCCAAGCTTTTCCCTTCACTTGAAAGCTCATATCCTAAAAACCGGACATTGAGGTGGGCAATTTTTGATTTTTGAAAGTTGAATTTGTAGCCCTCAGATGCAAATCCCAAAATTATGGTATTCACTCTGTTCAAGTGCTCCTCAAGGTCATCGTCCGTTAGATAAATATCGTCCACATAGGTCAATGTCTCTTCATCCAAATTTTGAAGTAACTCAGTTACTCTGGCCGAAAACAACCCCGGGCTGTTCTTATCCCCTGGGGGAGTCAGCAAAATTGACGCTGGGACCCTAGCGCTGAGAATGCTGTTAGATATCTGCTTTCAGGCGCTATATTTTGGCAGAAAAATCCATTTGAGATATCGTGTTGTTTTATATTTTTTCCGCACAATGTCATTCATTAATGCGGCACTGTGTGCATTTTGGACTGCAAATGTCTTAGTGCAAGTGTTTAAATGTCTATAATCTAAAATTAAACGATATGAATTGTCAGGTTTCATGACTGGAAACAAAGGATTATTCATCGATGAGGTGCAATTTTTGATCACCCCTTGGTATTCAAGTTGATCTAAGATCTTCCTGACCTGTTTTTTATTGGATACTGCCTCTGTGCAGTCGGAGTATTTTTTGAAGGAATTATATGGTGGGTTGAATCCTCATCCCATCCAACATGGTTTTTGTATAATGCAGGGGCTTGGGCTACCGCCCACTCCTGCGCATATGTGTGTTTTAGGTGCTTGGGAATATGGTCTGAGAATGCCGGTAAAATTACTGTTTCTCCTGTAGGGCAATCCATGACGAATGCTGGCGGCCAATCCTGTTCAGCTAACAAAATGTCATAGCCAAATGCCAGATTCTCCCAAAAGAGACCTCTAACTGTCCTACATTTGTCCCCCTCCATTTGGAGTATTGTTTCATATAACTTATGTGGGACACTTACCCTAGTATCTGCTGTCTCTACCGTGATATAATCATTCCAGTCCGCTGTCACCAGAAAATCCATCGGGTTCTGGCGAGCTATTGTTACTTCTGAAGTGCTGTCGAGCATCGTCAGAACCCATTCCCCGTTCAGTAGTCGAGTCCTCAGAATTCTGGGCATGTCTGATCTTTAGACCTGCAACCTTCTTCTTTTTGAACTGTGGCTTTTGCTTTGAATTCTCTTCTTTTTTAGAAGTGTAATCTTGAGCGTGCTTCTTGTCTCTGGACTTTGTACGCTCTACTTGTCTGTCTGACCATCCTTCCCTCTCGGAGTTTTTCGATGAACCCTGAAAGGAACGAGAGGAACGTGTAGCAGTATCCTGATACCTGTCAGGTTTCCCAATATTATCCCTATTCCTAAGGTTATACCTCTTTTCGGAGGGCTCCCGTAGAGGAGATCTACCTCTGGATTGAGATCTGTTTCCTTTAAAGTTTTGTTGTTTTTTATTGTCCCACTTCTTCTTTGTTGAAGCAGGTATCTGCTTGGAAGTGTCCTTTTCAGAACTGCCCATCAGTTGTGGTTTTAAAGCTTTCCCACCCAAACTGTCTCTGCCTAATTCTGCATATGCAGTTTCAATTATTTTCGGTAGTTCATGTTCTTGTTCTAAAGGACTGAACTCCCTTAGGCATTGGCGGATAGCCACTGAAGCTGCTTCCCCTTTAATGTTAGCTAATATTATGACTGATACCTGGGCATAGTTACCTAGTAACTTCATCCCTAAGTTCAGAGCAGGCTCTGCTCCGTACTCGTTTTGTATCTGTCTCAATACGTCTGGTACTACTGCTAATGATGGGATACCATGAGTTCTGGTATAAATGGCAGCACAGACTGTACCCCAAGTGGAACAATCCTCTATTTGTGGTGTTATCCCCATGGGCAAGTAGATTGTTAGCATTCTGTGATTTTCATACGGAGTAGTATTCGGGAATACTGCCTCTAGCTGTGTTATTTTCTGAGCTACCCAGAATGGCATTTGTTCACGTTTTGTGGGCATTTTACCCATCACCACGTGTAATGTTTGTGGTGTGATTTTAGTTGCTGTACTCTGAGCTGGAGTTCCATTTGTTGCAACTATTGCTGGTTGGACTGTAAGTGTCCTCATGACGAATTGCGTCAAGTTTCTGTAAATTTTTATTAATTCTTTGTGTTGTGTGGGTAAGTCTCCTGGTGGCATTGTTTCAATGTCGGGATGTGGTGTGTAGGCCGCTAATATGGGCCATGTTGCCCCTTCTCTTCCGAGCGGGCTGAGTCTCACTCTTCTTCTTATATGGGGTAGGGTGCCTTTAAACTAGTATAAGTGTTCCTGGTATGTGAGCGGAACCTCAATGTCCTCAAACAGACAATATTCCGCTCGTGCATCTCCTTCTGTGTAGGAGTGAAATGTTTTTGTTCTTGCATTTGCTCCTGGGAATGTAACCCACGAATAAAATACCTTTGTTCTATATGATTCGTGTGCCTCAATCACGAAAGCTACTATGCCACCACTGGCTGTTACACCATGCGCAAGTAGTTCCAGGGTGACTGTATTTCTAAGATTTTCTGCAATCGGAATTGCATCTGCATCAACCTCATCATCTGTGAGGTGCAAACTATGCACAACTCCCTCCGCGTTTTCCACGCTTTCAGTCATTTTTCAGAGGAAGAAGTATTTCAAGGAAATTAAGATAAGGTGTTTTTGCACAATTTTAGGAACACTGTGTCCTTCAAGCTTGATTAACCAACAGCCAATAAATAGGATTTTTTAGCCTACTCAGCTCTGGCAGAGTTTGTGCCCACTCACTCCAGACGTCTCTGGTGTTTTGTGAGTAGGGGTCTCTGAGAATAGCACGACTGAACTACTCAGATTCTACTGTTAAATAAGTACCCAACCAACGTTGGCGGCGCTATGTCGTGTAGTTCCTATATTACCTATACAGAATCTGCGCGTTTGGATAACATAAACTGTGGGATTGGTGGCAGACTGATTCCGTGCACCCCCACCGGATAGGTTAGCCTGTCTGTATCAGCTAGCTCACAGTGCCACTATAATCTCCTCTTACCAAGGAGAGAATAGATTCTGGCAACCTCAGAACATGACAACCCTGATCCCTCAGAATCGTGGAAACAATATACTACCTTTCGCTCAGTCACTCGTGATCACTTAGTTTGTCTCAGAGAGATACACAGAATAAACAGGCTGGGCATTTTCAATAAGTATTTATTGAACAGGTGTTATTCTAGTGTAGAACAGATGAGCTGCAACAACCATTAGACAGTAGCAGAGATATATGATTAGAAGTACTACGAAAGTAAAGGGATGGTAAAGTTCTACCATTCTGCAGAAATAATGAATATATACAAGTACATAAAACACATGATAAAAAGTGCGTACTCCTACAATGCCTCTCCCTAACTAGATGTACCTAAATGTACCTAGCATCTGTGTAGGTGTTATGCCAAGAATCCCTCTAGGATCTAGTCAACCCATTTACCTTAGAATGAGAGAATATGGGACCCGTCCTGGTCTCGAGTTGGACACCCCACGAGGGATGTTAGACCACTGCGAGCTGGAGCGTCTGCATGCAGGAACCTCAGCGTCTCTGGTCAGTGTGTCAGCCAGGAAGTCTCGGTCTCCTCTGTCCTTCTAAGCAAGATGTGATGTATATATACCCATAGGTCTCCCCAGGGGTCCTACCTTGCTGTGTTACTGTGTCGGCCTAAAGGATGACATCGGGCCTGAACTTTATACAGAGATATTATACAGGAGATGTTAGTCCTGCTGTGCTTCCAAGAAGCCTCATGCATAATGTATGAGATTCGAACTAGGGGGAAACCCGCGTTCTGAATGCAGTGTCGTATCTAAGTAAAAGGTCAGTCCCTAAGAACCGTTATGTATGTAATGTAGGGAAGAATATAGGTGAAAGGTTGCAATGTTACCTGCACCTATATAGGGTACCTATATGGAATATAACATGCGTGCTGAGGTATAACGCAAGGTTTGTTGTTGTCTGGATTTTTTGGGTACCACTTCTGCAAAGCCAGACATCTGAGCCTGGGCAATAAGTCCCAATGCTCTCCCGCTCCCTGGGCCTAGTTTCCCTGCCACCACAAGTATATAACATGCTGCACCAGTTCAAGTTCCCCTCCTCACACACACGGAACAGGTACAGAACATGTAGCAACAGTGCAAACCTTTTTCACAGAAACTGCAAAACAAACACAAAACAAATGAAGCACCAATGTACACTTCTTTCAATCTTACAACAGGTATAGTATGCCCAGTACAATCCAGGAGTCTCCCAGACACGCACACCACCATTATTACACCACCAAGAGCAGTGCAAATGTTCCTCTCTCACAATTGGTCTAGTGTGCATAGAAGCTATGCAAGCTTTCCTGCCTTACAGGACATGTGCTAGATAGGCAGCACCAGTTAAAGCTTCCCTTACAGAAAGAACAGGTACAAAACATGCAGGACCAGTGCAGGATCCTTCTTGACCTTTGTCTCTCACACACAGGCACACCCTCATGAACTCACACTCTGGTGCGGGAATAATGCCAGTTTCCCCCACACACAGGTACACCATGAGCTCCTCGTTCAAAGGTTCCCCCATACACCCATTACAAAAGCAGCAAAACAAGCTTTATTCATGCACACAAACGGGTCTTTAAACGTCTATCACAGTGACAGGTATGTTTCGAGCAGCAGTTGTGCAAGCTTCATAAACACACACACACACACAGTACAGTAAAAGGCAGTGTACGAGCAGCAACAGTGCAACCTTCTGTCATACTTCTACTACATGAACTACAAAACAGCTGTACATGGTTCTTTTAAAGACAGAACAGGTATAGAAAGTCAAGACCTGGCTCTTCGACTAGCCAGCATCACAGCGCCTGGATACCCTCATGGTTGATAAGCTGCACTCTACAAGTACCAAATGATTGATTGATTGATTGATATAACCAGCAGCAGCAGGGTTGACCCCGCACACAAAACAAGTCCAGCTCAAGCAGCAACAGCAGTGCAAGCTTCCCTCACACACAGACACACCAATACAACAGGTAGAGCACAATTTGCACTCATAACCGGCATAACGTAAGCATAGTCTGCAGCAGTGCACGCTTGCTTCACGGTCACACATTAACAGTGCAGCATTGGCTACAAGAATACAGGTTTTCCTTGCACATACAATAGTTGCAGCAGCAGGAGTGCTAAATTATCTTCTGCACTTCCGGGACAAGTGCAACTCCGATAGCAGAAGCAGCACACGTCACCTTCATGAGCCATAGGAGGTACAACATGGGCCACAGTACTAAGGATTTGAATCACTCACACAGAAAAGGGACAACCCGTTTTGCACCCTTTACACATAGAAAACCAGCAGCATGGCAACTGTAGGCCATGCTTCCTTCTGATCCAGCGGGTTACTAGCAACAAGCATTCATACACCGAATACTCACCTGGGCCCATTCATTCATACTACGCTAGCAATTTCCGCTGGTGGGTCAGTTGTACTCTTTATCAATATCCCTGCTACCAATTACTTTTCTGATTGAAGAGTAATGACTTACCAATGGACCCTTTGATAATTGGGAAGTTTAAAATGAGTGACATTCATTACAGTTCATAAACTCTGAAATAATCACTGAGTCAGGAAGTTTTAAATGTTTATCTAAAGATTTAGCAGAGTAAATTACAAAACCACATAATACTTAATCGTATATCAAGGATGAAGCATACTAATAATCAATTATCGATCAATGACGGTCCCTCAGAAAGAAGAAGATAGAGACAGCAGCACAGCTAAAGGTTGCATTTATATTTACCTAAAGATGTGAGAACCAAACCCCTAGGCCAAGGAGTTGGAAAGATGGAAAGATAGGTCACAGGAAGGATGAAGACCAAAGACCTCTGGACCAGATTCAGGACAGGATAGGTGACCCCTCTATCAACGACGCCTGCGCCGTTCCCCTCTCTGGCACTGCACTCTTCCTTGCTTCTCTCGGGTCGTCTTCTAAGAATCCGCCGCCCCCACCTCAGGACCTCTCAGACAGCGAATCAGCCTAGTTCTGCTCTGCATCAGCGTCTGGATCAACGAATGTAGCATTGCTCATAACTAATTAACTAATCTATACCTATTATACCCTTCTATGCCTATGTACCTCCCATTAATGTTTCAAAATTATGGGCTCACTACTTCTGATTGGACAGGGACAGGGGGTTGATCCTCACACATGTCAATTTAGTTCAATTTCTTTAAGCCCATTGTTATTAAATACCGCCCCTCACAATTAATACATTTGCTTTATTTCCCACCCGTCTCACGACAAAGTTTGATACACATCGTATACAAAATGTTGCATTTTGCAAGAACATCGCGGATGTAGTGGAGTTGGCCACCAGGTCACGGCCTTGGATGACGTCCAAGTTGACTTCATCGCTGTGCCTTGTTTTTCAGGGCGCATGCGCACTTCTCATTGGCTTCAAGCTGCCCTTCCGTTAACCCAGGCCCCATTTTACGAACTAATAAAAGTCAAAGAAGAAAACATTAAAATCACAAATAAATGTCTTCACTGTATACCCCCTATTTCTACTCTATTCCCATCTAATTATAAATCTATCCCGCATTAATAGCGTTAAATACCACAGTGTTAATTGCAGCAAATGCGCAAGCTTTAGCACGTGAGAACATTAAGCAGCCATTTTAACACACACTGCACAGAAGCAAAGTTTTCCCTCCAAGCAAAGACAGACGTCATACCACGTGATATGGTTGACACATGCGCAAAGAAATTCCCGCGCTTTAGCGGCCATTTTGGATTAGACAAGCATTACTTATTAGTTAAACACATAGGCAAGCTTCACTTGGATACTATGTTCGTGTATGCATTTTTATTAGTAAAGACATTACAAAGTTTAATTAATTAATACTGTGAGAGGATTGCTTACGAGCAAGTCTCATTCTGAGTTCTTGCTCCATCAATCCCCTCTCTGATGGCGTTTCTGAGCCATCAAAAAATTACCCACATCCAGATGCCAACTTTTAGCATAAAATTGTCTCAGCTTCACCTTTACACTTTCTATTTTTATCGTCTCCTTTCAGTTTCTTGTATAATTCACTTTTCAGATCTTCTAATTCAATTTCCTCAAACTTACTTTTCTTTCCTTTTCCTGTCACTCTATACGTCTCATTCTTTCTACAACATTTGCACCATATCATTATTGACAATACTATTATTGCTATCCCTACTAGGGGTACTAATATTTGACCTAAAAGTCCTTTTCCTACATTAGCAAACCAGGTACCAATTGACGTAATGCTATTTGTCAATCTTTCCCATACACTATCAACTTCCAGTGGTTTTAATTCGTTCTCAAGTTTCGTTATATTCTTTATATATGTTCCAATTTCTGCACTTTTGTCAGGAATATACGTGCAAAAATGTTTCGTTTTCAACAATTTACAGACTCCGCCCTCTTTTGCTAATATTATATCAAGAGCAAGTCGATTTTGCATAACCATTGATCTAATCGCAACCATCTCCGCATTAATCATTAGAAAACCTCCAGCAGTATCCGTTGATAAACGATCAACTACTGTAGATAATTTACATATTTTCCTTGAGTTCAAAATTATTCCCACTGAAGGTATCAATGCACCAAATATATCACCTACAATTTCAGAAAAACTAGCTCTTTTACTATGTGTTAATTCACTATTATTTTCATTGCTCCCAGTGTTTGTTTTTACGTGGTATATTTTTGGAAAAACTATTCCAAAATAACAACTTCCATACCACCGTGCAGGAAGCCTAAAGTAAGCCTTATTCCCACACACATAATAAGTTCCAGGAAAAACTGAATCCGTTCCTCCTTTTAGTCCCCAACCTCCAAGAATTAAGAAATTATGTTCACATTCACTGGTACCGATGAAAATATTGTTATAATCAGTCTTTAACCTATGCAGACAAATTTTCCCTGTCTTTACAAAATCCAGAGCCATAGCAGCTTGAGCCTTGCCAGGTGTGTAAATACCCCCTTTCTCAGCCCAAGGTGGCAGATGAGCCTTATGTTCAGATGCCTTCTTTTGGAAATCTTGTCTTCTATTTTCTACTAAGTTCAAAAATATCTTTTCTTCTTCATGTAACGAACATGTTAAATTGCTTCTATGTGCATGTGTTATATCTATCGATTTCATCGTTAGGAAAAATTCTCCCATAAATTGTGCATCTTGACTACTAAGCACTGGGTTCATATTCTTTCGAATCGGAACCTCAGAAAATATCACATTTATATCTGAATAATAATACTGAAGTCTGCCTGTTTTATAAAATAAACTAGTTAATACACTACATGATATGCCATAAGTCAAAGGCAAATGATGATATGTTAACCCTTCTGCTACTGATTCAGGTAACTTCATACAGACATAACAATCACTAACTTCCATTGTATCTACATACTGAAACAATTATTTAGTGAAAACATTTAAACTAGTATCGTTATCTGTTACCACATGATGAAACTCTGGATCATCTTCTGCTTCTAATTTTACTCTATCACCTTTCAAGTTATCTATCCTTCCCTTAGTATCGTTGTTAATCTTTTTATCCATTATCATAAGGTAAGGAATTGCTACGATCACAACTAACCATAATACAAGCACCATTACCAGACTACATATGCATATAGCACAGCATCTTTTACAACATTTCCGTTTCGGTCTCCCAGAAACTCTGTCATCAGGCATTTTGACAAAGAAGATTTCTCTTCTTTTCTTTTTCTTTCAAGTCTTTTACGTTATCAAGGTGGCTTTATTTCTTTCTCATAAGTCAGTTCCGCACTTGTTCCTTCGTCGCCACTTTCACTTGACTCTGAACTCTCGTAGTCTTCAAGTATTATATAAGTCCAATCAGGACCTTTAAACTTATTGTTCACAAGTTTCAATCTTTTGCTTTTTCGTTTTTCAGTTCCACTTGTTTGTCCAGTTAGGCTTGTTACTTCATTTACTTGTTCAGGATCTTCACTTCTTGTTTCTATATGGTATTTTACTCTTTTAATGACACTAGGCCAATGATCACCTTTTCTGGCCTTCTTTGTTTGCACTGTCTCTTCACTTCTTATTTCTTCTTCAAAAGTTCTCTTATTTTCAAGATGTGGCACAGTTTGATTTTCTTCGATTCTCAGTTTCTTCTTCTATCTGTTCTTGCTCAGATCTTGTCGTCGGTTCTTCAGTTGCTCGAGTGTGAGTTTCTACTAACTGACCCTGTTCAGGATTGACGTCTTCGTGCTTGAGGTTTTCCTGCTCTCTGTTTTCTTGATTTTCTTCTTCCTGAACGTATTTTTTTTGTTCTAACTAGTTCTGATCAGGGCTTATTGCACTTTGTACTTCTGCAGCCTGACCGCGTTCTTCTAAACCTATCTGTCCCTGCTCAATTTCTGTTGTTTCGTTGTCGATTTGAGCCCAATTTCCTCTCCCTATCTGGTCGTGCTCAGGTTCTCTTATTGTTTCATTTCCTTCTTTCTGAGCTGCTTCTTCTTCACCTATCTGGTCCTCCCTAATTTCTTTTAATTTTGCTCGACTTCTCGTTTTGTTGTAAACTTCTGATATATCAACCACTGGTATCCAGTCCTGACTTGTGCTCGGTTGTTCTTCTTCAGCTTCTCTCGAATCTCTCACCTGGGATTCTTCAGCTGGCCAACCTTCAGCTTCCTCGGTTATTGATGCTTACTGAGGATTTTGTCCTTCAGGATCTGGCACCCTTTTGGTGTGGCTTACATGAATCCAATTAGGCAATCCTGCACATTTCACTGCTGTGTTCGTAACTAGTATAACCTGACAAGGTTCACCCCACATGGGTGATGAACATGTTTCTCTGGTGTGATGCTTCACAACCACCCAGTCTCCAGGGTTCAGATCATGCTCTTGTTCAGGCTGCCTGGAAACTGCGTCTTCTCCAACCTGGTGAGAGACAGAACGCACTAGGTCAGCCAATCCTTTGCAATAATCTAGAACCATATCATCAGTTATGTTCAGCAGTTTATTTGTAGGTACATGTGCTTGTCTCATTGCTCTTCCCATGATTATTTCATGGGGACTCAATCCGGTATTTCTATCAGGAATGCTTCTAAGTCCCATTAAAACAAGAGGCAATGCATCTGGCCAGTCTAGCGATGTTGATGCACACATCTTTGACAGTATTGATTTTATTGTGTCATTCATTTGTTCAACCACTCCAGAAGCCTCTGGGCGGTACGCACAGTGCAATTTCTGTTCAATTTGAAATGCTTCACAGATTATTCGGATCACATCGTTATTAAAGTGACTTCCTCTATCTGATTCCAAAGTTACTGGGAAACCGAACCTAGGAATGAGTTCTCGTAGCAACAGCTTTGCAACTGTAATACTGTCATTCCTTCTGGTAGGGTAAGCCTCCACCCACCTTGAAAACAGACACACTATGACAAGTACATATTTCTGTCCTTTACATGGTGGTAACTGTATGAAATCTAGCTGCAATCTCACAAAAGGACCTTCAGCTTTTCCAATCTTTCCCAAGCCAATTACTGTTCTCCTTCCCGGATTATTCATTTGGCAAGTCAAACACCTTTGGCAAAGACTCTCTGCTGCAGCCCTAAACTTTGGATTATACCAACTTTGTCTGAAAAGTCTAATCATGGCATCTCTCCCTACATGTGTGTCTCCATGATACATTCTGGCCATTTGTGAAATCAGACAGTCGGGCATGACTGGTCTGCCATCTGTGTATACCCATACATCATCATCTGTTCTTCGGGAACATCCTATTTTAATCCAAACATCTCTTTCACTCTCCTCAGCGTCATCTTGCAGTCTTTTCACATCATTCCATGTTTCAGGAGGTGCACATAGCATAAGTTGTCAGCTGATTCCCATCCTTTCAACCTTTTTATTTACTGACAACCTGTTTTTGGCACAGTGTTGAGCCACCAGATCTGCATATCTGTTACCGACTACCACCCAGTCATCTCCTGACTGGTGTGCGGCACATTTCACCACTGTCAATTCTTTTGGTGATTGTATTGCTTCCAATAATTCTTTTACAAACTGTCCATTTTTGATTGGGGATCCTGAAGAAGTCATGAAATCCCTCTGCATCCACAGTTGGCCAAAGTCATGCACAACCCCGTACCCATATTGACTGTCCGTAAATATGGTTACTTTTAAATTTTTCCCAATTTTGGAAGCTTTGATTAGAGCAATTAATTCAGCTACTTGTGCAGACTTGACTCCTGGTAAATAGGATGCTTCTACTATTCCAGTTAGTTCACACACAGCATAGGCTGCACTCAGTTTACCATCCTCATGCCTTAAGCATGAGCGGTCCACAAACAGCTCCCTATCTGGATCTTTTAGGGGCGTCTCCTGTATGTCAGGTCTCGGTTTTGTACATAATTCTGTGACCTTTAGACAATCATGTTCTGGATCGTCCTTAACTTTTTCAAAAATTGGATCTGGCAATAACGTAGCAGGATTCACAATAGTGCACCTAACTATGGTCACATTTTCAGCACCAAGAATAATTCGTTCATACCTTGTCATTCGACTAGGTGTGAGATGCTGAGTTCGAGTTCTTGTCAACAAGATCACAACTGCATGTGGGACAAATACTGTTACAGGATATCCCATTACTATTGACTCACTTTGTTCAATGCTCATACAAGTAGCAGCAACTGCTTTCAAACAACCTGGCAATGCTGCCGCCACTGGGTCCAATGTAGCAGAAAAATATGCTATAGGACCCCTGTCTATTCCATGTCTTTGAGTTAACACTGAAAGTGCACAATTTTCTCTTTCATAGCAAAATAGTGTGAATTCTCTTGTATAGTCAGGCATGCCCAAGGCAGGTGCCTCACACAATGCATTTCTTAATTTTACAAATGCACCAGCACTTTCGTCATCCCATTCAACTGGATCTTTGGCTTTCTTTTTGGTTAACTGAATTAAAGGCTTTGCTAGTAGTGAAAACCCTATAATCCATTGTCGACAGTATCCTACTATTCCAAGGAACATTCTCACTTCTCTTTGTGTTTCTGGCATTTTCATTTTCTTTATTATTTTTATTCTGTCAGATGTTATTCTTCTTGTTCCTCTTTCAATTTGGTGTCCCAAATATTTAACTGCTGTTGTACAAAACTGCAGCTTTTCAGGTGACACTTTGTGTCCTTCCTCAGCCAAATGGTTGAGTAATGCAATTGAATCTTCAACACAATCATCATGAGTGTTGGATGCTACTAGAAAATCATCAATATACTGCACCAGGACTGAACTCCTGGGCAGCACTAATTTCTCCAGACACCTTTTCAGTATTTGATTAAAAATGGAGGGACTTTCTGTGTATCCTTGAGGAACACGATTCCATACATAGACATGATTTTCAAGTTTAAACGAAAAGAGATATTGGCTATCTGGGTGCAATGGTATTGAAAAGAATGCTTGGCATAGATCAATCACAGTAAACCATTCTGCACTCCAGGGTATCTGGTATAGGATTACTGCAGGATTTGGTACTATAGGACAACAAGGTACCACAATTTTATTAATTTTTCGCAAATCCTGGACAATCCTATACTTTCCACTAGGCTTTTTCAAACCCATGATTGGTGAATTACAAGGGCTACTCATAACTTCTTTTAATATGCCTTGTTTTACCATTCTGTTAATTTCCTCAACAACTCCTGCCTTTACTTCTGCACTCATTTTGTACTGTCTAGTATTTGGGAAAATTGCACCTTCCTTTACAGTGATTTTCACTGGGTCTATTTTGACCATAAGTCCTACTTCTTTCCCAGTGAAATCCCATACCTTGGAATTTACTGTAGTTCTTAGTTCTTCTGGTAATTCGTTTTTCGTTATCAAAGAGAACATCTCATCTATTTCTGTACCTTGCTTGGCTATCATGAACTTATAAACATGATCTTCGTCCGGGGTCTGTATTGCAACACCATCCGGTGTGCAGAAAATAGTGCAATTCATTTTGCACAGTAAGTCTCTACCCAATAAGTTTACTGGACTAGAATCACACACTACAAATTGATGCATTTCTCGGAAGTTTCCTATTTTTACTTCCATTGGCTCAGTAAGGGGTGTTCTGATCTTTTGATTAGCTACACCTACAACTTGGATAGCTTCTCCAGAGAGAGGAAGGTCTGGGATGTCTGCTGTTCTCACAGTAGAACAGGTAGCACCAGTGTCCAAAAGGAAAGTGATATCATTACCTCTTACTTTCCCTTCAACATATGGACCTGACTGATCTACCGGTAAGGATGCGCCAAGTACGCACTCCTTCTCCCCCTCTCTTAGGCACCGTCATTGATGGTTAAACGGATCAAATTCATCCTGTAAAAGAAACTGTGAAGTTACATAATCATCCTTACCACTTCTTCCTTGATATCCGACGTCTGTACCATGCTTTGCTCTGCTTACATTACCCTGTATAGGTGCAGGTGGCAACTGACTCTGAGGATTTACACCCTGTTGTGAGTCATTCTGCGTCTGTGGATTTAAATTATTATTTGGGCCGTTATTATTTCGAATCTTTTTACATTCATCCTTCCAATGTCCCAACTTTCCGCATCCATGACAAGGAAATTTCTTTTTAGCCTCTTCTCTACTCATTCGTCCTCTCACTTTACCACCATTTCCTGTGTCACCATTCGTTTCAGAATCTTTTCCCTGATTATCAGTTGGATTATCCAAATTAATTCCCTGTCGCTCAGCCATTTTCACCTGAGCTCACATCACTTTTTCTTGTAATTTCTTGTGCCTATCCTCAATATCGTCTCCACAATATTTTGCATATTTCAAAATCTCATCTATGGGCTTCCCTTGCCAGCACAACATGTGCTGCTTAATCATTTGACAAATCTCTGGCTTTAAACCATAAACAAATCGGTAGACAAACTGACTCATATTTTTATCTCCAATGTCCTCAAATCCACTATACTGTTTGAACACCTGTAATAGACGTTCATAATAGGCATGTACCGATCCACTTGCTTCTTGGGTAGTCCTGTCTATTTTCACCCAATCTGTTTCTTTCGGTGGTATTTTCCCCTTCAGGTAAGTTATTACCTGCTGATACTTTTTCATTACATCACTTGATGGAGCACCTGTTTTTGCATATCTAGGATACTCTTCACTCGGCCAGTCAACTGTAATTTTACAATCTGTCCACAAATCGGCAGGTACCACTATGTCAAACAAACCATCCAAATCCTTCAACAATACCTTTGACACTTTCACAAACCTCTCAACCTGTTTGTACCATTCAATTGGCTTTTCTCTCAACTTTGGAAAATCATTCGTAAATGACAGAATATCTTGTCTACTCCATGGAACATGAACGTAACCTCCTCCAGGTACTTCCCGCATCGGGTACATTTGATCTACTTTTCCTGTTTCCTTCAATAAATATTCAGAATTCGATCTACTGTACCGTGCCTCTTCCTTTTTCTTTGTCCATCTAGCTTTCCATTTATCTAGATCTCCCCATTTCTGTAATACTAACATTAATTCTTTTACTTGTAGTTTTCGACCAGAGGCATTCATGTTTTCTAGGTCCTTGTCAGAAAAATCTGCTCTATAGGGCTTCTGTAACACTTTTGACTTCCCTATTTCAATCCCCATCTGTAAGGCCAAATCTGATAATTTCTCATGAAATATCTTTACATTTCTAGTGATGCTTCTGCATACAAACAATAGTTCTTCTTCATCGTAAGTATTTAGACGATCTACTCCTACATTTCCTGCTATCATTTCTTCTAACTCGACTTTTAATTTGTAGATGTCCATGATCTTTGGGGGTGAACTCTGTCTGTCTGATCCTTGTGCCCACCTTTCTAAGTCTTCTGGCGTTACTACTGTGGCACTCTTAGTTCCAGATGATGTTACTATATTTACATCTTTGGAGCAACCAGGTGTTATTCTTCTAGGAGTACTATTTACAGATCCTCGAATAGGTAAATCCATTAAGGATATCATAGATTCACAATCACTGATATGGTCATCAATTATTACAGTTTCAGGTTTGGGAATCTCTACAGGTGTAGGCATGACTAGAGGTTTTGGATAATTTACTTTGTCACCATATAAGGGAACCACTGGACCAATTGTTACAGGTATGGTCAGGGAATCAGGATGTACATTCAGCTGTGTTATTTTTTGTATCAATTCTGCTCTGTTTCTGTCTATAGCCTCTTTTTCTTTATCCTGAAGTACCCTATTAACTGGTGGATTATGCAATACTTGCGGTATTAATGGTGTTCTTAATATTGGTGCACTTGGGGTACATCCACTTGTCCCTTCCTGATATAGTGGCGGGTTCTTTAATATTTCTTCCATAAATTCATCTTCAGAATCTCCAAACCCTGTCAAGTGTTTTGTCTTTTCTGTGCATTTGTTCCCTAATGACTCTTCTGTCATAAATACTGGATACAAACCCTCGGTAAGCATTGCTCTTCTCCACTGCTTCATTTGACTCTCTCGTGTCTCATTTTGGTGTCTAGGGAAAAATCCCCTATAACCCCTATTGCTTCTGGGTCTATCACGTTCAAATGCCTCTGTTTCCCACTCTTCTAGGGCTTCGTATTGAGTTAATCTTGGTCTGGGTTCTAAGTCATTCATTCTCATTCTCAAATTTTGAAGAATTCTCCCATTGTAAGTACCATTCTCTGGGAATGCTAATATTCCATCATTTTTGGTATATTTTATCCAATTTTCTAACCATACACAAGTATGATAACCTCTCTCCATCATCATGAATGAAGCGGGCGTTTTTGCTGGTGGAATGATAATTCCTTCTCTAGTTTTGATAGGTTTATCCTTCTTAAAATAATTCTTAACCTTTTGTAGAAATGACATTTTTCTCTTTTCTCCATACATTTTGGGTAAATATCTATGTATCGAATTATATTCTGCAAAACCTAAGAATCTCCTGTCTGAACGGGTTCCTGTTAAAGTCGGATCACGTTTCCACATATAATCTCCACTATCCACTAAGATTTCGACTTCTATGCTGACAACCAATTAAATTCCAGCTAACATTTGTCTCTGAACCAATATTAGCGCGGCTTTTCAGTGACGTCTGTCTGACGACCCCTCCTTTACAATCTGCGCTTCTCTGTCCCTCGCTGTTTCAACCAATCCCAGCGCGACACCTGTGACGTCAGTATTACTCCTGACTACTGACCCCTCCTTTACAAGAGTCGTTCCACGCCCACTGTTTCGACCAATCCTAGCGCGGCGTTTGAGACGTCAGCTTCCTCTCCGGCAGCTGACCCTCCCTTTACAAAATCGTACGCAAAACTTTATTTTCTCTACGCTTCTTATTAAAATTTAGTAACAACATAAAACATTCGCTATCGTGCCAGTTTCGCTAAATTGAAAAGGATAGTTTCTCTCACACTTTAGTAAAACCTTTCCGTTTACTAAACATATACTACGAGTAAAACCCTTCCGTTTACTCTTCACGTAAGCTTCAGAAATACCTGCTACTTCTTCAATGTTACCCTTTCTAGGTGATATAACATCAAATTTTTACCAGCATATTCCTTTGCTATTACTCACACGCATAGAGTCCCTAACAAGTACTGATAGCCCTGCTTAACTTTTCAGTACTATTTCTGCCTGACAGATAACCTCACTGCAGTATGGCTTCCACTTACCATCCGCTATTCAAATTTCCCCGGGGATTCTAGACAACATAAAACAAAACCTTTGAACAAACGGATGTTAGTTTAAAAAAAAAAATTCTCATTACCCAATTAACAAAGTGCAACTATCCTCTGATAACCAGAAAACTGATCCAGCGGGTTACTAGCAACAAGCATTCATACACCGAATACTCACCTGGGCCCATTCATTCATACTACACTAGCAATTTCCGCTGGTGGGTCAGTTGTACTCTTTATCAATATCCCTGCTACCAATTACTTTTCTGATTGAAGAGTAATGACTTACCAATGGACCCTTTGATAATTGGGAAGTTTAAAATGAGTGACATTCATTACAGTTCATAAACTCTGAAATAATCACTGAGTCAGGAAGTTTTAAATGTTTATCTAAAGATTTAGCAGAGTAAATTACAAAACCACATAATACTTAATCGTATATCAAGGATGAAGCATACTAATAATCATTTATCGATCAATGACGGTCCCTCAGAAAGAAGAAGATAGAGACAGCAGCACAGCTAAAGGTTGCATTTATATTTACCTAAAGATGTGAGAACCAAACCCCTAGGCCAAGGAGTTGGAAAGATAGGTCACAGGAAGGATGAAGACCAAAGACCTCCGGACCAGATTCAGGACAGGATAGGTGACCTCTCTATCAACGACGCCTGCGCCGTTCCCCTCTCTGGCACTGCACTCTTCCTTGCTTCTCTCGGGTCGTCTTCTAAGAATCCGCCGCCCCCACCTCAGGATCTCTCAGACAGCGAATCAGCCTAGTTCTGCTCTACATCAGCGTCTGGATCAACGAATGTAGCATTGCTCATAACTAATTAACTAATCTATATCTATTATACCCTTCTATGCCTATGTACCTCCCATTAATGTTTCAAAATTATGGGCTCACTACTTCTGATTGGACGGGGACAGGGGGTTGATCCTCACACCATGTCAATTTAGTTCAATTTCTTTAAGCCCATTGTTATTAAATACCGCCCCTCACAATTAATACATTTGCTTTATTTCCCACCCGTCTCACGACAAAGTTTGATACACATCGTATACAAAATGTTGCATTTTGCAAGAACATCGCGGATGTAGTGGAGTTGGCCACCAGGTCACGGCCTTGGATGACGTCCAAGTTGACTTGATCGCTGTGCCTTGTTTTTCAGGGCGCATGCGCACTTCTCATTGGCTTCAAGCTGCCCTTCCGTTAACCCAGGCCCCATTTTACGAACTAATAAAAGTCAAAGAAGAAAACATTAAAATCACAAATAAATGTCTTCACTGTATACCCCCTATTTCTAATCTATTCCCATTTAATTATAAATCTATCCCACATTAATAGCGTTAAATACCACAGTGTTAATTGCAGCAAATGCGCAAGCTTTAGCACGTGAGAACATTATGCAGCCATTTTAACACACACTGCGCAGAAGCAAAGTTTTCCCTCCAAGCAAAGAAAGACGTCATACCACGTGATATGGTTGACACATGTGCAAAGAAATTCCCGCGCTTTAGCGGCCATTTTGGATTAGACAAGTATTACTTATTAGTTAAACACATAGGCAAGCTTCACTTGGATACTATGTTCGTGTATGCATTTTTATTAGTAAAGACATTACAAAGTTTAATTAATTAATACTGTGAGAGGATTGCTTACGAGCAAGTCTCATTCTGAGTTCTTGCTCCATCACTTCGTACACAGAATGAAAGTAGCTTCCTCAATCTTCTCACTTTTATCCACACAACACCAGCTACTGTTTTCAGATTGTTGTGGGAGCAAAAATGATAGGTTTACTGTCAGATTCATTTTATTGTATTCTGTGAATGCTTTTTAGAGGACACACCATTAGCGGATAGTTATTGCCACAGAGGCAGATATAGGCCTGCATTGAACATATCACCCCCCATGTCTGTCTACCTATGAGGGCCTTATTATAGCACACATCGTTCACCCTCTAGTTCTTACTTGCTGTCTTTCTTTATGAGTTTATTCTCTGTGCCTTCTTATCATCTGCTGATATTGGTGTCTGTGTATGTTACCTTTACTTGTATATCCTGATTATTCTGAAACTATTTTTTCAACATGTAAAGATGCATCTGTTGATTGCTTTGCAACTTTGCCCACACTGCAAGGTGCATGAGAAATGTCTCCCCTCTCCTCTTGTAAAATAATATTGAGCAGTGGCATTTACACTCAAGCCCCATGTGATTCATTCGGGGCTTGATTGGCCATTTGAGATTCAGTTAAAGCCATTGGCAGGCTGGTTGGACAGGAGGGGGCTGGAGGCTGTTTTCAGCCCATCAAGCCCTGAGGGAGCTCCAGAGTTTTCCTAAAGGCACATACAGGGTTTACTGCTGCAGACTGGGGGTCGTACTTTGGGCTGGCTGTTGATTTAAATAGTTTAGGAGCCAGAGCAATGCTATTTTACTACTTTAAACAGTGGTAGTTGGTATCTCGTTACAGGAACTTTAAAAGCATGTGTTGCTTTTGGCTGGAAAGGTAGTTTGTTGACGTGCCTAAAGTAAACAAAAGAACATAACACAACATACACAAAGCAACATAACCCCAAAACTAAAATACAACAAGGAAGAACACGACAAAAAAACAGAATGGAACACAACAATCAAAGGACAGCACATCATCACATTGCAGTAATACAACACAAAAACACAGCATCTAAAGAAACAATATAAGAAATCACTACTCCATCATAATGCCATGCAACAATTATGCAGAAACATTCGTGTCACACATTACCCCTGAAGCCTAGTATAATGCGGTGGTTAAATCTGTTTGCACAAAGCACTGCCCCCAAGGACGTAGAATAGCATAATTCAAGAAAGGTTTGTGATCCGGTCCTTTATGCTTTCGTGTTTTTCAGTTTCTAAAGTGTAAAAATATTTCGTTTGTTTCTCTTCAGAACTGCCTGCAAATATTCAAGCATTGTCGTCAATATGTTTGGAAAATTGTGCTGTAATATTACCCATTTGGTCCCATTTTAGGAAAGGATTTCTCAGGTGAAGAACCCACCCAAACCCACAGGGAGAGGATCCGAATCTTGTGCCACACTTGCTCACTCGATACCAAGTATGTCTGGTATTAAAAAGCGTTCCAGTGCTGCCTTTGCTGAATGTCCAATCCAGGGTGTGCTGACTGTCCAATCCAGGGCGTGCTGACTGTCCAATCCATGGTGTGCTGACTGTCCAATCCAGGGCGTGCTGACTGTCCAATCCAGGGTGTGCTGACTGTCCAATCCAGGGTGTGCTGACTGTCCAATCCAGGGCGTGCTGACTGTCCAATCCATGGTGTTCTGACTGTCCAATGCACGGCGTGCTGACTGTCCAATCCAGGGCGTGCTGGCTGTCCAATCCAGGGTGTGCTGACTGTCCAATCCAGAGTGTGCTGACTGTCCAATCCAGGGTGTACTGACTGAAGTTCATTCTAGTTATTACACTTGGACATGATGCTTTTTCATATTTCAGCACACAAAAAACACATATATGGATGAGAGTCACTTACACAGAATGTATCAAGTGAAGACCTTATACATTAGTTTATTTTACCCAGGTTTACTTGGGACTTTAAAAAAAAGAGGCCAAAATGTGTGAGTGGGTGCCTAAATGCGTGAAAGGGAGTGAGCAAATATGTGAGTGAGTCAGTAAGTAAGTGAAAGTTTATAAGTGTGCTTGTGAATGGATCGTGATTGAGTATGAATGAATAAGTGAATGAGCTAGAGAATAAGAATTGATGTGGGAGTGAGTGCCTATGTGCATGAGATGGAGTGAGCCAAAATGTGAGTGAGTCAGAAAGTAAGTGAGAGGTTATAAGTGTGCTCGTGATTGAATGTGAATGAGCAATTGAATAAAAATCAAGGCGTGATGCATAATAGAGGGAGTGAGCGAATATGTGGGTGAGTTAGTAAGTAATTAAACGTTTATAGGCTAGCCTGTGAATGGATCGCGATTCAGTGTGAATAAATACGTTAATAAACTAGTCAATAGGAATCGATGTGTTAGTGCCAAAGTGCATGAGATATGTGAGTCAGTATTTAAGATTTTGTAAGTGAACCTGTGAATGTGCGAGCGAATAAATGAAAATGTAAATCAGTGAGTGTGTAGAGTGAAATCTGAGTGTGTTTGAACAGGCGAGAGTATGAAAGAGTGTGCAAACAAATGTGACGGAGAGTATGGGGATATGAGTGAGTGAGCCTCAAAGGTAAAGCAAATTGTTATATTACAGCTTGCTCCAAAATCCAGTAGGTAAGCATTGTTAATGAGCCCAATGAAAACCAGGTGCCATACAATACTTATAGTGATAATTTAGTGAACCGGAAGGAGATGTTCATGGAGATTAATTCTGTAGTAGGCGTCATAGCCTTAAATTAAGCCGAAATCTTTTTAACACAGACTTGAAACACTTTACCGTGTGTTTATCTCGGAAAGCACAACTTCTGGCCAATCAGAGATCCCTAATGTACTGAAATGGGCCAAGTCGCGCATAAGAGATGAGTAACAGATTAAATACAGCGTCGCCAGCATTCAAGCCAGGAGCCCAGAGTTATAATCCAAAACACTTCAAAGGAATCGACGGGTGCTGGACGAGGCGCGCATTTTTTGTCAGTGTGGTTAGTACACGTCAGAATTACATTGTTTTAATCCCGAGTTATTAAATTGCTCGAGGAAATTAGTTGATGCCGTGCAGCGGTGAAGCACTTTGGACTTCGTGCCAGTAATTAGTGCAACTGGAGCGCATGCCGCCACACGCTCTGAACTGCGTGCGAACCCGCTTCACTTGGAGCCTCCCAGAAGTCAATCCACGTGGTAGAAGTAAACTGGAAGTGAACTGCGTCCTGACCCCTCGGCCGAAGAGTCACTCAATTCAACGAGTGGGCTACGATCCGAGACACTGGGATTAAGCAGCAGCGAGACGTCACAATATGCAGCAGATTTCGCAAAATTATGCGGCATGAAAAGGCAATGTAGCAAACTTGTGAGTCCTCATTCCATGAAAAACAACTCCGCAGAGCAGTTTAGTGCATTTCATGTTTATTATCTTTGTTTGTCACTGGGAGTTACTTGAGGATTCAAGGCAAGGGACCTTAAAAAGAGGTGTGATGATTTGTGATTAATCACAGTGCCATGTTAAAATAAGCACCTCTTTTGTGAACCGTGTGAGTTATGTGAATCCGAATTTGTGTTAACAGCAGCGCTTAACTTGTGAAAAAATAAGCGCCAGGCACCTTCGTCAGGCCACTGCAGCTTGCACCATCCATTGACCCGTTAACGCTGCCAAGGACACTAACAACACAACTTTTAACCATCACTCTTTTGCAAGTGTGACAGTTCATACTATTCCAAGCCCCCAAAGCTATAAGAATGGCTTGGGTGGCAGGAATTAGTCAATGTTGATGTATATTGAATTAATAAACAGTTGTTGTTATCCTCATACCTAAAATAGGCAGACACCGCCACCATGTGCCAGACTGTCATAAGCGCCGGTGCTAACAGTTAAGTGCCGGTGTCGAGCACCGGAAACCACCGGCTCAAATTAAGCAATGGTTAACAATGAAAACTATAAAGAAAATCCCAAAGAAGAAATAATTATTTCCAACCTGTTTAATTTCATTTAAGTATTGGAGGGTTTATTATCTGCTGCAGACAAAAGTCCATGCACCAGTCCAGCAAATGAGGATGTAGAGTACAGCCAAGTGTAAAGTGTATATATAGTTTTGTTTCAGGTGTTTTGAATAGTGCCAACATGCTTCCAAGAGGCCACTTCAGAGCCCTGGGTTATAGTCAAGTTACATCAACACTGTTTGGAACTGCATGGCTAAAAGAATTCTCAGGACTTTATAGTCCAGTGTTGACTGCCAACAGGGCTGTAAGTGGGATGAAATAAGTGGGAGTTCCCCAAAAGGGGTGTAGCCTACGTAACTTAGGGCGTGAACAAAACATACAAACTAAATTTCTGTGACTCGCATAGTGTGCCACCCAATCTCTAATTTGATTCCTCTCTGAGCTTTCTGTTATTGTATCCAGATATATAACACAACAACTGACATACACCTAAAACCAGTCAGCACTATTGGCCTTGTTAATGGTAATTGATTGTTTAAGACAAATGAGTAACAACAATGACTTGGTTGCAAATAATTAATACTGAAAATGTCTAAATTCTTCAATTGTGAGGCTCTAAGTTAAACCTTATTGAGGATTGAGGCCTGTGGAAGGGCTAATGATCTTCATAGTGTCTCAATCACTCCCATTATGTTAGACATGTACACCCATTTTTCTCTCCGCATCTCATATATCTGCATATCTTGCATCTCTCTTTCCTCTTCAGCACCCTCTTTTCATTCTCTCTACGTCGCAATTGCTCGGTGCGCTCTCAGACAGGCCAATGGGTTAGATGACCATGTATTCTGAGAACATATTTGCCTCAATGACAGGCAAAGTGGAAACATGCACTGCCTTCAGCCTCAACTCCGGAGGTATCAATCGTGGCCTATTATAAATACCTGGAAGCGACTCAGTTCAAAGTGTGCACTATACGAGAATAGTATACTACACTAAAAAAAATGCAGAAAGACAACATCCTGGAAATGGCACACACTGTTAGGGAATGGAAGATTAACTAAAACCAGGGAAATATAAATAGGAACCACACCACTGACATGGATTGCCTTAACATTTTTACATTCATTGTTCAGAAATCCATCAGAGGTTTTGCCCTTACATTTGAGGACATGAATATAGGGCCAGGTAGGGACCCGTTTCAATGTCAGTTTTGAATTACTACCATATCTGAGACCCGGAGGGGCCTGACCTACTTAAAGCCCTGACTGCCAATCAAAAAACTGAAAGTATCCCAATGAGCGATGCTGCAGTGCATTTTAGGAGTATGTTCACAAAGTACTCCCTCTTACACTACCAGGAGTATGTCTCAAGGAACTTCTTCAGATTTAATCTTTTTTTTTACCTAAAGCCCCTCTCGTTGTGGTTTCACAACTTCGTAAATGCAAAGGGTGTTAGATTAAAAATACTGGCTAGATTAAGGGTATCACAGATGACATGAAGCTTTTGGCTTAGTTCATATACTTTTTTTTCTCTGCACTCATCTCTGTGCTTGTATTATGATTCCTTAAGATTTCTTTTCATGTGTCAGCATTCTTCCTCCTCTGTGTGACTGTATCGCCATTCCTTAACATTTCTTTGCATGTGTCAGCATCAGTGCTTAATTTGTAAAACAATAAACGCCAGGGCTCTCGTCAGGAGGCCACTGCAGCTTGCACCACACATTGCCCCTGCCATGCTGCCAATAATAGCAACAACACTACTACTAACCATCACACTCCTACAAGTGTGACAATTCAGACTATTTCAGGCCCCAAAATTATTAGAATGGTTTGTGGTGGCAGGCAATAGTCATTTTAATGTATATTGAATTAATAATTACCTGTTGTTGTGATCATCTTTAAATTTACCAGACAGTGCCACCTTGTGGCAGACTGTCACAAGCAGCGGTGTTGACAATTAAGTGTCAGTGCCGAGCACCTGAATCCACCGGCTCAAATTAAGCACTGGTCACCATTCCTCCACATCTCTTTGCATGTATCTCCATTCCTCCATATCTCTTTTCATGTATCTTCATTCCTCCACCTTTCTTAGCGTGCCACCAACCACTACGTTACCCTCAACCAGTTAACATTGCAATGGGGACCCTCTGCACTGGCATGTGCTGGTTCCATGTGAACTTTAAATTGAATAGTCTAGGCAGATGGAGAATTTTTAGGGTTGTAGTGTGTAAATGGTCATTAAAAAAGCAGTCTTAAATGATGAAAGCATCTTAGACTCTGCTTTCATCAAACATAAACCTTTTTGCACGTGACCCTCCAAATGATTGCTTTAAAATATGACATGCAGTTGGACCCCAAATGGTTTCTAGCGAGTATTTTACACACACTTTCTTTTATAAAAGGACACAACCCGTCCTTCTCTTTTCAATCACCCTACAGTGGTCTACTTTACTCCAATGCCTTAAGGATAAATGGAAGATAAAGAGGAAGAAGGATACCGAGTGACTCATTCACTAGTGGTCTTTTCACCCACCCAATCCACAATGCAAATCTTTGCCCGCTGTCCCATTACCTCCCTCAGTAGAGATCATTTGATCAAACTTACAAGGGTAAAAAACTGAGTTGGTCACAATGAACATGAGACTTTCACGTTGCCCATCTTTCCAAAACAGTAATATTTGAACCATTGAGTTTCCTTAATGGGTTGATTTTGTGGACAATTGTATGGGCTGCTAAAATAACCTTGTGGGTTAAAGCATCCACTGAAGATCTCTGAGGTGAATAATGTGCCTGATGTAGGACACTATGTAAGCAATCTGGAGGTCACAGACAGATTAGCTGGCTCATACACTTGCTGCAGACAGGACCATGTAACCCACAGCTTATATGCTTCAGTCTTGCTAGGATAGATATATCTGTATGGAAATGTGAGCAATATCTTCTGAGAGACTAAGAATAGATGAATGACTGAAGGAAAAGACCATTCATTCTACACCAGGTGTGTCACAAGTAGGTCTAAGAGGGCTAAATCTTTGACAGATATTCAGTATGTCTACGTAGCATCAATGTACATACAATGTATCTAAATAGAATTTGTTGAGATAGTCAGTGGTGTTATCCTCTTAATCTGCCATGAATCTGACTCTTCTTGACATACATCAGACTTCTCTAGCCTAGATCTTATTATTTTTTAAGTCCCTTGAAGAACATAAATCATCTCAGTAATTTGTCCGTGTACGTATCAATCTATCCTAACTGGGAATCAGTGCTCCAGTCAGTCTGTTTTTCTTTTTCTTTGGCATAAAATTCTGAGATCTGTGGGTCTATCAGTGGGGTGAAGATGCTCTAGGATTTCACTATGTGCACGGAGAATTGTTATTATCAAATTGTTTTCTATGGCCTTTGTAGATGGTCCCCCTACAAGGCTATTCACAAAATCAATTGTGTTGTAACTAACAAAAGGTGTGTGACCACGAATCATAGATAATCTCTAGGAAATGTAGTGCTCTCTCATGAATTGTTCCAGAATGCCTACTTTTAAAAGTTGCAGAGGTAAAATGCTGGCTCTCAGTCTGTGAAATGGAGACAATTTCCCAAGAATTTATGATCTCATTGTCGGCATGAGTTCCTGAGAAAAGAAGGGAAAAATGATAATTCGCATATCCTCTTTCACTTTTCAGAACATTGTTCATCCTTAAATTACTAATTATGTTCCAGTTTCTTAAATTTGTAGAGCTAAATACCAAAATGAGAGCAAACTGTATTGATTTACTCATTTTAATCAATGCATCTCTAACAGACATTTGAGTTTATCACATGATGCTGAATATCCCCCTGTTATCCTTTTTTGGTAATCTGTGTTAAACTAAATGCGTGCTAAGAACCCACAATTAAAAAAGTATCCTTACTTAGGATGCCTAGTTAGGAAACACTAACATTAATGTTCTGTCATTTTCTGCTGAAACTAGCTACTGTCCTATTTACTATGATTTCAAAAGTTACTTTGAGGCCTTATTTCATCATCCAACATCCAATGCACCAACACGTTGGCTTCTCAAAAGACAAGCACACCATCTGCTATGGAAGACTGTTGTACGCAGTAGAAGGTTCTGTGGACACTGTAAACTTACAAGTGTGATGCCCCAACGTAACTCTCTCACTATCCACGATTATAGGTTCTTACTTTGTACTTATTTTCTCCTTGCGGCCATGAAACCATTTACAGACTCATTTTAGGTGGCATGAAAATGATGTAGGAATACTACACTGGGAACTCCTAATACCGTGGAGTTTGTTTTTCCTCGATACAGTATTAGGGTATCATTTTAAGTTTTGCAAGCTGCAATGTGGGATACTACAGTAATACCACTTGTTCTTCCCCCGTCCGAGCTGCAAAACTCAGAATATTGTGCTTTTTTACTCAGTGCAAATTTTTATTATGTGTTACGTGGCTGAATGTTTGTGGATAATATAATCAGGTCAGTGCTATCATTTTGCACATGTTGGGATACCGATATGAGCACAAATATTTATGCCTAAACCCAGATTACTATTCTGATCACAATGGTGAACCTTGCGGTTATCATTGAACTATATAACACATGTTTGCATTAAACTATATCACATCTTGGCAACATGGCAATTTGTTGTCTGCTCTGACACCAGTTATACGGTGGTTGCCAGTAAGGCAAAAAGGATCACCAGTCATATACATGACTTCCCACGTGTTCATAAATATTTTAGGTGCATTTTAACCAAGTATTGATTCATCAACATACTTCAACTTTTTAGTCAACATCACAGTTAAATTCCCAAAAAAAAACTAGAAAAATGCCTTCATTTGCCAATACACCGAGCAGTAAAAAAGGTTGATTTTAGAAGTCGTACTCATATCTATTAGTAAAATTACACCACATAGTGGTTTGTCAAAAATGCACAGTACTATATGAGTGGCGTGGCTAGACCGATAGCAAACAGTATTTGGTTGCTAGTCAACAAAAATGACAGAAGGTGATGCTAAATTACAAGTGTAGTTAATACATCACTTGTGAAAGGTGTAGTTTCAAAGCCACTTACACAAGTGATGACCACATGTTGATAAAAAAACATAGCAGATCCAGAGGTCCTGGCCATTTACCACCCGATATCTAACCCAACGTTTTCTAGAAAAATCATAGGAAAGAAAGTCAAAAACAACTGCAGAGCTATGTAGTATACACCCTCCTTCTATATGACAATCAGTCAGAATGTACACCCTAAAGAGGAAGAACAATTACTCTGTTAAACACCAGAGAGAATAATGTTAAATCTATGATTAAGGATCGGCAATCACTTATGATCCTTCTTGGTCTCACAGCTGCCTATTTCTCACTCAGTACTGCTAATGGGAGTCCAGGAATGGGCGGAATCTCTAGACAAGCTTTAAAGTGGATTCGCTCCTTACCTAGTGATTGCAGTCAACAATTACGAATACTTTCTGTTTTGTCTTCTGTTTGGAAAGTATCCTTTGGAGTATCACAAAGTTTGTTACTCTCATCTATATTTTTCAATCTTTAAAGGCCACCCTTATCACAGGTTCTTTGCACAACACGTGACGTACTTCCAAATGCATGCTGAGGTCACCAAATACACATTCGAACCAGAAAGTTAATAAAATCAGAAACTACCATGACCACATTTTTTTTTTCACAGAGTTTTATATAGCGCGAACTTGACCCGAATCAGGTATCAGAGCTCTTTACATAGCACCAGTTGCATTACATGAGGACACATTCATTTTTGTTAGGCACGGGAAGATTAAGTGATTTGCCCAGAATCACAGGATGTTCAGCGTCATTGCCGAGACTCAAACCCAGTTCCCCAGATTCGAGGTCGACCGCCCTAGCCGTTAGGCCAACTCCTCTCCTGATAAAAGAAAATGTTCTTTGTGGATGGAGCAAAAACAGATACCATAGTATTTGGCTGAAAAGACCAACATTCCTCCCATTTGATTGGCCACAAAACTTGGTAAACCCACCAACCACCACTAACCACTGTTCAAAAATCAACACCATAGTCAAATGCATGGATTGGCAGTTATCCCTTCTCTGAAAGACCTTATATTTGCACTCATTTAGTGAAACTGACTAGATCCCAGGTAATGGCACGACTGGACTGCTCCATCTGAGCTGTGAAACAAGCAGATGCTACATCTACTGAACCATCTAGAGAATTCACAATCATGTAAAACCAGCATTGAAAGCTCTTCACTGGTTACCGGTGGAAGAGAAAATAAATTTCAAAGTCTGGGCACAGTAAATAAAACACATTGACTGGGGTGCAAGCAAAATCGGGATCCCCAGTTCATCCCAACCAGAAATCTCTGATCATGTGCATATTACCAGATCACCTAACAAACCTTCAGGAGATTAAAGAATATAGGCAGATCTCTGGGTTTTCATGGCCCTAAACTGTGGAAACAGATCCTGAGAGGAGAGACCAAATAACTTCATTTCACGAAACTCCTTTAAACAAAGCTTTTGCTTAAATCTCAGAAGTTCTTGCAGTGAGTGAGGAATATCAGATAGGACTTGTGCTTCATCGAAGATTTAATTCCTGCTTCACCACAATCATGGACTTAAATCTTGATTGGTCCAAAGGTAGGATGCTATACTTACAGCACCCACTAAAGTCTGTCATGGCAGGGATAAGACCTTTTCTTGTTTGATAAATTGCCACAATTATAAATATTGCTGGAAAAGTAGACCATACCATGTGCATTTTAGTGCTTTCTGCACCAAAATCCATGTTAATATTTACAGATCGATTTGTCCATCTGTAAATTTTAGCAAGTTTGACCTACTGAAATTTACCAGTGAAAAATTGTGAAAAAGCATATTTCCTGTATGTGCTATACCAAGAGTTACTGTACATACCAGGATTAACCAGGTCACAGCTAATCAGGGGCTTTAGGGCAGGGAACAAACTCTGGATTTGGCCAATATATCCAAAAAGTCTGTGGAAATGGCTAAAAGCTCAGTAAATGGCGCCATGGGTTAAAACATCATCTGTGGCATGGTTAAAGGAGCAAACACTGATGTCTGATACAGACACACAAATAAGACATTTGGATGTAACTAGCTGGAAGTAAATAAAATCACAACACACAATTGTCATAAACATATAAAAATATCTCTTGGCACAAGTGCACTGCCACTATAATGATTTAAACAGAATGCACAGACTTTCCTATGGGGCAACTGAACTGTTCCCTAAAGTTTTCAAACTATTAACCACACCTTCTGTTTTGGATTTTTCATTTTCTGCTCTAGTAAGGCAGAAAGTAACCACCTGCAACTTACTCTACAAAATCCCCTGAAGGCCTCAAATATGTAAATCTAGCTGGAGATGAAACACAGAATAACAATGTCAACAATATTCAAATGTAGAAAGATCGCCAAAAAATATTGATTACAATAATATTGTGATCCTGTATACTTAAAAAACACAAATATGGACTACAAAAATATCACAAATTAAAAATGTCTAAAGTACCCAAATATTGAAAACAAAAATAAAAAATACACAGTATCGTCACCATGTTAAATATATACAACACTGCACAAATATTGAAAATAAATGTATTGACAACCAGAATATTGTTACATTAAATAAAAGTATAAAACTATAATTAAGATTTACTAATTTTAAATGCCATAGACCTTGAAATAACAATTTAAAATAATTAATATTTATTTAACATATAAACACATAATAAAATACTATCAAAAATGATAACAAATATATCAAAATAACATTAAACTACATAAGTAAAAAATAACATTAAATCAAAATTAAATATAAATTACAAAATTAAACCAACAAATAAAATCACTATAAAAAAATTATTTGAGAGAGAGAGAAAACTCTGTTTATTTAGACCATAGTCTTTAAACAACAAGAATCACAAAGGAAATAAATAAACAACACAGACCTTTAAAGTTATCTTGGCTAGTACAAATGTTAATAGATCCAATGTCCACCTCCTCTCCTATAGCAGCAACATATTCATATTATATACACTTGTAGAAATTTAAAACCACATAAAAGACATTAAAATAACAGTGCGATCAGTACTCTATTTTAAAAAGGGGTACATTATCCACTTCCTTTCCCCAATAACAGAGGCATTTAAAACAGTTCAATTTCCTATTATATTCATTACATCTGAACCGATTGTATGGGCGAGGGAATTTAAAATAAATACATTTCTAACCTCCCTTTAATTTATCCCATAAAATGCTGTTTATACCTTTCATATAGTTTCTAGTGCTATAGCAATATCGAGACTTATCATGTCAGTTATTAGTACAATTGCTTGGGCTCGTGACCTTATTCCGTATTTTAAAAATAATGGGCGTAAAAACAATTTCCTCAAATCTTGTAAAGCTAGGCAATCTAGCAGTATATGCAGTATTTCAGCTTTGGTTCCAAGCCCACATTTACATGTACCGTCTTGATATAACATAGCTGCTTTTATTTTTCCCTCCATTAACCATGGGTTAATACCAATTAAGCACTCTTAGGATTTCACACCTAAGTCCATGATTAGGCAGGGTTTCCAGATACGGATACCATGCAGCATTTACCCAGGAGTTTATTATACCTTGTACCGATTTTTTCTTACTCAGATATTCCAGATCGAGCATCCTTGACTGTTCTAGGCCTTGATACCTAAGTGATTTCTTGGTAAATACTACATCCAGAGGATGCTGTACTGAGTTTATGTTTAAACTCCCAGCTATAGTCTGGATTTTCTTTCTCGCATCCCTGGCCCATTTTAGGCTACTATGCCGGATCTCCTCACTACACCAGTGTGAAACTTTCTGTACTCCCCCTGGATCCTAGCGCTTCCAGAATCTTAGCAAAGACATTTGGGCCTGACTACTCCACGCTATTGTTCCTAATTCCATTCTAATTGCCTGAATCATTGTAGAACTTGGTAAGGACAATAACATTTTTAGAGCCTTGCCTTCTTCCCGATCCCAATCTCCTTTACCGCTTAAGGTTAGAACTTCAGACCCATACAAAACTTGGGGTGGGATCATGGCTTCATATGCCTTTAACATTGGTCTATGTGACATGTCCCCATAATCCTTGTTAAATTTTTTCAGCCCACAAATAGAAGAAAACGCTTTTGTTTTTGAGCTTCTAAGTGAGCATACCACTTCAGAGAATTGTCGAACCAAAGGCCTAGGTATCTATATTCTTATACAATTTCCAGTTTTATTTGTCCTAAAAACCAATTAAAATTTTTATCTCTTTTACCAAAACATAAAATCTTTGTTTTCTCCATATTTACAACTAAAAACTTTGCCTCACAGTATTCTCTGAAAACATTTAATTTCCTTTGGAGCCCTAGCTCCGTTTGGTCCAATATCACAAGATCATCTGCGTATAAAAGACATGATACTTTTCTACCGCTCATTCTGGGGCTTGCACTTCTTTCCACTTCCAATGCTGCCGGTAAGTCGGCTAGGAATATGGCAAAGAGCAGGGGGCCAAGACACAACCCTGTCTTAGTCCATTCCCTATGGCTGTTTTCTGTGTCAGTGACCCTTGTGTATCCTTAATTACTTGAGCCCAATTCTCACTATGAAGTTCTTTTAGAATGGCCAATAGGCCTTCCGATATATCGTACTTTATCAGACACTCCCATAGGCTCTTACGGTCCACTGAATCAAAGGCTGCCCGAAAATCAACAAAGCAACAATACATTTTCCCCTTTTGCTCTATTGATTTCCGAGCAAGTGCCCAAAGTGCGAAACAATGGTCCATTGTAGAATGGCCCTCTTTAAATCCTCCCTGTTCTACCGGTACCACCGACTTCTGATCTACCCAATCTTTTAATTTACCTAATATTATTTTTGCGAAGATCTTTTCTCCAATATCTATCAGATTTATTAATCTGTAGTTCTTTGGGTCATGCATATCGCCCTTCTTATGTATAGGCCTAATTATTGCACCCTTCCAATTATTGGGAATCTTCCCAGTATCTAAAATAACTTGGAACATCTTGGAAAAAAATTCTGCCCACCAGTTAATATGAGTTTTAATTATCTGAGCAGGAAGATTGTCTGGACCGGATGCCCTTGTTAACTTCAACGTTCTTATCGTATTTTCAACCTCTATGACCGAAAAGTCGGCTTTTAAATCTGCTACCAGACCACTCCAATCTGGCAGCACATACTCCTCCGGTTCTCTTCCTGGGCAATATAATTCCAGCAGATATTTCTCCCATGCTGCCTCTTCTACCACACAGTTCATTACGGCCGGAGGGCGGCCCGCTGCTGATTGAACCAAGTTCCAGAACTTACGTATGTTCTTGGTCTCTATTGCCTCAAGCAGCTCTATCCAGCATCCTTCTTTATAGACTCTTTTTGCCTTTCTAATTAACATATTATATTCTCTTTTTAGTTGTACGAGCTTAATTGCCCTGGCATAATCATATTTTATACTAAGGCAACGTGCAACTCTCCTTAATTCCCTCTTCTTTTCCATACATTCCTTTGAGAACCACCTTCTTTGTCGCTCCGGCTTTTTTAATATCTTATTTACCTTTAATTTATTTTTCCTTAGATTGTCGCACAGCCTATGGACCATTTCTTCAATTTTACCCACATACCAATCCAAGCACTGACCATTTACTGTGCCCAGATCTAAGTTCTGCTGAAATGATAATAATCGTGCTATAAATTCTTCTGTAAGCCTCGTTGTACTCCTCCTGGGATATCCCACTTGTTGTTCAATAACTTTGTTACTGGGGTTTAGTTGAATATCTAAAAGGTCTTGCTCTAATGGGTTATGGTCACTCCCTTCTCTATTTATAATCCTAAAACCTTTGATTAACTCAAAATGCCAAACTGACATAAATACATAATCTATCGGACAATTTTGTGAGCCTAATTTAAAAGTTTTCTTCGCTGGGCAATCTCGAGGATGTCTACCATTTAGGCAAAAGAGGCTTTTTGTCCCTAGATAGTTTCCCAGCTGGATATCATTAGCTGAAGGGGAACTATCAGGGAAAGTCGCTGAGTTACATTATAGGCCTCCAATAATTCTGCGAACCAACAATCTACATTCTTGGGGTTCAATTTATGATTAAAATCCCCCATTACTAAGATCAAATCCATGTCGTACTTTTCACATATTAAATCCACATCTTCTTTAAAAGAATTCATTTCTACAACATATTCCTCTTTACTAGCCCATTGCATATAAACGTTTACAAGCAGCAACTTTGTTTTCATTTTGTCAGTAACTGATAAATTTAACCTGCAGGCAAGCAACCATTTACATTTTACAATTAATTCTGTCACCTTCTTCACTATTTTCGTCGACAACAATGTCATTATTCCCCGCTGGGCGCCCAAACCTTTGTTTCTTCGCTGGGCGATTTATCTGGCGAAAACCATCGAATATTGGGGTCTTACCGCATAGCCAGGTTTCCTGGATACAAATGATCTCGGTACTTTTTCCCAGTTCCCTTATATTTTCTTGTTTAGAATGATCCCCGAGACCATTTATATTCCAGGAAACTATTCTTATGCCGTGCGGCGTACCCTTTACCTATTCTACATCATCCAGAAATCCTTCCTCACCTGTCAACTCAATAAACCTATTTGAGGGGCCTGCATGGCTAGTTCCCTGACTCCAGTTTCCCCACCAATTTTCCGCATCTGAATTGTTTGCAACTATTTTTAAATTTCCCCAGCCTGCCCCTTCTTCTTCTTCTTCTTGGTTAATTAACCTTACCTGTCTACTTTTAATCCTGCATGGCACCTTAAAAATCCTTTACTTGCAACTCTTTATCTTCAACTTCTATTTCCACCTCCTCTTCAGGTATTATCCGTATGCCTTCCTTTTGTACCTCACTCTCTGATTTTTCAATCATAATCTTTACCAAATTCGAATATACTAATACCCTAGTAACCTCCTTTCCATCCTTATTTTGTTCAAATCCCACTTGTCTTAGGTCATTTGTTCCTAGACCTTTCAAATTTGGGCATAGGGCAAACGCTTGCAAAAGTTGTGACCTATTTAGTGGTAACCTTTTCCTTAACTTCTTACCACCTTTACTTGTTGGAATTGGTTCAAAATATAGCCACTTATTATCTTTGCCCTCCTTCATTACCCCTTTTGGGGCAATATGTTGATATTGAGCCATATGTGCCATATGGATTTGATTATTTGACCTTCTAGTTCCTATATCCCGTATATTACCTGATTTAAAACCTCTTCCTTTGCCATGGCCCAAACGTGGGCCAGCCATTTTTGGCTCAGTTGGGGGTATATACCTTAGTTGTTTCTCCTGCCTACCTGAGTTACTATCTATTTGCACCTTTTTAACTTGCTTCTTTGGGGTGTTCTTCCTCATTAATCCCCTAAAAGGGTCTGGTGACTTTGGTAAATGTGCCTTTGGTATATGTGCCTTATCCACAGACCCCACCTCTGCAGCCCTAGATCTTTTCACTATCTTATTGCCCCCCTTTTTTTGCAGCTTCCTTCCTACTCGTCTTACTAGGTTAGTTAACCCAAATCTAAGGACCTCACCCTTCTTAATACTCTCATTGGCTGTTTTGAAATATAAACATCTTGTGTTTCCTTGAGTGAGTCGATTGTTACAGCCGGTTCCTCTGCAGGGGCTGCAAGTCAGGATCTAGGACTGGTCTTGTCATAGTTGGCATTTGGCATCTAATCACCTGTAACTCACCCTCTATCTTAGCTAGGTGCTCTTTTTGTACTTTAAAAATATCGTTATTTGACAAAGTAACTTCAAGTAACCCTTGTAATGTCTTCTGTAATAACAACATGAGGTCCAATATTGAGGTAGCAGGGGTTGCTGAAAGTTCCAAATTTGACCCTAGGGTTACATTCAGAGCCTCACTCTGTTCCGATATTAAATTCTGTTTATCAATTATACCCTCTCCTTCAATCCTTATACCCTTATTTGAGATCAAACTATCATGTGAACCCATCTCCGGTTCATAAGAAAACAGTTCACAAGGTGAGGATGATAACCGTGGTGACAATAAGCCCTTTTGATCCAATAGGCACTGTAGAGAGTGATTGGCCGAAAATTGCGACTCTATTATATTCTCCTCGAGGGGTAATGAAGTATTACCGTTCCTACTCCCCCCCTCACATTCTTTCTGCATAGCGGCCTCTATTATCTCTAAATCCAGTGCCTTTACTGGTGAGAAAACCTTTTAAAATGTTTCCCCACAAATTCTTTTAACGAACTTGAGGCGAATTCACCCGACTTTTGCTTATGTCCACTCTTTTCTTCACTTTTTCTTTGTTCCCTTTGCTGGTCCTTGCTCTGGACTCTCCCCACTTTCTCCAGACATTCTCAGGTCCCCTGCTGTCTCTCTTGATCTCAGTTTATTTTCCAGGGCACTTTTGTTCTTCCTGGGGGCCATTTACAATGTTCAGCTCTGTTTCAAAAGCACTTCGCACTCCCAGGTTATGTTTCCTACCCTTGCAAAGTTTTCAAGGGTAACTGCCCACAATCTCCACACTGTTCGTCAGGCAAACCGGTTTTCAACAGGTTCATTAAACTCCTGCACTTACCTCTGCTATGCGAGCCGTGCAAGCCGAGTCCCCGTGCCCGTTTACGCCAGTTGGAGCCCCTTTTCCACTCAGGTGATTTCCTTAGCTTTTAGCTTTAGTTGTCAATTGAGCCGCTCAGGCTCCGCTCTGATCAATGCCAAGCCGCGAGGATATTCACCGTCCAAGTACCCGGCGGCGGTGGCGGCGTTTTTTCGCGTTTCCTCGTCCGCTCTGCTCTGCTCTGCTGTTGGCGCACGTCTGCGCAGGCGCTAGCGTTTGACGTGGAGGTGGGGCTACGGCAGCTGCAACGGTGAACTCAGCATCCGTCACTGCACGGCTCGACACAACAGCAGGAAAGCAACCTCAGCACTCAGACATACAATGACAAACACTATTTATTTATTAGGATGTTAACTTTATGTTAATAAGTCATGATAACTTTAGTTAAAAAAAATAATCCACCAAATAAAGATTAAGGGGCCGATTCCGATCTCGGCCGGTAGGGCGCCGAATCGGATTCGGCTTTACCGGATCCGATTCGGAGGCCTCTTTCCCGACCGATTCGTGCATGCGTCCGGGCGAGCGAGTACGATGCGAGCGTACGCGAAATCGCCGACTGACTCGTTCACGGGTCTGAACCGCTCCGACCGACTCGCACGGACACGACTCGCACCGCGCAATGGAGACGTTTCCCGACCGAGCCAGTACGATGCGCGCCTCGAACAGTCCGACCGACTCGCGCCGTCCGGCTCCAAAGAGCAGTCGGAGCCGGACTTCGGGGGTCCGTGTCAGACCCCCCTGCACGAGTAGCCGTGCGAGTCGCACACAGGGGGGACCCATGGGTCCCCCCTACACGTGCATGTACGGCGCGACCCGCATCGACGCAAACCCGCTGTAGGGGGCGCCCTTGTTCGCGTCGTGCCCATTGAGTCAATGGGAGCCCGTGTACGCATTGTACGACCGGCTCCCATTGACTTCAATGGGAGTCTGACCGAATCGAGTCCGATAGCATACGTACGCATTGTACTCGTTCGGTCGGGCTGCTAGAGTCCGATTCGGTCGGATATCTCTCCGGGTCCGGCTCGGTCGGAGAGATTTTCTGCCCGAATCGGAATTGGCCCCTAAACCTTAAAAAAAAAAAAAAAAAAAGAATTCAAACAAAACAACCAATGACATTAATCATAAAACAAACCAATACAGAAAGTTAACTAATTAAATAACTACTATAAAAAATACACCAAAAATGCCAACAGTTCAAGATTCTACACAGAAGAACCAAAAAATCTAACTCGAAATAAGAAAGCCAACTCTAAAGGGAGTGCTATGACTAAAAACAAAATTGTACAAAATATTAGAGAGCATAATCATCCACCAAACGTTACAGAAATCAAAGTCAGAAATGTATTACAAGCCCTTAGGGAAGCTAGCACTAGTTCACAAGAATCTAAAGGAGCTATTTTACAGGGCAACTCCTAGGTATACCAAACTTAAAAAGACTCATAGCCAGAACCAGAAAAGCCACAAATGAAACCCCTGCTAAGTAAAAAATTATAAGAAATAAATATCCCATATAATTTAACTTCAACCCATAGTGAAGAATAATAATTTACACAACAGAAAACCACCTGAAAAGATTAACACAAAGCAAAACGTGAATGATGGATGGCACATTTAAATTGTGCCCTCCACCATGCAAACATATCTACACAATCCACAGTGAATCCTACAATACAAATCTGTTTAGTTTATGTACTTTTGCCTCACAAACAAATTGCACTATACCATGAACTACTAAGTCAAATAAAAAACAAAACTAACTACTGTCCCCCAAAAAATAATCATTGGCTTCGAACAAGCAATGGTTAGTTCTAATTTAAAAATATACCCACATATAGCTCTAGAGGGCCGTTACTACCATTTTAACAAGAGTATTTGGCAACACCTCCAAAAATCTACACTAAGGGGGTCATTACGCTGGCGGACGGACTTCAGCACGTTCCCCACCTTTGCGGGAGTGGGACCGGCGGCCTACGAGGTGGCCCACCCACCGAACGCATTAGGATGCGACAGCCGCTGCGGCGGTCGCATTGCCTATCTACTGTATTGCGGCAGGGATGCCGTTAGCAGAACCCACCGCAATACAAAAAAAACAGCACTTGCATATCCCTGCACTGCCTGGCAGGCACCATGCGGTGCCTGCCAAATGGTGCTGGGGTATGTAGGGGGGCACCATAGGTGCCCCCCAGTGCCCTTGCCCCAGGCCCAGGGATGAAGGGGGCCCGCTACTGGCCCCCTAATCCATTTCCGCCTGCCGTTTCGTGTCGGAATGACCGCCGTGAAACGACTGGCGAAAAGGGATATTATTATCCAGATGGCGGTGCCTGACAGGCACCACCGCAATGCTGGGCAGTGCGGCTGCTGCGACAGGAAAATGACTGCCTGTCGGAACCGTGGCGGTCGGTCTTCCCGGCCGCCACGTTTCCGACCGCCATTGTAATCTGGCAGGTGGAAAACCACAGTACGATGGTGGAGGGCCTGCCACCAACAGGCTGTTGGTGGCGGGCGCTCCGCCATCGTAATGACCCCCTAAATGTTGAGTACTGAACAAATGGCCAATTTGCCTATGAAATGAAAAATAATAATTGCCCTAACATTCGTCCCAGTAACAGAAGTAGCAAACCACTACAACCTCTTAATAGAATCACCTACTGCCAAACACACAAAGACAAACTGAGTCCCCTAGTGGACTATTTTGAAGATACTTGGGTTGGCAGACAGCACTGTTCTTGTCACAGACACAAACCCACATATCAGATATCTTGGTGGAACGTTTATGATAGTATCATGGTACAACAAGCCAAAACAAACAAAACAGTCGAAGAGTGGCACAACTTTTTCCAAGGGACACCCTACACAATTCCTAAAAATAATGAGAAAAGAACAAAACTACTAATAACTTAGAAAAAAGCAATCTGTAACCCAACTAAATTCTAAATTATCAAAACAAACCAAAGAAATGTATGAACTATAACAATTCAAAGTGCAAGTATTTTCTAACAACCAAGGCATATCATATGCAGAATCTCTAGAAGGAAAAATACTCTAAAAAATTAAAATATTTAAACTAAAACTGAACTACCACTATAAATCAGTCATTAATATACATTTTATTATAAATAAAATTCAGTCAGACAAGAATAAAGATAAAAAAATAAACATTAATTAATAAAGTAATATACAGTAAATCAAGCATGTAATAACAATTACTAAGAAAAAACAAAATACATAACATGACAAACCATTATAATAACAGAAACAACTCACAAACAATAAAACATTTCCACCAATTAAAATAAAAATAAAATATGTTACAGTTTTGTTGCTGATGTCCATGATGTTGAAAAGAAATTCTGCAACTTCTGCAAAATTTCAATGTATAAAAAAAGGCATACACTGGGAAAATCGAAATCCTCTGAGCTATACAAGCCCTGAAAAGTAAAGTAGAAATAATGCTCCATGAAAACCGAAACCTAAATGAAAATAAGAATAATATTGATTAACATATAACCAATATTATTTCCTTTATAATATAAAACAACATCCAAAAACCTGGAAAAAAATCCTCAAATCTGATGAAAAACCTGTAAAAAACAAAACAAAATACCCACCCATTCAACAAATAACCCTATAAACATAACAAGTAAAATATCATTAAATCTAAAAATACATACATATACTATTGTGTTATAAAACATTACAATAAAACATATAATACATTAAGGCCTATCACACTACACAAGTAAACCTCAAACAACAACCCAACTCCTAACCACTAAACTACAATGAAACACTAACCTATACTAACTATACTAACCCTAAACACACACCCCCAACTACTAAATCCCCAAAAAGTAACTTAAAATTGTTCTTTCCTGATCCATAAACCAGCAACTAGGAACCGCGACCACACAGAAACTGAAATGATTCAAAATGAAATTGAAATACTAACAAATAAAGGTAGCGATAAAAAGATTAACTGTCCATAGAAAGGAACGGAAAATAAATAATAAAGTTTAATAATCATTTTTGCATAGTGAAGACAAATGTTGTGAAAATGTTAAAAAAGTTTCAAAAGTAAACAAGTTAAAATTTATCAAAAAGAATTGACATAATTATATTTATTACAGGTGGGCGGAACTCACAGAGTTTCACTCAGCAGAACTTTGGGGATTTACATAAAAACTCTGTTAGATTCAGCGGAGCTGATTCAGCTGAGCTGCCCAAGCTGGCGGAATTTGGTACTTAGCCCTGCTCGCACTGATTTTCAGCGCCGGAAGCTTGTTCGGTGCTGTAAAATCAGCATGAATGGTGGCACGACAGAGGGCACTGCTTCTTTCTGGTGCTTGAGTATATTTGCTACTTGAGCAGCAGCTTTTTAAATGCAAACGCCCATGACCTGCCGTGACCGCCCGCATGGGAAAATCTTCCCGGGAAGCGTTCTAGCGGCCAAAAATCACGCAAAGAGAAACAAATTCTTGCTCGTGCTTGCCAGCTAAACGTTGGCGAGCTGCGTACAAGAAAAAACTCTGCCACTTATCGGTTGGCGGAGTTTTGCCAGAGTTCTGCATTCCAAGCACTGGTGGGGCAGAATTTTTCACCCACCCCTAATATTTATTCATTTACAGTACTTACTAATATATAAACACTAAGGGCCTAATTACGAGTCTGGCTGTCAGAGGACCGCCAGACTCATGGTGGCGAGGCGGTGGCAGTCCAGCCTATTACAAGTTGGGCGGTCAGAACGTAATTGGACCACTGGCTCCGCCGTAAGATGCAGGTGATGCTGCTGAGGCACCACCATGCATATTACAAGAATCAGGACTGCCAGCATTTTCATGGAGGTCTTTCCTCCATGAAAAGGCTGGCAGTGCTGAAACATAGGGCCCCCCTGTGCCCCTTCAGCTGGGGGATGCATGTAGGGGGGATGTGTCCCCTGTGTGCATACGCCCCAGTTCCTGCACGGCATGGACTTTACAGTCCATGCCGTGCAGGATCCTGTGTGGCATTTCCACTGTGATGCCTTTTTCAAAGGCACCTCTGCTTTTGAAAGAGGCACCGCCGTGGGAACTGCCATGCCCCCCACCCGCCACACCACAAAATTACTTGTAATCTGGCAGGTGGGTGGCAGCGACTCTTAGTGGTATGGGGATGCAGCAGTGGTGGCGGTCCGACTGCCCGATTACGAGCATGGCGGTCGGAACACCACAAGACCGCTGCTACTGTCATGATCTTGGATCCCGCGGTGGTGGGGAAAGTGGCAGGTCATGGAGGCGGTGCCGATTTCGGCACCGCTGTGCTGATTACAACCTGCCTTTCCACCTAATTTTTCATGGCGAGGACCCCGAATGGTAAAGGTCAGCGGAACGGGAGGGAAGGGGCCCCAAACAGGGCCTCAGGTGTTTTAGTCCATTGAGCATTGTGGCTGGGGGCACATGCTGTGCCCCCCCATGCCTGCACTGTTGTGCGTGCACTGTGTGCCATGCACGAAATGGTGCATGGCAACAGTGGGCACACGAAATAGCAGGCCCAGCTGTGCAGTGGCATTGCTTTAAGACTCTCTTTGTGAGCCAAAGCATGCTGCCCCCTCAAACCCCCACCGATACACCGCCAGCCGCCCAGTGGTAAACTCCAAATGCGACTGTTGGGATGCCACCAGCCTGGCGGCGTTCTCCCGACCGCCGATGCTGTGGTCTGGAGGTCCGACCTCCGAGGTCGTAATCAGGGCCTAAGCATGTTTTTATACAAATTTTCTAAAAATATAAAAATCTTATAAATAAAGTACAATCTGTAGAAATATAAAACATATTTATGTTGTTTTGTTAAAAAAATATTATGAACATAGAATAAAAATGTAAAAACACATATAAAAAAGCTTATTTATAACAATGAATATTATAAATGATAAAAATATAATGAAGAATAAAAAATATGGGATAGTATTAAAAATGTAATAATGTCTGTAATGCAAATTATTTCTAGTGTAAAAATAAAAATGCCATTAAAAAACAATGAGTGGCAATTATTTTTAAATTGCAACTAATCACCACTCTAACCTATATTGGGAAACGTTTTACACTTTAAAGAAGATTGATTTACTGTTCCCACTACAATCTAAACTACATTGATGGCAGTATTGGACGTTAAGTGGGGTAGATTTATTATTCCGATTCCAATGTTAGCAACATTCGGGAAAGTGTTGGGATTTAGTGGGGGCTAGATTTACTATTCCCACTTCAATCTAAATTACATTGGGAAATGTATAGGTGTAGTGGGGTAAGATTTACTATTCCCACTCCAATCTAAGGGACATTGGGTAAAGCATTGGACTGTAATGGGCTTGGATTTACATTTCACACTCCAATCTAAGCTACATTGGAAAAAAGGGGTGGACATTGATGGGAAAAGATTTATATGCTCACTTCAATTTAATCTACTTTGAGGACCATGGGGCCCATTACGATGGCGGGCGGAAGCACAACCGCCGTGCTGGCGGATGCAAAAACCACCAGTTACCGCCGGCACGCAGCAGTCCACACGCCCGCCCAATTACGATGCGAAAAGCAGGCCAAACACCGCCGGCAAGCCAGCAACACCGTCCGCCATCAAAGTGCGCCCGTACACGTAGCGGCGCAGCCTAACTGACACACACCGTCCGACGAAACACGTCCCGCCCGGCGTATAAATTACGATGCCGCAAACAAACGGCTCCCACGGCCAAGAGACACCGCACGTGAAAGAGAGGCGGAAACACGGACGCAGAGCACGGACAACGAAGAAGCGGCACCCGGGCATGAATCCAGCACTGCAGGCCCTTCCCATGCTTCTGCTGATGCACCACCAAGGACGCAACGTACCGCGGAGACGCAGGTAGGCACACACACAACAAGTGCACGCAAACAGCGCACACAGTGCAAGGGCGGAAAAGCGGACAACCCCCACCAGCGCGTGCACACTACACATCCACCATTGCATCCACATATGACACACAGGCCAAATCCTAACATCGCAGAACACATGTGTACACACCACCTGGGACTAGGAACCAACCACCCCGTCACGGCCCCAAAGCGCCGATGACGCCGCCACACATGCGCACAACGCAGAGGCCAACCGCAGCGCCATGCATGCGTCGCACACAGACACAGGGACACAACCAAGCAGCACACACACCAGCCCCACCCCGAACGCACATGACACGTGACAGGCCGGCCACAGACATGTCCCCAACGCCCAATTCACGGACAACACCCAACGCCACACAACCGACGCACACATGTCAGTGAAGTCACGCAACAGCAGGACACACCCCAGTGTAACAAACATGGCGAAGCACACAGCGGCGGCAACACCAACTAGGAGAAGCAGGGCCTCTTCGGGAAGAGGAACGCCAGTACCACACTGAAAAACCCATACCACCCTGCACATATGAACAAGACACATGAAACGGAACACCAAAGAGCCCGGTGACCGACAACAGGTGGCCCAAGAATTACATCCACACACAAGGCCCAACGCAGAGCGGAAAGGCAGCCTGCCGCCCACACAAGGGAGAGCAGACAGCACTGAATGACCTTCTATTCCAACACCGAAACCACAGCCCTACGACAGAAGCCGGTGAATACAGCCATTGTCCAAGAATAGACCAACACAGGCATGCCGAGGAGACCGACCACAGGGCAGATAGCGCATATCACAGAAGCACACAACGGACGGGGAAGAAAGAAGAAAACACTCCCCATGTCGGCCACATGCAAGTTAATTGGAAGGAGTCACACAGCACCGACCTTGAACTGTCTGAGAAGCATGTGGGAAGAGGGCCCGTGTCCTCCAAACAAGCCAACAGAACACAAGTCCTGTCTCCCCACGACTACACAGAGCTCACAGCAACCCCGGAGCGTGCACATTGCAGACTGCACACACAGCCGGAGCACGCCACCTCTACGAACCGCTGCGAAATGGCAACCGCAACACACCTACCCAACTACGCCGAACAGCTCAAGCTGTACCAAACCAACACGATACATACATTGGGATGCGATCTCCTGTCCCTGCTGAACGTAAGTTACCGACTGACTTACCGCATCACATTGTTCAGCTGCGTCATGCCCGTCTTCTACTGTCGGAGGTGTCCCTACCAGCATCCCGTCGAGATATGCCTCTCCAACCCGGCATGTCTGAAGGCGGACCTGCTACCACTACTCCTCCCTCTGGACGCACACGACAGGGCCTGCTCTGCCTATGGGGGCATGGCGTATGTGGCCAACATCGCACGCGCACTGAAATGGAACCACTGTGCCTCCACACGACGGATCATCGAGAACAGCTACATCGAATGTCACCCAGCATGCCCCATCATGGTCCTCCAAGGGACAACCTACGAACAACACCTTGACAGCCACCATCCGCTTCATTGGCTGGCAAACATGTACACCACCAATGACATGGAAGCCCTGCTGGACGGCATCGCATACCTGACAACCTGTAAATACGTCGGACCACAACGCAGGTTCCCCGAGTGACCTATGAAGTCCAACCCCGCACCCATGCTCAGCTTCCGCACGGACTGGCCAGTCACCACCACAACAGCCATACCAAACGACCGGCAACTGTAACCACACCATCAACGACATCGCCATGACATCGGATATGACCGGGACATGCACACTGTTCCCCATCACATCCAGGAACACCGCATGCATCGTGGGAGGCAGTGGCATGGGCTCTGTGCATCGCACCCACATGGACGGAACTGCACGAACAACCAGGACACGACATGGATCCAGCGCACATGGACACACACACCGCTCAGTGGACATGAATAGGTCGCCTGGAGTCTGTGGGTGCTGCACCCCTCCCACCCCCGCCCGGGAATCCCATACCAGGACCTTTGCATGGACGACAAGTGCATACAACAACAACACGACCCCAGTGACTGTGACATGTCCAGTAACCACCACAGTGCAACAACAAGTGGCACGCCGCTGCATGCACGCAAGCACATGCCCTAATGTCATCTCACATGCACGCGTGCATGAGGAACAACCGCAGCAAACCTGTCACATGGAACTGAGATGGACTGTGCCCATGATGCCGAGCGGTCTGGTAGGCTACATGTATACCATCTGTGTCAAAGTCCGCAGCTCCGCAGCTATACGTAAATGTACATTAGCACAGCCTTGGCCAAGCAGATGTAACCCCACACCCTATCCCATTTGTTATCATGCTCAGTATATCCTCAACATGTATTCCGCTGCCAGTAGTGTCCACTATACTGCATCACAGAGGACAGAAGACTCAATATAATGTTTGAAACCAAAACTGTCTCCGCTGACTCATTTCACAAGTACGAATGAGAGAGGATGAGAGTATGTGAAGTACACGGCAGTCGTGACATGACCATGTAGTCCACTGGTATTGGATGTCAACGCAAATGAGTAGCACTACTGTGGAAGACACACATGTGTCGTGTGAAGTCGTATGAACGCAGTGCTCAGGTGGGTGGGTGCGACGGGTAGATGCGCACATGCCAAGTTGGAGCACGCCGTGTTGGGAGGGGTCATGAACAGTACACCACCGCTTCCCTGGGCATTGTGAGAGGACACCTGTCGGGGAAGTGAACACGTGTGTGCACAGCAGCCGGGCACACGTACAAAGCGGTACCAGGCGCACCTCAGCCCACCCTCTGTGGACAAGCTGGATCCTGTTGTGCACCCGCCATGCCCCTTGACAAGGCACACACAGCCCCAGTCGACCAGGTGTAACCCCAACATAGTAAATCCGCACAGGCGATACAGGGCACGGGATGGCAGTGGAGCATGGTGTGTGAGAGGTCTCCTCGCGCTCCTCCTGGTCATATCACGCAGGCAATAGTACCTCAACGTCTAGCATGGCACAAGTCACATGGAAGTGTAGGGGGACGCACCACAGCACGAGCAGCACTGACGTCATGGGAGGTGGCTCGCACCATCCCATCCATTGCCCATCATACCAACCACAACACATGCCATTGCGACTAAGTGCAAGCGCGTGCGCCACCACCCCCGAGCCCTCCCCAGAGAGGCCAAAGAGTGAATGTGTGGGCCATCAGCCACAGACGGACGCGGCCTGGCCGCAAGGGCAGCCACAGCCACTGGGTGTCGCAGGTGGCGGATCCGGAAGGCGAAGACTGTGATGCATAGTCCATGCAGGCCGGGTCTCCATTTGGGGCACCACGCAGGTGGACGGCGTCCCGTCACACATCATACCCTGAGACAGCCCACTCGTGCAACTGGACCCACACATACACTCCTTGCCCTCTCTGGTGCGAGCTTGGGGCTGCCTGTGCAAGCGCTAGCCTCGCAGGTGAGCATGCATATTGGGGGCGAGGGGAGGACATGAGGGCTGGGGCGAAGATGACTGTATCACTGTCAGTTAGTACAAGGGATGACCCAGATGTGGAAAGGAAGAGACGTGTCCCGTGTGTACTGCAACTAGTCGCCAATTCAACTACCCCCATGTCCGGAATGTAAGCCCGCACCTAGGCCCGCCCATCCGCCACATCGAACATACCACCAGCACGACAACCTTCCCATTCGAAACACTGACTGGGGGTGGCGACCAGTGAACAATCATGTGTAGCCTACCCACGCGTACATGTGGGCCCTCCATGATCCATGTCACCTGCGGCAAAGACATGACATGCGCAATGAGGGAAGTGAGGAGAGCTGTCCGCCCCACGCGCAGAAGGTGCATCAGCTCCACAGACCCAGCAGCGAGTCCAGCAGGGGTCACATGTGCAGGGGCAGCTGTGCCTGGTGTGAAGGCACATGCATATAGACAGCACATCGACCAATGTGTAGTCTGCCCACATCCACAGTCCATCATCATGCGGACATAGGAATTGAACACAGGGCAACACATCTTAGTTGGTGCACCCACCGTGACCAACAATGCGCAATCATCGACGTACCCGCCCTGTGCATGGCCCCCCACCCAACGGAGGCACATCCAGTGCCACCATCCCACACACACAAGCCTTCCACGGAACATGCTGTGTCCAATGGTCAGTACAGAGTCAGCGCCCATCTGGTGGATCCTGAACAGGAGACACATGCACACACATGCCAGCTCCCACTATGTACGTCTGCCACCTGGCACGTGCAATGTAACCTCTCACCTGTGACGTGTGACTGCAAGCACACAGCCGTCTTGGCATGGGGCTGTCAATGTGGACACCAGTCAATGTTTCGGGAGCTGTGATCCGTACAGTGCTGTACATAGGGTGCAGTGCTGACACCTACTACTGTCTCATATCCCCTCGTGCCACAGGTCCCACTTGTATTGGCCGCTCAGCCCGTGCCCACATCGTCGTCGTCGTGTGCCATACTCATCCAGCCTCGGAAGCAGTTCCATGCTCAGCAGACACTCATGTTGCCGTGGCGTTGCCGCTTGACGAATATGCAGTCAGTCCCCATCAGCACGCCCGCAAGTCATTGGGGCCTAGATCCCCATGTGCATGCACATGGCAGTGGTATGTCTCACTTGCCATTGCCATTGTTGGGAGACCTGTGTAAGTGTATTGTGGCCGTGCCGTCCCAGCTTGACAGCTGGGCTGTGGCTCATGTGCTTGCTCAGTCATGTCAGTGATGTGTATGCGAAATTGCTATGTGCCGTGTTGCTTTGACATGTGTCCTCTGCCATTTTCCCCAGGCGGAGACCGAACATTGACCGCCCATACCAATTGCTGGCGGACATGGACGATACAGAGGTAATCAGGAAGTTTCGGCTGGACAGGCCAACTCTGCATCGACTGTGTGCCATGTTAGAGCCCCATCTCCGTCCCCGCAGGGTGTATCCGACTGCTGTCACCCCCACGGCTAAGGTGATGGCCGCCATGCATTTCTTCGCCACTGGGTCATTCCAGCACACAGTGGGCAGTGGAGGAGGGATGTCCCAGCCCATGTTCAGCAAGGTGCTGAGGGATGTACTGGCAGCCATGATGCTGTACCGGAACAGGTACATCCGCTTCCCCAGGGCTCGTGAATTGGCGGCAGTGAAGGGTGCATTCTATGCCCTTGGCAGAATCCCACACGTCGTGGGAGCCATTGACTGCACTCATGTTGGCCTTGTTCCACCACAGGCCACTGAGCACCTGTACCGCAACAGGAAGCACACGCACTCCCTGAATGTGCAAGTGGTGTGCCTTGCGGACATGGTGATCACCCACGTGTGTGCCAAGTTTCCAGGCTCGGCCCATGACGCACACATAATGCGCAACAGCATCTTGCCACGACTGATGGCCAATCTGCAACAGGATCGTGGCTGTATTGTCGGTGAGTATGTGGAGTGGTGTAGCGTGCTGGTTGTGCGATGCTGTCCCCTGTCCAGTTGGAATAGCAACGGTTCTCTGTGTCCCTCACACCCAGGTGACTCTGCGTATCCGAATGGGGCATGGCTGCTCAGTCCATTGAGGAATCCTCGCACCCCAGCAGACGATCGATACAATGAGGCACATGGGAGGACCAGACGTGTGGTCGAGCGTACCTTTGGCCTCCTCAAGTCCAGGTTCAGGTGCCTGGACCGCACCGGGGTGCACTGGCGTACTCCCCACAGAAGGTGTGCCAGATAGTGGTGGCGTGCTGCATGCTGCACAATCTGGCCATTCGGAAGCAGATCCCCCTCATTGTGGATGACGGAGATCAACCAGGGCCCCAGCCCGCAGACCAGGACAGCTCGAGTGAGGAGGACAGCGGAGAGGAGGAAGCTGGGAATGTGCGGCAGCAGCTCATCGCCCGCTACTTCACTTGACGGTGAGTGTCCATGTACGACGGATGATGTGTCTGTATCTATGCAGGTGTGTGTGTGCTGTGTCAGGGTGGCCGTATGTTCACTGCGTGCAGTGTGTCAACGCTCCATGGCCAGGGTAGTATGCCACTGTTGGTGACTGTGGCATTGTGCCCTATTGCTCTGTGCGATGTGTGTACATTGCTTGTAGTTGTTGACATGTACTGTGTGATGGGTGTGTGACACACTCATTGAATGTGCTCCTGTTCTGTCTCCCACCCCTAGGTCCCTACAGGCCCTCCGGATTCCATTGCCATGCCACGCATCAGGTGCCCTTCCGCCCAAGGTGGCCGTTGTATTCCGTACAAATAAAACACAGGGCACAAACAGCAGTTAGTGAAAAAGGTGCATTTATTACGAACTGTGACATGTGATTGTGTGTAAGGTGATGACAAAAGTGGTGCGTGCAGTGACAATGAGCTGTCGGTCATGGCTGCGTGATGATCAGGGTGTACCCACTGGTTCTATGTCCATAGTCCAACACACACATGCCATCCAGCTGGCTGTGTGGAGTGGGATCGTAGAGCAAGTCAATGCAGTGGCTGGTCAAGGAAGGCTGGCGGAAGGCTGGCTGGCTGCCTCACTTGCGACTGGAGCGTGCGAAGTCCTCCCGGGAGATCTGTTTCCTCTTCGGACAGCCCCTTCCACGTTTGGGAGGGGGTGTGTGGTGGCGACCTGCTGGTGGTGGGTGAGGTGTGCTCACTGGCTGTGGACGCAGGGGAAGTGGACACTGCTGGCCGACCCTGCGCCCTAGCAGGTGGTGGCGGAGGTGGTGTTGCTGGCCTTGCCTGTGACCCCACCGCCACCACCAGCTGGCCCATGAGGTCCACGAGTTGGTCCATACGGGACACGAATTGGCCCATATGGGCGTCCATGGACCTCAGCACCCCCAGCACCTCCCGCGTGTCAGTAGCAGACCTGGCCCATTGTCCTTGGGCCTCTTCATAGGCCCCAAGGACTCTGGCCATTTGAGGCAGGGCATGGCTCCCAGGGAGGCTGGCGTTTCCCTGACCCTGCTCCTCCTACCAGTCCTGCTGCCACCGGCCTGCCCACTAGCCACATTGCTCACCACGGTCCTCGCTGTGGCTCCCAGGGTGGATCCAGTCGGCCGGGCCACCACCTGCGCTGGGGCTGGTGCCAGCGAAGACGTGGTGGTGGTGGAGGCGGTGGTGGTCGGTGCGGCGATGGTGGCGGTTGCGGCAGTGGTAGTGGCCGCAATGACCGTGGGTGTGGCCGCAACGACAGTGGCAGCAGGGGACTGGGACTGTTCAGCATCCCTGGATGATGGGTTGGTGGGTAGGAGGGGTCCTGGGGAGCGGCTGGGCCCTGCCACGCCAGATGGGCCAGCTTGGTGGTCCGTGTCCGAAGAGGTGGACAGATCCTCCAGATCCGTGTGTCCTCGTTGGGGGCTTGTAGGCTGGCTGTGCTGGCTGCTGTCTCCATCCCCAGCGTCCAGCAGTTCGTCACCTGTGGAGAGAATGAGATTTGTTATTGTGTTGCACCTGGCGAAGTATGTATTAGTCGTCTGACATTGGCAGTTCGTGCAATCTCGTACATGGGTTTCCCGGAGGCGAGTGTGTGGCTGTGGCATCTGTAGTTGTGTGTGCTAGGCAATGGGACTGTGTGCTGTGCACATGTGGCATGGGACGGATTGGCCATGCCGATGGGTGTGTTGCTTTGCCCCTACTCATTGTGACTCTGGTGTATGCGGGCTCCTGGCCCATCCTGGGTCTGGTTTGTACTTTGCTTTTGGGGTTCAAATGGAACGCTTAGGAACGCATATGGCAACATTGGGGCCATGCCCCAGATTCGCATTTGGGAGGGGATATGCTTTTGGGGTACATGCTGTGAGCCATGGGTGCAGAACGTGACATGTGTTGTGGCAGCATGACAGTGCATGGTCTGAGGTGTGTGCATGCCTGACATGCCCTGCATATTTGCTGTCTGTTGTGGTTACTGGACATGGCATTGGACGCATCGTTATGAGTGAGTGATAGTTGTGTGCCAGCCAACGTATTGCAGTTGTCCCATCTCCTTGGTGTGCGTGCTGCCCTGTGCCATGTGCATCACTGCAGTGCTCGGGGGTGTGGCCCATGTTGTGTGTTGTTGCTCACAGTGTGTCGTGCGCTTAATTGACTTCTGGCACATGGTTGGTCATGGGCATGTGTCTTAGCGTGACTGCTGTATGTGTGGCAGCTGTGCGGATGACATGCCTTTCATGTGACTGGGGCTGACGGATGGGATGGATGGTATGTTGTATGTGCATGGTGTGTCTGTGAGTTTGATGGGTTCAGTGGTGTTCGTGTGCATTTCTGTTGTTCCGCTCTGTTGCGTCTAGTGTTGTTTGTCTTACATAGGCGTAGTTGTGGGGTGTGGGGTTGACAGGCAGTGGGGGCTACATGGACAGGACTTCAATGGTGTTTCGGTTGTGTGTGATGAGTTGCACAGTGGCTGCCGTGTGGGACTATATTCAGTGTGGCTTGTGCATGCAGACGTGGCTCCTTGGGTGTTGCTATGTCTGTGATGGGTCATGTGGGGTGTGAGTCTGCTGTTCATGTCCGTGTGCACATTGTTCACTTGTTCGTGACGGTGGGCGGTGCTGCGTGTTCGTCTGCTACGTGACATGTCCCATGTGTTGGTCGTGTTATGGTCCTCATGCCTCCAGTAATCCAGCCCTGTCCAGTTTCCCACCTGCAAGTTGTTCGTGCGTGCACTGTACTGGATGCCACATGGCTCTAAGCGGGGGTGCTCCATGTTGCAGGTCTGTGGGGGTGGGGGGTGTTGTGGGTCGTGGGGGTGGCTGGACACCCACTGACACCGATTGCTGTGGACCGTGATGTCTGCCTTTCGGCTGTCGTTGTGCACTGCGGTGGCTGACACGTGGGTGTGGGGTGTGGGGGATGCTCCTCCTTGCTGTGCTGTGGGACTGGGGCCTGTTGTGTGTTGTACTTGGGCTGTCCACCGTCCCACCCACTGCACTTTGTGTTCCTGCCACTTACCTGTTACTTGTCGGTTAGTGCAGCTGTGGCGGACACATGGGTGTGGTGGGTGCTCGTTGTGGCGCTTCTGGCATATTTGGGGACCTGTTGGTGGTTACGTGGCTGGCTTAGTGTACACATGTCCCCACGCATCTTACAGTTGTTCGGTTTGGGCTGTGTGTGGTAGTGTCTGTTGCATGTGCGTGTGATGTGTTGTGTATTGTGTGCTGGACATGGGGGTGTTTGTCCCTGGGAGCTGTGGCATGGTAGTTGCGCATGTGAGTACATAGCGGTGTGCTGGTATACATTAGTTTGTACTTACCAGCCTCCACTCCCCTGCTAATCCGGCGAGGATCTCCGGATGGATTACGACTCGCACCTTCTCCTCCCACGCTTTGAAGGTCTTAAAGAGCGCGGGATTCCCTCCGCCAGTGACGGCAGCCAGCTCTCTGTTTTTGCCCTCCTTCTTCTTGACCAGGCTCTTTACGTCATTCCAACGTTTGTTTATCTCGGTTCTGTTCCTGGGCAGGGTCCCGACTGCATTGACCTGGTCTACGATCCGGGTCCACATTCTGTTTCTGGTGGCTAGTGGTGTGTGCTGGACCATGTTCCCATAGATTTGTTGGTACACCTTGATGATCTCGTCGACCATGACCGTCAGCTCCATGGGCGTGAACTTGGGCATCCTTTGTGGTGCCATGGTGTTTGTGGTGCTGGTGCGGTGTGTGTTGTGTAATGTGCAGGGGGTTTGTGGTGCCGGTGTTTGGTGGTGGTGGTGGTGGTTGTGATGTGTGCGTTTCTGTGGTGTGCTGCTGTCCTTGCTGTGTCACTGTGTCCTCTCCTCTCCTCTCTAGTTTGCAATGTTGCAAGGGGTTGTGGTCTGTGGGAGTGCTGCTTTTGTACTTACCTATGTGGGTGTGTCCTCATGGTCTGTTGTTTTCAGGTGTGTTGTGTCTGGGGTTCTGGCCTTTGTATTTTTTGTTTGTCCGGGGGGTGTTTTCGGGATGTGTACTGTGCTTGTGTATTTGTGTGTGCCTTGCTGTGTGGACTTGTTGGCCATGTTGTGTGCTATTGGTTTTGTGTGCGGATGGTTTCTGTGCAGGTACGTGGGCGCCATGGCTTCTGCCGTGTCGATTCTCATCGGCGTTGTTTGCGCTGGCGGGCGGTATATTTGTTGTTTTCCCGCGCTCATGGCGGTGCGATCGTAATTTCACGTGCGGTGTGTCGGCCGTGTGGGCGGGCGGTTTTGTGTTGTCGTGCGTGTTTCCGTCCGTGGCGGGCGGTTTGACTCCGACTCGGACGATGGCGGGCGGTATTTTGTGTGATTTTTCCGCCGATGGCGGTTTTCGGTTTGTGTTATCGTAATGACGTGGTCGGTGTTCAGGCGGTGTGTGCGGGCGGATTTTTGCCGCTTCCATGCCTGGCGGATTTTTTTACGCCGGGTATCGTAATGAGCCCCCATGTTGGACTTTAAAGGGGTGGATATATTCTTCTCACTTCAACTTAAGGTACATTGGGAAAGATGTTGGATAATAAAGGGATTAGGTTTTATATTCCACTCCAATCTGTGTGTGAAAAGTGTTGGATATTAATAAGGGTAGATTTACTATTTCCACTCGAAACTAAGCTAAATTGGGGAAAGTCAGTGGCGGCTCCCCTGTTAGGGCGGAGGAGCGTCACACCACTATTTTTTTTAGCACTATAAGAAAAAATAAAATGATAATAACTCAGTTATTCTCATTTTATTTTTTCCTTTTTAGTGCACAGCAGCTAAGCTTTGCGAGGCAGGGCGGGGCTGACAGAGCGGCCAAGGTGTGGTTTGCCCCCATGCTAAGTGCACATGACTGTTTGGGCAGCCCTCTCGGGCAGACCATAACAGTCATGCGCACTTTCCCTCTTCTCCACCCAGGCTGCATTACAGCCTGGGTGGAGAACATGCCCCGTCTGAGCGCCAAGCCATGGCACTCAGACCAATCACAACGTTGGAGGACGCGGCAAGCAGGTAGGTTGATTGAGGGAGTTAACAGACTAATTTTGCATGATTTCCATAGACATTATGCAGAGGTGGAACACGTGGGCCCATGTATTACTAGTATGAGAACTTGACTGTAACATGGTTCATGTGTCCGTGTAATGATGTACGCGTAATTCAAAATGCCAATAAAGTTATTTAAAAAAAAGAAGCAGGTAGGTTGAATTATTGTTTTTATTTAACCTCACCCCCACCACCCCCTCGCCGCTGCCCTCCACCCCCGATCGGTGCCGGCCGCCGCTGGGGAGAAAGTATAGGATTAATGGGGGTTAATTTACTATTTTCTCTCCAATCTAAGGAACAATGGGGAAAGTGTTAGACTTTAAGGGGAGTAGATTAATTATTTCCACTCCAATCTAAGCTACTTTGGAGTAGGTGTAGGACATTAAAGGGTATAGATAAACTATTTCCATCCAATTTCAGCAACAAATGTGTGTCCCACAAACTGCAGTTAGACTTAACTCCACCAACACCCCAACGTTGCAACATTTGTGGCTGGGTGGGCCCAAATACAACCTTCAATCCTATGACTATAAATACTGATGAATATGGGTTGAACAATATAAACACCATTAACCCACTGCGTGACAATAATGGCACTCTTGCAGTCACTCAGACCTCTGCCTCCACAAACAAGAACCCTCGACCTATTAGGTGTATTTTACTTAACACCAGGTCAATGGTGAAACACAAACTCGACTTGGAGTGTCTGATCCACGTAGAGGATCCGGACCTTGTTTTTCTCACAGAAACCTGGGCAAATGAATATAGTGATCCAGACTGGCACCTGGCAATTCCAGCCGGCTATGTCGTCGCTAACTCTGACAGAATGGGGGTGAAGGGTGGTGGAATTGCGATAATCCATCGATCTCAGTACACGGTTAGATTTAATCCAGAATCTTCCTTAGACGCCGAAGCAATGTCTTTCAGTATAAAACGTAACAATCTAGAAGTATTTCCAGGTCTGTTAATTTACAGACCCCCCTGGCCCCAGATCATCCTTCACGACCTCCCTCCAGACATATCTCGAGTCATGCCTAGACACCGAATCATTTACCATACTAGGTGACTTTAATTTCCATTTGGAAGCTAACAACAATCCGGACACCTTCAGTTTACTAGATAAACTAGCTAGTTTTGGATTAAACCAAATTGTCTGTGAGCCCACACATCTAGCAGGACATACACTAGATGGTATCTTCACCAATAACTCTCTTATACAAGTTAAGACTGTCTGTCCTTTACCCTGGTCCGACCACTCTGCGGTGCATTTCACCATCACGCCAGCAAATTTAAACGGTGGTCGTAGGAATAGACCTTCGACCGTTAAATATCGTGCCTGGAAGTCAGTCAGCAAAAATGATTTAATGTCAGCACTAAGTGAAAGGCCTTCAATTCCTACTGATCCTAATCAAGCTGCCACAGTCTTTTATAACTGGCTTATAGAGCAGCTAATATTGTTGCACCAGAAGTGACGATGCGCTCTCGACTAAATAAGGCCTCGTCCCCCTGGTACTCTGCAGATCTCAAACTAGCTAAAATTAAGTGCAGGCAAAAAGAACGCATCTGGAGATCTCAATACAGCATCGCACAAAGGAAAGCCTATTGTGCTGCCCTAGAAGAATACAAAACGGCAATTATACAGGCTAAAACAGCCTACTTCACCACCAAAATCCAGGAGGCCACAAATTCACCAAAAGAACTGTTTCAAACGGTCTCTGCATTGTTAAAGTGTCCGCGGGACACTACGTTCACACCAGATCAAAAGTTTGTAGACAAGATGGCAGGCTTTTTTCAAAGCAAGGTCCAATCTGTATATAATCACCTCCTAAAATCGGCTAAGGATATAGCGAGTAATGTCTCAGCCCAGCCTGAGGACAAGGTCTCTTATTGTGGCCTATCGCATTTCCCACTGCTGGGAGAGGAGAAAGTGGCTGACCTGTTGGTACAAATCAAATCTGGTTCCCCTCTAGACCCTTGCCCTCCACGTATACTACATCTGGCTCCAGGTGAGATAAGCATCCCACTATCCCCCATATTAAACCGAAGTATAGCCTCAGGAGTATTCCCAACAATCTGGAAAAAAGCCTGTATTCGCCCTCTCCTAAAAAAAACCAAGCTGGATCCCCTAGACGAGAAAAACTACTGTCCCATCTCCTGTCTGCCTCTACCTGCAAAAGTCCTCGAGAAGGCTATGAACTCAGAACTAACATCATATCTAGAGACCAATAACATCCTGGACACATCTCAACATGGCTTTAGATCATTACACTCTACTGAGACAGCCTTGATTATGGCAGTAGAGGAAACACGTAAGGTGATGGATGGTGGAGGAAGGGCTGCATTGGTCCTGCTTGATCTTACAGCAGCCTTCGATACTGTGAACCTTGCGGTATTAATACGAAGGCTACAGGATATAGGTATCAGTGGTACAGCTCTTGCCCTCCTCTCTTCCTTTCTATCGTCTAGGGAACAAGGGATTCTTTGGGATGGATATCAGTCCAAGGAATTCACACTCCCCGGCGGAGTCCCACAAGGCTCGGCCTTATCCCCTACGCTCTTCAATATATATGTAGCCCCTCTGGCTAGACTAATAAAAAGTCACGGCTTTATGCTGGTGTCATACGCTGATGACACGCAGCTTATAGTGTCGGTAACACAGTCAGTGGATGCTATGGCAGCCCAATTCTGCCAATGTATCTCCGCCCTGATGACCTGGATGAACACCAATTTCTTAAAGCTGAACGTAGATAAAACCGAGGTGATAGAGTTTGGCCAGAAAATTTCGGTCTGGAACCAATTATGGTGGCCAACTGCAGCCGGTACCTGTCCGGCTCCGGTCAATAAAGCCAGGAACCTCAGTCTTATGGTAGACAAAGACCTCTCCTGGGCTCCTCAGATCAACCAAGTCTCATCAGCTTGCTTCTTTATGCTAAAAGGTCTGAGGAAGATTCTCCCATTTATTCCGCTTTCCTTGAGGAAAACAGTGGTAGTAGCCACGATTCTATCTAGAATTGACTATTGTAATGCTCTCTATCTAGGAGCAGGTGCTGCTCAATTCTCCAAACTACAGTCAATTCAGAACGCGGCAGCTAGAGTACTGCTCAAACTACCCAAACATCACCCTACATCGACCAGTATAAAACAACTTCATTGGCTCCCAGTGCGGCGACGTGTTGATTTTAAGACTCTATGCCTGGTGCACAAAGCCCTGTTTGGTGGTGGGGCCAAGGATGTGCAATCCTTGTTTTCCCGATATGTACCATCACGATCTTTAAGATCAGCCTCCCTTGGTCTGGTACAACTCCCAAAGATAAAGAGAGCAAGGTGTGGAGGTAAACGCTTTTCCTTTTAGCATCCAAACTCTGGAACTCATTGCCCACACACCTGAGATTTCTGCCAAACAGATCTGCCTTCAGGAAGGAAATTAAAACATGGCTCTTTTCCCAACCCTGAACATGTCGGCTACTGTTTTTGCATATCACCTAGCGCCAAGACGCCTCGGCAGTAGTGCGCTCTACAAATACCTTCAGTCAGTCAGTCAGTCAGTCAGCAACATTGTGAAAGGTGTTGGATGTTAAGGGAGGTAGATCTACTATTCCCAATCCAATGTAAAGCTACATTGGAGAAAATGTTGGACATTGGGGGAGTTGGGTGAATTTACTATTCACACTCCAATCTAAGCTACATTGGGAAAATGTTTGCACTTTAATAGGGCTATATTTACTATTACTACGCTAATCAAAGTTATATTAGGGATGGTGTTGGACATCAAAGGGGATATATGTAATATTCCCACTCAGCGCTAAGCTACATTGAGGAAGGTGTTTAACATTGAAAGGGATATATTTAATATTCATTCTCCAATCTAAGCTACATTGGGGAAGGTGTTGGACATTGATGGGAATAGATTTATTGTTCTCACTCCAGTCTAAGCTACATTGGGGAAAGTGTCATTATAAGGGGGTAGAACTAATATTGCCAGTCTAATTTAGACTACATTGGTAAAGATGTTGGACATTGAGGGGGATAGATTAATTATTCCCACTTCATCTAAGGTACATTGGGGAGCGGGCTGGACGTTAAAGGGGATACGCTTAGTATTCTCACTCCAATCTAAACAACGCTGGGGAAGGCATGGAACAGTAAGCAGGGTAGGGTTACTATTTCCACTGCAATCTGTGTTACATTAGCAAAGGTGTTTGACATTGAGTGGCGGTAGATTTTCTATTCTCACTCCAATCTATGCTACATTGTGGAAAGTGTTGGATATTGACAATAAATTAAATTGAAATTAACTATTCCTTCTCCAGTAAAAGCACAATTAAGAATCAATATAATTTTAACTAATATTAGATCCAAAATTATCAAACAATATTTTTAAAATTTGAGAAAAACTAAAAAGTACAAAAATAAGCACAAAAAAATAAAATAATGATTGTTAAAAGTTGTAGTAAATTAATTATACAACTTAGGGGCCTATTACGATCTCGTTATGACCTTAGGTCGGAGGCTTACTGACTGAGATCATTGGTTTCACTTCCGACCGCCTAATTACAATTTAGGCAGTCGGAAGTGAAACCGGCCGGTCATTCCAGCTGGATTCCGTCGGGCTCAAGGAGCCCAACTGCCAGTCGGAGATCGGCCTGTAATCCATATGGACGGCGTTTTATGCCATCCGGATTGTGATGCATGGTTTCTAGCAGACTTTCCATGGTGAGCTTTCCGAAATGGAAAGCCTGTCAGAAAGCATGTTTGTGGGCTGCGGCCTCTGGTTGGTGCCCGAGGGGACACCTATGGTGCACCCCCTGTTCATCTCTGCACCATGTGGCAGGCACCTTGGGGTGCTTGCCATGCGGTGCAGGGATGAGCACAATCTCCCTTTTCTGTATGGGATCTTGTGCTATGGCCCGTACACATACAGAAAAGGGAGCTTCTGACCGCATCATGTGTGGTCGCATCAAAATTCTAGCCTATGGGGCGACTGTGAGGTGTTGGACTTTAGTATCCACCTTTCTGCTCATTTCACATTAGGTGGCTCCCTTATCTATCGTCCCCCCGGCCCTGCTAGTGCCTTTCTTAAATCTTGTGGGGAAGCTATAGTTGAGCGGGCATTGCGCTTCTCCCACTTTATGGTTTTAGGAGACGTGAACCTTCACCTTGATCAATGTGAGGCTAAGGACTCTGTTGATTTTCTTGATTCTCTTCAATTGGCTCAACTGTCTCAATGGGTTGGTCACCCTACTCATCAAGGGGGTCATATATTAGATCCCATTTGCTCCAACTTTTCTATCCAGGTGTCCGAGCCCTCCCCGTCTCCTGGTCGGATCACTTTCTTATTTGCTTTTCCTGGGAAGTCACCCAGCTCGCTCGGCCGGACCGTTGCCATCGTCCCCCTACTTTTGGCAAAATTGACCCTCTCCGATTCAATAGCACCATGGCAGCCTCTCGGCCTTCCCTTCAGCAAGATCTTGAAGGGAGCGTGTCTGGGTTTTCTGAGTGGATTTCTGATTCAGTGGCTGCTCTATCCTCACCGCGCTTGCCTAAGCTCCCGAGGGAATCCCCTTCTAAACCTTGGTTTTCACCTGAGCTGAAAATACTGAAACATGAGTGTAAGATATTAGAGAGGGCGTGGCGTGCTAGCAGTTACTGCACCTTGGCGAAATACACGTTAAGAACTAAACAAAAGAGTTACTACGCTGCTATAGCCACAGCCAAAGGCCGATACTTTACATCGCGTATCGACCAGGCTAATAATAACTCCAAAGAAATTTTTACCATCGTGCAAAGTTTTCTGTCCCCCAGTGCTCAGGAACGCTCTGCGCCAGCCTCGGTCCCCTGGTGTAATACTCTTGCAAAGTTCTTTCAGGACAAGATTAGCTCCATTCAAGCTACTTTCTCCTCCTGTGTTACTGCACCCACGGCTCCCCCCTCTGCCCGTTCTCGGGCTGGCCCTATTCATACCTTGTCAACCTTCTTGCCAGTAGATTTGCTCAGCACCCTTAAAATTCTGAAAGGTCTGAAATCGGGTTCTCCTTCTGACCCTTGTGCTGCCAGACTCTTGGCTTCAGCTGCGGAAATTATTAACCCTGAAATCAACATGATCATTAACACCTCCCTGCGGGATGCCCTGGTCCCGGTGAGCTGGAAACAGGCTAAAATTCTCCCCCTCCTAAAGAAGCCTTCCCTGGACCCCTCGACCCCCGGTAATTACCGCCCGATTTTGCTCCTGCCTAGTCCGGCTAAGGTGTGCGAGAAGGTGGTTACTAACCAACTGACCGAGTATGTCGAGGCTATGGGTTTGCTCCATCCAGCTCAATCTGGGTTCCGTGCTTCATACAGCACGGAGTCAGCACTATTGGAGGTGTCGGAGACGATCCGTGAGTGTCTGGATGCCGGTGGTAGGGCAGCGTTGGTTATGCTGGACCTATCGGCGGCATTCGATACGGTGCCCCACTCCTTGCTGCTTGATCATCTCTTGGAGATTGGCATATCCGGATCTGTCTGGGGCTGGATCAGGTCCTTCTTGGAAGGCCGGTCGCAGCAGGTCTGGCTGCCACCCTGTGCCTCTGCTCCCCAGCCGGTGGTTACGGGTGTCCCGCAGGGGTCGTCCCTTAGTCCCCTCCTTTTTAACATCTATGTCACCCCATTGGTCTACTTGGCAGAGACATTAGGGGCTAAGGTGATAGCCTATGCTGATGACACCCAGCTTCAGTTTTCTTGTGGAAGGGATGATGATTCTGTCCTCTCTGTTCAACACTGTCTGTCCTCTGTCTTTCACTGGCTCGCTCAGGCGCAGCTTAAGTGTAATGAGGAGAAGTCAGAGATCCTTCTGTATGGCAAATTTCCTGCAAACTTCAGAGAGAAGCTGTGCCCCCCGGGTTTCCCCCTGCCTAGCTCCAAGGGTAACCATGCCAAGAATCTGGGGGGTGTGGTTCGAGGAGAACTTGACCTTTTTGACCCAGGTCAAGAGGCTGGCAGGGACCTGCTTTGGCATTCTGAAATCTCTGAGGAAGTTTCTTCCTCTTCTTCCTAGATCTGCTAAGGAAACTGTTGTCCGCGCTCTGATCCTCTCCCGCCTAGATTACGCCAATGCACTATACGCTGGCATTCCGGGCTACCTCTTGAACAAACTGCAGGTAGTTCAAAACTCGGCTGCCAGACTCCTGCTGGGTCTTTCCAGCAGGAGCAGTGTGCGCTCTCATCTATGAACTCTACACTGGCTGCCTGTGGAGGCGCGAATAAAATTCAAAATTTTGACTATTGCTCACAGCGCTCTCCATGACCTAGGACCTATATACTTACAGAAGAGGTTTGACTTTTATGTCCCGGTAAGACAGCTGCGTTCTTCCTCGCAACTCCTGGCTCAGATCCCTCGGTTTAACTGTCAAAGGCTTGGAGGGAGCTCCTTCGTCCTTAAAGCTGCCCTGGCATGGAATGCCCTGCCGCTAGCTCTGCGCGGCATTCAAGATCTTGCGACTTTTAAGAAAAAGTTAAAAACCTTTCTCTTTTAGCTTTGCCTCCGTTCTGGTCCCTTTTCAGGTTCGTGCCGGGACACTCTGTTGAGTATCTGTGCGCGCTACAAATTCATATAACATAACATAACATGAGCACAATCTCCCTTTTCTGTATGGGATCTTGTGCTATGGCCCATACACATACAGAAAAGGGAGCTTCTGACCGCATCATGTGTGGTCGCATCAAAATTAGGCAGTCCGGACCGCCGACCGGAGGTCGGTTGGACCTATAGCCACGAGGGTGTTGAGCGGACGCAAGTCCACCCGACATCGTAATCAGCCCCATAATATATTTGCAATAAATAACAATATTTAAATATTGTACACAATATTATTATTAATCAGATAACTTTCAAATATTAAGTTTAAAAATATTTACCAAATAACTACTTTTTGTAATAAATTAATACAAAACTAGCTCCAAAATCACCAATAAACATTATTTCCCTATAAAAATAAATTAAAAACATAAGATTATTTTGCAATTTATTCCAAATCACAATTAATTTAGAAACAAAACATTAACATTTCCATGAAAGCATTCAAAACATTTTCCAAAAATAATTCCTTAAACACAATTTGAATTTTTAATAAGAAATATTTCTTAAGAATGTATTAAGAATTGAATTTTTAAACATTTAATTTATAAACATTAATAAAAAAATATTTTAAATGTAATAAAAAAGTATTAAACAAATTGTCTAAATATATTTTCCAAAATTCAAAAATATATATATTTTAATACACTTTCCACCATCTTCCCCTATAAACTCTACATACCACCATAAAACCACACTCAACAAAATGACATTGACACACTAAGTTAATCCTAAAAAAGTTAATTCAAATTAAAAAAACTATATATATATATATATATGGCGATCGAAACGCGTCTGGGGCGGACACTTGTCTGTACCATTTGGGTGTTCATGCAATAAATTAATGGAGCTGTGAACCTGCGTCTCTGGAACTCTTCTTGAACTGTGTTGGTGGTCCATACCTGTGTTGTTTTTCCTCTGGGCTGCATTCAGAGGAACAGGATTTGCTATATATATATATATAGCAAATCCTGTATATACATAGCAAATCCTGTTCCTCTGAATGCAGCCCAGAGGAAAAACAGCACAGGTACGGACCACCATCACAGTTCAAGAAGAGTTCCAGAGACGCGGGTTCACAGCTCCATTAATTTATTGCATGAACACCCAAATGGTACAGACAAGTGTCCGCCCCAGACGCATTTCGATCGCCACAAACCTGCTCAATCCATAGCCCTACAAAACATAATCTAGCTCCTAAAATATTTCAACACTTCAATAAAAACATAGAAAAATAAAAATCATATAACATTGATAATACTACAATAACATGAGAAAATCATATTACATATATCTACATTAAATACAACTATATTTTTAACAACAGTATTAAATACAACACTAAAAAGTGATATTCTTGCCTGCAATATTCCTGACGGCAATAGTTTTGCTATCACAGCAAAAAGGCAATGATATCATTGTAAGACGAGATTTCCAAGTCGACATTTTAGTAAAACACTCCATGGTGTCATTAGTTTTTAAGCTGCATTAAATAGAACCACCAGAACAGTCTCGCACACACCACCTCCTTCTTGGGGGTGGGGAACACTCAACTGAGTGTTCATTGGCAGCTTCCTATTGCTGATGAGTGGGCCCCCCTCACCTTGCAAAGAATTCATTTTATTTATTATGCAGTGAAGTACGAGGCAGTGCAGGTGTCCTTAACTGTGATAAATAACAGGAGCATGATGTTGAATACCATGTGTAGGGTCATGAAACTGTGTGCGCTAGCACCCTTGCGAATCTCGGTAGACTCAACAAGGAATTACATAATCTGCTGGGAAGTGTTAAGATGTAGTTATTAACGGTTATGACATAATGAGAGTGCAGTGTGTGATTGTATGCTGATTAATAAAGACTTACAATCCAGAGCTCCTTGTGTGGCATATTCATTGTGCATGTTCTCAAGCTGGGGAGGACGCTACAACTGACGACGAGTAGGGGATCCGTGCCCCGAAGAAACAAGACTGCTTTCCATAAGAGTTTGCAATGCTGCAGCAAACTGCTTGTGCATGCCACATGTGCCCAAGTCAATAAGAAGTAGTTCGACGTTGGAGTGTGGAGTCACAGCTCTGCCCTCATCCGTCTCATATACAGCCCTCAAAGAAGTTGAAGGCCCTGTGGAGGAGGGCATTTGAAAAGCCCTCCAGAAAACCCTGGTAAGTCCAAAAGAAGAGATATAGTGCCACAGCATAACAAGAGCCATCATCGATACAAAGCAAAATGCTAAAGGCAGCCACAACCAGGTACGAGACAGAAACGCTAAAGGCAGTGATAACCAGGCACGAAAGTGCAAATGTTCTTACCAGCAAGAGTGATGGAAGTACCACCCGACCTCGAATTGGGCATGACAACAAGGCCCGGGTGAGCCGCCGATGCATGGATATCGGCAAGCGGCATCCAGTGCCCCAAAAGGCCTTCGGAATTGTGAAGTTTTTCAATGTCTGCAAAATGGAGTGCAAAGTACGGTGCAGCCGCATTACTTAAACCACCACTGCATTCCACACGGCCAAGAAGCAGAATATTGGCACCAGGTGGAGTGCATGGATTGAGATGTTCGATGATTTCATAGACGCACTGGAAGAAGTAGATGATGAGAAAATAATTAAATACTTGAAGAATCTTGCTCGTGATGGAGTGAAAGAAATGATAAAGAAAATATCACAAGCTGATGCGGTATCATTCTGACAAATCAAGGAAGCGTTGGAAGCCAAGTTCAATCCGATGCCGAATGTCGACTATGGAAGATACATTTTCAATCAAGCGAGACAGCAAGCTGGTGAAACGATGGATGAGTTTGTTGAAAGACTTGATTTGCTTGATGATAAAGGTTATGGGGCAACCATTGACCCATAACCTTTATCATAGGCAGTGGTGCATCAATTAACATCAAGCAGGTCGAAAGTTCAACAGCCTATCTCCTGTGCCACACCTCAACCCATCAAGCACAAAAGTATACAAGTGGGCTGCTTCTAAATCATTGCAGAGTCAAGAATCATTCATGGCGAAAATGAAACACAAAACAGTATCAGTGTAAGCACCAATTCATGTTCTTCAAGGAGCCTCCTCCAGTGCATGCCTACTCAATTTTGCCACCACTGCTGACATGGGACTGATATCTCTTAATTACAACCTACACACTCAATCTGAGGTTGTGAGCCAGTTTCCGTTGTTATTTCATGGCCTAGGCCGGCTCAAAACAATGAAAGTGCGACTTCACATTAATGAAGACATTGACCCTGTTGCCAGCGACACCAGAGTCTCTTTACATCTGCAAGAAGCTGTTGAGGAAGAACTAGAAATGCTGTTGAAGCATGACATCATTGAGTGCTGCACCAGTTCAACGCCATGGGTTTCGCCCATAGTGGTGGTGCCAAAAAAGAACAGTAGAGGTGCCAAGCGCATCTGTGGTGATATCGCCACGCCAACAAAGCAATCGAGAGAGAAAGACAGCCTGGTCCACACATTGCGGACATGTTGATGCAACTGAACGGTGCCAAATTTTTCTCCCATCTTGACCTGAACAAGGGATAACATCAGCTCGAGTTGGAAGAAAACTGCAGGTACAACACTACTTTTTTGACTCATGTTGGTTTGTTCAGATACAAGAGGTTAAGTTTTGGAGTGTTATCAGCTGCAGAAATATTTCAGGATGTTGTACGTTGAATAGTTGAACCTGTCATGCATGCTTTTAATTACAGTGATGACATACTGGTATTTGGGACAACAAAAAAGGAGCATGACAAGTGTGCCAGTTACTTGCTGATGCAGGTCTCACTTTAAATGCAGTAAAGTGTGAGTTTCACAAGACCATACTCAAATTCTTTGGGCACATATTATCTGATGGGGATATTGCTCCTGGCCCAGACAAAGTGCAAGCACTATCTGCTACCTGCCTCCCCACAAGATGTCACCATGCTGCAATCCTTCTTAGGCATGGCCAGTTATTGCTCAAGGTACATTCATGACCTTGCTACTGTGAGTGCCCCAATGAGAGACTTGACAAAATGAGACGTTCCTTTCCAGTGGTCTGCTGAGTGTGATCAAAGCTTCAAAAAGAATAAAACATGTGATTGAAAATGCAACTGAGAAGGCCTATTTTTACCCCAAGTTAAATACTGAGAACATAGTCAATGTGAGCCCGGTGGCCTGGGGGCAATCCTTTCTCAACATAATGGTCATCCAAATGCTCAGAGACACATTGTGGCCTATGCCAGTCAAAGTCTGTCTGACACAGAACGTGCCTATTCTCAGACGGAGAAGGAGAGTGTGGCTGTAGTGTGGGCTTGCGAACATTTTCATGTGTTTCTATATGGAAAACATTTCACTATCATTACAGATCACCAAGCGCTGCTTGAAAGTCAAGATGCTCCCTCGCATTGAGAGGTGGGGCTTACGACTGCAAGAGTATGAATATGCAATTATTTGCCCCAAGAATTTGGAACGCTCTGCCTTCTGAGATCAGATCCAATCCTTCCACTACATCTTTCAAGAAACATGTCAAACGGCTATTCTTGAGCGAACACTAACAGCTTCAACTTGCTCCCATTCCCCGTCTACAAGTCTGATTCCTATTTTTACAACGTTGTTTTGATGTATTTGATCTTTATCTTATTTTTGGTACCTTGCTCTAGGGCAATTGATTCTTACTTTACTCTGTTGTTTCGACTTACAGTATTATGGCCTGTTAATTGGTATCTGGCTCTAGGGCTATTATGATTAGGCACGGGTCGGGCCAACTCCCCGACTCCTGACCTTGTTTATTTTCCCCCCTCTGTTTGATATTGCACCATGTATACAATTGTGTTTTATTTGTGCTTTCGCCACATTTGTGCAGCGCTCTGATACCCGTAAGGGTCTTGTTCACGCTTTATAAAACTTTTCAAATAAAATAAATAAATAATTATACACAAGCCGGGTAAAGATCAGAACCTGCTGATTACTTTTCATGAGTACCGATACAACAGCACAGTTCGACATCCAAAACAGCTGAGGAGTACATTAACTTCATTGAGGAGTCCAGCACGCCAGCAGCCCTATCCATTGAACAGATCATTGCTGCTACTAATGTTGATAAGAACATGCTTATCCTCAAAGACATAATCTCAACTCCATCGTGGAAGAAGCATGCTCAACCTTTTGATGCTGAAGTTGAATTTCAAAAATTTTCAGTATGAACTGTCCATTACCAAGGACGGTATTGTATTGAGAGCCTCACAAATCGTCATCCTTGAGAGCCTAAGACAGCAAGTCATTGAACTAGCTCATGAAGGACATTGTGGCATTGTACTCACCAAAAGAGCCCTAAGAAACCAAGTGTTGTTCCTGCGCCTAGATGAGCGAGTGGAGAGGGAACTAAAGGAGTGCCATCTTTGTAACTGTATGTCTCCTAAAGAGACGCAACACCCATTGACAATGTCTGACCTTCCTGCACATGCGTGGGAATGAATTGCAGTTTATTTCTTTGGGCAATTGGAACATGTACATCATCTCATGGTGGTCATTGATGAGTATTCACGTTTTCCTTTCTTAGAGGAATTATCGTCAACTAACCATGGCAAGGTCATCGAATGGCTGGATGACATCTTTGCAGCGTGGTATGCCCTCCATTTTCAAATCTGACAAAGGTCTGCCATTCAATAGCAAAGATTTCAAGGACTTTCTGGTCAGACTAAATGTCAAGCATCAAAAAAGCACACCTCTGTGACCCCAATCTAATGGTGTTGTGGAACAATTCATGGGTGCCCTCAAACGGGTAATTCAACGAGCATCGATGGAGGGAATCAAGTTAAACCAGGCCCTGTGTCAAGCCCTCCGTGCCTATCATTCAACTCATCCCTCCACAGTGTGTAAGTTCCTGTGACCTTGCTATTTGGGAGCGCCATCAGAACCAAACTGCCACAGTGGACGGTAGGCCGATCCTTGAATGATGATAAGGTTCGTGTCATGGACACTTCTTGGAAGTGCCAGATGAAAACATATGCCGATCGTTGTCGAGGAGCTCAGGAAACAGCCTTCAATGAAGATGACTGCGTCCTGGTCAAGCAGAAATTAAAGTGGAAAACAGACGGTTCATTTGATGTCGATCCTTTGAGGGTTGTGACTTGCAAAGGACATATGGTGACGGATGATCGTCCCAGAAAGTCCATCACGCACGTGACACTCATTGCACTTTAAGCACCTACCTCAAAGGTTGTCATCTTCTACAATTATGAATGATGCGACCCCGCCTGACAGTCCAGATCAAGCACTAAAACCTGTTCCATTGGTGCAAAATCAGAGTGCATTTCAACCATCTCATATGTCCTGGCCAACTATTACGAGCGCCTCAACGCCTTACTGAAGAAATATGGTGTGACTATTGTTTGTACTTTTTATCTAACAATGGGGTAGATGTAGTGTTGTGAGACTATGTGCGCTAGGACCCTTGCGGTTCTGGGCAGACTAAACAAGGAATTTTGTAATCTTCTGGGAGGTGTTAAGCTGGGGTTATTAACTGTTATGATGTAATGAGAGTGCAGTGTGTAATTGTATGCTGAGGAATAAAGACGTACAATTCAGAGCTCTGTGTGTTGCATATTCATTGTGCATGCTCCCAGGCTGGTGAGGATGCTACAAGGCGGAGAAGAAAAAGACAATTTTAATATAAAGGTACAAGGGTGTCTAATTTTCCATGACCTGAGATAGGCAACACTACAAAGATGCAAAGAGTGACAACATATATGGAAATCTCACATCCTTTGCAGTTCAATGTAACATAGTAGTGTAAATAATTATATTTTTGAAATGGCTTAAAATTATATGTTGTGATTGTACCCTTGTTATTGCCACCCTTGTTGAGATCTAATGTTGTAAAGTTAGGATACTTTCTGTTAGCACAATACGTGTGTTTGCTCATCATTTGCTATTTCCTCTAGAGCTGACACCTTGTCCCATGTTTTGCAGGATACAAGGTTTCAGCCCTGGACATTTCAGTTACAGTGGCACCAGTGGCGCCAGTGCCATTTCACACCTGGCAAAGTTCATCCTTCAGTGCCATTAAGACTGGCTCTGACATTCACCTTAGCTAGAATTGCACCTAAAGTGGATGAGGGTTTAGTGTTGGTCAAGAAATTCTTGCAACTGGTGTATGAAAGTATAAAATATATTCCAGATATGAACAAACATGTGCATACTTTTTAAGTTGGTCCTTTGAGCTTGGGGTGGCATCACGCTGTGGAAGAAGACTTAGAAATGATTCTTCCGGAGAAGAGGCACGCAGGATAAAAGCTCCGCCACCTTTTCTTCAGAGAGTACAAGATCTGGCATATGAATACATTTATAGGTTAGCCCCCTAGGACTATCTGGCATTGTCCCTAGACTTATATTAAGCAAATTATCAAATTACACCTGCATTCGATTCACAATCCACCCTGGTAATGATGTTACACAACAATAACAAGCAAGAGGTTTTTAGACTTAAAGCCAACACAAAGTCTCAGAGCTCAAATGCAAATTTCTCGTAGTACCCTGGGGCAATTGACAATCAATAAAGTAATGCTGTTACATAGAGGTGGGGCACATTGAGAAACCAAGACTTCAAAGGTTGGGACAATGGTAGTAAGGCACATTTTCTTCCCTTTGTGTGTTGGACAATTATTCATAAGCTTTGACTTGTATCTCTGCGGTGAGTATGTGTCTACTGGCACCTTGTTTTAGGCAGGCTCAGTGTTGACACCACTAATTCCCAAAATCATTTAAATTACAAATAATCGAAGAGACAATTGTATCTGGATGTTGAACGGCCATTAAAAATTGTTCTGTTATTTGTAGTTGGGCTTTCTGTGGAAGGCCACTTAGGACTTTGCTCAGTGGGAATCCCTAGTTTCTTACGGGAGGAAATATTAAGTGGACTGGCTGCGTATTGCTATGGATATTGCTATGGACAACTGCAACCATCATGCCCCCAATTTGGGAGGCCTAACACTGTCGAATCTATTGTACGCGGACGATTTAATACTGATTAGCAGAACCCCAGTCGGCTTGCAACATCTTATAAGCGCCACAAGCAGTTTCTCAGACAAGAATGGGCTATCGATAAACTTAGAAAAATCAAAAGTGATGATACTCAACGAAAAGGATAAAAAACACCAACTTCGATGGGAACTGCGAGGTCAACAGCTGGAGGTGGTCAAAGAATATAAATACCTGGGCATAATCTTCGAGAGAAAGGGATTGTTTGGGCAACAAAAAGCATCGATCAGAACAAGAGGGATCACACTGGCAGTAGCACTAAAAACATCAAGCAAAAAATAACGGGTCCAAATCTAACGCCTCTATTAGAAGTGCTCCGAGCAAAACTGCTACCAACTATCACTTATGGTAGCGAAAGCATGAGAGGGAGAGACAAGACAATCTTGGACAAAGTGGTGTCAAAAACAATACGAATAATATTTAATCTCCCAAAGTACACCTCGCCAGCACAATTAAGGCTAGAGTTTGGCCTCCAAAAACAGCAAGTGGCACGCAAGGGTGCCTACACCAAATGCTGGCACAAAATAAAGGGAGCAGAGCCAGGTTCTCTGAATTCATATCTATGGAAAGAGCTGGAAAGGAGTAAAGACAGCCCTGCAATGGTCTCCCTCCAAACGGCAATAAGCTCTCTTGCCCTACAAGACCTTTGGGAAATTAATGGGCCTCACAAAAATTTTAAGAAGCTTGTAAATAAATCAGTAAAGCTACTATCTCTGGAAGAAGACAAGGCTACATTGACTAAGAGGGCTCACGGGTGGTTCGTCATCCAGAGTTATACAAGGTCTTTGCCACAAGCTTACTTGGGAACAGGGTTCTCAAGGAAAGTGAAGGAATCCTACTTGAAATTGAGGATGGGAGTCTTACCAGTAAATCAGCACCTCCCACCTTGGGAACGTCCAGAAACAACAACGAACTGCAGAATCTGCGGTGATTTTAAAGAGGACGTCCTGCATATACTGTGTAGTTGCAAGGGTCTAGACAAAGAGCGAAGACTATTATTAAAACCACTCTGGAACCAAAGACGGATTCGAACACGTAGGCAAGCATTAAAAGCCAGTCTCGAAGGAAGTGTCATTCAGTTAGCATGCAGACTGGTCCGATTCTTGAGTATAGCAAAAACCATGTTAAATCTAACCGCTAATTGACGAATCGATTACAGAAGGCCATAATTAAAATGTAGAACTAGCCACACATCCCTTAACTTAAGTACTGTCCCAAATTTTTATACGAGGACAACCCGTGCCACTACTGTAGATCTGTTATGAGTTTCAGGGTATAGAGAGCAGGAAATCGACCTTGTTTAACAACTGACTTTTTTAGGTTCTTTTATCGTATCTTAAACCTTGCACAGTAACGAAACTTCATATGTTTTACTTTTGTTTCACAATAGTATAAATATTTGTAAATTTTAAATGATTTTTAAATTAGTCTTACTGTAATTCATGCGTATTTTGCACAGGCTGATTCTGAATGTAGTTTTCTACTGCAAAGATTTTAATTAATCATGCAATAAAGATAATTAAATTGTACTTGAGAGGGAGTTGGGGGTGAACACAGTCTTCAAGTGTCAGCCTTCCTTTGGCCCAGCATGGGTAGGGGAAATCTGGACCGTTTAAAGATCTTCTCATGTCTGCTCAGGTTGCCACAGGTGCATGAAGCACTATATAAATGATACAATAACAAATAGCACAGGCTTAATTCATCATAATTTGAACAAATAATGTATGAAAAACAGTATTGATGATGATTCATAAAGACTTTCCTACTGACTAATTAATTAGTTACACATACATGATCTACTTTATTACCAGTCCTTTATTGTTTAGCAGAATGCCCAAACTTAGGGCACATTAAATATTCAGCTGTGCAAAACGATACAGTGCTAGTTTGCAAGACAAGAGGACAATCTACATAATTGTACACTTTTCAACTACAACTTAGGTGGCCAGCAAACATGGGTTGAACGTCTTTGTTAATAATTCTGAACATCTCTCAAAGCTCAAATGGTCCATTATGGTGGAGGAGCTCTACATGATTGGCTCAACTAATCTGCATTTAAATTTCTTTTTTAAACTCGTCGTACAACACAAGCACAAAAGCTCCACCCATGCCTCGGAGGACGTTGGACCATGCCCCTTTGAAGAACGCTTTTCCACCCTCATCTCGGAGAATCTTCCTCCAGCAGTCGATTGTTCCAGTGTACATTATATCAGCTCCTTTACGACCAGATTGCATCATCATACGACGCCTCACAGTATCAAATGGATAGGAAATCACGCCAGCTACCGCAGTCACCGTCTGTGCAATCATCCAGCTAATCACAATGTGAGTATTCCTAGGATCAGGGAGCATACCTTTTGCTGTATCGTAAACACCAAAGTAGGCAGCTCTGTAGATAATGATACCCTGCACAGACACATTGAAGCCTTGATACAAGCTGCGCAGCCCATCAGACTTCGTGATTTTCACAAGACAGTCACCGAGCCCTTTGAATTGTCGGTCAGCCCCAGCTTTACCAACATCAGCACCCAAACGTGTTCTGGCAAAATCCAAAGGGTAAACAAAACACAGAGAAGTAGCTCCTGCTGCACCACAGAAGCCAAATTTCCAACAAAATACTTCCAGAACTGTGTATGCTTGTCTATTCCTCCCAAGAAGATCTGCTTGTACTTATCCTTGAAGGCGAAGTTATCGGATAACATTTGCCAGGTTCCCACGCCAGAAAGAAAGGAAGCCTTGTTCTTTAGGGATACGGACAACACAGTCAATGATACCTTTGTACTGTTTATCGACAGAAATTTGCTGGCTGGCATGTTGTACCTGCAGCAGCAACTTCACCCTCTCGATGGGGGCCTTGGCCGTCTTGGATATGGCGGCGGCGACGCCACCGGCCAGAAAATCTTTAGCGAATGAAAGCGCCTGGTCAGCCATGGCGACGGGGATGCAGTGGGCTGCTGGATGCGCAAGTCAAAGGGAGGGTGAGCTTGCCTCAGCCCACGGTGCTCGGATGTTGCAGAGGCATTACTGCAGCTCGCTTACCAGTCAACAAGTCCTATTTGTTCCCTTTACTTTAGCCTTTTGCTAACATATAAATGAGGCACAAGAATATTCCATTCAGTTAGATATCTTTGTCAAAACCATGAATGTTCCATTGAACTACTCCCTTTGTTGTCCATCTCAGCTTTCTTTTCCTTCTGAACTTCTTTGCCATAAAGAAACACTTTCAAACAATAAACCTTAAAATGAAAAGTAAAAACCAACTTAGGTATACGTAAACACTCCATGTGCGGACTAAGGGCCTGATTACGACTTTGGCAGTGCAGCGCTGGGTCTGTCCTGCCGCCACACCACCAAAGCCGTGGTCAGACCGCCCGCCAGATTAGGAGTTTCCTGCTGTCTGGTGGGCTTCTTTTTAACATTTCCACAGCGGTGACCTGAAAATGTGCACCGCAATGGGAACGCCAAAAACTGTTCCTGCACGGCATGGACTGAAAAGTCCATGCTATGCAGGAACTGGTGTGCATGCACACAGGGGGGCACATTTTGGGCCCCCCCCTCTGTTCATCCCCATGTGGTGAAAGCACCGGGGGCCCTGCACGGCCCCATTTGTTCCCTCCCCGACACGGTGTTTATGGAGGAGGCACCTCCATGACACCGCCGACAGAGAGGAAACTCGTAATGTGCTTGGTGGGACCGCAGCGGTCCCACCACGCATATTGCGGCCTCCTGAATGCTGCAACACAGCCAGGGAAAGGCGGTTCCCTGTCGGGTGCGCCAGGGCAGTGGGGGTCCGACCGCCCGTATCGTACTAGGGCGTTCACGAGACCGCCACCACCATGCCCCCACGAGTCTGGCAGTCCGTGGATTGCCAGACTCGTAATCGGGCCCTTAGATTTTGGTGAAAGGGTCACTCTGTGGCAAACATGAAGGATAGCCATCTGTCATATCACATGTATATATCATGCACTTTTAATTTGGCATACAGGGTATACATTACATTTGCGGCGGCGTAACCCATCCTCCAAATTCTAAATCAGTCCCTATGTTAAAGAAATAACTTCATGTTTATAATAATTTTACTATAGAGTTGCAACTTCTGTTCTGCTGCTTAATAAAGATTAACTGAAAGGTCAGAACAACTGTAGTACAACAGACAGTGTCCCCTCGGTGTTCTGGTATCTTTAAAATTGCATTGACAAAGTCAATAGTTCTGCCGCTGGCTGCCAGCCTGCCTTTTGACTTTTTAATGGTTGTCTTTTTTGTCCTAGTTTTTGTAAAACTTTTTTTGTGGGGAGGAAGGGCTCCTGGATTCTTGCCAATATGGCAAAAAACATTTGCCAAAAGCAAAAATATTGTTCTAGCCTCTAAAATCACACATTTCCGCAGTAGTCACTGGCACTGACAGGAACTACTTTGTGTGTGGATGTGCTCCTTGTGAACAAGCAGAATGCCATCACTCAGTGACGTTACCCAGTGACTGAATGGGCTGACCCATTGCTCCATGGTATATGCTTCAGTGGGTGGAAGAAATATGCAAGTGACAGAACAACAGACCAACGGATGAAGAAGGCTGGCTGAAAGCCCCTAGAAATAAGTATATATTATACGTATGCTTTTAGTAATCTGAAAAGGTCTTTGTTAGCACCAGACCCAGAAACATTAACCTTCGGTGTAGTGATTTATGATGCCAACGACCATATAGCCTCAAATTCACAGAAACACACTAATGCTCAATATATTTACAAGTGGCTGACTAAGGGGTTTACAAATTCTTTTGCCTGCAAAATTTTACAAATGTTTCAATTTTTGCATTTGCATAGTTTCAAAGTTTCCCATGTTACGTCCTATTTGCCCATGTGAAGAGCTTTCTCCACTGAGCAACAGAAATTTCACCCAAAACAAATCTCAGCAAGCCATAAAAAGATCCGAGGCGTGCAATTCACATAACTCTCTTGTTTGATTTTGGTTCCACATTCCATGCTATTAAATAAATGTATGCTGGTTTTTTCTCTGCAAATATACTTTTTTCTGCATTGTATGATGTACTCATAAAAGCATGTTCATGTGAGTAAATCCAGTGCTTAATTTAGAGCCCTTTGTTTCTGATGCGTTCCACCAGCACCTTATTGACAACACCACAATTTAAGAAATGCTGTCACATCAAATTTAGAGATGAGCACAACAGCAGCTGTTCATTAATTCAATATACATTAAAAATGACTAGTATGAGTCACCAAAGCCACTGTCATAGCTCTGGGGAGACCTGGTAGAGTCTGAATTGTCACACTGTAGGAATGTGATGGTTAGTAGTTGTGATGGTACTGTCATTGGCGCCGCTGGCAGGACAATGGGTGGTGCAAGTTGCAGTGGGCTCCTGACGAGGGTCCCGGCACTTATTTCTTTTTACAAATTAAGCACTGAAAATCGTTTAAGGTTTGCAAAAACAACTTTTGTGAATTTGTGAAAATAGCTTTGGAATAGTTCCCTCTCTGTTTTCAGCAAAGCCTACCTTATGCAAAACTATTTTTTATCATTAAAGAAGGATATATGCATCATGTTAATTGTCGCAAAAGTAACAATTCTCATATGGATGTCCAACAGAGAACGAATTCACAAGGTATGTAAAGTTACGATGTTTTCACAATGGTGGCAGAAATCATAACATTCCTAGTTGAGATGTCATAAGGTTAGTTTGTACAAACCTTTTTGAGTTTTTTTTTTTAAAACTTAAAAATTCTGATGCGGGGAGACACAGTATGTAAAACGAGGTACCTGTGTCTTCTAACTTGTTTTTCTGAAAATAAAGCGCTATTATGCAGTGTTTGGTGTATAATGAGAAGCAGTTAGAGTCCTTACAAAGGAATGGATTGTATGAGACAAGCATTCCTGCGAGACTGGGAAGCACTCCACCATAGCAGAGAGGAAACACTCAGTGAAGTTTTAAGGGCCAATTTAAAAGAAACATATGCATTGTATACATCACTCTGCGCTACTATAATATACAGTTTCTTGCAGCATGACGAATCTACCATAACGGTCCCAGACCAATGCCGTTCCCTACATGTGTTTTCTGAGTGCGGCAAGAAGGCACTTAGTCATTCATACTCAGTCGAATTCATTCCTGGGAAGATTTAGAGGCCGACGTATTTAACAAATCCCACTGAACAGTAATATGGCTTCCAAGGTGCTGTATAATATAAGAGAGTCCTTTGTGGTCCACAGAAAACTCAGGTTCAGCTTCATATACTCAGTAAAGTCACAAACTTGAGTTATAAGTTGTGCAAATGAAAAGGTGGGATCCTGGAATGAGTTCAAGCGTTGAAATTCATCCTCGCAGATATATTCAGACAATGTTGTCCATGTGATTTTTTAAAATCTTTGTTCCTTCTCCACTATTTAAGTTTCATTCAATACCAGACCTCACAGTTCAGGTAATACGAATGCACTGTCTTATTAAATACTGGATTCCTGCCCACACTAGTGGGTCCATACTAATTCCAGTCGCGACACAAAGATTGTTTTGGCCTGAACACAAACAAACACCTCCCAATCGGAATTTGGCTTAAAAAAGAGAAAATTAACAGGACCGAAAATATGAATGCGTGGGCAGAGAGAAGATTACTTCTGTTCATTCTGTTGTATCCACTACACCAGCAACAAGAAAAATAGATCTGGCCACCTATTGAGAAAGAGGAGCTGAAAACAGAGACATAAAATCTGTCCCTGTTACTATGTGATAATTCCAAAGCCACACCTAGACAGATGCCTCTCTCTGGCAGAGAGCTGACAAACAAGGGGCAAACTGATTGCTGGTAGAGTGGAACACAGTGAGGAAAAGAGAAGAGAAGGGCACCAGTAAAGAAACAAATTAGTCATGTTGCACTTGGTCTATGAAGAGGGAAAACATTGGCATTATTCACTTTATTGCACAGGAATATGGAACTGTTTTATGATCCCAACTCCTGTCCAAAATATTGTAACTGTTTATTGTTTTTACAGCATACACATATTTTTGTATTGGTTGAAGGTGCGAAAAGCCGGAGTCCAAAAGCACCTAGAAATACATTTCAGACATTTTATCTGTAATCAATACTGTAAAAATATATCTCAATAAGTTGCTAATGCCTTTATTTTTAAGGCTTTTATTGAAAAGACTCTTGAAAAGAACATTACAAAAAACTATATTGGCAATGCAAATGCCCCAAATAAGGTTTACAGCCACATGTTCAGTATATGAGTTCTTAATTGATGTCCAATAAATGTTTCACTGCTTGATCCATAAGCATCAATCTTTTAAAATAATTTGTTTTGGATGCTCTGAATGTTTTTACCAAGGGTGGTGTACATCAGCCAGAATGTAGTAAGGGAATAAATCTTAGAGACACTTCCCAGTTAAATCTCTGTACGAGTTCTGTGAAACAAATGGAGAACAGAATCTCACCACGTTTTGTAAGCATTCAAATCCCAATGGTGAAATTTGATTCAGCGTTTTTTGCGAAAGTCTCCAAATGTGACGTTTGAACTGAGCATGTGTGCATTATTGATATTTCAACAGATGGCCATCTATAGATCCTGACTGAAAATCAAACCCCAGATGAGGAATCTGACTGGTTGTGGCTTCCTGATTGGAAGGTCCCTCAGATTTCCATCAGAACCCCTGAAAAATGATAGCCCAAAAATGTGGCACAAAGCTGTGACATTTTCGTCACTAGAACATGAATACCCTACATGCGGAAAGACTGTATCAGAGTAAACGTTTCTTGTACAGCGAAGATTCCTCCGTGGTGGAGATCTTCCCAAGGGAACTATAAGGAAATTGAATAAAGTATATTTATTTATTTTTTAATTAAAATGTTGTATTGTAAAATATAAATGCGAATTAATTTAAAACATATATTATGAATCTGTAAATAATAAAATAAAATTTTTCAGCACATTGACTCATCACATTAAATGTGTATTAGTTAATAAAATAATTAAAACATATTAATTTAAATGTTAAATATTTTCTAAACAATAGCTTCAATAATTTAAAAATACTCACCTTCACTAACATTTATATTTTCATTCTGCATGTAGTACATTTGATTAAAAAGTTAATGTAAATACCTTTTTATTTTATAAAAAAATGTTTTAAAGGTTAATTTAATTATCTGAAAATTAAGTTTAGTAATATTTTTCTAAATAAAATTAATCAATAATTATATAACATTTCAAATTATATATAAATCTATAACATTGTAGATGTCTATTTTAAATTTATTTTACATATTTTCCTATTGGGTGTTATTTTAATTCCCTACCTCCAATGTTTTCGAACAGAGAATGTTGCAGTACCAATGCTGGGTGATGCTTCACTTACCCCGAAGCTAGACTAAAGTACAGTTGACCCTGTTTAGACACCTATAGAGCTGGTGTAAGTCTATATTGTGAATTGTTATTCTGTTACTCATGTGTGAGTATGTGTTTTGTATTAGTAGGCCCTTCCCAAACCCCCCTTTACATTTCCGTATCCCCCCATCGTTTAATAGTAATTAGTCCACATTTCCCCACCACTCACCTGGCCCCTCCCACATTTACTACTAATGTACCACTTTGTATATCTACGTGTGAGAAGAGCTCCGCCTCCATAGTGGAAATATCTGGACAGAAAAGTCAGTAGAGGTGGAGATGGAAATGTTCGCCCATAGGTTTGTGAGTTGCATTTTATAGTATGTGAGCAGTACTACTGTAGCACTGCTTTATATACTATAAAAGTTTGTGAATCAGACCCTATGGTCTCTATATCCTGAGTGATAGTTCAGTCGTAGTAGGTCTGAGCCAGTAAGATCGTATTTCCTGACGGTAAGACTGCTGAGCTGTAACCTAAGAGATACATTTTCTATATTCTCACACTGCTAAATGGGTGTAACTTGACTGATAGTTCTTCTGTATAGGGCTTTGATTGTAAAATCTCTGTAAGCACTGTATTTAAAAGGTGTGCTACTTCCCAATCTAATTATATTCAATATATCGACCTTGAAACAATGAAAGCCTTAGTTGACCTTGGTGGTAGTGGTCCTGTGACCTGCAGGTAGCACCAGATATCAGCAGCAGATGCTAAACTCTCTGAGGGAAGCCTGAAAGAAGTATATACCTTGAAGAGCTGTTCTGCTCTCTGAGCCTATATACAATCTCACGGTCATGAGTCTATAAAATATATGTAACTGGAGAAGAGCTTGCTGCATGAATATGTAAGGTACATGTAATCTAAGGACTAGTTTTGCTGCACATAGTCTGAGCATTTGAGATTGGTGCGGCATGTGCAGATTAGTTCTCTCACATTATAACTTAGCCTGCAAAAGATCTACAAGCACAACATTCCTGAGAGGGCGCTATAAAACATGGGACTGCTCCGCTGTCTCAAGTCTGAGCCTGTGCAATTTCTGGATAGCACATCTCTCCAAAGCCTAAGTCTGTGAAATTTCTGTAAAATGATATGACATGTGCCTGATTATGATGCTGGTAGGAACGCCGCGGCCGCGAAACGATTCCAACTCCTGAGGCCAGGAAAGTTCCCCCGCCGTATTACGATGCAACTGCTGCTACCGCAGTAGTCTCATCTACGGCAGTGCACATACCCTCGAATATGTCGCTGCAAGGGCTTGCAAAATCACAGGAAACATGTAATATGTACACACATGCTTGACTTGACATATCCCATTGCTGGAGTGTGGCGATCTGTGCACAGTCCAGTAAATAGGGATACATGCCACTTACGGACTTACCTGTATTCCGGTGCCCACAGGGTCGCAGTCTTCGGGGTTCAGCTGGCGCAGTGTGGGGGGACCTGGCAAAAGGAATCCACGCTGGAGACTGTCGGGAAGAAGTTGATTTGGGTAAGTATGGACCCCGAATCCTTTGTTTCTGATGATTTGAGGCAGGCAGTTGGACCGCCACGGTCGAGTCGTTCGAAAACACATATCATGATCCAAACAGCGGTCAGAGATCCCTGAACTGCGCCATGGATGCTGTTTTTCTCCGACCACCATCGCGGCAGTCGGAGAAATGCTGTCTGAGTCGGCGGTCTTTCAGCGGTCAGTTGGAGCACAGGAGGCATGCATCAGAATCCGGCAGTCGGACCGACTGCTTCTGACGAGACCGCGGCGTTCGGACCGCCTCCTAAAGGACTGCGGTAGCAGGTCCAACCGGCATCGTAATGAGTCCCATAATTTGTCTGGCTGAGATCACAGTATTTGAGATCTGTTTATAATGAGTGCTAGGTGTCCGCTTAAAGTCTGAGACATTTATTTATTTAGTTTGCTATTTATTTATCATATCACATATCACCTGCCAGATAGGTGTTGGTGTGCTCTCTAGTCAAATCACTTAGATACACTTGTCATATAAATACACCAATTGTGTACTGGGGGATAACTACTGCTAGAAGTCTAAGTCAGTATAATCTGTGTAAACAGGCATAGACAAATATCTAAGGTAAGATCTATCGGAACTGGTGTACGCTGGCATGTTTTGGCCCACATAGGTGGGCTTCTGAAGGTTGGGCAGTCCGAGGGACATGGGCAGGCCTCTGATGGTTGGGCAATCCGAGGGGAGTGCATCTGCCGAGGACTGTGGATTTTCCTTTCCATGGAGAAATTATTGTACAGAGTAGGTGCTGAGCAATGAGGTCTTTGGCTGAAGTTGCCTTTGTGTTCTGTTGCCTTGACAATTTCGTGGTGGGGGCACTGGAGTTCTGGCTGACCTCCATCTTGTTAATGCTTCTCCCCTTCCACACTCGAGGGCACCTAGGCAAAATGGAGTCTTCCTTCCTGCCATAGAAATTAAAGTAGGACTATTTCTCTGCCATCCAGCTCTTTATGGATAAAGGGACGGCCATCTTGTAACGGCTAAGGAGCGCACCTCTACCATCCCATTTCTATTCTGGCAGACTCCAGGCTCACTTCTGACTTTAATAAAATTGCGGGGTCCCTCTGCCTGCTCCTCGTTCCCTGGCCCTCACTAGGAAGTCTCCCAATAAGGGCCTCCATGGGAATATGAAATGGACATAGGACTCGGTCCGGGTGAAGCTTTATGGAAATGGAAAAAGGACTAAGATTATCCCCTGCTTCCTAGGAACCCAGTTGTCAAAGGGGGCAGCCATCTTGGAAAGGTGGTTAGCTCTTACTCCTTAACACATAAGCCTCCTTGTCTAATACATAAGCCTCCTTGTTTAATCCTACTTTCTTGCTTCATCACAGCGGTCTGGGCTAGGGCCATCAGATATCGGTAGTGTAACCTTTTTCGGTTCTGCAGCCTCACTCTTTCCTTGAACTTCATCTTAACAATCAGCTAGTGTTTGGAGGGAGCTCTGATCTACCGCTCTCTGAACATGGTAAATTGCCCCCCCTTTAACTGGACTACCTTACCTCTTTAATCTGTTCGCTAGGCTCATCACTCCTCTAGTTCCTCTGACCTCCTTGCTCAGGTAGGACTGAATTCATTTAAGATTATCTATCCCCCCAACCTGTCGAAGAAAGCGGAAAAGACTTTCAAACACAATCTCCTAAAACGTTGCCCTGAAACGCTTATCTCGGACACCTATATTTCCACGTCTAAGGGTACCGTGGTGACAGACCTCATTTTCTACACTAACAGAAGAGCCCAGTGGAGAAAGGCTCTAACTTCTACGCTGCGTTCCAAACCGCTGTGCAAAACACCACACGGTTTCTGTTTAATCACACTACCCTCTCCTGCCCTTAAGGCAGATCTGACCATTTCCCTATAGAGTAATGGTAACATCCTCATTCAGGCCTCAGACCTGAATCTCAAGCGCTTTGACAGTATATTTATGAGGATTAAAAATACACTTAATGTCTCAAATCTGGCCACTCACCATCATATCAGTCTACCCACATTTACTGCACCCTCTGTTCCCTACGCCTCTTCTTCCCCTAATTTCACTTCTCCCTCTTTACCTATTCCCCTTTCTGTTATTTCCAACAACACGGAGGATGAGTATAACACCCACACAACTAATCCTGACATCCCTGTTAATCTACCCCTGGACTCCATTACTACCAACTCGAGGGCCTTGCACCTAACTGCTGCCCTCAGTACTTCTCCTCGTTACCCACACCTTCCTTCCTCCTCCCACTGTGCGTCCCCTATCGCATTTGTTAAAACCACCTTGCCCGTAACTAATCCTACTCAAGGATCTTCCATGCGCCCCCTTGCACCGAAGCCTATTCCCCTCGATGCTAATCCTCCTCCCTTTTTGGATGTTGAGACTACTCCCAAGCGGAAATCTATCTCCCCCTGTAATTGTGGTGAGGGACATACTCTGCCATCCAACACCCCTCTCACAAATGGGTTGATCCAGCACGGCTAATATAAATTTCTCCTCAGGACATGAATTCAGGTAAATCATTCACGTCTATTAAACCATATGACGGTGGGGCCCATGACACCGCATATCATACACTCATTCGTTCACTGGATTACACACCAAGGAGAAAATGTGTTGCTGGAGGAATGGGATACCTTGTTAAATTTGACAGAATAACACCTCAGACATTATATATATATATCAACTTTGATCCTGTCGGTTCTAAACATCAAGGTATTCCGCTCTTTGGTCGATGGACCAACTAGTAGAATAAGTTGATGGTGATTAAGACCAGCTCAATCACTCTTAAAACCTGTTAACTTTTAAACTTATTAATGAACTAAAGAACCACAGACTCATTTTTAATTAGAATGAAATTTTATCTAATTTCTCAATTGCACGGGTGAGGTTCTTAGTTTATTAATCACTTTTAATACATTAATAACATTTATATGAAAAGTTCTAATAAAGAATTGAAAATTATGCATTACCCATTTAGATGCAGATAGGAATGGTTCACCAAAAAGAAGATAAACCGTAGATCACAGAATAGACTCCCAAACTGACTGACTGTCCCGCTAAAGGCCTCCTCGACCGGACCTCCCGTACAGATTTCCCGCAACGGTCTCGTTCCTTCCCCAGTCAAGTTCGAAGTCCAAAAATGACAAAGTCCTTTTGTAATATTGAGGGGAAAAAAATGGAAAAATAGGAAAAATGGTATGGCAAGAAATACCAATGGCAGCAGTAACATCAATAGCAGCGGCCACAGCAGCAGCGAAAAGGCAACCCAAAGAAGCAGCCTATAGAAGCAACCCCTCTCACATAAGAGTAGTCCCTCTTATACCCTACTTATAGCTTACTACACAAAAAGTTGCAATCCTTAGGGGCAAGAATCACGCTAATTGGTCCATTTGAGGGTGGTGATAATCACCTCATCGCCTTCCTTGTTCAAACTGGTTTTGGGGACATTTAAGAGTACAATGATTCTCATGACCTTTGGGTAAAAGCAGTCCAATTTGTCCATTCATTTTGTTGCAATCCCGATGGTCACAATTTAGTTAGTCCATTGTCGCTCAGTACTTTTCTCATTCATTCCCACGAATACGTGCTGAGTCTTTCTTGGCACCCTCCTTATGGCAGGTCAATGCGACCTTGACATCTCTCACTCCGTGCACGGGCCGTACACACGTGGTTCAGCTTCTCTATTTCTTCCGCTTAGAGGCCATCTTTGACTTTTCACGTGACCTCATCTGTCACGGCAGCCATTTTCGCAGCATGGCCTAACAGGCCCGAACGAACTATCATAAGAACAAACACAACCAAAATTAAAACAAAGAAAATAAGCCTTTCTGTTTACCACCCGCTTTTCTAAAGACCCGTGTTAGGTGTTACCTAGCAGAAGCGACATTTAAAGCCATTTTACTTACCATCTGCATTCTTTGCCACAATACAAATCTACTACATAGCATAAATCATGAGATTTTACTCTAATTAGTACGCAAATCACAATATTAATGTTAATCAACTTCACAATTGTAAATAAATTAGATTTTGCACAAATTGCGAGTTACCCTTATGTAGTGTTTACTAAAAGTGCATTTGTTGATTACTTCATGCTCCATCAAACAATTAGTATCGTTAATTTATTAAAGCTCATTAATTTTCCAAGGGGGGGTACAAATTATTTTATTTACCCTGCTCCATCAATTCCCCCCTTTGGTGATTTTTAATATCACCACAAAAACCTATTCTACAATTTTTCAGAAAAAATGTTTCTTGTCCACTTGCTTTTGTTAGTTCATACAACGGTGTTTTTCTCATCTTGTCTTTTAGACCTTTTGTATATGTTCTCTTTTAATTCTTCTAATTCTATTTCTCCCATTTCCCGTTCTCTTTCTTTATTTTTCTCATTTTCTCTTTTTATTCTATTTTGTCTTTTTCTCCTTTTAATACACACATATGCTAATCTTGCTGATAACATTACTAATATTATCACTGTTACTGATATTAGTATTTTCCCACTAAGAGAACCACCTATCTCTGTGATCCATTTTTGCATTGAGGAAAAACTCTTACCAAGTCTCTCCCAAACACCTTCAACCTCCAGTGAAGCAATTTCTTTGTGCAAATCAGTAATATTCTTTATATACTTCTGTATATTCTCACTTTTATCTGGAATGTAAGTGCAACAATGTTGGACTTTCAGCATTCCACAGACTCTACCCTCTTTTGCCAAAAGAATGTCAAGGGCAAGTCGATTTTGCATTACCATAGCTCTCATGGCAACCATTTCGGTATTTACCATCAAGAACCCTCCAGCAGTATTCATTGATAAACGATCTACTACTGTAGACAATTTCCGAATCTTGAATGCATTCAAAGATATACCCACTGCTGGTATCAATGCTCCAAAAATGTCACCTACTATTTCTGAGAAGCTTTCCCTTCTGCTACGTGGTAATATTTTACCTATCTCATGTATTCCTTTCGTTCCTCTCTCCACATGACAAATCTTTGGAAAGACCAGGCCTAAATAACATGTTCCGTACCAATGGTGCGGCAACCTATAATAAGCTCTATTTCCGCAAATATAATAGATCCCTGGAAATACTGGATCTTTTCCTCCTTTAAATCCCCATCCTCCTAAAATTTTATATGTATCTCGGCATTCACTGGAACCCACAAAATAGTTATCATACATAGTCTTATTTCTACTAATACACAATTTTCCCTGTTGGGGCCAATCCAGAACCATAGCTGCATTTGTTTCTCCTTTGTCATGGTTTTTCTCTTCAAATGCCCAAAGTGGTGTTTTTGTCTTTTCTTCTACTACCTTTCTTTGAAACTTAACTCTTCTGTTTTCTACCATATCCAAGAAAATCTTTTCCTCTTTCTTTAATTCACAGGTAAGATTGTGTCTAACTATATACTCTAACATTAAATCTTTATTTTCTAAGAAAAATTCTCCAAACATTTTTGCATTTTTCACCTTATTTAGTTCAGGGATTACGGGAACTTTCGCAAAAACAGTGTCTATGTCATTGTAATAACATTCTAATCTACCTGTTTTCTAAAATAAACTAGCTAGAACGCTACAAGTTATCCCATACGTCAAAGGAAGGTGATGATAGGTCACACCTTCTGTGACAGACGCAGGTAACTGCATACAGACATAACAATCCCTCACATCCATTGTCTCCACATATTCATACAACAGTTTCGTGAAGACATTCTTGGAAAAATCAGTTATGGACTTATCCTTATGTAAATCAGTACTATCTACTAATGCTGCACTGTTTTGTGTGATAGCTTCTTTGTCCTTTTTCGTGTTATTCTCTATTACGGATGTTTCTTCTACAACTAACCTAAGTGGAATTATTATTGCTAAAATAAGCCAAATAAACATTAGCAAACCTGTACAATAGAAACACATTCTACACCACCTACGTAGAAACTCACATCTAGATCTTCTATTCTCAGTGTCTACCATGTTGTTCTATTACCTAGCTATATATATATATATGTACAGAAAATGTGTCACCACACCTCAGAATGACTTTTCAGCCACTCTACCCTTTACTTTGTCTCGTTTCGGTGCTTTCTTCAGCTCTTTTCAGGACTCTTTCTTGTCTTGTTCGGTTTTTGTGTCCAGTCCGGGTTTCTTTCTTTGTCTTTTCAGTTTTGGTGCAATTCACTTTCACCCATTGGTTTACAGCTTTCGTCTGGGCTTTCGTGACTGTTATCCTCTTCTTTAATGTCGGTCAATGCGATGAATAGCCACTCAGGTGACTTATATTTCAAATTAGGTCTCTTCACTCTTTTTGTTTTCTGTAATTGTTTTCCACTTTGTTTTCCTTGTCCCTTTTGACTTTATTTCATTTACTTGTTCCGCATTATCTCTGTTCAAATTTACTATCTTGTATCTCAGTCTTTTAACTTCGTGGGGCCAATTGTCTCCTTTTCTTGGCCTTTTTAGTTTGTTCTCTTTTTCCTCTCGTTCAGCTCTCCAAGTTCTCTTTCTTGGTCCTAGTCTTTGCTTTCTTTCTTCTTCACTTTCTTCTGATTCCGTCTCAGACCTTACTTCACTTCCTCTAACCTTGAACCTTATGATCTCAGTTTCGTTGTCTGAATCTGAACCTTCTTGTGTCTCTTCTGTTGGGACATTTGATTCTATCCCTCCTCGATTGTCTTCCGCATTTGTTTTAATCTTTCTATCTGAATCTAAATTTCCCTGTGTTTCTTCTATTTGTTGGTCTGTCCCTACTACTCCTCGGGTTTCTTCCGCTTCTTCCCCTATCTCTCTGTCTGAATCTAAGTCTCCCTCAGTTAACTCAACTATCTCTGGAGGAATTCTTCCATAACTTGTACTTGGCTGTTCGCTGTCACTGTCTCTTGGTTCAGTTTCTTCGTTTATAATGTCAGTTCTTGTTTTTCTCTTTTGTCTTTCTTCAGATTCAGGTTGGTCTGTTTCAGATGCTGAACTGGTATCCGATATTTCCAGATGTCGACTTACAGGTCGAGCTTCAAGATCTGGAACTCTGATCGTTTCAGTTTCTTCTTCAGTTGTCAAACTTGTACCTAGTTCTTCCAGATGTCGACTTACAGGTCGAGCTTCAGGATCTGGAACTCTGCTTGTTTCAGCTTCTGCTTCGGATGCTGAGCTGGTATCAGATATCTCCAGATGTCGACTTACAGGTCGAGCTTCAGGATCTGGAACTCTGATGGTATGACTGGCATGAACCCAATTTTTCACACCTGCACATTTTACAGCATTCATTGTCACCAGGATCACTTGACGTGGCTTATCCCAGCGAGGAACCAAACAGTTTCTCCTTCTGTGGACTTTTATGCGGACCCAGTCTCCTGGACTCAAATCATGAGCTGGTTTTCTTTCAAGAGTGGTCGCATCCGGTCCAACCTGATGAAACACAGAATGTACCACATCAGCCAATCCTTTGCAATAGTCCAATACGAGATCATCAGTTATAGTCAGCAGTTTGTTGACAGGTACATGTGCTTGTCTCATTGCTCGTCCCATGATTATTTCATGAGGGCTCAGACCTGTTTTTCTGTCAGGTATGCTTCTGATAGTCATCAGCACCAATGGCAGGGCATCAGGCCATTTGAGTCCTGTGGCTTGACACATTTTCCCTAACCTATTCTTTATTGTTCCATTTACTTGTTCTACCACTCCAGAAGCCTCTGGTCTGTAGGCACAGTGCAATTTCTGTTGAATGTCAAGTGCTTCACATATCAATTGGATTAGTTCATTTTGGAAATGTGTTCCTCTATCTGTTTCGATCGTTACTGGAAAACCATATCTCGGAATGAATTCTCTCAGTAGGAGTTTAGCCACTGTAACTCCGTCATTCCTTCTTGTTGGATAGGCTTCCACCCAACGAGAAAACAAACAAACGACCACAAGGACATATTTCAATCTATTGCTCGGGGGCATTTCAATAAAATCTAGTTGCATTCTGGTAAAAGGACCTCCTTCACGTCCTATTGTTCCCAAACTCACTACTGTTTTCCTTCCTGGATTTATCTGTTGGCATGTAAGACATCTTTGACAGAGACTTTCAGCTATAGCTCTAAATTTTGGGTTGTACCAAGTCTGTCTGAAAAGTCTGATCATGGCATCCCTACCAATGTGAGCTTGTCCATGGTACATCCGTGCCATATTAGAAATCATGTTATCAGGCATAACTGGTCTTTCATCTCTATAAACCCAAACGTCATCTTCCTCTCTCTGTCTGCAACCTGCTTTTATCCAACCATCTTTCTCCTCTTCATTTGCTTCTTCCTGCAATTGCCTTACCTCATCCCAGGTTTCAACCATGTTAGTAAACAGCAAGGGACATGAAACAGTCTCTCTTTCTCTTCTTCTATTCAGTGAGACCATATTTCTGGCACAATATTGAGCTATTTCATCTGCGTATTGGTTTCCCACTGTAATATAGTCAGTTCCATTTTTGTGTGCAGAGCATTTCACCACTGCAATCTGTTTAGGCAGCTGTATCGCCTCAAGCAATTTCTTCACAAACTCACCGTTCCTAATAGGAGTTCCTGCAGACGTCAAGAAACCTCTCTGGGACCAGATCTGTCCAAAGTCGTGGACCACTCCGAAGCCATACTGGCTATCTGTGATCACCGTAATTAGGACGTTCTTTCCCAGTTTGCACGCCTGAATCAGAGCAATCAGCTCAGCCACTTGGGCTGAACGTATCCCTCTTAAACAAGATGCTTCCATTATGGCTGCTACTGTACACACAGCATACGCAGCACTTAAAACTCCTTCACTCGTTCTCAGACATGACCCGTCCACAAACATCACATAATCTGACTCTTTTAAGGGCTCATCTTTAATATCTGGGGGAGGCTTTGTGCAAAATTCAAGCACATCCAGACACTTATGATCAACTTCATCCTTGACTCCTACATTTTCTTCATCCGGCAGTGAAGTTGAAGGATTCACACTTGTGCATCTATCAATGGTTACATTGTCTGCACTCAAAATCACTTTTTCGTACCTAGTCAGCCGACTATGTGTCATCAATTGGGTTTTGGTTCTAGTCAGAAGAATTTCAACAGAGTGTGGAACATATACTCTCAATGGATATCCCATCACAATGCCTTCACTCTGTTCCAGACTCACACAAGTAGCAGCTACTGCTTTCAGGCATCCAGGCATCCAGGCAATGCTTTTGCTACTGGGTCTAAAACAGCTGAAAAATAAGCAATGGGTCTTTTCAATTTTCCATGCCTTTGCACTAACACTGAAAGTGCACATCCATCTCTCTCACTACAATACAGCTCAAATTCTTTTTCATAATCAGGCATTCCCAATGCCGGTGCCTCACACAACTTTGTTTTCAGTTCTTTGAAAGCCTTCATTTCCTCCTCATTCAACTCAATCGGATCTCTGACATCTCTTTTTGTCAATCGCTGTAAAGGTTTTGCAATTAATGAAAATCCACTTATCCACTGTCGGCAATAACCAACCATTCCAAGGAACATTCTCACCTCTCTCTGTGTCATCGGGGCTCTCATTCCTCGGATAATCCTTATCCTTTCTGTCGTTACCTTTCGCATCCCTTTCTCAATCTTATGACCTAGGTATTGTACCTCCTGTTGACAAAATTGCAGTTTTGACGGGGACACTTTGTGCCCTCCTTCTGCCAAATGATTCAGTAAAGCAATTGTGTCTGTAACACATGCTTCTTTGGTCTTTGATGCCACCAATAGGTCATCAATATATTGGACCATTACAGATTTTTCAGGCATTTTCAAATCTTCTAATGATTTCTTTAGGATCTGATTAAAGATTGAGGGACTTTCTGTATACCCTTGAGGAATTCGGCACCATGCCAAAATACGCTCTCCGAACCGGAACGCAAATAATGGCTGGCTGTCTGGGTGTAACGGAATAGAGAAAAATGCATGGCACAAATCAATAACTGTGTACCATTCTGCATCATGTGGAATCTGATACAGTATTACAGCGGGGTTTGGCACAATTGGACAACAAGGAATAACGATTTTATTTACCTTCCTCAAATCCTGCACTATCCTTATGTCCCATTCGGCTTTTTCAATCCCATTATAGGTGAATTACATGGGCTACTCATTAATTCTTTCAAAATTCCTTGTTTGATCATTTTATTAACTACAGGTGTTATTCCTTCAATAATTTCTGGCGTTAATTTGTACTGTGGAGTATTCGGGTAATTTGTTCTTTCTCTTACAGTAATTTTTACAGGGTATACTCCTCTCATTAACCCAATGTCTTCGCCTGTGAAATCCCATACATCAGATCTGACTATTCCTTTCAATTCAATTGGGATTTTCTCTGCATCAAACACAGGAAACATGTCATTTACTCCTGGTTCTAGTTCTGCCATTGTCATTTTATACAGGACATCTTCATCTGGTGTCTGGAAAGCAATACCATCCGGGGTACAATAGATGGTGCAATTCATTTTACAAAGCAGATCGCGTCCTAACAGATTTACAGGACTGCAATCACATACCACAAACCGATGCATCTCTTTGAATGGTCCAACTTTCACCTCTACTGGTTTGGTAAGAGGCGCTTTAATATGTTGGTTTGAAACACCTACAACTTGGATATATTCTCCTGAGAGAGGAAGGTTTGGAATTTCCACTGATCTAACAGTAGAACGGGTAGCTCCAGTGTCCACAAGGAATGTAACATTTACACCATTCACTTCTCCATCCACAAATGGACCTGACTGATCTACCTCTAGAGTTGCGCCAAGCACGCACTCTTCTTCCTCTCCTAGGCACCGTCATAAACTTTCATCCGATTCATTTCCATCCTGCCGTAACCAATACTGCGACACTGCAGCTGCGCGCGGCAATTTTGTTACCTGCTCTCCTCCGTAGAATCATGCCTCTGCACTGTATCTCTGGGGGTTTACACTCTTTGGAAGAGGTGGTTGTGGCACCTGACTCTGTTGAGTAACTACCTGCGGTGGTTGTAGCTGTTGGTAACTCACCTCATTCTGCACCTATGGATTTAATGGTTGATTTTCCGTATTAGCTTTTGGAGGAAATTTACACTCGTTTCTCCAATGCCCTACCTTTCCGCAATTATGGCATGGCCATTTCTTTTTAGCCTCTTCTATACTCATTTGACCTTTTCCCTTACCTATATTCGGTTTGGATTTAGTCTGTCCTTGATCACCAGACTGATTATTCATTTGAGCCTCTTGTTTTTCTGCAACCTTTACTTGTGCCCACATCGCCTTTTCTTTTAGTTTACGCTGTCTACACTCGATGTCATCACTACAATATTTTGCATACCTTAGTACCTCATCTACAGTGCTATTCTGCCAACACAACATATGCTGCTTAATCATTTCACTTATTTCAGGTTTCAATCCATATACAAATCTATATACGAAATGACTCATGTCCTTTTCACTCAAAGTTTCATAACCACTATACTGTTTGAAAACCAAAAGCAACCTTTCATAATAGGCGTGTACAGATTCCTTACTTTCCTGAGTTGTTCTATCAATCTTTACCCAATCTGTCTCTTTCGGTGGAATCTTATTTTTCAAAAACGTGACGGCTTGTTCATACTTTCTCATCACTTCTGGACCTGGGGCTCCAGTTTTTGCATCTCTAGGATATTCTTCCTTCGGCCAGTCAATTGTAATCTTACATTCTGTCCATAAATCTGCTGGTACTACAATTTCAAACAATTCATCCAGATCTTCCCACAACACCTTTGAAACTTTTACAAATCTTTCCACCTGTCTATACCATTCTACATGTTTCTCTCTCAATCTTGGGAAGTCATTTGTAAATGACAATATATCTTGTCTGGACCATGGAACATGTACATAGCTACCTCCTGGAGTTTCCCTCATTGGATATTCCAGTACTATTGGTTCCTTTTCTTTCACCGGAAAAGCCAATGATGCTTTATCAGTCGTTCCCTCCTTTCTTCTTATCCACCTGCTCCTCCATCTGTCCACATCTCCCCATTTTCTCAATAACACAATCAGTTCCTTTATCTGGGTTAATCATCCTGATGTGTTCAGATTTTCTATATCCTTTTCACTAAAATCTACCCTGTACGGTTTCTGCAATCCTCTGATTTTTTCAAATTCTACTCCTAGTTCATTTGCTGTTTCTTCCAATTTTTCATGCAAATTCCTAGCTCTCCAAGTAACACTCTTACACATGAACATGAGTTCGTCATCTTGATAGGATTTTAATCTATCTGTACCAATAGTCCCTAGAATTAACTCTTCCATGTCTATCTTTAGTCTGATTACATCCAACGGTTGCGGTTCAGTATCTTTCTTCTGTAAATTCCTCATCCACTTATTTAATTCTTCTGGAGTCGGACCCACAGGGGTACTATTTATTTCAATCCAATTTGTACTTCTCTCTGGGGTCTCAGTTGCTGACTCGGTTCCCATAGGAATCCTATTTATCTGACTCTCACTAACCGTCAAATTTGTAGGTGGACTCGATCTATATGAGCCAACCAGATCTCTTGTCTCTCTAGTTTCTGGAATTATCCCTTCTCTCATTCTTTGCATATTCGAGTTCATTGGAATTGTCAAGGAATGCTCATCTATTCTTTGGTTTTCAAATACCGGTATTACTGGCCCTATTGTCACTGGCACAGTCACGGCTTCCATGTTCATGGTTAATTCTCTTATTTTCTCAGTCAATTCTCTTGTGGTTCTTGCTAATTCAGCTGTATTGCCACTATCAGGTTTCGCATTCTGTGGAGTTTCTGATTTTTCATAAGACCTATTTATTTCATAATTTCGTTCAGGGCTTTGACTCCTCACAGTTTCCATTGGTGGTGCATTTGGAGTCACCACCGCAGAATTCTGTTGATATGGTGGGGGTTTTCTATTTAAAATGTCTTCCAGCAACTCATCCTCTGTGTCGCTACCTCCATACCCATACCTCTCTGTTACTGCATGTTTCTTTTTCTCCGTACACTTTCTCCCTGTAACTTCTGCAACTGTTCTGACAGGAAACAAACCATCCGTCATATTAGCATACCTCCATCGTCTCATCCTGTCTTCATGATTCACTCCCCATACTCTTCCATGAACTAAACTATAATTCTTTGCACCTCTGTGTCTTTCTCTTTCATACATCTCATCTTCCCATTCACCTAATGCTTCAAACTGTGTTGGTCCAGGTCTCGGTTCAAGTTTCATCATTTTCTCTCTCAAATCTCGAAGTACAGCTGTGCTAAACGAACCGTTTTCTGGAAACGCCAATACTCCATCGTTCTGAGTATATTTTGTCCAATTTTCCAACCAAATGCAAGTATGATAACCATATTTCAACATCATATGAGAAGCTGGCGTTTTCGGCGGAGGAAGTACTTCTCCTTCCCTAGTCACTACCTTTTTGTCCTTCTTGAAAAAGTTTTTAATCTTCGCCATCCATGACGGTTTCTCTCTACCATACTCATAATAAGCCATATTACACTGTTCTTTCTCTTCAACAAACACGCGAAAATTCTTCCCTACTCTGTCTCTTCTACTGCTTGGTTATCCGCACCTATCCCAGCGCGTCTCACACCAGCGTACCAATCCATAGGCTCTACGTCACTCTCAACTGGCCAATACCAGCGCGTCTTCACACTAACGCACCAATCAGGAAGCTCTTCGTTTTCCCACAACTGGCCAATACCAGCGCGGTCTTTGTTGACGTCAGTTCTACTCCTGTCTTTTCTGACCCCTCCTTTACAATAATTATAGGCAGTTTTCTTACCTTGTTTTCTCGACTGAATTTTATTAGTTACAACGTAGAACACATTACCATTGTCTGTTTTCGCTAAACAAAAGAAATAGTTTGCTCTATCTTGCAAGAATGCTGTTTCGTTCGATAAGTGTAGCACTTCTCTCTACCTTACCCATCTCTCAAGCAAGGGGTAAACCCGTTTCTCTGGGGATAAAACACATGTGGAGACTACACTGCTCCTGAGAATTAAGGCCAGAGTTTCACAAGAAAACCTGTTGCTATTTCACTCATATGCGTTTTATACATGAAATGTCCCTATCATAACACAATCCTGTGTTATCACCAATTTTGAAAAATCAGACAATGCACAATTCCATGTGACTTCTCTTGCCACACGTGTCCACTTCCTACTTCCCGGAAGCTTCAAAGTTTCGACTTACACATAACATAATACAATTCAACACAAAGTGTTAGACATGAATAATCAATAAATCAATAATCAATAATCAATAATCACCAAACTAATCTATAGTAACCATAACTCTGCTACCAAGAAATCTGATCCAGCGCGGCTAATATAAATTTCTCCTCAGGACACGAATCCAGGTAAATCATTCACGTCTATTAAACCATATGACGGTGGGGCCCATGACACCGCATATCATAAACTCATTCGTTCACTGGATTACACACCAAGGAGAAAATGTGTTGCTGGAGGAACGGCATATCTTGTTAAATTTGACAGAATAACACCTCAGACATTATATATATATATATATATATATATATATATATATATCAACTTTGATCCTGTCGGTTCTAAACATCAAGGTATTCCGCTCTTTGGTCGATGGACCAACTAGTAGAATAAGTTGATGGTGATTAAGACCAGCTCAATCACTCTTAAAACCTGTTAACTTTTAAACTTATTAATGAACTAAAGAACCACAGACTCATTTTTAATTAGAATGAAATTTTATCTAATTTCTCAATTGCACGGGTGAGATTCTTAGTTTATTAATCACTTTTAATACATTAATAACATTTATATGAAAAGTTCTAATAAAGAATTGAAAATTATGCATTACCCATTTAGATGCAGATAGGAATGGTTCACCAAAAGAAGATAAACCGTAGATCACAGAATAGACTCCCAAACTGACTGACTGTCCCGCTAAAGGCCTCCTCGACCGGACCTCCCGTACAGATTTCCCGCAACGGTCTCGTTCCTGCCCCAGTCAAGTTCGAAGTCCAAAAATGACAAAGTCCTTTTGTAATATTGAGGTGAAAAAAAATGGAAAAATAGGAAAAATGGTATGGCAAGAAATACCAACGGCAGCAGTAGCATCAATAGCAGCGGCCACAGCAGCAGCGAAAAGGCAACCCAAAGAAGCAGCCTATAGAAGCAACCCCTCCCACATAAGAGTAGTCCCTCTTATACCCTACTTCTAGCTTACTACACAAAAAGTTGCAATCCTTAGGGGCAAGAATCACGCTAATTGGTCCATTTGAGGGGTGGTGATAATCACCTCATCGCCTTCCTTGTTCAAACTGATTTTGGGGACAGTTAAGAGTACAATGATTCTCATGACCTTTGGGTAAAAGCAGTCCAATTTGTCCATTCATTTTGTTGCAATCCCGATGGTCACAATTTAGTTAGTCCATTGTCGCTCAGTACTTTTCTCATTCATTCCCACGAATACGTGCTGAGTCTTTCTTGGCACCCTCCTTATGGCAGGTCAATGCGACCTTGACATCTCTCACTCCGTGCACGGGACGTACCCACGTGGTTCAGCTTCTCTATTTCTTCCGCTTAGAGGCCATCTTTGACTTTTCACGTGACCTCATCTGTCTCGGCAGCCATTTTCGCAGCATGGCCTAACAGGCCCGAACGAACTATCATAAGAACAAACACAACCAAAATTAAAACAAAGAAAATAAGCCTTTCTGTTTACCATCCGCCATTCTAAAGACCTGTGTTAGGTGTTACCTAGCAGAAGCGACATTTAAAGCCATTTTACTTACCATCCGCATTCTTTGCCACAATACAAATCTACTACATAGCATAAATCATGCGAGTTTACTCTAATTAGTACGCAAATCACAATATTAGTGTTAATCAACTTCACAATTGTAAATAAATTAGATTTTGCACAAATTGCGAGTTACCCTTATGTAGTGTTTACTAAAAGTGCATTTGTTGATTACTTCATGCTCCATCAAACAATTAGTATCGTTAATTTATTAAAGCTCATTAATTTTCCAAGGGGGGGTACAAATTATTTTATTTACCCTGCTCCATCAGGGTCATACCCACTTACTCATTCTTGGCCGGCCGCTAATGGCAAGAACGTTTCTTACCTTGAGGAGAAGATAGCTGACCTCAAGCAGGATCTCCTTGCTGCCAAAGATATCATGCAGACCCTTTTACAGTTCTCCATGAAGATGGAGAATCTCTGGAATCTATACCCCTCCCGGGGGACTGATCAACCCAATCCACTAAGAGTTAATTACGGCGGGGATGAGTGGACCCCTATCATCTCCCCACTTAGCCTTAGTTGGCGATCCAGGCCTCTTCCTAACCACCATTCTAGGCCCCGTAGGTTTCAGCCTCAGTTGTCGATTGAAGACACTCTCGCTCTTCTTCTTTTGTACAAGGGTTCTGGGGGTATCTCCCCTAACTCAACAATCAACATCCCTAGCATTACCTCTGACCCTGACAGAGAACCTAGGGCCAACTTCAGATCAGTTAATAAGGAAAACTTACTTCAGATAACCACTTCGCACCATGAAGTGTTCACTACCAACCCTCACATCAAATCGATGCTTCTCAACGGCAGATCTGCAGTGAAACATGCAGCTGATATTTCTGAACTCATCATTTCGCAAAATTTGGACCTCTTGATTCTCACTGAAACCTGGCTTAATAATGCCTCCTCCCCAGTTCTCGACATCTTAATCTCTCCAGATTATGCCATTATCAGATGCGATCGACTTGTTAAAACTGGGGGAGGCATTGCTTGCATTCATCGGTCCAGGCTCACAATAAAGCGATCTCAAAATGCTTTGTTGTCCTCGTGTGAGCAACTAGTCACTGAAATCTGGAATAATGGCAAGATTGTCTGTGTGCTCCACATGATCTATCATCCACCTGGTGATAATCTGTTCCTCATCGAGCAAATTATGGAGGCCATCAGCTCTTGTTCAGACCAACCCAGCCATATCTTCCTCGGAGACTTCAACCTTCATTGGAATGACACAAATGACCCTTTAGTATGCTCCTTTAAGGCTTTCCTCTCCGATCTCAATTTCACACAGGTCTGTAAGGGACCTACCCACAACAATGGCGCCACCCTCGACCTTATCATAGCTAAAGACAATATCATACAATTAACTGACATTCTATGCTGTGACTCGTCGGATCATCATCAAATTTCCTTCCACATCCTGGAAAATATCACGCGCAGACAGGGCCAACCTCTTAAAGCTAAACAACCGACTCAAAATCTGAGAGACATCAACATTAATGTTCTAACATCCATCATCAAGAACAGGCTTCAGCCACCCCCTAACATGACCAACCTGGACAATCTTTCTGATCATTAGATTAGCACTTTGGCTAATATTTTCGACACTATTGCACCGAAACAACTCAAAAGGATCCCAGTCAAACAATCCAAACCTTGGTTTAATGGTCCCCTAAATGATGAACGTCGCAAACTTAGGCTTTCAGAGAGGCTTTGGAGAAACTCTCCCTCCACTTCAAGCCTCATACAGTTAAGAAAGATGAGAAGCACCTACAACAAACACATTCGCAATGCTAAAACCGACCATTTCTGGGCTCAGCTCAACGGCGCTAAAAATAGACCCAAGAAGCTCTTCGAAATCATCAACCAACAAACTAACCACTCTTCCAACCATATCTCGACACCCATGACCTCCCTTCCTAGTGGGGAGGTCTTCTCAGCACATTTCTCTGAAAAGGTAAGGAAAATTAAACTGGAGCTACAACCTGCCACTCCAATTTTGCGGCCTCTGAACTACACTGCATCATCTGATGAACCTATGGAACCATCGGTAGGGTCTTCACCGTCCTTCCACATAGGTTGTTCTCCCAAAAACAACGCCTCTTGGAATTCTTTTCTGCTTCCAGATAACACAGAGCTGCTCCACTCTATGGCATCCTTAAAACCTTGCAATCATTTCAGCGATCCACTACCTGTTCAGTTTTTTAAAGATCTCAATTCGCCCATTCTCCCTCTTTGGTCCCGGATCATTCACGAATCTCTCTTGCAGGGGAGGATCCCTGACTGCCTCAAGATGGGTCACGTCACTCCCATCCCTAAGAAGCCTAACACTGATCTAGCTGATCCTAACAACTTCCAGCCTATCACCAACATCATGACTCTAGCTTAATTGCTCGAGAAATGCATCCACACGCAGCTCTGAAACCACATAGAGAAATTTCAACTCCTTGACCTCTACCAGTCGGGTTTCAGAGCAGGGCACAGTACTGAGATCCCTTGATCTTAATGTCCCTTGTCTTCTGCTCCTTCTTGACCTGTCCTCAGCATTTGACACCATCAAACATGAAAACCTGATTGCTCTTCTTCAACATAGGATTGGTCTTTCGGGCCATGTCTTAAATTGGTTAGACTATTTTTTACAGAACCGCACACAAAGAATCAAAGTTAACCACTCCCTTGCAACCAGTACCCCAGTCACCATTGGAGTTCCTCAAGGCTCCGCACTTTCGCTCACTCTTTTCAACCTTTTTATGGAACCTCTCTCCAATATTCTGAACCGTTCTAACATTCACTACCACATGTATGGTGATGACACGCAACTGTACTTGAAGATCTCCTCTCCAGAGGACATTAAAACCTTAAATGATGCACTCTTACAAACTCAACAATGGCTATCCCAGAACCATCTCTTGTTAAATACTCTCAAAACAGAATTCCTTCTGATTGCCCCCCGCAACCACTCTGCACCTACCCTGGACTGGCTTAAACAACTCACTGCTCTTAACTGCACCCCTCATGTTGTTGACTCTGCTAAATCGTTACGTATTACCTTGGACAAATACCTAAATATGCAAGCACACATCAGTGCAACTATTAGGGGAGCCAATCTTCAGCTCAACACCCTTAAGAAAATCAAGCCTGTCCTTCCTCCCGAGGACATCCGGCCTGCAGTACAATCCCTGATTATCTCTCGACTGGAATATGGTTTGGTGACCCTTGCTGGGCTTCCTAAAGCTAGTTTGGCTCCGCTCAGAGCCACTCTAAACACATCGGCCAGGCTCATTACAGGCTCCAGAAAGCATGACCACATCACGGCAGACCTAATTCAACTAAATTGACTGTCTATAGAAGCTAGGATACATTTCAAGATAGCTTGCTTGACACATAAAGCTATCCATTACAACACCCCGGTTTACTTGGCTAAAAAGCTTGAACTATCTGGCTCGAGTCGGAACTTAAGAAGCTCGACCACCCTTCTTTTGAAACCTCCCAAATTCAAAAAGTAAAGAACTTACAATCGTGCTTTCACTGGTCTTGCTCCAAGAATTTGGAACGCTCTTCCTCCCGAGATCAGATCAAACCCATCCACTGCATCTTTCAAGAAACAGGTCAAATGGCAAATCTTAAGTGAACATCAACAGCACTGACCAGGCTTACCTTCCCTAGACTCCTCTCTATCTGGATTTGATACTACTTTTATACCGTTTTGTTTGAACTTTATGCTTTCTGTTCACTTGTTATCTCGTTCTGTGATGTTCTGAAACTGTACTGGTCCCTCCAGTCGGGCTGACTCTCCTGCCCCTTGACCTTGATTGTTCTCCCCCTTTGTTTGACCGTGTGATTATTTAACTACCGTATTTGTTCCATTGTGTTGTTTTATTCTTGCTTTCGCCACTTTGTACAGCGCTCTGATACCCGTAAGGGTCATGTTCGCGCTTTATAAAACTTTTCAAATAAAATAAATAAAAGAGCAGTGCTTAATTTGTGCCAGTGGTTTCCTGTGCTCGGCATGGGCACTTAACTGGGAACACCGACAGTTATGACAGTCTGCCACATTGTGGCACTGTCTGTCTGATTTAGAGACAAGCACAACAAAAGCTGTTTATTAAATCAATATACATTGAAAATGACTAATACTTGCTACCCAATCCATTCTTATAATTTTGGGGGCCTGGAATAGTCTGAATTGTTACTCTTCTAAGAGTGTGGTGGTTGGAAGCTGTCTTGGTTACTGTCAATGGCAGAGCTGGAAGAGGCAATGGGTGGTGCAAGCTGCAGTGGCCTCCTGATGAGGGCCATGGCACTTAATTTTTTACAAATTAAGCACTGGGTAAATGCCTATTCAGATTCTAACTTGAGGGATGATGCCTTAGTCTATGTGATAGGTGTACAGAAAGTATAGGTTTCCTGTGTGAAACATGAGCCTGTGCTACGGTCAGAGAGAGATTGCCGTTTTCTAAAGCTTACACCTGTGTGAGTTCTGTGACTTTAGTGACAGTTCTCTTCTCTGCAGTTAGAGTATATGACATGTGTCACTAATTAACTCTAATACTGATCCCCCTGACCCAGGTGTGGAAACTGGTGCTGTGCAAGCCACTGCTATATGTGCTGCTGCTAAGGGCTATCTGATCTCATGTCTTTACATCTGCCCTAATATTACTATATACGCTACAATGCAGCTTCTTTATCTCCACATTTATGCGTTATATACTTGTTAACTTAATTCAAAATCACGAAGCTTATACAATGTAACCATGTGCAGTCTCTACGCGTTACTGTAGCTAAGATCCATCTACTGCAGCCGTGCCAAGAGCCACATTCGGCAATGCACAATTTACAAATAAATAAATATCAACAATAGTACCTTAAAAAGATTTTCAATATTCTCTATGTTTGTAAAATGTACTTTCCCTTAAAATGTCCCTATAAATTATTAAATATCTTTCACAACACATTTTGACATAAATGAAATTAAATAAAACTTATGTCTACAATGTATGTAGTTTTCTCCACCTCTGTAGACGTTTAATTATATCCCACTTACTAGGATATTGTCAGTAACCTTGCGATCTAACAAATTCCCGATAATAGGACCACTAAGGGATATAACTAAGGGCGGGCGGTAAACTCCACTCCACCGATGAAGTTCACAGAGTTTTTGTCACTCTGCCCTCCGCTTGGAGGGCAAAGTTTGTGAAAAACTCCACCATGCCGCGTAGCGGAGTTTACCGGCAGTGGCACCCAGTAGCATTGCAGGGAGCGCCACACAATTAGATCTCCATACTCCAATCCATGCCGGTTTTGCGAGCTACATCCAATCGAAAGTGAATGTGTTCTAAGATGTGCGCATGCGCTTTGTCCATCAAGCTGGCACTGCCTGTCCATAAATGTGCAGATGTGCGCATGTGCGTTGCAGTTCCAAACCTGACGGGGACAGGTTCAAAGAGAGCAGGGTAACAAGTCAAGCAACATCATGTTTCGCCCCTGCCAGATCCTGAGGCTTGTTGCACTCTGTCAGCCTCCCCTCGCTCTTTGCCCCACTCTGTCCTCCTCCTATCTCTATGGCCCTCACCCCACTCTGCCCCCTCCACACACGCCGCTCTTTAAGTTCACGCACTCGTTCCCTGGTGGGCAGCCCTGCTCTCTATAAAAGGCGCGGAGGTGAGCACCCCTGTGACACTCCACCTGAGGCCCGAGGGTGTGTCTGAGGCATCCATCCATCTTTCTCCGTCTGCGGCTCAGGTTCCTTTAGAAGTTCCTGCCGGGGGACAAGTCGACATTCTTGCTTCTTTCGAACCTGTACCGCGGCCCCGGATATGGAGCTTCTCTTCGGACTATTCCTGGCTATGTTCCTCAGGGCAGAAGGTAAGATCTTTCCTTAGTCTTCCAGAGTAGTGCAATTCCCCCTTTTAGCCGAAACTAATCATAATTCCACCACCAGGGACTTGCTATGCACTTGAAGGCATGCTTGATATCATAAAGTGGAAATGTCAAGGGACTGTTAGCTGGAAGCTAAAACCGCAAACACATCAGCATGATTGATAGCTATTCATTACCTTGGGATCTGACCTTCAAGGACAGGTTGCTAGGGCTGAAGGAAAACAGAAAATGCCTTTGGAGAAGCAGAATACTACAGTAAATAACATGAACTGACCCCTCTTGTACACAGCGGGTCAAAAGAGGAGAGAGTCCATGAGGCAAGATTGTTAGCAAAAACATACGTAAGTAACACAAGAATTTGTATGGTCCCTTAATTTTGGCGGGGTTGTTCAAACCACATGTTAATGCTAGAAATTCCCATGGCTATTTGCTCCTATTTTAGCACTTATCTTGACGTGATGAGAAATTGTGCTTGCACGCGTTTTGTGAATGCAACAGCTTGAGCAAAATGTAAACGAAGGAGGCATTAGTTCATGCAAAACAGCCACAAAAACGCTACTACCCAACACAATGTTATTTCTGCCACAAAGATTTTGGGCCAAGTTTCACCACCAGTGTGCAGATGACCTTGTTGATATTCTTTTTGTGGAATTAAATTGGCCAAACACGTTTAGTTATTTACATAAAAGAGCTCCTATTACATGTTAACAGTAGTAATAGCGTTGTGTTAACCGTGTGTGTGCAGCCAGGCACACTCTTGCTCAATGCAGCGACAAATGGCCAGGCACTCTGTATTAGGGGCCGGCGAATGGAGCAACTCCACCCGCTCACGGAACTCTGCGGAATTCCGCTTAGAGCAACTACGCGAGCTCCGCCCACCAACTTAGAGTTCACACCTAAGGGTAATGGTTTCATAGTAACATTGAAGAGGATGGACCTCTTTGTAAAATGCTCATATGTGGACATCACAAAGTAGCCTTGGGTATGCTGAAGAGTCTACACTTTGCGCGCAGATCCGGCTCCACAGAATGTCTTTATACACCCAGTTCATTATCCCTGTATTTCGTCAATGATCTCCTTTGTGACCAGAAATAGTATTAAAAGTAACACGACCATACACTAGATCATGGATTGCACAAAGGCTGTGCATATCAGAAACTGAATCGAATGGTCATGAATAGGACAATAGATTACATATAATATGATTGGAAAATATTGGAATTTTTACATCCAATCCAATCAAAATCCTTTATTCGGTCTTAAAATTAAGCTCATAAAAGTATTTACAATAATGTGTGATACATTAAAATATTCATAAAATTTACATACAGACTTAATAAAAATAGTGTAAAACAGTCTTCATTGTAATGATCACTTCATATCTGTGTTAAAAATACTAACAATAGTAAACACGGCAATAATTAGTCAGAGATCAACCTCTTTCTTTTTTAACACATAGCCAGAGATAAGATGCCAGAGCATAACATACATAGGGATTCTCCAGCAATTTAAAGTAAAATAGGCCCACTCGACAAAATTTAAAATTGTACCTTTTACATATCGGAACTATGAATTTACGACGTTCATCTGAGTAAAAACCACAGAAAAACAAGATATGAAGATCATTTTGTACAGACTTTTGTCACAAGGACACAGTGCAAGATCAGAATGTTTGTATTGATTACCTGGGAACCCTAACATCAAAGGTATCATATTTAAGCGGAATCTCAGTAAAATATATTTATGGTAAGAAAGTGGTACATCGGCCAAATACAAAAAGCTTCCCTCCATCAATACTGGTGTTAATTCATAGAGGCGGGCAGCTTGGGAGGAATAGTTTTTTCCCTTCTCAGATATTGTGCCCTAAGTATAAATGTCTCCACCAGTTTGCTTTTTGAAAAAGATTTACAAGTGGGGGATTTTTAAAAAGGAGACTTAACCCAATTGCCGAGAATTCCGCTTCCACATAATGCAGCCACTTAACCCGGGTAAAATTTGCTGATTTTAAAAGCAATAATATCAGGTTTTGCGTGAGAGGCACTGTTGTCCTACGCCAAATAGAGTGCCACAATAGGAGCGGAGCCAATTTAATAGTGTCAGTGATATATGGTAAATCCAGCTCCCTATGTAGCACATAGTTTGAGTACGACTGTGGGACAGAGGTAAAAGACTTAAAAAACGTATTCTCTATAGACTGGAGAGTAGCAGTGGGAGCCATTCCCCAGATTGCTGCCCCATAAACCACCGCCGCCTTAGTTTTAGCGTGGTAGATCTTTTTCATTGATATCAAGGGTTTGGCTCCCAGCTTTTTCGCAAACTGTTTCAATGATCCCAAACTTCTCTGCATGCCTAATTCTCTGCCCTCCACTAATTTAGCCCAAGATTGGTTCTTATCAAAAAGGACACCCAAATAGGGGAAAGAGACCACCATCTCAATCTTACCAGAATCCATAAAAAAACTAGGAAGTTTATCCTGTTTCCGCCCCCCCGCAATGATGACAAAGGATTTACTTTGATTGACCCTTAGATCTAATAACTCCATAAAGGACGCATAGGCCGAAATGAGGTGTTGCAACCCCCTCCCTGTTCTTGCCATCAGAACGGCATCATCCGCATATGCCAGCATAGGGAGGCGCTGGTGGTTTTCAAGTACCGGGACATCCAAGGCTGCGGCCTCTAGATGGTTCCCCACACCATTTGTGTAAATCAAAAACAAGAATGGTGCCAGGACGCAGCCCTGTCTTACCCCTCTCAAGATCTTAAATGAGCGGGTACACTCCCCATGTCTCCCATAGTGGACTGCGGATGAAGCATCCGTATACAGCTGCCTAATAAAATCAGTCAGGGCCTGATCAAATCCCATCTCACCCATTATCTGCCAGAGTCTCGGATAGGACAATAGATTACATATAATATGATTGGAAAATATTGGAATTTTTACATATTTCAGGTGCTTAGAGTACGATTCAAAGAGGACCGCACAATGATGGGTTAGCTACCAAAGCCAGGATTAAACGTTGGAGTTTTAGGTCCCCATGTCTGTAATTTAGCCACTAGGTCACAACTTAATTTATTGACACTCAGTAACTGGTCCATCAGTTCACCCAGTACCAAGAATAACATCCTCCATTTAGAGCAGGTCTTCCACTGATTGACCTCTGTTGGAGTCATAAGTTGCAGCCCCTCCACCGCAGTGTTGCCCCTTTCTTATGCTGGGACAGCCACCATGTTTAGGGTGGTTCTACTGATGCAAATTTTCGCTGCTCAGGTTTGTCATGAGCAATGAGATGGTGGTTCTCTGATGGCGCGGTGTAGTCGTAAGCTTCTGCCGCACCGACGGCCTAGTGGGTCACCTACCAGGATCTAAATGAACCCATTAGAATACGTTTGTGGGACAAAAAATCATGCTAAAGGAACTGCTTATATGGATCATGCTCATCATTGAGGTAATACTGAGCAGCATCATTGTTGTCCTATATTTATTACTTAAATAGGTTCTCTGCTCTCAGGGGTAGTAACTTATAGTTTATTGGTTCATTCTTTGTTGGGCTATGTGGAAGGATCAGGTCGTGTCCTCCTTTGCTGTGTTCCAGTGTTGAAAGTGGTCAATCAGTGTACCCCTCACACCCCCCCCCCCCGCTTTAACTTTTTTTCTCCATTTCCGTGTCAACATTGCCTGTCTGCATTCTCTCAGATTTACCTGTCATGAGCTGGTAGCACACTCACCCACACAGTCGTATCTTAGGATTTGGGGTCCAAACATTCAACTTCCCCCTTTAGGCACATTTATCTCACACATCTTATCCTCATGCTTACAGACCCTGTTTGGGCCTTCTGAACTTCACTAAGGGTAGCTTTTGCCAGACATGGCTGACCAATGGCACCATGTACCCTGGAACACTTTCTGTCAGTCCTGGCATTGAGTCCGACGTCAGGGGCAACCTAGGCTTTGTTAGTTCACCTTTTAACATTATCCCAAAAATCCCATCAGACACAAGAGGTAGAACTGGCTGAAGGATTCTGTGCACGTTTATGCCTTTGTGTGATCTTGGAAGGATGCTGTACTTAAAATGCAATTGTCTTCTCATCATTGTATTTCAGTGGTGTAGAACAAACCATTGAAACTAAAGTAAACGAAAATAAAATAAAAATGAATAAAAGAAAGAACGAAAAATGAAATATATCCATGCTGCACAGGACTTGCCATCAGGCACGACCTTTAGCATGTGTGAGCTGGGCCAATGCCTAGGGCGCAGAGCTTTAAGGGGCGCAGGAGCTGCCTGGAGCAGTCGTTTTCTGATGTGGCTCCACACAAAGTGCGTTTAAATACTGTGTCTGGAAGATGCTGGGGGCCATGTCTGCATTTTGACTACTTTTATTCTAAAAACTCTCCCTTTTCTTGCCCTCTCACCTTTCAATTACCCTTCGAATTTTTTCAACAAACAGTGAGTTAAAGAGGATGAATCGGAGGGGAGCCGGATTTTGTTTCACCCAGGACGCCCTCTGAGAAAAGGCCAGCTCTGGCTGCGATGTTGTGCAGCATGCCTAAAAACGATTGGCAAAGACAATAGGTTTAATAGGCGAGACCTATTGGCTTTACGAATGATTGTTCAGTGCGTCATCGTGCAGGGATATCACTGCTGAAAAGGAAGGATTCTGTGTTGTTACCTGGGTTGTTACAAGGACCACTACTACATGGAACACACCCAAAGGAATAACAAACTTCAGCAATGAAAAAAGTGGATTGCACAGTCCAGCTCCTCTGAATAGCTACATATGAAAACAAAATGACGTTTTGCAGCATTTTATCAAAGAAAGAGAAACAAAGTTCGCTTCTTTGTGATACAGAAGGCAATCCGGAGTTGATGCCAGGGTTTCTTTACTCCACCTATCTGCTGCAGCTAATACACGGCTTGGTTAAATGCGCAATGTAACAGCGCCACCTACTGGTACAGTACACTCTTCTCACTCAGGTGAGCTCTGAAGCTAGCTGAAAACATACATTTCCATGGAAGCTAGTCCACGCTGCTGCCACCACATAGCTGGCATAATGTCAGCACGCTGGAATTTCTTATTTCACTGTTCCGAATCTAAATATGGGCCTAGAAGTACAAGTAAGGTTAGTACCGATGGCAGAACAGACACGTGGGACCAGTGACGTGGCCAGCGGTAACCATGCATCCGCGATGCCTATCATCGCTGTATCATCCCCTGAATAAAGTAACAAAATAAATAACTACTTGCAGAAATTATCACTGTGGAGCTCACAGTGTTTCGCTTAATAATGTTCAAAAACATAATTAGGCCAAATCTGTACTTTTACACATTGCTGCTTTTAACAACTAAACCAATAATTGATCCTTGCGCAGCTTCATTTTGGTATTAACATTGTTACTTTGTCTGCTGGTATGTAATTTTTATTTCATGTTTTCGATCTTTCGTTCTTTCACTCTTTTTTTTAATTTTATTTGAGTTTTCGTTAGTTTCAATAGATTGTTCTGCACCACTTAAATGTAATGATGAGAAGAAAAATTGCATTTTAAGTACAGCATCCTCCCAAGATCACACAAAGGGGTAAGTGTGCACAGAATTCCATGTGCACTGCATGAAAACAGATAGAGGGCACGTTCCAGACCTTGATATTTGGGCATTAGATCAAAGCAAAGACTGACACAACACCCATGGTCAAAGTAATGATCAGTCAAAGCACATGTTCAGTAATCTTATTTTAAGTAAATATTTGGAACCCTTTAAATCCTATTAAAACTACTTTCACATTCCCTTTTTTCCAGGTTATATAAAACGGTGCTCTTTGTAAAATTGTTACTAATGGAGGTGAAGCAACAATACACGAAAAAGGCTCAGATGACAACGCTGAGGCTGTGCTAATGGCAACACAGCGCTATATAATGTGATAACATAAACTTGAATGTCAATAAAAAAAATTGAGCAGCCGTGTATCTGCTCACTTATTCGTTAACTTTAAATAGCTTCTGTATCAAAAGGCCCAGTCAGAAGAAATGTACTAACAGCCCTTATAGAGCAATGCATTTATTTATATAACACCCAAAGTTCTTAAGGCCACAAGGCGCTAGAGAAGAAGAACATTCTCAGCAGCAGGGGGCATCACAACAATTTGCACTGCATAGTTTAAGAATGTCCAATTAAGGAAAATAGATTTGCTGTAACTTACTATTGCAGTACTCCCGGGTTACTCATGGAAATTAGGAGTAAGTCAGGAGTACTACAATAGTAAGTGACACACGGTCATAGAAACATCTTTGCGAATCTTTCCCCTGAAGTTCAAGTGAAAACAAAAGAGTTGCACTCTAGAGTTAGGGCTTTGAACAGATACGAAAGGTCTCATAACATCCAGATAGATCATGGTGTCCCCCTTGTAAGTGGCCTCCCAAAAACAGAGCACCAGTAAAAAAGCATCGCAGCATGACCATCTGATCATGGCTACCAGCTCTGTCTTGATCTCTTTGCACTGTCTCCCCATAAAAGTCCATTGGCCCCTTAACAAACAAATTCATCTGCCTCAACTCTCCAAACATATATGTAAATTCCTTGTAAGTATGCATGCCCTACACAGCAAGAAGTATTCTTCTGCATCTCATAGACTTAAGGAAGCACCCTATAGAACAATAATCCTTCTTGGGTCATGCCCCAGGTATCTGGAACTTGCTCCCACCAGAACCATACTTCACCCAGGTTCTCCTCCTGTTGCAAACATAACTCAAGGTGTTGCTATATGTGCAGATAAACCAAGCCGTAATGTAATCCTATGATTAGGCACAACATTTTATTTCATTCTCTCCTCCCCGGAAAGTGCTCATCCGATATGCAAGGCATAGAACCCCCATCGACATGGCTCGCCCGACCATTGACTTGGGAAATGTTTACCGACTTCAGCTCCCTCTTACGACTGTTTATCGTTTTTTAAGATTATTCTGGCCTTCAGACAATGGTTCAGAAGCTGCAAAGCTTTGTCCTTGTAAACTTTGTGACATTTTCTTGATCTGTCTGCAATTTGTCAACCTTTTGTACCCAGCATTAAAAGATTAAAATGGGAGAACATGTAGGTTTGCCAAAATGATCTTCAGCATGAAAGTAATTTTAGTGGGAGAATGATCTAATCAAAAATAAATTGTACATATAACTTTTCAAATTCTCTCGTACTTCCGACAAGCACAAATTTGGAAACTATGTATAATTTACAGGCAAGATGTTCATTTCCTACATGATTCCTTCCAAGACACAAAATTGATTTTCTCTTAGGAGAGGTTATTTTTTTATCCTTAACCTCTTCCCATCTTCTAAAATTCAAGGTATTACCCCCTACATCACTTCTCACAAGACTCACAGCACATCTGTATTTCGTACAAAGATGTTGTGTAACTTCTAAACTTACCAGCTGGCTTTCACCGCCACTAAAGGGATTCTACATGTCTGCAAATTCTAACCTATCGCCTACAACTGAAGCTCACTGCCCACGAGGAACGGTGATTTAGAGTTGCAGAATTACTAGCAGTATATAGAACAATGTATATTTATTCATCATGTACATCTTAAGATAATTTAATGTGCATCAGGCTTGTTTGCCACTGAACAGCACGTGGGCTACAGCCTAGTACTTTACACGGCAAAAACTCTTTGGTGATTTATAATATCCATAGAAAATGTAGTTGAGTGCAATATTTTATAATTTATGAAAATTAAGCTATCCACGCCAAGCAATGCTTCTGAGCATTATATATATGAGCATTCTGTAAAGGCAAACTAATGGTTTCATCTTTTCGGAATATACAAATATACAATACATTTATATAGCGCACAACTACCTAAAAAGGTGTCCTGGGCTGACGGTAACAGTGGCCACCGGGTTCGGGGAGAGAGAGGCTTAGGAGGAAGTTATTGCAAAATCAAAGAGAAATGTTTTAATCTTTGTCCTGAAAATTGTTTTGGGTGGACAACATCTCAAAGCCACAAGTAGGGCATTCCACAGTCTGGCCGTCAGATATGCAAAGGAACGACCACCTCTTCTTGATTTGACAATACAAGCGGTTTGAAACAGCTTCAAATTATTAGAGCGAAGGGATCGACCCTGAGATGGAAGGTGGAACCAGCACCTAAGATAGAGAGAACCCCTGCAGTGAAAAATCTTAAAAGCAAAAGTGAGGGCCTTAAATTGAATCCATTTACCAATCGGCAGCCAGTGAAGCTGGCACAGGTGATTTGAGATGGGATGCCAGAGAGGAAGTTTGAGGATTAGTCGGGCGGTAGAGTGTTGAATAATCTGTAGACGATGTATAAGAAAAGAGGGAAGCCCAAGGTATAGGCTATTTGAATAGTCCAATTTGGAGGTGATTAAGGCATGCAATAGGGTCCTCTGCTGATCCACCGGAATAAAATGCATCATGCATCTCAGAGATCTAAGAGGGAGGAAACAGGAGCTGGACAGAGATTTTATCTGAGAATCAAAAGTAAGCTCAGCATCAAATTTCACTTCCAAGTTCATGACCACAGGAGAAGGACAAGGAGGATTGCCCATCTCAGAAGGCCACCAAAGATTGGAATTAGGTGAGGTTTTAGAGCCAAAGAAAAGAACTTCAGTCTTGTCTGATATATATATATGATTTATGTGAAAAATCCTATTGTGGGAACATCAGACCAATGTGGACAGAACGCAAGCAGATCTTGTTTGCGGCACTTGCTTTTTTTGTGCTTTTGTTTTAGCAAGAAGTGGTTCCTTGCATCCAAAAGAGATGCAAGGATGCATTTTGCATGAAAATATAGCACAACATGCCAGATATGCATTTCACACAACTTCAATTTTTTTGAAATTTCATGTGATTATATAAAAGGAAATTACGCACATTCCGTACAACCCTAGTAGTAATTTATAACATGAGACAATTCGGTTTGTGGTGAGCACGTGGGAGTTGTTATATAATGCACTTTCCCAGTTAATCAAACATTGGAAAATAAATCTTGGACACTGTAGTTTTGGTTTAAATGGACTCTATTATTACACTTGGAGAGTACTTTAACAATAGCAGGTGTTTATGTATCTAATGCAATATCCTTTAAATTCTTTCGGTTTTGAGTTTATGATCTAAATCAGCTTTTTCATGCTGAACAACCCTTTTTCCCCTTTCCTCTATTTTTGCAAAAATGTGATTGCTCCTGAAATACAAATTTTTGTTTCCATTTTTTTTTGTATAGTATTTGTTTACCTCGCTGCTGCTTCACATTGCTAAAATCCCAATGGGGCAGGGATTTTGCCTGTAATTTGCTTTCAGTCGATGTATAGTTGTTATGAACTGGGGTGATCCTCAGTCGATCCCTAAATGTCATCAGGTTGGATTGTTGCAAAGCTCTTCAAGGACATTGTTCCAAATAGATGCAGCCATAAGCACCCACTGTGATGTGTTTTGAGTAGACAGGGGTTATTTTTTATGTGAACAATATTTCATGTATTTCCAGATTGTTTAGTAGTGCCTCTTTTATGCAATCTTTGACTGTAGAAGGGATTCAACTGAGCAAAAAATGCCTCATTAGATTGTCGCACTGCAGCCTGCATTAAGTAGGTCCTGGGGTGGGTGGGGCTTCTATTGTCAGAAAAAAATGGTGAGCGAGAAAACCCATGCAGCGGCGTTGTCACTTGTCAGAAGGCAGCAACTGGATCGGGATAGAACAAGCAAGAACTGGAGGCCACTGGCAAGAGGCAAGCTAGGTGCCCTGGTGCTTACTACTCTTAATTGATTATAAATCTCAGCTCCACTAGCTCAACGACTAGTCAAGGGGCATAGGTTCATTACCCCCAGGTCCCTCCAGTCCTCGTCCCCTTCATACTACAAGTGAAATAATCTATCTCACCGACAGAAAAAAGAAAAGAAGGAATGCTGGTACACCCCTCCCCCCCTCTACTTTGAGAACATAACTGTACTCTACCCAGCATTCCTCCTGTTCTTTTTTTCTGTCTTCCGACAGTATGAAGGGAACCAGGAGCCTGGAGGCTCCTGGGGCTTACCTGCTGCTGGGCGGCGGTTGTCTGCTGGTCTTCCTGGTCTCCCCCCGCCAGGCTTGGGGGGGAGTCCTGCTGACGCCTCTGCAGTTCCTTTTTGGGTTTCTTTATTCTTCCAGATGGTCTTGGATTCCTCCCGCCGTTGGTGTCTTTGCCGTGCCTCCCAGGTTGCCGGGCACGTCGGGGCGCGGCAGTTCCTGTTTGCTGTTCTCCGGCAGAGTATGGGGTCGGACTTCCTTCAGGGTCGTAGGTCGCTTCTGGAGAGTCGGCGGTCTTCGAATTGGCGGGAGTTGTCTGCTGTGTCCCGGGCAGTCATGGGGTTCCGGAGTCAGCTGTTGAACCGCGGTGTGCTGGTTCGTTCGGACAATACGGTGACAGTGGCCTACTTGTATCACCAGGGGGGTATCCGGTCCAAGTCCCTGAATGCTGTGGTGTCTCCGTTGTTTTGCTGGGGGGAGGGGCACATCTTGTCTCTGGCGGCTGTTCATATCCGGGGGGTCGACAATGGGGTGGTGGATGTCCTCAGTCTGTACTTCCCCGCCTCCCAGGAGTTGGCATTAACTCCGGTGGCCTTTCGTCTGGTGTGCATGAGGTTTGGTCTTCCTTATCTCGACCTCTTTGCTTCCCGGCTCAAAGCGCAGCTTCCCCGCTTTTGCTCTCAAGTCCCTCAGGCGGGGTATTGGGGGGTGGATGCTCTAACTCTCCCCTGGCCGTCTCGGCTGCTGTATGCCTTTCCTCCCATTGCTCTGATCTCTTGGTTTCTGTCTCTGCTGGTGATGGAGGATTGGAAGGTGGTGGTGGTGGTGCCCTCCTGGCCCCGCCGGTCGTGGTTTCCCACTCTGAAGTTGTTGGCTGTTCAGGGTCCTTGGTTCTTCCCGTTCCCTCCGTCTCCCTTGCGGTCCACTCTGATATTGTCCCTCCGGCGGCTTCGTCTGTCGGTCTGGAGGTTGAAAGGGAGGGGTGGAGGAATAGGGGTATCCCCGAGCATTTAGATTTGGCGATTCAGCAGTCTCAGAAACCGTCTACTCTTAAGCCCTACGGTCGTCACTGGGAGAACTTCGAGCGTTGGTGTCTGAGTCTGGCGTTGTCTCCTTTGGTTTGTCCTTTGCCTGATGTTCTTCAGTTTCTCTGGGAGGAGTTTGAGAAGGGTCTGTCTCCACTTTGAGGGCCCAGTGGGCGGCTATTCGGGCTTTCCGTTCCCCTTGGGGGAACCTGCCTGATGTGGATGACCTGGTTTCTCGTTTGTTGCGCAGTTTTTCCATTTTGAGTCCTGTGGCTCGACCTTCTTTTCCTCTTTGCGAACTCCCTTTGGTGTTGAAGGCTTTGGCTTGCTGTGCCTTTTGAGCCTTTGGAGGGCGTTGATCTGAAGTTTGTCACTTTCAAAGTTGTTTTTTTGGTGGCCACTTGGGGAGTTGGGGGCGTTGATGGCTCGGGAGCCTTTTCTTTCCTTTTCTGACGATGGCATGGTTCTTCGTTTGGATTCGTCCTTTGTTCCCAAAATTCCATCCCAGTTCCATCGCTCCCAGGAGCTGGTCTTGACTGCTCTGTGTGAGGATCAGGTGGATGGGAGTGATCTTCCCTGGTCTTTGCTGGATGTTTGCCGTACGTTGCGGATCTATGTGGACCGTACTCGTCCCTTTCGGCAGTCTGACTCCCTGTTTGTTTCCTTTGGGGTGGCCTCCCGGGGGTGCAGGGCTTCCACTTCCTCCATTGGTCGCTGGCTGAAGCAGGTCATTATGTTGGCACATTCTCTTTCAGGCTCCCCTCCTCCGGCTGGGGTCAGGGGCGTTCTACGTGGGGGTGGCGGCTTCTTGGGCTGAGGTTCGTGGTGTGTCCTTCTCTGAGATTTGTTGGGCCGCCACTTGGGCTTCTGCTAATACCTTTGTTAGGCATTACCGAATTCAGAATGTTCTGGGGGATGATACTAACTTTGGTTTGGGGGTGCTTCGGGCTGTGTGCTCCTGATTCCCTTTTTTTCCTTATCGTTGGTGCTGTTTTCAATAAATCGCTGGGTTTGCTATGGCTCTGTGTCCTGGTGGTTTGTTGTGCGATGATGGCCCGTTGCTGCTTGGGTATTCTCACTTGTAGTATGAAGGGGACGAGGACTGGAGGGACCTGGGGGTAATGTCCTATTACTTACCGGTAATCTTCATTACTCAGGGTCCTGTTGTCCTTGTCCCCTTCATAGCATCCCTCCCTCCCGGGCTTCGCGGCTCTCATCTGGGGCTTGGTGGTTCAGGAGGAATGCTGGGTAGAGTACAGTTATGTACTCCCAGTAGAGGGGGGCAGGGGTGTACCAGCGTTCCTTCTTTTCTTTTTTCTGTCGGTGAGATAGATTATCTCACTTGTAGTATGAAGGGGACGAGGACAACGGGACCCAGAGTAATGAAGATTACCAGTAAGTAATAGGACATGTCCCAGGATTCCTGCCTATAACATGTTTTATTGTAGATTGGTTCAGGTGTTACCTTGTGCCTGCAGTCATAAAAGATGGGCAAAAGAAATTAGCCATAAAGCCATTTCACTGGCTGACACTTTAATATATAGTAAAAGTTCAGGTGTTGTTTGTGGTTTTATGTCAGTACATCAGGTACAGAAAATTTGTGATTCAAACACATTGTGGCCTAAATATCAAGAACCAAAAAACTGTGACGGTAAGCATTTATAGGTCCAGAATCAATGTACTATTCTTAACTCCACATCTACTTACCTTGAAAATATATATACCATCAAGATACATATATATGAAGTTAAATATAGTAAACGTATACTTAAAATGCATTTTTACCATCAGAATAATATGGTGCTAAATATATTGTCCATAATATTTTCCATCATAATATTTCATCCAAGATATTTGTGTAGTATGCTGGCATGTTTACCGACTGTACACAAGGGATCATGAGTAAAATATCAAAATAACAACCAACCTCTGGAACTATATTACCCACTTTTCATAATTCTAAGCTATGATACAATTCCACATACCTGCCTGGAAACTAAGGTGAAATGGCAGGTCAAGTCCTACTGATCAGCTAAGAAACAATACGTCCCCTTAACTAAAGAGCACGCTATTGTCAATCCTAAAACACCAAACAAATTGCCAACTGTTGAATTGAAACCTCTGTGCTTTAAACTTGTTGTCGTGGTACTTGTTGTATCTTGTGTGTATGTGCATATTCTCTGAAATAAGTGTGGGTGAAAAAGTGTTTTAATACAAGGGCCAATCCCAGTTGGTCAAAGAGGGGTCAACCAGATTGGCTAAAACAATAGGGTTTTTGAGCCATTGGGATTGGCTGGCCCATAACTAACTTCACAACAAGATATTGCCCATTCTCTAGAGTCACAGCAGATGCTGAGTCATTTCGCCAGGTCAGAGATGCAGTTCCAAGTCATGAGACTGCTAGTGTCTGTCATGTTGTAGGAAATCAGCATTTCAATTACAAATCCCCTTGCCTGTTCTACATATTACGCAGTGACAGTTGCATTAGACCTACTCCTGATTGTCCTTGCAGAAATGTTTATCATATGTCCTCGAGGATATGGTCCAGTTGCAGCATACTTCTGTCAGGCTGAAACTGTGCCTTGGTGTTAGAGTTAAAGTGTTAAAGTGTTCCACACTTTACGTTTTTATGCATACACTTCTAGTAGCATCTCTAACTATTCTCTGTTGTTGTTTTAACATCTTGGTTTCAAGGCGGCACAGCATACATAGTCTTAATGAGTTACTGCCTTGTCCAGTCCATCTATGTTTTGCAGTTTGTCCACAGGATCCCATTCACTTGTCCGCCAGGTCTAGCCCGATCTAGAGGAAGAGGTGCTTCATGTTTATCAGGGTCTTCTTCACCCTCTCCAGCAATTGCTGTGCTTCCTGTAAATCCTTCCATTGTCCTCTCTGCTTTCACTGTAAATTCAGATGATCCAGGGGTGACTCCGTCCAATTTGGCTTTCAGCAGTCACATTGCTTAAAAGAAAAAAAAAATTGAGAAGTCAAAATCCATCAGAATTGAGTGTGTTATCCTTTTTAATTTCAACCATGTCTAGATCCGTGATATAAGTCTGTGATAAATACTCAGCTCTCTCATTGTGCAAGGGATTAAAATCCTGCTCCCTCAGCCTGTTGCCCTGTCCCACCATGAGAGATGTTCTACAGCATCATGCGTTGTATGACAGTGAATACCTCACCTAGTCAAGACAATGAGCAGGGGAGTTTATGTCGAAGCTCTAGCCGGGCTACTTGAGATATTGTTAAAAGGCTGGAGTTTATCCAGCGTGCCTTAAGAGGTAGGGAGCATGGTTTCTCCTTCTTTTTGATTCTCCCCTGGAAGGCAACAGAGATGATTTGTTAATATACTTCCATGTTAAACTGCTTGCATTGGTTGAAGAAAAAAAGCGGCCCATATCTGATCAATGCATGGGCCCCCTGAATATATCTGCGCCATATTGCAATGGCAGCAGCTTGCTTCTCAAACACTAATAAAATACTATAACGTAGTGTTAAAAAAATGAATACTTGCAACTAAACCATTAATTACTAGAACAGTGTGGGAACCTGGAGTGAGGAACCAATCATAAGTGTCCCAACCTGCCTTGAGCTGAAGCTACAGACATCGAGCTTTTTGTGATCAAGGGAGGAGGTCCGTCCCGGGAGCTGGGTCCTTAGCGGTTCAAAGGGATGCAACGGCCCTGACACCACCACTGGGTCCCTCTCCACCAGGATTCAAGCATTCATTCCTATGGTATTGAGCAAATTATCGAAAAAACTAGCTGTATTTTGTGTCTATCTGTAGTCCCCCTAGCAGTTAATGTAAAGTCATAACTATATATCAAAATAGCAGAAGATCTTTTTCTGTAGTCATGACAGTAAGAACGCCTTGATGTTATTTGGCATTCGAAAATGTAGACACAGAAACTTACATTTGCTAGCTGTAGAACATATGAGTTAATATTTACAAAATATATTAAATGGCCATAGGAGCGAAGTACTTTAACTCTAAAAACTCTTTGGTCGCACTCCATTGGTGAAATCATCTAAAGTTTTTGAGATATGACAATGTATTTCAAACCCGTATTACTTTAGATGAATTTTGGAGTCTTTCTTCTATTTTATTAGTGTAGTCACTTAATTGTCTACTGTATTTTATCAAATCTCAAATGGAATTGCCTATTTTTTTTTTTACAAACCTAAATGGTGAAATCAAACATAAATTGTTGCAATTATTAAAGGGTTAGGGTTGTTTTCCTGTTTCGGTGACCAGTTAGTCCAAATATTAGAGCGAATGTTGCATGCTGGGAAACACCCAAGGAGCCAGACCTCTGGGGGCGGCGGCTTTCATCTGAGCCTGCATTCTCAGACATGTGCATGAACTGGGAAGGCGCAGAGCTAGAAATGTGGAAGGCAGATGGCTGAAGACTGCACATACCTTCTCAGCAACTGTACAAGTCACTAGTCCGCCGGCAAGTGTTTATTATTCCGCCTGCCTTTAATGACAGACGTTTCAACACACGAGCATCCTCGCTGCCTGAGCAAGGGCGGGCTGATGAGGGCTGAAAACGAGAACTGTTCAGAAGCAGAATTTTCTAATGCCTCTCCCAGAAGGGTACACAGTGTCAAATTCCGGATATAAGGGAACAACTGCAATCAGTGGAAAACAAGAGCGTGCTCAAAAAGTCAGCATTTTCAATAAAACGTCTACTGCCAATTGAGAATATTAATTCTAGGAAAAAAACGTAGGCGGGGGCACAGATGTGGCAGCGCTACATATGTGTACTTCCTCACTGAGAAAATTGGCTTTTTTGGTTATGTCATTTGAGAGGCCCCATCATTTGCTTGTTCTTTAGTAATACTGTTAGTGCTTTGAATTTACAAAGTCATCGTTCAGTGCCAGAGAAAACGGTGTTAAATGGCTACCTATGGTTGCAAAATACAGCAACGTGCTACTTGGAGAGATGACATCAACGTAGGGTTTGTGATGCTTTGTTCTGGCAAGTGTCACCTCAACACAACTATCCATGATATTCTTCCACAAACCGCCAAAAAGTTGGATCAACGTTTTGTGCTTCTGCTTCATCAATCTTAAGAGGATGAATGGCTGAGTGGACATTGCCAGGGTTTAAACCTATGGTCTTCAAGGCACACAGGCATTTCTGAAGCAGGTGGTCATCAAAGTCAGCCTTCCAGCTATCTTCAAAATTGGGGTGTAATGATAATGTTGTAAAACTTAACAACGCATTGTGTAGGAAGAAGTGTCAACACCATCCTGACGAAAATGACACTGAACCTGATTCACAAAAGAACACAAACTTACTTTTGTCAATTTACTCTTACATTTAAAGTTTATTGCTGTTTTTTAATCTCAGAGGTTTCCAGGAGTTATCCGAGGAAACTGTGCCAATTGCAACAACTGTAACAGTTTCCCAGAAGCAGTTATTGAATTATTTTTATGCATAAATAAACGAGTGGTGTACATTTTTCATGCGTGAACAACTCAGAATAAGAAACTGCAGTTTAAACTTTTTTTTATTTCTTTTTAGGAAAATATTTTTCAATGTTTCAACACTGATTCTATGCCCCCACCAATGTCAGGGGTGTGCCCTCTGAATAGAGTGTAAATCACTAACCATATCGACGGTTGAAAAGTACCTTGCACATTTTTACGAATTTCTACAAACTCGAGAGTTTGTGGATGGTAACCTACTTTACAATTCATGATTCCAATCAGAGACTGTCAGTCGATTTGCTCACACACAGTGTCACATTATACTACAGTGGTAATACATGAGAGTAGATCACTTTTAGAGTCTAAATTTGTGTTTTCTGAATACAAAGCATGAATGGACACTTGTAAAAACAGGCCAATTGTACACTTAAGCCTAGCATAGACACGCAAATATCTTTGTGAATCTGGACCAATACAATTACTTTACAACAGGACAGTCTAAAGTATGTCTGACATACCATGATTCATGAAAGAATTTTAGGCTATCCACATGAAATACATTTGCATGCAATTTATCAAAATGGAACGCGTTGCATATTCTGTGGGTAATCTGATAATTTGACATGGATCTGGCTCTCCTGGACCTACTGTGGACACCATTACTATACAGAGTTTTCTGTGACGATTGATTGGCTATCCTGGCAAATTACTATTTATCGTCCAGGGGATCACCTGTGAACGAGTGACTGAATTGTCATAGTACTCACATACACACAATGTCATGAGTTTCCTTCGAACAAAAACGTACACTTGACAAGTTTGGAATATTCAATGATAGCGCATAGCTTAGATTTACTTGTAAACACATTAGGGTGACCAACCGGCCGTAAATTTCACGGACCGTCCGTAATTTGGAACTCACGTCCGTTGTCCGTGACGATCCCGTTTACAGACGCCTTTTGTCAGTAATTTTGGGTATTGGGGAACATCACTGTTCCCCTGCCAGAAGCCTCAGCTCCCTGATGGGGCCACCTCGCACTCTTCTGAGCACAAGAGCAGCCCCACCCCGCCCATTGTTATTCTTTCTGCGGCTCATTGCCACATACAGAATGACAATGGGCCAGTCTGTGCTCTTACTGCATGTGGTGAGCCTCCTCCTGCCTCGGTCTAGGGCAGGACATTCAGTCAGGTGGGAGAAATGAACAAAAACGCCCATGCTGCTAGGTGAGAATCCAGTTCATGAAAAGGTGGTGAAACAAGTTTAAAAAAAAAGGGTTATGGGTCTTTCACTGTCTCATCATTTTAAAACTGACGCATTTTCAATGTTATCTTCAACAAAGCCATGGTTGCTGCTTTTTTTATTTTATGCAACTGACAACCGTTGACAAAGCCATAGTTCTGGCTTGTAGGTGTAACACTACTTGTTGAGTTATATATCTGGATGCAATGACAGAAGCAGCAAATTACCAGTCGGGCGGCAAACTATGCTAAGCACATATTTTTAGCGTAGGTGTTTTAAGCCATGACCTTAATTACATCAAACACCCCCTTTGGAGAGACCCCCCAGTTTTTTCATCCCACTTAAAGCCCTGGAAACAACACCATGTCACAGTGGCACTGTGCATCATGTATGACTAATGACTTCCACTTTTTCGGATTGCCTATGTACAGGGGCATAGTGAGCCCTCCCCCGCCCCACCCCTTGCTTTAGGAACTACAGCAGGGGTGAAGTCCTTGATGGGCCTCTTCTGTCTGCAACTCAGCAGACAAAGGCTCAGCTCCTAATTAATGTGAAAAGGTGTGTAAGTGAAGGGATGGGTGGATGGCTGGATGGATTAGTGAAAGGGTGAATGGATGAATGAAAGGGTGAATGGATGGATAATGAGAGCAAGGATGGACGGATGAGTGAGTGGAAGGATGGATGAGAGAAAAGGTAAATAGATGGATGTATGGGTGGAAGGGTAGATGGACGGGTAAAAGGATGGATGGATGAGTGAAAGGATGGATGGATGAGTGAAAGGGTGGATGGCAGGTGAGTGAATGGGTGGATGGATGAGTGACCTGGTGGATGGATTGATGAATTAATAAGTGAAAGGGTGAATGGATAGATGGATGAGTGAAAGGGTGGATGTAAGGGTGGATATAAGGCTGGGTGAGTGAGTGAAAGGGAGGGTGGAAGGACAGAAGGGTGGATAGATGAGTGAAGGAGTGAAAGGGTGGATGGATGAGAGAAAGGATGGATGGATGAATGAAGGAGTGAAAGGGTGGATGGATGAGAGAAAAGATGGATGGATGAGTGAAGGAGTGAAAGGGTGGATGGATGAGAGAAAGGATGGATGGATGAGTGAAAGGATGGATGAGTGATAGGGTCAATGGATGGATTCATGATTGGATGAGTAGATGGATGGGTGGATGGAAGGATGGATGGCTAAATGAAAGAGTGATGGAGAGAGAAAGGGAGGATGGATGGATGGATGACTGAAAGGGTGAATGGGTGGAAGGATGAGTGACTTGGTGGATGAATGAGTAAGTGAAAGGATGGCTGGATAGATGAAAGGGTAGATGGCTGGATGGATGAGTGAATGAATGGATGAGTGGAAGAGTGGATGGCTGAGTGTACAGATGGATAAGGTGAAAGGATGAATGGAGGGATGGATGAGTGAAAGGGTGGATGGAGGGATGGATGAGTGGAATGATGGATGGATGGATGGATGGAAGGATAGATGATGGATAGGTTTGCAAATGGATGAATATTGATATGGATGGGCACACAGATGGAAGGACAGAATGAATGGTGAAAGACTGAATGATGGATAAAAAAATGATTACACGTTGTAACCCCCATTATCTTATGTCCATTTCCTATAGATTGACTTTCACATTTATATGAGTCATTGTCTCTATATAATATGTGTGTGATGTAACGCACTCCAACACCCTGTCCTACTTACTTGGGATGAGTAGCACTATAAAAGAAATTAAATACACATGAGAGAAGGTCTATGTGAAGAGGAGGGTCATCTTTGGAGGGTGGTAGCAAGGCTGGACTGGCCAGACCGGGCATAGGGCGTTTCCCTGGGAGGCTGGAAAGGTGGGGGGGCAGTTTTGTTACCACAAAAAAACCTGCACATTTGCTCAAAGCTGCGCACATACTGAAAAACCATGAAGTGCACAATTGTCTCAACCTAATATAAACTTCTTCTCACTTGTACTTAAGTGGTTGCCTATTTACCTACTTATATACTATTGCGCGACCTCTTCTGATGTGTCTGTAAAACCTACCTTTTGTCCTAAATTTTGACCTCCTGTCCTGAATTTTTGTCCTGAATTTTGACCCTTTGTCCTGAATTTTTACACTCACCGTCCTGAATTTGCACCCATACCAGTTAGTCACCCTTAAACACATCAGTAAATTGCATGTTACAAGTTGTACAGTTTGTTTTGCAAATATGCTGCTGCTCCCAGATAAAAGAGAACATAAAGGGACACAAAGGAGGTGCTACACGTTTTAAACCCCTTACCCTTCCTCCTCAGGTGCAACATAATTCCGCCAGAAAAGGTTCCTCAGAGAAGTGACTGGGGGACCCGGAATGGCATCCAAGCATGGGGAGAAAACCTAAGATCCCCTTTCTCCCTGGTCCTACTTCCTTCCATGGAACATGACTGATAGCGCCCTCTCCTCTGTGACTCGCAGGGCTCGGTTGCCAAGTGAGCGAATCATGGAACATGATGTCTCATCCCATGTTCTACCATTTAAAGATTTGTGTGATCCGAAATGTTTGCTTTGTCTTCCTCTACATCATCTACATCATTGTCTCTCATCATAGTCTTTTTTTTTTTATTGAGCAGTCCATAACCAGCATAGTCATAATCATACTTACTATAGCATTATAGCCTGCTGCCAAGGGCTATACCAGTTGTTAAAGGCCCTGAACTCAAATTACTGGCCTTTGAGGACCTATAACGAGGGAGGGGGCCTTTAATACCTGATATAACCAAAGGCAGAAGGGCTGTAAGGTTATTATAACATCCCACTTACTGAGGGTAGAATGTCTTAAATTAAAAAGGGAGAAACAGAAAGTCAAACACTGAAATGTCCAGAAAATCTGTGCTAAATATTATTGAAAGATTACAATTATTTACCATTCTTTTTTTTTTTTTTTTTTTTTAAAGGGCACAGACGATATTTTTAACAATAAAAAAGAAGGTTGAAGCTCTTCCGTGCCGAATGATTCACACAGGTTTCTTCAGACATATAAATGGAGGCTGGGAAGGAAGCTTTCACCAGAGCCGGCCCCACATTCACTCGGCGCAGCTGGAGTTCAAACTCGGGGGCCTGCGTCTCCCACGCCTGAGCTCCCATCCTCAGGCCTCATCGCCTCCCACTAGGCCTCAGCCCTCCTGAGGCCCCTCAGGGCCTGGACTAGAAGGACGCCCCGCACGGCGGCCGCAGCGACTCTGTGAGGCTTCTTTCTGACTGGGAGATAGATACCCATCACACCCCCTCTCGTCCTCACAGAAGATTAGCATTCGCGGTTTGGAACTTCAAGACAAAATAGTTTGTCGGTGATGGGCGAGGTTCACATCTGATAGAGCTGCTGCTGCAAAACTACTGCCTGCTAAAGAGCGGCAATAAAGGAGCAAACAGGAAGCTGGGAGAATAGGGTTTTGTGAAGAAAAAGGTAATTATTCTGTACACGCTGGTGCCACCAATGGGGGCGCAATCCCGGCAGCAAGTTATGCCCCTGATTTTGCTAGATGTAGTATGTATTGGGTGTACAATCTGCACACCATTGCAGGTTTTGGGCCTCAGAAAGAGGGATAATGCACAAACTAAGCCTGATTTTCCCCAGTACACACCATGCTGGTATAGTAGTGCAAACTAGAAATGTGCACCATTTGCCCATATGATTTGCACTAGGTTTTACCTGCAAACACCTTGCAGACAAATACTACAAGGGGCACTCTTTTGCTCCAGAGGCTTGTAGAATCGGGCGCAAATTGGAGCCTGGACCCAAATCGGGATGTCCTCTAACCTAGGACTGGGGCCCTACATTATAAATGCAATATAATTATTATATAGTGCAAATACCCTCCCCAATTGGACGCATGCACCCAAACGTTCTATCTAGTCCCCATAAAAACATAATCTAGCTTGAGGGATTTTAAACCCTCAAGGACATGATGGGCCTTCTGTTGCTGGGCTGACCCGACTGGGATTGGGATCCCAGTGTGAATGAATGCCTGAATGAAGATTTGTGTTGCACTACAGCTCCCCAAAAAGGGCGTCCCAGCGCTATGTAAGTAGTGCAGAGACCTGTAAAAGTCCGAACAATGTTTGGAATAGCAAGGTTTTCAACTGGTTTAAAAAACAAAGGTCAGAAGAAATAGCACAGAGAGAAAATGGTAACTCATTCCATAGTTTGGCTGCGAGAAAAGAGAAGAAACGACTTCCTTTTGTAGCTCTTAGCATATTTGGGTCTTGAGGAGAGGCAGATTGGAAGATCTAAGCGACCTATTGGAGTGATAGTGTCTGAATCTGTATGTCAGGTGTCTGGGCCCCTTCTTATAGAAAGCTCTATGTGCCCGCATCAGGAAATTGTAACAGAACCTCTTTTGTACCAGGAGCCCGTTTAGCATTTTCAGATGAGGTGTAATTGACTGCTGACGAGAGATCTCAGGTAAGAGTCTGACTGCTGCATTCTCTACCACCTAGAGCCGGCAGACCGAGTAATGAGGCAATCCTATACATAAAGTATTCACATAGTCCAGGCTGGAGGTGAATAACAAAAGAACAATGGTTTTCCATGTGTTTTCTGATACAATTTTCATCATCTTATTAAACAGCGTAAAAAAAGGAAGCAAGTAGCAATCACAGTCAGAATGTGAGGACGAAAGAAAAGGTCTCCATCAAATGTAACACCCAAATTCATAGCAGAATTTGGAATGGGTGGATGTGCTAATTCGTTCGGCCACTAAGTATTAGGCCATACAGAACAGGAGCCTCCAAAAACAAGATTTCAGTTTTATCCGAATTGGGCTACAAACGACTGAATGATTGCTACAACAGGTGCCTGTTAAACATTAAACAATGTAGGGCTCAAAGAAAAGCCTGTGGGACATCGTATCTCAGCAAATAAGTGGATAATGAAAAAGGAGGGAGGGAGACTGTGTGGCATCTGTCTGAGGAAATAGGTTTAAAGCCATTGCAGTGCTAGACTGCCTAACCCAATATTATCTAGGTGTTCCAGCAAAATCAAGTGAGACACGGTGTCAAAAGCCACCGAAAGGACAAGCAAAACCAAGAAAGCAAAGTCACCCTGTTCCAAGAAATTCTGATAAATTCACCACACCTCAAGAAGTGCTGATTCCATACTCTGACTATGTTTGAAGCCAGTTTGTGTACTATGGAGCAGACCATGTGCTTCTAAATAACAGAAGATCTGACTGTTTATCATTTTCTCCACCATTTTCGAGCCAGCTTCAAGAAATGATATAGGCCTATAATTGGCCATACCAGTAGGATCAACAGTGGGATTTTTTAACAAAGAACTACCTGAGCATGTTTCCAACTTTTTGTGATCGTTGCTGAAATAAGAGATTGGTTGAATAGTTTATTCAGCATTGGATTGACTGCCGGCAATGCTTTAGCCAAAATGTGAGGTAGGCAACTGTCTATTGGAGAGCTAGAATGACAATTAAGTATAGCTTGTGCTGACTCCTCCAATGGGATGTGATTAAACTCAGCTAGAGAAGGACACGAAGCAGAGGTAACATACTGAGGTAGAACTATGGATTTGGGATTATCCGCAGATGCCTGAAATTCTTAGTGGATTTTTTCCATTTTATTTTGGGGAAAAAAGAGTAAGATTCTCACTCAGTTCTGCAGAAGGAGTAATCACCCAATTGCAAGCCCTTGAGCAAGAAAAGAAAAGACTGGGCTATTAAGAACACTTCTCTGGGACCAGTCGATGCTGAATTAATTTGCCAAGAGAAAAAGTCAGCCTGAGCATTCCGTATGGCTCTATGATATTATTGTAGAGCAGCTTTGCAGGCGGCTTTGTTAGAGAAATTATAATTTCTTCTCCATATTCTTTCAAAACTTTTACAGTTATGTTCTTCAATCAGGAGATCAGCCAAAACCAAGTACCCGATGATTTTGTCCACGGAGGCAGATTAGTACTCCAAGGAGCAATTTGGTCAATGGCTGCTAATAGACAATGATTACATTAATTTTACATCTTCTGCCATGGCCCCTATGAGTATTGGCTTAGAAGATTCTAATTGCAGTGTAACATTTAGTTAATCAATCTTGTTCTGGGGTTGTGTGAGTTTGGGTTGAATATGACTAGGAGAACCCACAGTCACATGCTTAAAGGGAAAAGGCACAAGAAAATGATCTGAATAAGTGATAGGAAGAAGAGATCCTACTGATAAAGAAGAGAAATAAAAAAATAAGATCTAAGATATGGCGTGCTGAATGAGTGGGGCCGTGACCAGCTCGGGTAGATTAAGAACCAAAAGGGTGTCAATCAAAGCTTGTGCAGGCACACTATTTTTATTATTATCACTGGGCATGTTAAAGTCACCAAGTACTGTAAAATTAGAGTACCAGAAACACAGTGGGGCACGAAAATCTGCCAGAGAGTTGGAAAATTCAGAGGAATATGTTGGAGGGCAAAGGATGAGGACTCCTGAGTAGGAGCAGTTTGCTGAAATTTAAATGCAATACACAAATCCTTCTGCATCAAACATCCTGTCCAACTTAGAAGTTGAACAGCCAAACTGGGAGCGGTGAATGATGACGACCCCACCTCCCTTCCGGTTTAGTCGATATAGATGTGCAATTGAGAAACCTAGAGGTACAGCTAAGGCTATATCTGGAAGGGAAGTGTCATTAATACACGTTTCTGTAAGAAATACCAGGTAAATGCCTTAGTCAACTGAGAGATCGGACCATTACATAGTATTCGAAATATATTGTCCTAGGAAGAGTCAAATTTGGGTCTATGATGGAAACCTCAGAAAGAGGTGAAAGGGCATCTGGATTGGTAACAGCGCTACAAATGGCAACCAGATGGCAGTAAAATAACATAAAGACCATCATTATGAGGGCCTGCAAAAAATCCTGTTATTTTACGCCATTAGATTTAGCATTATTAGGAGTACCTATAATTTCAGATAGTGAGTGTGAAAAACAGGGATTCTGAGTTTTTGGGGAATAACATGCATACATTGGATTTACCATGCCAATTTTCACATGTATTTCCCTTGTTTATTCAATTGAATCTGAGCCTGCTTGCAGCAGGTGAAATCTCTGCGTGGGCCAAAGTTTTAATCAATGAAATAAAACAGTTAGTTTTAATATTTTAGAGTGACTTTCTTAGTCAGAAATGGAACCCTTCAATACCCCAGCAATGAATTAATTCCCCATTTGTTCAATGTATTTTTTATGATGAGGAAACCTTTAGGTGGCAAGACAATGTGAGGCAGAGGCAGTTCCAAATCTTTGGTGGAAGAAATGTTTTTTTTTTAGAAGTTTGTGGTATTTTGCTGAGTGAATCTTTAGCTGGAGGGCCAAAGGTAGTAAGTTCCATAGGAAGGAGTCTGACGATGGCAGGTATACCCCCCCCTCCCCCCAAGTATAAGACAGGGATGAACCTGGTGAGGGCAGGGGTCCACCTGAGTACAACACAGGGTGGAAAGTTCACTTGTTTTAGGATGCTGGCTTTAGGCATCTGGTTAGGTAGTGTGGGGGCAATAGGTTTTCTAAAGAGGGGCATGGGCAAGTAGAGATTTATGGGTACAACAGAGAACATTGTGCATTGAACTTAAATGTCTGCTTCATCAGCCACCAGCTTGAGCAACTTCTGAGCAGATATAATGTGATCCATCCTTTATAAGCTAAATGTGAGACAGTATGACACAGGCTTTAAGGTTCAGCTTGCCTGATATTTTTGTTGGAAGATCACTGCAGAAATTGATACTCAAGAGGATGATTGTGAAGTTCAGGTAATTTCGTTGGAGCAGCAGTTGTAATAGAATATTCCTCAATCCAGGTAGAGGTGGACAAACAGAGGTTCGGACACATTCCAGATCTTCCAGGAAAATTTTGCATCTCATGCCATCTCAGTTTGGATCCAGCCATATGCAAATCAGTTTTGATCCTGCTCCAATGGGAACAGCCCAGCCCGAACTGCCAAGCCAGGTCCTCCCTAAGCCAGAAAACAAGCAACCTAGGACTGTTTTCACCCTACTTAGGGCTCCAGCCAGGCACAGCTTGATTCCAGTGATACAGTGTGCACGGGTATACCCAGATGTGGGACCGGTGCACACTGTGTCATCGGAGCCAAGCTATACCTAGCTGATGAGCCTTAACTAAGGTGAAACTAGCCCTGGGTTTCTTGTGTTCAGGTTCAGGGAGGACCTGGCTTGGTAGTTCGAGCTGGACTGTTCCCATTGGAGCAGGATCAAAACTGATTTGCATATGGCTGGATCCAAACTGAGATGGCATGAGATGCAAAATATTTATGGATTTGGATGCAGCCCCCAGTAATTACTAATGGCTGAGACTAATTCAAGCATTCAATCCATCACTGTTTGTATAATAAAAAATATTTTGCAGCACACTTCATAATTGAATCCCTCCTCCATGGGCAGCCCATCAACTCCTTTAAGACTGACTTGAACCTGTAGATCACTGTTGGTGAAGAAATAAATTTTCCTGGAAGATCTGGAATGTGTCCGAACTGTTCCCATTGGAGCAGGGTCAAGACTGATTTCCATATAGTTGGATCCAAACTGAGGTAGCATGGTGTGCAAATTAACAATGGACTGGCATGTGTCCCAAGTAATTACCAATGGCTGAGATTCATTCATAAAGGACTACTGTTGGACGGAATGCTGAACAATGTCAAACATTCTCTTCCAGTACAGAGATCTGGGCATAAATCCATTGTTGTTTTGCTCACCATGCCATTCCAGTTTGGATCCAGCCATATGCAAACCAGTCTTGACTCTGCTCCCTATGGAAACAGTCCAGCCCGAACTGCCAGGCCAGGTCCTCCCTGGACTGGAAACAAGCATCCTGGGACTGGTTTCGGGGTATCACCCCTCATCAGCCAGGCTACCTTGAGTCCAGTGACATGGTGAGCACGGGACTCATGCCTAGGCATACCCGTCCTACTTGGGGTGACAATTGCAAGAAGAACAATTGATGGACGGAATGCTGAACAATGTTAAACATTCACTCCCAGTACAGAGATCTGGGCCTAAATCCATTGTTTTTTTGCTCACCATGCCATTCCAGTTTGGATCCAGCCACATGCAAATCAATCTTGACCCTGCTTCCCATGGGAACAGTCCAGCCCGAACTGCCAGGCCAGGTCCTCCCTGGATCGGAAACAAGCATCCTAGGACCGTTTACGGGTTATCACCTCTCATCAGTCAGGATAGCTTGAATCCAGTGGCATGGCAGGCACGGGACCCACATCTGGGCATACCCATCTCACTTGGGGTGACAAATGCAAAGAGATTAATTGAAGCACTCCATCCATCACTTTTTGTAAACATTTTTAAGTGGCAGTGTTTATAATTGATTATTGGGAAAATAAAATGATGAATTAAAAGTCAGGAGTTCCTTAAAAGGATAGCGTCTACGTACAAATCAGGATTGCTGATTATGTTAATTTTGTTTTCACTTAACTAATTTTATTAGAGTTTTATCAAGAAGTTATACAAAAATGAGATGAACCATATTAAAAGTATATAACACAAATACACAACTTGCACATAAAAATACACTGAACGTATACAAAGATTAACGTAATTATCATTGAAAATGAGAACGAAATATTTAAAGCTAAAAGTTTTTTTTTTTAATTTTAAATTTTATTTAGACATTAATATAACACAATACAGTACAAATCTAAAAAAGAAACAAAAATAGGTAGGACATAAGTTTCATACTAACGTTAGAAATGGTAACATCACATGATTCCAAATCAGTAAATAACTTCACTGTAGCCAGAAAATAGGTAAAAGAAAGAAAAAGATAAAAGGAAAACAAACATGTGGGAAACAACAGCAATTTTCAGACTGAAGTTTGGATTTAAAATGAAAATTAAGATCTCAGAGGGAACCATAACAAAACATATATAATAAAGTGACAGTGCAACGTTAATCCCATTGAAGACTAGACCAGATCCGATTGAATTTAAGCCAACAGCGGGGCCCTCTGGCCATAGCCAAAGCAAGTCCCATCACATACACCTGTCTAAGTAAGACCCAAGCTTCATTAACATTTGGGCTGATATTATTGATCTAGGCTCTAGCAATACATATACGGGCACATGATATAATGATAGTAGCTAGCAGACTCTCATAACTAGCTACTTCACATTTAATCCCCAAGAATATTTCCTTTTCAGTAAGCTGTAAGTTTCGTCCAAGGTGTAAGGTGAGAATACTGGAGACCTCACTCCAGAATCTATTAAGCCTAGGACAGTCAATAAACATGTGCCTTAAGTCTGCAGCAAAAAGTTTACATTTTGGGCAGAATGACTTAACGGAAAGTCGAGATGTCGCCGATCTGGAGATAATCGCCGGCGTGTAATACAGCATAAAGACTGTCCAGTGCTGTTGTAATTTCAGATTGACAGAGGTTACTACTAGATCTAATGTGCCTATTGACTCCTGTACTTCCTCAACCGTTACGGCGGCTTTAAGGACCCGACTTAGTTTAGTAGCTATCTGTAAGCTGTCATCACTAGCTGCTGCAAGAAATTTCTGGTAGGCTGCACCAATAGTACATCGGCTAGAGCTCATATATATTCCAGACAATATGTCCGACGGGTTTGGCATTACTAATAGCCTTTGACCCCGTATAAAAAAGTCCCTTATTTGTAAATATTTAAAAAAGGTACTTTGCGGAAGCCCAAACTCATCTTTTAATGCAACGAAGGATCGAAACCCCCGTCCATCATACAGTTGTGCTACTCTGTTAATGACCCTACGTTGCCAGCCTCTTCCGATAGGATCTTGAAATATATCGGGCAACACGGGGTTGCCCCATAGCACTGTATATTGATGCAGCGAAGGCAAAGAGTATTTCTTACAAATATCTTGTCAGATCCTAGTGATGTCTTTAACTACCTTAAACCTGACATGCTTAAAGTAATTGGGATCAGAAGTCTTGCATGACGTGAACCCGACAGACGGTCCGCAGGCTAGCTGATAAGACAACAAAGCCGGGCCAGCATCCAGCCCGTTAAGCAAGCCCCAGATCCGACCAACAAATGCAGCCCAGTAGTAAAGCCTAAAGTCTGGGAGCTTAAAACCCCCTTGTGTATAGGGTTTTTTAATAAGCCTAAGAGCCCTCCTGGCATGTCTGTACCTCCAAATGAAGCTGCCTATGACACTGTCTAAGCGCTTAAAAAAAGACCATGGGACCCGCAGAGGTATTGAAGGATATAAATATAAGAATTTAGGAAGGATATTCATTCTTATTATGTTGCACCTCCCATATATACTGAGAGGGAGCCGATGCCAACTGCTCAATTGAGCCGATACTATTTTAAGAAGCGGCTCGTAGTTCAAAGATATGATGTCATCAACTTGGCTACTGAGACATACGCCTAGATAAGTAGCTGTTTTTGTAAACCCATAATGCGGGAGGCAGAGTTTCAGGTTTGAAATTTTGTATTGTCTTAGCTAAATTTAGCTTGTAGCCGGAAAAAGAGCCAAAACGCTCGGCCTCTCGCGTGATATCAGCTATAGCGTCTCCTGGGTTGGCAGAGAAGACGGCGATATCATCTGCGTACGCCGTTACCTTAAGTTCCACACCATTAAGACACACTGGGGAGATCCCTCCATTCTGCAACAAATGCCTTATAAAAGGCTCAATGTAAAGGGCAAATAATAGAGGGAAGAGTGGGCAACTCTGCTGTGTACCCCTTTGAACAGCGAAGAGGGCGGATGTCATGCCATTCAGCTTAATTGTTGCTACCAGGTTTTTATACAGTTTCTACACAAAGGAAATAATCCTATAACCAAGGCCAAATGTTGACATGGTACGCCAGAGTGCTTCCCAGGCAACTCTGTCAAACGCCTTTTCCGCGTCAAGCATAACCATCCACATCTGTTTGTTGAGTTTGCCGGAGACATCAAAGGCGGCAACAGCTGTGTTGATATGAGCCGTCGTGTCTCTGCCAGGGACAAAGCCATGCTGCTGCTCCAAAACTAACTGATGGATAAGAGGAGCCAGGCGTGAAACCAGGATTTTAGAAAAAAAATTGGCGTCAGCATTAATTAGGGATATTGGATGATAAGAGCCTCTATCATCAATTGGTTTCCCCTTCTTAGGGAATGCCACGATATTAGTAGTACTCCATGAGGCAGGAGCATCACCCCCATTAGTAATACCAATACTCAACTGCGTGAAGACAGGTGCTAAAATATCCCTTTGTTTTGTAAAATTTGAGCGGGATAGTATTCTCGCCAACCGCCGTCCCTGAAGGTAGAGACTTAATTGCTTCCTCGACCTCAACTAGCTCTATCTCTTTTTGTAATCCTATGGAGTCCAGAGGGTAGAGATGAGGCAAATGACTCTCTTTCAAGTACTCAAGAAAAGTGTGTTTATTAAATGAGGCTGACTCACAATATAGGTTGGTATAAAATAGTCTAAACTGTTCGACTATGTCCGGTGGCTGAGTATAAGACAGGCCGCCATCTCCTTTAATCAGTTTAATGTTTGATCTAGCCTTCTGGTCGGGGATCTGAATAGCCAGCAGGCGCCCTACCCTCTCTCCGTATTTGAACTGCAAGGTTTTATGCTTGTGATAATTGGTGGCAACTTTATCTATTAGCCTTCTGTTGAGTTTGGATCGGACTTCTAGGAGCCGAAGATATATTAGCTGCTCCGTTGGATCCCTTGCTACAATTGTCCTTGCGTGCTGGCATTCCAAGTCTAAGTAGTCAAGACGATCCTGTTCTGCCTCCTGGGTTGCCCGCCGATTTTGTGCTAAGATGAACTGGAGAGTAGCCCCTCTGACAAAGGCTTTCATGCAATCCCATACCGTTGAGATAGAAGCAGTACCCAAATTGTTACTTAAGTATTCCCTCAATGCTCTTCTAATGTGTGCCTTGATACTCAGGATTGCAAAATAAGTGTCTAGGAAATGAAAAAACCTGAGGAACCTCTCTGGCCCGAGCTGTTTCTGCAGGGTTAGCATTACTGGATTATGGTCAGATGTAATTTTGGGACAGACCTCTATATGTGAGTTTTCCAATAATGACCTCTTAATAAAAATCATGTCAATACGGTAGTACTGTTTGTGTGGGTGAGAGTAGAACGTATACCCTGGCATCGTTGGAAACAGTGTCCTCCAGGCATCATCAAGCTGATGTATATGCAGTAGTTCCAGCATAGCTGCCCTAGTGCTAACCATTCTGGCCCGTATTTTACTATTAGTAGTATCTATTTTATTATCCATAATACAGTTAAAGTCGCCCATGATAATCAAGTCCCCGGCCCACCCCAACAATTCAGAGCTTAAGTGGTCAAAGACATCAGGACAGTCTGTGATAGGCCATACACTACACAAATTGTAGCCTTATGCCCCGATATCAGCAGCTGAGCTATCGCCCATCTTCCCTTAATAACGGCTAATGTGCACTGAACAATGACCGCTAAATTGCTGGATTTTAGTTTAGCAACCCCACGGATAGAGACTACTTGTGAGGTACATATTAGTGTCTCAAATCCAAGTTGTCTCATCAGTGATCTATCCTTGTATGCAAGATGAGTCTCGGTTAAGCCAAGTAAATGTGGTTTGAATACGCGAAGTTCCTCCCCAATTAGTCGCTGCTTTCGAGCTTGATTCAGCCCCGCAACGTTCCAACACATAAGTTTTAAATCAGACATTGCATAGTTTTAATTCAGCCGCCTCCCACCTGATTCCGTCCTCTTGCGCCTTTTGTTCTGCTGTTACATTTCTAACTGTTGTTTGGCTACTTAACCCCCTCCAACCCCCACCCCCCCACCCCAACCCTCCGACAGCATGATGAGAAGCCGCTATCCGACAATCCCACCTGTGAGAAGTTGGCCTGGCATATGCTGTCCACTAATTATAGTGGGCACCTTGCACCAGTCCAAACAACCCCTTATTGGAGATAGGTTAAAGACAACCTTATTGAAAGCTATCCTAGTGGTAGCTATGGAGAGCAGCCTTCAGGCTAAGTCTTGAAGGAATGTAAAGCAGCTTGTTTTACCAGTCTATAATCTCTTGAGTGACCAAATGAAAGAGCACCACACCAGGTATATATTCAAAATATATGTATTTATTGCTAAACACACCCCTCTAGTCTCTTTATGAGGCTAGAGTTCAAAGTACACAAGTTATAAGTTATTTAAACACAGTAATAGCACAAATACACGTTTGGGCCCTAGGGGCGTACCAAACCATATACCAATAAAGTGGTATAAGAACCACGACTGAACTAGACACTAGGCCTAGAGCCTCTAGAAGTGCTTGGACCACAAGGAACCACCCAAGGTAGTGACACAGGGGACCCACGGAGGACGCGTGCAGTGTAAATACACAACCGCGAGACGCCGTTAACTTCTATGGAGAAAGTCGCGATCAGGAAATTAAAGAAAAGTGACACTTAAAGGAGGACTTGGAGCAAACCCTTTGAGAACTAGGTCGTTCTAGAGTCTCTACCCACGGGAGCACCGGAGTACTCGTGTTACCTCACCCAGGAAGCCGGGTGCATAGGTGCCTTTCGGGGTCGGGTTTCGTCGTCGATTTGAATGGCGATCTGCTGCAAAGTGCTGCTGGCGACCAAGTGGAAAGTGTCCGGGTGGATCCAAGAGTGGATCGGAGATCTGAAGAACCTGAAAGCAGAGGGGACAGAGTCTGGGTCACTAGCCAGTGACCAGGAAGGCGATGAGCGGATGCCCACCGATGTCGAGTGCTTCAGGTAGGTTGACGGTCGTCTTGACTCTTCAGCCACGAGGCCCAGGAGGCGTTGTCGGCAACCAGGAGCAGGATTCGGGCTGGTACACGATGTCTGTCGAGTGCTGAGGTGTCGGCGACCGGATTGGACCCAACAAGCTTTGGCAACGGCAAGTCTTGATGTAGATGAAGAATGACGATGATGCAGACCAGCAAGGTCTGAGGAACTCACCCAGCAAAGGTAAGTGAGGGCAAGCCTGGAGCAACCAGGGAGCCCAAGAAGAAAAGGATTGGCCTTCGTGAAGGGCTACTAGCCAACGGGCTAGCGACCGCGAAGGAGCCTCGAGACGGTGCACGTGGAGCTGGCTCACAGGACACTCGTGGAGTGGAGGCCAGTGATCTTCGGTGCAGTTGGTGCTGGAGGCTAGGGCTACTCGGAGCCCAAAGCACGACTTCGTGGGAGACCCAGAAGAGGATGCACTAGCAAATGCGTGCGGTGTCCAGGGGTCACGGTTCCACGTTACCCACGACAGCTACGGGCCTCAGCTTTGCTGGGGACTCAGGGCAGCCTCGGGAAGTCTGGAAATCTACCTCTGGTGATGCAAAGACTTCGGCGTCCAACGGGAGCTTAGGCGATGCAGACCGGACAATTGCTTCTTTGGTGCCTGCCAAGCAGGGAGTCACTCCTTGACCCCAAGGGAGATTCTTCTGTCCTCTAGTCTTGAGTAGAGCGTCGAAGGTCCAGGATTCTGTGTCAGAGTTTCGTCCAGGGATAACCTAAAGTCCTAAGGACTGGGTTCCTATACTTATACCAAGTTTAGGGGTTGGACTACTCTGTGGCCCCACCTATGGGTGGGTCAGGGCAGAGGGTGGCTACACCCCTTTCCTTTGTCCAGTTCACGCCAAAGCAGGGGCTGCAAGCCCCTGATCCGGTTTGAACTGGGGTATGCATAGGGACACCAAGTGTGCCCCCAGTGCAGGACTTCAAAGCACCCGAAAGTGATCCCGCCCAGCCCCAATACACACTATCCTGTCTGGGGAGGTGGTCACACCTCCTGGGACAGGAAACCTATTGTCCAGGCCTCCCCTGCCGGAGTTTCGTCCAGCAGCAGGAGGCCAGACTTGTGTCTGTGGCAGCAGCATCCATTTTGTGATGCCAGGGCTTTAGAAAGAAGTTACCGGCCAGGCCAGGGTTAACATGTCTCTCCCTCTAGAAGGGTGGAATGCTACCCCCGCTGCCAGAATTGGCGGGGGTAGTATTCCAAGATGTTTGACACCAAACACAACATGTTTCGGTGCAGCCATTCCAAAGTTAGCATTTAACGCGAGGTTATAATGCGCTTAAGAGTATATGGTCAGGCTGCACTACAAACAGCATCAGAGAAGGGTCTCCGAATGCTGCAGAGGGCCCTGCTCATGCAGGGCACCCTCTCACATAGGAACCACGCACTCTGCCTTCAGGATTGATAAGGCCTGCCATAGGAGTGACTTATAGGTTTATATGTGTGTAGGTATATAGTGATATAGGTAACCTATATCACAGTAAGAAGTGCATGCACCACCTTACCCAGGCTGCAGTAGCAGACCTGTGGTGTCAGTTTGGATGGCCTTCCAGGGGTGGCATAATACATGCTGCAGCCCCTGGTAGGCCTCTGAGGTACCTATGCCCTGGGTACATAGTATACCATATACTAGGGACTTATAAGGGCACTCCAGATTCCAATCAGAGATGTGCCTAAGGCACATGGAAACCATTTTACAGAGAAAGCAGATAGACTGGGGTCCTGAATAGCAGGATCCCAGTCCAACTAAGTCATAAACCAGCAAAACACCATAAAAAAAGTGGGGGCAACCATATAGTCAGATTCCACCTTCCTACATAACCCCCCCCCCAAACGAAAGGAGATAAGGCTAACCTTGGCCAGTTGAGCCTTCATTGACTAAGTGGCCATATAAGGAAGCACCTGCACTAGCATGGTTGCCCCCTGTCTTATGGTCCACTAAGCAATCCCTCACCCTAAGGGTATGAGAGGGTCTCCACCATGGGGAATCACTACCTGTGGTGTGCTTAGGTAAAGTACAAAGCTGGTGAGGTGTCTGAGTAGGGAAGTGAGGCCCTAGGAATGTTGGTCTCAGCTTCCTCAGATCACTGGTCACCATGTATGCCTGTCTTTCCATGACTGGGTTGCACTTTGCTCTAAGTGTCAACCTTTGGCTGCCTACAGCTGGGGGTTGGGTCCCTTTGGATGGAACACTGGAGGGACATGGCAGGTTTGGAATCTTCTGGTCCCAGGTTTGCCCTTGCCTACCAGAGTCCTTCTGGGGTGGTCCCTACATAAAGGTATGGGGGATCCCTCAGTGTGTAGAGGAGTTTTCACCTGGCTAGGGCTACTAGCCTGGGTGCCCCTAATCTGCTGATGGGGGGTTCCTCTGGACAGGGGGCCCTGGGGGGTCCACTGACCTCCCTGACCTCTGCAGCCCTGGGCTGACTGAGGCAGGGTAGAGAGGGGCAGGTTACCTGCTCCAGACTGGGTACCACCTTGGAAGGGTCCTCTGCCATCAGGGGGCGGCCAGGCCAGGCCTGACTACCTCTGTGGCAGTTCCTTCACTAGGGGTAGGGTCAGTTCCCTGAGGAGGCTGACCCTTACCTGCTGTCTGGGGGAAGAAGACTTTTCTTCAACCCTTGTGCTCTCTGTTGGGGGAGAGGGGCCATTCTTTCAGGCTCCATCTCTCCAAATTCTTGGGCTGGGGCTGTGGCCATCACAGCCCCACTAACCTTACAGGGACACCCAACATCCTGAGATGGGTTTGGTGTTCAACTTCAGCCCAGGCTGAAATTTCCAGATCATTGCCCATCAGGCAATCTACAGGTAAGGTTGGGGACACTGCCACTCTTTTTGGGCCTGTGACCCCCTCCCAGCTGAGATTGACTATGGCCATGGGGTGATCTGTTCTGACACCATCAATGTTGGTCACCTGGTATTTAAACTCAGGTAAAAGCTGGTGAGGGGGACTAGTTTCCCTGCCACCATGGTGACACTAGCCCCTGTGTCCCTAAATGCCACAGCTTTCTGACCATTAATTATTGGCTCCAATCTGTACCTGCCCAATGCTGTGGGACCCATGGTAAAGGTGGCAAATCCTATACCACCATCAGAGTCAGAGGAGTCTGTTGAGGGGTCCCTGTCTAAACTAGGGCCCACCTCTGTTCCTCTTGCAAAAGCACCTAGCTTTTTGGGTGCACTACTCCCAACTGGAGGATTACTACTGGTAGTACCAGGAGGGGTGGTAGTAGTTGTGGGAGGAACATTTTCTTTATTGCCAATCCTGGGGCAACTGGGATCAGTTTTCCAGTGCCCAGGCTTTTTACAGACATGGCAATATGGTTTCTTTTCAGGAGAAGAAGGAGTTTGGGACCCACCCCCAGAAGAGGAATTTTGGGGCCCTGTAGGGACTTATCCTTAGATTTATCCCCACCTTTCTCTTGGGACTTAGTAGAATCTTTCTTCTGGTCACCACCCTGATTTTTAGTTTTTACTCTGGTTCTGACCCATTTGTCTGCCTTCTTTCCCAATTCTTGGGGAGAGGTCAGATCAGAGTCCACCAGATACTGGTGCAAAAGCTGGTTTTGACAATTATTAAGGATCTGCTCCCTCATAATCAAATTGTACAATCCTAAAAAGTCCTGCACTTTGTTGCCATGTATCCAACCTTCCAGAGCCTTAGTAGCACAATCTACAAAGTCAACCCAGTCTTGAGTCTGAGCTTTTGGGTGTCTCTGAACTTCAACCTATACTGTTCAGTGGTTAGGCCAAACCCATCTATCAGAGCACTCTTCAAGACTGTGTAATTGTCAGCATCCTCTTCTCTTACAGTGAGGAGCTTGTCTCTACCTTTGTCTGCAAAGGAGAGCCACAAGATTGCTGCCCACTGCTTCTGGGGGACCCTCTGAACTTTACAGGCCCTCTCCAGTGCAGTTATCCATTTGTGGATGTCATCCCCACTCTGGTAGGGAGGGACAATCTTGTTTAGGTTTCTATGGTCATAAGACCTTTCCCTATCTTTAGGGATATTGCTGCCACCATGGGACTCTAGTCCCAACTTTTCTCTCTTTGTAGAGATCTAGGGACTCCCTGTCTATAGCCAGTTGCTGTTTTCTGAGTTCAAGCTGAGCTTCCTCATATTGAATCAGCCTCTTTCTCCTCTCATGAGAGGATTCCCTCCTATGAGAGGAGACAGAGGTCCCTATTGAGGTGCCAGAGTGGTTAGACTCCTGAGAAGGAGACCTAGACCTTCTGGGCACACTCACAATCCTTCCTGGGGGACAAAGTGGAGGTCACCCTGAGCCTCCTCCTCATCCACAGGAGGAATTGGGTTATCCAGGTCAGGGTCATTGTCACCCTCCTGGTCAGTTCCAGAGGGGGCTGGGGATGTTGCTACCCCTGGCCCCATCCTCATCTTCTGCCCCACCCTCTGCTCCTACCCCTTCAGTCCCTAAGGGCCTGCTGAGATCATAAGCCTCCAACATCTCTCTAAGATGTTGGGTGGTGGGACTTTGGCCTGTCTTCAGTTTCCTCAAGTTACATAATGCTCTCATTTCCAAGAATGGGAGGGTATCATACTTGGAGGGAAGAAGCCCAGGGGCTTCTGGCAAGGACTCACTGGGTCCTGGCTTTGCAGACATCACTAGTGAGGTGTGGTGTATGCACTACCTACTCTAGTGTGGCCTACTAAACTCTCTTGAGTTGTAGAAAGGGTGTGCTATCCCTTAACACACAACTCTAAGTTCAGTAGAACTTACTGTATTCTAAGCTTAATTTATATGTACCTTAGGTACCTTTAGTGGTTTTCAGTTGATCAATTCAATTGAGATTATCTGGTAAAACAATAGCAAGCTGGAATCCCACACGCTGCACACCAATGTGAGAAGTTGGCCTGGCATATGCTGTCCACTAATTATAGTGGGCACCTTGCACCAGTCCAAACAACCCCTTATTGGAGATAGGTTAAAGACAACCTTATTGAAAGCTATCCTAGTGGTAGCTATGGAGAGCAGCCTTCAGGCTAAGTCTTGAAGGAATGTAAAGCAGCTTGTTTTACCAGTCTATAATCTCTTGAGTGACCAAATGAAAGAGCACCACACCAGGTATATATTCAAAATATATGTATTTATTGCTAAACACACCCCTCTAGTCTCTTTATGAGGCTAGAGTTCGAAGTACACAAGTTATAAGTTATTTAAACACAGTAATAGCACAAATACACGTTTGGGCCCTAGGGGCGTACCAAACCATATACCAATAAAGTGGTATAAGAACCACGACTGAACTAGACACTAGGCCTAGAGCCTCTAGAAGTGCTTGGACCACAAGGAACCACCCAAGGTAGTGACACAGGGGTCCCACGGGGGACGCGTGCAGTGTAAATACACAACCGCGAGACGCCGTTAACTTCTATGGAGAAAGTCGCGATCAGGAAATTAAAGAAAAGTGACACTTAAAGGAGGACTTGGAGCAAACCCTTTGAGAACTAGGTCGTTCTAGAGTCTCTACCCACGGGAGCACCGGAGTACTCGTGTTACCTCACCCAGGGAAGCCGGGTGCATAGGTGCCTTTCGGGGTCGGGTTTCGTCGTCGATTTGAATGGCGATCTGCTGCAAAGTGCTGCTGGCGACCAAGTGGAAAGTGTCCGGGTGGATCCAAGAGTGGATCGGAGATCTGAAGAACCTGAAAGCAGAGGGGACAGAGTCTGGGTCACTAGCCAGTGACCAGGAAGGCGATGAGCGGATGCCCACCGATGTCGAGTGCTTCAGGTAGGTTGATGGTCGTCTTGACTCTTCAGCCACGAGGTCCAGGAGGCGTTGTCGGCAACCAGGAGCAGGATTCGGGCTGGTACACAATGTCTGTCGAGTGCTGAGGTGTCGGCGACCGATTGGACCCAACAAGCCTTGGCAACGGCAAGTCTCGATGTAGATGAAGAATGACGATGATGCAGACCAGCAAGGTCTGAGGAACTCACCCAGCAAGGGTAAGTGAGGGCAAGCCTGGAGCAACCAGGGAGCCCAAGAAGAAAAGGATTGGCCTTCGTGAAGGGCTACTAGCCAACGGGCTAGCGACCGCGAAGGAGCCTCGAGACAGTCGCACGTGGAGCTGGCTCACAGGACACTCGTAGAGTGGAGGCCAGTGATCTTCGGTGCAGTTGGTGCTGGAGGCTAGGGCTACTCGGAGCCCAAAGCACGACTTCGTGGGAGACCCAGAAGAGGATGCACTAGCAAATGCGTGCGGTGTCCAGGGGTCACGGTTCCACGTTACCCACGACAGCTACGGGCCTCAGCTTTGCTGGGGACTCAGGGCAGCCTCAGGGAAGTCTGGAAATCTACCTCTGGTGATGCAAAGACTTCGGCGTCCGGCGGGAGCTAAGGCGATGCAGACCGGACAATTGCTTCTTTGGTGCCTGCCAAGCAGGGGAGTCACTCCTTGACCCCAAGGGAGATTCTTCTGTCCTCTAGTCTTGAGTAGAGCATCGAAGGTCCAGGATTCTGTTTCAGAGTTTCGTCCAGGGATAATCTAAAGTCCTAAGGACTGGGTTCCTATACTTATACCAAGTTTAGGGGTTGGACTACTCTGTGGCCCCACCTATGGGTGGGTCAGGGCAGAGGGTGGCTACACCCCTTTCCCTTTGTCCAGTTCGCGCCAAAGCAGGGGCTGCAAGCCCTGATCCGGTTTGAACTGGGGTATGCACAGGGACACCAAGTGTGCCCCCAGTGCAGGACTTCAAAGCACCCGAAAGTGCTCCCGCCCAGCCCCAATACACACTATCCTGTCTGGGAGGTGGTCACACCTCCCTGGGACAGGAAACCTATTGTCCAGGCCTCCCCTGCCGGAGTTTCGTCCAGCAGCAGGAGGCCAGACTTGTGTCTGTGGCAGCAGCATCCATTTTGTGATGCCAGGGCTTTAGAAAGAAGTTACCGGCCAGGCCAGGGTTAACATGTCTCTCCCTCTAGAACGGTGGAATGCTACCCCCGCCGCCAGAATTGGTGGGGGGGTAGTATTCCAAGATGTTTGACACCAAACACAACATGTTTCGGTGCAGCCATTCCAAAGTTAGCATTTAACGCGAGGTTATAATGCGCTTAAGAGTATATGGTCAGGCTGCACTACAAACAGCATCAGAGAAGGGTCTCCGAACGCTGCAGAGGGGCCCTGCTCATGCAGGGGCACCCTCTCACATAGGAACCACGCACTCTGCCTTCAGGATTGATAAGGCCTGCCATAGGAGTGACTTATAGGTTTATATGTGTGTATGTATATAGTGATATAGGTAACCTATATCACAGTAAGGGGTGCATGCACCACCTTACCCAGGCTGCAGTAGCAGACCTGTGGTGTCAGTTTTGATGGCCTTCCAGGGCTGGCATAATACATGCTGCAGCCCCTGGTAGGCCTCTGAGGTACCTATGCCCTGGGTACATAGTATACCATATACTAGGGACTTATAAGGGCACTCCAGATTCCAATCAGAGATGTGCCTAAGGCACATGGAAACCATTTTACAGAGAAAGCAGATAGACTGGGGTCCTGAATAGCAGGATCCCAGTCCAACTAAGTCATAAACCAGCAAAACACCATAAAAAAGTGGGGGCAACCATATAGTCAGATTCCACCTTCCTACACCACCCCCCACCCGACCCCTACTGGACCCACCCCCAGTACCTGCAGAAAGGAATCATCCCCTTCCTTGCTGTCGCTGACTGACAGCCTGAGGAGAGCATTCTCCCCACCCCCCGAGACGCGCAGCCCCCACCCTCCCTCTGTGTCCCCCACCAGTGTGTAAGAAAAAAAGAAGTGCCTAAAGTGAAAAAAGAAAAAATATTTGAGAGATATTTGAGAAAGTAGGACAATGAGAGAGAAAAATAAAAGAAAGCAGCTCCGTGCTCCTTTTAAATGCCTTCCCTTCTCTATGCATTTAGCCAGCAGATTCAGACTGCCATTTTGAGAGCGCTTGTCGAGCATCATGTTCAGTATAGAAAAAATGTGAGTGTCCGTTTTTAATGATCTTTAGGCGGGCTGGTTCCTGCAAAAAGACTTGTGAGCTGACTGCCTTGAAGGATCCATTAGCTGACGAAGCTTCCACCGCTTGTCCATTGTAGATTTACACAAGTCTGAACGCACAAACATAGAAATCGTATCTAGTTTGACAGGGGTGGAAGGACGGACTTTGACATAAATTGCTTGACGTAGCATAAAATTGCCCAGGAATACCAGAATTGGGCATGGGCGAGATGACTTGGCTTGATTCCCTTGTGGGATAGTGAGAGGTAGTCGATGCGCCCGTTGGACTTGTGAGTCCATAGCCCAATCCGCCAGATCTGGGAACGCTTGCTGAAATAGATTAACAATGTACACCCGTGGGTCAGAACCTTCCCTCCCTTCTGGTATACCGAAGATCCTTAGATTATGTCGCCGTTGGCGATTTTCAAGATCCTCAACTTTAGCCTGTAGGAATGCCATCTGAGTCTCACAAGTTTTAGCTACTCTTGAGGTGAAGGTGTTGACTTCTTCGACTGCTGCAACCCGCTCTTGCAAATCTGCAACTTCAGAGGACAGTGAGGAGACCTTAATGGTGACATCTGTCAATGCCTGCTTAATCTCCCTGCTATCAGCTGTAGCTTGGAGGTAGTACTCTTGAGCCTTGTCTCTGGATAAATAGTGCCTGCAAGATTGTAGACAGGGAGGGCTCATCATGCTCGAGAGATTGCACCAGTAGATGGCCCTTCCATAGGATCGATATGCTCCGTTGATGTAGGAGGGGCGGATGCAAAGCCAGGTGCTTCTGGATCTCTGCCCGGGTTCCCCTCAGAGCTGCCCGGTTGAGCCACTAGCAAGGCCGCAGTGTTCAGGCGAGAGTGAGAAAATGATAATGGGTCTCCCCCCTCAACTGCCGCAGATGCCGAAGATGCCGCAGCCTCCATATTGCCAGAGTTAGAGAGTCGAGAGATGATGGCTTTGACCTTTCCATTTGACGCCACCCATTTGCGTAGAGGACTAAAGCCAGGACCAGCCTTGGTGCCACTCGGGGCAGCGCCCTTGAGTCGCCCCACTGCTGTAGTAAGTGGGAGTTTAGTGCCGCTGCCGCCTTTGCCTCCTTTATCCCCTCTGGAGCTTTAGGGACCTTTCGTCTTTAAACACTTCTCCCCCGCCAGAGTGCGTACATTTAATATATTCGATTCTGGGATCTCGTCAGTCTCACCAGCCACATCAGTTGCATCCATCTGCTGAACCGTGGACTCCAACTGGGCACAAGCCCGAGTGTCTGAGAGAGGATTAGCAAGATGGATATGCCCAGAACCTGCAGTTGCCTCCGGCCCAAGATTGCTAATTGGTATACTCGATTGTAGTTGGCACTCCAAACCAGGAATAATGTCAGTTTGAGGACTAAGGTCCACATTATCGGGTATAGTTGTGCTTAGGCTGCTTGTACAAAACTGTGAGTGAGACTGTAATTGCATGGACAAACCAGATTGAATGGCAGACGGTACAGGAAAGCTACAACCGACTGATTCTGAACCAACAGGTTGCATTTGTTCTAAGTGATTCTCTCTTTCTTTCCCAATATCCGTAATTACTTCTATAGTGTTAGAATATGCTGAGGGGGAGCCATTCCCCTGCTGTCCGAAAGCTGAAAATGCTGTACTTGTAGCAGAATAAGCCAGGGGGTCGCCCTTTTCCTCCCAGCCTTCCTGCACTGCAGAGATCAGAGCATCGGCCTTCTCAAAGCCCGGAATGGATGTTTCTGAGCCGCAGGACCGGAGCAACCCGCCGGCCTTGCCTGAGCGTAGTAGACGGAGAATCGGCTTTCCGAGCTGGGAAGAGGCTGCTGCATTCGAGACTGCAGCTGGGTCCCTTGCAGTCTCGCTACTGGCTTCAACACTCCCCCTAACCAGAAGGGAGCTCCCACACCCGGAGCTTGTTGCTGCCGCTGTCGTTGCCGCTACTGACTCCCCGATGCGTCTGCGTCCTTTCGAGGCAGCGGGTCGTTGTGGAGCCATTACTTTGCGAGTGTTACCTCGGTCCGCCTGCAACCGAGGACCCGGAGAGTGGACCTCTGAGAGGGAAAGGGGAGTGACTCGATCTGGTGCCACCGCACTGCTCTGCTCGTGTAGATGAAGTTGCGGACGGCTGTCGAGCCAAGCCGGCACATCAGGATATCGGGATTTTCAAGGTACCCGCAGTAGCCCGGTTAGCTGACACTCCGTAATTTATCCGTGCACTAGGAGCATCGTTAGTAGCAAGGTTAGACCCCCCTCACTGTGCCGAGTAATTTCACGCTCGAAAAATAACCATGGAGGATCGGGTAGAGCCAGGGGCTGTGATGTCAGCAGGAGAGGTCAGCGGGAGGCGCCCTCCAGAGCTTGACTCAATCCGCCATCTTCCTTCCCCATCCATACGGATTTAAAGCTAAAATTATAAGAAATATATGACAAAATCTTAAACCCTGGTGATTATATGTAATATGGAAACGACTACAGAAGTAAATCATATATTTAAAAAAATTAATTAGCTTAGGTTTATCCTATGTGGACGAACAATAGAGTACACTAACTTTGCAGAAGCACTCATAGATTGGACTGAAGCAAATCATTCGCCCAGGCCCTAATTCTGATGGATGTCAAAAGAACTTTCAAGCTGGTGGAATGGCCATTTTGCTAGGCATTGATGGAGCATTTTAGTATATCAGAACAACGTATACAGAGGGTTAAATCATTCGACGCAAGTGAGCATCATCGCTAACTCTGGAAGGTCAGAGCATATTAATATAGAAAGAGGAACTGGACACAGGTGTCCACTCTGGTCAATGCATTACGTGTTATTTATGGAACCATTTTTAGGATACTTTAGGAAGCCAAAATTCATTGCACCACTTATTATGGATGGTGACTCTAGATATCTAATGTTAGATGCAAATGATGCATTGGTTTGCACCAATAAGGGTGCACCCACAATACCTTTAATAATAGAGGCCATAACACAGTTTGCAAGAGTACTCAGATATAGGCTTAAGGTGTAAAAGACACACCTGGTTCAGAGGCCCTTACAATCACCAGCCACTCAAAATACCTAGGAGTAGTACTGATGAATATACATATGTTTTATATTGATATGTTTTACCCGACAATTGATAGGTAAAGATCAACTGCCATTATAAAAATTAAAAAAATAATTAAATATCCTAGCAAGAGAATAAATCTGACTCCATATCTACTACCTTCTTTTACTACTTTGAATGACCTTGCACTAATAAACATCACTCATGATCTTAAACATTTGTAAAGAGAATATGCTGGATGCTATTGTTGGTATAAACATTAATGTCTCTTTAAACATGTGTCTGCTGCCATACAGTCAGACCATTATCTAAGTGGCTTTTATGTTCATGAGTTTATAAACCCACTCTCGGCCTCCTCCACCGTCAAGAGTTTCTAATCAAATGCGTTCACAGAACAATAATCCCTCTTCCGTGGGTGTCATTTGACCAACTTACATGGACAGTTTACAAATCATCATGGACCCAGTAATGAGCTGTTTTAGACTCTAAGAGCCTCTCGTGCTTTAATATTCATTCCCTACAATTTAAATCACAGTCATATTCAGCTTATTGGTCTGATGTAGATCTTAAGCATCTGCACCATCATTTTCCCAGATTGAAAGCCAAAAGGAGGAGGCACAAATGACCAGAGGATGGAGTACAAGATGGAAAAGTTATCAAAACTTATAAAAAGCTCAAATTACAGCTAAAAAGCCTTATGTACAAATAAAGTATCTCCGAACCTCATCCGAACTCTGCATTGTTAAATCTGGTGCAAATTGCAGTTGCATCCTCCCACTGCTACCGCCAATTGCTCTCATGTTCGAGCTCTCTGAGGCTTTTAATTTCTTTTTTACTGAAAAAAAAAATCAAAAAAATATTTCTGCTATTTAGGGGATTGATAAACCTCCTACATTACAGTCTGCTGCTTAAAATCTATTTCCAACACCTCTGCTGATTTCTCTCTCCTCCTGTAGTAGTGCTGAAATGGACATGTTTCTTCGGTTACTTAAACCCACTAATGTACACATGCATCGAGCTGCTGATGAGGGCTGCCCCACAGTTTGGGCCTACTTGGAAACACTTATTAATCAGTAGTAAGTGTTTCCAGAGGAGTACCAAGAATGGTACTATTACCTCCTTGTTAAAAAAATTTAAATTAGACCCTACAACGCTTGCAAATTTTAGGCTTATCATCAACCAGATCATTAGGGCCAAGATTATATGAAGAAACTGGCTGGTCTCCTGCTTGAAAACATCTGGGCAATACCAACTGTCTATCAGTCTTACAATCAGTCTTTTGGCCTCGCCAGGGCACACAGAGAACACTACTGGGGTTTTGGTTGACAACCTGAGGTAGGCAGAAAAAAGGGTCTGGGGTGCCTCCTGGACATGCAGGCCTTTGTCAAAGGCCTTAAGCACTGCAAATCATCAACTGCTGGGTCAGGAATTCACCAAAGTGGCATATACCACTTATTACATGGTTAAGTCCTATCTATGCGTATTATTTTCTCTCATCGAATGTTACTCTTGGCCTGGGATGTCCTCAGGGATCCTTCCATCACCAGTTTTGTTCAATGTTTGTATGACTCCTCTGTTTCACTTGTTTGTCAATTCAAAAGTTAAAGTGCTGTCTTGCACGGATCACACATGACTGTACTTATAGTCCATAATATTCCAGCTCTCATTCATCCTCTCTAAGAATAACTAATTATAGTTCAACGATAGATGCACCAGAGTCCATCTCATCTGAGCAGTGCAAAACCTAAATTCATCTTTTTGTGTGGGAACCAGATGGGGAATAAGATCACCCAACTTCCTCTCTTGTTTTGGCAAAAGCCATCCTTAATTTCCATAGTGAAAACTTTGGAATTTGCCTTTGTAAGAAAGTAGGATCTGCTTTCATGGTCACCCCCACTTTTTGCTGGTGTCATTATTTTTTTTCTGACTAGTCTGACTGGGATCCTGCTAATCAGGACCCTAGTCTCTGTGCTTCTTCCCTAAATTGGACATGGTGAGTACTTAGGTACACCCCAGATTGGCTACTGGTGTACCCTTGTAAGTCCCTAGTATATGGTACTAAGGTACCCAGGGCATAGGTACACCAGGGGTTCCCCATAGGCTGAAGCATGTATTATGCCACCCATGGGAGACCACTCAAATTGTGACTACAGGCCTGCCATTGCAGCCTGTGTAAGCTGATGCTAGCACCACTTACGACAGATATAAGTTTCCTTATATCTGAAGTCACTGCACTTATAACCTATTAGTCACCCCTAAGGCAGGCCTTTCAATCCTGAAGGCAGAATGCTCAGTTATAAGTGTAAGGGTGCCCCTGCATGAGCAGGACACTCTTACAACCCACGGAGTCCATTCTCCCGGTTTGTAAGTGCATCAGCGATTACAATACATAGAGTGGCCATGCGTCATTGCGCAATGGCTAACTCTAAACTGGCTGTAACGAACCCTGTCGTGTTTGATATCAAACATGATGAGGTATGATTCCATACACTGTAAAGCTCCTCTTGGAGGCCCTCTGTGCTCTTGGTACCAGTCTTCTAGACCCAGACAGCAAACAATGGCTGCTGCCGACCAAAGACACGATTCTGCCCTCCTGCTGCTGAGTAAAGCTCAAGCAGGGGCAGGCAGAACAATAGGTTTCCTGTCACAGGGAGGTGTGACCACCTAATGTCACAGAAAAGAGACTAGGGAGTGAGCCTTCTCTTACTCCCCTCATAAGTACACCTAAACTCACAAAAGAGAAGGACTAAAAAAAAACAACAGAAGAGACTCTGCTTGAGGCAGTTTTGTCAGTGTCTCTGTTTAAGTTGAATTTGACAAGGATTTGTAAGGGGGGGGAAATATATAGAGAGGAAAATCAACAGATTTTTAAATACTGCCCTCACCCACTAGGCAAAAGAGGCCTATAATACAGAATGCCTGCGTCTTCTGAATGAGAGGAGAAATTATGCAATACTTGAGAATGATCCTACAGAGGACCTGAAGAGAAATCAGCATTCATGTAGAAGGAGCCATCTCTAATGGCTGGATCAGCCAAAAAGAGGCATCCTTCTTATGTAAACAGACACCGAAGGTCCCCTACTTTCCATACTTTGCCAAAAGTACACAAGCCTACCAGACCGCCTCCAGGGCGCCTCCATTGTTTCGGGGATAGACTCTGTGCTGGAACCCCTCTCGCCATTTTGTGATTTCTTTCTTCGCCCCATTGTGTAGAAAATGCCAGCGTACCTAAAGGATACCAGGGAAGTACCGAATTTAATCAAGGACATTGAATTTGATCCAGACACTGAGATCATGATTGGACTAGATATTGAGTCCCTGTATACGAACATCCCCCAAAGGGAAACATTAAGAGTTGTGGAGAACATCCTTTTTGCGGAAGACTGGAATTATAAAACACGAGATCCTTTATCATGTGCCTGGCGGAAATAGCACTGACCAAGAACTATTTCCAATATAAGGATACCTTTTATTTACAGGTCCATTGTACATCCATGGGGAGTTCTTTCGCTCCTAGCTTAGCATGCCTGTATGTCTCATTTTTCGAAGGAGAGAACATTTATACACGGATGAAACCATTCTTTAATCACATAAGAATTTGTAGAAGATACATCGACGATGTGATTGTGATTTGGAAGGGAGACAGGGCCACAGCAGAGGGATTTCTGGTATGGCTCAACAACAGAAATCCATATTTGTTTTTCACAGGACTTAGTGTATTGGGACAGGGTGGGGGCGCTTGGAGCACCACTAGACTGCTTTGAAGGGCACATTTGGTGCCCTCCTTGCATACTCCATTTGGAACCAGTTCAGGGAGCCGTTGGCTCCCGCTCTGGTGCCAAACTGGACAAAGGACATGGGAGTATCCTCCCCACTGTCCAGCCCCTCCTGTCGGAGGGACCCCTGATTCATCCCAACCCTTTCCTTAGGGTACTTAAGGGCTTACCTGTGGGTGGTTCCTTAGATTCGTTGTGGGACAAGATTCAGATCTGAAACCACTTCATCTTCAACCGTCTGGGTACTTTGGACTCCGCTGGACTTCACTTTGGGAACCGAGACTACAGCTGGGAAGACTCCTGCTGCTCCTGGTCTTGTTGTCCTGCCAGTCTTCTGCATTGTCTTTGCCTGTGCTCCATACAGGTTCTTCTACAGGCCTGTGGACATCCAAGACATCCGAAGGAATCTCCCTTGAAGTGAAGGATTCACTTCTGTGCATCTGCAGGCACCGCAATAAAGCTGACTGGTCTGCTGTTCCTGAGCTTTTACGGACTCCAAAAGGTTTAGCAACTCAGGTGGTGGTTCTGCAACTCCCTCGAGGCCTGCACTGTCTTCACAGCAAGTTTGAAGCCAGTATCCCTCGTCGGAACCACTGGAGCAGTACCCCTGTGCACAGCGTCGACTTGCTGTTGCCAAGGCTTGTTGACTCTCCTCACCAGAGATCTTCGGGCTCCAAGAAGCTCCAACCTCAAGCACATCTTGCAACCAAGATCTTCATCCACACTGCATCCTCTGCATCATGGGCCTTCATCCTTTGGTGAGCTGCTCGAGGTCCTCTTGCGACTTCTGTGCCTTCAGCCCATGGGTCCTCTTGAGGGTCATCTTTTGCTCCAGTGGGCTCCCCTGCTTGCTCGGGGACTGCTCTGACTTACCTGCTTGTGGTGAGTCACTTGTACCTTGCTGGTCCCGACAATGTATCTTTTTGGCATACTACATTTGTTGCCGTTGCCAAGGCTTGTTGGTACTCCCAACAGACACCGACCCCCTGGCTCTGGACATCCAACGTGGGACAGCCTGTGAACGGCTCCTGGTCTTCCACAGCCTTGCCTGGTCCACACAGCTGCAGCTCCAAGTCACCGTCAACTCTCCTGCATCTCCGACATCGGTGGGCATTCGTCTCCCATGCCTCCTGGTCACTCCTGAGTGGCATAGACTCTGTCCCCTCTGCTTGCAGGTACCTCTCATCTTGAATCCACCTTTGGGTTCCACCAGACTCTTTCACCTACTTCGCCAGCAGCATCTTCACTGAAGTCCTCCATTGTGGTCTATGGCGGTTTCCAAAGTCTCTTCGCACCTATGCACCCGACTTCCCTGGTGTAGGTATCCTGGTTCCCGGGGTATCCACGGGTGGGGTGACTCTCTAACCTTCCATCTTCCACTGGGTTTCTTCAGGGTCCTCTGGGAAGGGTCCTTCTTCTTAAAAACTGCAACCGCGACTTACTCATTGACTTGTATTGAGCACGCAGTCGTGTTCCCACTCTGCGCACGGCCTCCATGGGGTTCCTGGGTACTTGAGAAAGTTGGAGCCGTAAGGAGGTCCACAAACCAGGATGCACAGCAAATCAGTATGGACAGTCCAATAAAGTCATCCAAAATCTTATGTTTTATCTTCCTCAAACGGTTTTTTATTCTTTTTTATCCCAAATGTACTCCAATCTTTTGACAAAAATATTTCGGGTAATCTTGGTTCAACGAGTGCCCTTATGGGCTTTGCTCTTGGACACGACAGGTTCACAATCCGTATAATTCAATTTTAGATGGTATTTAGTCCACTAAGCCACCAGACGCTGCTTTTTCTAAGGCTATGTTACGCTTCATATCTATTGTGCTGAAATGTATAGCTGGCTTAAGTCCATCATTTACATTTGACTGAGTATAATTCAAGTGTAAGTCCAAACAGCTTTGTTCAATTATAGCCCTGACACCAAAGGTCTTGCATGTAATAACATATTTGTTATAGTGTTCCCAAAATGTTTGCATGCGTCATTGCATAAATACTCCAAGAACTTTGTGGCTCTTATAAATCCACTTCTACAGTTCCATTTTGCAAGAAATTAGCTAAATTCTGCAACGCATCTAATTACATGGCAATAACTGATTGGTTCTACTTATTATAAGGTGTCACTCGAATTGTACCACATAGGGCAAAGAAATGCCAAACATAAGCACACTGAACACAGGTAAATGCCACACAGTAGCAACCTGAACACTTGCCAGCTATGACAGGTACTCTCGGAGAAGAATTAGGAACTGCACTGTTTGTACCATAGCACTTATCCAGAGTGACAGTAAATCAACTACTGCCAGACAAGGAGCAAGCCTAGTTTTTGGCCTGAAACTACTAAAAAGCAGGTTTGTTTGATCTCTTACCTTCTTAGTGCCCACTCATCTGTTCGCTTTCAGCCCACTAACAACCAATGCTACCAGAGCCCGTTTTATACTGTAACTTGTTATTTTGGCTGCTATCTGTTTCATCAGAAAATAAACCATAGATCTCTCCCTCCTTTGGTTAAGCCTTGGTGATGTCCAGGTTGGGTGGCAGTAATACCATTGTGCTGGTCTCACTCATGCTACTTTGGGGTTGCTTGGTATTCGATGCCATTGCTCACTTGGTAGGTCTGCATTCTCGACACTGGCTTCACCAACACTTTTTGTTCTTAATTCATGTAAGTCTGCTTCAGCTGAAATGGTCATAGCTGTTGGATGCCTGTGTATTTGGCGAGCTACCGTTGAGTTTCTGGGAGACCCATTGCCGTGGTTCAGCGGCCAGGGCAGCTGACTTTGGAGCACAGGGCTCACGGTTCAATCCCCGGCTCCAGCGGCAGCTCAGCACCATGTGACTCTGGGCAATAGCTCACTTAGGGGCATATTAGCAAGACCGGCGATAAAATTATCGCCGTTTTAGCGGCAGGAAACTGCCGCTAAAGCGGCGATAATGGGCTTGCTAATATGCGTTATAGAAATCCAATAGAAGCCCAGGTTAGATGTGCAGGACATCTAACCTGGGCTTCTATTGGAATTCTATAACGGATATTAGCAAGCCCATTATCGCCGTTTTAGCGGCAGTTTCCTGCCGCTAAAACGGCGATAATTTTATCGCCGGTCTTGCTAATATGCCCCTTAATTTCCACGACGGCCCCCAGCGCCTTGAGACCCGTAAGGATGAGTAGTTCGCGCTTTACAAATACGGATTTATTGGTAGTAAATCGCTGGAGATTCCCATAGTCAGGCATTCAAGATACCCTGGTTGAGCCTTCGCCCCTTTTCTCTATGACAGCTGGCACTGCCTTCTTTGATTATTAAGCAAACACATGAAGGAGACATTTTCATCTTAATCATGACGATTTCTGCCTACCTCCCTTAGTCCTTTTTTTCGACTTATTTTTCATTTTTATTTGTATTATAGTATTTAATTAGGTATTTCAATATATTTTTGTTATTTTTTCCCTTTTTGTAAAAGATCCCTGCAAAACTTCAAGCATGGAATGCACTCTAAAAAATTTCTGGACTAGGCAATTTAAAAAAAAATCTTGTTGCCCACACGCATCATCTGTTTCACTTTAGGGACCTCTGTAAAAAGCTTCAGCCACTCACAAGTGGACTATGCAAGTGAATGTTTGTTTGTTTTATTACATATGTAGCAGAAAACCATAAAATAGATAAATTAAGCAACACCTTGTCCCCTCAGGAAGTTGTGCTGAAGTTTATTGACCCCACACAAAAACAATTTACTGCATGTAACTGAACCGTGGTCACTGAAAATACAGTATATAAATTGTGCTACAGTTGAGCGTGAACGACTGAGTATTTAGCTCCTCACTAGGAGAGCTACTAAATTGGCAATTTTTCATTCACCTGCAATAATTCCCTGCTCAATTCCAAATTTTACAGCTCGGAAAGGGGAAAATATGTGGTCTTTCCACACTATCAATTATTCCCGTCTGCATAACTTGGAATGAGGAGGTAAACCAACATTGGGAAAAAAGCTCATGGGCTATTGGTATTACCCCCAGGCGGCCTTACGGCATCCGAATACTGCGGCACTCATAATGTTGGCCATAGTATTTGAATACAATTATAAAAGCATGCCTTTTGGCTGATTTCTTGGACAAATCAGTAGGACTGTAAGGCTCGAGTGAAACGCTAAGAGTCAAGTCTGGCAGGGACTTTGCTCAGTTGGAACAGAGGCCTCTCCCTTGGACCAAGGCAACTGGTAAGCAACTGTCAGAGCCATTGACACCTACCTTGGAGGGTAATTACTCCAGCCTGTTGGAAATCTCAGGGCGGCTGTGTATTTCAAAATGTCTTCAAGGAAGGAAAGCCTGGGAGGTCTGCACAAGCTGTTCCTGAGCACTGTAACTTTTATTTAAAAAGGAAGAATTTGGAATTGCATAAATAGAGTTCTGACCAAGGCTACAGCTCTTTCCACGCCAGTTCTTGCCATAATTAAGTCATCTCGAACATAAAAAGGTCTTTGAAACATAAGACGACAAAGTTCATGTGAAGGAAAAACTGTGCAAGTGTGGTATCCCTGGAGAAGGCAAAGGCTGGCGTTAACAAAGATTTATTCTGTATTTTAAAGCCTGTTTAAATCCCACAGAACTTATACACATCCTGATTTCTGTTTTCACCACAAGGAGTTTTAATAAATTGGCAGGACATACACTTTAAAAAAAAAAAAATTGTGTCCAAGAAAACTCTAGTTGAATTGGCATTAGTACTATATTCAGTATTTAATTTAGTCAAAGGACAAGACCATGAAGTGTTTTCAGTGACTGGGTGGGAAAGAGCATTTTTTTGTGCCTTATGGACTGAGACTTGTGGAGCAGGGAGCACAGGAGAAGAGTGTGCAGAAGTGTCACACATTAAGACAGCACTATTCTAAGGGGAAATTGGCTTGTCCAGAGTCTGATTCACCCACTACGTGATTAGCTCCGGCTCTTCCACACCAACTACCCACTAGCACCTGGGAGTCTCAAGGAGGACTTTTACATTTTTCTGTAACATTTGTGAACATACTGTGGATATATGGGGTCAGATGTATTAAGAAAGCATTTTGCGATTCCCTAATTGCGAATCCTTATGATTCACAATTAGGAAAACGCAAAACAGCATGTATGAAAAGGGGGTGGAACACTTTCTGCGGTCCCGCAAATGATCTACCTCATGAATATTAATTAGGTAGGTTGCAATTTGCAACTCATTGGGAATCACAAAAATCACAGGGATGGTGGCCTGTTGAGGTCAGCAGACCACCTTGTCTGTGATTGCTTTTTGTAAAGCAGCCCTTTTTCCTTAAATGAAAACGGGATGGTTTACAAAAAGAAAAAGAAAACATTTCCCTTTCATCTTTTAAGGGTAGGCAGTGGTATGTGTGCAAGTTTGAAAAATACACAACTGCATTTTTCAAAGTGCCAAGTAGCGCACACATGCCGCATGTGTGCACTTTACATGTGCGCATAAATTTTACTTTATTTGGGGTGCTTCAGGGGGGCCTTAGGGCCCCGGGCACCCTTGGCTTTGCATTCACTAATTTGCAATTATGTAATCGCAAATCAGCTAATGCAAAACCATTCGCACCTATGGGCCTTTAGGAACAAATGGAGTAATATTACCTAATAGCGATTCGCTATTTACCGAATCGCTATTAGGTAATATTAAGGAATTGCAAAATCTTTGGCGATTCCTTACATACATAGCATTTTGCAATTAGCAAATAGCGATTTGGTTAAAATCGCTATTTGGTAATCGCAAAATGCTATTTTGACACATGTGGCCCTTTATTTTCAAAGAGTAACTTTTTAATCCGGTTTTATTTAGATTCATTAGCAGCTAGTCATCTTGATCAGATGAAGGGAGAAACGCACTGTAATGGACTTTTCTCACAATTGTTTTCTAAATTTCTTTAGCTGTTGGGGAACAGAGAGTGCAACTAACCAACAGAATAAATCTAAATCTGAATCGAAAGTAGAATTTATAGCGATAGGACAGACAATCGTAATACTTGTGCATCGCTTTTATCTCAGTTGCCTTCCATCATAGGCTGATCAAGAGTGGACCAAGTAAGGTTCAGGTATTTGCTGCACCCAGGACTGTATTTCACAATGTGAAGGTTAGGAATATCTTCCTTCCATAATATAAAATCCAGAATATCGAATACCATTACACCGTGATGGCAATTATATATAGTTGAGCATAGATTTACTATTTTAAAATTCACATTCACACAATTTGTATATCTTCAAGTTGCATAGATGTGGAGTTAAGAAGTATAGGTGTTGGTAGTCAATATTCCGAAGTTGAAAATTTGGCAGGCAGATGTATAAAACTTGATAATTTGGTGGAACACTCAAGTCCTGTAAATACTGTGGAATTGGTTAGGTATTTGCTAGGTGCGGTAAATACCCTGGGGCAGATTTACAAGCCCCTTGCGCCACTTTTGCGTCGCTTTTAACATGGGAAAAGTGATGCAAAAGTGGCGCAAGGGGCTTGTAAATCTGCCCCCCTGTATTCAGAGTTTTTCTCATGAACATGACGATTTACCTGCAGCATGGATGCTGGATTATGTACGTACTGAAATCTGTGCTTTTTTCTGGTGAATTTCAGAAGGTTTTACCTGCAAAAAGTTTTGAGGGGAGAATTGTGGGGGTGCTGTGTTTACTGCCAATCTGAGAATTGCAATTCCTGTGCCAACTGGAGTTTGTGCATGGATCTGCATTTCCTACTAGGCCCCTCCCCCATGGTTTCCCTTGGATACCAGATAAACAATGTGCTAAAGATCTCAAATTTCCAATCCTACTGAAAGTAGTATATTTTGTTTGTTTCTTTCTAAAGCCAGGATATTAGCGGCCAGCTCCTTTTTTTATTCTGATACTTTCAAAATATTACATCACAGTGGTTCCTGAACAAAAGTGGAAGTTTCACGGACGGCTCCATTAAATGACTTTCAAGTTTTTTTTAATTTTCATAAGCAAAACCCCAAAGCGAGATTTATTATTTTTTTTAAATAAAAAAGAAATGCCTCCTTGCCATTGGAGTTATCTCTCGTGGCAAGGGGGGAATTTTGCAGTTTTCACTGTCCCTTACCACCAGGGTTTTCCTGGCGGTGACAGGCAGTGAAAATTGACCTCTATGCCCACCCCTTGAAATTAGTTGGGTGGGCAGACAGGTCAACCTCCAATGGCCATTACTCTGTCGGGCCGTCGGAGGGGTTTAACCATGACAGAGATGTCTGCCGTCGTTACACCAAAGGTCCGCCCAGATTTATATCTCGGGGGCGGACTATTATGTCAAGCTAACATATACATTAGGACCTAACTCTTTGAGCATGAACTATGGCTAACTTAATGTGAACATCATTAACTATGGTCAACCTTAATGCAAAAATCACACTATGTGTATATGCATATGTAGTGCAGATTAGTATATGTTATGCAAAATGAAAAATGCTGACAGATTGTCACCATCTGTCAAGTCATATCATTGTAGCACCATCTTGTATTTGGCTAGTTCATTACTAAATCCACTGTGTCAGCCATCTTGGATTTAGCTTTGAGGTAATGCCAGGATGCCATACAGGCCGCACTTACCACTATTTGCTGTTCCTGCGTGGTGTGCTGCTATAAGGCTCATGAGCGTACACGTCTTGAGGAGCAGAAGAGGATACGAGAGTGTGCAAGGTGTGGCCACTGACTAGACAAAAACCTTATGTCTCAGAAAAATGCATTTAATGAAACACAAAAAGGACAACATGCCCCACAAGCCCACCAGACTCCACCATGACTTGCTGAAAGTGGTGACTATCTTGAAAGCATAGAGTATATGTTTCTCAAGTTCCATAGCGTCTTTGCTTAGCAATCATAATATATAGTTGCTGCAGCCCTGACTTCTTGTTGGAATCCTGTTATCTGTTCTTTCATGAAGTCAACAAAATACATCTTAGAACCAGAGAAGTTTCTGGCAAAGATTAGACTTGCACTTGTTTTCACAAGGAGTCATCCATAGAAGTTTCAAACTCTATACCACCTGTTTGTTTCACAAGGGTCATTGTTGTATTATGAACTCTATTGCACTGTGTACTTCACAAGAAACTAACCGTATTGTTTATGAACTGTTTGCAAACTTTAATGGAAGTGTATTAGCTCAGAACATCCATATGTCCAACTATAGGCATCAGATGCCCAGGTAAATCCTTCAGGCGCAGCCCCACTATGCCAAGATATACGCTCATTTAAGGGAATAGGTGGTAATGTCAGGGAATTTGAGGCTGAAACTTCATGTTATGCTGTACCTGGATGAAAGGGCCTTAATCTGGGCATTTGAGGTTGGAGAGGGAACTACAAGGTAGTACCTCAGCATAGGATCACTAGATGGGGAATATGCATGAATGTGCAACTCGCATAGGATGGCGGTATTTGGGATATGGGTTTTACCTGAAATACGATAGCTGTACCTGGGCATAATATGGCTGTGCATAGGCATATGAAGCTGTCCATGGGCATGTAAGAATACAGCTAACAAGCAATGGCTTATCTGGGGAGGTACGTAATGAAAGTGCCAAGGGATATGATGGTGTATCTCGACATAATAGGCTGTAACAAGCCTATGAATATATTTCTGGCATATGCTGTCTACACTATGACATGTAAGGCTGTAGTAAGTAGATTAGGCTATAACTAGTATATGATGCTATCTATACCTGAAGTACATTGGCTATATCTGGGCACATTAGGCTGTACTGGGTGCACCCAGATAAACAAGGCATGAGATGGCTATATCTGGGCATATTATAACTGTACCTGGGCAGCCTAGTGTTGTATGTGACTGGGCGTAGCCATACATTTCTATGATGGTTATATGATAGCACATAGCCATATGAGGCTTCCCCTCATATACTGTGGCAAAAGCGAGAAATGTGAGCCTCTACCTGGACATTTTGAGTGGTGCCTTGGCAGATGAGGCTTTCCCTTCACTCCTAATGTGTCTGAACATTTACAGTACCACCTGTCTGAAGATGAAGCTAACAATGCCTTTTTTCATTGTTTATTGCAGATTGATGGCTTTTCCGCTGCATGCAGCCGATACTTGCATCTCCAGGATTAGATTTGGCTTATTTTCTTTCCCCACTCAACACATGACTTTGGCCACTTCCTTTAAAATGAAGCTGCCTTCACAAGTGGTAGCTGGTGAGGTCACACATTTATCAGTAGAGGTAACAGACACGACTTTCCATGCCTTGTTCACTGATGCAGTGAGTATCCAACCCCTCATAATATCTGGGGTTCACATATGCCACCCCAAAGGCATATTTAGCCAGAAGTTCAAATCCAGATTTCCTGCACAGTGACCTACAACAGCTTGGACATTCAGCGTACCTCTGAGGACAGGGCTGAACTCATGGTGCTGATCTGAGGCTGTCAGATGTGTAGACTAGGGACTAAATTGTTCATATAAGGCAGATCACCTACATTGTAATCTTTATTTCTACAAACATTCGATTATGGTGAGCAAATTACTGTATGTCATGCAAAATGCCTCCCCAGCAAACTACTGCAGATTAGAGTTATGGATAAATGCTCTTCATGTGTCTGTGAATGTGTTTTCTACTACTTGACAGAAGGATACCATATTTACCTCTGTGGATAGCACAGAGGCTAGCTTTTTACAGAACAAAATTCTACTAAACCGAGTTGGTAAATGCATTGTGATCATGGCTGGCCTGAGACTGGATTATGTTAGCTAATGATTGACCTACCAATGGCTCACCAAGCCTGCTAGGTTTATATGTGTAAGAGAGAAATACTGCCCTCTATGGGGCACAACAGAATGATGCAGACTTTCCTGTGAGAGGAAAAAGAGGGGAACATTCCTATGCCTGAGCCAGCTGAGTAATACATTGGCAGCACATTTATCACAATGATCACAGAAATACTGCAAGTTAAATTGGCACCCGCAATATAAATTAAGATTTACAAGGTTAAACATCTCAACCGTTTGATGCCATGTGTGACGAAACACCCTTTTAAGTGTACAGGAAGGTTGCCAGATGGTCTACATTTTTTCCCCAAACAAATTCAACTTTTTAACTTTTCCTTTTTGCTCCATGACAGCAAAAAGACACGCTGTTTCATAAAACTGAGCTTTTTGGCCCTAAGTACAGCCAAGAATAGCTAAATTGGAGAGCACATACTGGCAAAGTCAAGCAGCTGTGACACACAACTGTAGCTGCACTAGTATATTGTGAGAAAAACAGGCCTTGTTTCCAATGTGCAATCGATTCCTAATGGAAGCTGGGCAGGAAGGGAGCCCGCTGCACCCCATTTTGTACTGCATTTTCACATTGAAGCAGGGACGAGGGACCCATTTTGGGTGCAGTTTTCAGCGTTGGCTGCCTGCCAGAGCATCATGCAATCACTAAAAGGATACTAAAAAGCAGCACAGAGAGAGGAGCTTTGTGAAGTTGTGTTCTTCCATTTATACCGTGCTTGTATTGCAGTGCCTGTTTAGTAAAGTGTTAATGCGCTTTGATAGAGGGGCACCGTTATTATAGGTTCACAGCCCACCCCCCGTAGAAACTACCCCTGCTTCTGACAGAGATAACCCATAAGTCCATGTGGTGCTACAACAGCGGGGCCGGGGAGCAATGCAATAAGAACACGTCATGCCGCGTGTACCAATCAGCAGTGGGGCAATGGGGCATGATGCCACCTTCTTTGATTAGAGCCAATGGCACTGGGAGAAGGGGAGCAGCTGGAGATCACAGAATACTAAATCTCCAAGTCACTCAAATAGGTACCGTGTTGACTGGTAAGGGGATTCCCTTCCTTCAAGATGGCCGCTACATCTATATTTAATGACGTGGTGGTACACATCTAATTATGCAGCAGACCAGTGCTTAATATGTAAAAGAAGAAGCGCCAGGGCCCATTTCATGAGGCCACCGCAGCTTGCACCACCAATTGTCCCTCCTGCACTGGCAATAGCAATTACTAACCATGAGACTTCTGCAAGGGTGACAGTTTGGACTATTCCAGGCTGCCCAATGCTATAAGAATGGCTTGGGCGACTGGTATTAGTCATTTTTAACGTATAAATAATTATTAAACAACTGATGTTGTGCTCATTTCAAGATTAGACAGACAGCTCCACCATGTGGTGGACTGTCATAAATACCGGTGCCGACAATTAAGTTCCGGTGCCGAGCACCGGAAACCATCCGCTCAAATTAAGCACTGCAGCAGACTTGTCTTCATTAAACTCCGCTCTCTTTTGTGCCTCATCAGCATGCATGTCAGAAGTTTTTGTGGGCCCCGGGTTGAAAATTTCACATGGGACCACATATAGCATGGGCACCTGTTTCTAATTGAAAACAATATCCACCAGGGAAAGGGAAAACGCCAGTAGCTCCAGCGTCTGGAACCATCTAACGTACAGCCTTGTTAGCTGTCTCATCATTACAAAAAATTAAATGCCATGGGACAACAGTGCCCTGGGGAACCCGACTTAGTGATGTAGGAGTCTAATTTGGCAGTGTAAGACAAAGGTTTTACAACTGACAGGGAGGCTTTGTGGTATTGAGTGGAACAGTGATATAAGAAGGGCTAGTGAGTCAGAGGCCAGACCACCTTTGGAGGGAGGTCTACAGTGATTTTTTGTGAGAGGGATAGAGATGTTGATGTTAGTAGAAAGAGAGATGTATGGTGGTATGGGTGCTAACAATTGAGTGATTAGTAATACTTTACTGTATTTCGGCCATAGGCCATAAAAGTATGGCAGTAAAACAAAGTGAAAATACAATTTGTTGACATCAAGCTACACATCGTTCATGGTGGGCTTACACTCAGTGAGTATAACATACAAGATTTTTTTTTATTTACATATCGGCCTAAGATCCTAGAACAAGAACAAAGCCATGGACAAAAACCTTATATGGTCCGCCATGCCTAATGGAAGAGTAAATGCTTGTTCTTGAGCCTATCATTTAATTGTGTTGTAAAAACCATGGTTTGCTGCCCACTTGATGGCCTTTTTTCAGTTAAAACCATTAAAAGTGCATTTATATATAAAAATCAATTAATAATACAATAAATTATATACAAAGTTTAGGTTAAAATGACCAGCATCCACAATACAGTACTTGGGAGGGAGGAATATATTGCTCACTCTATCATCACAGTTTCAGACCCATCTTGCTCCATGCAAATCGCTTTGCTAATAAATATTTGGAAATGGAAAAGTTTTTGTATGGTATTGTATTGTGTATCATCACTCTGAGGGGGCCTTGATGTTTCCTAAACCCTAACCTATTGCATAACAGGCGAATCCATTTCTTCCTTGCTCTAGCATATGCCGGGCAGAAGAACAGGATATGAGCGATGTCTTCAGTGTGGCCTAAGGTACATGAAGTGCAGGTTAATTCTCCATGTGTTTCCCATTTTGCAGTATAGCTCTTGATGTGGAGAGTTTCATATCGAAATTTCATGTACAACCTTCTTGCCAAGTGTGGCTGGATAATATCAAGAAACTCTTTGTGACATGGGTTTGGTTTGACATAAAGACATTGCGTTTTTAGTTTGCCTAGATTGGGATTGCAATGGAGTACATTTAGAACATGTCCCCAGTATATTTGTTTGAGGGTTTTCTTAGAACTTTGCACTAGATGTTGCAGTTCCATCCAGTAGGAGGGAAGGCCGAGTTCTATAAACCATTTCTTGATGTATCTAAGCCAAGAAAAGGTTAAGTGTCTATAAAGTTCTAAACTGTCTTTAATACACTCTCTATAATCCACCAACTGTAGGATTGTCCATATTCTAATCCAATAAAGCAGCGGGCGTTGTGTTGCAATATGCTCTATCCGCTTAATATTTAGGTCGTGGAACATCGGGTTAAGTGTTGTCAATGGTAGCCCCAATATCCTTCTCATAAACTTGTTCTCTCCAGATGTGAGTTGTTTAGTACTACCAGTGCCCCATAGTTCAGATCCGTATTAGGCAGCTGCTGTGTTTTGTGTTTATAAATCTCTAGCACTGGTGTAATTGGTTTACTCGTTGATAAATTATATTTATTGAGGATAGCCCCAGACCCCTGCGTAAGAACAATTGTGGAATGGTGTTTGTGGTTTCCACAACAGCTTTGAATCAAGTGTCATACCTAAATAAGTGAATTTTAGAATATGTTCTAGTTTTTGATCGCCCACCCTGATATTTCTCCTGAAGTTCTTGGGAGGATTTATGGCCATATATTTGGTTTTTCCAATATTTATTTTTAGACCTTTTTCCTTACAATATGTATTAAAATCATCCAATAAATTTTGGAGACCCTTGGGCATCTGCGAGATTAAGAAAGTGCAGGCTGCAAATAGTAACGCTGGAACCACATTCCTGCAAAGTTTAGGGGGGGCATTTTTGGATTTTTTAAGGCAGTTGACCACATCATTGATGTAGAGTGAGAACAGGGTGGGCGCGAGCACACATCCCTGTATCACTCCTCTGTCTATGAGAATTGGTTCAGTAAGCTCTCCATTCATATCCCAGCGGACTCTCGCATAGATGTGCTGGTCAACCTTACTATCTGATCTAAAATATCTGTGCATACACAGTCCCACAGTAGTCCTCTGGGTACAAGATCGAATGCTATGTATGTATGGCCCCCCTTTATCTTAGTGCATTTCCAGAGAATGCACAGGAGTCTAAATACTTGATCTACCATGCTTGTACGAGCTCTGAATCCAGCCTGGTATAAGGATAATATGTTATTATCATCTATCCATTTATTTAGCCTGTTCAAAAGCTGTCTAGCGTAGATTTTCTGTAATACATCAATTAAGCTGTGGGCCTATAGTTCTCTGGTTTTTGCATACTCCCTTTTTTATCAATAGGGACTATTTCGGCCCCTTCCATGAAATTGGGATTGGTGCTCCCGAAGCTATAGCGTTAGTGACCAGGTTGACATAAGGGGCCCTCACCTCTTTGTCATGCTTAAACTAGTCCCCTGGCAGTATGTCTAGTCCTGGGGTTTTTCCCTGCTTGATCGTGTCTATTGCTTGCGTTGTTTCTTCCAGGCTAAAATGGATTGCGTGTCCCGTACTATTAGCAAAATGGTAATGTTCGTGAGTGGAAAGAATTGAGTAATTATATATGTCTGGGCATTCATGTATGGCATAACAGGAACCCTAATCTATCCTAGTTGTACGCAAAACTTCACAATGTTTTCTGTGGACAATTTTGTTTTCATAAATTACAGATCCATGTCCAATTTTCCTTTAGAACCAAGGGCACAAATATCAGTTGCATAGGCTATTTTTGATGGTTGGTGAAAACATATTTTGAAAGGACTTTCATTAATCCGTTTAATTTGCCTACCCAGATATACATATGTATATGATCATACACACATGTGCAAACCAGCTCTCCAAGCCAAATATTACAAAGGGGCATTATCAAATTCCTATATGTAAAATTAGTAATTATTCAATGGAAATTAATTTTAGCAATGAATCTCTATATAATCATTCATGGCTCAATTTGACACGCAGTTTGAGCCATAGGGGACAGTTAAGTTCACAAGACTTATTACTCGCTCTTGTATGTACGGCTTAGAATGAAGGAGCAGGAATAGCAGACCAGATAAAAGAGGTATCTGTAATTTTTGAGTCTTGGGAATAATACGAGATCACAAACTGAGCCTCTCTTGGGCCATTTGGAATGGGACATTGCATGCCAAAATCGGTATTACCACGTAAAAAGAAAAAAAAATTGTGGTATATTATCTGCTTAATGGTGCGCTAACAAACTAAGGGTCCAATCTACTAACAGGTCATAAATAGTGGGTGCAAACCGAGCAACTCATTTTTGTGACTTGTCTGTAATTTTGCAATGTGATCAAACATCTGATTAGGTAATGTCACAAACAGCCGCGGTCCGTGCAGGTAACAGTGGTGGGGCAGTGGGGCCGTGTAAGGGGGGATTTCGAGGGACGATGCCGAGGGAAAATTAATTATTTATTTAATTTTCCTTCAGCATCGTCCCTCGAAATCCCCCCTTACACGGCCCCACCGCCCTACCGCTGTTACCTGCATGGACCGTGGCTGGTAACAAAATGTCCAGTCACAGGGCTTTGCAGAACGAACTGCCTAATGAATATTACTTAGGCAGATCGCTATTTCAGAAAACTTGCTAATAGCTTTGAACACAGTGTTGGTGGCTTGCAAGAAATATCAGACCACAATCCTTGTGTGTGCATTCTCAAATGAGTAGCATTTTTTTAAAGCAGCCTATGTTTCCTAAGCTAACCGGTCCTGCTTTCATAAAAAAAGTTCTCCATTTGGGGAGATATCAGGGGAGGAGGCAGGAGTCTCCAGGACCACTGCCTGATCCTATTAGGCCGCCCAAACAATCCAATGGGAATAGCTAGCCCTTTGAGAATGAGTTACCGCCCTCTTGGAAGAGTCAGTAACTTTTATTTGGTTTAGGAGTGTAGTTGCAGTTATAAACCACTGATACATCGCATGGCGAATTGCAACTTAGAAGGGGCACCCCTTTCATGCTCCTTCTTAATTGCTATTTGGAATGCTATTTTGCATTATCAAACTGTGATTTTGCAAATTTTGTGACCGCAAAAAGCTTTAGTACATTTAATTTGTAATGAAGAAACTAAACTCTTCAGGCTGACTAAACGGCCTTGGCACTAAAACCCCACTTGAATGAATCTCAAACTACTGTGTCCAGTCCAGAAATCATACAGGAAACATATTTATGAAACAAGAAAATGTGTCCTTCAAATTCCTCAATCAATTCAATTCAAGTCCATTCCTCAATCAATTCTGCTACCAATTGGCCAAAGAATATGTTTCAGATAGTCAGATAATTAGCAAACCAGCAACCTGTGCCTAAAATATCTCAGTCTGAAATGAAGTGTGAGGAATTTGCTGTATTCTTTAATAAAGCAAAGGTGCTTCTCTTTCTCAGCTGCACTGCAGTCCCCTAACTTGCCCTACACAGAAAATCACCTAACACTTGGTCCCATCTTAAAGAGATATCTAGTGCAGAACTTCTGAGCACTGTCTACCAACCTAACTCTTCCAATCATTTCACTGATCACCTACTGGTCTTAACAGCCAAGTAGATATGAATTAATCTTACCTCACACAGGTCCTTTACGATCAATCTCTTGCTCTTGCAAGGAGTGTTCCCGGGTTGCTTGAAAGCAAAAGTGTCTCTGATTTTGAAACACCAGCAGCAGACCCAGATTAAATTAATACTACTGACCTGGCTGTGGTCTGCCCTTCCTTGCCAAGATCCTTGAAAAAAACTCAACTCAACCAGTTCGCCAATGACAATAATTTCACATTCGATCTTCAATCTAGGTTCATCACAGTCTACAGTACTAAACATGCTATCTTCCAAATCTTTGATTGCCTGCCTGGATTTTGAAGGAATGTGTGTTTATAAGGGCTAACATATTTTCACAAAGTTTGTTGGAAATGCTTCCATTTATTTAGAGAGCTTATTGTTTTAATTATATTTTTTGTGTGGGGCACGGTCCATCTTCCTCTTTTATATTTTGCTTTATTCAGTGGTTAATTTGTAAAGAAATAAGTGCCGGGGCTCTCGTCAGGAGGCAGCTTGCAACTGCCCATTTCTCCTGTGTGCGCCGCCTAAAACAGAACCAATTACTAACTATGAAAGTGGAGAGAGGATGAGGCGTAATGAGGCCAGAGCTGCCAACTTTGGGGTTGAAGAACCAAGTTCGAGTCTCGGCCTCGGCTCAACATCCTGTGATTCTGGTCAAATCACATTAATCGCATTAATCTCCCTGTGCCTACCATAGATGAATGTGTCCTTAACGGCGCCGGTGTTGATTAAGTGCTGGTGCTGAACACCGGAAACCACCGGCTCAAATTAAGCACTGGCTTTATTTATTTGGGTTTTTCTTTATTTAGAAGCAATCTATCTTATCTATCTTATCCATTTGGTAACCTTAGCTGACATTCCCTACAGAAATGAAACAAAATAGGTATAAAGGGTCATCTCTGTGAGCAGCTTACACTTTCCTTGCACTTAGAGGACGAACTTAATTCAAAATATACGTACATATGAGGCACTGACAGGCGTTGAAAAAACCCAGCAGCGCCCTTATGCCTAACGTCAAAAGCTGTCAGTCGTGGTCCGTTTTAAGCAATGTTTTTAATGTGCCACGATTGAGAGCTCTGGAGTTGAGGCTGAAGTCACTGCGAGTTTTCCAAAGTGTCTGTCAGTAGCTTAGAATAAATAAAATATTTACTTACCTCTGCCTCTGCCCTCGGTGCTCGCAGCTCCTCCGTCTATTCGTCAGCGGCTCCAACTCCCCACTTTAACCAAGGCGCTGGTCTCATACTGCACAGACAGCATGACAGAAGCATCAGGATTGGCTGGAGCGGACTGGCTCCATGCTCACTGAGGCACTGGTGGCCTCTGCTTGCTCTCCACCTGGCTGTCTTAGACAGCTTGGTGGAGAGGTTTACACTGTGCATGTCAGTCTGGCCATGGTAAGATGGCCGTCCAAAGTGACCTACGCAGAGTAAACTGGTGGAGTGAGCACCACTCCCCTGCTGCCAGGTAGCAGCAGTGGCCCGCCCCCAAACACGGCTCGGGCTGGGGAAAGGGAAAAAAAATGGTAATAAATTAATTTTATTACAATATTATTTTTCACCTTTTGCAGTGCTGGCAGCAGAGGGCGACGCTCCTCTGCCCTAATAGAGGGGCCACCGCTGCACATTACCCTACAAGGCCACTGATTCTGGCCAAGAATGGAACACTAGGGCACAGTTGCGGACTCATTCTGATGTGCCCGTTATTTGGTGCAAAAATATTACATCTGGTAAATAATGGTGTCTCTAAGTGCCATTTGTGCTACTGGTTACAGTATTACCTCCCCATTCCGAGTTCCACAGCGTTCAGTGGCGGACATTGTGGTCACACATTCATGTTACTTCTCATTCTGAGTTCATATGTTTGTGGTGTTTCCCCCACAAATTCTACCAGGCTGTACATGAAAAAGTTTGTGAAGGTAAGAACGTATGGCATTTTCACACTATTTACTATCTTGATCCACCTGCAAACTCCTGCTTTCCCTCACGAAATGTCCTGAGACCCTGCAGACCTCATCCACTGAAACCTCTACTGGCATTTGTAGGCTTCAGGGACACATCCTTCAAAGGGGCAGAAGGGCACTCATAGAATCAATGGCAGCTTCAAATGTTGTCTCTTGCTTGGGTACACTCCCAAAAACAATGCCTGCTAGAATTTCTTCCTGCTCCCGGATTTGGAGGAGTTGTCACATTCCTTGGCGTCTCTTAAAGCATCCAACCATTTCAGTGATCCACTTCCCGCTAAGTTGCTCAAAGACCTCAACGTGGCCATTCTGCCTCTCTGGTCCAGGATCATCCAACAATATCTCTTACAGGGGAGGATTCCCAACTGCCTTAAAATAGGGCAAGTCACACCCATCCCCAAGAAGCCTAATGCAGACCTAACGGATCCCAATAACTTCCGGCCGATCACCAGCATCATGTCTTTAGCGAAATTGCTCGAGAAATACATTCACACACAGCTCTGCAACCACATCGAGAAATTTCAGCTCCTAGACCGACACCAGTCAGGCTTTAGAACAGGTCATAGTACAGAAACAGCTCTAACTCACATTGTTGATGATGCCTTGAGAGCTCTTGACCAAGATGCGCCTTGTCTTCTAATTCTTCTGGACTTGTCCTCTGCTTTTGACACTATCAAACATGATAACTTGATTACCCTTCTTCAATATAGGATGGGGTTATCTGGCCCTGTCTTAAATTGGTTCGCCTCTTTCCTGCATAACCGAACCCAAAGAATCAAAGTCAACCAATCTTTGGCTGCCAGCACCATGGTCTCTATTGGGGTACCTCAAGGATCTGCACTCTCGCCCACGTTCTTCAATCTCTTCATGGAACCTCTAGCTGCTATTCTGAACGGTGCTAACATTCAGTACCATATGTACGCGGATGACACTCAACTGTATTTGAAGATCTCTTCTCCAGATGACATTAAAACTCTTAATGGGGCGCTTCAAAAAACTCAACAATGGCTAACGCATAATCATCTGTTACTAAATACCCTCAAAACAGAATTTCTCCTGATTACCCCCCGCAACCACGCGGCCCCTACGCAAAACTGGATCAAAAAAATCTCATCACTCAACTGCACCCCTCATATGGTGGACTCCGCTTGTTCTTTAGGTGTCACCCTGGACAAATTCCTAAACATGCAAGGTCACATCAGTGCCACCATTAGGAGTGCCAATCATCAGCTCAACACCCTTAGGAAAATCAAACCTTTCCTACCTCCCGAGGACATCCAGTCAGCAGTCCAATCCCTAGTTATCTCACGAGTGGAATATGGCTTGGTGACCCTAGCTGGTCTTCCTAAATCTAGGTTAGCTCCACTAAGAGCTACTCTGAATGCCTCTGCCAGACTAATCACAGGCTCCAGAAAGCATGAGCATATTACACCTGACTTAATTCAACTTAACTGGCTTCCCATTGAAGCAAGGATCCACTTCAAGATAACCTGTCTGTCACATAAAGCTATACACTTCAATAGCCCTTTTACTTGGAAAAAAAACTCGAGCTCTCCGGTTCCAGTCGAAACTTAAGAAACTCCAATACCCTACTACTGAAACCACCTAAATTCAACAAAAAATGAACTTACAATCGCACCTTCTCAGGGCTGGCTCCAACAATTTGGAATGCCCTTCCGACGGAGATCAGAACCAACCCCTCGACTGCTTCATTAAAAAAACAGGTCAAATGGCTACTTTTGGATGAACTTCATCAGCAATAGCCTCTATGTCATTTGCTAGACACTTCCTTCTCTTGCTTGACAATCATTTTTACTTTGTGTTTTGAAATGTATGCTTGACAATCATTTTTACTTTGTGTTTTGAAATGTATTTTGTCGTTCCTTTGACTTAGTGCGCTGCTAAAACTGCACGACCCTGTCTAGTAGGGCTATTACCTGTTTGATCACGTGCTACCTCGTCTTCCCCTAGCACCCACATTTACTTTTTATGTTTCAGGTTCCTCTTATGTTACCTTATTGTATTGTACTCATACTGTTTCTTCATGTCAGCGTTAGTTTCTTTTTGTACAGCGCTCTCATACCCATCTGGGTCTTGTTCACGCTTTATAAAACTTTTCAAATAAATAAATAATATTAAAGAAACACTGTCCAGTGCCATGTTCGCCCCACACAAAGGCTGATAAACGAAGGCCATCAAAAACGTATTTCATGATGTTTGCATGAAGATATGTATGTGAGATTTAGCACACGTCTGCCTACAAAGAAATGGAAAGCTGTATACCATAAGGGTTTACAAATTGTGTTCCTTACCACGCAATGTGCCTTTTATATGGCATCGCAACACTCGATGATAATAATATTCACTTTATATAAATCCATAGCATGACTGGGATATTGAAATATTAGAATGCTTATGGTATCCCAGTGTCATGAATGAAATGTTTTGTACATTAGCCACTGGGAGTACCTATATATTTTTTCTAAGTAAAAATAAATGGCAAATTATTATTAGGTGTAAGAGGAACAAGGGGAAATTTACTAAGAATTTTACACAGTGTTTTCATCACAAAAGTGACGCTAATCAGGGCAAAATATTTTTTTCCAATTTACTTTCCAGCGCTAAACTTATTTAGCGCTGGAAATAACATGGAAGTATAGCAAAGCAGCGCATAGCGCTGCTTTGCATTACGCGCTGCTTTGCATTGCTTAGCGCCAACTGGGTGTACCATGGGTGGAGCATGGGCATTCCAATGCAACCGCCCAAGGTTTCGGATGCTAAACCCTATTTACTAAATAAAGTAGACAGAGTTTAGCATCAGAAAACTGCGCCCTTTTGAAATAGGTGCAACGAAGGACAAATGCTTTCATTTCTCCTTCCTTTTCCGACTTTGTAAGTGTGCTGCACTTTACAGCACACATACAAAGAGGGAAAAGGGTTAAAGTCAGTCTATGCATAGTATTTTGTACTGGAAGGGTACCCTTCCAGTAAAAAACCTATGCTAGACTCACGAAGACATCCTTGCACTATGGCGCAAAGGTGTCTCCATGGCGCACAGAGGCTGATTTCAGTGCTGGTGCTAGGGAAAGGGGAAGAGAGTGCCATATTTCTGTAAAAATAGCGTTCTCCTCTTTCCTTTTCATGCAATGCAGTGCAGCAGTTGCGGCTGCTGCACTACGCTGCGTGAATAAGTGGTAAATCTGTCCCCAAGTCTTAAAACTGTTTTGGAAATGAAACCTAGATGCATAAAGAATAGTCATTTGTGTCAGCAAATTACAGATCTTGATTCACAGAATCAAACTCTCAGGATTTTTGTGAGCACTGATGGCACTCGATATTATTTGAAACAGTGGCGGAGGAGCGTCGCACCACTGCCTTTAAGCAGTGTAAATAAAGGAAACATAAAATAATAATAACTCAGAGTTATTATCATTTAATGTTTCCGTGCTGCTTTGCGGGTGAGCAGGGCTGCTCTGCTTTCAGAGTATGACAGGGGAGGAGTGGTTTACCCACTCCAAGTACACAATGACTGTTTGGCCAGCCCTCTGGGGCCAGCCAAACAGTCATGCGCACTTTGCATGTTCTCCACGCAGGCTGCATTACAGCCTGCGTGGAGAACATGCCCAGGCCCCAGGCCCTGTCTGAGCGCCGAACCTCGGCACTCAGACCAATCACAATGCTGCATTGCAGCATTGTTATTGGCCAGGGGAGCCTGGGTGCTTCCTGGTTCCAGATCGACTGAGTAATGACGCAGAGGAGGGACGCAGCTGCGGTAAGGTAAGTGAATTTTTATTTTTTTTACATTCCCCCACACTTGCCCCTGCCACTGCCCTGCCAGCCCTGATCAGTGCTGCCCACCACTGATTGGAAACCTGCCTAGTGGTTTGATTTTCCACTGTCCTGAGTATGAATTAGAGTCAGTAACATGGGTTTTCCAGGGAAGTGTCAAGGGAGTAGCAAATGTTTGGAACACCTGCATTGTCATGGGTTTGTGGTCATTCAATCAAATGTGTAATGTTTTAGTGAGAGCATTGACTTGTATATGGAAAAAAGAAGGGGTCTGTGTAAGCAGCCACTTGCACAGGTGCTGCTTTTGTTAGGCCAAGCAGGTAGAAAATAATGGACTGACTAGCACAAACACAGGCCCACACAAGATGCTGCACACAGGACCTAGGACCAAAAGTGCAAATCTTTTTTTTACAGTTGCAAACGATCTAATTCAGGGCTTGCAATCACCAAATTGTTTTTGGCTATCTACCAATCGGATTTCAGAAACTGGTAAACTTTTAATAAAATGGGTTTGCAACTGGATACTGATTTGGTATTTGGAAATATCAAATTGAAACCCGATGGTTTGCAACAGGAATTCTGGTTATGGACTCCATAGCTGGGATGGTAAGCTATTCACAAAAGGGTCCGCATTGGACCCGTTCCCCTTTATAAGTTGCAGAAAAAGTGTCAGGCGAAGTAGGTTGTGGTCCAAGCGACCACTGGCAGCTATCACAGAAACGTAAAAAAAATATATTTTTTAAATCAGCCCTATTTCCTTCAAGGAAATTGGGCTGCTTTAAAAAAAAATCTTTATTAAGATGCAATCACATACATGGTGGCTTGCTGACTCTTGCATTCCACCATGCCACTGGTTGCCACAAATCGAAGTGAGTCACAATTTACAACATACCTCATGAATATTAATGAGGTAGTTTGGACTGAGGCCCACTCTGATTAAAATATGCTCAAGCCAACCTATTAGTACATAGATAATTTAGAAAAATTCAGTACTGGTTGCAAAAAGAAGACTGGGCTCAAACCTTTCCATCCAATATATTGACACATCTGGACATCAGATACACAAAAGGTAGCCATGAGGGGGTCTGGTTGAGTTAACAGGGTGGTAACAGGGCTGGTGATCTTCCCCCATTCTCTCTCTTTGATAGTTGCTGCCCCATAATATGTTCCTACCAACTGGATGCTCAAAACACAACTAACTGGTCTCTGATTTTAAACCACAAACCTCGACCCACACAACTTTAAGTTTTCAATTCTAAGTTGTTTTGCAAATTCCAGTTCTTTAAATGAATGCACAAATACCTTGCAGTCAATCATGACTATTTCCACACTTCATTTTGCTGTGCATTTAGTGGTACTACCATATAACAATAATAGTACTACTGAGTGTACTACAAAATGCTATTCAGAAACCTACATGCAGAGGTCATCAACCCTCCTTGACCCCTCCTTAGTCCTCTCTAAACTCTTCCCATTTAGTAGTAAGGATTCCCCATTTTCCAGTCACTACACCCTGTCCGTTCATATTTACTACTAAAACACAGGCCTGCGTCTGCGGAGATCTCCACATTCGGATCGCAATCTCTGCACATAAAAGATAGGAGAGGAGGAGATGGAGACCACAGTATGTAGGTTTGTGAATAGCATTTTGTAGTACGTGAGTAGTACTATTTGAGTACTATTAAACATACTACAAAATGGAGTTTGTGAATAGGCCCATCTACCTAATTATTACCATCCAAATAAGTCATCTATGCCCTACTGTCCGCGTTTAAGCTGATATAAGGTTTCAGAGAGATAGAAATGCAATATTTTTCGCACAAGAACTACACAAATAAATTTATACCTACAGACATGGACGTCATTTAGGGGTCACCAGGGGTCGCAGCTGTGGCCCCTGGCTTGTCCCTTGTGACCCCTGGCACTGCCCTTGCAACCCCAAATCACTGCCAGGAGCCAATCCTGAGGAGGAGAGGGGGCGGACCACAAGCCCCAGAGCTGATCGCAGCTGAAGCCGCTGCCTGCTGCCAATTTCTCGCGCCCAGAGGCGCGTTCAAAAAGCGGCCTGGGCTCCCGCTGCGCGGGAGCAGATCCAGAGGAGGAGAGGGGGTGGACCACAAGCCCCAGAGCTGATCGCGGCTGAAGCCTCTGCCTGCTGCCAGTTTCCCGCACCCGGAGGCGCATTCAAAAGGCTGCCTAGGCTCCAGCTGCACAGGACGCACCCGGGCGCATGCCCGGGCCAAGAGCGGGCCCGTCTGCACCCGTCTGCACCCGTCAGAGCCCGGAAGAGGCTGGGCTGGGCCCCCCTCCAACGTTTCTTCAAAGGGGAGCTTAGATATAGTGGAAAAGTACGTGTAGAGGATGGGGAGGAAGAAGACATCCCACGTACCTGCCGAAGAGCTTACCATCACTTTTCTAGACACTTTTTTAGCGAAAGCCTTGTCAGCCATAGCTATGGAAATTGCCCGTTCTGAGAGGAGGGAATCGACGGGTGGGATTGACAATTTAATTAAGGCCGCGTCGCAAGAGACTCATAACGAGGACCAGTATCCTTGCATCCCTACTGCCATAGACAGGTCCCCCCTCTGCTTCCGGGGTTGTCACAGTTATTCCTACCCTGAGGAGATAACTCCTCCTGTTGTAGTATCTGTTCTTAAAAGAGAGGTCCTCCCAAAGTTTTCTGCGCCAGCAACCCCAAGCGACCCAGGAAATGCAAATCACGTGCAGGTAATCCATTAGCTGGTAACATGGAGTTTTTACAACCCCAGTCCATAGATTTGCCACCCAAGGTTCTGAATCTGGATGACCTACTTGAAAAGCTCAGCGGGTTCCTATCTCCACTTTGCCAGCGCTTAAATTCTATTGAAAAAGCTATTAAGGAGCTAGCGATAACTAGATATATGCCACCTCGCGAAGTTGGAACCAGAGGTGGCTCCCCAGAATTGAATCAACACACACGGGAAGGTGGTAATAGTGTAGTGGATGCCATTGGCCCGAGCCGCCAACCTATGTTGAATTGCCTAATTCATTCTATGGCTCCATTGCCCCAGTCTCCTTTTTTGTCAACTGAAGATCATTTACCTCCGGCTTCTGGTGTGAGCCAAAGTGTAAAATCACTGAGGGTATCCCGACCCCAAGCTCACCCGCAGGAGGCTGATCAGGTTAGACTGGCAACAAGGACAGGGGACCCAGGTTCTGGGCAAAAACCCGAAGAGGGTTCGAGGCTTGACCTCCCACCAGGGGCTTGCCCCTATGTGGTTGTTCTGGTGAATACCCCGGTTTTAAAAAGTGAACAAAAGGAATCCACTACTTCATTAATCAATAAAGCTCAACATTGAATTCACAAATTTACCAACGTTCAGTCAGAGGGGCACTACAAAATCCTAATGGCACGAACAGTCCCTTGGGTGGGCAAACAAGACTAATCTATTCTGGGGGATTGTGTAGTCCTAACTTTTAAAACTCCAACTATGGCAGAAAAACTCCTCCATTTATTGCCATTTAAACCATCAATATCAACTCAAATATTTGCCCTACTGCTTGTTTTTTTTAATAAACTTTTACCACTTCAGCCTGGTACAAATGGAAATTGGTCGCATAAGCACACTCCTCCTGTACTGGATGCCCAACCACATAAGTGGCAGTGTTTTTACTGTACCCCCCTTACCAACCTCCAACCGATTTACAGTGCTGTTGGATTTGAATTCCTGTGACTGACAAAAAACTAAGGAGGGGCCTCAAAATACAGTAGCTACCGGCACCCCTGTAGGCTTCGCTTCTCAAGATGTACTGCCACAAATTGTCAGATCCAGATTGGTTCAAGTTCATCACCACCTTCGATCTAGTTTGCGTTCAAGCGACTTGGACATTGGGACCCATCAATGTAGATGGTTATAGATCATATTTTACCCCAGCGATTGCCTCAAAATCTGGTCGGGTGAGGGGTGGGATTGTGACACTCTTAAAGAATACTTTGAAATTTGAAGTACTCTCTTCCCATAATAAATCTCAATACTTTAATATGTTGCACCTTAAAGGCCCCGACGGCAACACCATTTTATTAATCAATTTTTACAACAATCTATTTGGGGGTGAGATGTATAAGGTTGCAACTCTAGTGGAAGAGAAAATGAATTGGTTATTTAACTCGTGCAAAAAAGATCCAGAAGTATTATGGCAGGGGGATTTTAACGTACATTCCTGTCCCTTTGCCCTAATTCCAATAGGTGGCCTACTTGATGAGGACGAAGGGGGAGGTGTGCACGGCTGCCACAACCAGTATGGGAATGTATTAAATAAGTTTATTATTACTAAAGACCGGGAAATAATGAATCCCGTACTGGAAACTACCGCCATCCGTTAAAAACTTACAGTTCTAATTTAACGAGTTCCACTATTGATTTTATATTAGCATCAGCTTCCCTGAGAAGGGTCCTTAGTAAAACTGTGGTCACCTTTTTAGGCTGTAGTGATCATGCGGCCATAACCTGACAATTATGCTGGGTAGGAATTCATGGTATCAACTTTACACACATAAAACCACACGTGGCTAAGAAGAATGGGTTAACACTTAAATGGGAAAGTATAGATAAGGCAGTCCTCATCCCTAGGGTGGTTTCAAGTAGGAGTCGAGAAATAGAAATCTGTCTCGATTTAAATAGACCTCATTAAGCACCATTGTAGCCTTTGAATCAATCCTGTCAGATGTAAAAAATAATCTTGTGAAGAGTGGGGGGTATCATGTAGGTAAGGGCGGGAAGTGGTTTGACAGGCATTGTACTAAGGCTCTCTCCCATCTGCATCATACTCTAAAGTCCGTCCCAAGAAACCCCTACCTGGTAAAACAGGCTTGCCTTATGTATTCTACAGCTAGGAAGAATAGGTTAAAGTTTTTAAAGGAAGAAGCCTGGGAAAAATTGCTCCAAGCATCTACCACAAACAAAACGAGGGACTTTTGGGCAGTAGTTAATGCCCCATTTTTAAAACCACCCACATACCCCAACCTTGATAATCACGTCGATGAGGACTCTTGGGTCGAGCATTTTAATAAAATTTTTAATGTAAAGTGGGAGGATGACCGGGAGTTTCACGAAGACCTAGGCCTATCCCCAACAGTAAACTTATCTTTAACCATCAAGACGTAATCGATGCCCCAGCACAATGCACAAGTAATAAAGCCCCCGGCTTTGATGGCACCCCTATAGACTTTTTTACAGCCTTGCCCGAACTTTGGGGGCCTGTGATTACGAATGTATTTAATGCAATAGCCAAAGAAGGCCCCCCCGCGTATCTTGGAATAAAGCAATTTTAATACCCATTTATAAAAAAGGAGCCAAAGCTGACCCCAGAAATTACAGGCCAATCTCCCTCCTTGATAGCATGGCGAAACTCATGGGCAGAGTTTTACTAAACAAACTGGAGCCCTGGGCAGAGACGAACAATATTATGATCCCAGCCCAATACGGCTTTAAAAAGGGTAGGGGTACACAAGGCCAATGTCTTAACCTTAGTCTGCTGATAGCAAAATACACCCATGCCAAACAAGGTCATTAATATTTGGCCTTTATCGACTTAAACGCAGCCTTCGACTCCGTTACCCATTCCCATTTATGGAGGATTATGAAGGAAATGTGGGTAGACCAAGCTAATATTACCTTTTTAAGGCAGCTGTACTCAAAGGTCGAAGCCTGTGTACGCTATGGGCAATAGGGGGAGTGCACCAGATGGTTTCAAATCACCAGGGGGTTCGGCAAGGGTGCGTTCTCGCCCTATTTCTGTTCTCCATATATACAAATGGAGTAGAGTCCCAGCTTTTAGAATCAACCCTGGACGTACCCATAATAAACAAGACGCGCATCCCAAGTTTATTATGCGCAGATGGTGCTGTGTTAATTGCCCACACAGGTAGGGCCCTCCAGAAACTGTTAGACACCTATGTAAACTATATGTTAAGTCTGGACTTAAATACGAATGAGGCCAAGTCTTTTATCTTAGTTGCAGGGCGAAAGACGAAGAATCCCCCTTCCTTTTTTGTTTCTGATTGTAAAGTACTGCAAACGGAGCAGTTTTCATACTTAGGGGTGACCTTTGATCACAGATTATCCTGGTCCAATATGGTGGTTAACCGAGGAATGATGCTAAAAAAGAGCACTAATGCTATCAAATTGTTTTCCAAAAACTTGGGCACAAGACATTTAGATTCGGTTTAAAAAGTGTATGGAGCTAAATCAATCTCTGTAGTGTCCTATGGTGCAGGAGTGTGGGGCTATGTTAATGTAAAGTCAATACAAACAATTGAAAATTCATTTTGGAAGAAAATGATGAGCCTTCCGACCAGTTGCTCTAACTATAACTTACATCACGAGCTGTACATCCCTCATATCACTGAACAAATAAATGTAGCACCAATAGTCCTTTGGCACTCAATTTGGAGCAGAGATACAGTTAACCGCACTCAACAAATCATTGTGGATTGTCTGTCTTTAGAACATGTACAGAATATAATGTGGTTAACGTATGTTTAAAATACTCTTCACACCTTGGACCTAGGAAATCTGTTTAATTCCTCAGAAAAATGCTTGTCCATTCCGAAAAAAGATTTAAACGCCCGTTGTTTAAAATTCACGAATGAGGCCAGCTTTATTGCTCAGTCCCTCAAACCTACGGTCCGAGAGAATCTAGAGGGGCCAATGCTTGGTGAGGGGGTTCTATCATATTTGGACCTTGTAACAAACCCTTGTCACAGATTTATTTTATTAAGGTTTCGCCTTAATCTCATTCCATGCATGATGGGCTTTCCTTCCGGTTTATACTCTGCCTATGATCCTCCGTGTTGCCCAAGTGACAGCTCCTCGATTCAATCCGATTTGCACATTTTCTTTTTTTGTAATTTCTATCGTGAACACCGCAAGAGATTTTTAATTCCAATTATGCGCAAGTATAATTTTAGCCAATGTTGCTCGGCTTTATATTTTCTACGACTGTTGCCCGACCCCCTAACCTGCTTTTGTGTCGCCTCCTTTTTATTCCAGTCAATGAAAACTAGGAAAATGTCCATTTGCTGAGATGAATTGTTCTTCTTAATATTTTTCATATTGCTTTTAATGGTTTTTTAAACTGTTACCTCTTGCTTCTTAATGTGGAGAAAAAAAGGAGCTGCTAAGTAAATGTAAATATTATACATTTAGGAAAAACCTTGCAACTGCACATTTTCGAGGATGTGTGCAATCCAAAATCCAAGTGCTATAACTGAGAAACCACAGTAGTCACAGCTTCAGTAGATGTCTGCTTGTCAGTTTTCTAAATTCCCAAAAATAAGTAATACTTCGCAGCAGTAGCCAGTAATAAGTTCCATAGCATTCTTGTGAACAGTGAAAACTACTGCTTCATTGCAAACTATCTATAATGATTTCTGCAACTTGTACAAAAAAATTCTTTACTTTGCTGTATCATAAACAATCTAATCATTTCGTCAGAACTAAAGAAAAAGAGCTAATCTCCTAGGAATGTCCTATAACAATGTCTTCAGAATTGATCTCATCCAGATGGAAACGTAGGCCTTAATACCTGGACAAAAAATGTAATCGCTGACAAGGATAACATCCTCTGGGCATGTCACCAATTTATTTACAAAGCTTTTGTCAGCAACTGTTCACTCCCATGGATCCATCATGAGAACCCTTCTGTCTGTTTCTCATAAACCCCAAGGCTCTAGCTGTCATCACCTTGAGAGAAGTCCATACTAAATTATATGGGGCATATTATCAAGCCCTTTATCGCCGCTAATGCGATATTTTTATCACACTATTAACAAGCTGCAGCTAACGGGCCTTAGCGTGAGTTTATTAGCGATAGCGGCCGTTTTTTTACCTCTAAGCATGTCAGCGATATATATCGCTAATGACATGCAAAGTAGGCGTTCCTGACTAAAACTCCATCGAAACAGTCGCAAACACAACTTCCCCCTATTATCAATGCCCGCGAAGCAATAGGGAAATTCGCGCTAACCGCACTTATCGCTGGAATTTAACGCCTGAAAAAAACTTGCCTTAACCTTCTTGTCAATGGGGGGTGGATTGTTGGGTTAAGTATACACTTGCCTATTAGCAAGCTTTTCATTAGCGCTGTTAATTTAGCGCTGGAATTCTCACGCTATTGCTGGTTTTACACGCTATCGCTGGATTTCCTATCGCCTTTGCGATACGCGTTGATAATACTGCGCTATCACGGCAAGGAAATCCAGCGATAGCGGCGATAAAAAAAACAGCGCTAGGCGCGCTTTGCGATAAATATCGCAGATCCTTGATAATATGCCCCTAAGACATTAGTACGGTCAACGGGTGTGGGGACAAGGTGATAACATGAGATATTCCTGGACCTTTTGGAACGTTACCAGCAACATGTGTTCAGCATCTACTGTTCCTCTACCGACGACTCCATGCAAGGTCTCGTTTGTTTATTTTCTAAGAAGGTGGAATTGTCCTAATATTCATCCAAGTTTCCCCAAAAATGTTTGGGATTCAAAAATATTCTTACTTTTCTGATTATCCTCTTATAGGTATCTCTTATGCATGTACCCCAGGGCTCTGCATTGAGCCCCATATTGTTCAATCTTTATGTTCAGCCTCTTGCTAAGGTGGCTAGGAATATGGGCCTCACCATGGTCTCGTATGCAGATGATACACAGCTGGTGGTGGCCCTGTCCGATGGTTCCACTCAGGATGCCTCTAGGTTTCGGAGCGGCCTGGCCGCTGTGGCAGAGTGGATGACTTTAAATTGTCTCCAGTTGAATGCGACTAAAACAGAGTTACTGTTGGTGGGGAGGGGCAGGAGCCTCTGGAGTGAACAATGGTGGCCTAACGTACTTGGTAGTACCCCCACCCCTAAGTTGGTGGTAAAAAACTTGGGGGTATGGATGGATGCTACCCTTAGCTTTCAAGAGCATACCAAAAGAGTTGTGGGTACCTGTTTTGGCCTCCTGCGGGGACTTAGGCCCCTGCTGAAGTTTTTTGATTCATCTACGCGCCAACTGATTGTTCAATCAGCCATTCTATCCAGATTAGATTATGCTAATTCGCTCCTATTGGGAGCTAATCAGGCTGAGGTATTGCGACTGCAGTGTGTTCAAAACGCTGCCGCCAGAGCCCTGTTAGGGCTCCCACGTAACTGTCCTTCTACTGGGGCCATCCGGAGGTTACATTGGCTTCCAGTGGCCAAACGGATCCAATTTAAGGCTCTTTGCTTATCTTTTAAGATCTTGAAACTTGCCTCGCCCAGTCTCCTGGCTAACTTACTAGCCCTGTATGCCCCCACTCGCCAGCTGCGCTCCCTGGGACAGCATTTGGTAATTGTCCCCTGTGTGAAGCGCCTTCGGGTCGGAGGTCGATCTTTCCGTTACTTAGGTGCCAAGCTATGGAATTCCCTGCCTCCTCAGATTCGCAGCTTGGATCGCATGGTGGACTTCAGGAAAGCAATTAAAACTTTCCTTTTTCCCTCTGCTTAGTCCTTTTTGTCTTCTGTATATTCCTTTCGCCTACCTGTTGTGTTCTTGGCCCTGTTCCTTCTGACGCTGGCAGCGCCGGGACGCCTCTTTGCTGGGGCAGCTGTGCGCTATATAAACTCAGATAACATAACATAACATACCCCCACACTATCCTTTATGCTGTGAATGAGAAATAGCTGGCACAAGGCCAGATGTATTATTTACTGGTTGCAATTTAAGATCAGTATTTTTGTTGCCAGTAAACAATCTTAAGAACTGTCTTATAGGTCAATTCTTGAAATTCTGAATCGTAATGGGTAGGAAACCGACTTATCTTCTGAATATTCCTAAGATGAGCTGCAAATTGTGGCTCATTCTGGAGGTCATCAAAGAGGTCAGGAGACCACTATGCCCGTGATTCTTTTTCATGAAGCAAACTTTTTATAAATGCAGATTTGTTTTTTCTCAAAATTGTCACTGACAGTTGCCTGTGGTCCCATAGACCACAGTCAACTCTCCCTGAAACCTTTTTTCAAGATTCACAAAGGGGAAGGGGTTCATATTTGCCACTAGCAACAGGATCATATACAACTCCACCTCACCGCTCTCATGGACAGACCACTCCATTGTTCACTTCCAAGTCATGACACCACAAATCAACGCACCCACCAGCATCAGCCTACCAAGCCGCAGATGGGGAAAAATCTCGGAAGAAGCCTGGCTCAACACCCTCAACATGGACCAACCCAACATAACCAAACAATGTAGACATCACCAACTTCAACAAATGGATCAAGAGCTGTGCAAACTTTTCTGCACCATCAAACAAATAGATACAAAAGGGGATGATGGACGGAACGTTTGAGCCAATCAAACACTCACCCCCAGTCAACTGATCTGGGTTTAATCCATCATCATTCTTTAGCTCACTCCACCACCCCAGTTCAGACATGGCCATATGCAAATCAGTCTGACCCTGTGCCTCATGGGAACAGTCCAGCCCGAACTGCCAAGCCATGTCTTCCCTGGACCGGAAACAAGCATCCTAGGACCGGTTTCTGGCATTCCAGCCGTCATCAGCCAGGCTTGCTTGAATCCAGTGGCAAAGGGAGCAAGGGACCCACGTCTGGGCATACCCCCGCCAACTTAGGGCGAACAAAGCGATACAAAAGGGGATGATGGACGGAACGTTTGAGCCAATCAAACACTCACCCCCAGTCAACTGATCTGGGTTTAATCCATCATCATTCTTTAGCTCACTCCACCACCCCAGTTCAGACATGGCCATATGCAAATCAGTCTGACCCTGTGCCTCATGGGAACAGTCCAGCCCGAACTGCCAAGCCATGTCTTCCCTGGACCGGAAACAAGCATCCTAGGACCGGTTTCTGGCATTCCAGCCGTCATCAGCCAGGCTTGCTTGAATCCAGTGGCAAAGTGAGCAAGGGACCCACGTCTGGGCATACCCCGCCAACTTAGGGCGAACAAAGCGATACAAAAGGGGATGATGGACGGAACGTTTGAGCCAATCAAACACTCACCCCCAGTCAACTGATCTGGGTTTAATCCATCATCATTCTTTAGCTCACTCCACCACCCCAGTCCTGTCCAGGGAAGACATGGCTTGGCAGTTCGGGCTGGACTGTTCCCATGAGGCACAGGGTCAGACTGATTTGCATATGGCCATGTCTGAACTGGGGTGGTGGAGTGAGCTAAAGAATGATGATGGATTAAACCCAGATCAGTTGACTGGGGTGAGTGTTTGATTGGCTCAAACGTTCCGTCCATCATCCCCTTTTGTATCAACTTGTTCGCCCTAAGTTGGCGGGGGTATGCCCAGACGTGGGTCCCTTGCTCACTTTGCCACTGGATTCAAGCAAGCCTGGCTGATGATGGCTGGAATGCCAGAAACCGGTCCTAGGATGCTTGTTTCCGGTCCAGGAAGACATGGCTTGGCAGTTCGGGCTGGACTGTTCCCATGAGGCACAGGGTCAGACTGATTTGCATATGGCCATGTCTGAACTGGGGTGGTGGAGTGAGCTAAAGGATGATGATGGATTAAACCCAGATCAGTTGACTGGGGGTGAGTGTTTGATTGGCTCAAACGTTCCGTCCATCATCCCCTTTTGTATCGCCCCATCAAACAAATAGACAAAGAAAAGCCAACAGACACGCCACCTGGTACACATACAACTTTCGAGAATCTAAACGTCACTGCAAACAGCTACAAGGGAAAAGGAGAACCAACCACAAGACCACCACTAGAACTACATACAAGGCAGCGCTCAGACGCTTCCGCCAGCAACTAAGAAACACCAAAAAAAGAGCATTAGCTGAACACAGTGAGGCGAGCATCAACAGCCTAAAGGAAATCTCGGTTACGAGAAAATGTAGATTCTCCAAGTTTTATGTTCAGTTTTTATGTTCAGAGAATCTGGATTTCATTAAAGACAAGGAGGCTAGCATTTTGCATATAGATTTTATTGCTACTCCAACAACTTATCCAACTTCTTCCACAGCAAAATAGCAAACAGCTACAGTAACTTCGAAAACCAACCAGACCACAGAGACCTCATCACCAACCTACCCACCATCAGCCAAGACTGCCACTTGACTGAATGGAAGATACTTACCAGAGAAGACACAGCAGCAAGCATGCAGATGGCTCATTCCGGAGCCCCAACATACCCATGCCCCGCCACATCTACAACATGGGAGGATCACCGATCACCAACACCCTTACTCACATCAACAACACCTTCATCAGATCTGTCATTTTCCCAGAAGACTGGAAACATGCAGCAGTCAACGCCTTCCTCAACAAGCATTGGCATAGCCAATAGGTCTCGCTTTTGGGACCTTATAAGTATTTAGTTATGCAACACAATATCCTTGGTGCAACAACATCAACTGTTGCATGGCTAAACACTTATAAAGTCCCAAAGGCGAGACCTATTGGCTATGCCAATGCTTGTTTTATTTGAAGTGGAGTGATTATATTTGCATATTGCTATTGCCATACGTATGACCTCACAGCGCTGGAGAACCTGGAAAAGCAAACACTCAAAGGGAATGAAAGATTAAGCAAAGCATGTGAGATGTAAGCAGGAATAACATGGTTACGTTAACGCACTCAAACTTGGCCATATTACAATGAATTATGACATTATAGGCCTTCTACCGTGCACAGCCACAAACTGGATTATATATAAGATTTGCGAAATACCCAATTAAATAAATGGTGCCAACTGTTCTGGCTAAGGAAGATGAAAGCCTAGATGACTGTCCAAAGCTGCACATTTCTGCCAGCCGGTTTTACAAAGAGGCGTGAAGCAGTAGGCTCAACCCAGTGATAATGTTTTCCCCATTTTTGCTCACAGACAGCACATCTGAAAACGTTTCTTACATCACTGTATAAAAATTTGTAAAATTTGGAAATATAGCTTGGTTATTCTTTGGCCCTTATGTTAGCAGAATTAAGGTTAACTCAATTTCGATTAAATGTTCTTGAGCTGTTAGTGTTGTATAATTTGCTTGCTATTTAGTGTTAGATAAGTGGGATTCATATAGGCACCAGATGTATTACATCAACTGAATATTCCTTTTAAGACAGGACAATTCCATTCAAGGAAGCTCAAAAGGTGCGTGCTGCTACTGATTTTGCAACCCGGCGTAAACTTTTTCCTTCACCCTAGTTACACATTGACCTCCGAAAAGCCGCCTAAAACGTAAAACACGCGCAAAAAAAAAAAAAAAGTAAAAGAAATACAGATTAAGTACTCTTAAAATCGCTGCAAAAGCGGAATTCGAGTTAGTGTTTTTCTCTGAGTTAGAATCAAGTAATTCCTGGTAGCAGACTCGCTAGTCCTGAATAACAAGTGACCATGGATAACGGGAGGGAGGGAGGGCGGGGGTAAACAAGTGACCATGGATAACGGGAGGGAGGGCGGGGGTAAACAAGTGACCATGGATAACGGGAGAGAGGGAGGGCGGGGGTAAACAAGTGACCATGGATAACGGGAGGGAGGGCGGGGGTAAACAAGTGACCATGGATAACGGGAGGGAGGGCGGGAGGGCGGGGGTAAACAAGTGACCACGGATAACGGGAGGGAGGGAGGGCGGGGGTAAACAAGTGACCACGGATAACGGGAGGGAGGGAGGGCGGGGGTAAACAAGTGACCACGGATTACGGGAGGGAGGGCGGGGGTAAACAAGTGACCACGGATTACGGGAGGGAGGGGGTAAACAAGTGACCACGGATTACGGGAGGGAGGGAGGGAGGGCGGGGGTAAACAAGTGACCACGGATTACGGGAGGGAGGGCGGGGGTAAACAAGTGACCACGGATTACGGGAGGGAGGGCGGGGGTAAACAAGTGCCCACGGATAACGGGAGGGAGGGCGGGGGTAAACAAGTGCCCACGGATAACGGGAGGGAGGGCGGGGGTAAACAAGTGCCCATGGATAACGGGAGGGAGGGCGGGGGTAAACAAGTGACCATGGGTAACTGGAGGGAGGGCGGGGGTAAACAAGTGACCACGGATAACGGGAGGGAGGGAGGGCGGGGGTAAACAAGTGACCACGGATAACGGGAGGGAGGGAGGGCGGGGGTAAACAAGTGACCACGGATAACGGGAGGGAGGGAGGGCGGGGGTAAACAAGTGACCACGGATAACGGGAGGGAGGGAGGGCGGGGGTAAACAAGTGACCACGGATTACAGGAGGGAGGGCGGGGGTAAACAAGTGACCACGGATTACGGGAGGGAGGGCGGGGGTAAACAAGTGACCACGGATTACGGGAGGGAGGGCGGGGGTAAACAAGTGACAATGGACAGAGGGAGGGGGTGATCGGGAGTAAACAAGTGACCACGGAGAACACTTACTTGAAATTTATTCAGTGGCAGCCAGCTGGAGAGCAGCTGCATTTCATGTGATGCCGGCCACCTGGCTTCCCTCTTTGTGGGGTGGCCGGCCGCCCGCATCAGGCTTGCTCGGGCCTGCGGCGGTGCTCAACTTTCCAGTCAGGGGTCCCAGTGCTCTGGGGCCACGAACGAACCTCTCTGGTAACTGCAGTGAGTCCGGATGTTGTAAGGGATGCCGCCGCCCGGCCGTGGTGAGACCGGCTGAGAGTTGGTCACTCGCAATGCAGCGAGCAGCGGAATTCATTACCATGACAGCAGCGGAGCTTACAAACAGGGCCCCATTTCTAAATTCAGCTGCTGCCCGCTCGCGTCACGGGAGGCAGCCCATGACTAGCGAAAGTAAGGCAGCTTAGACCCCAGCCCCCATGCAGTCTGCTGCTTAAATAAACAAGTGACGGGCTGCTGGTGGTGAGCATGAAATCCGCCATCCGCCCACTCCTGCAGCTTCAGTAATATACCGGCGCACTCGCGCGCGCACACACACACGCATCCACTCGGCAAGCGTCTGCCTCAAAGTAAAAAAAAAAAGAGGAGGGCGAGCGAGCGCGGCAGCCTGCTCAGCTGACCAGACGCTCGTGCGTCATGGCCTTTTGCCGGCATGTGTTTACAATTATCGCGCACGCGTCTGAGCACGATAATTGGAAACACATGTCTGCCGCGCGTAACCATCCGAAAAAGGCCAGCCACGACGCACAAGCGTTTGGACTGCTTCTGAAACCCCCTTACTTAAAGTCTTCGCCAGAAGTAGCGCTTGCGTGCTACTCTAGGCTCGACCTAAAAAGGAGCTGACCCAAAGGAACTGAGCAACTTGTGTCCTATCTCATTGACCCCCTACCCAGCCAAAGTGGTGGAGAAGGCCATCAACAAACAACTAACCTGCCACCTCGAACGACACCAACTTCTGGACCACACCCAAACAGGATTCATAAGTAACTATAGCACCGAATTTGCACTCATCGCAACCACAGAGGACATCCAAACATACTGGACCACGGAGAGACTGCCGCACTCATCCTGCTCGACCTCTCCACAGTCTTCGGCACGGTCGCTCACTACACACTCAGAAGACTTCACAACATCAGCATCCAAGGACCGACTCTCAACCGGATAGGCTCCTTCTTCATGGGGAGAACACAGAGAGTCAGACTACCACCCTACATACACATCAGAATCCAAGAACCTGATTTGCAAAGTCCCTCAGTGCCCACCTCTCAGTCCCACCCTGTTCAACATCTACATGACTCCACTCGCTAGCATCATCAGATCCCAACTGCCTGAAGCTCAACTCCAAAAAAATGGAAGTGCTGGTCTTTAGAAACAAGAACTCTTACTCAAACTTTTTTGGTGGCCGACAGAGCTATGAACCACAACTAACTCCACCGACCATGGGAATCATCCTGGACAATAAACTCAATAGGACAGCGTGGGTCAATGCAGTTAGCTCCTCTGGGATCTCCAAAAAACTCCTACACAGACTCCAGACCATCCACAACTCCACAGCAAGACTCATCCTCAAGCTCCTATACAGCACCCACATCTCACCACACCTCAGAGATATCCACTGGCTCCCCATACACAAACGCAGCCAATTCAAACTCCTCATGCACATATACAAAGCACTGCACAACACTGGACCAGCCTACCCGAACAACCGCATACACTTTTACCAGCTGACCAGACACCTACATTCAGCTGCATTCACATTTGCACACACTCTGGATTTCACAAAAGCAGAACTGGAGGTCACTCATTTTCCTACATCGCACCCAAATTCTGGAACAACCTCACTCAACACATCAGAGCCTCCTCCTCACGTTTTTGAATTCCACAAGAAGTTGAAGACCTGGCTCTTCGAGTAACTCTTCAGGGCCTAGCACCTACACACCTGCTCAAGTGCCTGGATACACTCAAGGGTGATTAGTGTGCTGTACAAATCCACATAAAAGGGATGCCCCATCTAAATAGCAATTTTACAACTATGGCTAAACCCATTTTGTGATTCGATAAAACTTTTCTGAATAGATAATTGGGTTTAGTACTTTTGAAAAAGGGTTTTAGCTTTCACAAACCCTTAGATTTACCTAATTGGAGGCTTTACCAATGTTAAAACCCTTTGTACTTAAGTCTATTGGTTCACACTTGACCCCCTCCCCCTCCTGATTTAAAGACCAGAGGAGTGATGCTGCCGGCTCTCCAACTGGAAACACCCTCCCTTGCAGAACAACTGCCAGTGAAATGAATATTAAGTCAATGTCTCTGACGCCATTCTCTGCAGCTTTTTTCTTGCCTGTTTCTGCCATGCCCAGCTTTGCAGTCCCAGCAGGATAAAGCAAAAAATGCACTGTGAACATTTCCAGTGTGTCTGGGAACATGCTTTTGTTATTTTCCAAAGGCACACACTTCCTTTGAGGGTTTGTGTTTAGAAAATTAAAATAGCGACAATTGGCCCTTTATGTCTTCAAATCAAGTCTGAATGCCCATCACACTATTTTGGTTTGCCAAAACTGCCTACGCTATGTCAGTGGGAGCAGTTTCTTGCTAACCCAGAGGGTAACATTAAGTATGACTCGCCACAGCTGGCCCAAATTGAGGGGTGCTCCAGCGACTCCCGCTAGGGGATGTTTACCATATTTAAAATGAGGATCCAATTCTGAAGAGGGGAATGGGGTTCCCCCATAAATGTAGGCCATTTCAGAGGATGGAGGCTGTCAATTTAGAACAATGAAAATAAGATCCTCTTAAAAAAGTATTTAAAAAGTATTGCAATATGAGGATTATAAAGCCAGTCTCCATCTACTTGAGATACACTTTAGAGAGCATAGAATAAGAAATGCTGGTACCAGCTCCTATTAACTCCCTCAGCTGGACAGGTCTTGTGGGATACAGGGAAAACCAAGAGCGGGATGGCCGATAGTGGATGATATCACGGATAGATGTGCTGACGGATGTCCAGCACATCCAGATCTCAAAACAACCCAGGGAAACATCCATATGAGTCGCTGCTATAAAGAAATATTTTTTTAAAAATGTTCAGGAGTACTTTGCCAACTCGTGAAATAACTGATTATTTTAAATTTCTGCTTAGAATTGCTTGTAAATCCTATAGCTTGTTAGTGCATATATTTGAAACATTTATCAGTTGACCACATTTAAAAAATAACTTTAGGATGTTGTTCATGCCTGGCTACTCATAAACATTATTGGGTTGGACTAGAGACTCTCACACTCTCAAAGGTATGGGGATTTGTAATATGTGTAGCTGTTTGCACCAGTCAGTTATTTTCACTACATCTATTATTTTTCACTTGTTAATCTTTCTTGTTAGATACCTTTGAATTTTGAACTGTGGGTGCTGCTTGACGTTGACACCTACAGATCCATTTTCCTGGTCATGGGTTTCTCTCCAATGAATTCATCGTTACAAGACAACTGAGAGTCAGTATCATTAATACATCATATATTGGCAGACAGTGACAGTGAGTTGATAAAGCCCACTGACATTTCATAGTTTTTACGTCCTATGGAGCGAAGGATGGTTGGCAGCACAAAATGTTATGAGGAGAAGTCATGGCAGGGCTCACAAGATGAGACCATGGATCATAAGTAGATGTCCAAGGAGTGACTTCCTGTACCACTGTGTGAGGCCATCATCGAGTATACCAAGGTACTGTGAATTAGGCCTACTGTCCTTTTCATTTAAAATGGTGTCCTGGTGGCTTGAGTTCTCAGCAGCAATACACTCCCCACAAGTCTGTGCGACCAAAAAAGCTGACGTGACAACTTGTCCCATAAGGCATAGTGGACAGGGCTTGTCATATTACATCATCATGTTGGCAGACATCTTGGAACATGTAGTTTTCTATGAAATAAGCTGTTTGAATATCACAACAATCGCCTGATGACACCAAGGGCCATATGTACAAACACATTTTCCCATAGACACAGAATAGGAAAAACCCTTTGATACATCTGACTCCAAGTGCAAAATGAGGCAAGTAACACACAATGGTACGGTAATGCTCTGAATCCCCTTCATATTTGGAATTGTAAGGGTAAATTCATGGTACTTTGAATTGAAACCTTAAAAGTAGATTCTTGACTAGTAAAACATTAATGCCATCAACTGCAAATAACTTTGGCAGCATGCAGTGGTACTTAAACGTTTTCACACAACATTTTACATTTTGGCCATATTTTATTCATCTGGTAACACAGTTTTCTGCTACAAATTGCATATAATAATTTAAACTATATGATGGCAACAGCACAACATGTGGTACAACCACTACCATTCTTGCAAAATCCAGGAAAGCCTCCAATTAAATGAAAACAATGGCTCAGAATTTTCTAGAACAACCTTATTCCTATTGACCCTACAGATTTAGGGGCAGATTTACAAGGAAATGCCGCAGCGCGGCAACGCAAGCCCTTTGGCTGCGCCACGCTGCTGCACTTCCAAAGCACAGGAATGCGACATATTCACAATAATATGTCGCATTCCTCTGCTCTCCCCTCTGCGCTGGTGCACAAACAGCTGCCATGTGCCGGCGCAGGCACCCTTGCACCATGGTGCAAGGATGCCTGCGTCATAGGGAGATTGTTTTTGTGCAGGAAGGAGCACCTTCCTGCACAAAAACAATCACTACAGGCATTTTCCTCTTTCAATGCGTGCTGTAGAATGCAGCACGCATTGAAAGAGGAAAAAACGAGGAGGAATGAAAACATTTCTCCTCGTTGCGCCTCGCTACGCCTCCCCTGGGGAGGCGTAGCATTCTAACCCATTTCCAGATTTACGATTCCTTGTAAATCTGGAAATGTGTCTTGTTCCATGGGTGTTGCGTGGGAACACCCACAGCAACATCCATGGCACGCCCCTTTCACGCAAAGTGCTGCGTGTAAAAGGGCCATATTTACAAGGACAGGAAAAGTCATGCAGGGTGGCTTTTCCTGTCATTGTAAATATGGGGCAGAGAAATACGCCACCAGTTCGTCACAAAAAGTGACGTACTGGTGGCGCAGGGGGCTTGTAAATCTGCCCCTTAGAGTTAGATGCAACATGTAAATGTCCAGCCATTTAGGACATTAGGGACAACACGTTTTTGTCAGTCTTCCAGATGCTGATGCTCCTCAAGAGCAATAATCCGTCTGGGTTGAGTATCGGGAAGCCTTAGATTAGCTTGTTTGAAAAACAGTACTCTTATGAACATAGCTTTATATTAGAGCATCATAACTTCTTCAAAAGGAAACAGAGTAGTGAGGAGATCAGTCTGTGTTTTACTGTTTTTTTTAATAATATAGCAATTACTTTTCTGTTGCAGGAACCCAGCACTCATGGAAGTGATAGATATTGTAAAAAGCATTGAACGCTCTCTTCTTTCATCAATAAGGACCTAGCTTCCGACAAGTGTATCTGTTGTAGAGAATGTACAAGAAATGCAGCAAGTTTTCTTTGTGAACCATAAAGGCAAATGTACAACAGGTCAACTAAGAGGTTTATCGGAGGGCAATACAGGTGTGGATCAAACACACACTTAGGTAACAATCTAAGGCGGATATTTACAATACATTGTCGGAGAAAGGTGTTACTCCAAAATTGGTAATGCCGCACTCTGACATTTTTTGAATGCAGGGATGCGCTGTATTTACCAAAATATGGTGCACCACTGCGTTTCCCCTAGCGCTGGCGCTAAAAAAGCTGCCTAGCACCAGCGCAGGCACTCTTGCGCCATGTTTCAAGGGTGCCTATGCTGCAGGAGGATTGTTTATGTGCAGGAAGGGACATTTTCCTGCACATAAACAATCTTTAAAGGCGATTTGCTGTTTCTATGTGTGCTTCAAAATGCAGCACACATAGAAAGAGCAAAATACGATGAGAAATTAATAATTTCTTCTCGTATCGTAAATCTAAGATCAGGTATTCCCTGGTCTTAGTTTTTGGCGCTGCCCCATCCTTGCAAATATGGGGCAGCATCAAAAAGCCATGGGTGCAGCGTCGGAACGCCCACTGCAACACCCATTGCACGCCCCTTTCACGCTAAGTGAAGCATGAAAAGGGCCCTTATTTACAAGGCAGGGTTAAGCTACATTAAGTGGCTTAACGCCGCCTTGTAGATAAGGAGAACAGGATATCGCCACCAGAACATCACTAAAAGTGATGTTCTGGTGGCGATATCCCCTTGTTAATATGCCCCTTAGTTGTCCAGGTCAAGGCAAAAGTTGCAATTTTTGTAACAAAACAAGCAACTCTCAGGTGGTTAGCAAGAATAGCAGAGGATCTTTTTGGGGGTTTTTGGGGGGGAGTTTTTGCACCCAAATTTATTTGAGACATTATGATACAAAGCCAGTTTTAAATAGCTCCTCTGGGCTGTTTAAAGTTCATCCCAACAGTCGGCTGTGTGACCTGCAGATTGGACAGACCACCATAATCCATCAGCCTCAGCATTTTCTTGGTGTCAGGGTCGACTTTAATGATTACCTGGTCGAGGGCAGAGACCTCGGGGACATAGTTATCCCTTTTTTCTCTTTCCTCCTCCTGCAGTTTGATGGAGATGCCTCTGACCGGGCCCCACTGCATATGCATCATCAAATGGGTGACATATTCTGCAATTTTGTTGCAGAGTTTCTTGCTGGGGATGATGCCGATTTCCTCGCACACTTGCTTGTTGGTGTGGAAGTCATTGCCCAGCCGGGTGCAATAATTCTCGATGATGACCCAGGCGGCCTTTTTTATGGTCTTAGTCCGCACGCATCTCATGTTGGATGAGGCTGGTAGAAGAGCATCTTTGAACAATAAGGTGGATATGGAGCATGATGATTGTAGTGCTAGTTTAGCCAATATTGTCTTGACGGGTAATATACTAGCTTCCAAGGGTCCATGATGTGATGTGTGTATAAGTGATAGCACACTTCAGGTGGCAGTGGACTCTGGTTCACCAATTACGATTGTTGGTGACCGCATATTTTGTGAATATTGGGGTAAGAATTGTTCGTTGGTGGAAACATACATCAAGACATTGGCATGTTGTGTTATTATTGCAGTGTTTTGGAATGCTTACGGAGAAGAATACACACTGAGATTTATGTAGCTATTAAAGGCATGGATGTGATAGGATGACAAGATCTGAACTGTTTTGATTTTTTACTAAAACCAGGTGCAATTAACCCAGTTGTTTTAGGAGACTTATCATGTTTAAATTTATTTATTTATTTATAAAGTTTTATATAACGCGAACAAGATCCCGAAGGATATCAGAGCGCTTTACAATAGGATGGAAGGAGGGATATAAATGCAATAACGACATCAGATAAGACTACAAAACAGGAATATCACAAAATTACAAGACAGATGAATCAAGGAGAGTAATACAATAAACCGGTATATAATGCTGTACATCATGTAGACAACACTTCAAATAGTGTAGAGAACATGTTTTGCATGTTCTATGAAGTATTAAAAAAGCACATGGGTGTGGTGGAAGAATTTGAACACTGCATTAGGTTAAAGTGCAATTTTATTCTTTTTTTTCACAAAGTAAAACCAGCCCCTTTCAGTGTTAGAGCTGAGATTAAAATTCTTCTTGAAGAATTATGTAGAGAACGCATAGTTTAGGAAACTGATTCTTCAGAATGGGTATCTCCTGTGGTGATCAAGCCCAAAACTCAGGAGAGGTACGTCTCTGTTCCGAACTTAGAACCCTGGATAAGAATATCCTTATAATTGAATAATTTTTATCATTTTTGTCAAATTGTCATGATATGCTATCAAATTTGGGTTAATCTAAATGTTTCTCAATCATTGATTTATGTTTAGTGTATCATCAGATACCTCTTGAGAGACAGTCACAAGAATTAACCACCTTCCTGACCCCATTCGGAGCATTCACTTTCTTCAGTGTTTTTTTGCTAATGAAAATGTCATCAGAAGGGTGGCCTAAATAATGGTAGCCTCTCTGACATAATTCCCATTGGTGGACCTTCTTTCCAGGGCCACAATTGAAACCATGGTGGTCGCTGACAGAAATGCTTCAAGTACAAGGAAAAAAATTCCCAGTGCTTTGAGGGCATTAACTATTTGTGTCTGGAAATCGACTGCCTTATTGAGGGTCAACTGATCAAGACGTACTTAACTGGCATCATTTTTACCATCCTGCAATTCAGGTTGGTACCACTCCAAGGACAAAATGTCCATCAGAGAGGTGGCCATCTCAAAATTCGGCAGCCAACTGAGGGATGGCTAACCATATAGACATCGCTCCATGCACATTTACAATCGCAGGCAGCACAGACACAGGCACACAATGATAGTGTGATACATAAAAGGAAAAGAGATGGGTGAAGTGAAATAGATGGATGGATGGGTGAGTTGGGTGGGTGGAGTGGGTGAATGGATGGGTGGATGAATGAATGGATGGATGGATGAATGGGTGGATGGATGGATGCATATACTCTGAGGTGGCTCAATATAGCTTAAAATAGAAATAAAAGAACTGGTGCTGCATCTTCATTCTGAGTGCCCCATTAATCCTCTCAGTAACTCTGCCCTGAGGTACCAGTAACTTCAGAAGGTGGAGTTACTGGTGGATTACATGTGAAACTCAGAGGATCCCTTTAAAAATAAGGAATTGCTGGGGAAATTCTGGATCCCAGTCCCCCTCTTTCCGCCAGTAATTTATTATTTCTCCGAAGAGTTTAAGCCGGAGTGGTCCAATGGTTGATTTGACCTGTCCCCGATGGCTCACATCCTCAGCAAGAAGATTCACACTTGAAATTATTTCCAGACACTGAACGGATTATCAGGAAAGAATGGGGAATATGCCATAAAATTATATAAGAAAATATATTGAAGCTTCATTATCCCAAAACCTAACCACAGTTTTATGACCCAAAATCCTAAAAACAATCTTGTGAAACCAAAATCTTGGACTATAGGGTTAAGCTGTTACCCAAAAAACGTTTACCAGAACCTTCAAGAGAAACAAACAGAAACCACATGCTTCAGAAAGCAGGTCTATGCCTAACTACAACATGAAGCTCTTGGAGCATGAGACCGAGAACCCTAGCTGCTCCCTCGGGCGTTCCCCTCAAGCATTCCCACAGCTCCAGTGTCCCCTTGTGATCCCAGCTCCCTTGTTTGTAATTCAGTGTATAGACTGAAGGCCTCCATGGCAACATAAGTTGTTAACTTCCTTTCAAAGGGAGACAGTAACATTTCTACGGAGCCAATTTGGCCTTCTTACCGACTCTACTGAATCTTCTGACCTGGATTAAGGAATGTGTCTCAGACACTAGAGGTTGGAAATATGTCATACCTCTTCTGAGCGCTGTGATCTACCCTACTCAGTGAGTCACATTCGCAGCCAAATAATCTACCCTACCTATATATCACTCTTTTCCACCAATCTATTTACTACTGTCTTAAATTACTGTTTTTAGTGGCTTGTTTAGGTGTCGGTCACAGGGCCTATGGTGCCATCCACCTGGTCCTTTCTAGTGCTCCTCAACTTTAGAGTGTCACTACAATAGCAACTGTCCTCTATTTTGCAAGTTCTGTAATAGTGGCTTCTGTCCAGCTGCCTGCACATATTCACTGCAGGACACCAGGGGCCGTATTACACATTATTACTGTTTGTACCCCGTGCACCTTTCAAAAGGTGCGCCGGGCGCAAACAGTGATAATGCATCCCATTATGGTGTATGCGCTGCCCCCAGGGCAGACGCGAACTCGGGGGCAGTGCATTCATGTGAAAACATGGAGCAGCCGCTCCGTGTTTTCACAGTGCAGGCAGCACCCGCCTGCACTTTCAAAGGAGATTAGAGATCCCCTTGCAGACGGGTGCAGTCAGTGACTGCACCCGCCTGCAAGGGGATATCTGGGAGGTTCATGGGACCTACTTTACGCCCTGCAGAGAGCTTCTGCTGTCAGGAGGCGCACTGACATTGCGCCACCTTTTAAATGGCGCACTGTCAGTGCGCCTCCTGAGGGCTTCTTTGACTGTGCGCCCGCGTCTGTAATATGGTGCGGGCGCAGAGTCAAAGAAATCCCCTCATTTGCATAGGGCACACTCCTATGCAAATGAGGGAACACCCTCTGTTGATAGCGCTGTAAGTGCACCAGCGCTATCAGTATTATAGAAGGGGTGGCACAAGCGTCTGCGTCCCCTTCTATAATACCAAAGTGCCCTGGGGGCGCGCAAAGCGGTCACAAACACCCGTTGCGCCCCCGGGGCACCATCTGTAATACGGCACAGATCTCACTCTTTCTGCCCTGTGTACCACCGGACCAGAAAGCGCACTGACCCTAGAGGGACGGCAGCTAACCCACTGTCCCCCCACCCTTCCCCGTAGGTAGCAAACAATGGGCACGGCAGCCTCAGGGTGGCAAAAGTACATCAATGCAGAAGGTCAGCAAGTGACCAAAACAAGTTGGTTTTTGAATGGCCAAATCAGAGGAGGGGGCTTGGCCACGAGCACAGCCAAAATGTGACCTGAACAATCGGTCCTCAATTTTGTAGGGTCACATGGAGGAATTGATCTCACCCACCCACACTGGATAACTCGGGCGTCGCAGCTGCAACGAGAAGAAGGGGCAGAGAGTCGAGGAGTCACAAGGTTTTTAACAATAAATATCTTCACACAAGGATGTGAAAGGTCAATTGCCCGAACAAGGTCCTTGGGATGCCTCACAGCAGGGACACTTGAGGGCAAACAAAGGAGTAAGAAATGGTCAGCGCTGGGTGGACACAGCACTTGCAGCCCAGGCATGGCTACGGGCCATGAACGCGAGACATTCTGTAGCAAGGGAAGCCTTGAAGCAGCGACCTGCTGACCAAGCAATCATCAGAAGGAAAGCTGTCACAACAGTTGATGAAAAGTGAACTATGACAACCAATAAAGAGACGTTATGACTTTAAAGAGGATGCATTGCAAGATTATGCAAGTTATGGTTATTAATATGCAATAAACATGAGATGTACACTGTACAACCAGTTATGAACAGAATGTGTTGCATTGAAGTGCAAGATAGGCAAGAGCTGAGCATTTTAATGACCAATGCCATTGTGATAACTTATGTACCAGCTTATAATGTGAATACAGAACTGCAGCTGTTCCATACCATAAAGGCCTTGGTGTCCATAATTGATGGAAAATAATGTAATGGCCGGAGGGCCCGTGGGAAGCTTGCACAGCTGGGGGGTGTTATGAGCTATAAAAAAAAGGTGTTCTTCGGTGCCTAGGTTGGAGGACTCAGAAAGGAGGAGGAGTCCTGCACAAAGCAACTTCAGGAGCACATTCAGCTATTTAGTAGTGAATGGGTGCAGGGGCTGTGGAGAGAAGGGTCAGTGAAGAGTTGCAGAGAATGTAGTGTGATGTGAAAGTTAAGAGATGTAGAGGTTATGAAGAGATGGGGTCCTGAACAGTTGTCGAGACAGTAGAGAGGCCAGGGCTGAAGCAAGGTCTGCTGTACTTGTTTATGTGTTTATTTGTTTATGCATTTTTATATACCACGAACATTACCCTATGGTTTAGAAGGTGAGTGAGCATGTTTTCAATGGGCGTGGATTGACTGCAATGCCTTAGCTAAAGAATTGTTAAAGGAGGAGAGCTTTCAGTTCCGTTTTGAAGGTCACCAGCTGTATAAAAACAATGACAGCACCATACACCGTGGGTGGTGGTGTATTGCTGAGCCGGTGCTCACATTGGGTCTTCCAGGGTGCATGGATACAGGTGCAAATGCTTGTAATCCACAGGTCTTCTTTCCAGGCTTAACTGCACCACCTAGAATAGCGTGCTGGATGCTATATAAACTATTAGTGGTACCTTCAATTTTAATAGCAGCGCTACCTGCTATACTGCATTACTGCCTGCCTGTGACCCCTGCAGGTTCCTCTCTGCTATTCATTGTCCTTTCTACGGGATGCTTGACACAGTCTGTCTCTTGGTACTTGATGGGAGTTCATGCCCATGTCTGCTGTGTGAGGTTGTAGTTGTGCAATCCCGTAAACGCACAAGAGTAGGAGGCTAGGGAATGAGGTGTGATCAGGCAGGGAAACAGCAGAACAGTCTCCCAGCATGCTTTAAAACTTTGGCCTGACTCCGCCAGCCTCATGGTCCCCTGTTACTGTCTACTGCATCTGTCGAAGGCGAGAGCTGACTCGTTCATCGGCACAATGTGCTCCATTCTGGATGCTGGCAGAGTGCGAGTTACTCAGGGAATGAGCTGGAAGTCTCCCAGTTGTGCCAATACTGGTGGTCACCAGGGTTCTGTCAGGGGAAGCTGTATGTGTATAATTGCATTGGTGCCCTGGCATGTAAGTTCTGTCTAATGATCTGTTCCTTTCACCCACAAACCCCCCACCCCCGGTTAAGAATAACAGAGAGGGCGTGAGGATGCAGAGGTGGCAAATATATCAATATAGCAGGGTATTACTCCTTCTATTTCAGCATTTTAGTCAATGTCAGCTCTTTGCACAAAGATGCGCTCCTTATTTCCGATCTTTTATGTGATATACGTCCGGATGTTCTGTTTATGTCTGAAACCTGGCTAACTGATTCCTCCTCTCTGCATATTGAGGCAGTTATTCCCTCAGGTTATTCTTTTCATCAACTTGACAGGATTATTAGGAGAGGAGGGGTGGTTGTTGCGTTCAAACAACCCGTCCAATGTTCCAAATTGCTCTTAAACGAACTAGCTGGGCGGAGGCTTTGGGTTGCTGTCTTTCCACCCCCCCCTCAGAAGTCCCTAGCTGGTGGACTGGTATTGCATCCTCTGGGCCACTTGGGTGATGTTATTGAGTCTGTTGATGAAGCGTTGGCCCATCCTACTTTGCAGTATGTTCATTTTATTGTACCAGGGAATTTTAATATTCATGATGACTGCGTCTCTGATAGCGGAACTATGGCCTTGTTGGACACCATGATTTTTCTTAATCCCTCCCAAGAAGTCTTCGCCCCTACACATATAGTCGGTCATACTATTGACCTTATCTTTTCTAATTTCCTATGTCTGTCTATGAGCTCTGCCACCTGTCATGGTCAGATCATTCTCTCATTAATTTTCACTGACTAGGTGGCAATAAAGCTCATTTGGCTTGTACAATTTCCTCCAATGCTTACTGTGCCTGGAATAAAATTGAACCTGCTAATCTCATGAACTTTCTATCTATCTCGGCCCCACTTTTCAGGTGACCCTGACTCAGATGCAGAAGCAGCTAACAGCTGGCTTCTCCCATATGCCAATACCTTGGATCCACCATGGGTTCGGACGGCACGTACCCGCGGTCCTTCAGCTCCCTGGTTTATCCAGGCTCTCACTTTGGAAAAGAGTGCCTGTGAAACGACAGAGAGAATGTGGTGAAGATATTACCAGTCTGAGGAAAGAAAATTTATAAAGCAGACTTGAGGAAATACCACTCTGTGATTAAGCTAGCGAAAGCATTTTCTTTGAGGAACATTTTTTATCAGCCACCAATGGGTCATGTGAATTATTTTAAATCGTTAAGCTATTTCTAGCACCTCCACCATGCAGCAGTGGTATTTTACCTTCTCAGGAGCTGTGTGATAAGTTATTGTTTTTTGAGGAGAACATGTCTAAAATCCAGCATAGTTTGGTTATGACTCCTGTTTTAGAAGACGGTGGGTCATCAACGGGCATTGCAATTGCCCCTGGGCATTGTTCACTCCTCCAATTTAATCTTATCTCATTAGAGAATCCTGAAGCTGTTATCTTGAAAACTTTGGACCAGATTTATAAAAGTACTGTGTTGCCCTTGAATCACAAAAGGTGATGTAAGGGCAACGTAAGCCTTAAGTGAGATTTACTATGTCACGCAGAGCTACCTTGCATGGCTCAGCGTGGCATAGTAAACCTGTAGTAATGCCACACAGCGCAAATCGCAGCCTTGCGTTACTCTGCCCTGGGAAGGTGTTCCTTGGGTGGAGCATAGGTGTTCCCATGGATCCACCCATAGATTTTGGCGCATTACTTGATTTACTACCAGTAGTAAACCTGAGAATGCTTCCAAATGGTACGCCTTTCCAGTGGAGAGGCAATGAGGAGAAATAACCTTAAATCTCCTGGTTATTTCCTCTTTCTATGTGTGCTGCATGATTTAGCACACATAGAAAGAGGAAAAAGCCTCTAAGGATTGTTTTAGTGCAGAAAGGTGTCGCATAAAAACAATTCTGCCTGCAACGCAGGCACCCTTTCACCATGGTGCAAGGGTGGCTGCGTTGATGCTAGGCTGCACTGTGTGCGCCAGCGCAGGGAGAGATCAGTAATGTACCATATATCAGGAGATATGGTGCATTCCTGCCCTTTCCATGTGACCCAGCAAAGCAAGTTGTCTTGCTGCGTTGCACTGCGTCACATCTTCATAAATCTGGCTCTAAGTCTGGCTCTCCCTCCGTTCATTGCCCTGCTTCTCTGGCTATCGTGGTCGAGGTGGTCAACCATTTTTTGATTAGGCTCTTGAATATTTCTTTATCAACTGCTGCATTTCCATCAGTCTGAAAACAGGCTGAATTGGTCCTGCTTCAGAAAAAACCCTCTGCGGACCCAAATTAATGTTGAAATTTAGACCTAGTGTGCTTCTTCCTGAGGTATCTAAAATGCTTGAGAATCAGCTGTGGAATAAACTTGAGGCCAACAAACTACTGCATTCCAGCCAATCTATATTTCATTGTTAATTATAGCACGGATATGGTACTGCTAGAAGTGTCTGAATACATCAAATTGACTCTGGATCAGAGAGGGAGAACAGCATTGATTTTACTTTCTACAGCATTCCACACAGTGTCTCGTGCGACCCTATTACAGTTCCTTGCTGATCTAGGCATTGGTGGCTTAGTCCTAGACTGGATTGAATCATTCCTGGATACCAAAGGACAATATGTGTGGTCGGCCAGCTTTTAATCTGGGGTGAAGCCCCTTTCGGTCAGGGTGCCTCAGGGCTCTTCATTCAGTCCTACTTTGTTTAACATTGATCTGGCCCCTCTGACATCCCTGATTAAATTGTTTGTTTTTAAGGTGGTGTCCTATGCCAATGACTCTCAGCTACTCCTCTCCTTTGAGAGGGGGGCTGCAGTTTTATGTGGATCTCTTAAGACTTACCTACAGGCAGACTTGAATAGCTCCCTGCTAGTCATCTTATGTGCAACATGGATAAGACTGAGATCTTATTGTTGGGTCTTTCCAAGCTGATCGGCGGTCGAGTTATTGGCCTGATAGAGCCCCTCCTCCACCCCTGCCTTCGATGGTTGCAAAACATTTAGGGGTGAGGTTCGACATTCGGTTGTTTGTCCAACAGTGGTGGTCTCGCAGTGGTGGGCACATGCTTTGGGTTGCTCTAAGCTTTAAAAAATGTATTTTCCTTCCCCAGTTGAAATCCAGAAAGATGGCGGTTCATGCTCTTATCACCACTAGGTTAGATTGTGTTAACATTTTGTACCTGGGTCTCACAGAGTAGCTAATTAGCAGACTTCAGGTTGTTCAAAATGACGCTGCACAACTCATTTTCAAACTTCCTCACCAGACATCTATATCCCCTCACTTGCGATGGCTGCAATGGCTGCCAGTGCGGAAGAGAATTCTTTACAAAACCTTAGTTTTGGCCTATACGGCTTCCTTTTCAGCAGGCCCTCAGTATCTGATATCTAGACTGCAACATTACTCCCATGCAAGAGCTCTGCGTACATCACAGTCTTCTTGTGTTGTAGTACCTAGGGTTAAACAGGTTAGAAGGGAAAGTGATCCTTTCTCCTATTTGACCGCACAGGGGTGGACCTGGCTTCCGGCAGTACTTCATTTGATGAGTTCAGAGTTTTCTTTCAGAAAAAATCTTAAACTTGATTATTTGCTTCAGCTTAAATGATACTTGTTTGTACTGTTAGTCTGTAGTGCCAGGACACTCATTGGAGTATCTGTGGACCTAACAAAATTATTCATTCATTCATTCCTATAGTGTACAATTTTAAGGGTGAATTTAATTCCCTGCAGGTATGGGGCACTTTTATTGGGTAACTTGTTTTTGCTCTGGAGTAAGCACTTTCGTTGCCAACCCCAAAATTTGGATCCCTGCTGCAACCTACCGGCAGAACAAGAAGCCTTTTTCATCTTCTTAAAACTAAAGGTATTTCATAAGGAACACTGCATATGATTTGCCACTCAACTCTTCCCTTACCCAACCCTTACCCACCAGCGCAACTACTTACTCATGCTTGCCTTTGCCCATATATCCATATAGCAACCCCATACTCACTCATTTCATGACTCACGTGTCCATTCTTCCATTTACTCAGCATTCATTCATCAGTTCACCAATATACACTTACCCATTTGAACACTCATCTACCCATCCATTCACTACACCCATCTATTCATCCCCCACACACCAATTAGGTCCATACTTACTCATTCATTCCTCAACTTACCTATTTATCGATTCACCCACTCAGCCACCCATTCACACAGTACTAACCAACTCACTGGCTCATACATCCACTCATTTATCCACAATCCTTCTGTCCATTCTGTCCACTTGTCCACTAACTTATCTATCACCCACCAACCCATCCACCACCCATCTAATGATAGACCTATTAACCTGCCAATTTACCCATATACTCCTTCTCACCCACCAACCACGTAATTTCACTTAATTACTCATCTGTCCACCTACCCATTCATCCTTCTACCCACTCACTCATCTATCTACTTACCCATCCACCCACCTAGTGTCTCATTCGCAAACCCACTCAGCCATCTAACTTCGGATCCACTATCTACTTTTTCACTTTTCAATTCAGCTGTGACCTATTTCCCAGCTTATCCATTAACAACTCAATAACTCATTTAATATTCACTTAGTCGCCCACCATCCTTTGATCCTTTTATCTGCTAAATCCACCTGGTCATCCGTTTATCTACTCAACCATCACCCATCTAATTAACCAGCATCACACTACTAATTCACTGACTTGCCCACCATCCAGTCATTCACTCATCCATTCACCTACTACCTTCTACAATCATCTTCCCTTGCAGCTTCTAACTCATCCTCCAACCTACTCCTTACTCATATAGGTTCTTCCATCCATTGTGTTCGAACACCACATCATGTACTCCACACTGACACCAACCCACACAACTGCACCTTCACATCTCCATACACGCAGACCACATGCACACACACCAACCACACACACTCTGTAAACTTGTATTGCTGAATTCTATACTATTGCTCTTTAAAGCACGTAAAAAAGGCTACCACTGCTCTGCAACATGCATTGGCGGCTCCTCCGCTAAGGCGGAGCAGCTTCGCCCCACTGCTCTGTGAGCAGTAGTTAAAGAAAACTAAAATGATAATAACTAGCATCAACATAATTTTAGTTTTCCTTTCCTGGTGCGGGCGGGGTGGGGCTGGACTGCCAGAGCAGGGCAGGGGATGAGTGGTTTGCCCACTCCAAGGTGCACAATGACGATTTGACCGGCCCTCTCGGGTCAGCCAAACCATCATGCGCACTTTGCATATTCTGCACCCAGGCTGCATTACAGCCTGGGTGCAGAACATGCCCCAGGCTCCCATTTCCTGCCTGAGAGTCAATCCATTGCAGCATTGTGATTGGCTAGGGTGGTCAGGAGTCTGGGTTTTTCATGTTTCTGCTTCCAGGAGTGAGAGGCGGCGGCAGCGAGCGGACCGAGAGGCGGCGGCTGGCCAGGTGGCCGGCCTGAAGGTAAGTGGTTTTTTTGTTTGTTTCTTTCATTTACAACCCTTCCCATCCCCCCGTCCCACCACCCCCAGTAAATAGCGGCCGCCACAGGCAACATGCTGTACCTGTTCTGTCTTTATGAAGAAACATGTACAACCGCTACCAGTACTCTACTTGTTCTATGTGGGTTAGGAAATATTCCTCTGCTGTCACCTATCCTGTACCCATTCTTTGTCTCCGAGAAACTTGTACTACAGCTGCCCATGCTGTACCTGTGTTTTGAGTCAGTGAATCTTGGTAAAACAGATTTGAGAGTATGATGTACAAAAGTCAAAACAAATGTTATGACAATATCTTATACTTGTTGTAAATCTGTTTACCACATACTGTCACTTTCTTTACTGGTTATTCACTAATATTTTGGAGGCAAGCATGTTACAACCCAAAGTCTAAGAGCAGTTCTTTTTGGGGGTGGGGTGGTGGATGCGGCTTATTTTTAGATCTGACATATATTTTCTTTTAATGGGAAACATTACCCCATCTCCTCTACCCTCTTATCTTCTTTTTTTCTACTACGCCTGCCCTTTTAAACTCTTTTCCTTTATTTGTTCAATTTATATGTAGAATGTCCACCCACCCTTGTCTTCCCCCATTTGATTTTTTACCTCTTGATGAAATTAGTGTAATTTGATGTGCATAGCCCAAGGAAGAACTGGATAAAAAATTGTTGAATTTATTGTCTGTGAATTATAGATACATTTCTGCTACGGCAACATAAGAATAAAAAATAACTTGACCAAATTTGCAAAAAGCCCTTCTCCAAAAAGTTGTTTAGATGGGATATCTGACTTTTTGGTAATTTGCAATTATCCCCAGAAGTAGTCTTGGAAATCTATGTTATTAGTAAGTAAAGCTGAAATGGGCATTGCATGCTTACATTTTTTAAATGTTGTTCCCTCCACACATTAAATGTTTCTCCCATTGAAAATAACACTTTCACAGCAGTGATTTACATTTGGGGGTTCCATAATAATTCCTGACGTCCTAAAAAACACAGTTGCTTCACTTTTTTTCTGGAGTAACTCTTTGAGTGCATCCATAGTGGAAATGCGTGAAACAATGTGTGAATACCCCCAAACATATGAGATAGTGGGTTTTCCAAGTGTTTTGCATGACCTCAACTTGACATCCACCTTTCCCAACACTATCCTTAAACTTGTGATGGTAGAAAATCCACCATACCAGCCTCTATAGGGGACTTTATGGAGCCGATCCATAACGGCATGTAAGATTATGTAAAGGATTACCACAGGAATACTCTGTTGTGTACTCCTATATCTTACGCCTTATATCTTCTTGCATGCCTTACAATGCCTATAGAAATCTTATGTACTCTTTCATGCCCTTGTGTTTCGGCCCCCAAAAACATCTAAAATGGGAATATTCAGGTAATATATATAGACAATTAGTTCAACCAAAAGAGACTGTGGAGTGGTGGCTGCCAGCTATGGGAACTAAGGGGAGGCGGGCAAACCGCCGCTGCCAGTGTCATGGCGTCCGAGTGGAGAGGGGGAGTGTGAGAAGTTGGCCTGGTATATGCTGTTCACTAATTAAAGTGGACACCTTGCACCAGGGCAAATCGACTCTTATGGTAGATAGGTTTAAGACAACCTTTTAAAGAAAGCTATCCTAGTGGTAGCTGTGGAGAGCAGCCTTCAGGCTAAGTCTCGGAGGAATGTAAAGCAGCTTGTTTTACCTTATAATCTCTTGAATCACCAAATGAAAAGACACCACACAGGTATATATATCAAATATATATGTATTTATTTCTAAATAACTCTCTACTAATCTCTTTATGAGATTAGAAGACAAACATATGCACAAATCAATGTTTCGCAATAAGTTAAGCACAAAATATGGCTGGGGCCCTAGGGGCGTACCAGACCATATACTAAGTAAGAGACTTAGAAACAACGACTTGCAGGGAGACAAGGCCTAGGGCCTTCAGAAGTGCAGGGGCCTCACGAAACCACCCAAGGCAGGTAAGTAAAGGACCCACGGGGACGCGTGCAGTGTGGATACACAGGCGCGGATCGCCGTTAACTTCAATGGGGCAAGTCGCGGTTGGAAATAAAGAGTTTTAGGATACTTCGGGAGAACCTACAAGCAAGTCACTTACAGGGTAAGTAGTTCTAGGGCCCACACCCACAGGAGCACCGTAGTGCTGGAGTTACCTCACCCAGGGAAGCCGGGTGCACAGGTGTCCTTTGGTGTCGGGTCGCGGCGTCGTTTTCAATGGCGAACAAAGAAGACTTGCTGCTTGCGGGAGCTGAAGAAGTATCCGGTGGAATCCAAGCCTGGATTCTGAAGAAGGATGACCTGAAAGCAGAGGGGACAGTGTTCAAAGTCACTTGGCAGTGACACGGGGCAAGGAAGATGGATGCCCACCGTCGTCGGTTGATTCAGGTCGGTTGCAGGTGCCTTGACTCTTCAGCCACATGGTCCAGGAGGGGTCGACGACAACCAGGAGCTGGATTCGGTGGGTCCCTCGACGTCTGCAGCTGACTGCGGTGTCGGCAACTCGATTGGAGCCAACAAGCCTTGGCTGCCGCAAGTCTTGGGGAGATGAAGAAAAGTCGATGGCGCAGACCAGCAAGATCTGAGGGACTCACCCAGCGAAGGTAAGTCAGGGCAGGCCTGGAGCAACCAGGGGAACCCTTTGGTTTCTTTAAGAAGTCTTCTGGGGACCCACAAGCCGGCGGGCAAGGGATCGCAAAGACACCTCGGGCGGAATCACTCAACAGGGGCCCACGGTCACTCAGGACGGTGTAGGCCTCTGATCTTCGGAGGGATTCCTGCTGGAGGTCGGGACCACACGTGGTCCAAAGCACAAGTTCGTAGAACGTTGTGAAGGGGTTGCACTTGACAATAGTGCACGGTACCCAGGGGTCGCGGTTCCTCGTTACTCGTGGGGTCCACTTGCCTCAGCTTCGCTGAGGACTCACGATGGCCTGGGAGAGGTCAGGAAATCTACTTCTTGGGCTGCAGGGACTTCGGACTCCGGCGGGAGCGGCGTAGTTTGCGACCGTCGTTGTCGTTTTTGGTGCCTGCCAAGCAGGGGAGTCACTCCTTGACTCCAAGGGAGATTCTTCTGTCTTCCAAAGGTAGTGGAACGTCGAAGGGCCAGGATTCTTCTGTAGAGCGTCGTCCAGGGGTTATCTGCTTTGCAATGGCAAGGTTCCCCCTCTTATACTAAAAGAGGGGATGGACTAGCTCTATGACCCCACCTATGGGAGGGTCAAGGGAGGGGGTGGCTACACCCACTTCCCTTTGTCCAGTTTCGCGCCAGAGCAGGGGCAGGTAGCCCCTGAGCTGGTTTGAACTGGCATATGCACAGAGGAGCCTTCTGCTCCCCCAGTGCAGGACTTCAAAGCACTCTAAGAGTGCACCCACCCAGCCCCAATACACTAAACCCTGTCTGGAAGGTGGTTACACCTCCCTGTGACAGGATGCCTATTGTTGGGCTTCCTCCACTGCGAGTTTCGGTCATCAGCAGGAGGGCAGCCCAGTGTCTGTGACTGGTGGCATCCATTTTGTGATGCCAGGGCTCTTTAGGATTCTACAGCGTTTCCACAGCAGGTACATGTCTTCTCCCTCTAGAAGGGTGGAATGCTACCCCCACCGCCAAGATTGGCGGGGGGTAGTATTCCAAGATGTTTGACACCAAACACGACATGTTTTGATGCAGCCATTCCAAAGTTAGCATTTACCGCGAGGATATAATGCACTTAATAGTATATGGTTTAACCGCATCCACAAACAGCACCAGAGAATAGACTCTGAGAGCTGCAGAGGGGCCCTGCTCAGGCAGAGGCACCCCCTCACATAGAAGCCAAGCACCCTGCCCTCAGGATTGATAGGGCCTGCCTTAGGGGTGACTGATAGGTTTATATGTGTGTGCAGGAGAGATATAGGAAACCTATATCTCAGTGAGGGGTGCTAGCACCACCTCACCCAGGCTGCAGTAGCAGGCCTGTGGTGTCAGATTTAGACTGCTTCCCAGGAGTGGCATAATACATGCTGCAGCCCCTGGTAGGCCTGTGAAGTACCTATGCCCTTGGTACCTAAGGTACCATATACTAGGGACTCATAAGGCACCACAGTATCCAATCACTAGTGCACCTAGAGTGCACTCCATGTCGTTTAGAGAGAGCAGATAGACTGGGGCCCTGAATAGCAGGGTCCCAGCCCAACTAAGTCATAAACCAGCAAAACACCATAAAAAAGTGGGGGCAACCATATAGTCAGATTCCACCTTCCTACATAACCCCCCCAAACGAAAGGAGATAAGGCTAACCTTGGCCAGTTGAGCCTTTATTGACTAAGTGGCCATATAAGGAAGCACCTGCACTAGCATGGTTGCCCCCTGTCTTATGGTCCACTAAGCAATCCCTCACCCTAAGGGTATGAGAGGGTCTCCACCATGGGGAATCACTACCTGTGGTGTGCTTTGGTAAAGTACCAGGCTGGTGAGGTGTCTGAGTAGGGAAGTGTGGCCCTAGGAATGTTGGCCTCAGCTCACTGGTCACCATGTATGCCTGTCTTTCCATGACTGAGTGGTACTCTGCTCTAAGGGTCAACCTTTGACTGCCTACAGCCGGGGGTTGGGTCCCTTTGGGTTGAACACTGGAGGGACATGGCATGTTTGGAACCTTTTGGTCCCAGGTTTGCCCTTGCCTAACAGAGTCCTTCTGGGGGAGGTCCCTACATAAAGGTATGGGGGATCCCTCAGTGGGTTGAGGAATTTCTACCTGGCTAGGGCTACTAGCCTGGGTGCCCCTAATCTGCTGATGGGGGTTCCTCTGGACAGGGGGCCCTGGGGGTCCACTGACCTCCCTGACCTCTGCAGCCCTGGGCTGACTGAGGCAGGGTAGAGAGGGGCAGGTTACCTGCTCCAGACTGGGTACCACCTTGTAAGGGTCCTCTGCCATCAGGGGGTGGCCAGGCCAGGCCTGACTACCTCTGTGGCAGTTCCTTCACTAGGGGTAGGGTCAGTTCCCTGAGGAGGCTGACCCTTACCTACTGTCTGGAGGGAAGAAGACTTTTCTTCAACCCTTGTGCTCTCTTCTGGGGGAGAGTGGGCCATTCTTCCAGGCTCTATCTCTCCAAAATCTTGGGCTGGGGCTGTGGCCATCACAGCCCCACTAACCTTTACAGGGACACCCAACATCTTCAGATGGGTTTGGTGTTCAATTTCAGCCCAGGCTGAAATTTCCAGATCATTGCCCATCAGGCAATCTACAGGTAAGGTTGGGGACACTGCCACTCTTTTGGGCCTGTGACCCCTCCCAGCTGAGATTGACTATGGCCATGGGGTGATCTGTTCTGACACCATCAATGTTGGTCACCTGGTATTTAAACTCAGGTAAAATCTGGTGAGGGGGACTAGTTTCCCTGCCACCATGGTGACACTAGCCCCTGTGTCCCTAAATGCCACAGCTTTCTGACCATTAATTATTGGCTCCAGTCTGTACCTGCCCAATGCTGTGGGACCCACGGTAAAGGTGGCAAATCCTATACCACCATCAGAATCTGAGGAGTCTGTTGAGGGGTCCTGTCTGAACTAGGGCCCACCTCTGTTCCTCTTGCAAAAGCACCTAACTTTTTGGGTGCACTACTCCCAACTGGAGGATTACTACTGGTAGTACCAGGAGGGATGGTAGTAGTTGTTGGAGGAACATTTTCTTTATTGCCAATCCTGGGACAACTGGGATCAGATTTCCAGTGCCCAGGCTTTTTACAGACATGGCAATAGGGTTTCTTTTCAGGAGAGGAAGGAGTTTGGGACCCACCCCCAGAAGAGGACTTTTGGGGCCCTGTAGTGGACTTATCCTTAGATTTATCCCCACCTTTCTCTTGGGACTTGGTAGAATCTTTCTTGTGGTCACCACCCTGATTCTTAGGCCTTACTCTGGTTCTGACCCATTTGTCTGCCTTCTTTCCCAATTCTTGGGGAGAGGTCAGATCAGAGTCCACCAGGTACTGGTGTAAAAGCTGGTTTTGACAATTATTAAGGATCTGTTCTCTCATCATTAGATTATAAAATCCTTTGAAATCAGTAACCCTACTGCCAACCAGCCAACCCTCCAGAGCCTTGGATGCACAATCTACAAAGTCTGTCCAGTCCTGAGTCTGTGCCTTCTGGGTATCTCTGAACTTCAACCTGTACTCTTCAGTGGTTAAGCCAAACCCATCTATCAGTGCACTCTTCAGGACCTCATAATCATCAGCATCCTCCTCTCTAACAGTGAGGAGCTTGTCTCTTCCTTTATCTGAAAAGGAGAGCCACAAGATTGCTGCCCACTGCTTTTGGGGGACCTGCTGTACTCTACAGGCCCTCTCCATAGCAGTTATCCACTTGTGGATATCATCCCCACTCTGGTAGGGAGGAACAACCTTGCTCAGGTTCCTATGGTCAGGAATATATTCTCTGCCTCTAGGGACACTGTTGCTGCCACCAAGGGGTTCTAACCCCTCTTTTCTAGAAGCTCTCTGGATCTCCAGGGCTTCCCTATCCAGTGCCAACTGCTTGGTTCTGAGGGCCACTCTGGCTTCCTCATACTGGAGCAGTTTGCACCTTCTCTCAGAGGAGGTCTCTCTTAAGGAAAAGTATGAGCTCCTCTGATGGACAAATTATCTGCCAGAGTGATAAGAGTGGTCAGATTCCCTGGAAGGGGATCTGTGCCTCTCCTCCTCTCTGTCAGTTCTCTTAGGGAGAATTCCTCTGTCCTTTTCAGGCCCCTTGGAGGCTGGCCCTTCAATCACAGAGTCTTGGTCATTCTGATTTTCATCATCTGACCCAGATACTATGACTGACCCACCCACTGATTCAAACCCTTTAGCTCCTAGAGCCAATCTAAGGTCATCTGCTGTCAGCAGATCTATCAGGTGTAGTGTTGAGGGACTCTGTCCTAGTCTCAGGTGTCTGTCAATACACATGGCTCTCAAGTCAGAGAAAGCCATGTCCTTATACTGAGGCTGAGTGGATCCACTGGGTCCACCCCTTAAGGACATTCTAGTGTTGTGCAGTGTTGTACTACCTACACTAGTTTGTGGCCTACTGATCCTAGCTTGAGCTGTGGAAAGGGTGTGCTATCCCTTGGCACACAGCTCTAAGTTCAGTAGAACTTATTGATACTAAGCTTGACTTTATATGTACCTTGAGTACCTATAATGGTTTTCAGTTAGTAATTCAAATAGAGATTTTCTGGTAAAACAATGGCAAGCTGGAATCCCACACGCTGCCCACCAATGTGAGAAGTTGGCCTGGTATATGCTGTTCACTAATTAAAGTGGACACCTTGCACCAGGGCAAATCGACTCTTATGGTAGATAGGTTTAAGACAACCTTTTAAAGAAAGCTATCCTAGTGGTAGCTGTGGAGAGCAGCCTTCAGGCTAAGTCTCGGAGAAATGTAAAGCAGCTTGTTTTACCTTATAATCTCTTGAATCACCAAATGAAAAGACACCACACAGGTATATATATCAAATATATATGTATTTATTTCTAAATAACTCTCTACTAATCTCTTTATGAGATTAGAAGACAAACATATGCACAAATCAATGTTTCGCAATAAGTTAAGCACAAAATATGGCTGGGGCCCTAGGGGCGTACCAGACCATATACTAAGTAAGAGACTTAGAAACAACGACTTGCAGGGAGACAAGGCCTAGGGCCTTCAGAAGTGCAGGGGCCTCACGAAACCACCCAAGGCAGGTAAGTAAAGGACCCACGAGGGACGCGTGCAGTGTGGATACACAGGCGCGGATCGCCGTTAACTTCAATGGGGCAAGTCGCGGTTGGAAATAAAGAGTTTTAGGATACTTCGGGAGAACCTACAAGCAAGTCACTTACAGGGTAAGTAGTTCTAGGGCCCACACCCACAGGAGCACCGTAGTGCTGGAGTTACCTCACCCAGGGAAGCCGGGTGCACAGGTGTCCTTTGGTGTCGGGTCGCAGCGTCGTTTTCAATGGCGAACAAAGAAGACTTGCTGCTTGCGGGAGCTGAAGAAGTGTCCGGTGGACTCCAAGCCTGGATTCTGAAGAAGGATGACCTGAAAGCAGAGGGGACAGTGTTCAAAGTCACTTGGCAGTGACCCGGGGCAAGGAAGATGGATGCCCACCGTCGTCGGTTGATTCAGGTCAGTTGCAGGTGCCTTGACTCTTCAGCCACGTGGTTCAGGAGGGGTCGACGACAACCAGGAGCTGGATTCGGTGGGTCCCTCGACGTCTGCAGCTGACTGCGGTGTCGGCAACTCGATTGGAGCCAACAAGCCTTGGCAGCCGCAAGTCTCGGGGAGATGAAGAAAAGTCGATGGCGCAGACCAGCAAGGTCTGAGGGACTCACCCAGCAAGGGTAAGTCAGGGCAGGCCTGGAGCAATCAGGGGAGCCCTTTGGTTTCTTTAAGAAGTCTTCTGGAGACCCACAAGACGGCGGGCAAGGGATCGCAAAGACACCTCGGGCGGAATCACTCAACAGGGGCCCACGGTCACTCAGGATGGTGTAGGCCTCTGATCTTCGGAGGGATTCCTGCTGGAGGTCGGGACCACACGTGGTCCAAAGCACAAGTTCGTAGAACGTTGTGAAGGGGTTGCACTCGACAATAGTGCACGGTACCCAGGGGTCGCGGTTCCTCGTTACTCGTGGGGTCCACTTGCCTCAGCTTCGCTGGGGACTCACGATGGCCTGGGAGAGGTCAGGAAATCCACTTCTTGGGCTGCAGGAACTTCGGACTCCGGCGGGAGCGGCGTAGTTTACGACCGTCGTTGTTGTTTTTGGTGCCTGCCAAGCAGGGGAGTCACTCCTTGACTCCAAGGGAGATTCTTCTGTCTTCCAAAGGTAGTGGAACGTCGAAGGGCCAGGATTCTTCTGTAGAGCGTCGTCCAGGGGTTATCTGCTTTGCAATGGCAAGGTTCCCCCTCTTATACTAAAAAGAGGGGATGGACTAGCTCTATGACCCCACCTATGGGAGGGTCAAGGGAGGGGGTGGCTACACCCACTTCCCTTTGTCCAGTTTCGCGCCAAAGCAGGGGCAGGTAGCCCCTGAGCTGGTTTGAACTGGCATATGCACAGAGGAGCCTTCTGCTCCCCCAGTGCAGGACTTCAAAGCACTCTAAGAGTGCACCCACCCAGCCCCAATACACTAAACCCTGTCTGGAAGGTGGTTACACCTCCCTGTGACAGGATGCCTATTGTTGGGCTTCCTCCACTGCGAGTTTCGGTCATCAGCAGGAGGGCAGCCCAGTGTCTGTGACTGGTGGCATCCATTTTGTGATGCCAGGGCTCTTTAGGATTCTACCGCGTTTCCACAGCAGGTACATGTCTTCTCCTCTAGAAGGGTGGAATGCTACCCCCACCGCCAAGATTGGCGGGGGTAGTATTCCAAGATGTTTGACACCAAACACGACATGTTTTGATGCAGCCATTCCAAAGTTAGCATTTACCGCGAGGATATAATGCACTTAATAGTATATGGTTTAACCGCATCCACAAACAGCACCAGAGAATAGACTCTGAGAGCTGCAGAGGGGCCCTGCTCAGGCAGAGGCACCCCCTCACATAGAAGCCAAGCACCCTGCCCTCAGGATTGATAGGGCCTGCCTTAGGGGTGACTGATAGGTTTATATGTGTGTGCAGGAGAGATATAGGAAACCTATATCTCAGTGAGGGAGTGCTAGCACCACCTCACCCAGGCTGCAGTAGCAGGCCTGTGGTGTCAGATTTAGACTGCTTCCCAGGGGTGGCATAATACATGCTGCAGCCCCTGGTAGGCCTGTGAAGTACCTATGCCCTTGGTACCTAAGGTACCATATACTAGGGACTCATAAGGCACCACAGTGTCCAATCACTAGTGCACCTAGAGTGCACTCCATGTCGTTTAGAGAGAGCAGATAGACTGGGGCCCTGAATAGCAGGGTCCCAGCCCAACTAAGTCATAAACCAGCAAAACACCATAAAAAAAGTGGGGGCAACCATATAGTCAGATTCCACCTTCCTACAGGGAGGGATGAAAGTAGAGGGCAGGAGGAAAAGAAAAATAAGTCACTTATCTGGCTTGCGTGTCCTCACTCCTCCCGATCTTCTTCTCCAGTACAGCATGGGGCCAGCCAACTCCCTTAACCAATCTTGGTGCTGTTCTCATGCTGTGGGAGCAGCGCCAGGATTGGATGGGGTGGGCTGGCTGGACGCTCCTTCAGGCCCTGTAAGCCTGTGCTTGGTCTCCACCCAGCTGTCTAAGACAGCTAGGTGGAGAGCTTCAAAGTGAGTTTGTCACTTTGGCCAGCGCAAGACAGCCAGCCAAAGTGACATGCGCACTTTGGAGCATCTAGCCAGCCACTGCTCCTGTCCTCTGCTGCTGCCATTAGGCAGCCGAGTACACGCCCTGCATGTCTCTGGACTCGGGGAAGGCTGGCTGCTGCAGTGCAGTGAGAGCGTCGGAAAAATAAAATGGCAATGAAATCTTCCCATTTCCATTTTATTTTTCATGTGAGGCTCACAGCAAGCAGGGGGGGGGGTATGCTCCCCCGCCCAAGTGAAGAAACCGTCGCTGATGACTTTGACCTCTTTGCACTTTTATTAATAGTGAGTTGGACGTTTCGTGGCCAATCTAAAAGTTATGTGAGAGTATTCAAAAGAGTACTCCTGTATTACTACTTCCTGTACTCACAAACGCTTTCGTGAGTCGGTCCTATAGATTCTTCGAGTTCTCCTTTTCCGACATTACGAACCCAGGGGGATATGTACAAGGAAGTGGCGGAGCGAGGCGTTAGCCTCCTTGGCTTAACGCCACGCTCCGCCACTTCTGAAACGCAAGGCTGCACCATATTTACAATAATGTGGTGCAGCCTTGCGTTTCCCCCTGCAATGGCGCTAAGTTTAGCAACGTAGCGCCAACGCAGGCACCCTTGCACCATAGTGCAAGGGTGTCTGCGTGCAGGGGAGGATTGTTTATGTGCAGGAAGATGTCCCTTCCTGCACATAAACAATCCTAAAATGCCATTCTGTCAGTTTCATTTGTGCTGCTTCATGCAGCACACATGAAAGTGACAAAATGGCATTTTTTTAAAGGTTTGTTTATGTACAGGAAGGTACACCTTCCTGTACATAAACAAACCATGGCATTTTGCTTTTTCCATGTGTGCTGCACAAGGCAGCACACATGGAAAAAGCAAAAACGAGGAGAAATAATGCATTTCTCCTCGTTTCGCCAACTTAAGACCAGGATTTACCTGGTCTTAATTTTGGCACTGCCTCCTATGTACGCCACCCTTGTACATAGGGGGCAGCGTTAAAATGAATGGGTGTTGCCGTGGAATGCCCACCGCAACACCCTCTGGCCACCCCTTTCACACTAACCATAGCGTGAAAGGGGGCCTTATGTACAAGGTAGCGTTCAGCCACGTTAAGTGGCTTAACGCTGCCTTGTACATAAGGCGCAGCCCCTATCGCCACCACAACGTCGGTAAAAGTCGGTAAAAGTGACGTTGTGGTGGCGATAGGGGCGATAGGGGACATATGCCCCCCAGTAAGTTAGATTTCGAATCGAAAATTCATTTTATGTTCACGTAAAAACATTTGTGAATCCTGCATAAAGTTTAAAGCTTTTTTTTTTACAACGGCTTTGAATGGCGTTTTCATGCAAATTATTCTTATAAATATAATCAAAACCGAATTTCCCAGATCAACCATTTGAAACGCTTAGAGATTTTTAGACCTTTAAGCTACATCTTTGGGGAAAAAGCTAAGCTGGGAAAGCATCTACTTTGAGATTCATGGATAACCCAGTCATGTTCCACAGCTAATTGCAAGATTTCACGTGTGGCAGCATTTTAATTGTTCTTTCTGTCCTACAGAGGGCTTTGCATAAAGATGTACACCTGTAACAATGCCATGAAAAAATCTGTATACTCACCATGACGTCATGTTCTTTGTGTAGTCACAAATGCATTTTATCTGACACCAAAAACATATTGGTTTTCCAGCTTTCCCGCTGGCCCGACGCCCAACACTGAAATAAATGCTGACAGGCTCCCATAAAACTGTAAATCACGGCCATTTCCCTCCGGCCTCGTTGGAATCTGAGATTAACAGACCCAACAAGTGTTATCTGTCTGAAAATAAGACGAGCAGAGCTTGCTTCCCACAGATTATGAGCCTGGGCCCCATAACAGGAAAGCACCCCACGGGGGTCATTATGGCCTTCATGGTACATGAAAGAAACAGAAAGAAATGGAGCCTGTCAGACAAAGCCATATCGCAATGCAAATATGACACAGCGCGCGTTGTGATAACATGAGCTCACAATACAGGGCAGAGAACAATCACCTTTTATCTTGCGTAATAGCTGTGAAAGGTGATAGAGGCCTTTGCGTTTTGAAACTGTTAATTGCAGATAAAAGGTCTGCCGATGTTCAGGCATGGGGTGTTGTGCAATTCCTAATTGGACTGAGCTGCAGCTTGACTTTCAGGGTCATATTTTAAATCAAAAGTTCTTATTTCAATTTTGTGGGAATTTCTGACTTCCAAGTTTCTAACAAACGTGTGATTACAACCATGGTGGTCTACTTACATAATATCGACTTTCTAATATCTACCTAGAAAAATATCGAATGTCACTGTAATAACAAGGTAATGTAGGTGTTGTGCATCCCTTGAAGAGGAGGTGTTGATTGAAGAGGTAGGTTTTCATCTTCTGGGAGTGAAGAAGGGACGGACGTTGCGGATACGCGCTGAGATGAACTTCTAGATCCTGGGTGTGTTGAAAGAGACTGCCTGGTACCCTGTGTCCTCCTTGCTGCTTCATGCCCAGAGCCTGGCAATGTTGTGGTTTTGACTGTTTAGTAAAACTCTGCGGCTCCTGTCTGCAGACTTCAAAGATGATGGGGACAGAATGAAGGAACCAGCAAAAGTCTATCTGCATTCACGGAGAGAGGATCTCGCCATATTTCCCAACAATAATAACCTTGCACACAAGTATTAGATATGATTCCATTTAATTTTTGGCATTTATAGGGAAATATAAGAACAACAAAAGTAATAATAATGAAGGGTTTACTACAATATTGAGTTTTAAATATCAACCTGCCATAGAATTGTGACAAGGATATTGACTACAAGAATAATCTGCAGTTTAGTATAGATTTACTATACTTAACTTCTGATCTTGTTATAAACTTCCAAAGCCAGACTTCATTTTGAGCATGTTAACTTGGCCTGTCTGCCTTTAGTCTATATTCGTTATGTCTTTATCTTTCGCAGAACGTGTGAAAGTGTCAATTTATCTAAACAATGGCTTTGCTAACACATAAGTCTACGAAATGTTCCAAGGTATCTGCATTTCAGGGTCTGACAGTGGATGTGTAATATAAACATGTAGTCCAAGTTGACCTATTTTCATCATGCTTGTTCATACCAGTTATGTCGCAGATAAATGGAAAGTCCCCCCCAATGTAGTGTAAAAGTCAGAAGTCAACCCTATATATATCCCATGAATTGACCACTGAAGTGGAGAGACCTTCATCCCAGTTTATCACGAGAGGTCCTGTCAGACTGCTGCAGCCTCCGTTCTCATGCTGAGACAGAGAGGAGAGGAGCTGAGCCCAGCTGATCTGTGGTTTCCTTTCGAGAGAACACTCTCCCAGCTGGGAGTTTAATACCCACAGCTGATCCGCTGTGACCAGGTATGCAGAGCAGTGAGCAGCAAAAATATCCATATATTGTGAGGGTACCTAGTTGTGGGGTATGTATGTGTTACTTACTGGTAATCTTCATTGATTTGAATCTCACTTTCTAGTTCTTTGGATAATTACCTCAAAACTTCATTGAATAAGGGAAAAACACAGTTAGTGGGATGGAAAGCAATACGTAATTAATTAAATTACTTAATTCATACGTAACCTCAGCAAAACCTAGTCCTCCTCATCCATGTCCCTAAGTGGCATATTTCTTTCCAATCTGAATAATGGGAACAAAAAGGCTCCAACATTATAACATATCATTTTTACAGTGAAACAGACTGAAAACAAGAAAATATATATATCACACATGTACAAAAGAAACAAGCATTTGCAATACAATAGGTCTCGCATTTACGCGAGTTTGAGCTATTGACATTGCAAATAACAATGCCTTTTATATTTGTTTTCGTTTTAAAAACATAAATAAAAGGCATTGTCATTTACAATGCCAATAGCTTTAACTCGTGTAACTGCGAGACCTATTGCATTGCAAATGCTTGTTTACTATTGTGGTGACTGCATCCTGCAAGACCTTTGAGAAGCCACGCTTCTCCAGAGGCTCTTAAGATTGAGAACTATAGTCATTGTTTTGAAAAGCGCTCATCGTGAGACCCTGCTCAGAAAATTGTGCCATGCTCAAGATTAAAGGTTGTATCTCCATGAGTTCAACGACCAATCAAAGATTGTCTAGGAGTGGAATACTACATTGGTACCTGGTTCAAATGCAAGTCGTAGGTGACAATTTGAAAAAGTACATACTGGGAAAAAAGGGTTGCATATTGCAATGTTATTGCATAGGCATTAAGTAGTGTACAAGAGTCAGGTATATTTACACGGAGGATATTGAATGGGCATAGCAACCTCCGTGATGAAGACAAAACCCTTAAATGGATTTACAAATGTCTGCGTCAAACCCTTCCGGAGCAAATAGTTCTAAGGAGAGAAGGCACAAGCAGGAGGCCATATTAGGCCAGTGTAGCACGGCAAGGCAGGCATAACAACAAACCTGCTGTGCCTGACAATATTGATCTAGTATCAAATTCTACCTTGCCCTTCACATATATTTTATAATGTAGCTTTCATATTTGCGTCTATCTCTAAACGTTTAGAAAGAAATATGATAAAACGAAAGAAATGCATGAAGTGATTGCTTTGCAAGGCCTTAGTCTGCCCATCTGTGCACTAATTGCAATTGTATTTGTGCAGCCCCCACAGTATACAGAGAGAAGTCGTCTTCAAGAGGGAATGGATGCAACAAGCTCTGAAGACTGGAGGGAAGAGAGGGAAGAAGGGGGGAGGAGAAGAGACTGCAGGAGAGACAGCATGAGAGGAGAGCGGAGGTACGAACGGCTGATGTCAGCAGCGAGGGGTTAAGTAGAGAAGCCGGCTTCAAGAGGGAATGGATGCAATAAGCTCTGATGACTGGAGGGGAGAGAGGGAAGAAGGGCGGAGGAGAAGAGACTGCAGGAGAGACAGCATGAGCCGAGTGCGGAGGTATGAACGGCTGATGTCAGCAGCAAGGAGTTAAGGAGAGAAGTCATCTTCAAGTGGGAATGGATGCAACAAGCTCTGCAGACTGGAGGGAAGAGAGGGAAGAAGGGCGGAGGAGAAGAGACTGCTGGAGTGACAGCATGAGCCGAGAGCGGAGGTATGAACGGCTGATGTCAGCAGCGAGGAGTTAAGGAGAGAAGTCAGCTTCAAGTGGGAATGGATACAACAAGCTCTGAAGACTGAAGGACAGAGAGGGAAGAGCGGGAAGAAGGGCGGAGGAGAAGAGACTGCTGAGAGACATCATGAGACGAGAGCGGAGGTATGAACGGCTGATGTCAGCAGCGAGGAGTTAAGGATAGAAGACGGCTTCAAGAGAGAATGGAAGCAACAAGCTCTGACGATTGGAGGGAAGAGAGAGAAGAAGGGCGGAGGAGAAGAGACTGCTGGAGTGACACCATGAGCCGAGAGCGGAGGTATGAACGGCTGATGTCAGCAGCGAGGAGTTAAGGAGAGAAGTCATCTTCAAGTGGGAATGGAGGCAACAAGCTCTAAAGACTGGAGGGAAGAGAGGGAAGAAGTGCGGAGGAGAAGAGACTGATGGAGTGACAGCATGAGCCAAGAGCGGAGGTATGAATGGCTGATGTCAGCAGCAATGAGTTAAGTAGAGAAGTCAGCATCAAGTGGGAATGGATACAACAAGCTCGGAAGACTGAAGGAGAGAGAGGGAAGAGAGGGAAGAAGGGCGGAGGAGAAGAGACCGCTGGAGAGACAGCATGAGCCGAGAGCGGAGGTACGAACGGCTGATGTCAGCAGCGAGGAGTTAAGGATAGAAGACGGCTTCCAGAGGGAATGGAAGCAACAATCTCTAAAGACTGAAGGGGAGAGAGGGAAGAAGGGCGGAGGAGAAGGGACTGCTGAGAGACAGCATGAGACAAGAGCGGAGGTATGAGCGGCTGATGTCAGCAGCGAGGAGTTAAGGAGAGAAGCCGGCTTCAAGAGGGAATGGATGCAACAAGCTCTGATGACTGGAGGGGAGAGAGGGAAGAAGGGAGGAGGAGAAGAGACTGCTGAGAGACAGCGTGAGACGAGAGTGGAGGGAGGTATGAGTGGCTGATGTCAGCAGCGAGGAGTTAAGGAGAAAAGCCAGCTTCAAGAGGGAATGGACGCAACAAGCTCTGAAGACTGAAGGGGAGAGAGGGAAGAAGAGCGGAGGAGAAGAGAATGCTGGAGTGACAGCATGAGCCCAGAGCGGAGGTATGAACGGCTGATGTCAGCAGCGAGGGGTTCAGGAGAGAAGCCGGCTTCAAGAGGGAATGGAAGCAACAAGCTCTGAAGATTGAAGGGGAGAGAGGGAAGAAGGGCGGAGGAGAAGAGACTGCTAAGAGACAGCATGAGACGAGAGTGGAGGTATGAGCGGCTGATGTTAGCAGCAAGGAGTTAAGGAGAGATGCCAGCTTCAAGAGGGAATGGACGCAACAAGCTCTGAAGACTGGAGGGGAGAGAGGGAAGAAGGGCGGAGGAGAAGAGACTGCTGGAGTGACAGCATGAGCTGAGAGCCGAGGTATAAACGGCTGATGTCAGCAGCGAGGAGTTAAGGAGAGAAGCCGGCTTCAGGAGGGAATGGATGAAACAAGCTCTGATGAGTGGAGGGGAGAGAGGGAAGAAGGGCGGAGGAGAAGAGACTGCTGAGAGACAGCATGAGACGAGAGTGGAGGGAGGAATGAACGGCAGATGTCAGCAGCGAGGAGTTAAGGAGAGAAGCCAGCTTCAAGAGGGAATGGATGCAACAAGCTCTGATGACTGGAGGGGAGAAAGGGAAGAAGGGCAGAGGGAAGAGACTGCTGAGAGACAGCATGAGACGAGAGTGGTGGGAGGTATGAGCGGCTGATGTCAGCAGCGAGGAGTTAAGGAGAGAAGCCAGATTCAAGAGGGAATGGATGCAACAAGCTCTGATGACTGGAGGGGAGAGAGGGAAGAAGGGCGGAGGAGAAGAGACTGCTGAGAGACAGCATGAGACGAGAGCGGAGGTATGAGAGGCTGATGTCAGCAGGGAGGAGTTAAGGAGAGAAGTCAGCTTCAAGAGGGAATGGATGCAACAAGCTATGAAGACTGGAGGGAAGATGAGTTTAAACAAGCCAGTAGGTGACGGAATACCGTTACTTATAGCATTTATTTCGTGCAGTGATGAGAACACCGTGATGCACAGAAATACGCGTTAATATAAAACAGGCATCGATCTCTTGTCTTTATGGGGCCATGTGTTTCTAATTAGAAACAAATGGCCCCATAAAGATAAGAAAGTGCTTTGCGACAGCAGCAAAGCAGGCGACCGAGTCCGATCGGAGGCCAAAGGGTGTGAACAAAAAACCCTCATTTCCAATGGCAGGCCACCGTTTAGCATAAACAGTGACGCCAGCCAATGGAAATGAGGGGCGGGGCTTCAAGCCCTCTTCTGAAAGTCCTCGTTAACAATAAATCTCGCCGAGCGTGCAGCGCATGCGCTGCAACGCTAGGCGAGACCTAAAAACTACCCTGGTACTGAATCACCACTGTAACAGGACACAAATATATAATGTGTCACCAATGTGATATGCTTGCAAATTGCGGTAAAAGGCAGTTCTCTTGCCCCAGCACAGAATGTGACTATATATTTTGTTTACAATGTCTTCCACAGACTCATGCGGTTCTTACTCAAATTACTGGCCAACACAATGAAAGATATTATTCATCTACTCAGAGTGGGAGTGGAAGTGGATCACTTCATTCAATGAACCCCCTGTCAAAAGCTAACAAACAAATTCTCGCAGTGGCGATATGCATGGGAACTAGATATGGAAATGCCCATCATTCTTGTGCCATTCAAAACCACACCTTAACTGCCATGTTGTTTCTTGGTGTAAACATGGACACAAGGTGACTGTACTAATAGACATCAATAAAAAGAAGCCAGGTTAGCAGCTTGCCCTTTTGCGCTTCTGGCACTGCCCTGGCAAGTTCTTTCCTCAGGGCTATGAGGCAGTGGTGTCATGATTCGTAGGACACACTTACCTGTGAAAACAGGAAAGGAGTTGCCTCTCATGAGACTTGCAATGGTGGCGATCATCTCGGATTTGTGGAATAAAAGTTCCTTGTGTTTCATAGCATTACATGCTCGGTAATCAAAACTTAGTTGCTGCAGCCAGATTCCAGTTGTCGGAGTGAAAACGTAAAGGCTATACTGAAGATTTAAATACTACCATATTGTTGCAATGTCATCCTGTGCCTTTTTGCTGACTGGTACTGGTGATAACTGACTCTGACTGACCCTGGGCTCTGCCTAACCAGGCCCAGGGCCAGTGCTATGCTGAAAACAAATGGAATACAGTGAAAACACCTACATACACTAGGGTACATTAAGGGTTGGGGTACCCCTGTGATTGGCATGACTTACCCCATAGGGCCCTAGTACATAATAGGGCAGGGGGATTGAAACTACCTATCAGTCCCTGGTATATAATAGGGCATGGCAGTTTAGAGGTCAGCAGCCCTTTCTGCACTTGCATGTGTGCACTGCTGAAGCCTGAGGTCAGTTTAAAAAGTGGCTCTGGGCTACAGGACCGCTTTTAAACGGTAAATTGTGCCCAAACTCGACTTTTGTGTTTGGGGCACTTGAAAATGGTTAACCTTCAATGTTTGGGCATATTAGGTACCCCCAGGGTCTGCCCTAGGTGTCCCAGGGGTGAGAGGTCAGGTATCTATAAGGTGGACCCGTATAAAATGAGTTTTATATGCCCTGGGTAAAGTGAAATTGCACATTTCACTCCCCACATTGTGATAAAGTGCTGCCCAAAATCGACTTTGGGGGTAGGAGCACTGTGGAGGGAGGATCTGCAATATTGTTACATATTCAGAACCCCTAAAGTCTCCCCTAGGTGTTCCTGGGGTGGGGGTCCTGTAGATATATGTAGCGTACTTATAAAATATGTTTTTATAAGCCCTGGTGCTGGAAAAATGGCCCCAGTCACTTTTCCCATTGCAAATCCCATGCCAAAGGTTAACATTGGAAAAGGTTATTAGTTAATAACTGGTGAAAGAAAAGCCATAAAACTAGGATTAAAGGACTCAGTAGAATGGTAATGATAAATCCAACAATATGGTATTGTTGAATTTATTGTAAAATGTACAGACAAGAAGTTATAAGACTTTTTTGTCTGTAAGCCAAAATTCAACCCTGTACTGCTCTGCCCTGATTGGTCAGAGATAAGTGGGTGAGCCTGGCTGCTCTGAAGAGGTGATAAATGACCCCTGGGGTTAGGGAGCCTCTCGGGGAGGAGAGGTTGCTGGGCATAGGAATGCCAGAGCAGGGGGAGGAGTCATAAACCATGGACTTCAAGCGAAGGGGAGGACCCCTGTTCACCTCCAGCCAGATGCTAGGATTAAGGAAGGAATGAGCAGATGCAAGGGGGAGAGACTATGGAGATTAGCCATCCTAGGGGTGTGTTTAGCCAGCTCTTCTCTCCCTGCTGAAAATTCTGACATATTGAATTTTGGAAGAATAGTGGTTTCTGGGTTAGCATTTTGCCACACTCTGCAGGAAGTGGTCAGACCTTTGGGTGGAACCCTGCAGCTCATTGGACAGGAGTGCCCTTCTGCTTGACCCTAGAGAACACTGAATAAGTATCTGAGAGGGGAAGAGCCACTCTGATCTGCTGCTTGAAACTTAAGAGAATCAGAAGGGTCTGCGCTGAAGAGTTTGATGTGCATTTCGAAAGGCCTGGACTCTGATGGTTGCACCTTTTTGCACCATTTGAAACTACAACCCTGTGGATCAAACCTGCTTCAAAAGGACTAAAGAGTGGACTCCCTGCAAGCTACAGGTTAACAGAGCTCACCTGGACCATCACCACAAAGAATCCCCAGCCTGGAGTACTACCAGTGGATTTGTAAGGGTTTTGTCCAAGTGGATGGTGGGAATTGAAGTCTCACACTTTCAAGGACCCTCTTGGAGATTCCAGAACCTTGGATTGTGTGTTGGATACTTTGGGAAAAGCAAGAAGAACTTCAGGAAGAAGTTCTAACTGGACCCAGCCTGCTGGAGGGGGCTGCACAAGACTGGTGAGAGATCCTCCAGAACAATTGCTAAAGGTGAATGTGTCCCTGTCAAAGGCACCGAAATGACTAAAAGGGGCACTGTTGGTTTCTAAGCACTAGAAAGTGACTAATCTTTAAAAATTCATATCTCTGGTTCCCTACAGTGGATTATTTTCGTTTTGGTGTCATTTAAAAGATAAAAATGTTTCCTATTTTTATAAATTGGTGTTGGATTTTTATTTTGTGTTGTGTCTAAATTATTTACTGAATTGGTGTTTTTAAATGCTTTACATACCTGTCTTTGAAGTTAAGCCTGCCTGCTCACAGCCACGTTACCAAGGGCTGAGCATTGGAATAATTTTCTAAGACCTATTCTGAGCCCTATACTGCGTTAGTGGCCTTATTGCCAGTAGCAGACCTACATTTCCCCCTACCAATAATACACTTTCCAACATTTGGTGCTCAGCGGTGTGGATGAGGACTTGCGTTTAAAGAGTACACCTTTCAGTAAAGTGAATTAAGATTTTAAAAATCCTCTAAATTGCCTTAGAACAAAACTTTTGAGTTTGATCTTTGGAATTTGGACTAAAACTGTTTTTAATCCATTGTTTTGATTTTTCCAAATTGTTCTAAGTCTGTGTGCCTAGTTGTTGTGACCCAAAACTAGGGAACCATGGACCTGGACCTGGACCTGGCTAAACTGTCCCGGTTCAGGATGGCTGATCTTAGGGTACAGTGTAGGCTGAGGGGGCTGCCTGCTTCTAACAAGATTAGGAAGGCAGGGTTGCTTAAGTCCCTAAAGGCCTGGGCTGGGATAGCTGAGGAGATACAGGGGGGAATAGGTAGTGTTCCCCCCACCCTCACCCGGGAGGGGAGTGAAGATGTTGGCTCTTCCATTTTTTCTGTTGTTAGCCCTGCAGTTCCAGATGGTGGGTGGAGGGCAGGGTCCCCTACTCAGGAACCACCGATGTCCCTTGCAGAGAGATAGCTTAAGGCTCAATTAGCTTTGATAGCTTTGGAGCGGGAGAAATTGGAATTAGCTAAGAAGAAATGGGAGAGAGAGGAGGAGAAAAGAAATGGTGGCAGTGAAAATGATGAAGATTTTGAAATGTCCAGGGGTGGTGGTCTTGATGACAAACTTCCCAAGGGTATAGTACCCAAGTACACTGAGGGGGATGACATTGACTAGTGGCTAGCAGCTTTTGAGAGGGCCCTTAGAATGAGTAGGGTCCACTCTAAGTATTGGGGTGCACTCCTGTGGGAGTTTATTCCAGTAGCTGGGAGGGATAGGCTCCTGACCCTGAAGGGAGAGGATACAGAATCACACCAGCAGATGAAGGCATGCTTAGTCAAACGATTTGGTCTGACTCCAGAGCAGTACCGGGTGAAGTTTAGAGGCACCCAGAAAGTGAGTTCAAAGTCTTGGGTAGACTTTGTGGACGTTTCAGTGAAGGCACTGGAAGGCTGGATTATTGGTAACACTGTTGACACATATGAGGGATTGTATAATTTGTTTTTGAAAGAACATATTTTGACTCATTGTGCAGAAGAGAAGTTATGCCAGTATCTAGTGGACTCGAGGCTGACAGACCCCAGAGAGCTGGGAGAAGCAGCTGATGAGAGGGTGAGAACCCGGGTTTCCATTCAGCACCAGGGGGGTGACCAGAAGAAGGGACAGGTCCCTCCCCAGGGGAAAGCCCAAGGGAAAGAAGGTCAATACCAGAAGGAGTCCTCCAAAGACCCACAAAAACCTGCACTAGGAAGGGGGGCCCGAGCCAACCCAAATTCAAAGGGAGGGGGTATTAGGGAAAGAATGGTAGGTTCTTTAATCCCTCAAAGGTGGGTAAGTGCTTTGACTGTAACCAGCCGGGGCACAAGCAGGGAAATGCTGTCTGCGCCAAGAAGCTGCCCCCTAAGGGGCCATCCACAGGGATTGTCACTGTAAGTGTAGAGGTGGAGAGTGGTGCCCCAGAGAGGGGTAGTCAGGTGGTAGAAGCAACCTTAGTGTCCCTGGGTAGGGTGAATATTGCAACTGATGGAGCAGTAAAAATAAAAAATTAACCCCTAACAAATTATATAATTAATTAATTAAAAATGTTCGTTTAAATGTATTAATCAACATTGTATATGTGGGAATGGTAATATGCTAATGTACGTGCTAAATAATCTACTAATGAATGTCCGTGTGTCTAATCATAACGTAAGAATAAAAAGCGTACTAAATAAAATAAATGCATGTTTGTGCTTCATAGAAATAAAATGTGTCGTTGCAAAAACAATAGTGATGGTAAGTAAGGAGCAGCTTAAATGTCGCTTTTTGCTAGGTAACAACTAATTGGGGTACGTAGACGGGAGGGAAACAAAAGGGATATTTTTCTCTATTTTAATTATGTTTTATTTGCCTCAAATTAGTGCTTCTAAAGTAGAACCGAGTGGCGAGATAAAATGGCCGCCAGTGGGAAGATGTGCGCAGGCGCAAGGGGACACGTGGTACGGGATGAGATTGAAGAAATCTGGAGCCTCGTGATGTCTCCGAGAGGCTAGGATGCAAGAAATGGTCAAGGCTGGTGTGACCTAATTGAACTGATAGTGTGCCGTGATGATCAGGAGAGAGTCCGTGGGAAAGGAGCCCAAGAGAAAGGACAATGACTGCGGAGTTCTTGAATGTGTCAAAAGAAGATACAAATGGACTGATCGAATCGGATGGAAATGTTTAAGCGTATGGGAAAGGAAATGATCCAAGGACCCTTGAATCCAAGAGAACTTGATTAAAAGAATGAATAAGCTGACATGCATGGACCAATGAAAGAAAAGCGTGATATTAATGTTGCAACAGTTAGTTAGCAAAGTTAGAATTAGGGTATAAGAGGGCCTACTCTTAGTGGGAGGGGGTCAGTTCCAGGCAGTTGATGTCAGTCGCGGTTGCAGTCACAGTCAGTTGCAGTTCGAGAGTCGTGGTTGCAGTAGAGGAGACGGGTTGCAGGTAGCTGATGCTGACGAGCTGAAGTTGCTGTTGTGGTCTTAACTTTACAGTTGAGTATGAGAATCAGGCTATTTCTAATCCCAAAGTTAGGTTAGAAATCATTAGGCTAAATTAGGAAGCTAGGCAGGTAACTAAGGTTTTTGGCTTCATGACAAAATTTCCTTTCTGCAATAAATTGATTATGCTTAATAAAATTGTGAATTTAAAATGAATAATTGAATAAAGTATTAAAATTCTTTCCATGCTTTTAAAATTATATAAAATTTAAGATTCTTTAAAAACCAAAATGACTCAGTGGTTATTTTCCTAAATGATTGTGACATGAGTAATTGGTTGATTGTGATTCAGCTGGTCTTAATCACTATGAACTAATTTCTTAAATGAATGATTCATCGACAAAACAATGAGCAGGAATATCTTAAGAAATAATTAAAAGAAAGTGACAAATTAAGGTAAATAGATATCCTTGCTCTTCCAGCGGTACACAAAATGGTGTTCTCCATTTAGTTCTCATGCTTCTCCTAGGAGTACAGAAATTCATAAAGGTGTAAAAGGAAATCCAGGAGTGTGTGTGTGTGTTTAGGCGATGTTTATGGGCCACATCGTCATGTGGATATGAGAAATATAGTTTGCCCCTGGATGACCTATAAGTAACCTGGGAGGAGGATAGTTTTTATTGTACGCGCTGCATCAGATTTCTTGGTAGCAGAGTTATGGTTTTCTATAGATTAGTTTAGTGATTATTGTTTATTGATTATTGATTATCTGATGACTAACACTATATGTTGAGTCGCGTTATGTTATATGTAAGTTTTCACGCTTCTGGGATGTAGGAAGTGGAACACGTGTGGCAAGAGAAGTCACATGGAATTTGGTACATGGTCTGAATTCATTTTGGTTATAACGCAGGTTGTGTTATGTTAGGGATTTCGGTATGAAAAGTGTGTAAATGAAATAGCAAATCACGTTTACTTGTGAAACTTTGGCCTTAATTCTCAGGAGCCTAGTCTCCACATGTGTCTTATCCCCAGAGAAACGAGTAAATTGTTTGTTTGAAAGAAGGGTAAGGTAGAGGGAAGTGCTACTTTATCGGCGAAAGTAAATAATTCTGTGGTAGGGTAGAGGTAAGCGCTGCCTACTGGAAAGACAGGATTCTTGTGTAAAAGGACAAAACTGTCACTTTGTTTAGCGAATCAGACTATGGAATTGTTTATTTGTTGTAACTAACGAAGAAAAATGTAAAAAGAAAATTGCCGATAAATTTTGTAAAGGAGGGGTAAAGAGTAGAAGTGACGTGGAAAAGTGCAGCGCTAGGATTGGTCAGTGCACTAGTCACGTGAATACAGAGCAGGAGTGACGTAGAAAAGTGCCGCGCTAGGATTGGTTGGTTCGCGGACGGTGGAAATTGTTCTGATTGGTACGTTAGTGTGAATCGCGCTGTAATTGGACGAAGTTCCGTACACTGAAACAGCGTTAGAGTAAAGAGAAAACAAATAGAAAACATGCCGTATTACGAGTATGAAAGGGAGAGAACGTCATGGACGACGAAATTGAAGAATTTCTTTAAGAAAGACAAAAGGGTTGTGACTAGAGAGGGACAAGTAATTCCTCCGCCGAAATCAGCAGCTTCACATATGATGCTGAAATATGGATATCATACGTGCATATGGTTGGATAATTGGGTAAAATATACCAAGAATGATGGAGCATTGGCTTTTCCTGAAAATGGTTCTTTTAATGTAGCGATTTTACGGAATTTAAAAGAAAAGATGCTTAAATTGGAACCTAGACCTAGACCGACACAGTTTGAGGCTTTAACAGAATGGGAAGATGAGATGTACGAGAAAGAAAGATTCAGAGGTATGAAAGGTTATGAGTTCGTGCCCGGAAGAATGTGGGGAATGAATCATGAGGACAGAATAAAACGATGGAGATGTGCTAACATGACAGGAGGTTTGTTTCCAGCTTTTACAGTTGAGGAAGGGACTAAGAAAAAACGGACTGAGAAAAAGAAACATTTAGAGAGAGAAAAGTATATGCATGAGAGCGAAACGGATGACGAGTTGCTGGAAGATATATTAAATAAAAATCCACCTCCGTATCAGCAGAATTCTACAGTGGTGACACCAAATGCGCCACCAATAGAAGCTATGCGAAATGAAAGTCCAGAAAAAGACAAGAAATAAATAGGTCACAAGAACAAATAAGAACTTCCCAAATTGAGGGAATAGAAAATGATAGTGCAAGAGAATTGGCAAGGACAACAAAAGAACTAACTGAGAAAATTAGAGAATTAACAAAGAATATGGAAGCAGTTACCGTACCCGTAACAATAGGTCCAGTAATACCAGTTTTCGAGAATCAGAAAATTGATGAACGATCTTTGGTGATTCCCTTGAGTTCGCAATTCCAAAGAGAAAAGGAAAGAATAGAAACAAGTCCAGGTACGAGCAATTTGACGAGTGCTTACAGACCAAGTCCACCTGAAAATTTGACAGTGAATGAGTGTAGCGGTAGGAAAATGCCTATGGTAACTGAATCTGCAACAGTGACACCTGAAAAGAGTGGAAATTGGACAGAAATAAATAGTACTCCTATAGGTCCGACTCCTGATGAGTTAAATGAGTGGATGAAAGCTTTTAAAATAAAAGAAACGGAAGAAAAACCATTAGATGTGATCAGATTGAAGATTGACATGGAAGAATTAATTCTAGGAACGATTGGTACAGAAAAGATAAAGAATTATCAGGATGATGAAATAATGTTTCTGTGCAAAAGTATAACATGGAGGGCAAAGAATTTACATGACAAACTAGAAGAAGTGGCCGGTGAGATTGGAATAGATTTTGCAAAAGTAAAAACGTTGCAGAAACCATACAGAGTAGATTTTTGTGAAAAAGATATTGAAAATTTGAATACAGCAGGAAGGCTGACACAGATAAAAGAGTTGATTGTTTTGTTGAGAAAATGGGGTGATGTAGACAGATGGAAGGTTAGATGGACAAAGAAGAATGAGAAAAGCGTAGACAAAGGTTCATTGGCTTTTATGATAACAGAAAAGGAACATGTTGTTAAAGAGTACCCTATGAGAGAAACTCCAGGTGGTAGTTATGTGCATGTTCCCTGGACTAGGCAGGACATCCTGTCATTTACAAATGACTTTCCAAAATTAAGAGAAAAGCCAGTTGAGTGGTACCGACAGGTAGAAAGGTTTGTAAAGGTCTCGAAAGTGTTGTGGATAGATTTGGATGGATTGTTTGACATAGTGGTACCAACGGATCTGTGGTCAGAATGTAAGATTACAGTTGACTGGCCAACTACAGAATATCCAAGAGATCCTAAGACAGGAGCTCCAGGACCAGATGTGATGAAGAAATACGATAAAGTGATTACCTTTTTGAAAAATAAGATTCCTCCAAAAGAGACAGATTGGGTTAAGATTGATAGAACTACACAGGAAAGCAAGGAGAGTGTACATGCATATTATGAGCGATTGTTGTTGGTTTTCAAACAGTATAGTGGTTATGAGGAATTAAGTGAAAAGGATATGAGTCATTTTGTATACCGATTTGTATTTGGCTTGAAACAAGAAATAAGTGATATGATTAAGCAACATATGATAAACTGGCAGAATGCAAGTGTAGATGAGGTGCTGAGGTATGCTAAGTATTGTAGTGATGAAATAGAGAGTAAACAGCGTAAGTTGAAAGAAAAAGCAATGTGGGCACAAGTGAAAGTGGCAGAAAAACAAGAAGCTCAATTGGATAATAATAATGGAAACGAATCAGGACAAAATAAGATGCGACCAAATATAGGTAAAGGAAAAGGACAAGTGAGTCTAGAAGAGGCAAAGAAGAAATGGCCATGTCATAATTGCGGAAAATTAGGGCATTGGAGAAATGAGTGTAAGTTCCCACCTAAACCTAATCCGGAACATCAATCATTAACTCCACAGGTGCAGAATGAGGTAGTTGTTCAACAAAGTCAGGTGCCACAACCACCACTTCCCAACACTGTTAACCAGCAAAGATACAGTACAGAAACAGGATTCTACGGAGGAGAGCAGGTAACACAGTTGCCAAGAGCAGCTAACATTTCCCAGTATTGGTTGCATCAGAGTGAGGATGACCCGGATGAAAGTTTCTGACGGTGCGCAAGAGAGGGGAAAGAGTGCGTGCTTGGCGCAACTCTAGAGGTAGATCAGTCTGGTCCCTTTGTGGATGGAGAAGTGAATGGAGCAAACGTAACATTCCTTGTCGATACTGGAGCTACCCGTTCTACTGTTAGGTCAGTGGAAATTCCGAACCTTCCTCTCTCAGGTGAATGCATCCAAGTGGTAGGAGTTGCCAATCAGCAGATTAAAACCCCACTTACTGAATTGGTAGAAGTAAAAATTGGTTCTTTTAGAAAAATGCATAAATTTGTAGTGTGCGATTGTAGTCCTGTAAATCTTCTAGGTCGTGACCTCTTGTGTAAAATGAATTGCACAATTTATTGTACACCAGATGGAATTGGTTTTCAGACTTCAGATGAAGATGCTTTGTATAAAGTAACTTTGATGAATCAGGAACCTGAAATGAATGGGTTATTTCCTGCATTTGATGCAGGAAAACTTCCAGAAGAATTAAAAAGTACAGTGAAAGAAAGTGTGTGGGATTTTACAGGAGAAGACATTGGATTAATGAGAGAAGTTGATCCCGTAAAAGTGACAGTGAAAGAAGGGATAAGTTATCCAAACACGCCACAGTACAAATTAACTCCAGAAATAATTGAAGGAATAACTCCTGTGATAAATAAGATGATTGAACAGGGAATTCTGAAAGAAATCATGAGCAGTCCATGTAATTCACCTATTATGGGACTGAAAAAGCCAAATGGAACATACAGAATAGTACAGGATTTGAGAAAGATCAACAAAATAGTTGTACCATGCTGTCCAATAGTGCCAAACCCTGCAGTGATTCTATATCAAATTCCGCATGAAGCTGAGTGGTACACTGTGATAGATTTGTGTCATGCATTCTTCTCTATTCCTTTGCATCCAGATAGCCAGCCATTATTTGCATTCCGTTTTGGAGAGCGTATTTTGGCATGGTGCCGAATTCCTCAGGGGTATACAGAGAGCCCCTCAATTTTTAATCAGATTCTAAAGAAATCTCTGGAAGATTTAAAAATGCCAGAAAAATCAGTGATGGTGCAGTATATCGATGACCTATTGGTGGCATCGAAAACCAAAGAGGCATGTGTAAGTGACACAATTGCTTTACTGAACCATTTGGAGAAAAGAGGACATAAGGTGTCCCCTTCAAAATTACAGTTTTGTCAGAAAGAAGTCCAGTATTTAGGACATAAAATTGAGAAAGGAGTGCGGAAAATAGCGACAGAAAGAGTAAGAATGATTCAAGGAATGAGAGCACCAATGACTCAAAGAGAGGTAAGAATGTTTTTGGGAATGGTTGGATATTGTCGACAATGGATAAGTGGATTTTCTTTGATTGCAAAACCATTACAAAAATTGACAAAGAAAGATGTAAAAGACCCTTTTGAGTTAAACAAAGAAGAAATGAAATCTTTCAAAGAATTGAAAAGGAAACTGTGTGAGGCCCCTGCATTAGGCATGCCTGACTATGAGAAAGATTTTGAGTTATACTGCAGTGAAAGAGATGGATGTGCATTTTCAGTACTGGTACAAAAACATGGCACCATGAAGAGGCCTATAGCTTACTTTTCAGCTGTTTTAGATCCTATAGCAAAAGCATTGCCTGGATGTTTGAAAGCAGTTGCTGCTACTTGTGTAAGTCTGGAACAAAGTGAAGGTATAGTGATGGGGTATCCACTGAGAGTATATGTTCCCCATTCAGTAGAAATTCTTTTGACAAGAACAAAAACACAGTACATGACACATAGTCGGCTGACTAAGTACGAAAAAGTCATCTTGAGTGCAGAAAATGTGACCATAGATAGATGCATAAATGTAAATCCTTCGACATCATTGCCAGATGAAGAGAGTATAATTGAACAAGATGAAGTAGATCATGATTGTCTGAATGTGCTGGAATATTGCACAAAACCAAGAGCTGACATAAAAGATGAACCATTAAAGGAATCCGATTATGTCATGTTTGTAGATGGTTCATGTTTACGCACAAAGGAAGGAGTGTTAAGCGCAGCTTATGCAGTATGCACAGTGGCAACTGTAATGGAAGCGTCTTGTCTGAAAGGAGTTAGGTCTGCCCAAGTTGCGGAACTAATTGCTTTGATTCAAGCATGTAAATTGGGGAAAAATGTACGAATCACGATTGTGACCGATAGCCAATATGGTTTCGGCATCGTACATGATTTTGGCCAGATTTGGTCACAAAGAGGATTTTTGACATCTGCAGGAACACCTATCAGAAATGGAGATTATGTTAAAAAACTGCTTGAGGCGATACAGCTGCCTAAACAAATAGCTGTAGTGAAGTGCAAGGCGCATAAGAAAAACGAAGATTACATAGCGGTCGGCAATAATTATGCTGACGAGATCGCTAGATATTGTGCGGAAAACATGGCGTCCCTGAACAGAAATAGAGAAAGGGAGCATGTCTCTTGTCCTTTGCTTTTCACTAATGCAGTCGAAACATGGGATGAAGTAAGGCAGTTACAAGAAACAGCAAGAGATGAGGAAAAGGATTACTGGATTAAAGCAGGATGTAGAAGACAGGAAGATAATGGAGTGTGGGTATACAGAGATGAAAGACCAGTTATGCCTGATAGCATGATTGCAGACATGGCACGGATGTACCATGGACAAGCTCATATTGGGAGAGATGCAATGATCAGACTTTTTAGACAAACTTGGTATAATCCAAAATTCAGAGCCATTGCTGAAAGTCTTTGTCAAAGATGTCTTATTTGTCAACAATTTAACCCAGGAAGAAAAACAGTAGTGAGTCTAGGAACAATAGGACGAGAAGGAGGTCCATTCACAAGGATACAGATGGATTTTATTGAGATGCCCCCTAGTAACAGATTAAGATATGTTCTGGTGGTCGTCTGTTTGTTCTCTCGTTGGGTGGAGGCATACCCCACAAGAAGGAATGATGGAACAACAGTGGCAAAACTTATGCTACGAGAGTTCATTCCGAGGTATGGTTTTCCAGTCACAGTTGAGACAGATAGAGGAACACATTTTCAAAATGAGTTGATCCAATTGATTTGTGAAGCATTGAGTATTAAACAAAAACTACATTGTGCTTACAGACCCGAAGCTTCTGGGGTAGTAGAGCAGATAAATGGAACGATTAAAAACAGATTAGGAAAAATGTGTCAAGCTACAGGACTCAAATGGCCAGATGCACTGCCTCTTGTTCTGAGGACCATCAGAAGCATCCCTGAAAAGAAAACGGGACTCAGTCCTCATGAAATGATCATGGGACGAGCAATGAGACAAGCCCACGTACCAGTCAACAAGTTATTAACAATAACTGATGATCTAATACTGGATTATTGCAAAGGACTGGCTGATGTGGTGCGTTCTGTGTTTCATCAGGTTGGACCGGATGCGACCACTCTTGAAAGAAAACCAGCCCACGACTTGAATCCAGGAGACTGGGTCCGTATTAAAGTCCACAGGAGAAGAAACTGTCTAGTTCCGCGTTGGGATGAGCCAAGACAGGTAATCCTAGTAACAACGACTGCTGTCAAGTGTGCAGGAGTAAAGAACTGGGTTCATGCCAGCCACACAATCAGAATTCCAGAACCTACAGATCGACATGTGAGTCGGCGTCTGGAAGTGTGGGATAAAAGTTTAACGGCGGGAACAACCAAGATAAAAGAAAGGGTGCCAGAACTTGAAGATCGACCTGTAAGTCGACATCTGGAGACCCCAACGGAAAACACCTCTAGAGAAGAAGAGTAACAAGAAGAAGAAGAAGAAAGAAATTCAGAAGTTCCAGAACTTGAAGATCGACCTGTAAGTCGACATCTGGAAATATCTGACACAACTTCAGGATCTGATGATTCAGCTGCAAATTGGGAAGAATTCCGAAAGAGAACTTGGGGTTATAAACCAATTAGAGAAGAAACTGAGCAAGAAATTGAGTTAGATGAACAACCAAGTACAAGTTATGGTGGAAATCCTTCAGAAACAATATTAATAGATGAAGTAGGGAAAGAAGTACACAAAAAGTTAGAAAATCGAGAAGAACCCCGAGGAGCAATAGGGATAGATAGAAAAACAGGAGAACAGGGAAATTCAGAAACAGGTAAGGAGGAAAACACGAAATCGGAAGAACCCCGAGGAGGGACAGTGATAAGGGAAAACGAAAAGGAGAAGACAGATCCACCAGTAGGAGATGACGAGATTATAAGTTTCAAAATAAGAGACAATAGTGAGACAGTTGAAACAGAAACAGAAGAAAGTGGAGGAGAGGAAAAAGCAAAGACTGAATCAAGAAAAAGAAATTGGAGGTCGGAAAGAGAAGAAAGAGAAGGTGAGGTCAAAAGGCCAAGAAAAGGAGATAATTGGCCCAACAGCTATGTAAGAAAATTGAGATATAGAATAATAAGAGCAGAAGATGAAGATGCTGAACAAGTAAATGAAGTAACAAGTCAAAAGGGACAAGAAAAACCAAGTGGAAAAAGATTACAAAAGTCCAAAAGGACAAGGAAAATAAATTCAAAATTTAAGTCACCTGAGTGGCTGTATATTGCACTAACAGATTACAAAGGAGAAGAAGAAAACACTCACGAAAACCAGAGACTGAGAAGTCGGATGGGAAAAGGTGAGATGCAACAAAAGGACTGAAGTGAAGACTTAAAGTGCTTCTGCCGGACGTGACAATTTTACTGGATGTGACAAATCACCGGATGTGACAACGAAAGAATTCTGGAGAGAATTAAAGAAAGTACCAAGCAAAGACTTTTTGAAAGCAGAGTGGCGTCTAAGTCATTTTGAGGTGTAGTGACACAATTTTCTGAAATTTTAACAAATAGAAAAAGAAAAATGGAAAATAATGAGAATAGAAGAGATAAATGTGATTTTATAAAGAGATGGTGCAAAATGTGCTGCTTTTGTACAGGGTTATTAATGACCATATGGATAGTATTAGCAATCACAATTCCTATTAGTGTAGCTGTGATAGAAGCAAAGAATGATACTAAACAAGAAAAAGAAACTAATATTAAAGAACAAGTTGTTTTAAGAAGTAGTGCAGAGTTGCATAAGGATAGGTCAGTAACAGATTTCTCAAAGAATGTTTTTACAAAGTTGTTGTATGAGTACGTAAAAACAATGGAAGTGAGAGATTGTTATGTTTGTATGCAATTGCCTGCATCAGTATTTGAAGGTGTGACTTATCATCACTTACCTTTGACTTATGGAATAACATGTAGTGTAATAGCAAGTTTATTTTATAAAACAGGTAGATTAGAATCTTATTATACTGATATAGATAAGATTTTTGCAAACATTCCAGTAGTACCAGAACTTAACAAAGTAAAACCAGCAAAAGTTTTAGGAGAATTCTTTTTAGAACATAGAAAATTAACGTTAGAAGAAATAGTTAGTAACAACCTTACCTGTGAGTTAAGGAAAGAAGAAAAAGTATTTCTAGACATGGTTGAGGAAAGAAGAATGAAATTTCAAAAAGAAGCAATAAAAGAGGAAGGAAAACGTGTATGGACGTTTGAGGAAGGAAATCATGAAGGGAAAAAGATAAATGCAGCAATGACATTAGACTGGCCGCAAACAGGAAAGTTGTGCATTAGGAGAAATAAGACAGTCTATGACAATTACTTTGTAGGTTCCAGTGTCTGCCATGACAATTATCAAATCCTGGGAGGTTGGGGATTCAAAGGTGGAAAAGATCCAATATTTCCAGGTATCTATTATATTTGTGGGAATAGAGCTTATTACAGGTTGCCGGACCATTGGTATGGAACTTGCTATGTAGGCCTGGTCTTTCCAAAAATCTTTCACATGGACAGAGAAGAAAAGGGAACATACAAGATGATTAATAGATTTACACGTAGAAAGAGGGAAAGTTTTTCAGAAATTGTAGGAGATATTTTTGGAGCATTGATACCAGCAGTGGGAATATCTTTGAATGCATTTAAAATTCGGAAGTTATCCACAGTAGTAGATCGTTTGTCTACAGATACTGCGGGAGGGTTCTTAATGGTAAATACCGAAATGGTTGCCATGAGAGCTATGGTGATGCAAAATCGGCTTGCCCTTGATATTCTTTTGGCAAAAGAGGGTGGAGTCTGTGGAATGTTGAAAGTTCAACATTGTTGTACTTACATTCCGGATAACAGTGAAAATATACAGAAGTATATTACAAATATTACAAGTCTGCACAAAGAATTAGTCCCACTGGAGGTTGAAAGTGTTTTGGGAAAACTTGGTAGAGGGTTTTCCTCAGTAGCAAATTGGTTAACTAGGATGAGTAAACTAGTAATAGGGAAAGTTATAATAGTAGCAACTATAGTGATATTGTTAGCCATGACATTGAAAATAGTAATAACATGTATAAGGAGAAAAGTAAGACAGAATAAGATAAGAAGAAATAACAGAATAATGAGAGAAAGAGAGAGAGAAATGGGTGAAATTGAGTTGGAGAAAATGAAAGAAAGCATGTATAAAGAGACTAAAAGGCAAGATGAAGAAGAGACAGAGATATGAATAACAGAAAGTAAAGGATGAAAGACATGCTGCCTGAAAAGAAGTATGACTTGGGTTTTTATGTGGTGATTTAAAAATCACCAAAGGGGGGATTGATGGAGCAGTAAAAATAAAAAATTAACCCCTAACAAATTATATAATTAATTAATTAAAAATGTTCGTTTAAATGTATTAATCAACATTGTATATTTGGGAATGGTAATATGCTAATGTACGTGCTAAATAATCTACTAATGAATGTCCGTGTGTCTAATCATAACGTAAGAATAAAAAGCGTACTAAATAAAATAAATGCATGTTTGTGCTTCATAGAAATAAAATGTGTCGTTGCAAAAACAATAGTGATGGTAGGTAAGGAGCAGCTTAAATGTCGCTTTTTGCTAGGTAACAACTAATTGGGGTACGTAGACGGGAGGGAAACGAAAGGGATATTTTTCTCTATTTTAATTATGTTTTATTTGCCTCAAATTAGTGCTTCTAAAGTAGAACCGAGTGGCGAGATAAAATGGCCGCCAGTGGGAAGATGTGCGCAGGCGCAAGGGGACACGTGGTACGGGATGAGATTGAAGAAATCTGGAGCCTCGTGATGTCTCCGAGAGGCTAGGATGCAAGAAATGGTCAAGGCTGGTGTGACCTAATTGAACTGATAGTGTGCCGTGATGATCAGGAGAGAGTCCGTGGGAAAGGAGCCCAAGAGAAAGGACAATGACTGCGGAGTTCTTGAATGTGTCAAAAGAAGATACAAATGGACTGATCGAATCGGATGGAAATGTTTAAGCGTATGGGAAAGGAAATGATCCAAGGACCCTTGAATCCAAGAGAACTTGATTAAAAGAATGAATAAGCTGACATGCATGGACCAATGAAAGAAAAGCGTGATATTAATGTTGCAACAGTTAGTTAGCAAAGTTAGAATTAGGGTATAAGAGGGCCTACTCTTAGTGGGAGGGGGTCAGTTCCAGGCAGTTGATGTCAGTCGCGGTTGCAGTCACAGTCAGTTGCAGTTCGAGAGTCGTGGTTGCAGTAGAGGAGACGGGTTGCAGGTAGCTGATGCTGACGAGCTGAAGTTGCTGTTGTGGTCTTAACTTTACAGTTGAGTATGAGAATCAGGCTATTTCTAATCCCAAAGTTAGGTTAGAAATCATTAGGCTAAATAAGGAAGCTAGGCAGGTAACTAAGGTTTTTGGCTTCATGACAAAATTTCCTTTCTGCAATAAATTGATTATGCTTAATAAAATTGTGAATTTAAAATGAATAATTGAATAAAGTATTAAAATTCTTTCCATGCTTTTAAAATTATATAAAATTTAAGATTCTTTAAAAACCAAAATGACTCAGTGGTTATTTTCCTAAATGATTGTGACATGAGTAATTGGTTGATTGTGATTCAGCTGGTCTTAATCACTATGAACTAATTTCTTAAATGAATGATTCATCGACAAAACAATGAGCAGGAATATCTTAAGAAATAATTAAAAGAAAGTGACAAATTAAGGTAAATAGATATCCTTGCTCTTCCAGCGGTACACAAAATGGTGTTCTCCATTTAGTTCTCATGCTTCTCCTAGGAGTACAGAAATTCATAAAGGTGTAAAAGGAAATCCAGGAGTGTGTGTGTGTGTTTAGGCGATGTTTATGGGCCACATCGTCATGTGGATATGAGAAATATAGTTTGCCCCTGGATGACCTATAAGTAACCTGGGAGGAGGATAGTTTTTATTGTACGCGCTGCATCACAACCCTTGCTGCCTTACCTCCAAACATGGACAAGTACAGGCAGAGGCCTAAAGTGAATGGGACTGATGTTGAGGCTATCAGAGACACAGGGGCTAGTGTAATTATGGTCTTGGATGAGCTGGTGCCTCCAGGGAGGTTGCTACCTGGTGAGTTTCACCAGGTGACTTATGCAGACAGCACTACCAAACTCCATCCTATGGCTGTGGTGGAATTGGAATGGGGCGGTGTGACAGGCCCTATGAAGGTAGCTGTGTCAACGGTGCTCCCAGTCCAGTGTTTACTGGGCAATAATCTTGAAGCCTCTCAGTGGTCAGAGGTGGAGAGAGGACTCCATATGACAATATTGGAGCTCCCTGAGTGGGTGTGTGCTGTGACTAGGTTACAGACTAGCCAGAAGGGAGGGGCTGGACACTTGGACCCTGGAACAAAGGGCCAAGCATCCAAGGACAAGGGTACTGGGCCTGGTGAGCCAGCCCAGGGAACTCCAGAGGTGCAGGAAAAATCTAACCCTGATGGGGAGGATCTGGCCTCAGAGGGAGGGACTCCAGAGCTGTCAGATTTGGCAGAGCTGACACAGGAGCAGGTGGACCCTCCAGAGAGGAGTTCAGTAAGGGACAGCGAGACTGTCCCACTCTTGAGAGCTTGAGGTGGATTGCTTCTAAGCAAGAGGAGGGGGATAACAATGGGTTTCACAAACTCTACTGGGAAGATGGACTGCTTTATACTGAGGCCAGAAACCCCAAGGAGGGGGCCACCAGGAGGTTGGTGGTGCCACAGAAGTACAGAGAGTTCATCCTGACTTTGGGTCATGATATCCTCTTGGCAGGACATTTGGGACAGACAATGACATGGAACCGGTTGGTGAACCATTTCTACTGGCCCCATATGTCTGAAAAGGTAAAGGAGTTTTGCAGCTCCTGTGTCACCTGTCAGGTCAGTGGCAAGGCAGGGGGCAAGACAAAGGCTCCCCTAATACCACTGCCAGTGGTTGGGGTTCCTTTTGAAAGGGTGGGGATGGACATTGTTGGTCCCATGGACCCACCTACTGCATCAGGGAATAGGTATATCTTAGTGGTAGTGGACCATGCCACTAGGTACCCTGAAGCAATCCCTCTTAGAACCCTTGATGCTCCTGCAGTGGTTAGAGCACTGCTTGGTGTGTTCACCAGAGTGGGTTTTCCGAAAGAGGTGGTATCAGATAGGGGCATGAACTTCCTGTCCAGCTATCTGACTGCTATGTGGGATGAGTGTGGTGTCAACTACAAGTTCACCACCCCCTATCACCCACAAGCAAATGGTCTTGTTGAGAGATTCAACAAAACCCTGAAGGGCATGATAAATGGGTTGTCAGAGAAACTCAAGAGGAGATGGGATGTTCTCCTCCCATTGCTTACTGTTTGCCTACAGGGAGGTGCCACCGAAAGGGGTTGGTTTCAGTCCCTTTGAGTTGTTCTTTGGACACCCTGTGAGGGGGCCATTGAGCCTGCTGAGAGAGTCTTTAGAGAAGCCTCTTAAAGAAGCAAAGGACAATGTGCTTGACTATGTGCTAGGCCCGAGATCTAGAATGGCAGAGTACATGTACAAGGCAAATAGGAAACTGTAAGCCAGCCAGGAGCTCATGAAGCACTGGTATGATCAGAAGGCTACTATGCCTGAGTATACTCCAGGACAACTGGTGTGGGTGTTGGAGCCTGTAGCTCCCAGGGCCCTCCATGACAAGTGGAGTGGGCCCTATCCAATCTTAGAAAAGAAGGGTGAGGTTACCTATTTGGTTGACCTTGGCACCCCCAGGAACCCTCATAGGGTCCTGCATGTGAGTAGATTGAAACACCACCATGACAGGGCAGACATGACCATGTTACTGGTCACTGATGAGGGAGTGGAGGAGGAAACTGAGCCAGTGCCTTACCTCCTCTCCACTAATGTGCAAGATGGGTCAGTGGAGGGAGTGGTACTCTCTCCCAAGTTGACAGACCAGCAGCACAAAGACTGTAAGCAAGTGCTAGAGCAGTTTGCTGGCCTGTTCTCTTTGACCCCAGGCATCACTGAGTGGTGGGGGCACCACATTGACACTGGTGACAGCCTACCTGTCAAAAATAAACTGTACAGGTTGTCTGACCATGTCAGAGCCAGCATTAAAGCTGAGGTTGCTAAGATGCTGGAATTGGGGGGTAATTGAACCGTCTGAGAGTCCATGTGCCAGTCCAGTGGTGCTGGTACCTAAACTTAATCCTCAGGGGGGACCCAAGGAGTTAAGGTTCTGTGTGGACTACAGAGGATTGAATGCAGTCACCAAGACAGACGCTCAGCCTATACCTAGAGTGGATGAGCTCATTGACAGATTTGGGGCTGCTAAGTACCTGAGTACTTTTGATTTGACTTCAGGTTACTGGCAGATTGCCCTCACTGATGGAGCAAAGGAGAGGTCAGCATTCTCCACACAAGAGGGACATTATCAGTTCAAGGTAATGCCCTTTGGCTTAAAGAATGCACCTGCCACCTTCCAAAGGTTGGTGAACAGGGTCTTGTCTGGGTTGGAACAGTTCAGTGCAGCTTACCTGGATGATATAGCTGTATACAGTTCTACCTGGGGGATCACTTAAGCCACCTAAGGGAAGTGCTTCAGGCCATGCAGCAGGCAGGCCTGACTATGAAGGCCAGTAAGTGCCAAATAGGGCAGAGGTCTGTGGTGTACCTGGGCCACCTGGTAGGTGGGGGCCATGTACAGCCTCTCCAAGCTAAAATCCAAACTATTTTGGATTGGACCGCTCCTGTTACCCAGACTAAGGTCAGGGCATTCCTTTGACAGACAGGGTATTATAGAAGGTTTGTTCAAAATTATGGGACCATTGTGGGGCCCCTAACAGAACTCACTTCTAAGAAGAGGCCCAAAAAGGTGTATTGGACCCCAGAGTGTCAGAAGGCTTTTGACACTCTGAAAGTTGCTATGTGTTCAGCACCAGTGTTGCTGGCACCTGACTACACAAAAGAATTTGTGGTTCAGACAGATGCTTCAGAACAAGGGATTGGGGCAGTGTTGTCACAGCTAAATGAAGAGGGCCTTGATCAGCCAGTTGCCTTTATTAGCAGGCGACTTCTTCCCAGAGAGCAGAGGTGGAGTGCCATTGAGAGAGGCTTTTGCTGTGGTTTGGTCCCTGGAAAAGTTGAGACCATATTTGTTTGGGACTCACTTTTGTGTTCAAACTGATCACAGGCCTCTCAGATGGCTCATGCAGATGAGAGGGGAGAATGCCAAGCTGTTAAGGTGGTCCATTTCCCTACAGGGAATGGACTTTACAGTGGAACACAGACCTGGGGTTGCCCATGCAAATGCAGATGGACTTTCCAGGTTTTTCCACTTAGCTGATGAGGACTACCAGGGTGTAGGTTAGTAACCCATCATCTTTCGTTTGGGGGGGCTGTGTTGCAAAGTCAACCTGTGCCCTGGGCACCCCCCAACTTTTCGCCGACTGGTACTGGTGGTAACTGACTCTGAACTGACCCTGGGCTCTGCCTAACCAGGCCCAGGGCCAGTGTTATGCTGAAAACAACTAGAATACAGTGAAAACACCTACATACACTAGGGTACACTAAGGGTTGGGGTACCCCTTTGATTGGCATGATCTACCCCATAGGGCCCTAGTACATAATTGGGCAGGGTGATTGAAACTACCTATCAGTCCCTAGTATATAATAGGGCATGGCAGTTTAGAGGTCAGCAGCCCTTTCTGCACTTGCATGTGTGCACTGCTGAAGCCTGAGGTCAGTTTAAAAAGTGGCTCTGGGCTACAGGACTGCTTTTAAAAAGTAAATTGTGCCCAAACTCGACTTTTGTGTTTGGGGCACTTGAAAATGGTTAACCTTCAATGTTTGGGCATATTAGGTACCCCCAGGGTCTCCCCTAGGTGTCCCAGGGGTGGGATGTCAGGTATCTATAAGGTGGACCCTTATAAAAGGAGTTTTATATGCCCTGGGTAAAGTGAAATTGCACAATTCACTGTCCACAATGTGATAAAGTGCTGCCCAAAATCCGCTTTGGTGATAGGAGCACTGTGGAGGGAGGATCTGCAATATTTTTTACATATTCAGAACCCCTAAAGTCTCCCCTAGGTGTTCCTGGGGTGGGGGTCCTGTAGATATATGTAGCGTACTTATAACATATGTTTTTATAAGCCCTGGTGCTGGAAAAATGGCCCAAGTCACTTTTCCCATTGCAAATCCCATGCCAAAGGTTAACATTGGAAAAGGTTATTAGTTAATAACTGGAGAAAGAAAAGCCATAAAAGTAGGATTAAAGGACTCAGTAGAATGGTAATGATAAATCCAACAATATGGTATTGTTGAATTTATTGTAAAATGTACAGACATGAAGTTATAAGACTTGTTTTTGTGTGTAAGCCGAAATTCAACCCTGTATTGCTCTGCCCTGATTGGTCAGAGATAAGTGGGTGAGCCTGGCTGCTTTCAAGAGGTGATAAATGACCCCTGGGGTTAGGAAGCCCCTGGGGAGGAGAGGTTGCTGGGCATAGGAATGACAGAGCAGGGGGAGAAGCAGGGCCAGACTGGGAACCGAATCCGGCCCTGGCAAACTGCTCGGCTGCACCCCCCTGGGGGTAGGGGGGGTGCAGCCGAGCTGTTTGCGAGGGCCGGTTTCGGACGATTTTGTTACAGGGGGCCGATATTGCTGACCCCTGGTAACATAAACGGCCCCCTAGGGGCCCAAAACCGGCCCCCACCCTAGCGGCCCACCGGGGATATGCCCGGTGCCCGCTACGGCCAGTCCGGCCCTGGGGAGGAGTCATAAACCCTGGACTTCAAGTGAAGGGGAGGACCCCTGTTCACCTCCAGCCAGATGCTAGGATTAAGGAAGGAACGAGCAGATGCAAGGGGGAGAGACTATGGAGATTAGCAATCCTAAGGGTGTGTTTAGCCAGCTATTCTCTCCCTGCTGAAAATTCTGACATATTGAATTTTGGAAGAATAGTGGTTTCTGGGTTAGCATTTTGCCACACTCTGCAGAAAGTGGTCAGACCTTTGGGTGGAACCCTGCAGCTCATTGGACAGGAGTGCCCTTCTGCTTGACCCCAGAGAACACTGAATAAGTATCTGAGAGGGGAAGAGCCTCTCAGATCTGCTGCTTGAAACTTAAGAGAATCAGAAGGGTCTGCGCTGAAGAGTTTGATGTGCATTTCCAAAGGCCTGGACTCTGATGGTTGCACCTTTTTGCACCATTTGAAACTACAGCCCTGTGGATCAAACCTGCTTCAAAAGGACTAAAGAGTGGACTCCTGCAAGCTACAGGTTAACAGAGCTCACCTGGACCATCACCACAAAGAATCCCCAGCCTGGAGTACTACCAGTGGATTTGTAAGGGTTTTGTCCAAGTGGATGGTGGGAATTGAAGTCTCACACTTTCAAGGACCCTCTTGGAGATTCCAGAACCTTGGATTGTGTGTTGGATACTTTGGGACCCGCAAGAAGAACTTCAGGAAGGAGTTCTAACTGGACCCAGCCTGCTGGAGGGGCTGCACAAGACTGGTGAGAGATCCTCCAGAACAATTGCTAAAGGTGAATGTGTCCAGGGCCGAACTGGGAACAGAAACCGGCCCTGGCAAACTGCTCAGCCGGCCCCCCCCCTGGGGTGAGGGGGAGTGCAGCCGAGCAGTTTGCGAGGGCCGGTTTCGGCCAATTTTGTTACCGGGGGCCGATATTGCCGACCCCCGGTAACAAAAACGGCCCCCCCGGGGCCCAAAACCGGCCCCCACCCTAGCGGCCTACCGGGGAAACGCCCGGTGCCCGCTATGGCCAGTCCGGCCCTGAATGTGTCCCTGTCAGAGGCAACGAAATGATTAAAAGGGGCACTGTTGGTTTCTAAGCACTAGCAAATGACTAATCTTTACAAATTCATATCTCTGGTTCCCTACAGTGGATTTTTTTTGTTTTGGTGTCATTTAAAAGATAAAAATATTTCCTATTTTTATAGATTGGTGTTGGATTTTTATTTTGTGTTGTGTCTGAATTATTTACTGAATTGGTGTTTTTAAATACTTGACGTACCTGTCTTTGAAGTTAAGCCTGCCTGCTCGCAGCCACGTTACCAAGGGCTGAGCATAGGAATAATTTTCTAAGACCTATTCTGAGCCCTATACTGTGTTAGTGGCCTTATTGCCAGTGGCAGACCTACATTTGCCCCTACCAATAATCCACTTTCCAACACATATTCAGAGAATATTCAGAGAAATATTCTGAGTTAGCATTGTGTTCAAGAACTTAGACTTTAGTATTTGAACATTATTGATGGGAGTCAACCTTTCCTAGGGATATGGACTCTAACCTGAACTGTTTTCTTATGAAGAGGACCAAGAACAACATTCATTATCCACAGAGAAACACATTTTACGCCAAATATTTACTTAGATTTATATTATAGATCACATTTACATTTCAGTAGTAGTACGTTGCAGACCTTCAACCTCCATCAGAAAGTTGCAAATACATAGATTAACACAAGGTGTATCATATGTCATATTAGGAATTGGCACTTAAAAGGTGAAAAACATAAAGTTATTTCTTATTTTATATATCAAAGCAGAGAAGGCTGAGCACAGCTGAACAGGCAGAGGGAAACTATTTAGGGGCCGATTCCGATTCGGGCCGGAAATCACTCCGACCGAGCCGGACTCGGAGAGATTTCCGACCGAATCGGACCCTAGCAGTCCGACCGAACGAGTACGATGCGCACGTATGCTATCGGACTCGATTCGGTCGGACTCCCATTGAAGTCAATGGGAGCCAGTCGTACGACGCGTACACGGGCTCCCATTGACTCAATGGGCACGACGCGAACAAGGGCGCCCCCTACAGCGTGTTCGCGTCGATGCGGGTCGCACCGTACACGCACGTGTAGGGGGGACCCATGGCTCCCCCCTGTGTGCGACTCGCGTGCCTATGCTTCCAGGGGGGTCCGACACAGACCCCCAAAGTGCGGCTCCGACAGCTCCTTGGAGCCGGACTGCGCGAGTCGGTCGGAGCGGTCGCGATGCGCATCGTACTTACCCGGCCGGGGAACGTCTCCATTGCGCGGTGCGAGTCGTCCCCGTGCGAGTCGGTCGGAGTGGTCGGGTCCTGCGAACGAGTCGGTCGGAGATTTCGCGAGCGCACGCATCGTACTCGCTCGCCCGGACGCACGTACGATTCGGTCGGGAAATAGGGCTCCGAATCAGATCCGGTAAAGCCAAATCCGATTCGGAGCCCTACCGGCCGAGATCGGAATCGGCCCCTAAGTGTCTCTATTTATCTTAAATCCCACTCTCCTTTCCCCAAATCTACTGCTGTCCAGGATATTACTCCTTGAACGGTTATCAGTTGCTTCAGCAAAACGGGGAGAATGACAACCCCGCATTTGGAGATCATGAATTTTAGCCCACCTGGGCTTAATTCTGGTGTAAATCCTCAAGATCTAAGGGGTTTTGATGGCAGGTTTGATATTGAGTTAATACAGGAGACATTTTTACATGGACATTTCCTGAAAATGGGCCAGGCAATTCTTTTGTTGGAACATTAACTCAATGTGATATGATTGATAGTATATTTGTAAATAGATCCTATAATAGGAACAGATACAATGTCAATATGACAGAAATGATCTTGATTTGTATAATAGAATGTAAAGAATTATTTGAGTGAAGACACAATTGATTGGCGGAATGTTTCAATCAGATTAATCAAATAATTTTTGTACCCAATGTTTATAAATTGAATGTCGTATCATAACATGCAACAAGCACATAGAAAATTGGTTTACTGGTTGAGAATGGTAAACCCTACTCAAGCAGCAACCACAATTCTAATCAGAGTGAAAAACAAGCAAACCCCAAATTAACCTGTGGTTAACCTTCTGTAGCTTGGCACAAAAGCAGTCAGGCTTAAATTACAGGCATTGTGTAAAGTATTTATGCAGCACTGCAAACAGTAATAAAGTGAAAATACAACTCAGGAATAATCCCACACCAATTAAAAAAATAGAGTAAATTTAATAAACTCTTTGAAACCCAAACAACAAAAATCCAATTAGTAGAACCAGATAAATGCAATTTTAAAGGTTTTGAGAAAATCAAGTGCTAGGAAGCCAACCACGATGGAGCATGGACCAGATACAGGACTGAGTTTAGTCTGCTGAAAAATGCCTGGCTGTCAAGATGTGAAAACCTTGCATCGCGCTGCATGGGCGGCGGCAAGGAGCCATCAACTAGGAGCTACAATCGAGGTCTGATATCGAGATGCGTCGCGGAGTGTTGATGAGCCATCAACAAACAAGAAGATGAGTTGCACAGCGATGGGTCGATGTGCCATCGACGAAGAGATACAATGTGAGGTCCTGCGTTGTCATTGAGAGAGCCACCAAAGCTTGCAAAAACTTGAACAGAGATGCATCTGCTCGAGGATGAGCTCTGTCGCACTGGATCGGAATCAAGGATGAGCTGCACTGCGCTGTCTCGATATGTGTGGAGATGCATCAGTGCAGAGAAGCCTCTTATGTTCCTGTGGTTTTGAACAGTGGGCCAGCCGACTGACCCTTGGAGATTCTTTGGAGTCTTGGGTCCACACAGGCAGGTTGGATTCAGCAGGGCAGTGTAAGATCCGCAGGTACCAGGCAAAGGACCACGCAAGGCAGATTAAAGGTAGAAGTTGCAGGCTTATTCCAAAGGAAGAAGATCCCATCCAGGCAGGGCAAAGGTGCATCAGCTCTATCTCATGTTACATTTCAAAAGATAACATTCCAACTAACAGTAATACACTTGTCACACAAGGCTCAGGGTATTATGACATACATTCCCTAGCAACCATGGCATCAATGGAGATGTTACAGCGACAAGCAGATGCCACAGGCAGCTTACAGCAGTAGAAGAGTCATTGTGCAGCAACAGCAGGTCTTGGGCAACAGCACAGTCCTTAGTCAGCAAGCAGGTCAGCAGAGCCGACTTCATAGCTGGGCAGTCCTTCTTCGTGGCAGAGTCCGCAGATCCAGAGATGATCTGAAGAGTTGAGTCTGAAAGTCCACTATTTATACTTGGTGCCCACTTTGAAGTAGGAGAAGCTTCGAGAGTACTCACCCTACAGAGGTGTCTGCAATTTCATTCCTCCCTGCCCCAGCTTGTCTGGGGGCACAAAAGACTAAAGTGAAACCCATTTTGAGTGTGCTGAGGCAGAGTCTTTGTGATGTGCAAGGGTGGTAGGTCCCAGCTCCTCCCCCTCATCAAGTTAAAGATGACCCAACTTGGCAACACTGATTCTCCCTTTCTCTCACTGTCTGGAATCAATGAACAAAAACAAACTGCCAGATACACCTAGTCCTGTGACACAGGATACAGGCTGCAGGCACCAAATGGTTGGGACAAGAAAATGGAAGCTTTCTAGGGATGGCATTTTCAGAATTGTGACTTAAAATCCAACTTTACCATTAAAGAGGGTTTTTAATTACAATTCATTAGACATCGAACTTGTCTTTCCTACTTGCTTCCAGTTGAAAGCTATCACTTATTTAATGTAATAAGGTAAAGCAAGTTTATCCTTAGGGAGAGATAGGCCTTGCAGTAGTGAAAACTAATTTAAAAGAGTTTTCACTACCAGGACATTTAAAGGTTAAAAGTACATGTCCAACGTTTGGCATACACTGCACGCTGCACTAGGGGCTGTTTAGGGCCTACCCTAGGGGTGACATAAATGTATTAAAAGGAAGGTTTAGGCCTGGCAAAAGGTTTATTTTGTCAGCTCAAAAACACACAGGCTGCAGTGGCGAGCCTGAACCAGGTTTAAAAAGACTACTTACTTGGGATGCCCACAAGTATCATTTACAGGCCCTGGGTATAGGTAGTACCACTTTACTAGGCACTTACAAGTAAATTAAATGTGCCAGTTGGGTGTAAGCCAGTTTTAACATGTTTAGAGAAGAGAGCACAAGCACTTTAGCACTGGATGGCAGTGGTAAATTGTGCAAAGTACTAAGGCCAGCAAAAAAAAAGTCAGCAAAAACAGGAGGGTTGAAGGCAAACAGTTGTGGGAAAACCATGCCAAGGGTGTCGGGTCCAACAAAGGACATTGTCCAAGATGACCTTGCTCAAACTTCCAAGACATTAGGTTCTGCTGGTGTTCGTTTTCTATGTTTATGTTTCAGCATTCTTTTGAGAAATTAGAGCACGAAAAAGTATCTGTGATCAAGGTCATGGTCACTGAATCGCGTCGGTGGCCATGGACACTAAGTTTTGGTGTGACGTGCCCTTTTGCATACAACAACAAATAATTCAAAAAGAGTACACTAGGAGTGCATATATACATTTATACATTACCCAGTGGTGGTCGCCATTGTGTAGTTATAGTTAGGTCAGCATTTCCATAGGCCTGCATTGCTCCTGCCCGCAGGAAGCAGCTATTTACGCTGCTCCCTTCGGGCAGGAGCAATCTGCTGATCTGTTTCTCTGCCTGCATCAGTGCGGGCAGGGTAACTGATCTCAAGTCTGCTCCCAGCTGGCAGGAACATTTTTAAATCTCCCACCCGCTGGAAGCAGACTTTGTGTTTGCTCCCATTTGGCAGGAGTTTAAAAAATGCTCCAGCCAGGTGGGAGCAAACACAATTTTCCATGTCTGTGCTGGTGTGGGCAGGGAAACCATTGTGTCCCGGGGGTGGGCTCCCCTGCGACACAATATGTAAGCTGGCCCCAGTGGATGGGGTCCCCGGGGCAATTTAAGGCTCAGAGAGGGAGGCCTCACATCCCATCCCTTTTTTCAAAGGCTCAGGGAGGGGGGTGTACAGTCCCCCTCCCCTTAAAAAATATTGTGGCCCCCTGGGGTTGGGGTCCCTGGGGCCAAATACAGCTTGGGGAGAGGGGCTGTGAGACCCCCTCCCCTTATAAAAGGCATTGGGCTCCAGGGGATGGGGTTTGCAGGGCCGAATGCAGTGCAGGGAGGGGAGCCATGCAGCCCCCTCCGCTAAAAAACAAAACTGGGCCCCAGGGAATGGGATCCCCATGGCTGAAAACAGCTCAGGAGGGGGGCCAACGCACCCCCTCCCATTGAACAATGCAGCCCCGGGCCACCATTTTTGTTTTTTTCCCATTTAATTATATCATCTCAACATCATATTATGGTCCTTCAATCTATATCATGGTTTTAAATTGCACCTTGAATCCGCGTGACGTGACTCTCAACCTCCCAATCCCATTCTTGGAATGGGAGGTTGAGAGTCACGTCATGTGGATTCATTAAATTAAATGGAACTGACATGACATTGCTCTTTTTGCATTTGGAGATCATGAATTTTGGCTACTGTGCACTTGCATTATTTTACACTGAAACATCATTTTAGTATGGAACTACTATGACAACAATTCATCGGGGATAAAGGGCACATATACAAAATCTATCATGCCTTTGACCATGAGACCTACTTGGAAGCGTCTTATATTTCCTATTTTTCTCTTCACTTTCCTCACATGAGCCCTGAAGAAGCACCTGGGCAGCCGCGAAACATGTATTGGCTGTGACTGTATCAGAGTAGCAAGAACTATTCATGGGACTTGTACTTTGTTTTAAATGTGATTGAAAAGCTATCACGGTAAAGAAAGTTTGGATGAAATGTACTGGAATAACAAGCAAAACGTTTTTTGAAAGAGGATTTTAAAAGAAAGCTGTTTTTCAATAAAAGAAAAAGTGAAAAGAGTGAGCGTGTATAGGTTAATTAATATGTAGCTAGTTGATAATGTCCCTGCTGATGTATATATACGTACCCCATACACCAGGGCCAGTACTTTGATAATGGGGAGGGGGCGTGTCCCGCCTTCCCGAGCCTGCAAGGGGACCCCATCCCCTAGGCTGGTAACTTAGTAATGGAGAGGGGGCATGCGGCCACCATCCCGAGCCTGCATGAGGTCCTCTGAACCCCATACCCTGGGCCCAGTGCATTTTTGGAGGAAGGGCATGCGTAGGGTGGCCCTCCCCTAAGTTCAGCTCCGCTGACCCTATCCACTAGTGTTCGATCACAGAGTCCCGGGGATCCCATCCCTTGTGACCCTGTGGTTCCCTGCCCAGGAGTGTGTGGGCTAAACATTCTAAAATTCTAAACATCACTTTATACAAACTGTAGTGACTTCATGACGATAATCAGCCAACAAAGGAACTTAAGAGAGCAGAAAATTAAAGAAGACAAAATATAATTCACAAGTGCATATACTAGCAGTGCCCTGTAATAAAGGACACTCAATAGCATATACCCACAGCACTCTATAACAAGAGGGACCCTCAAAAGCCGGCAGTCTGTAGGCAATTTGGGCATGCACATATGTCAACTGCACCTGTAGTATCTCACTGCTGTGGTACACATTCCACCTAAACATATGGCAGCTTAGGTCACATTATAAGAGAAACAAACAGTGTTGTTGAGGCAGATTTGAAAATCGCCCGGAATGAAAAGGAAACCAGTTAGTGGCAGTAAAAGGCAGGCCACCACCCAGAACCATACTGTCATCCTAAACTCAACACCTGCAAAAACTTCCTAGTTGTTTGCACCTCCTTTCTTGAGGTGTTTCCTTTAAAATCTTTTCCAAAGGTGACTTGTTTTCTTGTGCATCATTTCACTGCAAGTGCACCTGTTTTCTCAATGGTCTTGTGTGGCATCCTGGGCAATGAGGTAGGATGGAATCTGGTGGACCGCCTGTGATCCAGATTCCATACAATGGCAGTTGGCCCAGGCTTTCAATAAAGCAAACACAAGGAGATGATGGACGGAGTGCTGAAACTTTTCAAACACTCACCCCCAGTCACAGATCTGGGTTGAATCCATCATCATTCTTTAGCTCACTTTGCCACCCCAGTTCAGACACAGCTATATGCAAATCAGTCTTGACCCTGTGCCTCATGGGAACAGTCCAGCCCGAACTGCCAAGCCATGTCTTCCCTGGACCGGAAACAAGCATCCTGGGACCGGTTTCGGGCTAACAGCCCTCATCAGCCAGGCTAGCTTGAATCCAGTGGCAAAATGAGCAAGGGACCCCCGTCTGGGCATACCCTGCCAACCGGTCCTAGGATGCTTGTTTCCGGTCCAGGGAGGACCTGGCTTGGCAGTTCGGGCTGGACTGTTCCCATGAGGCACAGGGTCAAGACTGAATTGCATATGACCAGGTCTAAACTGGGGTGGCATGGTGAGCAAAAGAATGATGGATTTAACCCAGATCTCTTGACTGGGGGTGAATGTTTTGATTTGTTCTGCATTCCGTCCATCAATTGTGTGCCTTTTGCTTTCTCGCCCTAAGTGCGCCAGGTATGCCCAGACGTGGGTCCCGGGCTCACTGTGCCACTGGAATCAAGCTATTCTGGCTGATGAGGGGTGAAACCCCGATACCGGTCCTAGGATGCTTGTTTCCGGTCCAGGGAGGACCTGGCTTGGCAGTTCGGGCTGGACTGTTCCCATGAGGCACAGGGTCAAGACTGATTTGCATATGGCTAGGTCTAAACTGAGGTGGCATGGTGAGCAAAAGAATGATGGATTTAACCCAGATCTCTTGACTGGGGGTGAATGTTTTGATTTGTTCTGCATTCCGTCCATCAATTGTGTGTCTTTTGCTTTCTCGCCCTAAGTGCGCCGGGTATGCCCAGACGTGGGTCCCGGGCTCACTGTGCCACTGGAATCAAGCTATCCTGGCTGATGAGGGGTGAAACCCCAAAACCGGTCCTAGGATGCTTGTTTCCGGTCCAGGGAGGGCCTGGCTTGGCAGTTCGGGCTGGACTGTTCCCATGAGGCACAGGGTCAAGACTGAATTGCATATGGCCAGGTCTAAACTGGGGTGGCATGGTGAGCAAAAGAATGATGGATTTAACCCAGATCTCTTGACTGGGGGTGAATGTTTTGATTTGTTCTGCATTCCGTCCATCAATTGTGTGTCTTTTACTTTCTCGCCCTAAGTGTGCCGGGTTTGCCCAGACGTGGGTCCCGGGCTTACTGTGCCACTGGAATCAAGCTATCCTGGCTGATGAGGGGTGAAACCCCGATACCGGTCCTAGGATGCTTGTTTCCGGTCCAGGGAGGACCTGGCTTGGCAGTTCGGGCTGGACTGTTCCCATGAGGCACAGGGTCAAGACTGAATTGCATATGGCCAGGTCTAAACTGGGGTGGCATGGTGAGCAAAAGAATGATGGATTTAACCCAGATCTCTTGACTGGGGGTGAATGTTTTGATTTGTTCTGCATTCCGTCCATCAATTGTGTGTCTTTTGCTTTCTCGCCCTGAGTGCGCTGGGTATGCCCAGACGTGGGTCCCAGGCTCACTGTGCCACTGGAATCAAGCTATCCTGGCTGATGAGGGGTGAAACCCCGAAACCGGTCCTAGGATGCTTGTTTCCGGTCCAGGGAGGACCTGGCTTGGCAGTTCGGGCTGGACTGTTCCCATGAGGCACAGGGTCAAGACTGATTTGCATATGGCCAGGTCTAAACTGGAGTGGCATGGTGAGCAAAAGAATGATGGATTTAACCCAGATCTCTTGACTGGGGGTGAATGCTTTGATTTGTTCTGCATTCAGTCCATCAATTGTGTGTCTTTTGCTTTCTCGCCCTAAGTGCGCCGGGTATGCCCAGACGTGGGTCCCGGGCTCACTGTGCCACTGGAATCAAGCTATCCTGGCTGATGAGGGGTGAAACCCCGAAACCGGTCCTAGGATGCTTGTTTCCGGTCCAGGGAGGACCTGGCTTGGCAGTTCGGGCTGGACTGTTCCCATGAGGCACAGGGTCAAGACTGAATTGCATATGGCCAGGTCTAAACTGGGGTGGCATGGTGAACAAAAGAATGATGGATTTAACCCAGATCTCTTGACTGGGGGTGAATGTTTTGATTTGTTCTGCATTTCGTCCATCAATTGTGTGTCTTTTGCTTTCTTGCCCTAAGTGCGCCGGGTATGCCCAGAAGTGGGTCCCAGGCTCACTGTGCCACTGGAATCAAGCTATCCTGGCTGATGAGGGGTGAAACCCCGGAACCGGTCCTAGGATGCTTGTTTCCGGTCCAGGGAGGACCTGGCTTGGCAGTTCGGGCTGGACTGTTCCCATGAGGCACAGGGTCAAGACTGATTTGCATATGGCCAGGTCTAAACTGGGGTGGCATGGTGAGCAAAAGAATGATGGATTTAACCCAGATCTCTTGACTGGGGGTGAATGTTTTGATTTGTTCTGCATTCCGTCCATCAATTGTGTGTCTTTTGCTTTCAATGAAGCGGTCATTCATTTTATCTTTGGTAATAAACCTACGTGAAAAACCACTCCTGGTTCATGTGGTATCTTCATGTACGGAATGTAATACTGGCGACAATTGGGATTCGACTCAAGAAAGCCTGGAGCACTGTCGGAACCCGGAGACTTAAATTCCTGGCAGATCAGAGGACAGCGAGGAGAGCGGATCATGTTAATTTGTCCCAGTGGATCACAGTGTGCAGAAAAGAAAGCTGCGGGGTCCGATTCAGGTCCGCATCAAACTGTAAGTGTATGCAGAAATTTGTTTGGGAATCGTCGATAAACTGGCTTCACATGCATGCGCAGTCTCACACCGCATAACGTATGTACTATCAGTGTGCATGCTTGGAGGTCATTTTTCAACTGCCTGACATGTCTGACAGACGACCAGGCACAATGAAACATTGCGCACCGGCCTCAGATATCGGCCCCATTGTTCAACAGCGGCCATTTTAAAACAGTTTAACATTTCCTTCATGGTGATTCGCACACCAGTGTGGATACCACGGAGTTATCGCTGCTGTCATTCCATATTAATCACAGTGATTCGCAAACCTGTGCGAGCACTAATGTCATACGAGACTGTGATGCCATATTCCCATTTCTGATGCTGAAAATTGTGCGACGGTGATTCGCACACCAAAGAAAATTATATAATTTACATTCACAAGTTTAATAGAATGTGCACATACTCATATATATTTGTGTAAATAGTTAACTTCAAACAATGCTCATTTAAGATAATATATATGCACTTGACAAACCATTCCAAAAAGGGAAAAAAACCAATAATAAGAAGTTAACTTATACAGCAACACGGATGGCATTGTGGCACCTTTATCTTTTCTGCCCAGTCCAGGTGAACCAGTTCTAGAGTGGAAACAATGGAGAGATGGTTTCGAAGCTTATCTTGGAGCTATAGGGGGCGATGTATATACAGATAAACGTAAACTAGCCATTTTAAAACACTGTCTAGGTGCTGAAGGGAGACGTATTTTGAGTCACTTGCCACCCATTGTTACTAATGAGGATGATGATGATGACAATGATGTTGATGTATATGAAATTGCTATGTCACAGTTAGATATTTTGTACACTAAGAAAGTTACCGAGGTGGTTGCCAGACACAAATGTTTAAGTGGAGGACAGCTACCCAATGAATCAATTGATTCTTTTGTGAACGATTTAAGAATGTTGCCAGCCAAATGAAAATATGATTTTCATGACCGGATCTTAAGAGACCAAGTGGTTCACAAGATAGCTGATACAAAGTTACAAGAAAAATTGTTAGCTGCAGAAGACTTAACACTAGAAAAAGCCATAGATATCTGTCATAGATTTGAAGAGATGAAATCAGGCATGAAGGAATTAGCTGCAAAACCCACCACTGAAGAGCAAATTGTAAAAATATCTGAGGAAAATAAAATATCTGGTTATGGCAGTAAAGGGAAAACTAAGTTGGTGTCACAAAATGTTGAAAAGAAAGAGTATGTCTGTTTTAAATGTGGTTTATCTGGACATTTAGCAAATGATAGATCGTGCCCAGCTGTAGGACAAATTAGCAGATATTGTAAAAGTAAAGGGCACTATGCACGCATGTGCAGGAACAAGAATAAATACAGAAATAGATATAAGTCCACCCAGGTTAGAGAGATCAATCAAGAATATGATGACAGTCTCTGCTTAATATCCATGAGGTCAATGAAACTAATAGCGATGCTCCATTCTGTGTTATTAATATTGATGGCAACGAGGTCAGAGTTATAGCTGACTCAGGAGCCTGACACACATTAATTGGAGATCAATGGTTAAAGCAGTTTCCAGACGTACAATTGTTATCATCTGACATTAGATTGGTGGGATATGGTAATAAACCCATTGAAGTTTTAGGATATTTTTCAGCCAATATTAGTTTCAAAGGCAAGTCTATTGTAGCGAAAGTGTATGTTGCCAAAGAAGGGTCCTGTTTGTTGGGATGGCTGTAACAAAGGGATTTGTTGATCACCCTCAATCCTAATCATCCCAAACAGGTTTTAGGTTATAGTGATCTTATATCACAGGTTACTGAGGATGAGGGTGATGACTGGGGAAAACTATTTCCTAAAGTGTTCTCGTCCAACTTTGGGTTATTGAAGGACTTTGTGCACAAGATTATACTAAAACGTGATGCTGTGCCAAAGGTGCATAAAGTTAGAAACATGCCTTTATCCATGAGAGAGGCTTTAAAAGAAGAACTGGAAATACTATGCACTAAAGATATAATTGAAGAGATTAAGTCCTCAGAATGGTTGTCACTGGTGGTAGTAGTACATAAACCCAATGGAAAAATGAGACTTTGTGTCGATCTAAGAGATCTTGATGCATGTGTGTGGGTGGATCGCCACCCTTTACCCAACATTGGTGAAATGTTCTCGGCATTAAAAGGGGCTACTGTGTTTTCAACATTGGACTTATCTAATGCCTATCACCAGATTGCTTTGCATGAAGACAGCAAACCTTACACCTCTTTTTATACCCCTGAAGGAGCATTCAGGTACAAAAGAATGCCTTTTGCACTGATTTCAGCCTCAGCGGTATTTCAAAGAGTCATGCATAAACTATTCAAGGATGTAAAAAATGCCCTTCACTTTCCGGATGACATTTTGGTCTTCGGTAAATCCAAACAAGATCATGCAGAAACCTTGTATAAAGTTCTGAACATTTTACAAAACCATGGGATGACTTTAACTAAGAAAAATGCAAATTTGAACTTGAATCGGTGAATTATTTGGGTCACAATATTGGCAAACACAGCATTTTACCAAAACATAACTTAGTCAAGGCATTAGAGGATGCTCCAGATCCTCAAAACAAGGATCAACTCAGGACTTTACTTGGGTTGGTGGAATATTACGCCAAATTCATTCCTTTGTTTGCAGATAAAACAAACAACATGAGGGGTCTAATGAAAAAGAATCAGCAATTTATTTGGAATAAAGTGTGTGCTCTTGAGTCTGCATCTCTAAAAAAAGAAATTGCTTCAGCTCCTGCTTTAGCAACTTTTGATACCCACTACAACTCAGTCATAATTACTGATGCTAGCAATGTTGGCATTGGTGCTGTTTTAATGCAAGACCAAGAGGGTAAATTGCTCACGATAGCTTTCGCTTCAAGACCACTAAGAGATGCAGAATTCAAGTATTCCACCTTAGAAAAAAAAACATTAGTTTGTTGGTGGGGAATTGAATATTTTCAGAAATATGTGTATGGTACTCAGTTCAAGTTAAGATCTAATCATCGTCCATTGGTAGAATTATTTACCACTAAAAGTTGTAGTAAGGCTACGTATAGAATTGCCAGATGGCAGTACAAATTACAAGATTTTCATTTTAAAATTGAATATATCCCTGGTGCCAGAAACATCCTAGCTGATTGTTTATCCAGATTGCCCATAAAAGAAGTATTGTTGATGATGGTTTGGAAAAAGTTGTATCCATTTGTCAAGTATCTAGTGGTTTTATTAAATAAGACCAATGGGAAGAGGCATGTTATCAGGATAAAGAAATTCAGGAAGCTATTGAACACAATAAGTCAGGTTGGCCAGAAAAGAAGGATTTAAACAAAGATGTATTACCTTACTTTTACGTTGCAAATGGACTGTCTGAGTTGAATAACTTTTTGTTTCAAGGTGAACAGTTGGTTGTACCCCAGAGTCTTAGACAGGTCATTTTGGACATTGCTCATGAAGGTCACCCTGGCATGAGCAGTATGAAAAGAAGAATTTGCAGTGAATTTTGGTGGCTAGACATTGACAAATGCATTGAAGCCAAAGTTAGATCTTGTATTGAGTGTGCAATCAGTGACAAATCTCGGAAGGAAGTCACCTATGATAAAGCTCCTATGTCTAGACCCGATAGAGTGTGGGAAAGAATCTCCTTGGACATTGCAGGTCCCATGTGCTTGTCGAGTACTCAAGTTTTTGCAATAGTTCTGATTGATCAGTTATCTTAATTGCCAGAGGTCACATTAGTACATCAGGTTGACTCTCACACTGTAATAGAGTTTCTCAAGGAGGTATTTGAGAAGGAAGGATTTCCCAAATGTCTGGTCATGGACAACGGGTTGCAATTGAGGTCTTTGGAAATGAAAGAGTTTTTAGATGAACAAGGCATCAGTCATGTACGCACCTCGGTGTACTATCCACAAAGTAATGGCATTGTGGAAAGGTGGATAAAAACATTGAAAGAAGGTTTACAGTTGGCAATATCCAATGGAAAAAAATGTCATCAAGCTCTGAAGGATTTGTTGTGGTGTTACAGGGTTACACCCAGACTGTTGGGAGATGTGTCTCCGTTCGAGAAAATGAGACGTAGAAAAGCAGTTTGCAACTTAACCCAGATGTGGATAATGGAAATGAAGGCCGAGGTGGCTCAAGGTTTAAAAAAAAAAGTTGATCATAGTTGGAGGTTGGGTGACAGGGTGGTGGTCAAGGGTGGACGAAATGGTCATGTACAACAATTCAAGGTTGGTGATTGGGTCCGAGTAAGGAAAGAAAGGATGATTAGATCTGGTGAGTCCAAGTTTTCTACACCCATGAAGGTTATCAGAGTGGGACATCAGGTAGTAGAACTATCTGATGGAAATGTGTGGAGTATGAGTAAGGTGGTTAGAGTACCAATGTGGTTGTGGCCTAAAGGAATCAACGACAATAGGAAAACTGCGGAATCTAGTTACGATTCTGATGAACACCAGAGTGGTGATGTGTTGTTTGGGTACCGGGAAAAGAGGATGAAAACTAAACTTGTGTGGGGCAAAGGTTATGTCATGTCACGTTAGCATTTCCTGTTGCATTGCACTGTTGCATTGTGTGTTCTCTTAATTTCAAATTTGTAACGTATTTTAATGCATGATTATTCCACGGATTGTAATCTATGTACTTTCTGTGTTAATGCTTTATTATTGTTCATTATTATTTACGAAGGGGAATGTGTGGCATCCTGGCCAATGAGGTTGGATGGAATCTGGTGGACCGCTTGTGATCCAGATTCCATACAACGACAGTTGGCCCAGGCTTTCTACGAAGCGGTCGTTCATTTTATCTTTGGTAATAAACCTACCTGAAAAACCACTCCTGGTTCATGTGGTATCTTCATGTATGGAACGTAATATCTTGCTCCTGAGAACTTGTGTTCTCTGTGGATGAGAGACAGGGTATAATACTTTAGAGCCCCTGATAATATCCTGCCCCCTGCAAGAGACTAAGCCCATTACTCATTAATAGGCAGTACATTATTCACTCCTTATGAGTCAAAAACATTTTTAAAAATGAATATTGTTACATCCTCATTATTGTCAAAAAGGGACATATATATGAAAAGGTAAAATGCATGTTCACAGCAAACATTTTTTGTTAAAAAGTATCAAAATGTTATTGTAACATGTTAACAGACAATCTTTACTTTGTTTCAAAAACATCTAAATAACATTAATAGCTTTTCAAAGGGTTTGCATGTTTGTAACAGCAAAGTTATTAACCCTATCTCGCTGCTAGGCCTTTCCTTTTCTGTGCTAAGCCTTTTTTTGGCTATTTGGGGTAGTTCGCGCTTAGGCCCCGTACCTTTTTGTACACACAAGGTATCCATGCCAAATTTGCATCCTTTTCTTCCAACATCGTGAGGATTTTAAAGGTACTCAGGCTTGTGGATTCCCCTGGAGGGGACCCAGAAATGAGCCGAAATCGAGCAACATTTTTTTGGGGGGGAGGAAATGGGGAAAAAGTGCTGCAGAAGAAAGCGCTTGTTTTTTACCCTGCAAATGGTATCAACAAAGGGGTTGTTGTGCTGAAATCACTATTTTCCCAGCTTTCAGGGACAGGTAGAATTTTGTCGGAAAACCAAAAACTTCTACACAGGTTTGGCATTTTACTGCGACATAGCCTATTTTTGCTATTTTTTGTGCTTTCAACCTCCTTCCAGTTAGTGGTAGAAATGAGTGTGAAAGCAATAATGGGTCTCGGAAAGCTACACATTTCTGAAAAGTAGACAAAATTCTGAATTCAGCAAGGGGTCAGTTGTGTAGATCCTTCAAGGTTTTTGTATAGAAACTAACAGTTTAAAAATAAAAATGAAATTGAGTTGGAAAAAAACAGCCATTTGTGCCAATGTTTTCACCTGTAACCTTCTAAGTATGACAGATTCTTGAAAGCAATATACAGTTACACCCGCTGGACTCTTCTGGTTGTGGGGTTATATTGGACTTGTAGGTTCACCATGAACCCGAGGAACCCATAGCCAATAACTGAGCTGTCTTGCAATGGTTTTTCATTGTGTACAGGGTATGTAGCAATTCATTTGGTAAAATATAAAGAGTGAAAAATAGGTACCAAGGAAACCTATATATTTCTGAAATGGGAACAAAATGTAGAGTTTAGAAGCAGTGGTTATTTGCACATCTCCAAAATTGTGGGTACCCATACAAGCATGTGAATTAGAGGTCCTTTTTCAAAATGACTTCTTTTTTTACAAATTGTCTTACATTTGGAAGGCAGAAATGCAAAGAAAGTCAATTTGTAATAGCACTTGTTCTACTTTTCTGTGTTCCCCTAAGTCTCATGATAAAAATGCTACCTCACTTGTTTGGGTAGGCCTAGTGCGCGCGACAGGAAACGGCCCAAAACGCAACATGGACACAGCACATTTTTCCAGTAAAAACTGACCCTTTTTTTGCAATGTGCCTAGCTGTGGATTTTGAACCCTAGCTCAGCTGACCCCTAGGGAAACCAGCAAACCTATACATTTTTTCAAACTAGACACCCAGGGGAATTCAGGATGGGGTGACTTGTGTGGCTCTCATCAGGTTCTGTTACCCAGAATCCCTTGCAAACCTCAAGCTTAGTAAAAAAAAAAACATTTTCCTCACATTTCTATGTTGGAAAGTTCTGGAATCTGCATGGATCCACAAACTACCACCCACCCCACATTCCCCAGAGTCTACAGATAAAAATGATACCTTACTTCTGTTGGTAGGCCTAGTGCCCACAACAGGAAATGGACCAAAACGCAGCATGGACACATCACATTTTTCCAGTTGCAAAGTGCCTAGCTGTGGATTGTGAACCCTAGCTCACCTGGCACCTAGGGAAACCTAGCAAACCTATACATTTTTGATTACTAGACACCCAGGGGAATCCAGGATGGAGTGACTTGTGTGGCTCTCACCAGGTTCTGTGACCCAGAATCACTTGCAAACCTCAAACTGTGAAAAAAACCCATATTTTCCTCACATTTCTGTGATGGAAAGCTCTGTAATCTGCGTGGATCCACAAACTTCCACCCACCCAGCTTTCCCCAAAGTCTCCCAATAGAAATGGTACCTCACTTGTGTGGGAGAGCCAAGTGCCCGTGGCAGGGAAGGGCCCAAAACGTATTCTGAAGACATCAAAATTACCTATCACAAAACAACCTGGTTTTGCAAGAGGGGTCACCTGGGTTTTTGGCCCCGGGCTCGGCGGCCATATAGGGAAACCTACCAAACCCAGACAATTCTGAAAACTAGACACCCGTGAGAGGGCAGGGAGGTATGGCTTGCAAAGATCCCCCAACGTTTTTCTACCCAGAATCCCCTGCAAACCTCAAATTTAGCTGAAACAATCACATCATTCTAACGTTTCTATGTGGGAAAGTTGTGGCATCACCGGGCTGACACAAATTTCCCACAATCCAGCGTTCCCCCAGGTCTCCCGATAAAAATGGTACCTCACTTGTGTTGGTGGGCCAACTACCCGTGACAGGCAAGGGCTCAAAACGTATTGTGGAGCCATCAAATTTACCAATTACAAAACGACCTGGTTTTGCGTTTTTGGTCCTGGGCTCGGCGGCCATCTAGAGAAACCTACCAAACCCACACATTTCTGAAAACTAGACACTTGGGGGAGAATCCCCTGCAAACCTCAAATGTAGCTGAAAAATCAAATTTTCCTCACATTTCTGTGTGGGATCACTGTGCCGGCACAAATGTCCTACCACTCATGGTTCCCCTCACTCCCCCAAGTAAAATGATACCTCACTGTGCGGGTGGGCCAAGGGCCTGCGACTGGGAAAGGCCAAAAACGTAGCGATTAAGGGGATAGCACAGCAAACTCTAAGCGCTATATTTTTTTTAAAATACGTTTTTAGGCAATTCTGCATTGGACGCCCACACAAGTGAGGTACCATTTTTATCGGGAGACCAAGGGGAATGCTGGGTGGTAGGAAATTTGTGGCGGGCCAGTGATCCTACAACTTACCCACACAGAAATGTGAGGGAAATGTGACTTTGTAAGTAAATTTGAGGTTTGCGGGGGATTCTGGGTAAGAAAACCCAGGGAGTTCCATGCAAGCCACACCGCCAGCTAAGAGTCAGTACATGCACACCACCATCCATGCACACCACCAGCCAAGCACCATCCAGGCACACCACCAGCCAAGCGCCATCCATGCACACTGCCAGCCAAGCGCCATCCACGTACACAGCCAGCCAAATGCCATCCATGCACAGTCAGCCAAGCAATATCCACACATACCACCAGCCAAGCACCACCCACGCACTCCTCCAGCCTAGCGTCATCCCCACACACCGCCAGCCAAGCAGGGCCTGACTGGGAACAGCAACCAGCCCTGACAGATAACTGCTCGACCGGCCCTGGGAGGGGAGGCGTGCTAGTAAAAAGCACTGCTCCCGCTTTTGTTACTGGGAGCCGATATTGCAGCACTGCTGCAAAACCAGCCCCCAATGACAAAACTGCACTCCACAGCCAGAAAACCGGCTTCCACCCCTCCAGCCCACCGGCAAAACGCCCGGTGCCCGCTATGGCCAGTCCGGCCCTGCAGCCAAGCATCATCCATGCACAAAGCCAGCCAATCACCAGTCCACGTACACTGCCAGCCAAGCACCACTCCACGCACACCGTCATCAAGCGCGAGTCCACCCACACCATTAGCCAAGTGCATGTCCACACACACCGTCAGCAAAATGCCAGCCAAAGCTCAGTACACGCAGACTGTCGGCCAAACTCCAGTTCACACACACACAAACTCTCCCTGGTTTCTAGTGGTTTTCTGCCCCCGCTTGGGTGCAGGTGAGACTAAAAATATCACTGAAGGAGGCGCTAGAGGGCGTCAGGCAAAATGGCCGCACATTAGTGCTGCTCCGACCGGCTGATCTGCAATCCGCCCAAAATCCGCATTATAACGACGCATCACTGGTAAAAATCAATTGCTGGGCATGGAGTGATCCCCCCGCAGCTACTGGCGAACTATTGGAGCGCCTGGGGGCATGGCTGCAGCGAAAATCTGCTGAGGGAGCTGAGGCGGCCTGGCGATAAAATGGTGGCAGTCTGTGCCCGGGGCTGAACTGACCTGCTACTCCTGCACTAATCGCTGTGGCTGTTTGGCGGTATCGCCCAGGGGCTGGAGGTGGTGCGCCCGCCTGATCCTGCCTTCAACTGATCCTGCTGCTGGGGCTGGAGCGGGGCAGGGCGCCCTGGGTGTGCCGGCGGCTGGCTGCTGCTGAATCCCGTAACGCTGCAATCGGAGCGGCTCCTCAGCGTGTGCAGCTGGGGAGGGACGGTGCGACTGGCCCGGCCGTGCACGGCCGCATGAGAGGTCTCTGAGTCCCCGGCTGCAGGTGGGTCGGCGCCATAGACATCGCTGCATGCACTGTCCCGCTATAGACTGGACAGCGCGGAAGAACCTGGGGGCAGACCCGGTGGGCCCTGACCCTGAGTGTGGGCTGCTGTGCAATCCTGCGGCCGGTGGTGGTGAGCAGAGAACAACTTGGCTGGGCCCGTGAGTGAGCGGGCGGGAGAGTGACGGCGCATTGGGCGGCCTCCCGTGTGCTACGGCCTACATCGCTGCACATATCGGTGCAGTAGCCCTGCAAACTGAACTCTGGTGCGGTGGTGCCTCGAGATTACTTGGCCCCCCGGGGAGCATGGGGCATCGCTGAGTGCTACTATCGACTCGTGTTGCGGGCAGTGGTGAATGGGGTGCGGCCTTGCTTGGGCCAGTAGCTGCGTAGGTGGGTGGGGGCCTGAGCGGTGCGCTGTGCTCTGCGAGCTGCGGCCTGTTGCGTGGGGAGGGGTGGTTGTGCACGTGTGTGGTTGCCTCGGGCGGGTGCTGTCCCTGCTTGTCCTGGAGCTATAACTTGTGCTGTGGCGCTCTGGACCCGTGTACATCAAACTTGCTGCTGGTCCCTCACCTCTGCCGGTTTCCACGGCCTACTGGGCTGCATTAATTAAGACACGCTATCTACAGCTGGCTAACGGCGGTGCATGTGCCTTGGCGTGTTGCGGGGAGCTCCTACGGACGCCGGCGCCTTGCTCTACTCAGCCAGTTCAGTGAACTTCGTGCTTTGGGTGCTCTTGAGTTTTGGTGCCCGGCTGGTGCTCCTTGCGTCTCTGGGGAGGGCTGTTGAGTTGCACGATTCACGGACTGTGGCCTGTGCTTCCCGGCATTCATCATGGGGAAGCCTGATAAGTCACAACCTCGCCTCACTTTCGAAGCGCGTAAGTCTGGAAGGACCCAGCAAAAAGCGGCATCGGACTCCGAGGCGGATGCTCAGGGGGAGGGACTGTCCAAACTCGAGGTCACGCTAATGGCCATGCAAAAAAGCCTCCAGTCTATAGAGTGCGACATGTCCACTATTGCGCACAGGCTGGACCACATGGCTGCACAGCTGGAAAAACAGAATGCACGAATGGGAGAGGTGGAACAGCGGGTATCCTCCACGGAGGATGGCCTCAGCGAGGTTGCCCGTAAGACGCTTGATATGGAAAAGGTACTAGCACTTATCCAGGCTAAGAATGAGGACTTGGAGGCGAGGTCACGAAGGAACAACATTCGCATCACAGGCCTTCCCGAATCCACGAATACTGGAAGGATGGAGACGTTTATCGAGAGCCTGATCAAGGAAATCTTCGGTCCTGAGAACTTATCCAACATGTTCATTATTGAGCGCGCCCATCGTTCTCTGGCTGCTCGCCCAGTTCCGGGCGCTCCACCCCGTCCTATAATTGCCCGGATTTTGAACTATCGGGACCGAGATACCATTTTGAGATTGGCTAGGGATAAGGGCAATATTTGTCATCAGGGGAACACGTTGTCTTTCTTCCCGGACTTCACGGTCGCGGTCCAAGCTGCGCGCCGGGAGTTCGGCTCAGTAAAAAAATTCCTCCAGTCTGAAAGCATCCCCTATGCGATGTTATATCCTGCGCGCCTGCGTGTCGGGTCGGAGGGTAACTTTAAGATCTTCACAGCCCCCAGGGCGGCGATGGAATACGCCAAGCAGCTGAAACGGCGACGACAGGAGGACAAAACTGCCCCGGATGACGAGGAGCAATGATGTTGGACAGGGTGGTATTAATCAACTCTCTCTATCGGTTACTTTGTTGGTGGGACTTTCGTACTGTACCAGGCCCCTAAGCTCAAAATTGGTGTATAATGTTGGCCTGGGGGGGATAACACCCTATAGCTGCATCGGCTGGATGCCTTACGTTTTTTATATGCCTTGTTAGATTTTTGCACAGGTATTAGACCTGATCAGCCACCTCCTGCACTGCGGGAGGACAGTAGCCCTCTGGTACCTCCGATATGGGAGATCCCCACACTATGCACTATTTGGGTTCTGGGTGTTGGGGGTTGTTTTGTTCACACTGGGGTGGCTTTGGCACGTTGGGCCCGCCGAAGTGGGTGGGGGGGTTGGGGGGGGCAAGGTGGGCACAGTTGGCACTTGTGTATTGTACTAAACTTGAACCTGGGCATCATGTTCTGAAAGTCAGATCTCGAATAACTGTATCTTTGATGTGTTACCTTGTACATGGGCAGTGATGTTAGATTCCTCACTTGGAACGTACATGGCCTCAACAGTCCCAAGAAAATCCGTACCGTTTTAGCTTTGTTAGATAGGTTGGATGTTAATGTGGCCTTTTTGCAGGAGACCCATCTCACCAAGCTATCTGAGAGGAATGTGTGCGCTAGATGGGCGGAAGTGAGAGTGGCCTCGTCGTATTCCTCCTATTCTCGAGGTGTGATGATTCTTGTCAGGAAGGGCACGCCCTTCCAAGTACATGGTACGGATGTGGATGAGCAGGGTCGGCTGGCTATAGTGCATGGGACGCTTGGCGGCATGAGTATCGTTCTGATTAATGTTTATGGCCCGAACGTGGATGATCAGTCATTTTATGCGGATGTATGGTGTAGAATCTCAGCCTTCCCTCATGCTGAAATCATCTGGGGAGGGGGACTTCAACACGTGTTTGGATGTTGATATGGACAGGGAGGGTAGTGGAGCTCCACGACACAGACAGTCCACTGACGTCCTTCTAGGGCTCTTGGATGCTGGGTATTTGCAGGATGTCTGGCGCATGAGGCACCCAGGGGCCAGGGAAAGCACTTTTATCTCCACTGTCCATTGCACATGGTCCCGCCTGGACTATTGGCTTGTCTCTGAAGCTGTATGTACCTGGGCCGTAGACGCTCAACACTTGGCTAAAACTATTTCTGATCATTCCCCGGTAGTGCTGGCATTGCGGCTTCCTGGATATGAGAGGCCCCCGTTTTCTTGGAGATTGCAGCCGTCCTCCTTGACTGATCCGGTTTTTAAGCACACAGTGAGCGAAGCCATTCAGAATTATTTCCGGGAAAATTCTGGCTCTGTGGACAGTGCTGGTGTACTCTGGGAGGCGTTCAAGGTGACTATCCGGGGGGTGTGTATCGGGGCACAGGCAGGTGTTCTCCATGATCTGCGCCGTCGAATCCGGAAACTAGCGGATGAAAAAGCTGCTCTGGAGCGTGTTTATGCTCGCTGTCCCTATTCGGGAGCGTGTGTCGGAACATAATGCGACAGTGGACCAGGAGATGGTACATAGATCACATCGGTGTACTGCCCGCTACTATGGAGAGGGGGGCCGGCCTAGCCGATCCCTGGCTCAGAAATTGGCGGCGCCGCGTAGTCAGGTTTACATTTCTGAGCTACTGGATGCTGAGGACAAGGCGCACTACGGTAATTCGGATATTAGCGGGGTGGTGCTGGATTACTACTCTAAATTATATGGGGAACATGATCAGCCTCATGTGGATGAAATCCATGCTTATTTAGATGACGTCGCCCCGGGCTGGTTGTCTCTAAACCAATGGGAGTACCTCACGCTGCCATTCGATGTCGATGACGTGAAGCAGGCAATCATGTCAATCCCCACTTGTAAAGCGGCGGGTCTCGACGGCCTCCCTAGCGAGTTCTATAAAGGCATTTGCGGATGCTCTTGCGCCGAGGCTGTTGGAGGTGTATGCTGAGGCATACGAGTCTGGCACTCTGCCTCCCTCACTTAAGGAGGCCTTAATCGTGATGTTACTGAAACTGGATAAGGTGTCAAACGCTTGCGATTCCTACAGACCCCTATCAATAATTAATATAGATGCCAAAATCTTGGCAAAAATAATTGCCACAAGGCTCCAACCCTTAGTTCCAAACCCTGGTCCTTCCGGACCAGTCGGGCTTCGTGCCCTCTAGATCCACATCCCATAACCTCTGCACTAATTTTTCCACGTTACATTATTTTGAGAGCGACTTTCAGGCGGTGGCTGTGCTGCTGGATGCGGCTAAGGCGTTCGACTTCCTACAGTAGGAGTACATGTTTGTCGTCTTGCTGCGTATGGGTCTGCCCCCGTTCTTCCTAAAATGGATCCATATTCTATACACCGCTCCGATTGCATGGGTTCGTGTAAATGGCTGGGTATCTGCAGCTTTTTCCATCCAACGTGGCACGCAGCAGGGCTGCCCCTTGTCGCCAATGCTTTTTGCACTTGCACTGGAGCCTGTGGCCTGCAAACTGCGTCAGCGACACGCCCAGGCGGCACTGCGGTTCCGACAGCGGCCTTTAATGGTGTCACTCTACGCTGATGATATGTTACTTTATGTACGTGAGCCTGCCACCTATTTGCCGGAACTATTGAGAGAGTATGTCAGGTTTGAATGCTTTTCTGGCCTAGGCATTAATTGGGCCAAGTCCACTGTATTTCCACTAACAGCCGGCACCAAGGAGATCGAACTGGACTTCCCCCTGCAGTGGTCGTATGACCCGGTAAAGTATTTGGGAATCTGGCTCCATAGAGACCCTGAAGTAGTGATTATGGCCAATTACGGCCGGGCAGTTCACACAATTACAAATCAGGCAGCACGCTGGGCTAAGCTGCCCCTTTCACTCGCAGATCGCATCGCGGTCATAAAAATGTCATTTTTACCCAAACTCCTCTATTTGTTTGTTAACATCCCCATCCGATTGAACATTGCATTGTTTAATACACTGCAATCGGTACTGCTCACGTTTGTTTGGGGGGGCAGGAAGCCCCGGTGTAGTTGGAAGGTGTTAACGCAGCCATTTGAGCGCAGCAGGTTCGAGGCCCTTGACTTTCGCCTATATTACTTATGTGCCCAGGTGCAATTCGCGCACTTTTGGTACTTCCCGCAGAAATATCAACCACACACGGCCATTGAGGCGGACTCTGTGCTCCCGGTGCCGCTGGCTGCACCTGCCCTGTTGGGAGGGGGGACCATGGGGGGAAATTAGCCCGGTTCATTGTACGGCGTGGGCATGGAGCGCACTGGCAAAAAGGGCCGGGGTGGACTATCTCTATGCCCCTGTGCTGCCACTTGCGGCGCACCCTGACATATCTGCTGCGCGGGACCCCGCTGCCTTGAAGGCGCTAAGTCGGGTGGGGATTACCCGCCTAGGGGATCTCTATAATCAGGGCAGGTTTCTGGCACTTTCTGAGCTGCAGTCACCACGGTGCGGGTCTGATGCTCGGTTTCACTTATGTGCGGGTGCGGCAAGCAATCCAAGATATCTACCCTGGGTATCCGGCCGAGCCGCGCGCCCTGCGGGCACTGCGGGCGGTGCTAGCGGGGGCGGAGCGTGGAGGCTTGATAACCAAATTGTATAACGCGTCCCTCAGGGAGAATGACCTCGAGGATTCCCCCTCCTATACTAAGTGGGTGACAGTGCTGGGCACCACACTGACGCTGGATGACTGGAACTTCTGCTGTGTGCTAACGGGGCGGCTGACGGCGAACTGCAATCTCCGCATCATTCACTTCTAATACTTACACCAACTCTATTCCACCCCGATGCAACTGCACCGATTCGGCCTCAGGGAAAGTTCATGCTGTGCGCGGTGTGGACAGGTAGATGCTGATTTCCTGCACTTATCATGGATGTGTGCTGGTATATATAATTTTTGGATGAACGTTACGCAAGTGCTCACGGATGTTGTGATGGAACCAGTGGAGTGTTTGCCTGCTATTTGTCTGCTGGGCTGGGTAAAAAAGCTCAAACCATGCAATAGGCGGCTGGTGGCCATCTCCACTTTATTCGCTAAGCGGGCAGTGGCACAAAATTAGGGGGCCAGGACTGTCCCGACGGTGAGGAAATGGATCCGAGATTTACTTTATTGTAGAGACCAATTGGAAATTTATGCGGAGGAAATATCGGAGGCCTCTCGCCCTAAAGATTTTTGGGCTCCACTCACGGGGTATTTACTTGGGAAACCAGACCTGAGATGATCTTCTGTAATACAGTGCTATTACGCATGCGGGGAGTTCTGGGACGATTATTGTGAACTGACGCATTACACTCTGTAGGAGTACCCAGGTATAAAAGATTGCTAAGCACAGTGCCGGGAATGGGGGGGGGAATGGGTGGAGGGTTTGTTCAGGGCGGGTTGTTTTTCTTTCAACTATACGAAAAAAAACACAGCTTGTATTGATATCCGATGCAAATGTGCCTACGGGACCCCATGCTGGGGTGATGTACACTCACTTGTCTACAAGCTGTCTAATAAAGATATGTTAAAAAATATATATATCACTGAAACAGCCAAAATGTGTGCCTAAAAAAAGGAGAGCGACCCTTGCCTATGAGGCTTCTCCCTGGCATGCCCATAAACATATCCCTGGTGCCTAATAGGCTTTTTGCCCCCTCGGGGGAGGCAGATAAGGGGCTATTGCCCCGATCTGCCTTCCGGGGAGGGCAGAAAAACTTTTTGGGGGATGGGAGCATTAGCATGCCCATTCTCGGCAGCCCCCACCCCTACGTAGAAAAAAAAACAGCAAAATCCCTGGTGCCTGGTGGGCTTTCTGCCCCCGAGGGGCAGATCAGGAACTATTGGCTTCCCGGGGGGAGGCAGAAAGACTGTGGATCATTTTTATGGGGGGTGGGGGCATTGTCATGCCCATTCTGGGCAGCCCCCAACACTACGTATGATAAAAAACAATCCCTGGTGCCTAGTGGACTTTCTGCCACCCCGGAGAGCAGATAAGGTGCTATTGCCCCCATCTGCCTCCCAGAGGAGGCAGAAAGACTGTGACCATTTTTGGGGGGATAGAGGCATTGGCATGCCCATTTTGGGCAGCACCCACCCTTACGTATAAAAAAAAACAATCCCTGGTGCCTACTGGGCTTTCTGCCACCCTGGGGGCAGATCAGGGGCTATTGCCCCCATCTGCCTCGTGGGTGGGGCAGAAAGACTGTGGATTTTTGGGGGGAGGTAGGGGCATTGGCATGCCCATTTTGGGCAGCCCCCACCCCTATATACATTAAAAACATCCCTGGTGCCTACTGTGCTTTCTGACCCCCGGGGGGCAGATCAGGGGCTATTGCCCCCATCTGCCTCCCAGGGTGGGACAGAAAGACTGTGGAATTGTGCGGGGGTGAGGGAATTGGCATGCCCATCTCGGGCAGCCCCCACCCCTAAATGTGCTCTAAAAATAAATCCATGGTGCCTACTGCGCTTTCTGCAGCCCCGGGGGGGGCAGATTGGGGGCTATTGCCCCTATCTGCCCTCCAGGGGGGCAGAAAGACGGAATATGCCACAAAAAAAAGGTACTTCTAACAGCAACATCCAGACATTAAGAACACTAGTATCATTGTGACACAACACAGACAACACCCACTAAAATAAAAGGTTTCATTTCTCCCTTCATTCTAACTCTGAATCAGGAATGCTCAATGTTGAACTTCGGAAATTTAACAATGTATTGAACTTTGAATCGTAGAAGGGAACTCGAATCCTAAGAGATAAGACAGAATAAAAAAGAAAATTAATGCAGGAGTATCCCCTAGGAGGGGAATATTTGGAGTTTCAAAGACTTGCAAGAGCTCCAGCATCTGCTTTGTTGTTTGTTCTAAAATAAAGAATTTCAAGCTAAAACTAGAGGGCCTACATTCCTCCTTGTTCATAATGCTCTGTAGTTTTCATTCTAGGTGGATGGCCTTTATTGTCATTATCCTTCCAGATGAATGTGCAACATAACAGTGAGTAGCAGTACCTTCCTCTATAATAACTGAGCATACCTATTAAACACAATTGAGACCAGATACTGCCTCATAAGGAACCTTGAAGGAAAAGAGGAATATAGTAAATTTGAAAGACCACCATTCCCTTCTTGTACTCCTTGGTGCACTGTATAACAGAATAGCAGGCATTATCATGAGAAGCCATGTAAGAAACATACGATGAATTTGCATAAAACCCGTAGTAGCAAATGCAGCCAGAGAAAAAGTGCTGAGAGTAATGCCAAGTGCCCTAATATTCAAAGATGCAGGTAAGAGATCAGGATCCAAGAGTCCAGGAGCATCACAACTCTACCGAGTAATGTCTGACTGCAACAAGCTTACACATCCTACTACTTTTAAATGATGTACATAGGGTAGAAACATAGTCTACACACAGTAGTACCTACACCTGGCATTGGCTGCTCCTTTTGGATCACCTGTAAGTTAACCCTTTATCTGTGCTAATAAACATGCAACAAGTTATTTTCCAACAATGGTTTGTGTTGCCTATTTGCTACATGGCGCAGCATGGTTACTATGGAAATACACACATATTCTCTGGGTGGCTATGCCTTCAACAAGGTGATGGCCTTCTGAACTGTCTTTAGAGCCAGGCCAAGTTCCAGCAGATTATAATTATCTGCTCATCATCATTATCTTTAGGAACATGAAATAGATTCCATTAAGCCCCAAGTCCTCTGGTTAAGCCACGCCTCTTCAATACACTTCCCATCTTCAACATCCTCTTTTTTACCACAAGTAACCCCATAATGATGTGTAGGAAGTTCACTGTCATGTTACTTATCAGGCACTCAATAGCAATCAAACAAACATTTTACACTAAATTCATGTGTGCTTGATTCAAAGGAGATACTGTCTTGTGTTTGTTAAGTTTCTTCTCTTAGGATTCTGCAAGCCTTACCATAGATGATGTTACTGTTCTCATCAAGGTCACTTGGATCTCAAGTAGTCTTGATTTTCCCTCAATTTCTTCTTTGATTGTTTTACAGATAGTCCACACGCATTGCTTTGCAATCAGAAGAGCTTCGCAATCAGAAGAGCTAGTGGTTAGGTTTTCAAGCCACTACCCCACTTTCCCTTGCCGCAAGCAAAGGTGATCGCCTCCAGCGTGACTGTGTGGGGAAAACATGCATAAACTGTTACTCATGAAGTTTGATGTGCGGCATGAGGATTAAGTTAAGAACCTTGTGTTATTGGCTTGATTGTCTCTCTAGTTTGACAGCCTTACAGTTCTTGATGTAGACTGGACTGTGCAAATAAAGGGACACATGATTGTACCGCTATAAATGCTTCGGCACTCATATATGTATTTGTTGTTCCTTGAACGTTAGCAAACAGTTCTTCAATCTCTTCAAGAACTGTGGAAATACCCATTCCCATCATGGTAATGATAATACACTCGTCCCATGAACTCTCGGTTCCTGTGCATGGGTACACTATCATCCAAATGGCTGCAGGTTTGAACCAGCGAGATGCCGATCCTGCCTGACGTCCTGCCCCGCGCTACAGCCCTCGCTTAATTTAATTATTTATTTTTCCCCATTCTCCCGCCTCATTTGATATTGATTTAATTAATTTTAAGCTTATTAAGCTTACCTGCCCTTTCCCGCCACAGCTGCCCCTGCGGACCCTCTCCCCCGGACAACCCCCTCTCCCAGCCTCTCGTCCCACCCCCTCCCCTACTTAATGGCGGCCGCTGCGGGGAGCACGAGTAAGACCCTAACCTCTGGTCTGGGTCAAACTCTCTCCCCAGCAGCTCCGCTGTGCACGTTCGCCACGCCGCAGTCTCTCCGCCTCCTCCTGGTGAGGTTCGCACCTGGTGCCTGCTCTACCGCCGATCCTGCCTGCCTGCCTGACGTCCTGCCCCTCGCTACAGCCCTTGCTTAATTTAATTATTTATTTTTCCCCATTCTCCCGCCTCATTTAATATTAATTTAATTCATTTTAAGCTTATTAAGCTTACCTGCCCATTCCCACCACTGCTGCCCCTGCGGTCCCTCCCCCCTGGACAACCCCCTCTCCCGCCTCCCAGCCTCTCATCCCGCCCCCCTCCCCTACTTAATGGCGGACGCTGTGCGGTCGCGCCGCTGGCGCACCGAAGGCGTACCTAAGGCAAGCCCGTCTGCGACCCGACCGCGACCAGCACCAGAGACCCTGCATTTCGACCCACCCACCGCTACAGCACAGCTGCCCTCCACGCACTCAACCCCGGAAGACTCAGAAACTGCCAATAGGCCACGCCAAACACGACCCACGGACAGTTCTCCTGCCTCCACTGCTGCCAGACCTTCACCACCACCCTGGCCCGCAGCACCACGGACGCGAACAGCAGCGACACCCTAAGATGCATTCTCCTCAACGTGCGCTCTGTGCACAAACACGCCGTAGAGATCTGGAACCTACTCGACTCTCTCTCGCCCAACATTGCCTTCTTCACGGAGACCTGGACCAACGCCTCCTCCACCCCCGACATCAACACTGCCATCCCGGACGAATACAAGATCCAGAGGAAGGACCGCCCCAACCACCCAAGAGGGGGCCTCGCCATCGCCCATAAAAACACCCTCCACCTCACCACCTCCAGCGAAACCTTCCCCTCCGCCGAACACCTGCACTTCCAGATACAGACCAGCCCCAACTCCACACTCTGCGGAACCCTCGTCTACAGACCCCCCGGCCCCCGGGCCCCTTTCGCCGCCACCATCACCAACCTCATCACACCCCACGCCATTGCCTCAATGAACTACATTCTCATCGGAGACCTGAACTTCCACCTCGACAACCACAGCGACCCCAACTCCACAACCCTTCGCGACAACCTCGCCAACATCGGCCCACCACACCGACCCACAGAGCAGGACACACCCTCGACCCCGTCTTCGCAGCAGGAAACAGCATTCACTTCAGCCACACAATGCAACCCCGTTGACTGACCACCACTGCGTACATTTTACCGTCGACAAACCCAAGGCACCCCAACCAGCCCCACGCCCACCACGAAGGAACTGGAGCAAGATCACCGACGAGCAACTGAACTCCGCCCTCACCCGAGACAACCTGGGCACCTGGGCATCCGACACCAACGTCGCAGCCAGGGAACTCCACACCTGGATCTCCAACTGCGCAGACGAGCTCGCCCGCTACGCAACCCCGACAAACAGCGCCCCAAGAAAGACGCCTGGTTCACCACCGATCTCCAACAAGCCAGACGCACCAGCAAACGCCTGGAGAAGAACTGGAGAAACACCAGGACACCCGAAAACTACGCTACCTATAAGGATGCCATGACAGACTACCACAACGGAATCAGGATCACAAAGAGGACTTTCATCCACAACAAAATCCTCGCCAACTCCACCAACTCCAAGGAACTCTTCAGCGTCATCCAGGACTTCACCAACCCCCACAGACATCACCTCATCACAAGACCTCTGCGATAAGCTCGGAACCTGCTTCCACCTCAAGATCAAAAACCTCTACGACAACTTCATCGACCATCCATCGGACGCCACAGCCGGCCCACCCCCCAGACACACCAGCCAGCCCACCATCTCCTCCTGGACACCTATCACAACCGAAGACACCACCTCGACCATGAAAGGCATCCTCTCAGGGGCCCCCACTGACCCCTGCCCTCCACACATCTACCACAGAGCTGCCACCGCCATCGCACCCGAACTACATCGCATCATCAACACCACCTTCGAAACAGGCACCTTCCCAGCCGATTGGAAACGTGCAGAAGTCAGGCCCCTGCTCAAGAAACCCACAGCTGACCCTACTGACCTCAAGAACTACCGGCCCATCTCGCTCCTCCCCTTCGCAGCCAAAGTCACAGAGAAAACAGTCAACAGGGAACTGACACGCTTCATCAAAGACAACGCCGTCCTCCACCCGTCCCAGTCCGGATTCCGAAGCAACCACAGCACCGAGACCCCCCTGCTCGCCGCCACAGATGACATCCGCACCCTCCTGGACCAAGGCCACTCCGCAGCCCTCATCCTACTCGACCTATCAGCAGCCTTCGACACCATCTCCCACCGCACACTCGTCGCCAGACTACACGACGCCAGCATACAAGGAACAGCCCTAGACTGGATCCGATCATTCCTCACCGGAAGAAGCCAAAGAATCAGACTGCCACCCTTCATCTCCGAGCCCACGGAAATCACCTGCGGAGTCCCACAGGGGTCATTACTAAGCCCGACTCTCTTCAACATCTACATGGCCCCCCTCGCCGCCATCGTCCGACAACACGGCCTATGCTGACGACACCTAGCTCATCCTCTCCCTCACCAGAGACCCCACCACTGCAAAACTCAACTTCCAGAAAGGAATGCAGGACGTTGCAGTCTGGATGACTAACAGCTGCCTAAAGCTCAATGCCGAGAAGACAGAAGTCCTCGTCCTCGGAACCAACCCTTCAGCATGGGACAACACCTGGTGGCCGAACGCCCTCGGAAGCCCACCGACCCCCTCGGACCACGCCAGAAACCTCGGCATCGTACTTGACTCATCCCTCACCATGAACCGACAGGTCAATGCCGTCACCTCCAGCTGCTTCAACACCCTCCGCATCCTCTGCAAGACCTTCAAATGGATCCCCTTACGAGTCAAGAAAGACGGTCACCCACGCACTCATCACCAGCAGACTGGACTATAGAAATGCACTCTATGCCGGCATAAGCAAATCCCTACTCCGCAAACTCCAGACCATACAGAACACTGCCGCCAGACTCGTCCTCGGCATCCCCCGGTATGAACACATCAGCAAACACCTACGAAGGCTCCACTGGCTCCCCATGGAGAAAAGAGTCACCTTCAAAATCCTCATCCACGCCTACAAATGCCTACACAACATCGGGCCCGAATACCTCAACAACAGAATCAACTTCACGTACCCAAAAGAAACCTTCGCTCATCCAACCTCGCACTAGCCAAAACCCCGCACATCCACAGAGCCAGGGCAGGCGAAAGATCCTTCTCTCACATTGCAGCCAAGACCTGGAACGAGCTCCCGGCGGACATCAGACACGCCCCCTCCCTGAGCACCTTCAGAAAGATCCTCAAGACCTGGATCTTCGGCTAAGCAGATCTGCGGAACCCCCCAGCGCCTTGAGACCCTCACGGGTGAGTAGTTCGCTTACAAACCCCTGATTGATTGATTGATTGATGTATTGCTCAGGTGAGAATAATCATCTCTTGCTCAATAACCCCGCTTCTAATCTCATCTCTTTATGAGGTTCCTTCGATCAATTGGAGCTATAGAAACTCGTCAACATAAAACAAAAAAACATAATGATTGGAATGCTTGAATAAATCTCAGGCATTGGTTATTACAAGGGCTGCATTCTAGTTCATCACATTTTGGCCACCACACCCAGACCAGTTTCAGCCTGTTCGGCCCCATCAGGGAGTTACAGCTTCAGTCATATGGTATAGTGAACAGGGGTATTACATCAGAGCAGTCCAGATTTTAACTGTATTTGCAGATGACGCTAACATGAACACCATTAATTGACATTCAGTTGCACAGATGGGGTGTGGATATGTGAACTTCAAAATGTGTAGTAGAAAGGAATTATGGATATGAGAGTCACAGCTCGTCTATTATAGATCTCAGTTTTTCAGCTTCATGGATCCTATTTCTTGGCCAAACCCTTACCATCTGGCAATAACTTAATGTTTGACAAGGCTACTCATCAATATTTAACTAACTTCACTAGGTAGTTTTTGCATCATTTTCCTTGCTCAGTCTTTTCATCATAATTTTTTGTGATGGTGGTGTGTGTTTGTGTGCAGCCCACTTCATGCCGTTTCCGGACTCTTGTATTTTCTTTCTCTGGCCTGACAGACTGGTTGTAATGCTCTTGGTATGCACTGCCATTGCATTGCTGATTGCACCCCACTTCAGTATTGTCAGTAGGACATGGCCTAAATCACTGCAGTCAGCAGGTTCTAGCCAGCACCTTGCTAAGCAGGAATTAATATTCAGTAAAACCACACTCCACTGAAGCAAGTGCGTTGACCTGCATGGAATGATGGTTCAAGAAAACAAGCACTGCACCAGCGCATTGCACTTCCCTATTTCCAAATGTCAGTAAGATCCAGCCTGGTCACGGTGAGGAGGATCAACCCTGTACCTTGCTCAATAAGATTAAGGCTTCAAGATCTGCTGCAGTCGGGAAAGCAGCGATACAAGTGTGGAAGTCATTCACCCCTTGTAACTTAGACATTTTTATCAAAGAAGCCTATTATTTTTCGATGAAAACTTAAATAACCTTCAGGCAAATCAAAGCAACACTTTCATTTGAAAAAGGTTAAATGTAACGTTTCCTAACGTTTCCTGACTTTTGAAATATATAATGTCTCTCTGTGACCGTTTAGAAAACTGCAATATTTAAATCAAACTTTAGAAAAAAAAGTTGCAGTGGTGTATTGCAGATTTCATAGTCACGAAGATTGCTTTAATAAAGTTACAATTGTTAGTTCAAAATCTGCTACATTTCTCCGGCATTCACTTCCTTCAGAAAAAAAACCCTCTCCTTTCATCTGTAAAAATCTCATCTACAGAAAGCAAATTTTCAATGCAATCTGGCAGCATGGTTCGGGTTGATTTCAGCACCTCTGACCATCAACTGTTTGCTGTTCAGGCGACTCTCCCTATGCGGGTGAGGTATGCTCGGAAGTGTACCCCGACCTCACTTCGCCACAGGGGCTCACGTTGAACCTTAATCATGAGGCAAAACATGGTCAGAGCATATCTGGAGCTGTGTTCCCAATCAGAGAAATTTAGGCTGGGTGCCTCTTTGGGAATCGGTAGGACTAATTTGCATATGGTGCCTGCACTGTACAGATTATTTAAATAAAAGTACTGGCACCCTCAATAATTAGCAGGGGTTCAGGCACATATAGGTTTTCCCTTTCATCGCATTTTGCTGTCCGGGTTTCTATCAAGTGAAGGGTTGTGCTCATAGGTGGTTCCCAGGCTACCTGTGCCATAAGGGTTGAAGTGACACCTCTTTGATATGTCCAAACAAAGCAAAAACGTCCCTGGTGCTGTTTGTGTTTGCGCTGAGAAGAGATACGTAAGGGCTAAACTGTCCACTTTGGAGCTGATCCAAAACTGATCAGAATGATTCAAATATTTCTATCCATTACTGTAGGAGAGTAGGATCTGCCTCTTATGTTGCCCCCACTTTTTTTCTGATGTTTACACTGGTTTCTGGCTATAGTCTGGCTGGGACCCTGCCAATCAGGGCCCCAGCCTCTCTGTTCTCTCTAAACGATTTGGAGTGCACTCTAGGTGCACTAGTGATTGGATACTGTGGTACCTTATGAGTCCCTAGTATATGGTACCTTAGGTACCAAGGGCATAGGTACTTCACAGGCCTACCAGGGGCTGAAGCATGTATTATGCCACCCCTGGGAAGCAGACTAAATCTGACACCACAGGCCTGCTACTGCAGCCTGGGTGAGGAAGTGCTAGCACCCCTCACTGAGATATAGGTCCCCTATATCTCTCCTGCACACACATTGAGACTTATCAGTCACCCCTAAAGCAGGCCCTATCAATCCTGAGGGCAGGGTGCTTAGTTTCCATGTGAGGGGGTGCCTCTGCCTGAGCAGGGCCCCTTTGCAGCTCTCAGAGTCCATTCTCTGGGGCTGTTTGTGGATGCGGTTAAACCATATACTTTTAAGTGCATTATATCCTCGCGGTAGAATGCTAACTTTGGAATGGCTGCATCGAAACATGTCGTGTTTGGTGTCAAACATCTTGGAATACTACCCCCCGCCAGTCCTGGCGGCGGGGGTAGCATTCCACCCTTCTAGAGGGATAGACAGGTACCTACTGTGGAAACACTGTAGAATCCTGCAGAGCCCTGGCATCACAAAATGGATGCCACCAGTCACAGAACACTGGGCTGCCCTCCTGCTGATGACCAACACTCGCAGTGGAGGAAGCCCAACAATAGATATCCTGTCCCAAGGGGTGTGACCACCTTCCAGACAGGGTTTAGTGTATTGGGGCTGGGTGGGTGCACTCTTAGAGTGCTTTGAAGTCCTGCACTGGGGGAGCAGAAGGCTCCTCTGTGCATACCCCAGTTCAAACCGGCTCAGGGGCTACTTGCCCCTGCTCTGGCGCGAAACTGGACAAAGGGAAGTGGGTGTAGCCACCCACTCCCCTGACCCTCCCATAGGTAGGGTCATAGAGCTAGTCCCTCCCTTTCTTTTAGTATAAGAGGGGGAACCTGTGCATTGCAAACTAGATTTCCCTGGACGACGCTCTGAAGAAGAATCCCGGACCTTCGACGTTCCACTACCTTTGGAAGACTGAAGAATCTCCCTTGGAGTCAAGGAGTGACTCCCCTGCTTGGCAGGCACCAAAAACTACAAACAACAGTCGCAAACTATGCCACTCCCGCTGGAGTCGGAAGTCCCTGCAGCCCAAGAAGTGGATTTCCTGACTTCTCAAAGGCCATCGTGAGTCTCCAGCAAAGCTGAGGCCAGTGGACCCCAAGAGTGACGAGGAACCGTGACCCCTGGGTACTGTGCACTATTGTCAAGTGCAACCCCTTCACAACGTTCCACGAACTTGTGCTTTGGACCACGTGTGGTCCTAGCCTCCAGCAAGAATCTCTTCGAAGATCAGAGGCCTACCACGTCCCAGTGACCGTGGACCCCTGTTGAGCGAATCCTCCCGAGGCGTCTTTGCGATCCCTTGCCAGCCGGCTTGTGGGCCCTCAGAAGACTTTCTAAAAAAAAAAAAGGGCTCCCCTGATTGCTTCAGACCTGCCATGACTTACGCTCGCTGGGTGAGTCCCACAGACCTTGCTGGTCTGCGCCATTGCCTCTTTACACTTTCCCCAAGACTTGCTGTTACCAAGGCTTGTTGGCTCCAATCGAGTTGCCGACACCGCAGTAAGCTGCAGGCATTGTGGGACACGCCGAATCCAGCTCCTGGTCATCGTTGACACCTCCTGGACCTCGTGGCTGAAGAGTCAAGGCACCCATGAATGACCTGAATCTTGCGACGACGGTGGGCATCCATCTTCCTTGCCCCGAGTCACTGCCAAGTGACTTTGAACACTGTCCCCTCTGCTTTCAGGTCTTCCATCTTCTGAATCCAGGCTTGGATTCCTCCGGACACTTCTCCTGTCGCCGCAAGCAGCAAGTCTTCACTGGCTCCCATTGAAAACGACGCCGCGACCCGACACCAAAGAACACCTATGCACCCGGCTCCCCTGGGTGAGGTAACTTCAGCACTACGGTGCTCCTGTGGGTGTGGGCCCTAGAACTACTTACCCTGTAAGTGACTTGCTTGTAGCTACCCAAGAAGTGCCCTAAAACTCTTATTTTCTAAGTGCGACAATTGCGCTGACTCGTACAGGGTTTGCGTCTGTGTTAGACACATCGCGTCCATCTCCCTTGTAACACTATCTAGAACCGTGTCCTTCGACTCGTACTGAGTCCGATCGGTGTTCGCCTCGAACACACAAGGGGCCTGTAACATTGAGATCTCCAATGCGCTGACTCGCACAAGGTTCGCGTCTGTGTTAGACACAGCGCGTCCATCTCCCTTGCAACTCTATCTGTAACCGCGTCCTTCGACTCGTACAAGGACCGATCGGTGTGTTCGCCTCGAACACGCAAGGGACCTTTAACATTGAAATCTCAATCGCGTCTGTGCGCATAGACTCGTACAGGACTCACACCGGTGCCAGGACACCGCGTCCGTCCCCTGTGGGTCTCCTACAACTACCTGGGGTGGTTCTTGGGGGTCCCTCGATTCTAGATGCCCTAGACCTAGGTCTAGCCAAACTAAGATTGTGATATTCGATTGTGCTAAACTTATTTTGATAACATTTGACTTGTACATATGTTCCTGACTTCTAATCTCATAAAGAGATTAGTAGAGAGTGTTTATTAATAAATACATATATATTTGATATATATACCTGTGTGGTGTCTTTTCATTTGGTGATTCAAGAGATTGTGTGGTGAAACAAGCTGCTTTACATTCCTTCAAGACTTAGCCTGAAGGCTGCTCTCCACAGCTACCACTAGGATAGCTTTCTATAAAGGTTGTCTTAAACCTATCTACCATAAGAGTCGAATTGTTCTGGTGCAAGGTGTCCACTTTAATTAGTGGACAGCATATACCAGGCCAACTTCTCACAATTACCTTTTGTGATCGTGAGTGAAGAAAGGATGAGGCTTCCATGCTGGTAGCGGATACTGGTTGTGGTCAGAATGAGATTTATTTGACTTTATGTCTGGGATGGGTGATGGAATTTCTTGAAAGAAATTTGGAAACCAGCTTTGCTAAATAAGTTCTAATTCCTCCCACATCCTTTTATGCATGGAGCTGATGACAGACCTTGGTAAACTTTAGAAAATACGCATGTCTTGTCTTCAAGCTCTTCTGCCACTAGAATTAGATATCAGACGTTAGAACTAGCTTAAAATTACTTATTTAATAGGCTATGACTGTTTAAAGTTATTTGGTTTGAATAAACAAATGGTCAGAAAAAGCAATTTGCTAAAAACAAAAAGCTGCACTGAAGAACATTTGGATGAGAGTTATGGTGAAAGTTGACTTTAGGTTAGGATAGTTTGTTAAATTGTTATGATTAGAGTGTTGATTAAGACTTGAGAATGAGTTAGGTCTAGAAAGAGGGTGAGAGCTTTAGGATGAAGGTTAAGGAATAGGGAAAGGGTTAGGTGCAGGGATAAGGATAAGGTTGGTGGTACAGTATGGGTGAGGGTTAGATACAGAGTTGGTGTGAAAATCAGGGATTGAATTAGGGACAGGGTTAGTATAGACATCAAAGTTAGTAGTAAAGTTAGGTTTACAAGTGAACTGGATTGGTTTTATGATATAACTATGAATGTATTGGTGAATTGTTAATGATATTCTTGGTACAGTCCTTTTATACACTGTGTGATTGTGAAGATGTTTTGATTGCAATGATTTTTATTAATCAAGCAATAAAGATCTTATTATTACCAACAACAAAAAAAGTGAAGGCAAAGAAGATGGAAAGATATTTGAAATAATGTTTGGAACTAATCTAATTTCAGTACAAATGGGCATATTCAAACCATATACAAACACAATTTTGCATGTGAACTAGATGATGTTCTCATGCAGGAGAAAAATTACCCATCTTAGAAAATGAGTTCATGGGAACCATAATTATAGTGCAGCCTTTAAATGTGGGTAAATCACCAATAACATCTGTAGCTATGCATTACCACAGCTGTTTAAGTATTTCCAAAGGACAGAGATGGCCAAATTATGGGACGGCTTTTCTTTGAATATGAATTTTAACATCTTGACTAACAGAAGGCTACCAGAACCAGCATAAGATCAGGTCTTCATTTACCTTAATTAATTATTGAGTATTCCTTTGAATAGTACTAGAATTATTGAAATTCTTGCAGATAATATTGTCTCGCTTGGAAGTGAATCTTCCTTCTCAAGCTACATTTTGGAAAAACAGTCTCCGATAGTGTTGTGAGAACTGGATTGAAGGAACTGAGAAAATCATACTGTTCAAAGGAATTAGCTCATCAGGATTGACTAGTATGTTGGCATTCAACTTGTAGCAACAGCTCTAGATTTAAGTGATCGGGTCTTATAGCAACTTAAAGTGATGTTCTGATAAGAAACAATTTATCACTGTTTGAAAACCTCTTTCATAACAAGTGGTTCCTTTTCAATAACAGAATACTGTTTTGGCTTGATTTAATTTTCTGAAATAGAATGCCACAGGATGGTCTTCTTTGTTATTTTTGGAAGCAGAACCACTCCAGTTTCGTGATCAGATACATCTGTTTCAACAATAAATTATTTCAAAACACTGGGTATTAAGAGAATTCTTAAGAATCAAAAAGGCATAACAAGAAACTCTGAGGTTCTTTAATTGTGGTTGGATTTTTACAATTTCAAATGGTTTTAATCTTCTTATGCTCCATTATTACCCCTCAGCAGACAAAGCGTAAACAAGATATTCAATTGATGTTTAATCAAAAGAACACTTTCTGGTTTGGCTAGAAGAATATTTTCTCTTAAACAAAGTGGAACTTATTTGACATGTTGTTCATTGTAAGTTGGAATTTTAGCAAATATGAGAATGCCAAAGTAAATTATCAAAGTGTAAAGTCTCAAAAGTTCAAAAAATGGAGAACACGAATAATTGAAAAATGAATGAAGAATTACATAAGCCAAATGGCATCACTTTATATTCAAAATGTCCCAGTGGTGGGCTCAGTCCACTTTTTCACCCATTAACTTCCTTGATGTGAAGGAGATAGTAGGAACCCTTAAGTGTAGTCATGGGTAGAGAATATATCTAACCAAATGTAACAGTAGTATTAGGTAGCAATTCAATGGCATAGTCAAAAATCATATGTGGAGGTAAATTCTCTCTTTAGGTACTGTAATTACATCAAGAAATTCATGATTTCTGAATGGAATTGAAGATAACTGAGGTACAAATCCTTGGTCATTTTGAGGATGAAACGAAGGCTTTGTAATATTTTTTTCAAAAGTGCAATATTTAGCACAAAATTCAAATCCCAAAAATATTGTCTTGGCAGACCAATTAATATAAGGTTTATGTTGTGCAAACTAAGTCATTCTATGAATAACTGGATACATAAGAGCAGCTCTAATCTCAAAAGAAATTAATTCTTGATATCTAGAAGACATAAGATGAATACGTTATATCTGTTCATCATCAGGTCTCGTAGCAACTGGTGTTCCATCAGCCGCTTCATTCCATTCCATGAATTTATTTATTTGTGACACGTATGAACTATATATTCTTGATTTCTACCATTGCTTTAGGGGTGAGTGGAGTAATGTCTTGAATTGTTTTCCGGTCTTATACGACATCCAGAATGAAGATATCTCTTCGGGCCACAAGAAAGACACAACCCTGATTGTCTTCACCTGTACTTTTCAACTTCTGACAAAGAACCCTGGGATAAGCCCAGCTGCATGAGTTCTTCTTTGGACACTTGCTGTAGTGAAGCAGAAGGAAATGTAGCTCACTGAGTTGTTTGAGCGAAGGCTTAAATTCCAGGATTCATCTTATTTTGTCCAGCCGTCATTCTGGCATATGGTTATCAATTTCAATTATCAGAATTACTAGCAAAAGTGGCAGGTCTGGATGTACATGACAAAGCATACTTTTTCTTTTTTTTTTTAATGGAGTTTTATATAGCGCAAACTTGACCCGAAGGCATCGGGTATCAGAGCGCTTTACATAGCACCAGTTGCGTTACATGAGGACACATTTTTTTGTTAGGCATGGGGAGATTAAGTGATTTGCCCAGAATCACAGGATGTTCAGCGTCAATGCCGAGGCTCGAACCCGGTTCCCCAGATTCGAGGTCGACCGCCCTAGCCGTTAGGCCAACTCATCTCCACTTCATTTTATCTTTGAGACCTTTGTTGAAAAATTGTGTAGAACGTGGAATCTGCCCAATCAGTTTCTCTAGCCAAAGGCTCTGAACTTAGTATATGTTTGTAGGTCTAATGAACCTTGAGTAAACTCTAGTAACTCAACCTGAGCAAAATATTGCTGATCCTGTCTATCAAACATTTCTTTAAATGAAAATATAAAGGCAGAATAATTATCCAACAAAGGACTTACTTGAGTGACTAAAGTAGTTGCCCGAGTTAGGGGACTTCCATTTGAATTAATGATAACAAAACGAATCACTGCATGATCAAAGTGAGAATTGAGGTTGTATGTGAAATGAACAGAACAAGGATCAATAAATTCTCTTCACTTCCTAGGCTTGCTATTAAATCGTTCCTCTACTAATGCTGCTAATGGTGAGTCCAAGGATCTTGATGGAGTACTGCCAAGGATTACTGAAGAATGGCATTTTCAGTGGTTAGGGCTTGAAAGTGTGGGGTTAAGATATTAATCATTGCAGGAAGATAAATAGCCTGGCCTATTTGTGGATTCTTCAGACAGGGGCATTTTAGGCTTCACAATCTGTCTATGGCTGGTGTTCATTGAGACAATGTAAGAAGTCTTCACTTGGTGCCAAGATGAGGCCTCAAAATTTCCAAGTTGAAGACTAATATACTAAAACAGGGAGAAAAAGAAAAGCTCAACTGGAAAAATAATTGAGCTTTCCAGAGATACCATAATACAAAAAACCTCTGAGATTATTTAGGCAAAACTGATGAAGACAGGCAACAGGAACCAATAAGAAGGAAGGAAGGCAAAACATCGCTGACAGATTCCACAGCGAGCAACCATCATAGAGTAATGATGGGACACATCAAAATGCTATCCCTATCTGCTAAAATAGGAAAAGATGACTGGAAGGAGGAATTCCCATAGGAAGCAATTGGAAGTCATGATGAACTGGGATGACTATAAAATTATCAAGAACTCCACCGCTGCCAAAAATACTTATCAGTAGTCAGCGGACAGAAAAGAATGCACAGTAACCACGCATCACCTCACCCTGAACATCACCTAAGTCTACCATAAAGAACACTTCGATTCCCATACAAAAATGAGGCATCAGCTAAGGAGATGGAGCCTAAATGGCAAAAGACTCAATCTTATTTATTAATAACATCAGACAATGTCTTCATTTCTTAACCCAATTGTAGCAGCCTTATGAACTTTTTACTAGCACAAGGCACTTTCCCAGACATATTGGAGATTGGAAAAATCGCCTCTTTACTTACAAGGAACAACTTTCTAACTTCCATACTTAAAAAGAATAACTCTCTAACTTCCAAAATTTAAAATGACCAACCCTCTTTTTTCTTATGTACAATGTTCTGTCGCTAGTGTTGTAGCGTTTACTGGGCCCTCAATGAATGTTCTTACTCTTACGCTACTCATACATTCAATTTGATCCTCTGATGGATCCTGCTCTGTGCTGAAAGGGGTTGGATATTCAGAGAATGGACAGATACCCAATGAGGTCCAGGAATAGGATAACTGTATCTAATCCAATTTTTACAACTCATAGATTAATCTTTTCCCAATATATAGATAGCCCAATCAATTTTTCACTCTCAAGGAATGACGAGACAGATCAGCAGAATCAGGTTAAATTTAAAGTTTAGTTATTCAATCTAATAGTTAAAGAATATTTGCATTCAATAAAAATGGCGTAAAACTCCATTATTAAATTAGTAAAGGATTTCATGAAATATACCCAGCCTCTGAGATTCAGGTCGAATGAGGCTTCCGCAGCCGAGGCAGATTCTGATCACTTACAGCGTATGTATCGATAGGGATAGATAGGCAGGAAGAACCTGAGTAAAGACTCTTAGGAGAGTTCGGCAAGGTTCAAGTATCCTGTCCAGTTCATCAAGACAGTAATCTGTCTTACTCCGCCGATGTAACAGTAAGAGTCACAGCAATATGACAGGAACCCCTTGTCCAAAAAGGTTCAATCTGCTTCAGGACACCGTTAGCAGAAATGCGTCCAAGTCCTTCAGATGCAGAATCGGAATCTGAGTCAGCATCAGAAGCCCATAAGTTCTCTAAAATTTAGCAATTATACTTGATCAGTTTCTTGGGTGGCACCCCTTGATATCACCTCAAATCTGTCAGGCCATTCAGTTCATTGGTTAATCCGCAATAGGGTGAGGGTGATGTGGCAGAAAGAAAACACAAATACAGAAAAATTTGGTAAATCAATTACGCAGTTCCTTAGGTCATGTAAGCATAAGACACATTTAACAATAGGACATTAAAAAGAAAGCATAAGTGTTCAAAAGGTCTCTTTCCCAAGCAGCTGTTCCAGAGTGTAACAAAAATTGTTGCAAGTGCATTACTCAGTCCGGGAGATGTCAAAGGAAACAGTTATCATTTCAATACAACTTGCCATATTAAAAGAAATTCCCATACGCTTGGAAATATTCAGTCCATGACTTCACTTGGAAAGGGAAATGAGGCCTACATGAAATTCAGGCTATTATACAACAAGATCATGTTAATTAGTGAATTCTATATTCATAGGTAACTAGTATGTAAATTCAAAATATGACAGAAATACATTAATAAACATTTCATTGTGATCATAATTAATACGTCAGTACAATGTACTCATTTTTGTTGTTGTCAACATTAATCATGTAGAAAAATGTATATAAATATTTGTCGTTTATGTGTCATTCTACAAATACATGTGTGAAATACATGCTAAAGAAGTTTCATGAGAACACATCTAAAAATAGTTGTGTAGCACCTACTTTTCTTTTGGTATTTTCGGTGCACACGTTAGTACATGAAATGACATTATAGTTCATTTTCACATGGAAACCAAACTAAATCATAATGAATATCCTTTAGTCTTATTCATGTTATAGTCATTAATTAAAAATCCAATCAATTAGCAATAAAATCCAAAACGTGAAATTTTTCTCCTACATTATTCTAACACATGTAAATGAGTGAAAATAGTATTTTATGTTTAATAGTCACATCTATGTTAATTGAATGATTAACATGTCTCAAATCTATCTTTTCTTCTGCATGCTTTTACGATGCAGTAACTAAAATTCATATTTGTGTTCATTTTCAGAACGTGAAACCTTGCACACGTTTTCTATGGTTTACACAGAAGTTGTCAAAATCACTTCTTTTATCAATAAAATCATTTGACGTCATCTCTGCTCTATCACTAGGAAAACCCTTACAATGGTAGATCACCAGTAGTTTGGGCATTTTTTGGGATTAGTGGAAATCAAAGTGAGGAATATGTAAACTCTGAATATATGGCTAAGCTGTTGTCAGATCCCTCTTCATTGTGTGAGGAATATACATGGACTAGACGTAGGCTGAGAATTCCCATGTGGCACTTTAGGGCTGGGTCACTGATTGATAGCTTTAGTATGTTCTAAAAGCTGAAGTTCAGAATCAACTGGGCCAATGGAGGTTGTGTTGCCTGAATTCTGTATGGGAGAGTTAGAAATAACCATCTTTTGTGTGGCATTCCCCAGATTTTTGCCTTCACTGCCCTATTTTTTCTAAACTAATTTTTGTTGCTATTAGGACTCTGCGCAATTTACTCTTGTTAACCAGTGGTGAAGTGCTTGTACTCTCCCTTCCAAAAATGGTACAATTGGTATAACCCTTGATTGGTACATTTAATTTACTTACAGGCCCCTACTGTGTGGTACCCCTGTACCCAGGGCCTGTAAATGACATGCTACTGGTGGCTCCAGCACCTATTGCTCCACCTACTAAATTAGCACTGTATCTTCAACCAGACGTGTCACTGCAGCATGTGGTGCTGTTTTAAACTGGCATTTTGACTTTTCAAAGTGAACATTTTGTCAGGCCTAAACCTTAATTTCTAATCATTATAAGTTCCCCTTTAGTCCTGTATGTCATACAGACTCATAGGGAAGAGTGTGTGGCATTTAAAAAGTAGGACATATGTACTTAAGCTTTACATATCCTGGCAGTGAAAAACTCCCAAAGTCGTTTTTCACTGTGGCAAGGCTAGCGCTTCCATAGACTAACACTGGGGGACCTTATTACACTTCATAAGTGATACTTCAGTTTGGGAGCAGATAGAGAAATACTTCTTCCACTCAATAGAATTGTAGTTTAAAATCCTCTATAATGGTAAAGTCAGATTTTAAATCAGTAGCCTGAAAATGACACTTTTAGAAAGTTACAATTGTTCTGCCTAAACCAAATGTGCATTTCTGTCAGTGTCCAGGGTCACATGGCTGTTAATGGTTCTTGTAAGAAATTGAGTTACTGGTTGAGAGGGGTGAAACCCTTCTCAAGCAGCAACCACAATTCTTCTCAGAGTGAAGTCAATTAATCTGTGCTCAACCCTCGGGTAGCTTGGCACAGAGCAGTCAGGCTTAAGTCAGAGGCAATGTGTAAAGTATTTGTGCAACACTTCAAACAGTAACATAATGAAAACACAACACTAAAGGAGCCCCCACCAGATTTAGAAATAGAGCCATTCTTAATAAATAAAATAAGACCAAAACGACAAAAATACAATCAGTAGAACCGGAGATATTAAATTTTATTAGTAAAAGTAGAGCAAAAATGCGTAAAGTGTCAACTGTGGATATCTGGTCTCGCCGGTGTGAGAAGTTGGCCTGGCATATGCTGTCCACTAATTATAGTGGGCACCTTGCACCAGTCCAAACAACCCCTTATTGGAGATAGGTTAAAGACAACCTTATTGAAAGCTATCCTAGTGGTAGCTATGGAGAGCAGCCTTCAGGCTAAGTCTTGAAGGAATGTAAAGCAGCTTGTTTTACCAGTCTATAATCTCTTGAGTGACCAAATGAAAGAGCACCACACCAGGTATATATTCAAAATATATGTATTTATTGCTAAACACACCCCTCTAGTCTCTTTATGAGGCTAGAGTTCGAAGTACACAAGTTATAAGTTATTTAAACACAGTAATAGCACAAATACACGTTTGGGCCCTAGGGCGTACCAAACCATATACCAATAAAGTGGTATAAGAACCACGACTGAACTAGACACTAGGCCTAGAGCCTCTAGAAGTGCTTGGACCACAAGGAACCACCCAAGGTAGTGACACAGGGGACCCACGGGGGACGCGTGCAGTGTAAATACACAACCGCGATACGCCGTTAACTTCTATGGAGAAAGTCGCGATCAGGAAATTAAAGAAAAGGGCCACTTAAAGGAGGACTTGGAGCAAACCCTTTGAGAACTAGGTCGTTCTAGAGTCTCTACCCACGGGAGCACCGGAGTACTCGTGTTACCTCACCCAGGGAAGCCGGGTGCATAGGTGCCTTTCGGGGTCGGGTTTCGTCGTCGATTTGAATGGCGATCTGCTGCAAAGTGCTGCTGGCGACCAAGTGAAAAGTGTCCGGGTGGATCCAAGAGTGGATCGGAGATCTGAAGAACCTGAAAGCAGAGGGGACACAGTCTGGGTCACTAGCCAGTGACCAGGAAGGCGATGAGCGGATGCCCACCAATGTCGAGTGCTTCAGGTAGGTTGACGGTCGTCTTGACTCTTCAGCCACGAGGTCCAGGAGGTGTTGTCGGCAACCAGGAGCAGGATTCGGGCTGGTACACGATGTCTGTCAAGTGCTGAGGTGTCGGCGACCGGATTGGACCCAACAAGCCTTGGCAACGGCAAGTCTCGATGAAAGTGAAGAATGATGATGATGCAGACCAGCAAGGTCTGAGGAACTCACCCAGCAAGGGTAAGTGAGGGCAAGCCTAGAGTAACTAGGGTGCCCAATAAGAAAAGGATTGGCCTTCGTGAAGGGCTACTAGCCAACAGGCTAGCGACCGCAAAGGAGCCTCGAGACGCCGCATGTGGAGCTGGCTCACAGGACACTCGTGGAGTGGAGGCCAGTGATCTTCGGTGCAGTTAGTGCTGGAGGCTAGGGCTAATCGGAGCCCAAAGCACGACTTCGTGGGAGACCCAGAAGAGGATGCACTAGCAAATGCGTGCGGTGTCCAAGGGTCACGGTTCCACGTTACCCACGACAGCTACGGGCCTCAGCTTTGCTGGGGACTCAGGGCAGCCTCGGGAAAGTCTGGAAATCCACCTCTGGTGATGCAAAGACTTCGGCGTCCGACATGAGCTTAGGCGATGCAGACCGGACAATTGCTTCTTTGGTGCCTGCCAAGCAGGGGAGTCACTCCTTGACCCCAAGGGAGATTCTTCTGTCCTCTAGTCTTTAGTAGAGCATCGAAGGTCCAGGATTCTGTGTCAGAGTTTCGTCCAGGGATAATCTAAAGTCCTAAGGACTGGGTTCCTATACTTATACCAAGTTTAGGGGTTGGACTACTCTGTGGCCCCACCTATGGGTGGGTCAGGGCAGAGGGGTGGCTACACCCCTTTCCCTTTGTCCGGTTCGCGCCAAAGCAGGGGCTGCAAGCCCCTGATCCGGTTTGAACTGGGGTATGCACAGGGACACCAAGTGTGCCCCCAGTGCAGGACTTCAAAGCACCCGAAAGTGCTCCCGCCCAGCCCCAATACACATTATCCTGTCTGGGGAGGTGGTCACACCTCCCTGGGACAGGAAACCTATTGTCCAGGCCTCCCCTGCCGGGGTTTCGTCCAGCAGCAGGAGGCCAGACTCGTGTCTGTGGCAGCAACATCCATTTTGTGATGCCAGGGCTTTAGAAAGAAGTTACCGGCCAGGCCAGGGTTAACATGTCTCTCCCTCTAGAAGGGTGGAATGTGCTACCCCCGCCGCCAGAATTGGCGGGGGGGGTAGTATTCCAAGATGTTTGACACCAAACACGACATGTTTCGGTGCAGCCATTCCAAAGTTAGCATTTTACGCGAGGTTATAATGCGCTTAAGAGTATATGGTCAGGCTGCACTACAAACAGCATCAGAGAAGGGTCTCCGAACGCTGCAGACGGGCCCTGCTCATGCAGGGGCACCCTCTCACATAGGAACCACGCACTCTGCCTTCAGGATTGATAAGGCCTGCCATAGGAGTGACTTATAGGTTTATATGTGTGTATGTATATAGTGATATAGGTAACCTATATCACAGTAAGGGGTGCATGCACCACCTTACCCAGGCTGCAGTAGCAGACCTGTGGTGTCAGTTTGGATGGCCTTCCAGGGGTGGCACAATACATGCTGCAGCCCCTGGTAGGCCTCTGAGGTACCTATGCCCTGGGTACATAGTATACCATATACTAGGGACTTATAAGGGCACTCCAGATTCCAATCAGAGATGTGCCTAAGGCACATGGAAACCTTTTACAGAGAAATCAGATAGACTGGGGCCCTGAATAGCAGGATCCCAGTCCAACTAAGTCATAAACCAGCAAAACACCCCAAAAAAGTGGGGGCAACCATATAGTCAGATTCCACCTTCCTACATAACCCCCCAAATGAAAGGAGATAAGGCTAACCTTGGCCAGTTGAGCCTTTATTGACTAAGTGGCCATATAAGGAAGCACCTGCACTAGCATGGTTGCCCCCTGTCTTATGGTCCACTAAGCAATCCCTCACCCTAAGGGTATGAGAGGGTCTCCACCATGGGGAATCACTACCTGTGGTGTGCTTAGGTAAAGTACAAGGCTGGTGAGGTGTCTGAGTAGGGAAATGAGGCCCTAGGAATGTTGGTCTCAGCTTCCTCAGATCACTGGTCACCATGTATGCCTGTCTTTCCATGACTGAGTTGCACTTTGCTCTAAGGGTCAACCTTTGGCTGCCTACAGCTGGGGGTTGGGTCCCTTTGGATGGAACACTGGAGGGACATGGCAGGTTTGGAACCTTCTGGTCCCAGGTTTGCCCTTGCCTACCAGAGTCCTTCTGGGGAGGTCCCTACATAAAGGTATGGGGGATCCCTCAGTGTGTAGAGGAATGTTCACCTGGCTAGGGCTACTAGACTGGGTGCCCCTAATCTGCTGATGGGGGGGTTCCTCTGGACAGGGGGCCCTGGGGGGTCCACTGACCTCTGCAGCCCCTGGCTAGCTGAGGCAGGGTAGAGAGGGGCAGGTTACCTGCTCCAGACTGGGTACCACCTTGGAAGGGTCCTCTGCCATCAGGGGTGTGGCCAGGCTAGGCCTGACTACCTCTGGGGCAGTTCCTTCACTAGGGGTAGGGTCAGTTCCCTGAGGAGGCTGACCCTTACCTACTGTCTGGAGGGAAGAAGACTTTTCTTCAACCCTTGTGCTCTCTTTTGGGGGAGAGTGGGCCATTCTTCCAGGCTCCATCTCTCCAAAATCTTGGGCTGGGGCTGTGGCCATCACAGCCCCACTAACCTTTACAGGGACGCCCAGCATCCTTAGATGGGTTTGGTGTTCAACTTCAGCCCAGGCTGAAATTTCCAGATCATTGCCCATCAGGCAATCTACAGGTAAGGTTGGGGACACAGCCACTCTTTTTGGGCCTGTGACCCCCTCCCAGCTGAGATTGACTATGGCCATGGGGTGATCTGTTCTGACACCATCAATGTTGGTCACCTGGTATTTAAACTCAGGTAAAAACTGGTGAGGGGGACTAGTTTCCCTGCCACCATGGTGACACTAGCCCCTGTGTCCCTAAATGCCACAGCTTTCTGACCATTAATTATTGGCTCCAATCTGTACCTGCCCAACGCTGTGGGACACATGGTAAAGGTGGCAAATCCTATCCCACCATCAGAGTCAGAGGAGTCTGTTGAGGGGTCCCTGTCTAAACTAGGGCCCACCTCTGTTCCTCTTGCAAAAGCACCTAACTTTTTGGGTGCACTACTCCCAACTGGAGGATTACTACTGGTAGTACCAGGAGGGGTGGTAGTAGTTGTGGGAGGAACATTTTCTTTATTGCCAATCCTGGGGCAACTGGGATCAGTTTTCCAGTGCCCAGGCTTTTACAGACATGGCAATATGGTTTCTTTTCAGGAGAAGAAGGAGTTTGGGACCCACCCCCAGAAGAGGAATTTTGGGGCCCTGTAGTGGACTTATCCTTAGATTTGTCCCCACCTTTCTCTTGGGACTTAGTAGAATCTTTCTTCTGGTCACCACCCTGATTTTTAGTTTTCACTCTGGTTCTGACCCATTTGTCTGCCTTCTTTCCCAATTCTTGGGGAGAGGTCAGATCAGAGTCCACCAGATACTGGTGCAAAAGCTGGTTTTGACAATTATTAAGGATCTGCTCCCTCATAATCAAATTGTACAATCCTAAAAAGTCATGCACTTTGTTGCCATGTATCCAACCTTCCAGAGCCTTAGTAGCACAGTCTACAAAATCAACCCAGTCTTGAGTCTGAGCTTTTGGGTGTCTCTGAACTTCAACCTATACTGTTCAGTGGTTAGGCCAAACCCATCTATCAGAGCACTCTTCAAGACTGTGTAATTGTCAGCATCCTCTTCTCTTACAGTGAGGAGCTTGTCTCTACCTTTGTCTGCAAAGGAGAGCCACAAGATTGCTGCCCACTGCTTCTGGGGGACCTTCTGAACTTTACAGGCCCTCTCCAGTGCAGTTATCCATTTGTGGATGTCATCCCCACTCTGGTAGGGAGGGACAATCTTGTTTAGGTTTCTATGGTCATAAGACCTTTCCCTATCTTTAGGGATATTGCTGCCACCATGGGACTCTAGTCCCAACTTTTTCTCTCTTTGTAGAGATCTAGGGACTCCCTGTCTATAGCCAGTTGCTGTTTTCTGAGTTCAAGCTGAGCTTCCTCATATTGAATCAGCCTCTTTCTTCTCTCATGAGAGGATTCCCTCCTATGAGAGGAGACAGAGGTCCCTATTGAGGTGCCAGAGTGGTTAGACTCCTGAGAAGGAGACCTAGACCTTCTGGGCACACTCCCAATCCTTCGTGGGGGGACAAAGTGGAGGTCATTCTGAGCCTCCTCCTCATCCACAGGAGGAATTGGGTTATCCAGGTCAGGGTCATTGTCACCCTCCTGGTCAGTTCCAGAGGGGGGGCTGGGGGTACTGCTACCCCTGGCCCCATCCTCATCCTCTGCCCCACCCTCTGCTCCTACCCCTTCAGTCCCTAAGGGCCTGCTGAGATCATAAGCCTCCAACATCTCTCTAAGATGTTGGGTGGTGGGACTTTGGCCTGTCTTCAGTTTCCTCAAGTTACATAATGCTCTCAATTCCAAGAATGGGAGGGTATCATACTTGGAGAGAAGAAGCCCATGGGCTTCTGGCAAGGACTCACTGGGTCCTGGCTTTGAAGACATCACTAGTGAGGTGTGGTGTATGCACTACCTACTCTAGTGTGGCCTACTAAACTCTCTTGAGTTGTAGAAAGGGTGTGCTATCCCTTAACACACAACTCTAAGTTCAGTAGAACTTACTGTATTCTAAGCTTAAATTATATGTACCTTAGGTACCTTTAGTGGTTTTCAGTTGATCAATTCAATTGAGATTATCTGGTAAAACAATAGCAAGCTGGAATCCCACACGCTGCACACCAATGTGAGAAGTTGGCCTGGCATATGCTGTCCACTAATTATAGTGGGCACCTTGCACCAGTCCAAACAACCCCTTATTGGAGATAGGTTAAAGACAACCTTATTGAAAGCTATCCTAGTGGTAGCTATGGAGAGCAGCCTTCAGGCTAAGTCTTGAAGGAATGTAAAGCAGCTTGTTTTACCAGTCTATAATCTCTTGAGTGACCAAATGAAAGAGCACCACACCAGGTATATATTCAAAATATATGTATTTATTGCTAAACACACCCCTCTAGTCTCTTTATGAGGCTAGAGTTCGAAGTACACAAGTTATAAGTTATTTAAACACAGTAATAGCACAAATACACGTTTGGGCCCTAGGGGCGTACTCAAGCCATATACCAATAAAGTGGTATAAGAACCACGACTGGACTAGACACTAGGCCTAGAGCCTCTAGAAGTGCTTGGACCACAAGGAACCACCCAAGGTAGTGACACAGGGGACCCACGGGGGACGCGTGCAGTGTAAATACACAACCGCGATACGCCGTTAACTTCTATGGAAAAAGTCGCGATCAGGAAATTAAAGAAAAGGGACACTTAAAGGAGGACTTGGAGCAAACCCTTTGAGAACTAGGTCGTTCTAGAGTCTCTACCCACGGGAGCACCGGAGTACTCGTGTTACCTCACCCAGGAAGCCGGGTGCATAGGTGCCTTTCGGGGTCGGGTTTCGTCGTCGATTTGAATGGCGATCTGCTGCAAAGTGCTGCTGGCGACCAAGTGAAAAGTGTCCGGGTGGATCCAAGAGTGGATCGGAGATCTGAAGAACCTGAAAGCAGAGGGGACACAGTCTGGGTCACTAGCCAGTGACCAGGAAGGCGATGAGCGGATGCCCACCGATGTCGAGTGCTTCAGGTAGGTTGACGGTCGTCTTGACTCTTCAGCCACGAGGTCCAGGAGGCGTTGTCGGCAACCAGGAGCAGGATTCGGGCTGGTACACAATGTCTGTCGAGTGCTGAGGTGTCGTCGACCGGATTGGACCCAACAAGCCTTGGCAACGGCAAGTCTTGATGAAAGTGAAGAATGACGATGATGCAGACCAACAAGGTCTGAGGAACTCACCCAGCGAGGGTAAGTGAGGGAAAGCCTGGAGCAACTAGGGTGCCCAAGAAGAAAAGGATTGGCCTTCATGAAGGGCTACTAGCCAACGGGCTAGCGACCGCGAAGGAGCCTCGAGATGTCGCACGTGGAGCTGGCTTACAGGACACTCGTGGAGTGGAGGCCAGTGATCTTTGGTACAGTTGGTGCTGGAGGCTAGGGCTACTCGGAGCCCAAAGCACGACTTCGTGGGAGACCCAGAAAAGGATGCACTAGCAAATGCGTGCGGTGTCCAGGGGTCACGGTTCCACGTTACCCACGACAGCTACGGGCCTCAGCTTTGCTGGGGACTCAGGGCAGCCTCGGGGAAGTCTGGAAATCCACCTCTGGTGATGCAAAGACTTCGGTGTCCGACGGGAGCTTAGGCGATGCAGACCAGACAATTGCTTCTTTGGTGCCTGCCAAGCAGGGGAGTCACTCCTTGACCCCAAGGGAGATTCTTCTGTCCTCTAGTCTTTAGTAGAGCGTCGAAGGTCCAGGATTCTGTGTCAGAGTTTCGTCCAGGGATAATCTAAAGTCCTAAGGACTGGGTTCCTATACTTATACCAAGTTTAGGGGTTGGACTACTCTGTGGCCCCACCTATGGGTGGGTCAGGGCAGAGGGGTGGCTACACCCCTTTCCCTTTGTCCAGTTCACGCCAAAGCAGGGGCTGAAAGCCCCTGATCCGGTTTGAACTGGGGTATGCACAGGGACACCAAGTGTGCCCCCAGTGCAGGACTTCAAAGCACCCGAAAGTGCTCCCGCCCAGCCCCAATACACATTATCCTGTCTGGGGAGGTGGTCACACCTCCCTGGGACAGGAAACCTATTGTCCAGGCCTCCCCTGCCGGAGTTTCGTCCAGCAGCAGGAGGCCAGACTCGTGTCTGTGGCAGCAGCATCCATTTTGTGATGCCAGGGCTTTAGAAAGAAGTTACCGGCCAGGCCAGGGTTAACATGTCTCTCCCTCTAGAAGGGTGGAATGCTACCCCCGCCGCCAGAATTGGCGGGGGGTAGTATTCCAAGATGTTTGACACCAAACACGACATGTTTCGGTGCAGCCATTCCAAAGTTAGCATTTTACGCGAGGTTATAATGCGCTTAAGAGTATATGGTCAGGCTGCACTACAAACAGCATCAGAGAAGGGTCTCCGAACGCTGCAGAGGGGCCCTGCTCATGCAGGGGCACCCTCTCACATAGGAACCACGCACTCTGCCTTCAGGATTGATAAGGCCTGCCATAGGAGTGACTTATAGGTTTATATGTGTGTATGTATATAGTGATATAGGTAACCTATATCACAGTAAGGGGTGCATGCACCACCTTACCCAGGCTGCAGTAGCAGACCTGTGGTGTCAGTTTGGATGGCCTTCCAGGGGTGGCACAATACATGCTGCAGCCCCTGGTAGGCCTCTGAGGTACCTATGCCCTGGGTACATAGTATACCATATACTAGGGACTTATAAGGGCACTCCAGATTCCAATCAGAGATGTGCCTAAGGCACATGGAAACCTTTTTACAGAGAAATCAGATAGACTGGGGCCCTGAATAGCAGGATCCCAGTCCAACTAAGTCATAAACCAGCAAAACACCAAAAAGAAAGTGGGGGCAACCATATAGTCAGATTCCACCTTCCTACAGCCGGACCGGGACAAACTCGAAAGTTCAGGCCAACTTCGATGGAGCGTGGGCCAGCTACAGGGACCCAGTTAGGCCCACTGACCAAAGTACCTTAAATTCTAGTTGCAGAGCGTTGCGGGGACCCGCATAGAAGATGCATCATGCATCCGAGCGATGTGTTGGTTCTGTGATGCGGCAAGTGTAAGGTGCGAGGGCCTGTGTCGTCATTGAGGATCCCGTCAACGAGGGCTTGTGAGGCAAAGTCCAGCATTGAGGATGCATTGCTCAGTCGGGTATATGCGTTGGTTCAGAGAAGCTGCGAGACTGCGATGCAAAGTCCAAAATCGTCGTCATCAAGGCTGTAGATGGGGGATTCGAGGGCCAGTACCGAGAATGTGTGTCGCAGGGGCAGTTCCGATGCAGCAATGGGCTGTGATGCGGGTCTTTGCGACAGTTCCAATCTACGCAGGAGCGGTAATGCATCGGTTCTGCTCAGGGTTGCACAGGAGAGGAGATGCATTGGTTCTGCTGGATCCACAGAGTCAGACAGAGCACCTTAGGCCCACTCCCAAGGGTCCAGGACTGGGTTGGCACCACTTGGTAGAATAGATTCATAGATGGCAGAGTCCAGGTTCAAGTGCACTGTTGTTGGAGGATGTTGCGCCCCTGAGGCTTCAGATTAGAAGCCCTTGGAGTCACTCTGAGGTTCTCGGTTCGAAAGATGCAGGCCCAGTCCTTCTCACCCAGGCAAGAGGCAGCAGGTCAGAACAGCAGGGCAGCAGTCCTTCAGGGCAGTAGTCTAGCAGAGTGGCAGTCCTTTCAGCAGCACGGCAGTCCTTCTTCCTGGCAGAGTACCCACAGAGGGGGTGTCTGAGGTCCAAAATGTATGCCTGGTACCCTTCCTCTAGAAGGTAGGAGAAGCTTCTAGAGATGCCCTTTGACGTCCCCAGGCATTCTGTCTTCCCTGTCCTGGCTCCAGAAAGTTAAGCCTAAGTGTGTTTGTACAAAGCTACCAGAGGGTTCAGTGCAGGCATTTTTTAATGACTTTTTGGTCACCTTGACAAGGATTGCATTCATTACTAGAGAGGGCCTCACACAACTCTCAACTAATAACCCAATTTCTTACACAGGGTTTTATATGCAGTGTGAATTCTGCTTCAGAGTGAAGTAAATCATTTGTCAAAACGCAGGTTCTTGAGAGGTAGAACTTGGTGGTAACCCAGAAGCCGAAGTAAGATCGGTCACAGACCGATGTGAACTAGGACTTCATTTTGACAGGCTATATAAATCTATCCATTCTGCTTATAGATAGAGTTAGCATAGAGAAAGGAATATGACTTGTAAAATGCTTGCATGGCTCTTAAAATGAGAAAAAAACAAGTTATAAATGATGCACAGGAGAAGGCTATGCCATAAGTGGGCAAGAACGAAATGTTTCACCAATATTTGTCTCAACTTTACTCTAGAATGAAGACCTCAGACCATGACAATGAAGAGTGGTACTTGAGGTCAAAGTTGCTTACTCATCTTACTACGGAATAGAGATTTGCCTTAGAGGCTCTGCTGTCCAGAAAGGAATTATCAGATGCTAGAATTCTATAGGGACTAGTGATGTTTGTTATTAGATAGGTTCTTGGATGTATAATAAGGATAATAATATCATTCATAAAGCACATAGCTACCTCACATGAGGTGTTCCAGTGCTGGAAACAGGACTCTGCACCTTAACGCATCATTTTTAAACTCTCGAGCCTCCTGATTGAAAACACAAGTTTTGAGTCTCTTCCTAAAGATCTCTTCTGATTGCACCTGATGGAGTGACGGGGGCAAGGTATTCCACAGCCTTGGCGCCAAGTAACTGAAAGAGCTCCCTCCGGATCGTGCTCTTTTAATCTTAGGAACAATTGCCAGCCCCACCCCAGCTGATTTTAAGTTTCTTAAAGGTACATACGGGTTCACTAGGGATTGAAGGTGTCCCAGCCCTTTATTGGCAAAAGCTTTGTGACAGTAACACAAAGCTTTAAAGGATGATCTCTGTTTTATCGGCAGTCAATGTACCTTCCAAAGTGCGACCCCTATTGACGCATGCCTCAGTAAATTCAGTACTAGGCGTGCCACAGAGTTTTGCACTCTCTGGAGTCCCTTCATTCATCCCTGAGTAACTTCAAGATACACAACATTGCAATAATCTAGTATTGATATAATCAAGGCTTGGCTAACCGTTTTTTTCACCGATCCTGGCAACAGGCACAAGATTTTACTCAGCATTTTGAGCAATCTAAAACACTTACCCACCACAGCAGTGACTTGACTGTCAAATGAGAGTCTATCATCAAATCACACACCAAGGTTCTTAGTCTTGGGTTTGGGAACAGGAGCTGGACCCAATTCCTGAGGCCACCATGCTATTGACCAGATATTTGACTGATTGCCCAAGGTCACAACCTCGGTCTTCTCATCGTTGAGTTTGAGACAGTTTTGGTCCATTCACCTAGCAACCTCTGTAAGACAGAGGCACAAGGCAGAGGCCATGAGGGTCGAATTCTGTGACAGCGTGATGATAAGCTGTGTTTCATCCGCGTATGAAATGATGGTGAATCCATAATGCTTGATGATCTCCGCCAGCTGTCGCATGTGCACATTAAACAATGTAGGGCTCAAAGACGAGCCCTGCGGCACTCCTTGTTTCAATGGGAAACCTTCTGATGGATGGGGTTTTTGAGACACTTGGAAAATGCAGTCCTGCAGAAATGAAGCAACCCAGCTCAATGTTTTGCAGCCCGCCCCACAGTTCCACAGCCTCTCAATTGAAGTGTTATGGAACACAGTATCGAACGCAGCACTAAGATCCAAAAGCAATCGCGCTGCAGAATCGCCTGCGTTCTAGATCTGACGATTGGTCTCTGTCGCCAGCAGCAAGGCAGATTCTATACTGTAGGAGGGCCAAACGCTGGATTGGGTCCTGGGCAACAAATTGTGGCTCTCTATGAAACTTGAGAGCTATTTGTTGAAAATTTCTCTGTTATCTTGGAGAATGCAAGCAGAAGCGAGATAGGAGTTTATTTGTAGGCTTGGAAGGGTCCTACAGCGATATTTTAGTAGTGGAACAACCACCACATGTTTCTAGTGCCTGGGCATCTGACCTGACAGAAAGGAGCAATTCAACACTTCTGCCAGAACTGGGTTCGCCACTTCCCCTCCTCTTTCCACCATGGACGGAGATGCTGGGGATATCACAGAAGAGACTAACTCAGTGATCTCCTCAGGCTTAATGGGCCTAAAATTCATCAGCCCCACACTGGTCTCTGAGTGATCAAACCAGGCGTTCTAACATTCCACGTCTCTAGCATTAGCTGGGAACGGGGCATATAGTTTATTTACTTTTTCAAAAAGAACTGGGCTAGGACATTGCAACCCACCACAGAAGGCCAACTGAGGCTGAGACTGGCTCCAGTGATAAGAGTGGCATATTCTTCCTGGCATCCATGAAGGAGGCATTGATAGTGGCTATTCCCAAGTTGGGAAATGGTACAGTTAAGTGTTAATCTTATTGACCATTGTCAATGATGAATGTAGAAACTAGGGGCCTGAAGTACAAATCTTTTGTGAGTCGCAAACCATTCCAAAATTGGTTTGAGACCATAAAAGCAGCCATGTGAGATGTACCAAGTGTCACAAAAACAAAGGTTCACAAAAGTAGCACAGGCTTGGGAGGATTTAACAAATCCCTAATTTGCGACCAAAAATTACAATTGTAACCGTGATATCCAATTACAGATTCACAAATCCCATGTACTAAACATGCACAAATTGTGTATACTTTCAAAAACAGCAAACTGCATGGGCAATTCATGTGGAAGCAGGTGGTAATCAGGTGCAAAGTATAAATCTCATCCAAAATGCGATGCAAACTTTTACAATCAAAGCAATCTATGCCATTTTCAGACAGTGGGTGGCAATCTTCGTATGAACTAAGAAGAAAATTTATTCTAGATATTGAGTCAGTAAACAGGTGATTCTAAATCTAATTGAGGAGCTTCAACCTGTCCTAGGCAGGTACACCAAACACAGTGAGGCAATCCTCAGACACATACAGGTTTTGTGTAGCCCACACCACCTAGGATCTGGTAATTACCAATGTATAGTAGCAGTTGTAGGGGCATATGCCAGAGTGCATAGAAAGGGATTTTTATGAGGATGCTGTGGTGCAACAAATAAATTCAAGAATACAGTTCCCGAACACCCCTGGTATGTTGCACAATTTATATTCCAATATAACCCATACTTGTCTCCAAAGATGATTCCCCAAATATATCCATCTCGGGAGGATCTGTGTCTGAGATGTTGTGAAGGTGGAGCTGCCATTATACATACGGTGTAGAAAGTCTGATGATAGAATGGGGTACTGTGAACAAGTAGTTTCCAAAATCCAGTCTGTAGTGGGGTCAATAGTAGATCACCAATTAAACACTGCCTTATGTATTTACAGTGGAAACCTAAAACATAAATGTGCATGTCTGTGTCTGGTAATAGGCAGCGAAGGGATGTGATACACGGGCTACAAAAGCAAAAGTCTTCAATGGAGAAATGGCCAAGGGATATTTTTTAATAGTTGGTAGCTGAAGGGGTTCACATGGTCAAAACACATTATGATCATAAAGCTGCTGTGGATTTAACCAAGTCGAGAGAATTGATAAACTCTTTGCTTCCTTCACTTCCTCATTTACCACCAGAAATGTGTGAATACTTTTAAAACTATGGGGGATCTGTACAAGAACTGGCGAAAAATATCGCTAACGTTAGTTAGCGGCAAATGTTTTATCGCTGCGCACTGCCGCAAACTATCGCCACGTTAGCGACGTATGTACAAGCCTACGCTACGTGGCGATAGTTTCTCATGTCAGCGGAAATTGTCAACGTTAACAACAGCGTCACGACGATAAACATCTTGCCGCTAACGTGAAAAAAGTGGCGGCAAGCCAGTCAGCGGCCAGAAACTGCACACAAATTAGCGTGACGCCACTTTTTTTCACGTTAGGTCAGAAAAGCGACTACAAAACGCCCGCAAAGAATCACAAACTGAGGGGAAAAAAAAAAAGTGAAGAACCATGGATGAAGCTGGACCCAGTATTGCAGGAGAAAACAACTCCCCAAACAGCCAGGAGGACCAGCCAGAAAGCCAGGAGAAGGGCAAGGGCAAGGGAAAGAGGAAGAGGAAAACTAGGTTCAGCCAGCAGGAAAACCAGGTCCTGATTGCGAAGGTGACAGAAAAACAACACCAGCTGTTTGTCAGCTTCACTGTGTCATTGGGGACCAAGAATGCAATATGGCAGTCCATCACAGCCAAAGTGAATGCTGTCGGAGAGGTGAGGACAGTGAACGACTGCAAGAAGCGCTGGCATGATGCTAAGCGCAAGACCAAGGAGAAACTGGCAGCCAATCGCAATGCAGCACTGCGGACCGGAGGTGGGAGTCCAGCGCCACAGGAGGAGCTGGGTGCATTGGAGGAACAGGTGTCCGCAGTCATCTGCGAGGAATCGGTGGTTGGAGTCCTGGGACAGGATACTGCTGAACATGACCAGCAACATCAGCAACACGGTGAGTAACAACCAGGGACTGGGGGGACGGGGTGGACGGGGTGGATGGGCCCAATGTCACTCATGCACAATTAAATATCTACCAGTGCACATCCACAATGACTGCAGATCTTGTCACAGATACTCTTGTCCCTGGGGGTATAGACACATACCACCCTAGTCAACAAATATATTGCAAGACACATATTGGTGGGGTCATAGACTTGGAAATCTGCACAGAAAAGTAATTCTAAACATAGCCAAAGATTCATATCAGACCACAATATAAGGGCAACATGAATTGGTGCATGTGTGCCGACATCGGTGGTGGCATGCTCACTTGTGCACATCAACTGTCACATTCACAGTGCATCCTCATTTTGTCGTCAAAGAGATGCAGCCCTGTGCAGACAAATTGTATGTGCGTGGTGTTGAGGCAAGGGGGACATTTTGCCAGCCTGCTCCATCTCCAGGCAATGTGCCACTTTCCTTGTTCATTAGATGCAACCCTGTGTACACCAAGTGAGAAAGCATGGAGTGAGTCTGCATAGAACACATGCATTGTCACAACATAGTCAATAACAATAAAACAATCGTCTTCCTGCGCATAAACAATTGCCCTTTCAGCACAAGCACCCTAGCAAAATGGCGCTAGGGTGCCTGTGCTGGTGCTAGGCAGCTTTTTTAGCGCCAGCACCCTGCATTTTAAAACTGTCAGAGAGTGGCGTTACCAATTTTGGAATAACACCGCAATCTGCCAGTTTATTGTAAATATGCGCCTAAGTCTTCTTTTCACAAGAAGCTGCAGACCTGGCTTTTGAATTAACCAGCCTACCATAGGCAGGGCTAGTCACACACACCTGTTCAGTGCCAGGATACCTCGCGGGTGATAGTGCGCTTTACAAATACACATAACAAAAGTTCAGTTCAAATGTCATTTTCAAACTATTCACAAACCATTTAATTTGTATTATATTACTTCCTCACTGGTTTGCTTCATTCTGTTGACATAGAACCATCGAACGAAGTGATGGCTTTGCAGCGTCGAAAGTGCTAGCAATATTAGAAACTACTCTCAGGAAATGTGTTTTTAAATACAATAGTTCAGTTAAGAATTTGCCGAGGACCATAAACACTGGCTGAAAAATGCCTGTACAGCACAAGCGTTCATGGCCAAGGAAGCTTGCTTATAAAAGTGCCCTTGCCTGCAAAGTAAAGTAAATTAGTGTGAGCACATGGGACCATATAAATTGCTGTATTTCACTTTCCTCCCACAGCTTTAAAATAAAGATCACTTTGTGGGCTGTTTATACCTTCCAGATGTGAGGGGCTCAGCGGGAATGAACTCAGCACACGTCTGACAGGAAACTCGGAGCAGGAGTCTCTTGTAAACCGGTATTTTGTTCTGCTGCCTTCTACATTTTGTCAGGCGTATGGATTTCAATCTACACTTTAATTAATGATACAGTTTAACTATTTATAGAACAGTCACGGGTCAATCAGACAACTGCATAGTTTATGGTATGTAGAGAAGTTTCGGGCGTACACACCATTAGTTTGCGCCTGAATCAGGATTAGGGTTGTGCAATCCACACGTGTCGCCAGCACAAACATTGCGAGTTCTCAACGTGCAAAATTTGTGCGGGAAGGTGTGGAGGTTCACCAGGTGCGGGATTACCACACCAAATAATGGGCCATTCCTAATTACAGGTGTGCGAAAACGAATTATTTTTTCATTAAATTATGGAAAAAAAGTTATAAAAATGTCACGAAATTACAGTGCACCAGCGAATAACAGCTATCCATTCACCTTCCATTCTTTTTGGGAAAATGAAATTATAGGAAAAAATATTGTTCCGGTATTAGTTTGGATTCTGCCCTTAACTCACCATCCACTTCCTCTGTTACCTGGCTCCATAAGGCCCTCGAAGGCCTCGGAAGGGACTATTTCCCAGCATGCTTAGCAATCCCTGGCACTCATTTCCTACTGTGCGTTCGCTTAACTGATGGTGGTCCTGCTGATAAAGAATGCATCTCCCCGAAGGGACCAGGGCTTCCGTCTGACGAAGGCCAAGGAGGCAAGCGGCAGATGGGAACCACATTCAGGCGGCGACCTCGGAGTGAAAGGATCTTTCATCAAGTGCCAGGTTCTGCAGCAATCCAAGGCTGGGAGACTCAGAAATAAACCTCTTTAATTCCCGGGCTCGTGAACAAGTGCACATCTCTGACTAAACCCCGCAGTGGATTTCAAGGAACAAAAGCAACACAATTAAGAACTAAGTTGCGACTTTTATTGAAGGGGAAGAGCAGTTCCCTACAAACCTATGGGAATTCTGCTTGTTCTGTGCTTTGGACTGAGCAAAGGACATCTTCTGCATGTTGCTTTAGGTGTGGTCACTGGAGTCCACAATTTGGTAGTAATTACTGATTTTATTAATTTAGGTATAGGTTTTATTAACTCACTGACCATTACTGAGCTGCACAACAATTGCAACCTTGATATGGGGAAAAGGAGGTGACAGGGAAGGAGGTGAACATCCTTGAAGGGATAAGCTGTGATCTAGCGGCCAAAGTAGTATATAATGGGGGCGTATCGCATGGCAGGGTACTCGGAAGAAGATAAAGGGAGTTGCGTACATTGTACCTGGGAAGGGGTCGAGGCACAATAAATAGATTAACCTGGCACATGGATCAGATGTAAGATGCAAAGACAAGATAAGTCAGATACCCGTGTATGATACCCGTGGTATCATACAACATCATGCATGAAACATGTCCCAGTGGTGCAAGGTGCATGGGCAGCCGCCCTCTCAATGGATGAAAATGAAGGTCAAATTGCAGAGCAAAATCACGTTTGGGTTCCAATAAACCTCTACTGTATAGAGATGTCTCATGAGGGTGTTGGCCCAGTTTTGGCAGTCACCCATTTAAAGGGATACTGAGTATCTACCGATTTCTAACTCTAGTGACTTTGGGCCTTTCCGGATCCCGAAGGCTCTCGGATTCATTTGTGATTATTTTCACTCATCTGGTTACATACAAAACCTGACAAACCAGTAGTCATTTTTGGTAATGGACCATGTTCAGCAGGCTATACAAAACCATATATTCCAATTCGAAGAAACTTGCAGAATAATAGGAGAAAAAATAGAAGTTCCCGGATATTTAATTATTTTCATGGCTGTGCAAAGTTCAAAATTACTACCCTGGACCAGTCGCAGCTGCTACCTTCCACTCGAAGCGGGGCGGGTGGGAGGGAAGGAGCTGGCGGGGGGGGGGAATTGGATAAAAAAAAAATCACTTACCTCCCGGCTGGCTGGCTGGCCGTTGCCACCTCTCCTGCGTTTTCTTCCTTCTTTGGAAAAGCAGGAAGCGCCAGGGCTCCCACGTTCCCCCCAGCCAATCACAACGCTGAAGGAAGTGCCAGGGCTCCCACGTACCCCCCAGCCAATCACAATGCTGCAATGCAGCATTGTGATTGGTCTTAGCGCCGTGACACGGGGCTCAGGCAGGAGCTGGAGGGGTGGGCATGTTCTCCATGTAGGCTGTAATGCAGCCTGCATGGAGAACAGGGAAAGTGTGCATGACTGTTTTGGGCGGCCCGACAGGGCCGACCAAACAGTCATTGCACAAAGAGGAGGGTTGTACCCTCCTCCCCTGCTCTTCAGCCCCGCCCGCCCCCTCACGCCAACTGTCGCAGTAGGAGGACAAAATAAAATGATAATAACATTACGTTATTATCATTTCACTTTTTCCTTTCTTTTGCTGCATCAAGGCAGTGGGGCAACAAAGCCGCCACTGCCCTGGACAATGATTGGCTGATGGCATGACATACAGCAAGTTAAGCCAATCACATTGCAGAGAGCCTTGTACCTTTAGTTCTGGATTTGTGTTGCATTGTAGCATCAGCCACTAGCTTCAGCACAACCAATGCAGTGTAGAGGCTTGAATCTATATTTTGGCAGGAACAACCTTGCATTAGTAGCTCCATTTACAGATCACTGACAAACAAATGAATTACATTTCAGAGTACATAAGAGGCGCTGGCTGATCTGCTTCAAGGACCGGAAAGTTTTTTGTTCCTGCTGTTCACAAGAAGGACATCCAGGGGTGGAATTGCGTAAGAAATGAGAAAAAAAGGAACTCAAAAATATCTGAACAAGAAATGGAAATCTTTCTGATGATGTCATTTTGCATTATGGTGATTTATGTGTTGCCTGTTCACAACAAATCTTTTTAAACATTGGTCTTTCAATTTGGAACAACAACAAAAGGAAAGGCTCCCTTAACTTTTCAAACTTTCTGACAACTGTCCTCCGAAACCTGCTCTCTTCCATTTTCAGTCTCCTTTCCTCTCTGCTCCATTCAGCACTCAAACTCTCCACTGTGCTGCTGATTTGTGAAGTTGCCGTGTGGCATTGGATAGGGTTTCCTCTTACCTCCTTCTCAGTCTCTTGGCTCTCTAGAGCACCTCTCTGGGGAACATCATTTCTTACTTTGATTTCTTGGATGATCTATACACAGATGATAGGAAAAACTTCACCTTTCTTTCCCTTATGCCTTTCATCCAAAACAAAATATCTGACTAAGAGCCTTAAGACACCGGGTGGCATCCTGTCCCCTATTCCTGAAGAGGATGGGCATAACACTTAACGCTCCTCAGCAGAGCCAACACTTTCTCGTCTCTTACCTTCTGGAGACCTAAAAGCCCCCTCCTTTAGTCAGGAACCGGTGAGCAATGTATTGAAAACATGTGGCTGAACTCCAATACTTCCTGCAATAATGCGACTAGATTCCCCAGAATATCTTCATCCAAGCAAATAAATATTTGATCAACACATTTGGAAAATGTTAATGCTGGACCTTTGCAACAAGTTACTGCCTGCATAAGAACACTCTATGACCTGCCTGGAAGTCGCCTCACTCCCCTCACCAAGCAAGATGATTTTCTGCAACAACAAAAAAGAATGCAATAGAATCTCCTGCCCCTGGAAATCAAAGCCATACATAGCACTGCCCCTCCATATATGTGTAAACTGATCAAATGTCAAAACCCTCCAAAATGGATGGATACTTTTTTGTAATATTAACATAAAGTGCCACAAGCAATCCAAACGGAACGCATTCAAAGGAGCAAGACATGGAGAGAACTAGATTTCAATGGTAAGTATGTTTCCCTAAGTCACGGGAGACTAATGGTTCTTTAATCCTTATTGAATAGTACGAAAATATATGGTACTTTCATGTCAAACATGTGTAATATCTGTTATAAATATAAAAGACTGTCACTGTACAATAACTACTGCAATGGATAGAATGTCATGGTCATCAATAAAGTATGTTAAAAAAAAAAAAAAAAAAAAGTATGTTTCCCTACCAGAGTCTCTTTATAAGGGCACAATGATTCTGATTATTTATTTCCAAAGTGACAGAGTTTCTGGAAGGATGTGAAAACCACAGGAAAGAGTTTAATCAAGGGACCAGATGCTCCAGAGCGTAGACGGGCAGGTAGATGACTTATAACCACCCGTCCATCTGCCTGCTTCCTTCATCAGATGAATTTTCCCTACTAAAGTCACTCATGCAATGAATCCCAACCATCAACTGAGATCTTATGTTTGCCTGAACAAAGAACCTGGGGTTATCCGTGTGAAATTCCACACATTGGACAGTGGATCAAGGAAGTCCTTCATCCTCTGCAGCAGGCTGAAGGCAACATGATTGGTGCCTCATGAATAAACACATTTATCGCTCTATTGCTCACCTCTTAGCTTCTGCATCACCATAGAGTATCCGGCTCCAGTCTGTAGCTCGGTGAACTAACTACCACAGGTCACATCCGAGCGCTATTGACCTTGTTTTGGCTCAATAAAGAGAAATCATTAAAAATAAACCAACCTATGTCCTTCAAAATTGACATTAATATTCATTTCTCTGTGGACCTCCACATACCTTTGCCAGCATGCACGCAGGTGTAGTCCATGAACCAATGCAGGCTGGTTTTCCTCCGGGGCCTCCAAGCTGTATTTCTGTGGCACTCTCAGGCTGGAAGAAATGATTTACTGCTGAAAACTTTCCCTAATTCAGTCATTAAAAGTTGTGCGGCAGCCAGAACCACAAACCAAAAATTCTGGAGGAACAGAAAAACAGCCAAAGTAAATGAAGCTTGGTTCCCATTAGAACAATGTAGGCCTGTTCTGAATAATCCCTCCTTGTGTACACTACCATCCAATCATTTCTTGAAGCTCAATCACTCAGGGCCATTGAAAGCTGCTTTTGAAACACTGCACAGGATCTAATTCACAGAGACGTAAAGCTAGCTTATGTGAATTTGTAAAAAAACACACCTTTCTTCCTCATAAACGCCCAGTCCGGTGTCAGGAATTAGTCACATGCAGGCTGTAGTTCAGATCAAAAACTCACCACCCTGAAAAAAGCCCTCCTTCATGTTGCTTTTCAAACACTTGATGTTTCTGAGATGCCCATGGAAACCCCCTTGACATGGTTGCGTTCTGCCTGACCTTGGCTTTTTGAGCCAATTCCTGGCTCGAGTATATTAGTCTGTCTGTGACACAAACTTTATACTAAGTACAAATTAAATGCAAAGTTTATAGCTTCAGCTCGAAACAAGCCAAACAAATACCACGCACGATTTGAGAATTAAATTTAAAAGGCCGAAATATAGAACAAATTCTAGATTAATTCATCTGACCTTACATGAGCCAAGTTCTCTAGGGCCAGTAAAACCCAGTGTTTAATGTAGCAACAACATGAGTGTGAAAATCAGTGATTAATAATTAAATACTTTGAAAAGCAAATTTACAATAGGTTCATTTGGATTTGCAGGACCCTTGTTCACTGTAACAACTAGAACCAGGTAATGGCGTGAAGCAGCGTCATAGTAGTGTGATATAAAAATTAGCAATTATAACCTTCAGGGCCACCAGGTCTAGTGAGATTTCAGGCCAAAAAAATGTACGTGGCTACAGGCTTGACAAGGTCATCTGAGTCCACTCAGTAGCAACCAGCGCCTCCAAACAGAATCTTATATTACATTTTATAAACAGAGCTCGAAGGAGCTGCCTCCTGGCCTGCAGGAGTTGGCTCTGTAGGAGCATAAAATCATGCAGTTACTTGCCCCCCCCCCACTGCACAATTGCAGAGGTCCGAACCAGACTGGTCTTTGGACCATTTTTTGGAATAGGTCAGAACTGGGAGACCTACAAGTCTGAATTTGATGTACAGACTCCGTTCAGTCTCTGGGACGCTTCATATGAGTTTAGGGCTCTGGTGTCCAAGCACTGCTACACAAGGCAGCAGCGGCGGCTCGCAGAGGGAGTGCTGTGGGGCGGTGGGGCGGGGCAGGGTGGGGTAGTGGAGTCGGACATACGACGGCAAGGAGTGAAGTAAGTAAATAAATAAATACAACTATTTACCTTGCGCTGGCTGCATCGCCGAGTTGGCGATGCAGCCAGCGCAAGGTAAATAGTTTTATTTATTTATTTACTTACTTCACTCCTTGCCGTCGTATGTCCGACTCCACTACCCCCCCACCCTGCCCCGCCCCCGCCCTGCCTCACTGCCCCACAGCACTCCCTCTGCGAGCCGCCACTGCAAGGCAGCCCCTTTTAGAGTGCCTAGCCAAGGCCAGTTCCCTATAGCGCTCTTTTATAGACTCTAAACTCCTTCTATTCATTGACCCACGATTCTCGCAAAATTCGGTGCATCCTATTTTTTTTTTTTTGTGTGTTGTGGCAATGGGATTTAGCCATCCCAATTTTTGCGGACCATTTGTAAGCTAAATATCAAGAAAGGCTTTGAGGTAAATTTCCAACTCCTGATTTGGCCACAACTGGGCCCAGTACAAAACGGGTTTAATACATATCAACAGAGTCGGACTGGCCTGTAGGGCAATCAGGCAGTGCCCAATGGGCTGGTTTCACAGGTCAGTGTGTGGGCCGTTCTTTAGGCTGTTAGTGGGCATGTTTTAATGTCTAGTGGGCTGGTTTTTACTGTTGATTTCCCTGACATTAAAACAAACATTGGCTACAGGAGCTCAAATCCAGGCTTTCTTCCACACTTTACAAAACACTTACACAGCTTGTCTCTACAAGTTCAAAACTTCCCAATTTACGAACACAGGCCACTTTTTTATCTTTCTAATTTACTGATGGGGCCACTTTTAATTTGGCGCCCGGGCCTATTTTCTATCCCAATCCCACCCTGCATATCCAGGCCTCAACCTGTAGGCCCAGCTCTGTCTTAAGGGCCTCCATAAGTGTGCCTGTACTGAGATGTAAGGGATTCCCCATTAATGTGTTCTCAGCTTTTTGTAGCCCATGGGCCTTTCTAACCCTCCTCCATATCGGCCCTAAATTTGCCAATGGCCAGAGCTTTGGCTTTGTAGCCTTGGAGGACCGACGCTTTGATCTTCTGTCATGGTTGTTTGAAGAGCGAAGGACAGCTCCTGTATTCTGACTCATGGCTAACTCAGTCTTCACAATGTGTTCTGTCCATGTTAGAATCTCACGGAGACAAATTCCTGGATAATCAAAAGATTTGACACAATCTAAGCTCGCTATGTATATTTTAAAGGTTAAATCAGTTTTTTCCCTTGAGTTTTGCATCATAAATTGTTTTTTGACATTTATGATTAGATTTTTAGAGATACAGTAAGTTTCAAGCGTTTTTAGCAAGCAGTGCTTATTGCCAGCTCTGTTCTTACCAGCAATTCCACGGATTCAGCAATGAATGGGGAGGGGGGTGGCTGGGGGGTAGTTTCTCGCCTCCCATTACTGGCACATCTAAGTTCAGATCCACGAGCCGTTTGTCTACCTTGCAATAGGTAGTTTAAATGAAGTGGGAGCAAGTATGCAACCTTGCTTGACATCTCATTTTAGCTGAATTTTTCCACTGTAACTTTTGTAGGGCAGCCATGAGCGTGCCAGTCATACCTTATTTCTTTAATCTGCCTAAAGCAGCATTCAAGCCATCGAGTCAAAAGCTGTTTTAGGTCTATGAAGATCATATATATTTCTTTGGTGCAAAATATTTAAAGCATACAAAGTACAATCTCATTACTTTGCCTATGGTCCCACTTTATTCCTGAAACCATCTTAGAGATGGGACATAACATTGTTTTCTTCAACCCGATCCTGAATGTGAATTAGGAGAAATTTGGCATAGATTTTCCCAGCTCCATGTAACAGAGAAATCATATGATAGTTTGCCGGGTCGTTGCGAGGTCCTTTTTTGTGGATTGCTACATTACAGATGCTGATCTCCACAGTGGTGGAACGTCTTCATTCTTCCAGATGGCATTGTATGCACTCTTTCGGACACACGCCTAGAGGAATGTGTTATTACAAAAGACGTCTCTAGGGACTATATTTTTTTTTAACAACAAATTTTATTGCATTTATTACATCGAGTGGGCAAAACCCCATAAACATCATAGAGGTATATGACAGAATGTATGAACATGGGATACTGGAGAGAGCCCCACCAGGAGATCTGTAAAACATTCGGTCCAACATCTCACCCCTCCCCCTCCCCCAACCCTGCACCGCACATCCCATAAGGAACACAAAATACATGTACAATAAAGAAAGTAGGTCCACAGCTACAGCCCGTTAACACATTAGATCGGTGAGTCATTGATGACCTGTCGTTCGATAGGGTCTTGGTTTGCTGGCTGTAAAAGGAGGGACAGGTCAATACCCCTGTGTGTTGCCCACCTGGCCCAGACCTTTCCATGCTTTTGCGGGCACCCCCGTGCCTGAAACACCGCCACTTCAGCCGCCATACAAGTATCTAAGGCTGTTTTCCATGCCGCCGTCCCAGGGGGAGATGAAGATTTCCAATGCTGCGCAATATCGCGCTTGGCTAAAGTGAGACCCAGGAACAGGAGGTGCCTCTTATATCTATTCCCCCCGATGCCCTCTGTGCTGTGAAGAAGTATCAGTCTAGGGTCCGCCGGAATGTCCCACCCCAATACCTGCCTCAGGCAGGACATCACACCTGACCAAAAATGTTGCAGTGCACCGCAACTCCAGACCGTATGAAGAAATGACCCCTCTTCAGAGTCACAGCGGAGGCATGTAGGGGACTGAATAGCCCCCATCTTCCAGAGGCGGAGGCGGGTGTAATATATTCTGTGAAGGTATTTGAACTGGATCAACCGGTACCTAGAGGAGACAGCAGCATACCTAGGGCTGGCAAGGGCCTCCGTCCAGTCGTCATCCGTCAGGGCCGGCAGGTCCGCCTCCCACGCCGCCCGGGTCCGTGGTATGTTCGTCTTGGAGTGTGTGATCAAAGTTTGATAAATTTGGCGGGTTTTATGGGCCCCTAGATCCCCCATTAACAGCCTGCCCTCCATGGGGTGGAATTCTGGTAAGGACTGGAGATGCCTTATCAGGGGAAACAGGGCATGCCGGAGCTGTAAATACTTATAGAACTGGGATTTGTGAAGGCCAAACTCCTCCTGCATCCTCTGAAAGGATTTAAGCGTGGGCCCACGCATCACATCTCCCAGTGTAGATATTCCTATGTCATCCCATCTGCGAAACCCGGTCAGGGCGGAGACGGGCCGGAGGCGCGTGCCTCGCCAAAGGGGGGTTGTGCCTGTCAGCATGCCCCACCAGCCCATGGACCGGGACACATGTCTCCAGATCCGGATCACCGTACTGCAGGCCGGAGGGAGCGCCGCCAAGGACGAATTGCTGTATAGGAGACCAAGTAGTGGGTGCTCCGCCAGGAAAAGTCTTTCCACCGCATAGGCCGGATCAATTGTACCACCATTCATTAATTACCAAGAGCTGAGATGCCCAATAATACGCCCGCACGTCTGCTGCCGTAATTCCGCCACAGTAGGTGGATTGGATACATGTCGCCAGGGCTACCCGAATCGCCCCTCCCCCCCAGAGGAATCTGTTTAAGAGTGCGTTAATTTGGAGAAACCACGACGGAGGGATGGGATACGGGAAATTCTGCAGCCTATAAAGCAGGCGTGGCAGGGACACCATTTTGAAAATGGCTGACCGGCCATATAGTGATAGGGGAAGATGGGACCACACGGTCGTCTCCTCACGTACCGCCGGAAGCAAGGGGGCTATGTTGCGCGACCACGCCACAGTGGGGCATCTAGTGATATGGACACCGAGGTACTTAAACCCCTCGTCAGCAATGATCAGTTGTGCGGCCCACGTTGTACTCCCCTGTTCACCGCATATGGGGAAAAGAACCGACTTGGACGGGTTGGCATATAGTCCTGTCGTTTCGCCGAACACCCGCAAAATCTGAAGCACCCGAGGCCCCGAGGCCCAAGGGTCGGAAAAGAAGAATAACGCGTCATCAGCATACAGTGCTATCCTGTCCGAGCACTCAGGGGACCAATCCAATCCCCGATAGACCGCATCCCTGCGCACCCACGCAGCCAAGGGCTCTATTGCTAAGGCAAAAAGGAGCGGGGAGAGGGGGCAACCCTGCCTGGTCCCCCTGCGGATGGGAAAGGGGACAGAGTGATGGCCGGCCACGCGAACCGTGGCCGTAAGGTCGGTATACAGCAATTTTACATAGGCGCGAAAATGGGGCCCTAGATTCACGGCTTCTAGAAGTTTAAAAAGATAGGTCCAGCTCAAGGAGTCGAACGCCTTGTCGATATCAGCTAGGAGGACTGCCGCAGGGCGTCCCAGGTGGTGAGCCTCCGCTACGGCAGTATGTACGCGCCTGATATTGTGCCTAGTAGAGCGTTGAGGCATAAAGCCAGATTGATCTGGATGCACTAAGTCCTGAATGCAGGTGCGGAGGCGGTCAGCCAGAACCTTCCCCAATAATTTCGGCTCGAAGTTTAACAGAGATATGGGGCGGTACGAGCCTGGATCCTCCGGAGGGCGACCCGGTTTGAGGAAAACAACTATTTCGGCATGGCGCCAGTCTAGGGGCAAAATCCTCTGTTCTACTGCCTGGTTCAGCGCTTTAAGTAGGTGGGGACCGGTGGTCCCTATAAGGGGTCGCATAAAATCGCAGGGGAACCCGTTTGGGCCCGGCGCACGATCTGGGTGTGTATTGGTGAGGGCCGCCCGCAGCTCATCCAGAGAAATGGGCTGATCTAGGGCATTCCGTTGCTCGTCCGAGAGGCGCCTGGGGGGGACATCCGAAAGAAAGGCATCTATGAGCGGTTCGGCGAGTCCCTCTTGGGCGCTGTATAAGGAAGCATAGAAATCAGCAAAGGCCTGCACCACTGCCCCTGGGGAGGTACATGTGTCACCTGCAAGGGATCTCACGAGGGGGACCTGCGTCAGGGAGGCCCGTGCTTGACATAGTCTGTGGAGCATCTGACTAGATTTATCACCCCATTGGTATATCCTATATTGAGTTGCCAGCCAGGCTTCTTTGGCATTATCCGTGAGCAGCTGACGTAGCTGCTGTTGAACATGGAGCAAGTTACGGCGAGAACCAGCATCCGAACCTGCCACCAACGAGGTTTGAAGGGCAAGTTGTCTATCTTCTAGGTCTTGGACCTGTGCCATGCGGCGCCGCTTCTCTCCAGTGCAATAGCTGATATCGGCTCCTCGAATGGTAGGTTTAAAGGCTTCCCATAAAATAATCGGGGACTGAGTGGATGCGGCGTTGAAACTAAAGTACTCGGCAGTGGCCCGGTGTAGCATCTCCTGATACCCGGAATCCCTAAGCAACCAGGGGGACATGCGCCATCGGTATGGGGCACGGCTTGCCTGCAGGCGGAGCTTAAGCTGGATCGGTGAGTGATCGGACAAGCCGCGTGGCAGAATAGAGGCATGTGACACTCTATGAATATAGCTACGTGGGAGAAACAAATAATCTAGGCGTGAGAGGGTGGGGTGTACTGATGATGCATATGTGAATCCGGCCTCTGAAGGGTGCAAAGCCCGCCAAGTGTCCACCCAACCCAATGTATGCGTCAGTATGTTGAGTTTAGACCTGGGAGGAGGGGTGACTGGGGGTCGGGCTCGCCACCTATCCGAGGGAGCCATTGTGTCGTTCCAGTCTCCACCGAGGATAGTCAGGCCGTCAGGGAGATCACCCCATAGTTGCGTTAGTCTGTCTGTGAAGGTCTGGCCGAGCGGGGGTGGGGCGTATATACTCCCAATTGAGATCCGTTCCCCAGCCAGAGTACCGGAAATGACCGTAAAGCGGCCACCTGGGTTGGACCAGTGTTGTGTCACTTGGAATGGGACTCTGCGGTGGATAAGTATGGCTGTACCGCATGCCCCCCTGGAAAAGCCGGAATGGTATACTGTGGCATATCCATAGCGAGAAAGACATGGGGCCTTGTTGCCTAGCATATGAGTTTCTTGCAGCAGCAAGATATCAGCTGAATAACGCTTCGCCATGTGGAGTACCGCCCCCCGCTTGACCTTATTCAATAGGCCCCGTACATTCCAGGAAACAATGTTAAGATCTCCTAGTGGAGTGGCACTTGCTGTGGGTGTCATGACCCGTCCTTAAGGTGTAGTATGAAGGATGATGTGGAAAATATGGGACTCTGTGCTGTGTGCATCGTGCAGAAAACTAACAACCAAACAAGAAATTCCCCACCCCAACCCCTCCCGCCTCCCCCCCAACCCCTATACTTCCTAGAACATGGAGTACCTGTCACGGAGGAATCTCGTCCTGGCCCCCGAACGTGAAGACCCTGGCGGAACCCCCAATGGATCCCACCCTCCCAACATCACCCATAATAACTCAGAACAGTGGAGGCGTGAAAGGTCTCGCACCTTCCAGGGAAATAGCATAGGCCCCAGTTCCTAAAGGCAAGAGATCTCGGCAAGTGACCGCAGCCAGCGGACCCTTCAGGCAAGTGAGAAAAGGAAAGGTCAATATATTAAAGTTTGTTCGAACCCCAGGACTACCTCAGTCTTCGGTATCCTTCTTGCTCTGGGAACGCCAGTTGGAACGGGATCGATGTCGTCGAGGAGTTGCGTCTCCGCCTTGTCGGCCGTTCCTGTGCGAGCCCTGGGAAGAGTCAGAGTCCAAAGGGAGTGGAGAGTGCGGCTTGAGGGTTCGTCGCTCATCCGTCCATGTAAACACCGCCTCTGGGGTATCGAAGAAATACGTTTTCGAATTGTAGATGACCTTCAAACGAGCCGGGAACAGGAGTGCATACGTTATGTTCAGTTCACATAGCCGCCGCTTGGCCGCAACAAAGGATTGACGCTGCTGCTGAACTATCCGAGTGTAGTCCGGGAAGACCATGATGGGATGGGACTCAAAAACCATTTTGTCTTTATGTGTCCTGGCAAAACGAAGGATGGCATTGCGGTCCGCGTAGTTAAGAAGTCGAGCAATAACCGGCCGCGGACGTTCCCCCGGCGGCGGCTTTTTGGTCAGGGCGCGGTGAGCCCTCTCGATCATGAAGCAGGAAGAGATGTCTTCAGCAGGTAACAGCGTCTTGAGCCAGCCCGAAAGGAAGCCCTCCATCGATGATCCTCGCAACCCTCCGGGAAACCCACCAGGCGGATGTTGTTGCGGCGGGCCCGTCCTTCTGCATCCTCGGCCCGTGCCGCCAATTCCTGGGAAGCCATGGCCAGCTTGTCAACCTTCTTCTGGAGGGCGGAAACCGTGTCCTCCACAGTAGAAACCCTCGTCTCCGCCTCAGTGATGCGGTCGACCGCCTTCCGGAGATCTTGGCGGAGGAATGACACTTCCGTACCCACGGCCCCAATCTGGGCCTCGAGGGCGGTCCTTGATTGATTAATGGCTTCTAGGAGCGTCGCCGTGTCCGGGGAGATGCCCTCCGTGGCTCCCCTACCCGCCGGGGCGGGTGTGGTGTACTGGTCCATGGTAGGTTGTTTGGGTGCCGCCGCACCAGGATTGCCTTTGCCCATGATAGTGTGGGGCGCTCCTCAGAGGCTCCGCTCCCGATCCGTCTGCGTTACAGCCAGAGGCGAAGGTGAATGAGGAGCAGTATAGTTAGCCACCCACCTCAGGGCCAGGTGGGGGCACTGCGACCGTGTCCCCAGCCCTGAGCGCCCCGATCCCAGCCGATGTGGGCAGGAAGCCCCTCAAAGATCTCCCAGGGCCCCCAGTGCGGCAGGAAGATCAGAATGGTCGACGCGGCCTCCGAAGGGGAAGAGACTGGGCGGCACTGACCGACTCACCGTCCAGGTCCGCGGCCAGGAAGGCCCCGATCTCCGGATCGCTCTCCCTCAGGTGGGGGTCTGGCACATGGGGCAGCAGCAGGTGGATGCCGGGTATGCCGCTGGTGGGTCCGATCCGGCGGGTCTCCCGGAGTGCCCGCCGCGGCGGGGCAGCGCAGCCACCCGCCCGGGACCCCGCCCCAAGCGCACCACCCGCCCGGCTCACCGGAATAATGAAGTCCTCAGTAGGGTCCACTCCAGATCGGTCTTTACTGCGGCCAGAGGCGAGGGTGAATGAGGAGCAGCAGGGTACGCCGCCCACCTCAGGGCCAGGCGGGGGGGCACTGCGACCGCGTCCCCAGCCCCGAGCGCACCCGATCCCAACTGATTTAAGCAGGAAGCCCCTCAAAGATCTCCCGGGGCCCCCAGAGCGGCAGAAATGTCAGGATGGTCGACGGGGCCCCCCCCGGAAAGCCGCCGCTCCAGAAGGGAAGAGATTAGGCGGCACGGACCGACTCACCGTCCAGGTCCGCGGCCAGGAAGGTCCCGATCACGAGATCGTTCTCCCCTCAGCTGGGGGTCAGGCGCATGGGGTAACCGCAAATGGACGCTGGGTGTGGCTCTTCGCAGTGAAAAAGTCCACAGTAGTGTGCAGGCACAGCGGCGGTCCTCGGGCGGCAAAATCCCGGCCCCGGGTAGGCCTCTCTAGGCCCAGAGTCTCCACATGCAGGGCCCAATGCGGGTAAGGCTGGGGGAGGGGCACCGCAATGGCGTCGCTGAAGAGACGCGACCTCCGCCGACGGATCGCACCCTCCGCCGCTCCTGTATATCGGGACACGGTCCGTGCCACCGAGGCGGGGCCCCCGGACAAAGCGGCGCCAGGTACGGTCTCGCTGCCTGTGGTATGCGGCCGCCGCAACACGGCCGCAGCTGCTCTCCGGTGCGCGTGAGGTCTCCTCCGGCCAGCCGGTCCGCGGGTAAAGCGAGCTCCCCGTCCCGCCGGAGTACCACAGCGCTGCGTGTCTATGCGTGTGTAGCGCACGCCGATAAGCGCTAGGATCCAGGATTATGGCGGATTATGGCCCTGGAAGGGAGCGAACAGCGGAGCTCTAAAAAGACGCATCCGCCATGTTCGGCTCCTAAGCCACGCCCCCTAGGGACTATATTTGGTGCTGGTGCTTTCAGTGATGTTCGGCTGATCATTGCATCAGAGACTTCTTTCTCCATAAAATTTTCAGTGTAGCCTCAGAAATGCCCTATTGGACTGCTGCATTAGCTGGCACTGCAGAGAAGTAGTCATGTGTGTTAGCCTTTCCCAAGATGCCCTCCACTGCTAGCCACAACATGAAACTTTCTGAAACATTATGAGAAATGTTTGATCTATTTGGCTAAATTGATTCCTGTCTCCAAATTAATCTGGGGGCCCTCAACACCCCATCTGACCAATTGGAAGAATCTCTGTCTTTTTTTCCATGATTGTCATTTGGAGCACCTTCAAGCTTCATATTTGATATGCCTCTTTTTGTACTTGATTAGGCGTTTGTATGCTTGTCTTGACGTTTTGAGAAATACTTCACACACCACATTGCTGTGCCTAAACTTTAGAGTGTTTGTTAATATATGCTTGTGTTTTAAGCATTCATCATCAAACCACTCAGTGAAACTCGACCATGGTTTGGGTGAAAGGATTGAGGCACATTCTTTGAACCAGTTAAACTTAGTAGATTCTCTAGGCTCCCACTTGCACCTTTGTCAAGCGTCACCTCCAAATCTAGTAATCCTTGGTATTGTTGTTTCCAAGTTCCATTCATCTCATGCCCACAGGGCACGTGAGTCCTGCATTCACAACTATGGCCTGATTTATATTTTGACAGACAGCTCACTTTTCCACCATGGGGACAGAGTACATTACTCTGTCCACATGATGAAGGGACCCCCTGTTAAATTTATAAATGATCACAAAACAGGCGCTCATTTATAATACATTGGCCAGAACCACCGTCACAACGGTTTCTGTCAAAACATATTGTTGTTTGTTGCAGGGCTGCATCTGCATGACTCAACCCTGCACCAAACAGTTTTCTTTTTTATTCATCCCACCCCCAAAAAAGAATCCAGAAACAGGATTTTATTTTTGAAAATAAAAATAGTAATGCTCCCCCTGCCATCAGAGTAATTTCCCATGGCGGGGGAGCATTATTTGGTTTTTACGGTTCCTCACCACCAGGATTTGCCTGGCGGTGACGTACAGAAAAATAATGACTAAATGTCTACCCATCTTGATTGGGTGGTAGGACATGTAGACATTTCTCTGATGGCCCTTTCTCCGTAGGGCCGTCTGCGAGGTCTGGCTATGGCAGTGACAGAGTAGTCACCTTCGTAGCCAAACCGAAGGCCTGCCCACATTTAAATGGGGTGAGCGTACCTTCATGTTGGCGGTATGTGTACTCCATCATCATTGAGAGGAAGCATGCATACAGTCAACATTAAAATCGGGCCCTAAGTGTCTTCCAATTTCCTTTGAGGGCTAGGTTTGCAGGATCTAGGTTTCACTCTGTTTTATGTGTTCGCCATTGACTATCGAGCATGAGGAATTTTGCAATTAACGGGTCATGGCCAATCTCGATTTTTCTAACAACACTCATGTTGGCAACAAGGTGCCATGACTCTAGCTTAAACAAAATGTAATCTATCAGGCTTGTTCTTGAACCTAAAGGATTCCCTGGTCGGTTTGTCTGAGCGAGTACATCCATCAAGTGTTTGTAGAGCTTTGGCTGTCATCAATCTGATGACCTGGCTATCTTCTCCTCAAGTCTATTGTTGAAATAGTCGGGACGGGGTTCCCAGTAGTGATTCCTCATTTAGAACTTCTTGATCCATCCTGATAGGATGTGGTTTGATGTTAAAATCTCCACAGACCAATATTAGTTTAGATCTGTCTAACCTTGGCTTATTCAACTTTGCGCTAGGCGGCTTCTGTCTTGCACTTGCAATGCACAAGTTAATGTCACTTAATAGGGCAGTCCTGAGAACAGAAAGGCGGTGCTGGCCATTTTATTGAAAGTTTGTATCATCTGTAGCCCTAGATTTTCCCAAACTAGTGAGCAGAAAAGTTCTTGCGTATCCTGGAAAAGTAGGGTGGCATGGCATTTATAGTACAAGTTGATATTTTAGATGAAAACATGCTGAAGCATTATGCTCCAACTCCATCTCCTATACTATTATTAATGTGAAAAGCTGTACTATCAGTACAATAGGCCCCTCCCTAGTTTGCCAAGGTGTCAAGTCTCTAGAAATATGGGTATATGAATATAGTTTTCCATTTATTTAGGCCTACGTCAGCCTTGCAACTGCAAGCATCTGACTGGGGAAACGTAATATGAAAGTAGGCAAAAATCATCATATCTATTAGGTAAGTGCTGGCTCATCAATATCACCCCAATTCACGGGCAAGTCTGAGCAGAAACCACTGGAATTAAAAAGGCACCATCCAATTGAATTTATCATAGGACCCCTAAATCTTAACAAATCATATTTGATTTCTAGAAAGTTTTTTTAAACATCCATAAGAAACAGGGTCTGCATCATTCAGGCAAACATTTCAACAGGGTCCTCTGTCTTTTTCCAAGAACACGTGGTTATAACATCTCCTTTAATAGCCGTTAATTCATTAACTGTAACACCTGAAGTTCACCAACTATTTCCAAAGATGCAAGAACAAATATCAAAAATCAATTGATTGAATTTTTGCAAGTGGAAAATCTTTTTCTGATATTTGTAAAGGATAAAAACCCAATCCATTGTAATGCAAGTTAAGTGTGGTAGATAATACTATGCTATCTCATCAGTCGCGGCTCCTGGAGGGAGTGCTGCGGGGCGGTGGGGCGGGGCGGGGGAGGGGCAGGGTGGGGGTTAGTAACTCCGGCATACGGCCGAACGGAGGTAAGGTACATAAATAAATAAATAAAACGAATTACATTGCGCGCGCCACGCATCATGCCATTTGGCGTTGCAGCGGCGCAATGTAATTCGCTTTATTTATTTATTTATGTATTTACCTCCGTTCGGCCGTATGCCGGAGTTTACTACCCCCCACCCTGCCCCGCCCCACCGCAGCACTCCCTCCAGGAGCCGCGACTGTATCTCATATAGAACTTCAGTGCACAATTTCAATTTCGTCATAAATCAATGTATTTTCATCATTCTATTAAAAAAACTTCAAACCGTAATAAAACCGTAAATGATGGAACCCAATATAACTTATATAGACACAATGCCACCAATGCACTTCTACGAATCTACAGCCAACTATACATGGGAATAGGAGTACAGGGAAAACCATGACACTGGATATCGCCTCTCTGACTCATCACTCTGCTGAGCACTAATGTCTGCTGGATCATAGCGGTTATCTAAAGGCAAGAATAATATCTTTAGTATCTTATCAATATTTGCAGCATCTGATACCTGCTATAAAAAATATATATTATCAGGACATCTCTGAATCTCACACTCTGCATTCTAGTGGAATACTGACATTTCTGGAACTAAAACACAAATATTAACTCTATAATCAAGTTGATAAATCTTTTAGAATTATTTCACTCCCTTCTCTGGCAAAGTTAACTACCTTCTATTTTTGAGGACAGGCTGTCTGGTTTGAATATATATTCAAGGTCGTTTTCTTAAACTGTAATATAACAAACATTAAACAAATTAATAGTTAATAGTTCACTTTAATACCATATAAGAACTTCCCTAATCTCATATCACTACCTTAAACAATACATGTGTCATAAGAAAAGTATAAAAAACTTTTTAATTGCATAAGATCTTTATTGCTTCTCATGTAAATTAGCATAAGACCTTCAACAGAAACTTTGAGCTTAGACTGATTCAAGGTCATCTCTAAACTGTACTTTAACAATGGGCGTTTTTTTCCACAATACCACTAGATTCCTAAGAGTGCTTATCAGTAGTCAGCTTGGATTTTAAACATATTTCCTAATCATAAACAATCTCCAAGGTAATCTTTGAGTTCTGATAACATGGTCCTTGCAGCTGCAACTGTATATCTCGACTAACTAACAACGCTCTGGACCACGAGGAATTTATACTCCATAAACTCAAAATCGCTGCTGCAATTTGTAAACATTGTGAGAGTATCACAGTTATGTTTCCATACAATTGTTTTGCTGGCGATAGTTAAGGTCTGGTTTCCTAATGTCTCCAATGTGCTTCCTATATATAATTTCTGACATAGGCAAATCAACGCATACGCTACATTTTCAAAATGCATTTTATAAATCCATTGATCCTAAAAGACTAACAAGTATGCACCTTACTTACTTATTTATATCTGTTTCAGCCATACTTGCATATGCAATGATTACAGGTATAAAACCCTGTTTGTTGACTGCCCAGACATTTTTCTTTCTTCGCAGGAAACAGCTTTTAGCTATCATGTCCTTTACGGATTTGCACATTTTCATATGTGAAAGGTGGTGTAGCCCCTTTACACTCATACAAGTCTCTGTCTAATCCAAGGATATTCCAATGTCTGTTACATCCTTGAAATTTGAACACTTTCTTTAAAAAAAAGCAGTATCTAACATTATTCTTTGGTTAACATTCAATAATTCAATTCTGCTCTAAGGCCAGGCTCTTTTATGTGCTGAAGTCAACCATTCAGAATTAGAGCCTCATGATAAAAAGCGATTCTTAATCCTTTCAGCTTGAACGCCAAATTCTTGAATCTCTGAACAATCTCCTCTTTCATTGAACTATTCTCCATATGGAGTGCATTGTTTGTTTCAATTCATGTGGATGAGCACTGCGTGCATGGAGAACGGAATGTGTAGCCATGGATTTCCTAAACAGATGTGTGTGTAACTCTTGCCCCTTAACAAACACTTCTGTATCCAAGAATTGTACTTATAAACTGCTGAATCACCATATAAAATACATATTTAAATTGTTAACATTAAGAATCTTAGGGCCTCATTTATCATTTAGTGGAGCGGAAGGAACACCGTAAGCCGGCTCTATTTAGAGTTGGGGAACTGCTGGGTTTCTGTCATAGAGCCTCTGCTGTCTCTGGCTACTGTATTTCCTGAACCAGTGGTCCATCTACCCCAGGACCGCTGGGCCACAGGAACGATCATCCCTCCCTATAGGAAGCGTGACTACAGTCACTCACTTTCCCTAGACATGTCCTTACATATAACTGCTTACCAGTTGCCATCTTGTCATAGCTGAAGAACCCTGGATCATACAAGGGAAATGACCCTGAGTTCTGATAACACAGGAGGACCTGAAGCGAACTGCAAACAACAATAGGAAAACAAGGACTGCAGAAACCATTCAAGGAACAGGGGAGTATGGGTGATATAGTCTGAATCCGAGGGAGTAAAAATAAATGGCGATAGTAGCCAGGCTGGGTGTGATTTTCAATGGTAGCAAGGAGTCTCAACAACAGGAGCAGTTTCCAGATACTGTAGTGCAACTAACTCAATAATTGATAGTTCTACCATACTTCACCGAGAAATTATCTATGTTGACCCAGAAGTGCTTCCCACAAATTACAGTCTCTTTCTCCTATCAAAAGCACCTCCCAGTTTTCCACATATGACCTTCCTGTATCATCTGGTGAGTATATCCCTTTACTATTTCCCATTTTAGTTATTGTAAGGCCTGCCGCCTTGCTGCACTAGGTGGCTGCGGTCTCTCGGGAAAGGGAGGTTTGTGTTTTACCGCGGTGTGAGCTTTTGATCCCCCACCGCGCTCTCACCTCATGTAGGGGGCACAAAACGGTCAGGCAGTCCTTTCTTCTATGCCAGTGGAGCTTCACTCGTCTGATCAGGTGGCTGGTGCCGAGTTTCCCCATTGGGAGAAGGCCGTGCTGGAGCTCTGGCGCGGCAGGCGGCCCTTGCCTGGGTCCTGCATGGAAAAGTCAGCACAAGTCCCGAGAGGCGGTCTTGGCTTGAGAGGCAGGCAGAGGAGGAAGGCTTGGGTCAGAGCAATTTGGCAGCAACTACACCGCCCTCTGGGACAGAAAAGCAGAGGTGGAGGAGAAGAGGGGTAGCGACTGCATCTGTGAGAGACCAGCACCCCATGTATATGGATAAAGGAAGCCGCAGTCAGGTTTAAACATCAAGATATGCACTACGTCCTCACACCTTCATTGTCACAGGGGTAAGTTCTGAGGCAGATACTCCCCCTTCGGTCCCTGAAGTCACCGTAAAGCCTCAATGCTACACTGGAGGGTGGGGGCTATAAACCTGAAGTCCAGGAATTCCGTAAGACTCCCAAATAAGAACCTAAGGGGTTTGGGACGGAAGGTACCTGTGGTACAAATCAAAGTAACCCCATCCCTTAACTCCTTCTTTAGGGTTATGGCTACATCAGCATCGCAGCAGAATGTGGAGGGGCCCCTTGGGAGTGCTGAGGGGACAAGGAGCCAGGTCATAGAGAACCTCCACATTTTTTCTGGCACAACCTGCACAAGCACCATGGTCATATCTAGTGTAGTGCTAAGACCAGATTTGCCAGACCCTTTCCAGTATGCCCCGCGGAATTCCATGAAGAACAGGTTTGAGGTTCTTACTCTCCCGGAGAGGTCTATACAGACGGCTAAGCCTTCTCGAAGACCCTTGCAGGAGGGTGAGGTTCTTTCAGGGGCCATTAGTGGGCCTGATGGGACAGGGACGACAGGTATACAGGTGAAGGAGTCATTGGCTGCCATATTAATCAGCCTCAAGGCAGAGATCAAGAACAGGTTTGAGGTATCAGAGGCTAATCAAGCCGGAATCCAGGCTTCTTGCCTAGCTCTATCCCAGAAGCTGGATGAGGTGGCCGCTTATCTAAGTGTTGGAGGATGAGGTGGCCACAGTCAAGCAAGGTGTACAGAAGAAAGCAACTGGTATAAGCTGGCTGACTAAACAAAATCTAGGCGTGAGGGAAGATTTAGAAAGGATTTAGAATCATTCTTGGAGAAATAACATTCAGATTGTAAATATCCCGGAAGTGAGGAAGGAGACGATATGAAGACCTTTGTTTTCGCATTCTTACAAGACACTGTACTTAAAGGTAGGTCAGATATCAGTCTCGAGCGTGAGATTCAGAGAGCGTACAGGGGCCCGTTCAAAAGGAACCCAAATAGCCAGAAACCCAGGAAAATCTTGGTAAATTTGCTCTCATATACTGTGAAAGAAGGCAATCTGGGTAACGCTTTGAGGAATGGGGCTTTCCACACTAAAGGTTATTCCGTTACCATCAGGTCTGATGTTTGTAATGCAACAGATGAATGTCAGTGAGAGCCAGGTAGAAGGTTGGAAGAACTTAATAAACTGCGGGCCAAGGCGCAACTAAAATTCCTGGCAATGCTACGCATAATGTGGATGTATAATTATCGCTCCCTAGAAGATGTAGGCATTCTGATTGATTCCATCAAAAAATATACAAACCGCTGAGGTTACTGACCGACTCCAGAGTAGGCATCAGGCGGGGGTGAGGTGTGGCAGGGGGAGGGGGTACACCGTGGTTTGCCATGCAGTTTTTCTTTGTTTTCGTATTTTCTCCCTTCGGGTAAGCTCATAGGCATTCGGAATGCCATCTAGTAAAGGAGGGTTTCCCAGGGGGGTATGGGTAGGGGCACAAAGTGGGGAGCAGTGGGGAAAAAACAAATAAAATGCTCAAGACCACCAAACAACTCTCCCTTTTCATCTTTAATGGTTTATTTGTACATAAATGACATTGTAGGAAGCAGTGGCGGAAATTCTTAAAACACAAATGGAGGTAGGTAAAGAGATTTGGTTTTTATCTTGGAATGTGAATGGCCTCAGGGCAAAGGGGAGGCAAAGAGTTCTCTGATACCTTGAAGAGAGTAAGGCCCATGTAATGATTTTGCAGGAGACCCACCTTGCAGCAATTGAGAGTAGAGTGCTTTTTTCTAAATGTAGGTGGATAGTGAACTATGCAGCTTGTGATCAGGTCAAGTTCTATAAAGGGATTCAAATTCTTTTAAGGAGAGGTGCTGGGGTTGAAATAGTGTCTTCCAAGACCGATAGTTCAGGTAGATGGTTGTGGTAGATCTGAGATGTGCTAATTATGAATTTACCTGCGCAGGCTTTTATTGCCCGAATTTCGATGATCCTTCTCATTTCACGACCCTACAGTGGAACTTGGTGGAGTGCCCACTACCAATGGTCCTAGGGGGGTGATTTTAATACTCTACTAGATATCACCCTAGATAGATCTACCAAGAGAAATCACATCCATACACCGAAGAGCGGGCAGGCTCTAGGATGTATGGTACGGGACCTGGGATTAGTGGATGTATGGCGTTATCAAATGGATCAGACGAGGGGGTATACGTTTCACTGCAAAAAATATGGCCTCTTTTTTAGGCTTGATTTTTTTTATTTAATAGAGAACGCCATATTAGATAAGGTTAAAAATGTGACCACCTGCCAGGCCACATTTCTGATCACTCAGCTGCGACTATGGTTTTTCAGTATCCTGGCAGCCAGCAGAATACCAGGTGGACGGTTAATCGAGCCCTCCTCCTGAACCTAGAAGTCAGATCAGCTTTAAAAAAAGCCAATGATGAGTTCTTTATCGATAACATAGGATCTGCCTCCCCCGCCATAGTCTGGGATGTGTTTAAGGCTTTTATACATGGGATTCTACGAAGCCAAGCATTCGCGAAGGACAAACGAGAGAAGGCTGAGCATATTGCTTTGGAACAAGGTATATTAGAGGCCTCGTTGCAGGTGCAAAATTCCTCCTCGGTAGGGGCCAAGCCCACAAGAAGTTGGAAAATGCCCAGCGAAATCTTAAAATCATGCTGGACAAGGAGTGTAGGGAGCAGTGGCAGGCTAAGTCCCTGAATCCCTTTGAGTACGGCAAGAGATCGAGAGCTCTCTTGGTGTGGAAGGCAAGATCAGAGAGGGCTAGAAACAATATTAAAGAGCTGATTGTTAATTTCCAGGGGGGATATTTCTAATAAAGCTGGGGAAATGCAAGAGTATTTGGTTTCTCTTTTCTCTGCATTATATAGTGAGGAAGTCTATTCTGATTTGGGCAAGCTGCAGGATAAGGACTTCCCCGGGCTTACAGAAACTGGAAAGGAGTATTTTGAGGCCCCAATAATTAAAGCTGAAATCTGGGAACATTTGAAACATGTTAAGAAAGGGAAGGCGGCAGGCCCAGATGCCATCCCCTTGGAGCTTTATAACTAGGGCTCCCGGTTTTATGGTATTTATTTTTTTGCCATTTCCGTCTGTATTTATCCATATTTATTTTTTGGGCATTTTATCTGTATTTATCCACATTTATTTTTCCCACAAGTAAAAGACGACGCTGCAGCTAGTATTTTTCCACATTTATTTAAATTGACAATGCACACAAGCACTCGTTTGTTATTGGTCAACACAATACATTCATCTGAAAACTTTGCCATTCGCAGAATGTCCCAAATACGACAAAGTGCTATCAAAAGCCATTTGTCTCAGAGCCTTGCAGTTTCTGTCATCGGCACAGAGTGCCACATCCTCTCCCACACTGAACACCATACTGCCCCACTGAGAGAACCTCACACTGCCTTCAGATACAACCCAATTGTGCCCCACTATAAACACCTGGAAGCAACTCAATTCAAATTATGCACTAGACAAGAGTAATATGCTGCCTGAAAAAGCATGTCTGTCTGTGCCCAACACTGCTTTCTAAACTGCATGTTATCATTTTTGAATTGGGAAAAATATTGGGATTTTCCATACCCTAACTGACACAGATTGCACAGTGAGGGTGGCTTGCACTTTACTGTTTCCTTATAATTCCATGGTTATTAATATTTTTGTTTTTGCCACTACACTCCAATCTACCCCATTCTACCCCACTCCAATCTACCCCACTTCAATCTACCCATCTTAATGCCACTCCACTCTACCGAACTCCAATCTACCCCAATCTACCCCACTCCAATCTATCCCATTCTACGCCACTCTACTTCACTCCAATGTACCTCACTCCATTGTACTTTGCCCCAATCTACCCTACTTCAGTTTACCCCACTCTACCACAATCTACTGCACTCAAATCTACCCCACTCTACTTCACTCCACCCTACTACAATCTACCCCACTCCTATCTACTCCACTCTAACTCACTCCATTCTACCTCAATCTACCCCACTTCAATCTACTCCACTCCAATCTACCCTAAACTATTGGGCTACAGTCTACCCCAATCCACTCCAATCTACCCCAATATATCCCACCCCAATCTACTCCACTCTACCCCACTCCACTTTACCCCATTATAAACCACTTCACTGTACCCCACTCCAATCTTCCCCACTCTACCCCAACCCCACTCCAGTCTACCCCACTTTACCCCCACTCCACTCTACCCCAGTCTACTTAACCCTGCCCAATTTACCCCACTCCAATTCACTACAATCTATCCCAATCTACCCCACCTCAGCCTACCCAATCTACCACAGTCCACTCTACCCCAATCCACCCCACCCCAATCTACCCCACCCCAATCTACTCAACTCTACTCCACTCTATCCCACTCCACCCCAGTCTACCCCACTCCACTCTACCCCACTCCAATCTTCCCCAGTCTACCCTACTCTACCCCAATCTACCCCACTCCACTGTACCCTAATATACCTCACTCCACTCTACTCCAATTTAACCCACTCCACTCTACACCAATCTACCCTATCCTATCCTACCCCACCCCACTCCACTCCACGCCACTAATGTTTAGCCATGTTGAACAGCAGACACACTGGTGTACAACATGGCTAAAACACATTGCCAAAGCCAATAGCTCTCGTCTAGGCGAGGCGTATTGGCTTTGACAGTGCTTGTTTGTTGAGCTAACACCTACAAGACATTCAAAGACTGTAAAAAGTGGTTTTGCAACCTCTGAATGCTGTTACCTGGAGGCAGAGGGCTGCAATAATTTAAAAAAATATACCCTTAAGAGAGCTGTAAAATCCCTTTTCTCCTTAAAATAACAGAAAACAGCAATTTCTCAAACCTGCCTTCCAGCTTTACTGTTGGAATATGGCTGTCAGCAAAGCATTTGAAATATGCAAACATGTCATTTCTTAGCCAGAGATTCCAATATAAGATGAAATCTAGCAGAAAAGTAGGAGCGTAGATCGTGGCGGAAGAAAGTGCTGCCATGCCATTTTAGTTGGCCTGTTTCACTGCCTGATGCATCATGGCAGACCCTTGTGAGTCTCCAGCTCTGTCTTTGGCTTCAGGATTATTTGATTGTTTTCAATAAGGCTGTTTAGCTGGTTTCCCACAGCTTCATTAGGTAGTAGGCATAATCTAGAGTGTTTAAATCTCACTTGGTTTACACAGCCATGTTATGTTGTCATTTCATGTTATGTTATGTTACAATATAATGAATTACTTATTTAATTGTCTCTTACGATGTTAGGAATTGAGAAGCGTGATGCTGAGCTGACCCAAACCAGAGGTTGATCCAGCAGCCTATCGGCTCCGGTTACCATCAAAGAGCCTGAAAACATGGCTATTAAACTATGGTTATTGTGGTCAATTTCAGGGCCACAACGCACTGTAGCTGTGGTGGTTTATAAATACATATTGTTACAGGGTAAATGCTGTTAACTAGTTTAATGACAATAAGAACTGGAAATGACAACAAAACAACACACAAAATTGAATGTGCACTTTGCACGTTAAGTGGATGACAATGAGTCAGATTGAAAACATAGAAAAAGCACTGTAAAAGTGTGCTTAAAGTTGTAGAAATAGAAAGGCTTCACATACGCTGTGTTTAACATGTTTAATACTCAAGTTCTTATGGTTCGAATGATATCGATATGAAAAACGTATAAAATGTATTTCTTTGCCTAAATACAAATTAACAAAACTAAAGATGATAATAAGTTATGCACACATGCTTACATGAGTCTCAAATTTCAATTGTGCAAACATTTATAATAGAAATAAGCCATCTTCTATTGCTTCGCTAAGGTAGCGTCGAGGGATAAGCTTGACGTTATAGATGCAGCTGGACCGTTTCACAATACCTCCCTCTACGTCGTGTGTGTCAGCCCGGGCTGAGACAGCTTCCCGGGCACACACACAGTTTTTGAGCTGCCAGCCGCACCCGAGTACTTCACAGGTCTTTAAAAGACCATTCACTTGCTAACGAGGCTTTGTTGTAAAAACTGATAACACCAGAGGCGATACTTACTCTGTGAGCAATCACCATACCATCCTGCTGTTTTGCAACTCTCTGCTGGAGCACAGCAGCGCCACAAAATGTGCTAGTATTTTCCCGTTTTTACATATAAATACAGACAAAGGAAAACTTGTTTTCCGTCTGTATTTATATGTAAAAATCCGTTTAAACGGAAAACCGGGAGCCCTATTTATAACCTACTGAAGTAAGTGGTATTACCAGTATGGGAGAAATTGTTTAATTCTATGTATCTGGAGTATGCCCAGACTCCTGAGACATGGAGGAAAGCCACAATAGTCCTAATTCTGAAATCCAATAAAGACCCCAAAAAGGTAGAATCGTATTGGACAATCTCCCTATTATATACAGAATATAAAGTATTCTCTATCATCATGGATGGGAGATTGGTCATGTTAGCTCTTCAACTACTTCATCCCAATCAAAGGGATTTGTCCCTGGGCACCAGATCCATGAGCTGACCCAACAATTGATTAGATGCATCGATCTAGCCACTGGTTGACTCGACCCCATTGGTCGTTGCCACAATCGAGGCCGCTAAGGCTTTCGATCAAGTCTGTTGGGTGTATTTATGGATGTTTCTGGCAGTTTTGAGTTTCAGCCCCTGTTTTATTTTGACCCTTCAGAGGCTATACGTTAAATCATTGGCCCAAATTCTTCTCAATGGTGTTTTAATGGATAGCTTTCGAATCACATGGGGCACGAGACAGGTTTGTCCCCTTTCTCTCCTATTGTTTGATATTTATATCGACTCATTTGCACAGTTACTTAGAAGAGACCAACAAGTAATCCCGTTTTCCCTGTATCAATTTAAGAACAAGATTGCACTATATGTTGACGACTTGATATATATATACATCTGACCCGGTACAGACCTTTCCTAGGGTAGAAAAGTTAGCAGCAGAGTTTTGTGCATTGGCAGACCACTCAGTGAACACCTCTAAGTCAGAAATCATGTTTTGGATACTGCCCAATGGAAGGGAGAGGAGAAAAATGTGATCAAATACTTGGGAATCTCCATAGTCCACCCGCTGGAAATGATCCCAGCACATCATCTGGGGAGGGGTGGCAAAGGAGATTGATCTGCTTCTGGCTAGGTGGAAGGTTTTTCTGTTGACAATTTATGGTCGGGTTAATCTGATCAAAATGTAAATTTTACCTAAGCTAACATACCTCTTTAAGTGTATCCCCCTCACGTTCCATAAAAAAGCTATAGTTAAAATACAGGGAAATTAACAAGGTTCTTCTGGGCTACTGGTAGGGCCAGACTCTCCTGGAAAAAATTGAGAAGGTTAAAGAAAGGGGGACTGGTGCTACCAGATTGTAATCTTTATTGTATGGCCTTCCAATTCAAGAATTGCAGGATGCTTCTTGGGACACCAGATAGTTCAACCTAGGGTAAGATCTTAATAGAAATGATTAGAGGGGTGGGACCCTGAGATTTCCTATATAAGTTCGGGCCCAAAGTTTAAAAAAAAGTTCAGTTTTAAAGTTTTAAAGACTGCACTCAGCTTGTGGTGCAGAGTTAAGGCGATCCTGGGTATCAATTACTACTCAGATTTTTCACCAGTCTGGGACTCCCTGGGTACCCACCGTGTGCATGTTGGATGGCCTGAGTGATCCCCTTAAGAAGGCTGCGATAGCAACTTGGGGAGAATTGCTTACAGTCAGAGGCCATTACCGTGGGAGGTACTCAAGGCAAGGACTGGGGGTTCCCTCTCTAGATTTAAATACGTGCAACTTTCCTCATGGTATGTAAGCACTAAGCAGAAGATTGGTGGATACTGGGAAACAGAGTCACTCATGCAAGAAACTCGTCCTATTAATAAAGAAGTATCCATATGGTATTGGAAGTTTTTGGACGCTGACGATAAAGTTCTGGAGACTCCGTATGTGGTTTGGGATAGGTTGGTTCCAGGGGCCGATCTTCAGCAACTGTGGTCAGAATCTTTGAAATTGTTGTACTCTTTGGTTAAGCTGCCTAATTTAAAAAAGGAATCATTTCTTTACTCTCAATAGAATTTATTGGACTCCCCAAAGGCTGGCTAATTATGTGCAGAACCCGATCCCTAGATGTAGACGATGCAGCCACCCCAAAGCAAATGACAAGCACATGTTTGCCAACTGCCCCTTGATCCCCAGATACTGGGACATTTTGTGCAATCTATTTTGGAGATTTTGGGATATAAAATTAAGTTAATTCTGTGCTGGTGTTGTTGGGAGTGGACACTGTTTCTTTCTGCCTTCTGGGGAGATGTTTTATCTTGTGCTGTTGGCCAGAAGGGAGATATGTAAACGTTGGTTAGATCCGACACCTCCTTCCCCAGAAGATTGACTCAAGGTTATACATCAGATCTTTGGGAAGGATTTGGGGGCTACATAGGGAGGGCAGAGGCTATTTGGGCTGATTTGTAAATTCGATCTGTCCTATGATTCCATCTAACACCAAAGCAATATGGGTGTTTTAGCCCAGTTTGGTGTGGTGGGGCCACCACAAGTGCATCAGGTGTAAGAATGGTCATTCCCCCTTAAATGTTCACCTGAGATGGAAGTAGCTTTGGTGGTATGAGGACAAAAAAAATTACACACAAAAAACTATTATATGGCCTTGCTGTGTCACCTTTGTGCCTTAATACATTATTGTACAGATATTACACTCATTAGGATGATATGAATATCCATGAAATTGCAAAGTACATGATGTGTATTTGACCTGATTTCTAACAGCAGGTTCTGTGGATCTACTATCACACAGACTAATAAGGGATGACAGCAAGTCACCGCCTTGCCTGCCCTTGTGTGCGGCAGGAAGACAAACGTGACCTTATCCGGATTCCACCATACCCTCTCCCAATTATGGGAGCAAGTAAGGTGAAACTAATGCCAAAATAAGATGGGCAAGTCAAAATGAAGCGTCAAGCTAAAAGAAAAAAAAAAAAAGCTTTGAAAAATCTTTCAACAAAAATGAATAATGCGGCATTATGTGCAGTGGACATATGTAGATAGTAATTATGTGGTATTGGATGTACTGGAATAATGTGGAGTGAGATTGTGTGTCAGACTGTAATTATGTGGAATGGCATTTTGTTTTGTGGAGTGGTATGTTGTGGAATTAAATTATGTGGTGGGCTGTCGAATTTTGTGGCATGGTGTGTAATCCTGTGGTGTGGATTGGATGTATGTGGTGTGTTGTGTAATTGTGTTGTTGAGTTGAAATATGTGGTTTGTTGTTGAATTATGTGGTATGAAATGGAAATGTGTAGAGTTGAATTGTGTGGCATGGAAGTGTGTGGCGTTGAGAGAAATTATGCTGATTGGAATTATGTGGTATGGTGCGGAGTGTACTTGTGTGGATTGTGTTACCAAGTTTAAAAATGATGAAACATAAGTACAAAAAAAGGCGGCCTTTCATTGCACACACATTTCCAAAACCTTATGATATGCAAAGACTTGTCCACATATCAAAATGAAAACATGCAGAGTCAACCCCCAGCGACATTTGTGTTCATGAAATGACGGGGTACATCATGGATCCTTATATAATGGTAGCTCGTGGTCCCTGTTCTACTGTGACTTCAAAAGCCAAACTCAGGGGGGCTTCTCTGAGCTTACAAAGGTAGAGGGCAGGTTATGGGGAGAGGGTTCTGCCCAGAGAGGATTATTTAGACACTTTGAGAAGGAATAGATGGAGTCTAAGCACAAAGATGGAGGAAGACACGTTGGCACACACTGAGGTCAGATAAGAGAGACTAAGAGAAAACAGCTTGGCGCTTAAACTGCGGCCCCATACCAGCGGGTGGAAGACACAGTGCTGGCTGAAGGTGAGGAAGGCGGGACAGGTGTGGGTGCTGGAGTGAGAGTGAAAGGTGTGGGATGGGCGCCTTATCCCATAGAGCACCCGAAGCCTGTGTACACAGTCCCAGCCGGTGAAACATGCGTTCACAACCCCGAGGAAATGCACTCTGCCCCTGCCCGACAGCAAAGAGACAGCAGCTTTCCCCAGCTACTATGTTTGATACAGCTTTTATTTTGAGGTGGCACTTAAAATTAAGCAAGCATTTGCAAATGCACAGAATAAAAAAACCTTAAATGTTTAACATGTATTGTTTATAAAGAGAGATGTTGTTATGAACATACATTTGAACTGTGTCCAAGAGAGATAAAAATAGGGCACAACTTCTGTGAGATTGTTATGATAAGAAAAATATATGGAGATAGAGGGAAACAGAAGGACAGAAGGAGAACTTCTTTTGAATTCCTTAATGTTTTATTAAAATCAAAAGGCAAAGATGTATGACTATATCTTGGTGATTTGGTGCAACAACATCGACAATCACACAAACTAGATCTAAACCTTAATTTGACCTATTTTCTTAATCATTATTATGACACAAGTTCTGGTGGTGCTTTCAAGGGTTAGATGAAAAGTCACTGGCAATTAATTTACCAATGCAATATGCCATATACGCTTTTATCAGACTGACAGCCAGAACAAATATAAAATGGCAGGCAATAATAGAAAACTCAAAATATAGGGACAGTACCATTAGGTAAAAGCAGTGACATAATGCCATTATAAACTGTAATACTTAGACGCGCGAGCGCGCGATTCAAGATGGCCGCCGCTTGAGAGACTTCACGCTAATTAAGCCCGTTTTTAGGGTTTAAACGACGAATTCCAGTCAGGAAAGGCATTCTGGTGGAGGTCGCTGCATTCATAAACAACTTACCTTTGTTGTGGAGCTTTTGTCGAAGGATTCTGCGCAGCGGAAGTGGGTTTTTTCATCGCCTGGTTCCTGCTCCTTGCACTGCTTTCAGGTACAGCCAGGCTTTCTGTCAAGGGGCGGAGTGATCTTTTAGGAAAGGGCCTGGCTTGGGCCTAGCCACTCCCCCAACCCATTTTAGCTGCTGCACCAGTCATTTCCTGGTTATTTCCACAGCTTTGGCTTTTTCATACACTATTTTACTTCTGCAAGTCTCATTTTGTCTCTTTTTACTCAAAATGGAAAACAAAAGTGCTATTAATAATAAAAGGAGGCAGCAAATTTCTCCTCCTCCTGCTAAATCTAAAGTAGTGGAGTCTTCTGAACCCTCACTATCTTTAATATTGGAGGAAATTCAGGCACTTCGTGTCAATACAGACACTATTGCTTCTTTTTTTTTTTTTTTTTTTTTTCAAAATACAAACACCAAATAAACAACTTAGCAATGTTAGACATCTTGACCACCCCCCCTAACCCTCCTAGTATCTCCAAACATAAACGACAAAGCAAAAAAAATAATAATTAGCCACATAAAGGAATTAGAAAATAGGTGGAAAAATATTTCCTATACATCGTAATACCAAACATTGTTTCTTCACATATGGCTAGAGTTCAATCTTGTGTTTATAAAGAATGTATCGAAAAAAGTGCAAATGCTTTAAAGTGCGTCAAATATAAGTCCCTAGATAAAAATGATATAAAGTGACATGTGCTCTAGTGCAATATTAAACAGTATAGATCACACACCCTGGCCTTCCGGATTATTTTAAATATTAAAACAATCTTGCCATTCTCTGGCAAAAAGTATACAATACCAGCCTTTTCTTTAACCATTAATTTGAGCCAGCCACCTTGATAAGGGTTCCCAAATTATTAGACCCTTTCTTTTGCCCGCCTACCTTTTTGGAGTATATGGCTTTCTCTAGGTTACCAGTCGCAATAAGGCGGGTTAACCATTGAGAGAATAATGGAGGGTTTGGATCGATCCATGCTGACATAATGCATAGCCTATATATTGTCATAGCAACGAATACCAAAGCCCCTCCAGTCTTTCTGTCAACGGTGTCCTGGATGCCCAACAGGATGGTTGTAGGTGTTAGTAAAACATCTTGTTTTAAGATCTTCTTAAAGAAGTCCTGCATTTGTTTAATTAAAGGCCCTAATAGAGCACAAGAAGCAAACATATGTATAGAGTCTGCTTCCGATTCTGCACACCTAGGGCATAGCGTTCCTCGACCTGTCCCCCATTTTGCAATTCTACTCGGTGTCAGATAGAGAAAAAACGCCGTTTTAAAAAACTGCGCCTAGAGTTTAGCTGAGAGAAGATCACTCTGGGCGGCACATAATGCCGTATTAAAATCGCTATCCGTAGTATCCAATTTTTGTTGCCATTTGAGAGAAACTCTAGCTAAATCGTCCGGCATAAGATTGTTCAAAGTAGAATAAATATATCCAATGCGAGGGACGGGACATCCACATAGTTTATTTATTAGATCATTGGGGATAAACCCAGAGGGCCCACCGGTCTTACGGGACAGGAAATCCTTGATTGCGAAATATTTAAAAGCCTCATTAGGACTCAGATTATATTGTGTTTTGAGAGCCTCGAAGGAAAGAATACCTTCTGTTGAAAAAAAGGCCCCTAATTTAGAAATACCGGAAGTAAGCCAGTTTCGAAAATAAGATCTCCCAAAAATAATAGGTAGATAAGGGTTATGATTAATTGGAGTATAGTAGTTTAGCCTTCCTAAGCCCAAAAGTTTCCGCACCGAAGAAAAAACTTTAAATGTGCCTAACAAAGACTTGAATCTCACCTTCTTATAATACCCATACTCCACTTGGCGCCACAGACAACCCCAAGCCTCAGGCCCGAGCAACAATTCAAATGGTGACGGAAGCTGCGATGTTGGAGTCAAGAGTTGTTCTTGTAATAATATAGAGCAGTTTTGTAAAACCGTAGCCCAATAATATAACCTTATATTAGGGAGTGCCCAACCCCCTCTATCCCGTGGGAGAGATAGGTACCTAAACGCTCTTCTAGGCTGTGAATATGCCCAGATGAATTGAGAGTAGAGACGTTCAAATTTCAACAACAATGCATTATTAAACTCCAAAGGAATGGATCTAAAAAAATAAAGTAGCTTTGGAAACAAAATCATTTTTAACACATTGCAGCGTCCCACTATGGTCAGATGCAAGTTGTTCAGTCTATTCAAAGCTCCTTTAGTTTCAGCAGCCAGAGGAATCAAATTTCCTGAAACAATAGAGTCCAAATCTGCAGTTATGCTTACTCCCAGATATTTAGCGCTGGTCACAACTCTTTTATCAGACCATCTTATTTTCTCATTAATTATAATCTGGGTTTTATCACTATTTAAAGCACAGCCAGATAATTTACCAAACTCTAGAGCTTCTGATTCAATGGCAACTATAACCTTTTCCGGGTCAGAGGTAACCAAGGCCAGATCGTCTGCATAGGCCATAATTTTAGTATCTAAGCCAAATCTAGTAATAGCCCTAATGTCTAAATTATTTTGTAGCCGCCTTATTAAAGGATCGATGTATAGAGCAAAAAGTAACGGGGAACAGGGACATCCCTGTCTCGTCCCTCGTGAAATTACTATCTTCTCCGTTGTTTGCCCTTTGATCGATAAACACGCTGTAGGTTTATAATAAAGGGCTTTTATTGTTTGTATAGCTTTAACCCCAAAATGCATCCTTCCCATAACACTCCACAGAAACTCCCAGGAGACCCAATCAAATGCTTTCTCAGCGTCCAGCAGTATTAACGCGAACGGGTCTCCTGTAGTCTGGGCAACGTCTAATAAGGTGATAATTCGACGGATATGGTCGGTAGTGCCTCTCTCGGGAATAAAACCGTGCTGCCATTTAGAAACTAGATGTTTAATAATAGAAGATAGTCTAGACGATATGATCTTGGCATAAATTTTGGAATCCCCATTAATAAGAGTGATTGGACGATAAGAGCCCATTTGTAGAGGTGATTTATCTTTTTTAGGAAAGATGACAATCTTCGCAGTTGCCCAGGACGCCGGTGGAGAAAAGCCATTATAAATTAACTCAATTATAGTCAAAAAAGACCTTTCAGTTGTGGAAAAAAAGCTTATAAAATTCCACGGGGATACAATCAGGCCCAGCTGCTTTGCCGTCTGGCAATTTGAAGAGAGCCGTAGTAACTTCTTCTAGTGCCGGAACTGCTTCTAGCATATCATGATCCTCAGGACTCAGCTGTTTTAAAGAGACCAGATCTAAATATTTATCTATTTTTCCCCTCATCTGTTCTTGCGTTCCAACACCATTTTCCAAATATAAGCTCTGGTAAAACTCGTGAAAAGTTGATCGAATTTTTGTGGGGTCCCTCGTAATTTCCCCGGTGGGCTTTTGTATGGCCTGTATTGTATTATGAGTTACTTGTTGTCTTGTTCTAACGGCCAACTGATGGCTGATAAGCTCACTACATTCGTAAATTTTTTCTCTTGAAGCAGCCCATTTGGACGCGGTTTTCTCGGCCAAAATCATGCCCATTTTGGCTCTAATGCCCAGCGCTTCTAATTGTGCTAGTGCCGTGTCATCCCCCTTTTGGAACGCCTCAGTTAGTTTGTTCTCAGCTTTTGCAAGTTTACCCTGGAGCTCCAAAATTTGTTTTTTTTCCTGTTTATTTTTCCTTGCTGAAAATTGTAGGGTTTCCCCTCTGACACACGCTTTCAGTGTATCCCAGACAATCATTACAGGGGCAGACCCAGTATTTTCGGCAAGAAATTTCTCAATCCAACCTCTCATATAGATCTGATACCCTTCATCCTTCAGGAGTGCTCGCTCAAAGCTCCAGGAGGGCATTTCCTTATGAGAGAATAACCCTGCTATGTTTAAAATTAAAGGATTATGATCCGACAGAAAGCGGGGTGCCATATCTATATCACATTGGGCAATCAAAGAGGATGAAACGAAAAAATAATCCAACCTAGCTAAAGAAAGATGAGGGGCCGAGTAGTAAGTATAACCTGGCTGGGATGGTTTGAGAGAGGTCCAGACATCAATAAGGCCGTGTGTAACCATTAGGCTCCTAATGGCTTGAAATACCTTAGGTTTCCGGCCAGTGTATTTCCATTGATTACTCCCCCAGTCACTGGGTAAATTGATATTCAGATCTCCATTCAGAATCACAGGAAGGGGCCAGTGAACTAGTTCGTTGTTAAGCCAGTAAAATACTTCAGGATCGTCAGAAGTACATCCATAAACAGAGCAGAGAGTGAATGAAAACCCCAAAGCTGACCGGCATTCAGCCAAAACCCATCTGCCTCGTGGGTCAACCTTAATACGGATAGGTTGTAGTGATGATCTAGGTTGTACCAAAATCCCCACCCCTTTCACCCGTGCCCCTTGAGAAGTCCCCCCAACTAATTTATATCCAAGTGTGTTCAAAAGATGTAACTGTGAGCCCTCAATATGAGTTTCCTGGAGGCAGACTATGTCGGCCCCCAGCAGACGCAGCCCGTGAGCCACCTTCTGTCTCTTTCGGAAGTCATTAAGGCCACAGATATTAACACTAAAACATCTAAAATGAGATGTCATGGCCATAAAGATGTTTTAGACTTGAATAATTCCTCAACATATCTAACTATCCTATTCCAAACTGCATTAATCAATGATAGCCCTTGACTATCTCTATGATTGAACCTCTCGGCCAAACATATGCCTTCTAGTTTCTTTTTCAGTATTTTCATAATCCCTTTTTGCCTTTTTCTCCCTTTTTTTTTCCTTTTTCCCCCTCTCATTTTCTCCCCCTTTTATCCAAACACAAAAATCTACGTGGCTAAAAAAAAACAATCTCCCCCCCCTTCCCACCCACCCTCCCTCGCCCCCCCCTCACCCCCTTTCTTAGAGCAATCAGGGAATCCCTGAGTGATGACAGCTCGCAGTTGGTCCCCGCCACCCACCCACACCTTATGAAGCTTTGAAAATTAAATAAGACATATGTTTAAGCCCATAGAAACACCGCATGCCCCTATCTAATAAACCCCCAAAAAAAAAAAACATCTAGACTACAGCCTTTAAAACATTTTATGTGATTATTTTCTAGACTTTATCTCATCTAAATATTCTTGAGCTTTAATTTCTGAATTAAAAGTGCGAGTAAACCCGTTTACAATAATTTTCAGCCTGGCCGGATTCATCAAGAAAACTTGAGCTCCCAGCTGCTGAAAAGGTGCAAAAAGCTGACGAAGACGCCACCTCCGCTCCACCGTGGAGTGGCAGAAATCGGGCTTCGCAAAAAAAGACACCCCATCAAAGCATTTTAAGGAGTTAGGCCTGGCCTGGTCGTAGACTAACTGTCTCAACAGAAAGTTGCCAAAAAAGACAAGAAAAGCCCGTGGTTTTTCTCCACTGTTATTGCTGCCCTCCCAGCGTTTTTTCAAGTTAAGAGGGAAACGGTGGGCGCGTTGAATTTCTTGATCCCAGTTCCATTCAGAGTGATTTGGAAAAGCCCCCCGGAGTAACTTCACAATATAGCGTCGCGGGTCTTCCCCTTCAGCCCCTTCAGGAATCCCAAGGAGGCGGAGATTATTCCGCCGCTGGCGGTTCTCCTGATCTTCCAGTTTCCACATTACGTCCGTCATAAGACTGCTTTGTGATGAGCCAAGTTCTTTGAGGGCAGTGACATCAGTTTCCAAGCTTTCAGTGCGAGTTTCAATCTGGGTAACCCGATCGCCTATATCTGAGCAAATTTTGTTAAGTTTCCTCATGCCCCCCTGTAGCTTCTTGGCGGCCCCCTTAGCAAGCAGGTTTTCAGATCTAACCTCCTCCTGAAACTGTTTGATGGAGACTAATATATCTGTCAGAGAGGGGTCTGCAATGGAGTTACCGAAGGAGAGTGCAGGGGTTCTCGGATGATCAGGATTTAAGATTGGTTCCTCACCGAAGGACAGAGCAGTATGAGAGTCGGAATAGTCCCATTTAAGATGGCTATGCCGTTTGGTGTTGCTACGCCCCCCTTTCGACCGCTGTACTGTCCCGGTTTCTTTAGAGAGAGTTTTACCATTCAAGTCTAAGGATGTCCCATCAGTAGAACTGGAGGAATTGATTTCCTCCTCTGAGTTTGAACCATCTGAAACTGAAAAAAAGGGGTCCCCTATAGAATCCGGAGAATGGGGGAGTACTGTAGGGTCAAAATTAATATCTAATTCAGGGTTTGTTAAGCCAATGGCCCCTCCATCTGAGTTATCGGGATCCAAATCTCCTGATATTATGGCTGGAGTAGTCATCAGGTTACCTTCTAGAGTCTGAGAGGAGGATTCAGAGTTCCCAAGTTTAGTAACCAGCTCTACCCCCTCCAAATCCACCGGTTGCTCCCTAGGGGTAGTCCCTTGGGACCCTTGCGTGTTTTGTATTTCTGGTTGTATTAGAGTCCCCCCGTAGCCTCATCTTTTCCCCCTGCTGCAGTTATAGTTTGGTTTTGAGTGCAGGGGTTTGGCTGTTGAGAATAATTGAGCGACTGAGGGTTGTATATTTACACTCTCTTTATGGATAGCACCTCCTCCTGATCTCCCCATGTTTTTCTTAATAGTGACCGTCTCCTTTTTGCCTTTTGGGGCAGCCTCCTGTGCAGTTACTTCTGCGCCTCCATGAGTGATATTAAGGGGGTATTGGTGTTACAAACCGTAGTTTTCCCTCTAGCTCCTCTTGCTCCACGGGAGGTCATCTTCGCTTTTTGTTGCGATCGGGTTACAGCACAACTCGAGGCCACCAGAGTTGCAGCCAATAGTGCACAACGAGTCAGGAAAACAGATGCGATCAAAAGTACCTCTCGAGCTCTCTGACGCGGCAATCGTGTTCGCGTCCAGCGCCTGAAATTACCAATACCTAGACGTTCGGGAAACCACCAACAGCGGCCTCCTCCCGCGTCTAACCGCGTACTCCGTTCTGGATCCGAGTGTGTCTGTATGCATCCCCCAGGTAGCATAATCGAGGGCGTGGGCGGCGGTGTGGCTGGAGATTACACGAGCGCCATCTTGCTCCAGACACTATTGCTTCTGAAGTTAAACATGTGTGCAAAGAAATGGCCAGTCTGTCAATGAAAATATCGGATAATTCCATCAAAATACAGGATAATAAGGTCAAATTTGACACATTTTCTCCACTTGTGGCAAAAATTTCACCTATGTGCTCAACATTAGTGGACATGGAAAACCGTAACAGACAATATAATCTACGCATATTTAATTTGCCGGAAGACGTTGAGGGAAATAACTGTAGATTATATTTGGAGAATTTATTGCCTGGTCTTTTGCAAATTAAATTCCCAGAAACGTTTGAAATTGATAAGGCTCACAGGATTCCCTCACATAGGAACCCTCTACACACAAAACCGCGACAAATGATTTTTAAAGTTCTTCGACACCACCATTTGGTTTTAATCAGAAAAGCAGCTAGAGAAATACCTTCATTGATGGTAAATGGAAATAAAATATTTATTCATCAGGACTTCGCCAAAGAAACTGTCTCAATTCGCAAAGAATTCACTGCTCTTCGTCCTCAACTACGAAGTCTAGGGTACAAATATGGTCTTTTTGATCCGTCGACGATGCGCATTTGGAAGGATAACTTTTCGAAATCTTTTCAACGTCCAGAAGATTTGAGACATTTTTGGTTCATCAGTCACAGCTCTCAATGGATACCAATGACTCTGCTGCATGATTTTTACCAGTTAAGATTTTTACCAGTTATGTCCTTTCTGACACAGTACTGAAATTTCTTTGTGAGGGGCTCCAGCGGTTCCGGTCATGCTTGTAAAGCGTGTGTGCGTTTCACATTTCATATTTATGTCTTTTGTTTGTCGTTTTTTCCATCTTTTTTCATTTTTCCTTTCCCTTTTCCTTATTTGGAGCTACCTTTTTCTCATTCTCTTGATCTTCCTCTTTTTGATCTCTTTTTCTCCTTTTTTCTATTATGGCTAATACACATAATTTTAAAGTAGTTTCATTAAATGTTAAAGGATTGCGCCATCCAGTTAAACGTACAAAAATTCTAGATTATCTAGGTAGTTGCAAAACGGATGTTTGTTTTATGCAAGAAACTCATATAGATGATAAAATTTTAGATTATATGAAGAAGAAATGGGTAGATGTTATTGTTTCTTCCCCTGCTAATGGTAAGAAAAATGGTGTAGCTATTTTGTTTGCAAAAAAACTTCACTGTCAAATTTTGAGTAAAATTTCTGATAAGGATGGTAGATACATTCTCGTTAAAATTAAAGTTCATGACTCAGTTCTATTTTTATTAAATGTTTATGGTCATACTGCAGATGACCCAGTTTTTTTACTAATCTTACAACAGAGGTTCTAAAGGTCGGTAATGCCCCTTTAATTGTTGGAGGTGATTTTAATGTTATCTCTGACCCTTTATTAGTTAGATTATCTCTTACTAAGTTTCACCCTTCTAAAGTTTATTATGCTTTCAAATCATTTATTCAAGCCACTAAGTTAGTTGATATTTGGAGACTACATTTTCCTACAGAAAAATGTTTTACAGTCTTCTCAAATCCTCATAATTCCCACTCTAGAATTGATTGTTTATTGGTTTCTAGGCAACTAATTGGTTCAATAACTACTCCTACTATTGGTAACATTGACATCTCAGATCATGCTATGATTTCTTTGGTTTTGAATTTGGAATCAACTTTTACTAAACAATCTAGATGGCGTATGAACACTGGTATCATTTTAAATGAGCATAACAAGCCTAAACTTTTAACCGCCATTCAAGAATATTTTATACTCAACCCTGAAGGTTCTACTTCTATGATTAATAGATGGGATGCTTTTAAAGCTTATATTAGGGGTGTAACTATATCTATTATGGCCCACGAAAATAAAACCTTTCATGCAAATGCTAAAAATCTTCAAAAACAGATTGCGAAATTTGAACGACTTTTTATTACATCCAACAACCCTCAAAATAAATATAAGCTACAAAAATTGCGTTATTAATTTAATTCAATCCTTAGTAAAAGAGCAGGTATCGAAATCTCTAATGCTAAAGCCAGAATTAGTTTTAATACCAATAGATCTGGAAGGCTATTAGCTAATTATCTACGTATAAAAAGGATAAAACTCAAATCAATTCAATTCATAGTGCCCATGGTAAAATTGCTCTTTCTCACAATGAAATCGTTAATGAATTTTTAAATTTCTATTCTGAATTATATAATAAACCTGATTTTCAAGATGCTTTGTTAATCGACTCCTTTTTAAATTCCTGTGAGTTACCCAAGATTCCACAATCAGATAAAATTGAACTTGATGCACCTATTACCAAAGATGAAATCTTATCAGCTATAAAATCCCTTAAAAAGAACAAATCTCCTGGTCCTGATGGGATTCCAGCAGAATTCTACAAAGAATTTCAGTCATACCTTTTACCTTTTTTACACCAACTATTTTCGTTTTTTGGATCCACAGGAACTACCTCTGGTTCTTTTACAGAAGCGTTAATTATAGTACTTCCGAAACCAGATAAAGATCCCAATCTTGTGTCTAATTATCGCCCTATATCCTTAATTAATCAAGATTGTAAATTATATGCTAAAATACTTGCTACTAGATTGGGCCCCATATTAGATTCTATTATACACCCGGATCAATCTGGTTTTATGAAGAATAGGTATTCTGCTCATAATACAAGAACTTTGCTACATATTATTGAACAAAGTCCTACTTTAACGTTACCATCTGGAATTTTAGCCTTAGATGCTGAGAAAGCATTCGATAAAATCCATTGGCAATTTTATTTCATACGTTGTCCTCATTTAATTTTGGAGATACTTTTATACGCATGATTTCAGCTCTATATTTTGCCCCTACTGCTCGTTTATTTATTAATGGACAAGTCTCAAATCAATTTTCGCTTTTTAGAGGTACAAGACAAGGATGTCCTCTTTCTCCTCTTTTATTTTTAATTGGCATTGAACCTTTTCTTACCTCTATAAGAAAATGTGACAATATTAAAGGAATTAATATTAAGGATGTTATGGTTAAAACTCTTGCTTATGCGGATGATGTGCTTTTATTTGTTAGTGATCCTATATCTTCGTTCCCCTCATTAATGGATATTATAACAAATTATTCTACAGTTTCGGGCTACACTTTAAATACCAACAAAACTGAATTTTTCCCCTAAATGTTTATTGCACTCATGATATGCTTCCCATGCGTGAAATTATTTGGCAAAAGAATAAGTTAAAATATCTTGGAATTTTATTTTCCTCTTCCATAAAATCAACAATAAATTTAAACTGTGATTTCATCCTAAATTACATTAAAAATAAAACGTCTAAATGGGCATCATTACATCTTTCATGGTGGGGCAGAATGGACTCTATCAAAATGACTATTGCTCCCAAAATCTTTTATACCCTTGCCATGATCCCTACTCAATTTCCATTAAAGTTTTATAAAGAGGCTGATAAACTTTTGTCAAAGTTTTTATGGAACAACAAATCTCCTCGTATTAGTTATAAAAAGTTAAAAGTGTCTAAAGGTAATGCTGGTTTCGGTATCCCAGACTTCTTTCTTTATCATAAAGCTTTTATTTTAAAACAAAGCTCATTATGGTTTAACCACTCCTTTTTAATTAATCCTCCTGCATGGCTATGTATTGAGAAATCTATAGTAAGTCCATTTCCATTACCTACTTTAGTGTCTATGCATAACAATGCTACATCTTTTCAAAAATCAGTTATTATTAAATCTACTAAAATGTTATTTAATGACCTTGACTTAATTTTTCTCTTTCCCATGAATAATACTGATGAGTTATCACTGTGGTATAGTAATGTCATTAAATTAAACAAGAATATTAGTTTTTGGTTTTCATGGATTAGAGCTGGTATTTTTTACCTTAAAGATGTTTATTCCAATAATACCTTTATTGCTTTTGAAACGTTGCAAGCAAGATTTGGTTTACTTAAATCTGACCTTATTAAGTATCAATATTTGTGCAATTCAATCTTAGATTCCTTCCCCAATGCTATTCCATCTAATGTTACAGCAGATTTATCAATTTACATTCAAACAGTCTCTAGATCGTCTCATGGGGTTTCCATTCTATATAAAAATTATCAGATACTCTAGGTAGCAATTTAGAGATGATTTCATCTTTTTGGAACAATGAACTTTCGCTTTCTTTATCTATTGACACATGGAAGGATATTTGGCTTAGTAGTATATCTGGTTGGCTGCCTGTTTTGATCTACCAAACCAACTCTTATATCCTATACAATTGTTTATGGACTCCATCACGTTTATTTAAGGCTAAACTTCTTCCCTCTGCAGATTGTTGGCATTGTAAATTACATCCAGGTACATTACAACATATGCTTTTTGACTGTCCTATGGTTTTTAAATTTTGGTCTGAAGTTTGGGTTATCATACAAAAGATTTTAAAACTCCATATTGATGTTTCCTATCAATTAATAATATGTAAATCTGCTATTATTTCACAAAACTTACATGATTTAGAAAGCAAACTTTTTAATTTCCTAATCTCAGCATCTATAAAATCCATCACTTTTTGTTGGAAAGATGTTTCTATATTATCTGTTAATGCCTGGTGGTCGTGGGTTATCTTTACTAGAAGAGGTGCTCAATTATCCATGAATGGGATTTCACATAATTCGCTCGCTTATCAATCTTTTTGGTTACCTGTTGATGTATATTTATCCTCTTAATGTTGTATTTATATCTTTAATGTTGATTTTAACGCAAATAGATTATACGTATGATAAAATATAGTAGCTCTGTGTAAATCATATGCATTAATTGTTATATTTGTCCCCTCCCTCCCCTTTCCTTCCTTCTCCCCTTTATGTATCTTTTCAATATGTAATATCTCAATACCTATTGTAATTTTTAAATAATTTTGGTCAATTTGTGAATTGTTATTAGGTATTTTGTTGCTAAATAATAACATTTTAGGTAATTTCTTTATTAGTTGTCTATAAACAAAATTAAATAAAATATTTTGAACTTAAATAAACTGTAATACTTAAATTTAGGGCCCTAATCTGAAAAGCAGGCCTACTTGCCAAATAAAGGTGACAACAAATTGCAGACATTGTCACAAGAAGTCTATTATGTCTTGTATAATTAGGGGAGAAAGTACCTATTTACATTTGCTGAGAAAATTTATTTTTTGTGTAAAGTGAACAGATGACGGGTTTAATCAAGCAAGGACATCAACCACTCAAGAAAGTGGGCAGATAATTAAAGAAAACTGAAATGGCTAATCGGAAGAACATCAATAGATGGTGAGCAGAGCACCCAAGGAAAAGGAAAAGTCAAATTATTGATGTTAACTAATTATAATCACACCACAAGTAAAGTTATTCGGATCATGAACCATGTCTGACACCACATCATGTATCCAACTTATGACGTGGACCATCTTTATAGACGCAAAAGAGTATATGGACATGGGTGCAAAAGCGTAAAAACTCCTCAACATCATGTTTAAGCAACAAGGCACTTGCCTTGTATTTTCAAAGTTATCATTGTCCAATGCAGATGCCTTTGCAGAATGTATAGTTACAATTTAGAATGAGCAAAGGTGCCTTGCAATTTGCATTTGTCATTCTGAGCTGCAGTGAATACATTGGGGGTTATTACAATCTTCAAGGAGAAGGAGTGGGAATGGGCTGCCCCCCTTCTTGTGAGTCACAATGCATCGCACACTTTGTGAATGTTCCTACAGTTCCTACAGTTGTCAAGAATCGAGTGGGTATTCAATGAAAAGTACCGGAAATACCTCAGGGTTGTAAAAAGGACTGCCTTTCACAAGGCTTCTAATACTTACGGAAACGTAGTGCCGCACCACCAGGTGGCCGGTTAAAGCATTTGGCTTCTGCCAAATATGAAATCTACAGTGGTTGCTGCCCATCATTCTGGCATGCCATAACACTGAAATAATTGTTGTACTCAAATATGTTGCAAACCCAGTGTCATATAGCTCAAGTGAGCCATCTGGATGCATGTGTTTGGCAAGGCGAAGTAGCCTGTTTAAATCACTGACAGAATGAATGGGTCCCAAAATAGAAGAACATAATGAACCTCTGGATGGAAGGCACAGAGGAAATAGGCAAGACTACATGAGCTCAGCCAAACAAAAAAAGGTTTAACATCCAAACCATGGATTCAAGGACGACAGTAGTTCCACTTGCACACCAGTGCTGCGATTGCCCTGGGCATCGCTAAATGTACACGTGTTATATGAAACCAACGAGAGGCATGAGCATTCAATAAACATCTACTAAAACCCCTATTCTGAGTGCCATTTAATTCCTTGTGGAATACTAAAGCCGTGGTAAGCCCCAGAAAGCCAACCAGCTAGATAGAACCTGATGACATTTCCCAGTGGGTAACCAGCTGGAAATGGAGAACTACAGCAGTAATCGGCATTAGTAACACTGATTTCAGTAGTTTCCCTATTGTATGCGGCTGCTTTAGCTGCCACTCAGAATGCCACGGTACTCCAACATTCAGGAATTACCAATGTCTGTGGCATCAGTACTTCTGTGACTAACTAACGGTGCAGTATTCCAGGACTCCTCGAAATGGGGACCCAAGTGATGTCATTAAAGGGAAAGTGATTTGAGCCTTGGCAGAAGAATAGCCACCCAAGTACATCCCCTGAAGGCAGCAGCAATAGCTCTGGGACATATGCCATGCAGTCCCAGCTAGTGAAACGTGTCCACAACTTGGAGAAAATACACTCTGCTCTGCCTGACAGAGAGGAGAGTACAGCTTTCCCCCAGGTAATATTTCAGACAGCTTTTATTTAGAGATGTACTTAATCTGCAGTCCCAGACCAGCAGATCGAAGACACAGCGCTGGCTAAATGTGAGGAAGGCGGGACAGGTGTGGGTGCTTGAGTGAGAGTAAAATGTGTGGGCTGAGTGCCTTCTCACTCACGTACAGCACCCGAAGCTTGTGTACACAGTCCCAGATGGTGAAACGTGTGTTCACAATCCGGAGGAAAGCACTCTGCCCCTGCCCGACAGCGAGGACAAAGCAGCTTTCCCCCAGCTATGTTTGACACAGCTTTTGTTTAGATGCGGAAATTAAATTTAAATTTAAACAAGAATTTGTGAATGCACTGTCTTTGAAAAAGTGATGAAGGGCCTACCAGCGAGGCATTCCCTCCATGCTTTATGAAATAGACGGAGTCGGAGGAATTTGTAAATTGCGCTCTGCTGGCTGCTAAAGTGAGGGTCAGTCGAGCCCGTGTTACACTGCAGCCTGCTGCTGTCTCCAGAGCCCCAGCCGCCTCCCTTGTGACCCTCCGCTGCGGCACCAATATATGGCATGAACAACACCAGAGCTCACGGAAAAATCCAGCAGCACTGGAATGGATTATGGTGGTGATATCAATGCATGGTGAGAAAGCGCTTGGAATGGTGGGATATGTAGTGCCAGCAACTCGTGATATTCGTGCACTTAGAGCAGTTCAAAGGAACTGTGAAGGGTGGTAAACTGCGACTGTTTTGCGACCGCAATTGCGGTCACAAAACAGTCATACATAGCTTCAGGAGTCGCTATTAGGAAGGGACGCCCTTGGAACGCCCCTTCCTAATAGCAAGTCGCTAATCCTCATTTGCGAGTCGCAAACTGATTTGCAACTCACAAAATAGGATTAGAATATGGGCCACACATTTTTTGCGGTCGCAAACGGGTCTAAAACTTATTTGCACCCGCAAAAAACGTTAGTACATCTGGTCCATAATCCCTTAAGGACAGCGTTTCTGCCGTCGAGATTATGATGTTGGTTTCCAACATACAATCCATGTCAGCCTTTCTGACATGAATTGGCTGCCGGAAACTGACTTTGGGGGTCCCTAGCAAGGCCATTTTTCCTCCTTGGCCCTCTGCATTTGGGCCTGGGGGGCAACTATGGTGCCCCCCTAAACATCCCTGCACCATGTGGCAGGCACCGTGAGGTGCCTCCCACACGGTGCAGGGATGTTTACAAACTTCCATTTTTCAATGGGAGCTTGTGCTGCTGGCGGTTTCGGCCCGCTGTACAAGCTCCCATTCAAAAATGGAAGTTTGCGACCACACAATGTGCGGTTGCATCCTAATGTGGTTGTCGGAACCGCGGACCTATGGTCGGGCGGTTCCTTCCCCGAAACGGTGTCCCGACCGACATCGAAATTAGGCCCCTTGTCCTCTACATACTGCCTGCCAAAAGGCTGATATAAATTGGGACCATGTTCAGAGATTATTTTGTTCTGTAAACAATGGAGTCAAAAAATTTCTATTTTTTTTTTTAAAAAGGCCGTATTAGAAGCTGTTGTTAATTTAGCTAAGAGACTAAAATGTTCCATAATAGCACTCTGTCTTCAAAACTGATGGTATACAGGCTCTATTTTGTGTCTGGAGAGCCCCTGCTGGCTCCACCAGTGGAAACTGTACACGTCAACCGCAGCTTCAGAACATCTGCTCTGTTTAGAGTGGGCTGTCTTATGCACCTTTTTCAGTTCTGGACCACCACTTCTGGTGGTCCAAAACTGAAAAAAAAATGAAAAAAGACACCAACACCCTAGGAGAAAACTTGCAGGGTGTTGTGGTCATTAGTTTTTTGTTTTTCAAAATTAAACTCCCACATGGCGGTCATCAGCGAACTTTTAGTACCTTTAGAGAAGTTCAGAAAGTTTGGAGTGGCGTGGGCTCCTCTGAAAGCTCAGAGATCTTTGCAGGACCAGAAGAGATCTAAAAATATGGTGGGTAGTATTCTGGTGTAATGACCTTTACCTCCCTGACAGACTCCAGGCTATCCGCCTTCCTCTAAATTAGGTTCTTAGGGGCCTATTATGATAACCGGCGGTAAAAAATCCGCCATCTACTATAGCCTGAAAAAACCGCCCGCCTGCACCATGGGAATACCGACCGAGCAATCATGATGTCGCGAAGCAATCACCGCCCGCAGCGGCAAAAACACACAAAATTCCGCCGTCCATGTCAGAGTAGAAGATCATCCGTCCGCCACGGACGCAACCCCGCCCGACAACCCAAATCCGCCCGCTCTGACGACCGAAATACCGGCGGTGAAATTATGATCTCCCCGACATGAGCGCGGAAAATCAACATATTTCCCGCCCGCCACGGTTAACAACAGAGATGAATAACTGACACGGCGGAAGGCCTGGCGGCCACGTCCGTGCACAGAAATCATTGGTGGACCAAAGAAATACACACAACATGGCCAACAAGTCCACACAGCAAACTACGCCAAAATACCCAAACACAGAACATATCCCAAAGACACATCCCCCCTGGCAAAACAAAAAACTACAAATACCAGGACACCAGGCACAACACACCTGAAAACGACAGCCCATCATGACACACCCACATAGGTGAGTACAAAAGCAGCCCCTTCACAGACCACAATCCCTTGCACTACTACAAAGCGAAGACGACAGCAGAGAACACAGAGAGCCACAAAGGATAGCAGCATACCACACGCACGCACACATCACACTCATCACCAACACCACCACCATCACCACTGAAACCCCGGCACCACTAACCCCTGCACATCACACACCACACACCACACCCACCACACCAGCACCACAAATACCAAACCACACACCATGGCAACACAAAGAATGCCTAAGTACACTGCCACTGAGTTGACGGTCATGGTCGACGAGATCATCAAGGTGCACCCACAAATCTATAGGAACCAGGTCCAACAGACACCAGTAGCCACCAGAAACAGAATGTGGAGCAGGATCGTAGACCAGGTGAATGCAGTTGGGAACGTGCCACGCAACCGGGGTGAAATTACAAAGAGGTGGCATGACCTGAAAAGCGTGGTCAGGAAGAAGGAGGCCAAGAATCGTGAGCTGGCTGACAGGACTGGCGGCGGAAATCCCGCACCATTCAAGACCTTCAAGGCGTGGGAGGAGAAGGTGCGAGGCATTCTACATCTGGATAGTCTCACCGGAATACCAGGGGGAGTGGAGGCTGGTAAGTACAAACAAATGTATACCAGCACACCGCTATGTACTGTCATGCACGACCAGAATGCCATAGCTCCGAGGGCCAAACACCCCCATGTCCACTACACAATCCACAAGACATCTCTCACACATGCAACAGACACTCCCACACACTCAGCCCAAAGGTACCAACAAAAAAAACCATGGGGGCATGTGTACAGTCAGCCAGCACCAAATCTCCCACCAGCTCCCCTTGTACCCCAGATGCGCCGGAAGAAGCACTCCCCACACCCACACCCATGTGTCAGCCATAGCTGCACTAACCAACAAGTAACAGGTAAGTAGCCTTACCACAAAGTCCGTGTATCGGAGGGGGACTGCAGAAGTACAACCCCCACCAGGCCCCTAGTCCTACAGCGCAGCAAGATGGAGCACTCCCCACACCCATGTGTCAGCCATTGCAGTGCACACCTTCACCCGACAGGTAGATATGTTTCCCTACATGGAGGGGTGTCTGTGGGTGGTAAGCCATCACCACAACTCACAACACGGCCCCCACTCCCACAGACCAGCAAGATGGAGCACCCCTCCCTCTCATAACCATGTGTTAGCCATTGCATTGCTCCCTCCAAACCAACAAGTAGGTAGACTACTGTACAGGGCGGGGTGTCTGTAGGCATGAGGACTGTACTACAACTAACATTTGGGACATGTCAGGTAGCAGAGGAACAGGTAGCACTGCTCCCTGTCATAATCATGTGACTAATGTGCACACGGACATGAATTACAGAGTCATAGCCCACATGAGCCATCCCAAATACAGTAACACGTAAGGAGTCACGTCTGCATGCACAAGTCTCACTGGAGTACTGACCCACATGGCGTGCACTGTGCCAGTCATCACACATATCAGCAACACCATTGAAGTCCTGTCCATGTAGTCGTGTCTGCTTGTTCCGTTGACATTGTACATCACCCATGTAAGTCTATCTAGTCTCAATGTAACAGAGTGGAACCCCAGTAATGTCACATACACCACTGGACCCATGAACCACACAGCTACACAATGCACATTCAAAATCTCAACCATCTCATCTTTCAGCCACAGTGTCATGAAAGGTATATCATCTAAACAGTTGTCCCATATACAGTAGTTCAGCAAAGATTCCTGCCGATGACCAAAAATGTGTCTGCAGTGTCTGAAGCGCACGTCACACTGTGATTTACAACATACCTAATATAGTCAACACCCCAAGAGCACTGCATTGCTGCACATGGCTGAGGGTAGCACGCACACCAAGGAATTGTCCCATCTGCAATACGTTGTGTGGCACACAACCATTACTCACTCACTACAATGCTTGCAGTGTAATGTCCCTAAATGACAACAGTGAGCAGATATGCTGGGTATGTCAGACATACACACACCTTTGTCTCTGTAGTGTCGTGTGTCCAAAACACATATCCCCTTCTGCACCCATATGTCACAGTATGTACCACAAAACCATATTTCATATCAAAAGCGTTGATGGAGCTGTACTCCTTTTCCCATCTGCGTTTCTAAGCGGTTCATTTGAACCCCAAAACCATATTTCATCTCAAAAGCGTTCATGGGGCTGTACCCCGTTTCCACCAAAGCCACAAAATGTAGGGGTACTGCAACACACACCGATTGGCATTCCAAATCTGTCCCATGCCATATGCACCCATCACACTATTCCATTGCCTTGATCACGCACACACATTGTAGAGCCATACACACGCATCTGGGGAATCAGTGCACAACTGTGCACAAACTGTGAATGTCAGACATCTAACACAAACCTTGCAAGGTGCAACACAATAACCTTTCGTCTCTGCCCCACAGGTGACAAACAGCATGATGCTGGAGAGGGAGACAGCAGCCATCACAGCCAGTCCACAAGCCCTCCACCCGGACTCACGGATGTGGAAGACCTGGACACCTCTTCGGACGAGGACTCCCGACCAGGCACATCTGGTGAGGCAGGGCGCAACCGCTCCCCAGGACCCCTCCTACCCACCAACCCATCTCCCAGGGCTGGTGACCAGTCCCAGGCCCCTGCTGCCACGGTCATTGCGGCCACCACCACCGCCGCAACCACCACCACCAGGGCCTCCCTGACCACTCACCCTGCGCAAGGGGTGATACGCACGTCGACATCGACCCTGAGAGCCAGAACGAGGCCCCAAGTGACCAATGTGGCGAGTGGGCAGGTCGGTGGCAGCAGTTCAGGTGGGAGGAGCAGGGTCAGGCCAAGGCCATCAGAGCCTGGGAGCCAAGCCCTGCCGCAAATCGCCAGAGTCCTTGGGGCCTATGAAGAGGCCCAGGGACAATGGGCCCGGTCAGCTGCCGATACGCGGGAAGTCCATGGGGTGTTGAGGTCCATGGACGCCCATATGGGCCAATTCGTGACCCGTATGGGCAAACTTGTCGACCTCATGGGCCAGCTAGTGGTGGTGGTGAGGGCCCAATCAAGGCCAACCACACCACCTCCGCCACCCACCTGCTGGGGCGCAGGGTCGTGCAACATCCAGTTCCCCTGCGTCCACAGCGAGTGGGCAATCCTCAGCCACCACCAGCAGCCCACAAACACAACCCCCCTCTCAAACGTGGAAGGGGTCGTCCGAAGAGGAAACAGGTGTCCAGAGATGACTTCGCACGCTCCAAACGCCAGTGAGTCAGCCAGCCACAGTGGCCATCTACTGCATTCACTTGGACTACTATCCTACCCCACACTGCCATGTGAATGGCATGTGTCTGTCGGACTGTGGACCCAGAACAACATGGGTACACCTTGACCATCACGCGGACATGACCGTCAACTCCTTGTTGCATCATGCACCACTTCTGTGATCACCTTGCCCACAATCACATGTCACCGCTTAAAATAAATACACCTGGATCACATTCTGTTTTATCTGCTCTGTGTTTAAACAAGGATGTGCAACCGTCACCATGATCAGAAATGCATCTGGAGTGTGGTATGTCGATAGGCCAGGAGAGGCTGTAGGGACCTAGGGGTGAAAAACAGAACAAGAGTCCATTGAATGTGTGTGTCACACACTCATCACACAGTACTTGTCATCAAGTTTAAGCAATGTACACACATCTCACAGAGCAACAGGGCACAATGCTACAGCCACTGTCAGTGGCATTCTAGCCTGGACATGGACCATTGCCACACAGCACTCAGTGAACAATAGGCCGCCGTGACAATGCACACATACACCTACACAACTACAGCAACATCAGCCGTCGTACATGGTCACTCACCGTCAAGTGAAGTAGCGGGCGATGAGCTGCTGACGCTCATTCACTGCTTCCTCCTCTCCACTGTCCTCGTCACTGGACACGGCTTGGTCTGCAGGCGGGGGCCCTGGCTGATCACCGTCATCCACTATCAGGGGGATCTGCCTGCGAATCGCGAGATTGTGCAGCATGCAGCATGCCACAACTATCTGGCACACCTTCTGTGGGGAGTATGCCAGTGCACCCCCGGTGCGGTCCAGGCATCTGAATCTGGACTTCAGGAGTCCAAAAGTCCGCTCCACCACACGTCTGGTCCTCCCATGTGCCTCATTATATCTGACATCAGCTGGTGTCCTAGGATTATGTAGTGGGCTCAGCAGCCAAGGCCCGTTAGGATATGCAGAGTCACCTGTGTGTGAGAAACACAGAGAATCGTTGCAATTCCAACAGGATACAAGACAGCATGTCACACCCAGCACGCTACACGAGTATGCATACTCACCAACAATCCATGCACGGTCCGGTTGAAGATTGGTCATCATTCGTGGGAGGATGCTGTGGCGCATGATGTGCGAGTCATGGGCGGATCCGGGAAACTTCGCACACATGTGTGTGATAATCATGTCCGCAAGGCACACCACTTGCACATTCAGGGAGTGGAAATGTTTCCGGTTCCTATAGATGTGCTCCATGGCCTGTGGTGCAACAAGGCCAACATGGGTGCAATCAATTGCACCAACAACATGGGGGATGCGTCCAAGGGCATAGAAAGCACCCTTCACTGCCGCCAAATCACGAGCCCTGGGGAATCGGATCTACCTGTCCCTGTAGAGCATCATAGCTGACAGGACATCCCGTAGCACCATGCTGAACATGGGCTGGGACATCCCACCTCCACTGCCCACCGTGTGTTGGAAAGATCCGGTTGCGAGAAAATGCAGTGCAGCCATCACCTTAGCCGTGGGGGTGAATGCTGTAGGATACACCCTGCGAGGATGAAGGTGGGGTTCCAACATTGCACATAGGTGATGCAGGGTGGGTCGGTCCAGACGGAATTTCCGTATAACCTCCACATCCTCCATGTCTGACAGCAATTGGTAGGGGCGATGTATGTTTGGTCTCCTCCTAGGACAGATGGAAGTGGACACATGTCAATGCAACACACCACATGGCATTTTCACATACACAAAACTAAAATTACTGACAAAGCAATAGAATCACAGAACAGCTGACAAGTAGGGACAGCACAGCTACAATACTCTTACACAGGTCCCCTTACCAATAGCAATGACCACTGACACAAACCATTGCTATGAGCATGCACATGGGGATTTAGGCCATAATAGCTTGCAAGGCATGATGATGATTTCAGACTGCATATGTGGGAAGCGGCAACACCACGGCAATATACCTAGCTGCTGTGCCTGACACAGCTTCCGAGGCTGGGTGAGTATGGCACACACCAACAGCACAATGTACACAGGCTGAGCGGCCCAAACAAGTGGGTCCTGTTGCACAACGGGATATGAGACAGTCAATGATGTCCCTAGTTCACCCAATGTACAGCACTGTACGTATCACACCTCCAACACACATTGACAGGTGTACACATTGACAACTCCATGACAACACAGCTGTGTGAATGCAAATACACATCACAAGTGACACGTAACGTTGCACGTGCCAAGTGGGAGATGTAGATTGAGAAATATGGCATGTGTGTGCATATGCACATCCCATGCTCCCATGCTAATGTGTACATGATGATGTGCCAACAGACATGTGGAGGCTGAGCACTGTCCGTCAATGCCTAAGCACACAGCATGAAGTGGCCCTGTTTAGTGTGGACATGCTCCCACACACAAATCATGGCCACACCTGCAAATACAGGGCGCATATTAAACTGTGGATTCCACATGGCACCAGCGGACTGTACCCGCCATGGACCAGGCCCTTGAGGCCAACTCTAATGGCCCTCGCGGTTGCATCCTGCGTGTCCGACTATAGAGCTAAGCGTACCGGGACAGTTCGGAGCAGGCCATTGTGTGCATTTGAAGTAGGCAGACATGGTACACCAATTGCAGCAGCTTGGACCCACTGAAACAGCCCCAGGGGGCTACATGAGTGTGGGAGGGAGACCGGCATAAACACAGCTTCCAGGGACTGCTGCCTGGCATCCCTCAACAACACCTGCTGCTGCTGCCACCTGTCCACCTTCATGTCGACGACTCTGAAGATATGTCCAGGTCCACTCACCAGCGAGGAGCTGGAGATCCTGGATTCCGAGCTCCACGCACACTGCACAAGGCTATTTCTTGCAAAAGTTGTGTGTGTAAGACAACTACAGTGTGTGTGGGAGTGCATGTGGGGGACACACATGTCGTTGATCCGCAGCACTATGAGTCAGAGCCTGTGGGGTTCCAACATGCACTGCTTACCATGCTTACTACAGGTGGAAGGGGTATGTAGGCTCTCTGGCGCTTTCCCATGCATGTCCCTCCCGAGTGGTGGTACATGGCATTTTCATGTCAGACATCCAGTGACGCAGCCACTTGGCAATGCAGGACTCAGGGCAGTTATTGCTTGTGTGAATGGCTGGCTGGGTCCCTGCTGGCCTTCTCAGTCTCAGCAGACCTGGGCTGCACATTGACCGCCCAATCCTAGAAGGAAACAACATTGACTGTACAGTGGGTTACATGTGTCTTTTGTTCACAACTCTCCGGAAATGCGCAAACTCAGCCCTGTCGATTGAACACTCCAGGCCTTGTGATAGGGATGTGTGTGAGAGATAGTGGCACTGAGTGTGACCTCCATTGCGGGGTGAGCCATTCACAGGGCGAGTACGTTGAGGGCTGCGCAGTGTTGGACACAGTGAGTCCACCCACAAAGATGTGTTGCCTTGTGATCTATGTGTTGGTCTACCTGACAATGGACAGTAGATGTGGGCAGACTACACATTGCTCAATGTGCTGGCATCCTGCATGTGAATGGGATGGACAGGTACTGTGTACACACTCCCACCAGCATGCATTCACGTGTGGTGTACACATGCTGTTATGCCATGTCCGATTACTTTTTGGCTCTGTTACACATCTCTGAGTATTTTGGATGGGTCAGCATCATGCCACTGTGATTGGTGGATGTGGGTGATGATGAGAAGTGTATGAGTGATATTTCAACCCTCTTGTGTACCATCCCTGCAGTTGGAAGTCCTCCAGCCCAAGGCCTTGTGATGAGCCATTGCATCCAAGTTGATGCCTCTGTGTATGTGTAACCGACACTGCAGCCAAATTCACAAAGGGTGTGACGTCATATGCCGGATGAGCGACTACGTGGTGGAGACGAATCGGGGGATGCCCCCTCGTATTGTCAGGTTAGCACGGTGATGCATTTCACCACTAATGGTCTGCATCTTGACAGTCACACAGCCTGTGCCGGATGCACGTTTGTAGGGGCATCAGCAGCAAGCAAGTGTACAGTATTGTGTGATGCTGTCTTTTGCTGTGAGAGGCAGCATGTGTCCACAGCCTACCCATGATCTGGGTAATGTGATGTTCGTTGTGTGATGCAGTGGGTTGTAAGTGTACTCTGTGCTGGGTGCATCTGACATGCATATGCGATTCCTGAGGGTCAAGATGTAATTTGAGCACTCTGCATTGTCAATGCATTCAGAGTCGTAGCCCTCAGGAACAACCTGTAGTAGGCTGGAGTGGCAATTCACATGTATGTTTGAGGCACTGTGCCTACTCTGATTTTGTACGGAAACGTGTGTGATGCCTCACCTCATATTCCTGGTACTTACACATCCGGCACACTGTGCAACAGTAGTTGTGCTCGTGCGAACGACAGGTGGATGGCATGGGCTCATGACCATTGTGGACTGTCATGTTGCAGTCTGTGTGAGTGGTGTCCCGTTCTGCTCCATGTCGGTATGTCCTCGGCCTAATTATGTAGTGGTCATCCTTGCCACCATCAGGACAGTGGGTGTTCACACAGCGATTTGTGGCTATGGTCGCAGGGTGACACAGGCCAGGGGTTGTGCTATGTGCACAACACATGTGCCACTTATTAGCGGGTTCATTTTCTGTACGCCAGCCATAACGTGTTGATTGTGGTGGCTGTATACAATTGCACAGGTATCGTGCAACATGTGGATTTGGGAATGTTCTGTGCTGCTTCCCTTGCACATGTGACCCCTGCTGCCCTCAGTGCTGGGTCTGTTGAGCTTGTGCGGCATCTCTGCGTGGGGCAGACAGCTCTCCTCAATGACTTCATTGCCCATGACATCACCTTGCCGCAGGTGACATAGTTCATGGAGGGCCTACATGTACGCATGGGTGGGCTACACCAGACTGTCCAATGGTTGTCCTCCCCAGTCAAGGTGGGCCTTCAACTGGGCCAATCTCAGGCTGACATTCCTGACCCTTTCTCCACCCCCCTGGAGAGTGGCACATCTGACAACAGCAGGGCACGAGTCCTAGAAAGGAAAAGTGGGGGGACGCTGACGTCACGACAGGAAGTGACATCACGAAAGGTGGCTTGCACCGTCAGACTCATTGCCTCCCCTCGCTCACCCCTTATATGCGATTGCATCAGAGGAGCCAGTGCGTGCACCAGCAGCTCCGATCTCGCCCCAGAGAGGCCAAAGAGTGAATGTGTGGCTCCATTTGCTACAGTTATCGAGCTCGCGGTAAAATAAGTGGGGGGACGCCGTCCACCCGCGTGGTACCCCGACTCGAGCCCTGGACAACAGTGACAATGCATGACAGTCTCCGGAGTCCGGATCCACCACATGCAACACACAGAAGCTGTAGCTGCCCTAGCGGGCCAGGCCGCAAACACCATCCCAGACGAAAGGTAGAACCACCGCGGCGCGCATAGTCATTACATCCGCTGTCATTGACAAGGGACCCATAGAGTGAGATATGGTCCTCAGGGTGATGGGCCTCCGAGCCATCCCCCGCCAAAGAGTGTCATGCAACTCACACATATCGCAAAGCCAATAGGACACTTAGCCTGCACAGTGCACACTGAGAATGTGTTGCCTGCGAGATGTGACCAGGAGAAGGGCGCCATGACCTCCCACCCACCAAGCTCCACTGCCATCTCGTGCCCTGGGTAGCCTGTGCAGGTGGACAATGTAGGGGGTACACCTGGAGGACAGGGGATGTAAGTGCCTTGGCAAGGGCCTGGCAGACGCACAGCAGTATCCAGCATGTCCCCAGAGGGAGGGCTAACGTCTACACCTGATGCAGCATTGATCGTGTGCCCGCCTGTTGTGCCCACACGAGTTCACATTCATCCCCAGACAGGTAGGCTTTCCAAATACCCAACACAGTGGAAATCTACCCCTCCGGGATCCTCCCCACACAGTCTGTTTCAACACTGCATGAGTGCACCTACCCGTGCCACCCACCCACCTGGGCCAAGCAGCCCTCCCGCTTCACATGCCACATGTGTGTCTTCCACAGTTGTGCTTCTCTCTCAGGGGCGGACCTCCAACTGTCCCGTAGCACACAGACAGCACCGAGTCGGACTGGCATCCTGTTTGAATGGTAGGCACCCTCACACAACTACCTGTGACACAGTGGTGGCTGTAATGGCTATTGTGACTGCCATGGCAGTGTTGCTGGCCATGGCAGGGTACACTCACACACAATGCATACGCAGCTTTTCGTATCACTACTCTGCACATCGGACTGGCCACTGTCCCTGGTGTTGAACAATATTGCCGCCTGTCTATGTAATCTGTGACTGGATGCTGTTGTTCCTGTAGTCGGTTGTGTCTGTGTAGTTGCTGATTGCAGTTGTTACTGTGTGTGCATAGTTAAGTGAGGCACATGCCGTGTATGGTACCTCAACAATTGCAATGTCTGGTCTCACATTCCAATGTGTTTTACACGTGGCTGGGACTTCACTTCTTTCCGACTCTGCTACTTGTGTGTGTGATGAAGAAGTATTTTTGTGACACGGATTGTCTGCATGTATTTGGTGTTATTTCTTGGAAAATGTATATGTGTCATGTTTGCGTGCAAGCAAAGTACAGGGTGTGAGTCTAGCCACAGGATGACAGGTAGCATGTGCAGAGTGTGCGGGTATGTGTGAGCTTACTTTCTGGGTGGCCAGCAGTGTAGGTGTATGTTAATCTTGTGATGAACATTGAGCCTGGGCACATGGCTTACTTTCAATGTGTGCATTTGGGAGGTGTAGGTGTGTGTGGTGTGAAGGGTGTGACTTTGGGGTAGTGTTGGTGTGTGTGTGTGCGCTCTGGCAATGTCGACTACACACATGTGTTACCCAGGGGCATGGTGGGTGTTTGTATCCGTGTTCAGGTCTGTGAATGTGAGCACATGTGTGAATTGTATGTTGCACAGTGTGCAGTGTGTGGGTCTGTCCGTGCAGTTCAGGATGACTCCTACTTGATATGTTTTGGCCATTGTGGGTCTGCAGGGTGTGTGACAGTCAAGATTGTGCCTTGTTCAATTAAGCATGTATGTGAATTTCTGCAGTTCGTACTCACTGTGCAGACCTGCCCACCCACACTGATATCGTGTGTGTGTTTTGTCATGCATTGCTGTAGCATGCTTCTTGCGTGGCTCCTAATTTTGCTTGATGAGTGTGATGCCAGACTGTGAAGGTAATTGTACACATATGTAGGACTGTGCTTTGTAGTGGCCAGGCCGTCAGTGTTAATGTGATGATCTGTTGGGCCACGTCAGAGTCTGACAAGCCAAGGCCCACGACCTCTGGTATTTCACTAGGTCCACTGTGGCGGCAACTCATATGTATTGACATCCAATGACACTAGAGTACATGGTCATCTCACGACTCTCGTGTACTTCACACACTCTCATCCTCTCTCATTCGTACTTGTCTTCGAGAAATGATTCTACAGAGTCACATATTTGCTTCAAGGCATGTATTTGAACTTACTTCCTCTGTGATGCAGTATAGTGGACACTACTGGCAGCAAAATGTATGTGGAGGATATACTTAGCATGATTACACATACAAAAGGGGGTACAGGTAGATGTGATTAGTTGTTGATTGTGGAATGAAGGCTTCAGAGTTACAACTGCCTTGCCCTTGCTATGCTAAAGTACATTTGCTCATTACTGGAGAGCTCTAGACTTTGACACAGACAGTATTCATTTTGCCTACCAGTCAGCTTGACAATGTAGGCACAGTACATCTCAGTTCCATGGTACAGGATTACTACAATAGTGACTCAGACACACATGCGTCAGAGGTGACATCAGAGCATGAGCCTACATGCATGCAGCAGCGTCTCACAAGTTGTTGCAATGTGGTGGCTACTGAACATGACACAATAACTAGGGCCATGTTGTAGGGGCTTGCATTTGTTGTCCATGCAAAAGTCCTGGCACGGAAGTACAGACAAAGGTGAGGTGACAGTTCCCACGTAATGCAGCAGACAGATAAGTGTGCACTGACAGGTGCATGTGTTCAGGTGCGCAGAATACATATTATAGCATAGTTGTTCGTGCAGGATTGGCCATGTGGTTACTGTACACAGGTCCCATACCTCTGCCTCCCCCTGTTCATGCAGAGACACGGGATATGGTGAGGAACAGAGTGCATGTCCCGAAAATGTCAAATGTCATGGCAGAGGAGTTGATGGTAAGGTGTTTGTTGCAGATTGTATGGTATAGTTGTTGTACAGCTGACTGCCCACTCCGTGCGAAAGCCAAGCATAGGTACGGTGTTGCACATCAATGTTCAATTGGGGGTATTGAGTCGGGGACCCATGAACTGACAAGTTGTCAGGTATGCGATACCTTCCAGCAGAGCATCCCTCGCATTGGTGGTAAACATGGATGACATCCAATGAAGCGGATGGTGGGTAGCAACGTGTTCATCGTAAGTTGTCCCTTGTAGAAGCCTGATGGGACATGTTGGATGACATTCGATGAAACTGTGATCCAGAATACGTTGTGTGGAAGCACACTGGTCCCATTGCAGTGTGTGTCCGATTGCAGCCACAGACGCCATGCCCACATCCACCGAACAGATCCTGTCGTGGGCGTCCAGGGGTGCAAACAAGTGTACCAGGTCCGCCTTTGGACATGCCGGGTTGGAGAGACATAAATCCACGGGCCAGTGGAACGGACACCTCCGACAGTAGAAAACGGGGATGACGCAGCTGTACATTACAATGCGGTAAGTTACTCGGTAACTTACATTCAGTATAGCCAGATTTGCACAGCCCACTATCTGTAGCAAGCTGTCACTGTACAGCTGCATCTGTCCGGCGTAGTTGGGGAGCACTGGTGCAACAGCCATTTTGCTACAGGCTGATGTGATGGCGTGCTCCGGCTGCCTGAGCAGTCAGCAGAGTGCAACCTCCGACGATGCTGGGAATTCTGGAATGGATGTACGGCGGCAGGACTTGGGGTATAGCTTGGGCGGAGGACACAGGCCCTCATCCCACATGCTTCAATGAATGGTCAAGGCCAGTGGTGTCTGACTCTTTCCAGATTACTTGCATTTGACCCACAAGGAGGAGTGGTATAATTGTATTTTGTAGTATTATCTTTCTTTCATGTTAGGCGCTATCTGCCAGTGGAAGGTTTACTCTGCATGGCTATGTTTGGCTTCTTGTTGGTACAATGGCTCCATTCTCCTGCAGAATTTGTTGCAATGTGATTTCAGAGTAGGAATGGAAGGCCATTCAGTGCTATCTGCTCTCCCGTGTGTGGGCGGGACACTCCGTTGCCGCTGTACATTGAGGCTTCTGTGTGGGTGTAGTAATTGGGAACACCTGTTCTCAGGCAGCAGGGTTTTTCTATTTTGTACATTGCATGGCTTGATATTGCGAGCAGGATGGAATAGGTATTTTTGGATGAGACTGGCGTGCCTTTTGCGGACAACGTCCATATTCTGCGCTGTTATGTAGCAGCCGCTGTGTGCTTCTCTATGTTTTGCACACAAGGGTGTGTCCTATTTTGCCATCACATTACTCCCCTGTTCGGGACACTTGTGTGACATCCAGTTGACAACTGTGAGTTGTCGGTTGGGGACATGATTGATGCAGGAAGGCCACGTGACAGGTGCCTTCAGGGTGGGGCTGGTGTGTGGGGTGTGTAGTTATGACCCTGTGGTGTTAGTGTGCAGCCCATGCGTGGCGCTGTTGTTGTCCTCTGCGTTGTGCGCATGTGTACCTGCGTCATCGCCGCTGCGGTACCGTGACGGGGACGTCACTTCCTGGTCCCGGGTAGTGGATGCCCAGGATTTTGCGAGTTGTTTTATTTTAACAGGTGGGACATGTGTGGGTACAGTGGTGGATGTGTCCTGTCCACAAAGGGGTGTCTGGGGGGGACATGTACAGTTTTTCCGCACTTGCATTGTGTGCGGTGTTTGCGTGCCCTTGTTGTGTGTCTGCCTACCTGCGTTGTCGTGGCGCGTTCACTCCTAGGTGGTGCATCAGGTACAGCATGGGGATGGCCTGGAGAGCAGGATTCATTTCGGGGTGGGCCGCCTTTTTGGTCTCCGTACTCAACAGTCGGGTTTCCGCCTTGGTATCTCGAGCGGTGTCTCTTTGCCGGTGGGGCTGTTTGGTTGTAGCATCGTAATTTGGATGCCGGGCGGTACATCATTTCGTCGGACGGTGTGTCTCCATTGGCTCGCGCCGCTACGTAGACGGGCGCACTTTGATGGCGGGCGGCGTCGCAGGCTTACGGGCGGTGTTTGGCTGACTTTACACATCCTAATTTGGCGGGCGTGTGGGTCCTTGCTGGCGGACGGTAACTAGCGGTTTTTGCCTCCGACAGCACGGCGGTGGTGCTTCCGCCCGACATTGTAATGGGCCCCTTAGTATCTTAGTTAAGAATTATAGGTTGTTTGAAACAGATCCCCAAAAGATTTTTTCAGCTGTTAAAAAGTGTTGCTTAGAAAAAATAGGTGTGGCTCCATTTTAATTCAGGATATTGTGTAGGTAATGCATCCGCCAAGATATTACTGTTGTCAGACATATAATTGATTTGGAAATCAATTTGAGAACAAAATAAGCCCAATGTGTATGTGGCTTTTTTGAAAATTTTGGCAAAACTTGTAAGCTGTAATGATCAGTTCTGATTTAAATTTTTGTCTTCTTCCTAGCAAAATGTGATCCATTGCATACAATCTTCTTTTATCACCAAAATCTAATTCTCAAAGAGTGAGTAGTTTATTTCTCATGAAGTAAGAGCCCTCAGCAAGAACAATATTGGATGCTCTAATTGGATATCCTCCTGACATTGTAATAAAATTGCTCCTCTAATTCTATCTGAGGTATGCATTTCAACAAGGAATAGAAGCAAAGGATTAGGAAGACATAAATGGACACTAATACAAAACCTTTTTTAGTTGATCAAAAAGATGATTGGTTTTATCATCCCAATGAAATGTAATCCCCTTCTTCAGTAAACAAGTAATAGCCAGGGTATAGCTCAAATAGTTTTGCATTCATGTTCAATAGAAATTAGAAAAGCAAAGTAAACACTAAGTTTACTTGACTCTGTAAAAGCCTTGCCCTCTCAGAAATTCATTAAAAACCCATGAACTGTGATAACGTACCCAAGATATTAAACATGACCAGCATCAAAGAGACAGTTCTCAGGTTTACAATTCAAATTTTTAGTTGAAACATGATGCACATGTTCAGTGTTTTCATCCTGGACGGAAGAAAAACACAGTATATCATCTTAATATACTATGACTTTTTGGTTTCTGGTCAGAGTCCATGAAGCTTTGGATAACTGCTGGAGCATTACACCATCCAAAAGTCTTGATGCTATAGTTGTAATGCCAAAAAGGTTTTCTGAAACCAGTTTTCCATGCATTGCCACTCATACTTCGCAACAAGTAATAGGCCCTCTGCACAATTAGCTAAGTAAAGACTTTAGCATCCCATAGAGATGTCTACAGTAAAAGTAAAGGATATCTATCCATTAGGTTACTTTATTGAGACCCTGATAGTCAATAGAAAGCCTCCATTTGATTTGGTAGAGTATTTTTCATGCACAAAGACAGAAGAATTACAGCAGGAGACTTAGATTCCTGTTATGAGACTGTTTTGTAAATTTTCCTGTAGGCAGTACTTTATTGCTGTCTTTCCATTTTCCAATAGAGAATAAATTCTCCCACTGTAAATGAAAGCATCTGAGATCAAATAAATGGAGCATTCAAATGCTCAAGAAGGAGATAGCTGCGAACTTGTAGTTTCTGCAATACATCCCAGAAATTAAAGTACTTCTTAGGTACAGTGATCACAGCAGATAGAATAATAGGTTGATCCGTAGTCAACAATAGAATAATTTGGACTACAATAATGGGTGGGATCAAGGAAATTAAAATACAAACGTCTAAAGCTAGGACCATGGATTTAGCTGACCAAATAATGTATAGGTTATGTTGCGTTAACCATGGAATGCCTAAAATAATAGGATGGTTCAGAGAAGCAAAAATGATAAAAGATACCAGTTCTTTCAGGTGATTTATTTGTAATAGCAAAGGTTTCCTTTTTTCAGTAATAAGTTCAGATTTCAAAATAAAACCATAAACTGAATAGAGCATTTCAGCTTGTAATTTAGAAACTGTAGGAATCTTATTCTTGTCTGCCCATTACTTGTTCATAACAAGACTTGCGGCACAAGAGTTAATCACAGCTTCAGTACTGACCACAGGATTGGGGGATCCTGACAAGCAAAAATATTAATAGGACGTTTAGAAAGAAATCATGGATAATCTCTGTATTCTCTATAGGGAGGGTAGAAACAGAGACACCCACTCTCTCCTCCCTATTCAGACACAGGTGGAAGCATGCCTTTGTTCTTTTCTACACCATAAAGTGCAAGAAAAGACAAAATGCCAGTTGGAAGGTGGTTTAATAGTAGGTGCGGGTAGGTACCTACAGCTAGTAATAGCACCACAATCACAAATAAGGTCCAGTCAAGTCTCAATAAATTAATCCTTGCTCAATCCTTGGTAGCTTGTTTGTGAGTAGACAGGCTTAACTTAGGAGGCAGGTGTGTAAAGCATTTAAAAACACCAATACAGTAAATAAGTAGGACACAACACACAATAAAAATCCAACACCAATTTATTAAAATAGGAAATAATATTTTGCATAAAATGATACCAAAATATCAAAAACCCAATGTAGAGAACCAGACATATGATTTTTTAAAGATGAAATGCTTTCTAGTGCCTAAAAGCCAAAAGCGCCATCTTGGGACATCTTGTCGCGCTTGACCGGGACAAAGTCATGCTTTTAGGCTGACCGCGATGGAGCTCAGGTCAGATACGATCTTCGGTAGGGCCCGGTCTAGAGTTCGTCCTTTGACTTAGTCACTTTTTTTGGAGCTTTTTCTCTCGACCTAGAGCGAGGCTCCTCGTCAGCCCAGGTTACAGTCCGACGACGGCGGCTTGCTTCACCGCTAGGCTTCGTGAACTCCTGGAGGTCTCATCAACCGCAAAAAGGCCTGGAGCTTCAGCGGAGAAACCTAACTCTCAAGCCGAGTCACGGATCAACGTCGCCATCTTGACTCTCGACGACGGGTCAGTCAAATTATAGAGCTTTTGATGAAAATTCTCTAAATGGTCTCAAACTTCTGGATCTTCTTCCAGAAGGTCCTTTTGGGGTCGTGCAGTGTCCACAACACCAATCCAAGGTATCAGAATCTCTGAGTTGCTCTTTGGTAAGTTGGGACTACAAGACCCACAATGCACCTGGTCAGATCCTTCAAAGTCCAGGTGAAGCTTGTCAGCTGGGTTCTTCTTGGTGGAGATGCTGCAAGTGGAGCTCTTTTAACCTGTTGCTTTCAGGGAGTCCACTCCTCAAATTTTTAGAGCAAGGCGAAGTCCTTCTTTTGGTGAACCCCAAAGAATACAGCAGTTGCAGTCCTTCAGAGTGCAGTTCGCTTGGTGCAGGCCACCGGTTCAACAGGGCAGTTCTTCTTCTTCTTGTTTCTTCCAGGCAGGGATCGGAGCTGCTGGGCAGCTCTCTCATATTTATCCAGGCTTCTGGGCTGGCAAGAATTTGAGTACCCCTGACCAAAGGGGTGCAGGGAGCCACCCTCTGTGATGACCACTTCCCCTGAAGTGTGGCATTTTCTTGTCTGCGAAAGCACTTTCCGCAGATATCAAAATGGAGATAATCTCTCCTGGAGCTTCAGGTCTAGCTGACCCAACCTACAGATGTGGCTAACTTTTCCCTACACTTCCCATCCAGCCCCTCTCTTAATTCAATTACAGGGGCTCACATCTGGCTGGGGATGCAGGAAGTGGGGGTGGGCCTAGTTCCTGTCCTCACTGTCTTTCTCCCTTTGAAGACCAGTTTGGTTACCGAGGCCCCTTGCTGTCTTTTGATCTGCAGCTGCAGATCTCCTCCCACCAGATGTCTATTTGCTTCCTTTCAGGCCACTTCATACCTCATCATAGCAGTTTGGCTCAGCCTGTCAAAGGCTGGCCAGTTGGGAGAGGCTTCTCCAGAGCTGGATTCAGGCACATCAGAAAAGCAATTTCTATAACTACTTTTCTGTCATAGCTATAATAGATCCAACCTTGGCAAGTTGTTGGAATCATTCTAACTATTATTTTGACACATTGATTTATTATTTTAGCTCACTGCTGTCAATAGTTAGACTTGATTAATGTTAAATAAAGCCTTCACATGGTAGCTTATGGACCTAATGCACTACAATTGGAAAAAACGGAATTGGCATCTTTTATAATGTCGCTGCTTCTTTTAACATGGCACCACACGCTTGGGCGCCTAGAGTGGACCTTAGGGGTGACTTATATGTAAAAAATAAGGTTGTTTATGATGTTGAAAGTACTTTTAATTCCAAAGTCGAATTGGAACATAGCTTTATTTTAAATGCAGCCTGCAAAGCAGGGCAGGCTTTTAAAATGACAGCAGGCAGCGCAGCAGTGCACACTTAAGTGCATTTAATCTACTGGGACTGTAAACCTACATGCCCAACCATATACTAGGGGCTTACAGGCAGGCTGTCATACCAATTGTAATTACACCGAATTATCATATACCTTTTATACAGAGCACTGCCCCGGAGCCTGGTTAGGAGGACACAGGGCACAATCACAGTCATTAACCACCAGTATCAGCCAAAGAATGGAGGTGATCAGGGCAAAAAGGATGACTTTCTCACAATGCAACTTTTTCACAGTATATATATTTGTGTATATATATATATATATATATATATATGTGAACAAGCCCAGGAGGTGGGCGAAACGCGTTATTCTGCCATGAAAAAGAAATAAAAAATTACCAGCACGAAAGTGGTGTCCGTGTCCCGTTATCAGCTGGCAGCGCTGTGGGAAACCTATTGGAATATATATATATATATATTACCTACTGGCGGTCGCCAGTAGGTAGTTATAGTTAGGACCTCGTTTCTATTCAAAAAGCGTTTTCTGTTTTCCCAATAACTTTGGCGTCGTTTGACGAATCTTCGCTAAATTTTCAAAACTAGTGGGGCGCTCCGGTCAGCTCCTGTCTTAAGGTGATTCATCAAGCGGGGGCCGAGAAAAAAGGGGGGTCACAAAATGCGTGTTCCCCATGTTCATTTCCATAGGAAACTTTAGACAAAGCTACAGCCTGAACTGCTGAACGGAATTACAACAAATTTGGCAAAAAGGTAGGTCTTGGTTCAGAAAGAGCCCTTTTGTTAAATGGTGTAAATCCGTTCAGTAGTTCCTGAGAAATTAGAAAAATAAAAATATCGATATCTGAGGCACCGAGGAGGGTTCGCGAACCCTCCCGGGCACGCAGCTTCACTCTGATTGGCTGTCAACACTCCAAACCAGGAAGTGTTGGCAGCCATCTTGTGACTCAGTAACCGAGTCACAAGAAAAGAGTGGAAAAAGGTTTAAAAAGAAGAAAAGGTGGCAGGGTAAAACACCCTGACCCCGTAGGCCTGCTCAGGGGGTCCCACAAGGACCCCCAGGGCCAAAAAAAGCATTTTTTTTTTTTTAAACGGCAGAATTCGTGTTGGGGTTGCGATTCCTGCCGTGAAAATAAAAAAAAAACGAAGCGCGGGCTCCCGCATTCGTTCTTGTTAAGCCCCCGGATGGGCCAGGTCCCGGGGGCATTCACCAAATAATTTGCGGGGGTCCGCGGGTGCCCCCGTAGCCCCGGGGACCGCCACCTCCCCGTGGCTAATATGAATGTATGCGGGGGCACTGCAGCCCCCCGCAGCCCCGGGGACCGCCACCTCCCTGGGGTTAATATGAATGGGGCTTGAAAAAAAAAATGCGTGGGCGGGGTCCCAATCCCCCCCGCTGCCCCGGGGACCGCCACCTCCCCGGGGCTCTGATTTATATAATAAATGATGTGTGGGGGGAAAGAGCCCCCCCACATGCCCCAGGGACCACCACCTCCCCGGGGCACTAAATATGGAAATTGGGGGGTCGGTTATGAACCCCCAAGCCCACCACCTCCCTGGGCCTTTCAAAATGAAGGGAGGGGGGCCGCCCGGCCCCCCTCCAGGAGCCCTCGATGGCCCTGGGGACCGCCACCCCCCAGGGCCGGCTCCTGCAATGTCCCGGGGTGCCCACCCCCAAGACATTGCCGTTTGCTATGGCAGGGCGGGAGCCATGCGGCTCCCGCCCTGTCATAGCAAACTCTGCTTTGCTTCATTGAAGCACAGCAGAATTGCTTTTTAGCAAGGGGAGCTGCATGTCAGCAGCTCCCCTTGCTCAAAAGCAATGCCGGCTCCCGCAGGAGGCGGGGAGCCGGCGGGACCGTGGGGGCATTGGGGCTCCCCCCATGATCCCAATCACAGAGGCCAGCACCCGGGGGATGGGGTCCCCGGGGCCAAAAGTGGCCCAGGAGGAAGGCCACGCGGCCCCCCTCCAATAAAAAAAAAAAATTTAAAAAAGGAAAAGGCCGGCCCCGGGGGATGGGGTCCCTGGGGTTATAATTGGCCTGAGGAGGGGGGCCACGCGGCCCCCCTCCATATAAATAAATTTTTTAAAAGAAAGAAAGTCTGGCCATGCCACGGGGGATGGGGTCCCCGGGGCCGAAATTGGCCTCGGGAGGGGGGCCACGCGGCCCCCTTCCCGTTTAAAAAAAAGGGGGCCACACAGCCCCCCTTGTTTAAAAAAAGAAAGAAAGAAAAGCCGGCATCTTGCCGGAGGCCACGCCGCCTTTCTCCACCACTCTGCAAACGCCCCCCATGGCGCGTTGTTAGATGGGGAATTAATTCCCCTTGAATACTGAGGGTCCCTGGGGGCCAACTAGCCCACCAGGTACCTCCAATATGCGCCACAGAGCTGCGTTGCAGAGAGGTGGTCTGAGGCCATGCCCCTTTTTACACCACTCTGCAAACGTGCTTCTTGGCGTACTGTTGGTGGGGCGATGAGGTCCTCTTGTGTCCTGCGGACCTCACCAACAGTGCGCCAAGAAGCGCGTTTGCAGAGTGGTGTCAAAAGGGGGCATGGCCTCGGACCACCTCTCTGCAACCCAGCTCTGTGGCGCATATTGGAGGTACCTGGTGGGTTAGTTGGCCCCCAGGGACCCTCAGTATTAAAGGGGAATTAATTCCCCAACTAACAACGCGCCAGGGGGCACATTTGCAGAGTGGTGGGGAAAGGGGGCGTGTCCTATGTCCACCTCTCAGGATACTCTTTTCCGAAGGCATCATCGGCAGCCATCCTCAGCCTGGTCCTACCTGGAGCCTCCTTTTATCAGACAAGTCCTTTACTGTGCATGCCTATTGAGCTACATATTTGGAACACTATCGCATATCTAGCGCTTGTTCCAGTTTCTTCGTTGAATCTCTTCCATCGCAAGAGGCTTTCCAGAATACCATATTACTGATTTTAACATTTAGCGGGACCAGGTCGCTTTTCAAATATACCTACACGAGACATCCGACTTTTTCGTGAAATTGTTGATTTTAATATTAATAAGACATCGTTGCACATTCGGTGCACCGCATTTTTATCAGCCATTTATTAGAATCAAGAACATCCACCAACTATGGAGTTGCAGGTTTTAATCACTAGGAACTAATTTGCAACAGGATCTATAATTGTGTGGCTTTCCTGAAGAAGGCGTTGTATACGCCGAAACGCGCGTCGAGTTAATAAAGATATTGCCACTTTTTAACCCTTTATTTATATCTATTGATTAAAAGTGATGTTACATATTGTGTTTCATTTTTTAAATGTTTTGTATAAATATCATTTGTTTAGACAATATGAGAAGAAATTATTAAAATGGTAACAACTTTGAACATATTTTTTCTGTCTTCCTTGGTTTTCTTAATGTTACAGATACTGTGTATATTGTTTGCTTTATTGACATTGCCTAGGAGTTTTTGTTACTACCACCTCTCAGCAATCCCACTGTGTGGGGCTTACTGGAGGTAAGACGTAGGCTAGTTGGCCCCTAAAGGACCCCCAGCAGCGAAGGGGACTTCAATCCCCATCCAAGAGCGCGCCAGGGAGCGCGTTTTCAGAGTGGTGGGCAAAGGGGGCGTGGCCTGCTATGAGAACTTAGCAATCCTGCTGTGTGGGACTTACTGGAGGTAATAGGAGGGGTAGTTGGCCCCCAAGGTTGTCGTTGGTGGCCAACTACCCCTCTTGTTACCTGCAGTAAGTCCCACACAGTGGGATTGCTAGGACGTCTAAGAAGGACATGCCCCCTTTCTCCAACACTCTGCAAACGCGCCTCCTGGCAGACTACGGGATGGGGGATAAAGTCCAATTTACTCCGGAGGGACTTTGGGAGCCAAGAAGCCCTCTTGGTACCTTGTCTAAGTCCTATGCAGCGGAATTCCTGCGCGCTGGTCGGAGGCCCAGCACCCTTTCTCCACCACTCTGCAAATGTGACTACTACTTAAAGAAGCATCTTTCTGCACCTCTGACTTAGAGGTAGTTTTAATCCCCCTGCCCTATCATGTACTAGGGCCTTACAGAGGAGGTCATGCCAATCCCAGGGGTACCCCAACGCATAGTGTTCCCTAGTGTGTGTAGGTGTTTTCACTGTATTCTAAGTGTCTTTTAGCATAGCACTGGCTCTAGGCCTGGTTAGTCAGAGTCAGTTACCACCAGTACCCATCAGCAAAAAGTTGGGGGCACAGGATGACTTTGCAACAAGGCCTCTTTCTGGACCTCTGTTGGTTCTTTCTGCATTTCTCTTGCTTCTTTCTGCACCTTTCTTCGTCTTTCTGGACTTCTGTTGCCTCTTTCTGCATTTCTGTTGCTTCTTTCTGCGCCTTTCTTCCTCTTTCTGCACATGTCCTACCTCTGTAGGCATAGTTAGAAATTAGCATTTAAAAAACCTTTGAAATTCACTGAAAAAACCATAGGTTTCAGGGACGTTATAGTTAGAAATCAGCATTTAAAAACCTTTGAAATTCACTGAAAAACCACAGGTTTCAGGGACGTTATAGTTAGAAATTAGCATTTAAAAACCTTTGAAATTCACGGAAAAAACCACAGGTTTCAGGGACGTTATAGTTAGAAATTAGCATTTAAAAACCTTAGAAATTCACTGAAAACCACAGGTTTCAGGGACGTTATAGTTAGTTGGACATTTCACTCGTTCAAAACCAGTGAAATTCGGACGTTATAGTTAGTTCAGCTAACTAAAACTCGCGCCCCCGCAATGCACTGCTGATGACGTCACATATTACATCACTCATGACATGGTCAGTGACATCACTGATGACATCTCAAATGACATCACTGATGACATCATCCACGTGATAATCTGATGCATCTTCTCAATCAATCAATCAATCAGGTGTTTGTTAAGCGCGATTACTCACCCGTAGGGGTCTCAAGGCACGGGGGGGGTTCGCAGGTTCCAGTCCATCAAGGATGGGGTCTGTCAAAGAGCCAGGTTTTGAGGTTTCTTACAAAGATGGGAAGCGATATTGTCTGTCTGAGGTGGAGCGGAAGGTCGTTCCAGGCTCTGGCCGCGAGGAAGGAGAAGGAGCGGCCTCCCGATCTGGTCTTTCTGGTGCGGGGGACCACTGTGTAGGAGAGCTGGGCTGATCGAAGGGTCCTTTGGGGTGCGTGGAATTTGAGTCGGCTGTTCAGGTATGCTGGTCCGGTGTCGTGGAGGGCCTTGTGAGCGTGGGTGAGCATCTTGAAGGTGACTCTAGCTTCGATGGGGAGCCAGTGGAGTGTGCGCAGGTGCTGGGAGATGTGGCAGTGTCTTGGCAGGTTGAGGACCAGTCTTGCGGCGGCGTTTTGGATGTTCTGTAGCTTGCGGGTGAGGTTTTTGTTTATTCCGGCATAGAGTACGTTGCCGTAGTCTAGTCTGCTGGTGACCAGGGCGTGAGTGACGGTCTTTCTGTGTTCGAGGGGGATCCATTTGAAGGTCTTACGTAGGAGGCAGAGGGTGTGGAAGCAGAAGGACGAGACGGAGTTGATCTGGTGGTCCATTTTGAGCTCTGAGTCCAGGATGATTCCCAGGTTGCGTGCGTGGTCCGTGGGGTGGGTGGGCTTCCAAGGGCGGGGGGCCACCAGGTGTCGTTCCAGGCATCGGGGTTTGGGCCCATGATGAGTACTTCCATTTTGTTGGTGTTTAGTTGTAGGCAGCTGTTTTTCATCCATTTGGCGACGGCTTCCATGCCTTCATAGAACGTTGTGTCTGGCGGTGTTGGGTTCGTTGGATAGGGAGAGGATGAGTTGGGTGTCGTCAGCGTATGACACAATGTTGAGTCCGTAGGTTCTGACGATGGGGGCGAGCGGAGCCATGTAGACGTTGAAGAGCGTAGGGCTGAGGGAGGACCCCTGGGGGACTCCGCAGGTGGTTGGTGTAGGGTCCGAGAGGAAAGGGGGGAGTCTGACCCGCTGCATTCTGCCAGAGAGGAAGGAGCGGATCCAGTCGAGGGCCTTGTCTTGGATCCCTGCGTCGTGGAGTCTGCGTATTAGGGTGCGGTGAGAGACTGTGTCGAACGCCGCTGAGAGGTCGAGGAGGATGAGGGCTGCTGTTGCTCCTTTGTCCAGTAGGGTGCGGATGTCGTCTGTTGCGGCGAGGAGGGCGGTTTCTGTACTGTGGTTTTTTCTGAAGCCGGATTGGGAGGAGTCCAGGATGTTGTGCTCGTCGATGAATGTGGCGAGTTGGCTGTTGATGGCTTTCTCAATGACTTTCGCTGGGAACTGGAGCAGGGAGATGGGTCTGTAGTTTTTGAGGTCGGTGGGGTCCGCTGAGGGTTTCTTCAGCAGGGGGTTGATCTCGGCGTGTTTCCAGTCGTCGGGGAACGAGGCGGTTGCCAGGGAGCGGTTGATGGTGTGGCAGAGCATGGTGCGATGGTGTCTGCGGCTCTGTTGAAAATGTGGTGGGGGCAGGGGTCCATGGGGGCCCTGGAGTGGATTGACTTCATCGTCTTCAGTGTGTCTTCGGTGGTGAGGGCTGTCCAGTTGTCGTTCGCTGGCTTCAGGGCATCAGGGGTGGTTGGTGAGGGTTCAGTGTGTTGGTTGTCTTCGTCAAAGTTGTTGTAGATGCTCTTGATTTTGTGGTGGAAAAAGGTGCTGAGTTTGTCGCAGAGGTCTTGTGAGGGAGGGATGTCGGTGGACTCGCTGGTGGGTTGGGCGAACTCCTTGATGATGTTGAAGAGTTCTTTGCTGTTGTGTGCGTGAGTGGAGATTCTGTCTTCAATCGCTTTTTTTCTCGTTTTTCTGATGAGTTGGTGGTGGGCGTTGGTGGCGGCTCTGAAGTTGTTGTGGGCTTCTGTGCATTTGGTGTTCCTCCAGGCCTTTTCGAGGCAGCGGCAAGTGCATCTGGACTCTCGAAGTTCAGTGGTAAACCATCTAGCTTTCTTGGCGTGGGTGTTGTTGTTTTTCTTGAGGGGGGCTATGGTGTTGGCGCTGTCAGAGATCCATCTGTGCAGGGTTCAGGCTGCGGTGTTGGGGTCGTTGTTTTCCACGATGGTTGGGGTGGAGTTGCTGAGTGATGAGGTTAGCTGGTCGTCAGTGATTCTGGTCCAGTTTCTTCGTGGGAGCAGGTGCTGGTGTCTGTGGATGGTGGGTGTTCTGAAGGTGAAGTGGACACATCGATGGTCAGTCCATGGGAGTTCGGTGGTGTGGCTGAAGGTGATGGAGTTTCCTGTTGTGAAGAGGGGGTCAAGGGTGTGTCCTGCTGAGTGCGTGGGTTTGGTCACGATCTGGCGGAGTCCAATGTTGTGGAGGTTGTCCAGGAGGGATGTGGTGCTGGGGTCCAGTTGGTTGTCGAGGTGGAAGTTGAGGGCTCCCAGTAGGGTGTAGTTGGTGGACGCGATGGCATGCAGGGAGATGATGTCCGTGATGGAGTTGGCGAAAAGTCCGCGGGGTCCAGGGGGTCGGTAGATGAGGGTTCCTCGGAGGGTGGTGGTAGGGCTGGCCAGTATCTTGAAGTGAAGGTGTTCCATCAGGTCTGTGGGCTCATCGGGGAGTGTGCTCAGGCGGAGGGTGGATTTGTGGACGATGGCGATTCCTCCTTCCGGGCGGGTGGGGCAGTCCTTCCTGGAGATCTTGTATCTTTGGGGAATGGCGATGGCGATGTCCGGTACCGAGGTGGTGTTGGTCCATGTTTCGGTGAAGAACGCTATGTCCGGGGTGGTGCTGTCGAGGAGGTCCCAGATTTCGGTGGCGTGTTTGTGGAGGGATCGGACGTTGAGGAGGATGCATTGCAGGGTCTTCGGTTTGGTTGTGTTCTTGCAGGCAGGTTGCGCTGGGTCCGTGATCTTGGCGGTGCTGCAGGTGTGCCGGCAGCGGTGACAGCTGAAGGGTCCGTGGGTGTCGGCTGGTGATGCTAGCTTGCAGTTGTTGTTGCGGCCTCGGTTGAGAGCGTGGAGTGCCGCTGGGTCGTAGCGATGGCGGTGCAGAGATCCAGGGTTCCTGGCGCTGGTCGCGATCGGGTCGCGCACCTTTGATACACCCACTCTAAATTACAGACTGCCATTCTCAAAACCATAGACACTCCAACACCAATAACTACATACCCACTCACTGATTCTTAGGTCTACACACACATCCACTCACTCACCAATACAGTCAGTCATACTTTCAGTCACTCATCAGTACAGGTCTATCATATGCACTCATACACCTATATAGACACTCACACACCACCAATCATCCATAGAGTTACTCGCACACCTAGTCAGTCATGCAAAGAATCAGACTCCCATTTACTCACCTATACAGTTATACACACACCACCTCACTTACTCGTATAGATACTAACACATACTTACGCTCTTATACAATCACTGATACAAGCACACACTCATTCATACAGCCACTCTCACAATCACTCACTCTCACATACAGTCATTTATATACTCCAACACTCACATATACTGCCTTTCACATATGTGGTTACTCACACATGTACTACTTAGACATCCATTCACTCACCAACACACCCATACACACACTCACCCACACGTACAGTCCATCACAGATGCACTCTTGAACCCATACACCCAGTGAATCATCCACTCACACATCTATGTACAGAGTCACACATCCCCCACCTACCCACACAGACAGTCAGGCAGCCATACAGATAGTCAGACAATCAATCAATAACTCATATAGACACTCATTTAGCTACTCACCAACCCATGCAACCACTTACACACCAACTGACAGACTGATACAGACATTTACACAGTTTAGTCACTAACCCATGCATTCAGTAAGACACGTTTAATCACTCACTTATACAGACAGTTACGCACCTAGTAAATCATCCATTCAGACACTTATACACCCACTGATTCTTCAATACACCTTGGCATATACATATATAAAACATATTTAAACTGTACAGAAACACACATTCACTGGATGATGTCATCAGTGATGTCATCAGTGATATCAGTTGAGATGTCATCAGTGATGTCACTGACCATGTCATGAGTGATGTAATATGTGATGTCATCAGCAGTGCATTGCGGGGGCGCGAATTATAGTTAGCTGAACTAACTATAACGTCCGAATTTCACTGGTTTTGTATGAGTGAAATGTCCAACTAACTATAACGTCCCTGAAACCTGTGGTTTTTTTCAGTGAATTTCTAAAGTTTTTTAAATGCTAATTTCTAACTATTACGTCCCTGAAACCTGTGGTTTTTTCAGTGAATTTCAAAGGTTTTTTAAATGCTAATTTCTAACTATAACGTCCCTGAAACCTGTGGTTTTTTCAGTGAATATATATGCCCCATTTTCTAGTCTCCGAGTTGCGGCGCTTGCTCCCCCCATAAACACACAATATTTTGTTTGGCTACCGCCAGCCCCACTGTCATCCAAATCTGCTCCATGTGGTTGAGATCTGTTGCATCCCAGACTTTAAGAGACACCATTTTGTAGAGGGACCATGTTTCTCCCACAGAGGTTATTAGTACAGGTGACCACAGACTCCCAATCTGGTTGTACCTCAGGGAGCTCCATATAGTGTGACAGAATGCCTATTTGGTCACACTGCCTGCGACACTGTGCGTCCGTTGCCCTGCCCATTTTTACCATAGTAGTGAATGCATAATAGGATCTATGCAGTATTTTTAGTTGCATGAGACAGAGCCTTCACCTTATAGTCACCTCTCTTGGGGAAGCCAGAGCCTCAGGCCACTCGTCCTCATCAAGATCCTCCAGATCGCGCTCCCACTGTTCCATAGATGTCTGAGGGAATCTGGTGAGTTGTTGATTAATGTTTGGTACGTGAGGGAGATTGCCTTGCGGGGCAAGTGATCATCTAACAATCTGTCCTCTAGTGGTAAGGACTCAGGGAGCACTGCTCCTTTCGGCAATGCCGTCTGCAGTGCATGGAGTATCTGCAAATAGCAATAAGTGCCAGTGGGTACTAGTTGGTACTTGCATTGCAGTCCAATGAAAAGGATGACTTCTTCCTGTGTCCAGAGGTCTCCCAACTGGAATAGACAGATGAGGTCCCATTTATCAAATCCAGGCTGTGTACCTAGTTTTGCTGCATCCCACAGGGAAATGACCCTTCTTGGTTCTCAAGTCCTGGGTTTATTTTTGGGCACATAAAATCTTTAATGGACTTTTTTTAACCTGGTTGCATATTTCGAGAAGGTAGCAATAAAGAGGATTTTGCAGCTACTCAACTCACTACTTGGCCGTCAACCAGCTGTTCCTTACTCCAGTCTAGACAGTATGTATGGGAATTATAGATTGGCTCTTCATGCCAGACTTTCTCAGATCGAGCCACATAACTGTTTTTCATGTTGCTTAAGAGATGGTCATGTAGTTTCATTCAAAACTGTTATGTCTTGAAAACACTCCTTTGGCTTCTTCACTTTATTTTTCCCATTAGTCTTGCCTGACTGCTCCCCTGGCCCTAGTAGAATAAGACACTGTAAGATTATAGACTGATTATCCTTAACAGGAAAGAGTGTTTTTTGATAATTATTTCCTTTCCACAACCCTTGTTCTCAGGGTCCTTATTAAGCTCTTACTTCCTTGTCAGTGGTGGTATCACTGATTTGAGATGTCTTACTTTCTGGGAAGCCTGGGCGATTCACCAATACGGTTTTTTATGTTTTGTCATGATTTTTTATGAAAGTCACCAATATTCTAACTTCTTTACACTCTCATAGGAAGATGTAAGTAAGAAAGAAACAAATTGGTGACACTCCAGAGGCACTTACTTGCCCCTTTTTCTAAAATAGCCTACAGGACCCCAGGAGACCCCCGGGCACTTAAAGCCTGGGGGTGTATTTTCCTTTGAATCTTCTTTTAATTTATTTGCACTTCTTGTGATCTTGTTGGGAGATGTACACTTTCCAGAGACAAACCAGGAATTGCTCTGAAGCTGCCAGCCATTAGTCTCCCTTCCCAGCCTCCACCTCTATGCCCCACCTCAGAGACCTTTGGAGATATAACCCTTGCTCGCACTGCACCCTAGCTGCTTCCCTCGTGACAAACGAAGGGCTAGTCACAAAGGGCCCAGCAGCTTCAAGTCACCAGAGACCTCCCTGATAGAGTACCCAACACGTTAGGCATCAGGGTAGACTGGGAGGGTAGGAGGGAAGGGCACACCGAAGTTCTCTGGGGTACTCTAGGAGGGGTGCTCTATAAACAGTACTCGTGGCACAAGCACCTCAGGGCCTCACTCATCGCTCTTCATTTCACTTCACTTATTTTAATTCTGTAAGTCCATACATCTTGGCTACTCCGGCAACTCCCACAGATTGAGACAGGGTAGTTTGAGCCAAGCACTTATGCTCCGTGCATTCCATGCTCTGGACCTAATTACTTGCTGACTCAGCTTTTCCACTTTCTGAGCTCTCAGGGGTCTGAATGATGCTGGAAGTACCCAAAGCTGCTCCCTGGTGGTGAATGCTGCAGCAATCTCCTCAATCTCCAAAATCAGGCTAGTGGTTAAGACTGATGGGTGGTGGGTGGAGACGAACAGGCAGATCCCTTCTCGTTCACCTTCAAGCGGCGTGCAGAACTTTTCAGTCCGGTTCCTCCTGCTCCACCAACTGCTCCCTCGCTGCTGCCACTGCCATCAGTTGGCCTCTACCCTGCCTGCTTGAACCAGTGAGCCTCCGCTCCCACCCAACCGGTGCATGGGAGCAACTGCCTGGAGAGGAGCATGGTGCTCAGGTGGGCACTGCACTGCTCAGGGCTCCGGAACACAGCAGATCCTGCTCGAGCGAAAATAGCCTCAGTATCTCCCTTTCCTTCTTGCTACCACTGCAGCGTGCTGCTCTCAGCATGCAACTCTCAGCGTTACATCTCAACGTCACAATGGATGCAACATCAAGGCAGTTCCTATCTCTGCATTGTAAGTTTGCTGTACGGCTCTGTATGGCAAAGTTACAATTTGTTTCTTATTTGCACAACTGTATTTTTTTTTTTAAATGTCTCCCCAAAATGGGAGTTGTTTCGCATAGTGAGAGGGGCATTTTGCAGTTCTCATTGCCCTTTATAGCCAGGGTTTTCCTGGCTGTGAAAGGCAGTGAAAACTGACATGTATGTCCGCCCATCTAAATCAGGTGGGTGGACATACAGGTCAACCTTCGACGGCCCTTACTCCGTTGGGCTACTGGGAGGGGCCTAACCAAGACAGAGACAGAGCAGTCTCCACTGTGGTTAAAACAAACATCCACCTGCTATTAAATCTGGAGGGCAGACCATTATGTTTGCAGGAAGGGTACTCCGTCACCATTGCGATGGAGTGCCTATTCTGCCAACATATAAATTGGACCCTTTATCTTTACAGAGATAACTCAGTGACAAAAATCCATCAGAGGGTTCCAGAGATATGAATTTTCATAGGGACAATAAATCACTGCTTTTTCACTTAGCACAATAAATCATTGTAATGGACCACGCTAGCTGGAAACTTTGTAAAACTTTTATAAAGTTGTAAACTACTACCATAGCCCACTTTGAGTGACCAGCTCTGGCAGGTAGTGAGACACAGGGGCCAAAAAGGCTGAGGTGGATAGTTAGCTCGCAGTCAAAGCAGTCTCCTTCCAGTTCCATGCTCGATGGATGAAATGCCATAGAGTTTAATGAAGTGGTCCTGATGAATGAATGCAAGATACAGAAGATGCTCATGGATGCTGAGTCAGTGTTGTGAGTCTTCCTGGGGCTATCCCTCTTTCCAAGAACATGGTGAGGCGGCTTCGGCCACAGTGGTCGATTTCCCTTGAAGTCAGGTTGAAGTCCATCCAAAAAACAGTTGCCACTGGTCTTCCTTTAACTGGTGATAAGTTCCTTGCTGGGTGAACACACTGTACTCTGAGGACTCTCCCAGGTCCAGCAAACTCGGTGCAGGATTGGGGGTTGGGACTCAGTCTCCCAGGCAGTGCTGCAGTGGTCTGCAGTGGTCAGGCGTTCTTGGCTAACAACTCACCAAGGCAGGCTTCTTCTGCTTTTGTGGCCCGTAGCTTTAACAAAAAGTCAGCCAATTGACTCTTGGAGTCATTTCTTCTGTCTGATGTTCAGGGATGACTTTTCCTCAAGCAGGACACCAAAGGCACTGTCCTCTCTTTGCTGCACAAGGAGCAACAGATGCAGTTCAGTCTTTGGTGCAGCCTCTCTTTGCTGGGTCCAGTGAACATTAGGGCAGTCCTTCTTTGGTTGACTCTTCAGTATAGACGAGATCTGAGGTCGGGCTGCCAGGGTGCTACTTTTATGCCCAGTTAGTACCCTTGGGATGTAGTGACTACTAGCCAATGGGCTGCCCAGTCCCCGCCTGCCTACTGACAACTTCCTGTGAAGTGTGGCATCTGGCTAGCCCACAATGCACCGTTCTGCCCACTCCCAACATGGCAGAATCCTTCTCTTAGTGTGTGGAGCTCCCTAGCTCACCCTAAAAGTGTAGTTACCTGGGGGCTATATACCCAAGAAAAAAACGGTTTGACAACAGCTTCCCCCTCTCTGTCCTTGAAGCCAACCTGTCTGCAAGAACAAAAGAGCACACCTTCCCCAAGATGGGCAGAAGGCTGTCTTGTGGCCAGCAACCATAAACGGCCACTGGAAAACTTTAGGCAACACAGTGGCTGCTTCCTAAAGTTGCCATTTGTGCAAAAGTTACATTATATTCAACTTGAGCATCAAGTCGGGTTTAATTCAATGATTTTTTTGATACCCTGAAGTATCATATTTACTACTACCATTCAGAAGTTAGCACTGCTGAGTGGTCAACGTGTTATCCTGTACTCGCCAAAGGGGCTACTAGCCTTTCCACAGCAAGAAACAACAATGCTGGATTTTTACTGTCAGGACATGTAACACTGAGAACCACATGTCCAAATTTCTAATATAAGTCACCTTGCCTTTAGGGTTAAGTAGGCTTGCCTTAGCGGTGACTTATAAATATTGAAAAATAAGATTTGGGGCTTGGTCATTAATTTAAAAGGTAAAGTCGAGTAAGCAGTCATACTTTCAGAGTCATACTTTGCTTTGCCACACTCGTGATGGCACAATGAGAGCTACAGTCCACGAGAGACACTTTAATTTACAGGCACTGGGTGCCCTCGATGGGACAGCTGCTGGACGTGGGTGACACTAGAGAGGAAACAGCAACACCAACTACATAGATTTCACAAACAATCTTGCAGAGTAAATATACCATTCTCACATGAAATGTAAGTAGAATGAATAATGCTATGGTTACGTAACATCTCCACATACTTGAGGCATAGAGGAGCACACTTTGCCATGTTACACAAGACCCATTTAACCAGTGACAATTGTGTCAGCCGCAAATCGTGCTGGAGGGGTCATGTATTTTACACAATGTATTCTGCTTATGCCAGAAGGAACCTGATATGGGTGACACACAAGGTCCTTTTTGCCACCATGAAGATATTGCTAGATCGGGAAGGGAGGTACTCACTGGTAGTGAGAAGGCTGGTACAGATATTCTTTTAGAGAATGTATATGCTCATAACGTTAAGTTAAATTGTAAAGCTTCCTATCAGACCGCCAGGTGAAGTTTACATTTGTGTTGGGGGTGACTACCATGGTGTGGGGGATGTAGACTGGGACAGATCCAATAAACTGCTACCCTCCTCTACTATGGTGAGAAAGGCAAAGGTACTGGGCGATTGACAAGTGAATTAGAACCTGGTGGACATCTGGTGCACAACTAATACAGCAGTCAGAGAGTACTCATATTTTTGCATACACACGAGCTACACAGGTGACTGGATATTATTTACTGCAATACGGGGTCCTTTCTTCATTCTTGCCCACTGAGTATTTATGCAAAATTTAATCAGATCACAGCCCACTTCTAGTACACATAAATTGGGATTGGTGTAGGATTGCAATTCCTCCCTGGAAGATCCAAACAGTGCGCTGGAAGAACCAGTCTTTAACCAACGACTGGGGATGAAATAGACAATTTTTTCAAAGACAATGATGGGACTGCTTCTGATGCCCTAATTAAATGGAATCTATTAAAAGTGGTAAAAAGAGGCCATTTCATCAGAATGACATAAGGGCTGTGGAAATCATTGGAAATCTACCTATGCAAGGTAGAGGGCAGATTACATATTTCAGAAGAAACCATTCCTTTGTCCCCAGCTGATTGGTAGGATCCTTGCTAAGACCAGGAAGCTCATCCCCAACTGCTAGAGTGTCATATGTACAAGATGTTTCAGCAGTATTACTCAGAGCTCTATGTGGAGCATGAGGAGCTGCATGACTGACAGCTTTTGCAGTACCTGGACATGTTAAATGTATCCAGGATAAATCTTGAGCACTGAGACGACATAAACAGACCAATCATGATCCATGAGAAGGTAGCAATTGCAGGACTTGCAGCGAGGCGAACACCTTGGACAGTAGAATTGCCCACCGAATTTTACAAGTCCTACATTGATATGAAGGCACTGATGCAACCTATCAGAAAGTATGATTGCCATTAACCACTAGAGAGGAATTGATAGTCTCATACAAAACAGGTACAAGGTTCTCAGGAAAATCAAAGTGAGCCACTTCGTCAAGGTGCTACTGAGTTGATCCACTAAGATCAAAGTGGGGTTTTGACTGGTTGGCACACATCTCTCAACATTACAAGCCTAATTTATGTGAATGAATCAACAATGCGATGGCCCCTGCCCCAGTAGTCCTCACAGGGGATCTTGAGAAAGCCTTGCCACTGTTCGTTGAAGATATCTTTCCAAAGTGTTATGAGGGGCGGAATAGGTGAGACATTGTTGGGATGGACCGCTATGTTGTATTCCCCTCCTGACCACTAGAATTAACACTGAAAGCATGATAGATAATTTATTCAAGCAAAGAGGGGAATCAACCAGACATGCCCGCTTTTCACTTTGTTATTTGCATTGGTCATGAATCCTCCGGCTAATGTGGTAAGACTGAGCGGGAATTATCTCGGAATAACAATGTTGAGAGTAGGCAATGTCATCTCTTCATATTGAGGACATATTGATGCATTTTTATGATGCCACCCTAGGGGCTGAATGTCACTACTTCTCATTCCACAATTTGAGATTCCGTTCTTTGGGATTTTTTATTTCATATCACTACTACTTTGGCCTCACATGTGTCTACACCATTATTTCAGAGCTTTAATTTCGTTTTTTAATTTTTTGGGTTGAAGACAAACCCATAACCTATATATGTTATACATCTATTTCTAAATATAAATATATTACCTACTGGCAGTCGCCAGTAGGTAGGTATAGTCAGGACCTAGTTTCATAGGAAAAGCATTTTTTCTTTTGCCAATATCTTTGGCGCCGTTTGACGAATTTTCGCGAAATTTTCAAAACTAATGGGGTGCTCTGGTCAGCTCCTGTCTTAAAAGTTTCAGGGTGATTCGCCAAGCAGGGGCCGAGAAAAAAGGGGGGTCCCACAACATGTTTTCTCCATGTTAATTTCCATAGGAAACTTTAGACACGGCTACAGCCCGAACTGCTGAACGGAATTACACCAAATTTGGCAAAAAGGTAGCTTTTGGTTCAGAAAGCACTCTTTTCTCTAAATGGGGTAAATCCGTTCAGTAGTTCTTGAGAAATTTAAACATTAACAGATATCGATATTTCAGGATTGTGAGATCTGATTGGCTGAACCCTCCCGATTTCGAGCTTGTTTCTGATTGGCTGCCAACACTTCAAACCAGGAAGTGTTGGCAGCCATCTTGTGACACAAGCAAAAAGGTAAGAAAATTATTTAAAAAAAGAAAAGGGGGCAGGGTAGAAACACCCTGACACCCTAGGCCTGGTCAGAGGGTCCCACAGGGACCCCCAGGGTGAAAAAAAGCATTTGTTTTAATATTTTCGGCAGAATTTGCATAGGGTGCGCGAATCCCGCTGAAAAAAGAAAAAATAAACGAAGCGCGGTCTCCCGCGCTTCGTTTCTTTAAGCCCCCGGGTGGACCAGGTCCCGGGGGCAATGTATAATTGTTATGGGTGGCCCGCAGGGGCCCCCGCAGTCCCGGGGACTGCTACCTCCCCGGGGATTTGTTATTAATGTGCGGGGGGCATGCCACCCCCCGCAGCCCTGGGCACCACCACCTCCCCGGGGCTTTTCATAAAAAATGCGTGGGGGGCTCCTGCCCCCCCAGGCTGCCATGGGGACCGCCACCTCCCTGGGGCTGCAATATATTAAATGAAGTGTGGGGGGGACTCCTGCACCCCCACACTGCCCCGGGGACCACCACGTCCCCGGGGATTTAAATCTGAAGGAGGGGGGCCACGCAGCCCCCCTCATGGACCCCTACTTGGCCCTGGGGACCGCCACCCCCCAGGGCCAGCTCCAGCAATGTCCCGGGATGCCCACCCCCGGGACATTGCAGTTTGCTATGACAGGGCGGGAGCCACTGCTTTGCTTCATGGAAGCAAGAGCAGGAAACCTGTTCTCGCTTCCATGAAGCAAAGCAGATTGCTTTTGGGCAAAAGGAGTTGCATGTCAGCAGCTCCCTTTGCCCAAAAGCAATGCCAGCTCCTGCAGGAGGCGGGGAGCCAGCTTGGAGAGCCAGGGCATTGGGGCTCCCCCCACAGTCCCCAACGAAAGGCCAAGCCATGGGGGATGGGGTCCCCGGGGCCAAAAATGGCCCGGGAGGGGGGCACTTGGCCCCCTCCCATTTTTTTATTTTAAAAAATGGCCTGGCCCCGGGGGATGGGGTCCCCGGGGCCGAAATCGGCCTCATGAGGGGGCCTCGCGGCCCCTTCCATTTTCAATTTTTTTTATTTTAATGGCTCAGGCCTCATGGGATGGGGTCCCCGGGGCCCAAAAGACTCATGGGAAGGGGGCACACAGCCCCCTTCCTAAAATTAAAAAACCGGCAACTCGCCAGAGGTTCTGCCCCCTCCCTACACCATTCTGCAAACGCGCCTCCTGGTGCGTTCTGGGTTGGGGGATTAAGTCCCCTTGACTCCTAAGGGTCCTTAGGGGCCAACTAGCCCACCAGGTACCTCCAGTAAGCCCCACACAGTGGGATTGCTGAGAAGTCTTCGGCGGCCACGCACCCCTTTCTCCACCACTCTGCAAACACGCCTCCTGGCACACTACTTGTTGGGGGATGAAGTCCACTTTACTTCTGAGGGACTTTGGGGGCCAAGAAGCCTTCCTGGTACCTCCTGTAAGTACTATGCAGCGGAATTCCTGAGCGCTGGTCGGAGGCCCAGCCCCCTTTATCCACCACCCTGCAAACACGACTACTAGTTAAAGAAGCATTTGCAATGTAATAGGGCTCGCATTCACCAAAGTTACGGCTATTGGCATTGTAAATGTAAAGGCTTTTTACTAATGTTTTTTGGAGTGGATGTACATTGTGTGTAGTGGAATTATGCGTTATGTTGTGCAGTGAAATTATGTGGATAGAAATTAGGTGGTATTTAGTGTTTGGGAATTATGTAGAGTGAGAGTATGTGTTATGGACAGTAATTATGTGGTATGGTAGTCTGTGTTGTGGAGTGGTAACCTCAGGTTTAGTCTTCCTCGTTTCCATAGAAGCTAAACTATGAACTCAATGAGACAAAAAAAGAAGGAACCACTGAGGAGCACTTCTGGACCTAGTCGGAGGTATGAGCAGGGCCACTGGAATTATGCGGCTGTTCGGCTGCACCAATTTTCGCATATTTAGACATTTTCCGCATTTGCCACATAATCCATCATCTGCTGCATAATCTGCAGAGTTGAACAATAAAAAACCTTGTTTCTAGCTCAAACGGCTCAAACGTTACCAAAAATGCAGCGACAAGTGTTACAGCGTGGTGGAAGGCCCTTTGCAAACCTGGAATGGTCACCTGTTACTTATTGCTAAATGTGGGTGTTAAATTGGTACTAATGGTGCGCAAACCACTCTTGCTTCTTTCTGCGCCTCTCTTGCCTCTTTTTGCATTTCTCTTGCTTCTTTGTGCATCTTTCTTCTTTTTTCTGCACTTCTTTTGCCTCTTTCTGCACATCTCTTCCGCTTTCTGTACCTCCCTTCTTTCTGCACATCTCTTGCTTCTTTCTGCACTTCTCTTGCTTCTTTCTTCTGTACCTCTCCTGCCTCTTTCTGCACCTCTGTTGCTTCTTTCTGCATTTCTCTTACCTCTTTCTGCACCCTCATCCCTCTTTCTGCACCTCTCTTGCCACTTTTTGCACCTCTCTTGCCTGTTTCTGCACTTCTCTTGCTTCTTTCTGCACCTCACTTGCATCTTTCTGCAGTTCCCTTGCTTCTTTCTGCACCTCTCTTGGTTCTTTCTGCACCACTTTTGCCTCTTTCTTCACCTATGATGCTTCTTTCTGCACTTCTCTTGCTTCTTTCTGCACCTCTCTTGCCTCTTTATGCACCCCTCTTCACTCTTTCTGCACCTCTCTTCCCTCTTTCTGCACTTCTCTTGCCTATTTCTGCACCTCTCTTGCCTCTTTCTGCACCTCTGTTCCTGCTTTCTGCACCTCACTTGCTTCTTTCTGCACCCCTCTTCCCTCTTTCTGCACCCCTCTTCCATCTTTCTGTACCTCTCTTGCCTCTTTCTGCACCCCTGTTCCATCTTTCTGCACCTCTCCTGCCTCTTTCTGCACCTCTCTTGCCTCTTTCTGCACTTCTCTTGCCTCTTTCTGCCCCTCTGTTGCTTCTTTCTGCACCCCTCTTCCCTCTTTCTGCACATCTCTTCCCTCTTTCTGCACCTCTCTTCCCTCTTTCTGCACCCCTCTTGCCTCTTTCTGCATCTCACTAGCCTCTTTCTGCACCTCTCTTGCCTCTTTCTGCACCTGTCGTGCCTCTTTCTGCATCTCACTTGCCACTTTCTGCACTTCTCTTCCTTTTTTTGCACCATTCTTGTTTCTTTCTGCAACTCTCTGCTCTGTCTAATCACTTCTCTTGCTTCTTTCTGCACCTCTGTTGCTTCTTTCTGCACTTCTATTGCCTCTTTCTGTACTTCTTTTGCCTGTTTCTGCAACTCTCTTGTCTCTTTCATCACTTCTCTTGCTTCTTTCTGCACCTCTGTTGCTTCTGTCTGCACCCCTCTTGCCTCTTTGTGCACCCCTCTTGCCTCTTTCTGCACCCCTCTTCCTCTTTCTGCACCTCTCTTGCATCTTTCTGCACCCCTGTTCCCTCTATCTGCACCTCTCTTGCCTGTTTCTGTACCTCTCTTGCCTCTTTCTGCACCTCTCGCCTCTTTCTGCACCTCTGTTGGTTCTTTCTTCACTTCTCCTGCCTCTTTCTGTACCCCTCTTGCCTCTTTCTGCACCTCTGTTGCTTCTTTCTGCACTTCTCTTGCTTCTTTCTACACCTCTCTTGCTTCTTTCTGCACCCCTCTTGCCTCTTTCTGCACCCCTCTTCCTCTTTCTGCACCTCTCTAGTCTCTTTCTGCACCCCTGTTCCCGCTTTCTGCAGTTCCCTTGCCTCTTTCTGCACCTCTGTTGCATCTTTCTGCACTTCTCTTGCCTCTTTCTGCACTCCTCTTCACTCTTTATGCACCTCTCTTCCCTCTTTCTGTACTTCTCTTGCCTATTTCTGCACCTCTCTTGCCTCTTTCTGCACCTCTGTTCCTGCTTTCTGCACCTCACTTGCTTCTTTCTGCACCCCACTTGCCTCTTTCTGCACCCCTCTTCCATCTTTCTGTACCTCTCTTGCTTCTTTCTGCACCCCTGTTCCATCTCTCTCCACCTCTCCTGCCTCTTTCTGCACCTCTCCTGCCTCTTTCTGCACCTCTCTTGCCTCTTTCTGCACTTCTCTTGCCTCTTTCTGCACCTGTGTTGCTTCTTTCTGCACCTGTGTTCCCTTTTTCTGCATCTCTCCTGCCTGTTTCTGCAACTCTATTGCCTCTTTCTGTAGTTCTGTTGCCTCTTTGTGCACCTCTGTTGCTTCTTTCTGTACCCCCTTGCCTCTTTCTGTACCCCTCTTCCTCTTTCTGCACGTCTCTTCCCTCTTTCTGCACGTCTCTTCCTCTTTCTGCACTTCTCTTCCCTCTTTCTGCACCCCTCTTGCTTCTTTCTGCACCTCACTAGCCTCTTTCTGCATCTCTCTTGCCTCTTTCTGCACCTGTTGTGCCTCTTTCTGCATCTCACTTGCCTCTTTCTGCACTTCTCTTCCTTTTTTTTGCACCTTTCTTGTTTCTTTCTGCAACTCTCTGCTCTGTCTAATCACTTCTCTTGCTTCTTTCTGCACCTCTGTTGCTTCTTTCAGCACTTCTATTGCCTCTTTCTGTACTTCTTTTGCCTGTTTCTGCAACTCTCTTGTCTCTTTCATCACTTCTCTTGCTTCTATCTGTACCTCTGTTGCTTCTGTCTAGACCACTCTTGCCTCTTTCTGCACCCCTCTTCCCTCTTTCTGTACCTCTCTTGCCTCTTTCTGTACCACTGTTCCCTCTTTCTGCACCTCTCTTGCCTGTTTTTGTACCTCTCTTGCCTCTTTCTGCACCTCTCTTGCCTCTTTCTGCACCTCTGTCGGTTCTTTCTTCACTTCTCCTGCCTCTTTCTGTACCCCTCTTGCCTCTTTCTGCACCTCTGTTGCTTCTTTCTGCACTTCTCTTGCTTCTTTCTACACCTCTCTTGCTTCTTTCTGCACCCCTCTTGCCTCTTTCTGCACCCCTACTCCTCTTTCTGCACCTCTCTAGTATCTTTCTGCACCCCTGTTCCTGCTTTCTGCACTTCTCTTGCCTCTTTCTGCACTCCTCTTCACTCTTTATGCACCTCTCTTCCCTCTTTCTGCACTTCTCTTGCCTATTTCTGCACCTCTCTTGCTTGCCTCTTTCTGCACCTCTGTTCCTGCTTTCTGCACCTCACTTGCTTCTTTCTGCACCCCCCTTGCCTCTTTCTGCACCCCTCTTCCATCTTTCTATACCCCTCTTGCCTCTTTCTGCACTTCTCTTGCCTATTTCTGCACCTCTCTTGCCTCTTTCTGCACCTCTGTTCCTGCTTTCTGCACCTCACTTGCTTCTTTCTGCACCCCACTTGCCTCTTTCTGCACCCCTCTTCCATCTTTCTGTACCTCTCTTGCTTCTTTCTGCACCCCTGTTCCATCTCTCTCCACCTCTCCTGCCTCTTTCTGCACCTCTCCTGCCTCTTTCTGCACTTCTCTTGCCTCTTTCTGCACCTGTGTTGCTTCTTTCTGCACCTGTGTTCCCTTTTTCTGCATCTCTCCTGCCTGTTTCTGCAACTCTATTGCCTCTTTCTGTAGTTCTGTTGCCTCTTTGTGCACCTCTGTTGCTTCTTTCTGTACCCCCCTTGCCTCTTTCTGTACCCCTCTTCCCTCTTTCTGCACGTCTCTTCCCTCTTTCTGCACGTCTCTTCCCTCTTTCTGCACTTCTCTTCCCTCTTTCTGCACCCCTCTTGCTTCTTTCTGCACCTCACTAGCCTCTTTCTGCATCTCTCTTGCCTCTTTCTGCACCTGTTGTGCCTCTTTCTGCATCTCACTTGCCTCTTTCTGCACCTCTCTTCCTTTTTTTTGCACCTTTCTTGTTTCTTTCTGCAACTCTCTGCTCTGTCTAATCACTTCTCTTGCTTCTTTCTGCACCTCTGTTGCCTCTTTCAGCACTTCTATTGCCTCTTTCTGTACTTCTTTTGCCTGTTTCTGCAACTCTCTTGTCTCTTTCATCACTTCTCTTGCTTCTATCTGTACCTCTGTTGCTTCTGTCTAGACCCCTCTTGCCTCTTTCTGCACCCCTCTTCCCTCTTTCTGTACCTCTCTTGCCTCTTTCTGCACCACTGTTCCCTCTTTCTGCACCTCTCTTGCCTGTTTTTGTACCTCTCTTGCCTCTTTCTGCACCTCTCTTGCCTCTTTCTGCACCTCTGTCGGTTCTTTCTTCACTTCTCCTGCCTCTTTCTGTACCCCTCTTGCCTCTTTCTGCACCTCTGTTGCTTCTTTCTGCACTTCTCTTGCTTCTTTCTACACCTCTCTTGCTTCTTTCTGCACCCCTCTTGCCTCTTTCTGCACCCCTACTCCTCTTTCTGCACCTCTCTAGTATCTTTCTGCACCCCTGTTCCTGCTTTCTGCAGTTCTCTTGCCTCTTTCTGCATCTCTGTTGCATCTTTCTGCACTTCTCTTGCCTCTTTCTGCACTCCTCTTCACTCTTTATGCACCTCTCTTCCCTCTTTCTGCACTTCTCTTGCCTATTTCTGCACCTCTCTTGCTTGCCTCTTTCTGCACCTCTGTTCCTGCTTTCTGCACCTCACTTGCTTCTTTCTGCACCCCACTTGCCTCTTTCTGCACCCCTGTTCCATCTTTCTATACCTCTCTTGCCTCTTTCTGCACCCCTGTTCCATCTTTCTGCACCTCTCCTGCCTCTTTCTGCACCTCTCCTGCCTCTTTCTGCACCTCTCTTGCCTCTTTCTGCACTTCTCTTGCCTCTTTCTGCACCTGTGGTGCTTCTTTCTGCACCTGTGTTCCCTTTTTCTGCATCTCTCCTGCCTCTTTCTGCAGCTCTCTTGCCTCTTTCTGTAGTTCTCTTGCCTCTTTCTGCACCTCTGTTGTTTCTTTCTGCACCCCTCTTGTCTCTTTCTGTACCCCTCTTCCCTCTTTCTGCACATCTCTTCCCTCTTTCTGCACTTCTCTCCCCTCTTTCTGCACCCCTCTTGCCTCTTTCTGCACCTCATTAGCCTCTTTCTGCACCTCTCTTGCCTCTTTCTGCACCTGTTGTGCCTCTTTCTGCATCTCACTTGCCTCTTTCTGCACTTCTCTTCCTTTTTTTGCACCTTTCTTTTTTGTTTCTGCAACTCTCTGCTCTGTCTAATCACTTCTCTTGCTTCTTTCTGCACCTCTGTTGCTTCTTTCAGCACTTCTAGTGCCTCTTTCTGTACTTCTTTTGCCTGTTTCTGCAACTCTCTTGTCTCTTTCATCACTTCTCTTGCTTCTTTCTGCACCTCTGTTGCTTCTGTCTGCACCCCTCTTGCCTCTTTCTGCACCCCTCTTCCCTCTTTCTGTACCTCTCTTGCCTCTTTCTGCACCCCTGTTGGCTCTTTCTGCACCTCTCTTGCTTGTTTCTGCACCTCTCGTGCCTCTTTCTGCACCTCTGTTGGTTCTTTCTGCACTTCTCCTGCCTCTTTCTGTACCCCTCTTGCCTCTTTCTGCACCTCTGTTGCTTCTTTCCGCACTTCTCTTGCTTCTTTCTATACCTTTCTTGCTTCTTTCTGCACCCCTCTTGCCTCTTTCTACACCCCTCTTGTCTCTTTCTGTACCCCTGTTCCCTCTTTCTGTACCCTTCTTGCCTCTTTCTGCACCTCTGTTGCTTCTTTCTGCACTTCTCTTGCCTCTTTCTATACCTCTCTTGCTTCTTTCTGCATCCCTCTTGCCTCTTGCTGCATCACTCTTCCTCTTTCTGCACCTCTCTTGTCTCTTTCTGCACCCCTGTTCCCTCTTTCTGCACTACTCTTGCTTCTTTCTGCACCTCTCTTGCAAATTTCTGCACCCCTCTTGCCTCTTTCTGCACCCCTCTTCCCTATTTCTGCACCCTTCTTCCCTATTTCAGCACCTCTCTGGCCTCTGTCTACACCCCTGTTTCACCTTTCTGCACCTATTTTGCCTGTTTGTGCAACTTTCTTGCCTCTTTCTGCACTTCTCTTGCCTCTTTCTGCATCCCTCTTGCCTCTTTCTGCACCCATTTTGCTTCTTTCTGCACTTCTCTTGCTTGTTTCTGCACCTCTCTTGCTTGTTTCTGTACCTCTCTTGCCTCTTTCTGCACCTCTCTTGCCTCTTTCTGCCCCTCTGTTGGTTCTTTCTGCACTTCTCCTGCCTCTTTCTGTACCCTTCTTGCCTCTTTCTGCACCTCTGTTGCTTCTTTCCACACTTCTCTTGCTTCTTTCTATACCTCTCTTTCTTCTTTCTGCACCCCTCTTGCCTCTTTCTGCACCCCTCTTCCTCTTTCTGCACCCCTCTTGTCTCTTTCTGCACCCCTGTTCCCTCTTTCTGTACCCTTCTTGCCTCTTTCTGCACCTCTGTTGCTTCTTTCTGCACTTCTCTTGCCTCTTTCTAAACCTCTCTTGCTTCTTTCTGCACTCCTCTTGCCTCTTGCTGCACCCCTCTTCCTCTTTCTGGACCCCTGTTCCCTCTTTCTGCACTCCTCTTGCTTCTTTCTGCACCTCTCTTGCAAATTGCTGCACCCCTCTTGCCTGCACCCCTCTTCCCTATTTCTGCACCCTTCTTCCCTATTTCAGCACCTCTCTGGCCTCTGTCTACACCCTTGTTTTACCTTTCTGCACCTTGTTTGCCTGTTTGTGCAACTTTCTTCCCTCTTTCTGCACCTCTCTTGCCTCTTTCTGTACTTCTCTTGCCTCTTTCTGCACCACTTTTTTTCTGCACTTCTCTTGCTTCTTTCTGCACCTCTCTTGCTTCTTTCTGCATCCATGTTGCCTCTTTCTGCACTCGTCTTACCTCTTCCTGCACATCTCTTGTCTCTTTGTGCACCTCTCTTGCCTTTTTCTGCACTTCTGTTGTCTCTTTCTGCACCTCTCTTGCTTCTTCCTGCACGTCTCTTGCCTCTTTATGCACCTCTGTTGCTTTTTTCAGCAGTTCTCTTGCCTCGTTCTGTACCCCTCCTGCCTCTTTCTGCACTTCTGTTGCTTCTTTCTGCACTTCTTTTGCTTCTTTCTACACCTCTCTTGCTTCTTTCTGCACCTCTCTTGCCTCTTTCTGCACCTCTCTTGCCTTTTTCTGCACTTGTTTTGCCTCTTTCTGCACCTCTGTTGGTTCTCTCTGCACTTCTCTTGCCTCTTTCTGCACCCCTATTGCCTCTTTCTGCACCTCTGTTGCTTCTTTCTGCACATCTCTTGTTTCTTTCTGCACCTCTCTTGCTTCTTTCTGCACCTCTCTAGCGTCTTTCTGCACCCTTCCTCCCTCTTTCTGCACCTCTCTTGCCTTTTTCTGCACCTCTCTTGCTTCTTTCTATAGTTCTCTTTCTGCACCTTTGTTGCTTTTTTCTGCACTTCTCTTGCCTCTTTCAGCACCCTCTTGCCTCTGTCTGCACAAATGCTGGTTTTTTCTGCAGTTCTCTTGCCTCTTTCTGCACCTCTCTTGCCTTTTTCTGTGCACCTCTTGCCTCTTTCTGCACTTCTCTTGCCTCTTTCTGCACTTCTCTTGCTTCTTTCTGCGCTTCTCTTGCTTCTTTCTGCACTTCTCCTGCCTCTTTCTGCACTTCTATTGCCTCTTTCTGTACCTCTTTTGGTTCTTTCTGCACTTCTCTTGCAAATTTCTGCACCCCTCTTGCCTCTTTCTGCACCCCTGTTCCCTATTTCTGCACCTCTCTTGCCTCTGTCTGCACCCCTGTTCCATCTTTCTGCACCTTTTCTGCCTGTTTGTGAAACTTTCTTGCCTCTTTCTGCAGTTCTCTTGCCTCCTTCTGCACCTCTGTTGCTTCTTTGTACACTTCTCTTGCCTCTCTCTGCATCCCTCTTGCCTCTTCCTCCATCCATTTTGCTTCTTTCTGCACCCCTGTTGCCTCTTTCTGTACCCCTCTTCCCTCTTGCTGCACCCCACTTCCCTCTTTCTGAACCTCTCTTGCCTCTTTCTGCAGTTCTCCTGCCTTTTTCTGCACTTCTGTTGTCTCTTTCTACCCGTCTGTTGCTTCTTTCTGCACTTCTCTTGCCTCTTTCTGAACCTCTGTTGCTTTTTCAGCACTTCTCTTGCCTCTTTCTGCACCCCTCTTGCCTCTTTCTGCACCGCTCTTGCCTCTTTCTGCACCCCTGATCCCTCTTTCTGCACCTCTCTTGCCTCTGTCTGCACCCCTGTTCCATCCTTCTGCACCTTTTCTGCGTTTGTGAAACTTTCTTGCCTCTTTCTGCAGTTCTCTTGCCTCCTTCTGCACCTCTGTTGCTTCTTTGTACACTTCTCTTGCCTCTCTCTGCATCCCTCTTGCCTCTTCCTCCATCCATTTTGCTTTTTTCTGCACCACTGTTGCCTCTTTCTGTACCCCTCTTCCCTCTTGCTGCACCCCACTTCCCTCTTTCTGAACCTCTCTTGCCTCTTTCTGCAGTTCTCCTGCCTTTTTCTGCACTTCTGTTGTCTCTTTCTACCCGTCTGTTGCTTCTTTCTGCACTTCTCTTGCCTCTTTCTGAACCTCTGTTGCTTTTTCAGCACTTCTCTTGCCTCTTTCTGCACCCCTCTTGCCTCTTTCTGTACTTCTGTCTCTTCTTTTTGTACTTCTCTTGCTTCTTTCTGCACCTCTCTTGCTTCTTTCTATACTACTTTTGCCTCTTTCTGCACCCCTCTTCCCTCTTTCTGCACCGCTCTTGCCTCTTTCTGCACCCCTGATCCCTCTTTCTGCACCTCTCTTGCCTCTTTCTGCACCTCTCTTGCCTCTTTCTGCACTTCTATTGCTTCTTTCTGCACCTCTGTTGGTTCATTCTGCACTTCTCTTGCCTCTTTCTGCACTCCTCTTGCCCCTTTCTGCACCTCTGTTGCTTCTTTCTGCACTTCTCTTGCTTCTTTCTGCACCTCTCTTGCTTCTTTCTGCACCCCTTTTGCGTCTTTTTGCACCTTTGTTCCCTCTTTCTGCACCTCTCTTGCCTCCTTCTGTACCTCTCTTGCCTCTTTCTTTAGTTCTCTTGCTTCTTTCTGCACCTCTGTTGCTTCTTTCTGCACTTCTGTTGCCTCTTTCAGCACCCCTCTTGCCTCTGTCTGCACCAATGTTGGTTCTTTTTGCAGTTCTATTGCCTCTTTCTGCACCTGTCTTGCCTTTTTCTGCGCATCTCTTGCCTCTTTCTGCACTTCTCTTGCCTCTTTCTGCACTTCTCTTGCTTCTTTTTGCGCTTCTCTTGCTTCTTTCTGTGCTTATCTTGCTCCCTTCTGCATTTCTCCTACCTCTTTCTAAACTTCTTTTGGCTCTTTCTGCACCTATGTTGCTTCTTTCTGCACTTCTCTTGCTTCTTTCTGCACCTCTCTTGCTTCTTTCTGCACCCCTCTGGTGTCTTTCTGCACCCCTCTTCCCTCTTTCTGCACCTCTCTTGCCTCCTTCTGCACCTTTCTTGCCTCTTTCTATAGTTCTCTTGCCTCTTTCTGCACCTTTGTTGCTTCTATCTGCACTTCTCTTGCCTCTTTCAGCACCCCTCTTGCCTCTGTTTGCACCAATGTTGGTTCTTTCTGCAGTTCTCTTGCCTCTTTCTGTACCTCTCTTACCTTTTTCTGCACCGCTCTTGCCTCTTTCTGCACCCCTGATCCCTCTTTCTGCACCTCTCTTGCCTCTTTCTGCACCTCTCTTGCCTCTTTCTGCACTTCTATTGCTTCTTTCTGCACCTCTGTTGGTTCATTCTGCACTTCTCTTGCCTCTTTCTGCACTCCTCTTGCCCCTTTCCTCACCTCTGTTGCTTCTTTCTGCACTTCTCTTGCTTCTTTCTGCACCTCTCTTGCTTCTTTCTGCACCCCTTTTGCGTCTTTTTGCACCCCTGTTCCCTCTTTCTGCACCTCTCTTGCCTCCTTCTGTACCTCTCTTGCCTCTTTCTATAGTTCTCTTGCTTCTTTCTGCACCTCTGTTGCTTCTTTCTGCACTTCTGTTGCCTCTTTCAGCACCCCTCTTGCCTCTGTCTGCACCAATGTTGGTTCTTTTTGCAGTTCTATTGCCTCTTTCTGCACCTGTCTTGCCTTTTTCTGCGCATCTCTTGTCTCTTTCTGCACTTCTCTTGCCTCTTTCTGCACTTCTCTTGCTTCTTTTTGCGCTTCTCTTGCTTCTTTCTGTGCTTATCTTGCTCCCTTCTGCATTTCTCCTACCTCTTTCTAAACTTCTTTTGGCTCTTTCTGCACCTATGTTGCTTCTTTCTGCACTTCTCTTCCCTCTTTCTGCACCTCTCTTGCCTCCTTCTGCACCTTTCTTGCCTCTTTCTACAGTTCTCTTGCCTCTTTCTGCACCTCTGTTGCTTCTATCTGCACTTCTCTTGCCTCTTTCAGCACCCCTCTTGCCTCTGTTTGCACCAATGTTGGTTCTTTCTGCAGTTCTCTTGCCTCTTTCTGTACCTCTCTTACCGTTTTCTGCGTATCTCTTGCCTCTTTCTGCACTTCCCTTGCCTCTTTCTGCACTTCTCTAGGTTCTTTCTGCGCTTCTCCTGCTTCCTTCTGCGCTTCTCTTGCTTCTTTCTGCACTCTTCCTGCCTCTTTCTGCAACTCTGTTGGTTCTTTCTGCATCCCTCTTGCCTCTTTCTGCACCCCTCTTGCCTCTTTCTGCACCTCTGTTGCTTCTTTCTGCACTTCTCTTGCTTGTTTCTGCACCTGTCATGCTTCTTTCTGCACCCCTCTTGCATCCTTCTGCACCCCTCTTCCCTCTTTCTGCACCTCTATTGCCTCTTTCTGCACCTCCCTTGCCTCTTTCTACAGTTCTCTTGCCTCTTTCTGCACCTCTGTTGCTTCTTTCTGCACTTCTATTGCCTCTTTCAGTACCTCTCTTGCCTGTCTGCACCTCTGTTGGTTCTTGCTGCAGTTCTCTTGCCTCTTTCTGCACCTCTCTTGCCTTTCTATGCGCATCTCTTGCCTCTTTCTGCACTTTTCTTGCCTCTTTCTGCACTTCTCTTGCTTCTTTCTGCACTTCTCTTGCCTCTTTCTGCACTTCTCTTGCCTCTTTCTACATTTCTGTTGCTTCTTTCTGGACTTCTCCTGCCTCTTTCTGCACCTCTGTTGCTTCTTTCTGCACTTCTCTTGCTTCTTTCTGCTCCTCTCTTGCTTCTTTCTGTACCCCTGTTGCCTCTTTCTGCACTCGTCTTCCCTCTTTCTGCACCTCTCTTGTCTCTTTGTGCACCTCTGTTGTCTCTTTCTGTGCCTCTCTTGCCTCTTTCTGCACTTCTCTTGCCTCTTTTTGCACCTTTGTTACTTCTTTCAACACTTCGCTTGTCTCTTTCTGCACCCCTGTTCCCTCTTTCTGTACCTTTCTTGCCTGTTTCTGTACCTTTCGCCTCTTTCTGCACCCCTGTTCCCTCTTTCTGCACCTCTCGTGCCTGTTTCTGCAACTCTCTTGCCTCTTTCTGCAGTTCTCTTTCCTGTTTCTGTACCTGTCTTGCCTCTTTCTGCTCCTCTCTTGCCTCTTTCTGCACTTCTCTCGTCTCTTTCTACACTTATCTTGCCTCTTTCTGCACTTCTCTTGCCTCTTTCTGCACATTTCTTACTCTTTCTGCACCTCTCTTGTTTTTGTCTGCAATTCTCTTGCTTGTTTCTGTACTTCTCTAGCCTGTTTCTATATTGAAATGGGAGGTGCAAGCTGTCAAGTTTAAAGTTCTGCGTGCTCTTGTGAGTGAGGTATATGTCTACTTGTACATGTATTCTCACTTGTGCTATGAATCTGAAGATGGTAGATTAAAAAGCCGGTAGCTTCTCTTATAGGTGGTCAAATCTTCTTAGTTCTGTTCTGTCATTCGGTTGCGCAGGCAGACATGCCTTATGTATATAGGTGTTATAGAGCCCCTCAAATGTACTATTGAATACGCATGTGCCCTGTATTAGGAGCAGAAAGAAATACATACACCTTCTTGTACACAAATTTACAGAGTATGCTGTTTGAAACACGGATATTCAAGTATTTGTATGTTTATTTTTATGTAACATGTCATCAGGTAAATGCAGAGACACACGCATGCATACCTTCACAAACTTGGTCAGACTTACAACAGGGATATGGTTCGGATTACTGTTTTACATTTGGTAGGCCTAACATTCTGAACAGTCGATGAATAGTGAACCTTCAAGAGAAAAGTGAGGTTTAAGACATCTTGGGAGAAGGATTAGTGATTAGGCTACTTTGTATGAGTCTGTGGAAAGGTACAGTCGAAGTAGGCCTCTTTCTGCACCTCTGTTGCTTCTTTCTGCACTTCTCTTGCTTCTTTTTGCACCTTTCTTCCTCTTTCTGGACTTCTGTTGCCTCTTTCTGCATTTTTCTTGCTTCTTTCTGCACCTTTCTTCCCTCTTTCTGCACTTCTCTTGCTTCTTTCTGCGTCTTTCTTCCTCTTTCTGTATATGTTCTACCTATGTAGGCAGAGTTATAATTAGCTTTTAAAAAACCTTAGAAATTCACTGAAAAAAACCACAGGTTTCAGGGATCTTATAGTTAGGGATTAGCATTTAAAAAACCTTAGAAATGCACTGAAAAAACATAGGTTTCAGGGATGTTATAGTTAGGGATTAGCATTTAAAAACCTTAGAAAATCCCTGAAAAAACCACAGGTTTCAGGGACGTTATAGCTAGGGATTAGCATTTAAAAAACCTTAGAAATTCATTGAAAAAACCACAAGTTTCGGAGACATTATAGTTAGGCTGACATTTCACTCATACAAAAACAAAGAAATTCGGCCTTTATAGTTCGCTGAGCTAACTATAACTCGTGCCCCAACAATGCACTGCTGATGATGTCACATATTACATCACTCATGACATGGTCATGTTTTTGTATGAGTGAAATGTCAGCCTAGCTATAACGTCCCCAAAACCTGTGGTTTTTTCAATGAATTTCTAAAGTTTTTTAAATGCTAATCCCTAACTATAACGTCCCTGAAACCAGTGTTTTTTTCAGTGAATATATATATATATAATTATATATATATATTCACAGAATAAACTAAGACCAAAGATTACACTGAAGTCGTATTTATCTGTGTTTATTACACCATAGTGTATGTTAAAAAAAAACTATGACATTCACTAAAAAACACACGTGTCGAACCTTTGGCCACAGTATTCTGAGGGAACGATCTTCTGGAGTAGATATTAAGGTGGAATACCATATGTTCAGGACTTTTCTATCTAGTGCGTCCTTTTGAATAAAAATATGTCTTGGAAACACTTGTAGCAAAATAAACGTGAACTGGCACACCTGAAAAAAATATATCACAATAAAAATAAAGAATGAATTACACACTGTTTTAAAATACTTATAAATTAGGTGTTTTTGTATCTTGCCCAATACTAACGTATTTACCCTAACCCCTTTTGTAGGTCTAATAACACCATCTAAGTGAAAATCTCACCGCATTGGTTCTTGAGTACAGGTTGGTTCCCTGATAATGTATGCAAAGTATAAGGAGCTGCACTGAAATACACATGCAGAATGTTGTTGTTTTTGTGAAATTTGCAATTTACCCAGATGTTGGTGGAGTATGTGGCCAATGACACAAATGCATATTTAGAAAAAAACACAGCAAACAAAATAATGAATAATTATATTGGATTGTTTTATGTCAGATTTGCAATTTCAAATCTCCCTAGTATCTTTTTTATTTTATGAACCTATCTATATGGGCCAGCTGAATATCTTTGTATTTTCTACTAGGTTTCATATATACAAGCACATTTTTCTGATAGACCTTCCTAGTGGGCAACCTTTGCATGGAAAACTCTTGGGGGTCCATCCACCCCATGTCTGATAGAAAATACAGCTTCACTGGTATGTCAGTCCCTGAAAAGATGCTTGGCAAGTGGCATGTGACAGGCAGGTAATTTCTAAGGCCCGGATTATGAGTGGGTTGGATTTTTCAGACCCCTATTCAGACCCTTTTTTGTGCAGAGATCAGAATTCCGATTTGTATGTTGTTTAATTCACCGGAATTGCTGGGAGCAATAATGTCCGCACCCTTCATTAAATTTCGGCAGGTCAAACCAGCTACAATTTAACAGGGGAAAGGAATATCGTATATACCGTCTAATGGAGATTTTAGTGAGATAATTACCAAAATCTGCATGTTATTCCCCAAAAATTCAGAGTAGGTGCAATTTATTGACCCTGAGGAGTCCGATTTTATCAGGTGCAATAAATAGCGTATACCTCCTAGGACACTCATAATCATGGCCGTAGTAGGGCACAGAAGCTAAGTCACGGATGACCTGGTGCCCACTCCTCAGAAGCCATTTGAGGCTGTGTGGGTATGATCAGCATGGGATGTTTGCACCAGTTCCACCTCAATATCAATCAGTGTACTTTGTGTAACACACTCTGCATGTCAAGACAGTTCTGGATTGAAGCACATAAAGTTGGGAAATGTCCTAGTGGGCTGCTACAACCTGATTTTTCTGCTGGATAAGTATATTGCTCCTGGGCATTTTGTCAGTCTCTCAAAGCAAATATGCAGCGTTCAGCTCTAAACCCCAACAACACAAGCATTGTGCCAGACTCAGCCTTGCCATGGATTCCTGGTGACATTGCCACAGACCTCCCAAAATGCATTGGAGCTCATGCACAAATTAGTTGATTTTGATGTCAAACAAATTCTTATTTATTCTCAGTCTCCAGAAACATGTCTATCATGGTTTTACCACTCTTCACAGAAAAATATTACTTCCATTCCATGCTGCTATTCTACTGTGGTAAAATACAAAAAAAGCAAGGTCTGGGCCAACAACTCAGTCAACTAATATAAGATTTTCTTTGCTTCTTGCTTACAGGGAGCCCTTTAAAACATTTCACAGGCTGAGTTGCACAATCCCACACGTTGCACTATTTCTGCTGCAGTGCATTATGGCAGATAGTGTTCAGTTTAACTACATTTAAATTATTTTGCAGTCAAATACTTGCACAGTAGTACAGTAAATCTCCTGACATGTGTTCCATAGTTGTTGTCCTTTTTCAGAAGAGAAAAGTATTTTTAAGGACTAGTATATATGGTTTATATGCTAATGATGTAAAATACCACAGGAAGCATGCCATGTTACTCCATCTCATACAACCGATATAGAAGGTGCCCAGGAGGAGCTAGAACCTGCAACAGTTAAATATAATGGAGTTCTCTGACCCCCGGATGTGCACCTTACTCCTGGCTGATATTAAACCGAAATTGACTATAGGAACAGCATTCAGGCAGCCTCACTCTGAAAGGGTATGAATGATCATCTCTGGTGATTGCCATGTAACATGAAATGTACATATGAGGATTTCCAATATTGTCCTGAAAAATGAATCTAAAATTGCTTGAAGGTTTTCCCCATGTCCTATCCTAACTCTTAAGAGTATTTCAGATGGATTGAATGAAAATGACAAGTACCAGAATGCTTGGCGAGACAAGCAGCTGCACAAAAAACAAAAAACAAAAATAGAAAAAGTGCAGTATACCAACGAGTATGCTGGCAGTTGTGCTGTAGGTGATTCAGGTGAGGTGAGGGAGGGAGATGTTTATGCTCAGAGGCAAGTCACTGTGTGATATAAAAACCCAAGGACCTACCTGCAAACAAAAGAGGGACTCTTTGTTGACTCATTTTAGGCACCGTTAGCAGCGAGGACCCCAAATTGGTTGAGCTCTGGGCGCTATCCGAGCAAAGGCCAGTCCTGGCAAGCATGTTATGGGATGGTATGGGGTCAAGTGGGGATAACCAACCTTTCCAATCGCATTCACGCCAACATTTGGAAACAAATATTTTACACCTGTTCTAGGCAGACTTTCTCAACTGGAAGGCTGGCCGTGGGACTAAAATAGGAAACAAGGTTACTAAGTGGCAATAAAAATATTTTCAAAAATTGGAAAAAATATATACGTGTATCGGCTAGAAAGTTAGATTTGTATACCTTCAAGTACATTGTTGGATGTTGAAAGGAAAGAAGATTCCTGCAACACGTGGAAGGATCCGGTCACATAATTTTCAATATCTATAGAATGTTGACTACTGACCGAGGCTAAAGAATGTGGAATTTTGAATAAGCATGGCAGAAAGCTAAGTTGCAATCAACCTATGAATTTATTTAAATTGGGAGTCCCTTAAGAGCGCATGGAAAGAAGACTAAGGGCCTGATTTAGATTCAGAGGACGGGTGACGGATATCCCGCCCGCTGAAATCTAAATACCATAGGAAATAATAGCATTTAGATTTCAGCGGACAGGATAGCTAAAATGCTCAGTAGTCCCTCCTTTTAAACTTTTGTAACATCACATGAGGTCTGTCCTGTTACATGTGGTCTTCTCGTCAGGTTATTTATTACTTTCTGAGCACTCTTTTTTCTTTTTTGCTTGTTTAGGCTCAGGAACTCGCTCATTCCCACGCTTGCTCCCTCTCCTCATTATTCTGAACAGCTGCTCTTCACATTTGCTAATGCTTGCTCCCTCTCCTCGGCTGCAGCTGACTCCTCCTCCCTCCTGCTTGTTTTATATTAACACAAAGCACTTCCAGTGTGGCACGCCGCAACCTTGTGCTTTATCTTTAAATTTGGCAGCAGCGCCTCTTTTTAAATTTACTACGGGCACTTCTGTGGGTGTGTGTGCAGCCACGCACCTTTTATCAGCACGGCGCCCGCTTCACGGCCACCACGCTTCATGTTTCATGAAGCTCAGCAGGCGTGAAGCGGGTGCCGTGTTGGTAAAAGAATGCATGGCGCTGCTGCTCCGACGGCCCTGTAAATCATTTGTTTAATCTACACAAGTCTACCGTGATGCGCTTCTTCTGTTTGCAGGTACGTACTATGTGGGATGTGGCAGGGATTAGCCTGACAGACTCTTACAAACTGGCTGGAGTCACTGCACCACAGACCACAGACTCTTTAATAAAGCACCAGGCCCGGTCTGTGAAGGAAGTGCCTCAGGCTCCAGGCTGTTTCTCAGCTCTTGTGTGTGAGCAGGCACAAAGCACAGTCTATGATCAGGGAGCTCTGCCTCCTGCCTATCACTGCCTATTAATTGCAGTGCTTCAGCGCCCGTCGCAGTCACTTATTATCCCATGGCGTGCCCTTCCCTCTCTCCCCGCCTGTCTCTGACACCTTTTGCCCATCCTCCCGTCACGCCTCTCTTACTTCCTTTCACTCTTTTCTTCCTTCTTCTACTCCTCGTCTCCCTCCTTCTTTACCAAATCACTTTCTCCCTTTCTTCCCACTCACCCTGTACCCCTTAAACTTTACCCCCCCATCTACCACCGACCCCCTTTGCTCCTCTTCTCCATCCCTCATGCCTCCCCCAGGTCCCCTGGATATCGCCAATTTCAGGGATGATCTCCAGCCCCTCGAGCTAGAGGAAGAGGAGGTTGAGGGGCCGGGCATCCCTCGCTCCCCCCTCAGTAGTGTTCGCAGCGTCACTAGCCCCACCTCCAATGCCAAGCGCATTCCTTTCATTAATAAGGTAATACCCAGGCCGGCGTGGGCACTGCTGCAAGCTCCTGGGGGAGGGGTAGCATCTCCTAGCAGGCACCATGCAGGGCACAGTGGTGTGTAGCCATGTTTGGAGCTTTTATTGTTCTGTGTCTCTAAAAAAACCTCCTTTGCAAAAACAAAGACTCGAAAACAGACCTTGCATAAATATCTCCGCACAAAAAGTCAGCCTGCACTTAAATCCCTGTCAAGCACATGTCCCAAAATATAAGTATAGATCATCCACAAATATAGTGTGCCTACATTTATTTATTTCTTGATATGGTGCATCTCGAACCCAAGAGGAATCAGATCACATGGCATGATAAAGACAGATAACTTTTCTGCGCACACAATTACATTATTTACGTCTAATATCTGCTTAGCTTCATGGCCAGGCCTCACATACCCATGTTATTTTTTTGTGGATAATCCAAATTCCTTTGCTTTTTCAGGTAAGGTAAATACCCTGATAGCCCACTATAAATATTCCCTCTGTAAAAAACATTAATACTTTTGTTAGGCTACACTTAATTTTGGTAGGTCGCTTTAAGTTGTTTCAGTCCTGCATTGATTGCGCGCTCCATACCGCCCAAATCTTTTTGGGGAGAGCTGAAGTGATTGGAGGGTGTGTGGTCCAAACATCTGGCATATAACATTGACAGTTTTTTTTATTTTTTATTTAAAAAAACGTTTGTGTTAGGATCAATCCAATAGTTGCTTAAAATATGAAGATAGTTTATAACTAAAATATTAAGTAGCATTTAGAGGGGATATTAAGTAGCTTCATCTGGGGCTATAAAAAGGCAAGACGGGCTATCGATTTGTTAAAACTCCCTTTTAGTCAAGGGGGTCTGGAGTTTCCGGATTTTAAGTTGTATTTTTGGTCGGCCTTTTTGGCCGTATTCGTTAGGATTTCTAAATTAGTCTTGTACACACTAACTCTCAAATAACAATGTTATATGTGCATTTCATTATTTTGCAGTGATGCACAATTTTTTGTCCTCCTGCAAAAGCATATTTATAGCCCCCAGTTCGGAGCCTGAGTGAGCATCAGCACTTTCAGCAGATGGCCTCCTTTTATGGTGTTTTGCCAGGAAAGGCAAATTTATATTTTAATGTTTTATGGCCTCTACAGCCAGGGAGGGAGCCATAGAAGTCACATTTCAGTTAGAAATCATGGGTCCTCATTTAAGGTGGAGACAGGGTAATGCAGTTAAATTTATTTTGCGACTGCGATACAACGCAATGAACGGTGACAGTCCATGAACTGAGATAGAGCAAGGTTCATGCACTGCTCAAACAACTGTGCTTCTAAATTCAGTGCATAGTTGTCAGAGTGAGGTGTGGTAAATCTGTCATCTTACTGTGTTAAGCATACCTTGCCCCTGACGCTGATTCTTCAGGCTGTTCAATACTCTAGTTATGCAGTCACACACAAAATGGCATAGTGCTGTTCACTTACATCAAGGCACTTGCCTTTTTGTTTGGGCAATAAAAAGCCTTGGAATGTGTCAATAAATGTTTCCAGGGGCAAGCATGTATTCCTGAATCAGACTGCATGACCCACTGTATAGTAATTGTATCGCTATTCAATCCCTGGTGGCACAGCACCCAGGATAATATACTGCATCGCTAAACACTTATAAGGTCCCAAAGGCCACTGCACTGCAAACCAAAACACATAGGTAAAAGACATTGTCATTTTCAACGCCAATAGCTCTAACTCCCGCAAATGCGAGACCTATTGGCATTGCAAATGCTTCTCAACTTTTTGCAACCATGTTGCATGATTGTGTCTTTCAAAAACTCACTGCGAAATCTCAGTGCTGCATACTTACGAAAGCCCACAAGATGGCAGCATGGCTGCGTCTAAGAAGAGCGACAGAGCTGCCAACGGAATTAAATGTGAACAAGACGTGTAGTCTGGCATAGAATCCCAGTGAAGCGTGTAGGGAATCATTCTGAAGCTTTAACCCAACTCACAATAAGAAATCTAAACCTACATTCCTACAGCACCAAGGCTGCGTTTTCATTTTTCTTTCCAATAACAACTATTCATACTAATAATCTTGTGCTTCCACACATTATTGGCAATCCTACACCTCACACCGGATGATACATCTTTTGACCCTGTCACTTAACTGGGCCCATCCTAAAACAATGCCTACTCGGAGATCCTTGTCACCTACACCCATGACCCTAGTGCTGCTACTAAAGATGGTATGTCTGCTAAGGCAAGTGCAGCCACTATTAATGCTCGTAATACTATTAGTAATACCTCTAGCGCCACTACTCCACGCAGCAGAGGACTACTACTAGTAGAACTCCACACATATGCTACCACTACCACTGCTGTACCTGCTACTAGAACTACCATGATTGTTACTATGTTATCTATTATGGGTACCACTAACCTGGGTCTATTGGTGATATTCACGGAAAACAGACATTTATTGCTGCCCAACTCAATGGTACACATTTTATCAACCTCAGAAGGATGAAAGACTGAGTGGGCACACCAGGATTCGAATAAGCGACCATCGGTCCTTCGAGTAGATATATTATTTCATTGAGCCACGAGACCCAGCTAAAATTGTTACTTCCTCTTCACATATTATGGCTATGAAGAATAGTATTAGTACCAGTAATATTATTATTACATGTGAGAACTGCTACTAAGACCAGTTTAACTAGTACTGAAACGCCATGTAAGAACTGGGCTATGGGTGGAAAAATAAGCCTACTTCCAAGGACATGATGGTATCCTTGGCCTGCGCTATTTTCCCCTCCCTAAAACTGCCCTTGAGAGGACCTCGAGTCCCTGCTAGATGACATCACCCCTGCCACGCATCTCCCAAGAACAGCCATTGGAACTGGATGCGCCCTTCACTCCAGAGGAGATAAGAATGGCCCTGCTCTCGCTCTCAGCGGGCAAGGCGCCTGGTCCTGGTGGCTTGCCCTTGGAGTTTTACCGGACGCTTTCTGACCTCCTTGTCCTGAAACTGGAACGATTTTATAAGTTAGCCTTTGAAGATGGCAGACCCCCCCCCCCCTCACCACCACCACCCCCCTTGCTGCGGGAGGCTGCACTTGTGTCCATTCATAAGCCTGGCAAGGACCCCACTGATCTCTCCCCTCTCATTCTAAATACTGATTGTAAAATACTTTATAAGATTCTAGCAGACCTATTGCTCCCCCTTCTTTCACACCTGGACCAAAATGGTTTGGTCCTGGGTAGAAGTACCTTGTTAAATCTTTGCAGGCTATATCGGGTCTAAGTGTTCGTGCCTAGACTTTAACCCTGGGTGGCCTGTTTGGCCTTCAACCTTGAAAAGGCCTTTGACTCCCTAGACTGGTCATGTCTGTTTGAGGTGTTACGCAGATTTGGCTTATTACGATGGCACAGATGGTGATAAAAGGGATGAAGTCTGTATTCTGCGTACTTTATGGCCCTAACATAGACGACCCAAGTACTATAGAAGCAGTTAATATGGAATTGTTGAACTGGGAGGGGGAACGGGTAGTGATGGGAGATTTTAATTGTGTAATGGATTATGGGATAGACACAACAAGACGAGGTGCTTATCATAGGATGCGAAAGACACGGGCAGCAATCAAGGAACTGGGCCGCTTGCAAGCTGTCAGGGATGTTTGGAGAACTTTATATCCGAGTATACCAGGTTATACGTATTATTCTTCTCCACACAAGCTATACTCTCGAATAGATATGGCCTGGGTCTCTGATGGAATACTTGGGTTAGCTGATTTGGAAATCTGTCCTAAAGTCACCTCAGACCATAACCCAATTCTTCTTCTATTTAAAATCTCTGTTGAGAACAAGCTGCCCGGGCCCTTCACATTTCCCAGGTATCTACTATCGGATGAGGAGTTCGTTATTGGGGCTAGGAAGCAACTCAAAATATTTTTCAGGGAGAATATAGGGTCTGCTTCTCCCATAGTGATCTGGGATACTTGGAAGGCAATTATTAGGGGGTATACGCAGCAATACGTATGGCGACAAAATAAGGAACAAAAAAAGGAAATAAGGGAAACTACGCTAATGATTCGCAAAGTAGAAGATCAGCATGCTGCAGCTGCTCTGAGGGGCAATGGCGAGTTGGAACATTTAGGGTTGACTTTAATAAATCTACGATTAACATTAAAGAAAACATTTAGGGAAAAGAGTGCAATAAGGTCCAACAAATATTGTCAAGCCCAATATGAATACGGGGAAAAGATAGGCAAGATCCTTGCATATAAGGTGGCGGAGGATAAGGCTAAGACCCATATAAAGGCCATTAAAGGCATTAATGGTCTATTATATGAGCGTCCTCAGCAGATATTAGAACAGTTCGCTCATTACTATCAGGAACTCTATACTCCAGAGACTAGTCCGAATCAGGAAGATATTTTGGCTTACATTAGGAACTGTTCTTTAATAAGCATGGCGGAAGAAACAGCTGATTTTTTAGCAAGGGATATATTAAGGGAAGAAATGGAGCAGGCAATTAAAACCTTGCCATCTGGTAAAGCGGCAGGCGACGACTCTATACCTGTGGAGTTTTATAAGATTTTTAAAGAAGAACTAGTACAACCATTTGAGCAAGTTATTAGATCTATCGGGACAAATGGAAAGATCCCTGATTCATGGAACATGACGCAGATGTTTTTTTTTTTTTTTAAATTAAACCTGCGGAGGAATGTGGTTCATATCGGCCTATTTCTCTTATTAATGCTGACACAAAGATCTTTGCTAAGATCTTAGCAAGTCGACTCGCCCCAGTTATGCCTGGCTTGGTTTCCCCTCACCAACATGGGTTTATACAAGGGAGGGACACAACCGCCCATGTAAATACGGCAGTGACTGCGCTGGATATAGCTAATATTGGTTCCACCCCACTCGGTATGATATTGTTAGATGCTGAAAAAGCGTTTGATCGAGTGGGGTGGGACTTCCTTTGGGCTATACTCTCTGCCTTCGGTATTAAGGGCCAGTTTAAGAATTGGGTACAAGCCCTCTATGTCAAGCCCTGCGCTAAATTAGTTTATCTAGGATTACAATCTTCGATCTTTCCGATTTTATGTGGCACACGCCAGGGATGTCCCTGTCACCTTTATTATTTGCTTTATATATAGAACCATTTATTTCAGTTTTACAAAATCATTCATCAATTTCTCCTTTCAAGGTAGGAGCAACTTGCTTGAAAGCTATAGCATATGCTGATGACATTGTGGTGTTCTCAACTGAACCTGGAAAGGTATTAAAAGTTATAGCAGAGATAGCCGGCGGGTTTGGATTGATGTCAGGATACAAACTAAATGTGAACAAAACGCAAGTTCTTCTCAATCATAAACCTTTAGCTCCAATTCCGGGGGCCTGTTCAGTTGTTACTTATTTGGGTATTAAATTATCGGCACAATTAGATAGGATATTCAAGCTTAATTATGAAGAATTACTAAAGGAGACAACCAAGACATTAAAGAACTGGCACAAGCTGCCTCTGGGTATGATTGGGCGTATAAATGTTATAAAGATGAAAATACTGCCCAAATGTCTTTATTTGTTCCGCTCTATCCCTATACGGGTCACTAATTTCTTTTTTAAGCATTTAGAGGGGATATTAAGTAGCTTCATCTGGGGCTATAAAAAGGCAAGATGGGCTATCGATTTGTTAAAACTCCCTTTTAGTCAAGGGGGTCTGGAGTTTCCGGATTTTAAGTTGTATTTTTGGTCGGCCTTTTTTGGCCGTATTCGTAGCCTCATTAATCCTGCTCACACTATGTTCTGTCATAAACTTATCTTGGGAGACGAGAGCAATATGTTTCTGTATAGGATCAATGATCCAAATTACTTTAAGAGGGTTAGGTTCAAGACTTTACGAGATAGCATTTTCATTTGGAAGGCCATTCTTGCAAAAGGCAATACATCGCTCTTTCATGAAAAATTTCCGCTTTGGTATAATCCGGGGCTGCCAGAGATTTTTCAGGATGTGGGTTGTAAACGCTGGGTTGGCTATGGTATCACATGTCTAGGAGAACTGTACGATGGCAGTGGTTTTACTTCTTTTGTAAAATTACAATCGCAATACAAAATACCTGAAAACATGTTGTTCAAATATTATCAGATCCGCGATTACTTTTTACGGCATTTAAATCTAACGAATGTAGCGGGATCTGATATCTGGGATTGTTTACTTACTGCAAATGAAACATCATTGATTTCAAAAGGGTATAAAAGTTTATCGATGTTTAGGTTGGATGATAGTCCACGATTAGCGGAGCGATGGAGTAAGATTTTGGGAACACCTGTTTCGGGTATTATGATCTCACAAGCACTTAGTGCTATAGATAAGGCGGTATATTCTACTAATTTACGTCTTCAACAGTTTCGTACAATATGCTTACTGTATCATACTCCAGAAAGAATTTCTAAGTGGACGGCTAATAGTCTAACTAGCGCTCGGACGAAATGCCCAAGGTGCGACTTATTTGCTGCAGACATAATACATATGTTTGTAACATGCCCTGGATTGTCAACATTCTGGCAGAGGTTGGGGGAAGTCTTGTCCCAGAAGATCGGCATTCAAATTTTTTTTACAGAAGGGGAAATAATGATGGGCTGTGGGAATTGGAATGCAAAATATCATTTTTTATTTACTATATTATTGGTCATTGCAAGACTAACAATTGCCAGGGTCTGGATATCACCAAAGCCTCCTACTGTTATGGACTGGTGGTTGTTGGTGAGTCAGACATATGAGTTGGAATTAGCATTGGCTAAGTCAAGAGGCTTACGCTCTCTGCTTAAATGTAAAACAATATGGGAACTGTTGTTGTAATATCTAATGTTTAACTCAGTCTGTTGTATGATCTCTGCTCTCTCTTCTTGTTTCTCCTCTATTCGGCTTTTCCCTTTTTTTTATTTTGTCTCCTCATATGTATGTAATTATGGTTTGGTCTGATTATTGAAAATTGAAGTATTTTTTCCCTCTTGATGACAAATAAAAAAAAAAATTTTAAAAAAGGAAATTGCTTATTACGACTGATTGGGCTGCTCTATGCGAGCCCCTCAACAAGCGTCTCGACTGGGCACCTTATCTCTGCTTCCATCGCCAGACAGTGTCGCCACACTCCCCCCTCATTTTCGCCCTGGCAACTTAACCATTTGCCGTCCGATTGCTCCGACTGGGGGGGACCTTCAATGGCCATGCATTACGTTCTGCCAGTTGGGGATACGTGTTTATCAGAAGGAGTGGGATTTACATGTTGGTACTTCACCAGAGTGGTCGCAGCGCTTAGAGGCCAGATGGCCTTCTGACGAGCCCTCCCCTTTTGCTCTCGAAAATGGTTCAAGATTTCTAGACTTTTAAACTATTTTGCCAACCTGCCCATATTTCTCCCTCGGCCATTCCTCCACACTCTTCACACGTTGCGGGATGATGCAATCTTGGGTAATGGCCAAAACCAGGTGGCATTGGCCAAGATGTGGCACTGTAGTGTGTCACATGCGTGTGATCATGATCGTGATTACTCCGGCATGATCACGCGTGCTGCTTTCTTTTAAAACATGTACTGCTCGTGAGTTTCTCGGCTGGGTTCCTTCTCCATGGTTTCCACGGCAACACATTAGATGCGGTTGTGGATTTCATGGAGTCGGATCGCGGCCGGAGGGGATCCTGTAATTATTGAAATAAACTTCGAAATACCTACTTACAAGTCTGCAGTATTCATCTTTTACATTTGGCGACGAGCGGGAGCAGGAGCCCCCAACAATCATCTTTAAATCAGAACCCCGATGCAATTTCTTCAATTTCACTGCTCTTCCTTTAGCCTGGCTGTGACTGCAGTGACTGCACCATCATCTGAGGCGATCAGAGATCTTCTTCCTGCGCAAAGAAGCTGTGCAAGTATTTCAGTGAGTTTGCTTTCTTTATCTTTACTCGCTGATGTCACTCGTCACGTGGCGGCCATCTTGGATTGGGATGCTAAAGGCCTTATAACATAGGCACACATTCAGGCACACGTTCATTAATGACGTTATGTGGCGGCCATATTTGAATGGCTATTTAGACGCTATGCTGTATTTGGCCACCTTCAAGCCTGCTTCAAAGTGGCAGCCATCTTAAATTGGGAAAGTTTGTTCATACAACTATTTTAAACATAGCAAATAAACTTTGGACATCATTTTGGATTGGGAAACCTGTTATTCGTATATATCCAACTATTTTAAACATAGCAAATACACTTTGGACATCATTTTGGATTGCAAAACCTGTTATTCGTATATATCCAAAACTTTCAATAACTATTATTATTATTATTATTATTATTATTTTTTTTTAAATCAAACAACTTTATTGAAATGTCCAACCTTCAACAGTTTGTGCAAATTCATCCGTTCTTACAGAACCCTGGCAAACCTGCACAACAGTGGGATAAATGGCACAACACCTTTGAAAACTTTCTTGTTGCTATTGATGCGGATAAATTCAAAGCAAAAAGGAAAAAGCCATCTTATATAGCAATCTTGGTCTTGAGGGTCAAGAAGTCTTCAAGAGCCTTCCAACGATATCTTCTGTAGGCCAAGGTGAAGGATGGAATGAATACCTGGAAGCTATTACCAGATTGAAGAACACATTTTCTGAACAACCCAGCATTTTATTAGAAAGGTTCAACTTCAATAAGAGGAATCAATTGACAGATGAGTCAGTAGAAGAGGATATTTCAGCCCTTAGGATTTTAGCAACAAAGTGCAACTCGGGCCATCTATTGACATTTCTATTAGAGATCAATTTGTTTTTGGATGTAATTCTAAAAAAATTCAAGAACGCTTACTTTCCTACAAAGATCCAACACTGTCAGAAGTAATTGACATGGCAAAAGCTATTGAACGCTCGATATTTTCAAGCAAGTGTATTTCCTCTGATACAAACTTTCAGCCCCTCAACAACGTCAACAATGTAGAAATGCCAGAAGTCATTAATGCTTTGTCTTACAGATCTAAAAATAATTCTGATAAGTCCTTTAACAAAAAAAGTGCTTTTTGTTTCAGATGTGGAGCCAAGAACCATCTAAGTAATAACCCTGCTTGCCCTGCCATTGGTAAAAAATGTACAAAATGGGTCACTTTTCAGGGGTGTGTAGAAGTTCAGGGAACATCACTAGGGTTGGTGCTCTTCATATCTCTTCTGTCTCAGAAGAATGTTCCTTGCCACATGATTTTGCCAAAGTACTTCTCACCCTTGAAGTAGATACACTGGATTCAGCTCCAATTAAGGGTCCCGTTTGTGATGTGTACATTGGTGACACAAAACTTGATATGATGGCAGACTCAGGGGCTCCCATCACTATCATCTCAGACACGCTGTATGAACGAGTGTGGTCTACATCGAAACCTTTAAACACTCCTGATGTTTTTCCAAAAGCTTATGGAGACAAAGACATTGATATGCTTGGTTTTTTCTTGGAGAAAGTAAAATGTCTAGGCAGAGAAGCATTTACAAAAATTTATGTTGCTAAAACAGGAAAAGTAATTTTAGACTGGCGTGATTTAGCAAAGTTGGGTCTAATGTTGATTCCAGATTCACCCAATCCTGTCAGGATTTGTGATGTCAATTTAGCCAGCACACACGATCCTGAACAAGACACACTCTCAGAAATGGTTAAATATTTTCCAGATGTGTTTACAAATAAGATAGGGTTAATTGATAAATTTGAACATAGAATCAAGTTAAAAAAAGATGCTATGCCTGTGTCTCATAAACTCAGACCGGTTCTCCTATCTGTCAGAGCTGATCTCAAAGTCTTACTGGACACCCTGGTTAGAGATAATGTAATTATCCAGACTGACTCATCTGAATGGGTCAGTCCCATAGTAATAGTACGCAAAAAGGATAATTCCATCAGGTTGTGTGCTGACTTACGCACTTTAAATAAGAATATTCTTATTGATTGTCATCCCTTGCCCAAGATTAGTGACCTTCTTTCAAATATTAATGGAGCCAAATTTTTTTCGCTTTTGGACCTTTGTTCTGCCTATCATCAGATTCCACTCACTGCAGAATCCCAAGATCTCACTACATTTATCACTCCTTTTGGAGCTTATAAATTTCTGAGACTTCCCTTTGGCCTGGCTTCTGCAGCAAGTGTGTTTCAGAAATTCATGGATTCTATACTTTCTGGAATCTCTGGTACACAGGCATATCAAGACAATGTCCTAATATTTTCAGAAACTAGAGAGGGGCAAAATTCCATTCTAAGAAAAGTCTTGGGGCTCTTCAACAAGGTGGGAATTACCCTTAAGCCGGCTCAATGTAAAATGTGTAAAACAGAATTGGATTACTTGGGTCATTGCATTTCCGATACTGGCACACATCCAAAATTGTCATTGGTAAGGGCAATTCAAGAAGTTCCTCCTCCTAAAGTCAGAGATTCCCTCAGATCTTTCTTGGGGATGAGTGAATATTACTCAAAATTTATTCAAGGATATTCCATCATTGTTCAACCTCTGAGAAATCTTTTAAAGAAAAATGTTGATTTTGTTTGGGATGATGTTGCCATGCATGCTTTTACTTCTGTCAAAAATGTCATTACTGATGCACCTGCTTTATCAGCTTTTAAGCCTGGTGCAAGATGTTTCAGTAACTGTAGATGCCAGTCAAACGGGCATAGGAGCTGTACTTTCACAGTCGTATGATAATTGTGAACACACTGTGGCCTTTGCTTCTAGGTCTCTAAAATTAGAAGAATCACGATATAGCACAACTGAAAGAGAGGCTTTAGCCTGTTCCTGGGTCATTGAGAAATTTAAAACTTATCTCTGGAGAATGAAGTTTTCACTTTTCACTGATCATAAACCTCTTATTCATCTCCTTAGTGGTGATGGATCTGGGAAAGCCTCTTCTAGACTAGTGAGATTGTTATCTCGCTTACATGAATACAATTTCAAAATCGAATTTATACCAGGCAACAAGAATACCAGGGCTGATTTTTTGTCAAGGATGCCTATTTAAGATGATGATACAGATGATGAACATGAGGAAATTGAATCTGTGGTTGCATCATTAGATGACATTTTAAATGCTCACGGTTTAATTTCTCGTGATGACTGGATTACGGCTGTTTCTGAAGATAATATTTTGTCTCAAATAATGAAATTTATTACTCAAGGATGGCCTAAAGAGAGGTGTTTGCCTTCGCCCATAAAACCTTTTTCTCAAGTTTCTAGTGAACTGTCCATATTTAATGGGCTGCTATTTCAGAATGACTTGGTGGTTCCTCCAATGTCAATCAGATCTAAACTTTTTCAAGCAGCTCATTCTGGTCACCTAAGGGTGGGAGCCACTTCGAAAAACATCAAACAATATTTTTGGTGGCCCTCTATGGACTCTCAAATTGCTGCTTGGATAGCATCCTGCAGTACTTGTTTATTATCTGACAAACACTGGCTCACACACAAAACACCTTTGCATACAGTACCTTTACCAGAAGAACCATGGTCCAAGGTTGCTCTGGATTTTTCAGGTCCTTTTCACTTGCTACCACCTGATAAGAGATTTTTGATAGTCTTAGTTGACTATTTCTCTAAAAAAAAATGTTTTTACTTTGTTCCCTCTGCAAACACTTCTTCAGTAATCAAATTTTGGGATAATATTTTCACTTGTGAAGGTCCTCCAAGGGAGCTTGTTACAGATAATGGCACTCACTTTGTTTCCACACAAATGAAAGATTTTGTTGCAAAACACCACATTAAACATCTCAAAGTTGCATTGTATTCCCCAACTTCAAATGGTCTAGTTGAAAGGGTTAATACATTTTTGAAGGAAGGGGTACAAACAGCAATTGCAATTGGGAGTCAGGTTGAAGTCTCCCTTAAAGAAAAGGTTTGGAACTATCACCTCACTCCACATTCCACTACAGGTGTACCTCCCTTCACTCTATTAAGGAAGAGAAATCCCAGGGCACAACTCTGTCCAGATTGGTTTAGAGATACCTTACCAAAGGATAACCATTGTTTTTGTACTATCTCTGAACTTGTCAAAGAGAGAGTAAAATTGTCACAAACCAAACAAAAATCTCAGTATGATGTGTCCCATGCTACAAAAACTGTTGATTTTCATGTGAATGATTGGGTTTTGCTTAGACTTCCTCATAAAGTTAAAAAGGGAGAGTCTAAGTTTTCAAATCCAATCAAAGTAGAAAAAGTTGCTAAAGGTGCTGTTTTTCTCCAAGGTAAGGGTGGTGGTCTAAAAGAGACTTAGTTAAATTATCCCTTGAGCAAGCATGTCATATTGGTAAGCACAAGAAGAGTGAAGACACTCAATAGTTTGATAAGGGGAATGATCTTACTCCTCCAGACATGCCTTCTACAAGTAATTTGCACACACTTCATTCAGTTTCTCTCACTAGAGATAACTTATCAGATGTGGATGTTACGGACCTTGTTCAAGTGCTTCCTTCTGATAGTCATGCACTCTCAAGTGCTGTTTACCCAGATGAACAAGTTGCAACAAGATCCATGCGCAATGTTTCCATGCCTACTAGGTTTAAAGATTTTTATGTTGGTTAATGCATTTAATGCAAATGTCCTTTCTAAAGAAAAACTTATGCACTATATTTTTTATGCTTCTTGGCTTCTAAATTTTGTTTTATTTTTAAGATTTTATTTTTGTTACTGTTATAAAAAGGAAGATGTTGTAGTGTGTCACATGTGTGTGATCATGCTCGTGATTACTCCGGCATGATCACGCGTGCTGCTTTCTTTTAAAACATGTACTGCTCATGAGTTTCTCGGCTGGGTTCCTTCTCCATGGTTTCCACGGCCGCACGTTAGAAGCAGTTGTGGATTTCATGGAGTCGGATCGCGGCCGTAGGGGCTCCTGCAATTATTGAAATAAACTTCGAAATACCTACTTACAAGTCTGCAGTATTCATCTTTTACAGGCACCCAATGGATCAAGGAGGTTTGGGGGCTTCGGACTTTGAACATTACTATATGGCTACTCAGATGCAATCAATTTGCTGCTGGTTTTCTGAACTCTACTTGGCAGGCATTCTCACTCTAATGGCACCACTTCAATTGGAAATGCTTCAACAATTTTTCTCTCCTCTGGGCTCCACTACACCAACCGATTGATTGACATGGCTTGTGCATGCTTTAAGAGAGGACTGCATCTCACAGCCCCGGCCTGTCCCTACACACCAGACATCTCCCTCCTCAGCCTATTGAGGGAAAGGAGCGCATTGGATGCTCCGACCTTGTGTCACTGGGTTGCTGCAGGCCTGGCAACTCTTGGCGACCTTTGCAAAATGGCGTTCTCCTCACTTCTGAGATTACTGAACAATGTGACATTCCTGCTGGCCACTTTTTAATGTATAATGCTCTGACACGAGTGCTCCTTTCAGACTCAGGCATAGACACAGAAGAACCGCCAGAACATTTGGTTCTACAGTACTACCTTAATGTCATGGACCACAGCAGACATCTCATCAGATGGCTGATCAAGGGCGTTGGTCAGAGCACCTGGGTGCCTCTGACTGGCTTGAAGACTAAGTGGGAGGCAGACCTTGGAAGGGCATTCACTGATAAGGAGTGGGCCAGATTCTTAGCGTATCCTAGCAAGGTGACTAGAGATGCCAGGTTCAGGCTCATTCAGCTTTCCTTCTACATAGTGCTTACCTCATTCCTGCTAAAGTATATGAGTTTTTCCTTGATGCAAATTTGTTGCTGCCCCCGCTGCCATTGCTGAGTGCTGGCATGCTTCATATGCTCTGGTTCTGCCCCTCCCTCTCGCTAATTTGAAGGGGGGGGTTACTTCTCACCTTGGTGTCTCACTGGAGACAATGTCCTGCACAGCTGGGAGGCTTGCGCACCGGAGCTTTTCTGCTGCACTCTGAAGAACAGGCTTGAACCCTGCTTCCTAGATCTAGCATTGTTGCTGGCGAAGCATCTGGTGACCAAGCACTGGAAGCTGAAAGCACCGCCTCAGATATCTGGATGGCGTCAATCGGTGGTGGTCTGGGCTGGGGCTGAACACAGCGCACTGAAGCACCAGGAGGCCAAGGGCCTGAGAAAGCACCTTCTTTCGCAGGGATGGGATGAATTGCTCACGGCCTTCCAGGCTCAGCCCAGAGATGACACACATCCACCCTGAATGAATGGTTCTGGACAGGCAGCACAATTACACTTCTCGATTACACTCGGCTGCAGAGGGTGACCACAGGAAAAACATACTGCCTGCCCCCTGGACTCAGCACCTACACCTCACATGGTTGTACACACACACAAACACACACACACAGAACGTCCTGTGTAGATTCCTTCCCCTGCTTCTACTGCCCTTCTCGGGCCCATCCCCCTCTGACATCAACCTTTTCCCCACTGGGGATATCGCGCCACTCTCAGGTTGATTGCTATGGGCTTTGTTTCTTTCTTCACCCATTGGGATGGGGTGCCTCATATACCAGTTCCTAATAGAACAGGGTCCTTAAAGTGTAGTACATTACAAAAGCACATCTGCATTTTCTGGCACCTTGGATATGTGGTCATATGCTTATTACACCGCTATGTGTATCATGCAATGTTTGCTTTATATCTCATTGACAGTACCACTTGCAACCTTTACTGTGCTCCTCGACTTCTACTGTAAGTTTCAAACTGTGGAAGCAGGGGAACGTCTTCTTTCGGCTTCTTACTTTGTAGAACTGAAATGTGAACCCCTACTACTACTGAAAGTGGAAAATGTCTGGCAGGAATTTTAGAATGGTAGGATGATACCTTCTTCTGTGAACTAGAAAGAACAAGGGTATCGGGGCTCCAAAATAAAGTGTTGAGCATGCATGGAGGGGTGAGGATATGAGGGGCAAAAAGTGTTGGGCAATTACCCTTGTCATCCTCAGCACAGCAGTCTACCAAGCACTTCATGTCTATTCATTACATGTTCAGGGTTCAAATCCAGCTAGGGCTGAGCCATGAACCAACTAGGTTTCACCTGCCTTCAAGAGCATGCAAGGAACTTGGGACGCAAACCCATCCTCCAAATTTGACATTCTCTGTTCTAGGAGGAGTAGGTGAAATCTTGGCTTTTGAGGGTTGCGTAGGTTTTGCTGAGGTCGTCATCTTTGATACCTCTTCTACTTCTTGCCTAGCTCATGAGACTTCCATGTATAGCAGCAGGCACCATGCATCCTCTGAAAAGCTGCATGACACCTGCTTTTATATTATAAACTTTTATTGCTACTCCAAATGGTATTTTGTTCCTTTGGTGTAATTGTCTTCAATTGAAAGTATTCCTCATTTCTGCATCTTACCTTCTGGGGTACTGGGCTGCCAGCATTACCCCCTTTTGCTGTAAACCAGGGCCGGACTGGCCGTACTGGGCATCGGGTGCTTCCCCGGGAGGCTAGAAGGGCGGGGCCGGTTTTGCAGTGGTGGGGGCCGGTTTTGCTACTGGGGGGCGGTTTTGCAGCAGTCCTGCAATATCGGCCCCCCAGTAACAAAAGCAGCAGTGATTTACACTTGCAATCCCCCCACCATCCCAGGGGCTGGTCCGACAAAATTGCCAGGGCTGCTTTGAGTTCTCAGTCCGGCCCTGCTGTAAACAACACAGCACAGCACTGCACCACTGACCTTCTTGATCCCCACACAGGACTACCCCATATCCAGCAGATCCCAGTATGCAGAACATCTGGACACTTGGCTCTTGCACCCAATAGGAAACAGTAGACAGAACACCCCTCACACATCCAACACAGTGCAGGTACACCAAACAGTTCCAAGTCAGCAGGGCACGGCATGTTATGTTATGTTATGTTATGTTATGTTATGTTATTTTACAACGCGCACAGATGCTCAAGAGTGTCCCGGCGCGAGACCAAGAGGGGTGGGGGCCTGACAGTTAAACAAAGAGGTACGTTTTCAGATTCTTCTTAAAAACCAACGGGTCCTGAGTGTTCCGTAGAGAAAAAGGAAGAGCGTTCCATGCCACGGCGGCTTTGCGGGCGAGGGAGCAGCCACCTAGCCTCTGGCATTTAAAGCGGGGGTCCTGGGCTAAAAGTTGAGACGTAGAGCGCAATTGTCTCAAAGGGGCGTAGAAGGAGAATCGTTTTTGCAGGTAGGTAGGGCCACAACCGTGGAGCGAGCGGTGGGCAATAACTAAGGATTTAAACTTAACCCGTTCTGCCACGGGAAGTGAGCGTAGATGTTGTCTCACACTACTTCTAGAAGAGATGTCAAGGAGAAGTCTGGCAGCCGCATTTTGGACCACTTGAAGCTTCTTCAACAAGTAGCCCGGAATGCCAGCATAAAGAGCATTGGCATAATCCAGCCGTGATAGAATGAGAGCGCGAATGACTGTTTCTTTCGCAGCCCTAGGAAGGAGAGGAAGAAACTTCCTTAAGGTTTTAAGAAGACCGAAGCACGTGCCTGCAAGCTTCTTAACCTGAGTGAAGAAGGAGAGGTTCTCCTCAAACCATACCCCCAGGTTCTTAGTGTACTTCCCTGTTGAAGTAGGCAGAGGGAACTCAGGTGGCCAGAGTGTTTCCCTAAAATTAAGGGGAAATTTCCCAAAGAGGAGAATCTCCGACTTCTCTTCATTACACTTGAGTTGTGCGGCGGCAAGCCACTTGAAGACCGAGGACAAACAGTGTTTGGCCGAGGAAACTGAGTCCACGTTTTTTCCCCATGTGAAGAGAAGCTGGGTGTCATCAGCGTAGGCCATAACCTTAGCCCCCAGCTCCTCAGCCAAATAGACCAGAGGAGTAACGTAAATGTTAAATAAGAGCGGGCTAACGGAAGACCCCTGGGGGACACCTGTGGTCACTGTCTGGGGAGAGGAAAAGGACGGTGGAAGCCAGACCTGCTGCACCCGTCCTTCTAAGAAGGACCTGAGCCAGCCCCAGGCCGTGCCAGAAACACCAATCTTGGCAAGCCGTGTAAGAAGCAGTGAATGCGGGACAGTGTCGCACGCCGCTGACAGGTCGAGCAAGATCAATGCCGCCCTCTCGCCGGCGTCCAGACACTCCCGAATGGCTTTCGAGACCTCCACCAGGGCTGACTCGGTGCTGTGGGAGGCCCTAAAACCTGACTGGGCCAGGTGTAAGAGGCCAGCGCTTTCGACAGGAGGGAGATGGGGCGGTAGTTCCCTGGGCTAAGGGGATCCAGAGAAGGCTTTTTTAACAGAGGAAGAATCTTGGCCTGCTTCCAGACCTCCGGAACACAGGCCTCCTGAAGGGACATGTTAACAATACTATTCACTTCAGCATTGACGGTATCTGCAGCAGCTGCCATCAATCTGGCTGAACAAGGGCCCGCAGGCGAGCCTGACTTCAAACCCTTAAGAATTTTAAGAGAGCCATGCAGATCCACGGGCCTAAATGCACACAGGGAGTGAATAGGGTTAGCAGAAGGTGAGACCAGAGTAGCACCTGTAGGTCCGCCACAAGAAGTAAAAACCGCCTGAATGGTACGGATTTTATCTGTGAAGAAGCTGGAGAGCTTATCGCACCCGTCATTTGTAGATGGAGGCGAACTTGATTGGGCAGTAGGGGACGTAAAGCTCTGGACAATAGCGAAGATTTCCTTGGTGTTGTTTTTAGCAGAATCAATACGGGCTGAGTAGAACCGTCTTTTAGCCTGAGCTATAGCCTCGTAGTAGGTTTTTTGTTTAAGCCTAAGTTCCAGCTTAGCCGTCAGACAAAAGTCACTACGGCGCCAAGCCCGCTCAAGTATCTTACATTCGTGTTTAAGCCCTTTGAGGTCGAGGGTGAACCAGGGTTTAGAGGGTGATTCCCTAGAAAACCTGGGGGGGGGGCGCGAGGCTAACGTATCCAAGGTGTTAGATATGCAGCTAGTGAATCCGGCCAGATCGCCCTCCAAATCCCCCCAAAGGGAGGGCCTGGAGACCTCCAAGGCCTGATTAAACACGAGCGGATCAATTTTGCTGAATGCTGGCCTGCGATAGCATCGAGCTGGTGGAGCAGCATTGGTAACTGCCCACGAAAAGTAGGATAAAAAGTGGTCAGACCAAGGGACAGGACATTGGGCTTCAACCAAGATAGAAAAGTTAGAGCATATTGGGTCGAGAATGTGTCCCGCTTGGTGAGTGGGAAGACTAATCCACTGCGAGAGCTGGGCAAGATGTAATATATCCAAAAAGTCAAGCGAGTTTCTGGCATCGGTCTGGTCAAGGTGAATATTAAGATCACCAAGAACAATGTAGTGGGAGAATCGAAGAGCTCGAGGCACCACAGCATCACCCCATGTTTGAAGCATGAGCTTGAACTTTAAAATGACAATACAAAAACATGTCATGACTGATACTCTGCAATTGTAAGGGTCAGCAGGAAGGGACCACAGGTACCAGAATCAGAGAGATGAGCCAGAGACAATAAGAACACTTATGGGGTCACAGGGCAGGCCACAGTTCCAGGGCCCTTGAATTATCAGTCCTCTGGTATGTATTCCAATATACTGTAATGTTAGATTCCCTGGTTGTTTTATGGTGCTTCCAGGGGTTGGGTCTTTATCACTTCTGGATTTACCCTGCACAGTACATACCCTGGTTGTTGAAAAATGGCTTCATGTGTTTGGTATCTGTTACATATTTGTGTACTTCATAGATTATAGGGCCTGATTTAGAACTTGGCGGGCAGGTTACTCCGTCACAACGGTGATGGATATCCCGTCCACCGAAATATAAATCCCATTATATCCTACAGGCGTTATATTTTGCCAGACGGGATATCCGTCACCGTAGTGACGGAGTAACCCATCCGCCAAGATCTAAATCAGGCACATAGTCAGGAATATCAAATGCTGAATATCATTAAAACAATATCGAGGGACAAAATATTCAAAGGTACGGGCACAGAGGGTGGTATGGTTTTACTGTTCTTAACTCCACATCTACTTACCTAGAAGATATATATATATATATATATATCTCCACGGTCATACAGAGGATACTTTGCTGATGCATTATGGGACTATTAGTCCTCCGAGACATTGTTGTGAAAGCAAGAGGACATGCAATCATGCTAGTGTTACTCAGTATCTGTGCGCAACGTTGGTTTTGTCCCGGAGAAACTGGCAAGACTATTTTATAGTGTATCTGAAGCTACAATGGTATGCAAGCAAACTGTTAAAAATAGTATCTGAACTGGGCTGTTCAGTGATTGCGTGATGAGCAGTATCATTGAAATCAATAATTCAGGCAGCCTGTGTCCACTCCACGAGACATTCATTTACAGCCCTTTTGCCAAATTAGTGCTATCCGAGGCGGTGTGCACTAATCTTTTTAAGTACAAAACATAAGTGTTTTTATAATAGCTACACTTTTTTTTATTTGAAACTTGGTTGCTGTACTCCATGCTTAATGTGCAATGTGCTGAAATTATAATACGACATGACATTGGTATTGAATACAAAGTGAGGCTCAGTTGTTTGATAATATTTAATCTGCCACACAATGTCTTGACATGAGTTTTTGTATCAGTTCGCACAGTGCTAAATTATATCGATGCATTAGGTAGTTTATATAATGTTGTATTCGCGTTGGAGTATTTTTACAGTTTCTATGAATGTGTAACACTATATATAGAAAGTACAAAATGGCACTCACCAGATTCACAAAGGCTGTCACTACAGCCGAAACGCGTCTCTCCTGGTAGCTGGGTAGTGGGAGGCCCATTGCAATAAAGAAGCCGTATCCCTGCAATCCTCGTGTGCGTGCTCTTTTCCTTTGGGAGCAGGGGTTGTGTAATATATATATATATATACTTACTACTGGCATTTGCCAGTAGGTAATTATAGTTAGGACCAACTTTTTCATAGGAAAAGCGTTTTTTGTTTTGCCAGTAACTTTGGCGCCGCTTGACGAATCTTCTTGACATTTTTAGTTCAGCTGCTGTGTTGAAAGCTTTGGGATGATCCGTCAAGGGGGGGCCGAGAAAAAAGGGGTGTCCCAAAACATGTTTTCCACATGTTATGCCTATGGGGATTTTTTTTTTTTAACAAGTCTACAGCCCGAACCGCTGAACGGAATTACACCAAATTTGGCAGAAAGCTAGAAGTTGGTCCAGAAAACGTGCTTTTTGTAATTTGGTGTAAATCCTTGCAGTGGAGTCGCGGATCCTGCTAAAATTTGATTGGCTGCCATCATTTCAACCAGGAAGTGTTGGCAGCCATCTTGGGACTTGGCTTGAAGCAAAGCCACACAAAAAATCTAAAGAATAATGAAAAGGAGGCAGGGTAGGAATACCCTGACCCCCCAGATATGGTGGGGGTGGGGTTCGCTGGCAGAAAGTACTTTTTTTTATTTAATTTTGCAACAAATTCGTGGGTGGATCTGGGTATTCACAGCAAAATTAAAAAAGTAAAAAGACTTGTGGCCTTCTAAACGTCTTTTATAAGAAGCCCCCAGGTGGCCCAAATCCCAGGGGCATGATGGCTTATAATGAAGGAGGGGTCTTAAAGGCCCCCCTCCTAGGCTTTTGGAAAATCTCTGGGGGCCGCCACCTCCCCGGGCCACTGAACAATGGAAATGCAGGGGCTGCTCGGCCCCCCTGCAGCCCCGGGGACTGCTATCTCCCTGGGGCAGTAAATTTTAATTTCCTGCAGGGGAGCCGTGCAGCTCCATTGCTGACCCGGAAACTGCCACCTCCCCGGGGCACACAGATGTTTTTAAAGGTGTGCGGGGAGGTCCTACAGCCTCCCCCGCAGCCCCGGGGACTGCCTCCTCCCCTGGGCATTAATAATATGCTGGGGAGCTGCATGGTTCCCTCGCTGCCCCCTGGACTGCCACCTACCCGGGGCACAAACATTATTTTGAAAAAAATGTGGGGGGAGGCCCTGTGGGCTCCCCTGCAGCCCCGGGAATCACCACCTCCCTGTGGCAGTAAATTTAAATTTCCTGCGGGGGAGCTGCATGGCTCTCTGGCTGCCCCAGAGACCGCCACCTCCCGAGGAACACAGATTAACGGAGTGTGGGGGCGGCCCTAAGGCTTCCCTCACAGCCCCGTGGACCGCCACCTCCCCGGGGCATTAATAATATGCGGAGGAGCCGCTCAACTCCTCTGCTGACCCTGGGGCCGCCACCTCCCCAGGACACAAACATTATTTTGAAAAGAATGTGGGGGAGGCCCTACCCCGCAGACCCTGGGACCAGCACCTTGCCGGGACAGAAATAACATATTTGCGGCAGAGCCACCCGGCTCCCCCGCTGCCCCAGGGACCGCCTCCTTCCCGGAGTACAAACTGAATAATTAAGGAGGCCTGTTGCCGACCCTTGGCCCAGGGACTACCACCTTCCCAGATTAAATACTTAAAAGAGGGGGGCCTAGTTGGCCCTGGGGACCGCCACCCCCCCAGGGTCAGCTCCTACAATGTCCCCGGGTGCCCATCCCGGGACACTGCAGATAGCTATGGCTTGCACTGCTCCCGCCAAGCCATAGCAAACTGCTCTGCTTCGAGTAAACGAGAGCATGTAAAATGCTCTCACCTACTCGAAGCAGAGCAAGATTGCTTTTGAACAGAGGGAGCTGCATATTTAGTAGTTCCCTCCATCCAAAAGCATGGTGGCTCCCGCAGGAGGCGGGAAGCTGGTAGGGACCGCGGCCCCCGTGCCCATTCTAAACATGCCTGGCCCCAGGGGGTGTGGTCACCGGGGCCGAATTTGGCCCATGGCAGGGGGGCTATGCAGCCCCCCCTTCCCCAAAAATTTAAAAATAAATAAACTAAGAAATCCCGGCAACTAGCCAGAAGCCCTGCCCCCTTTCTCCACCACTCTGCAAAAGCACCTCCTGGCGCGCTGCTGGTTAGGGGAAGTATCCTGGGGACGCGGAGACAGGTATGTGCAGACACACGGTCCTCACGCTGAAACTACAGCACGCTTCAATGCGGCTTCTCCGCGCCACCTGATGTTGCTACATTTTTGCATTACTTAGGTTGGATACAGAACAACATACACACACAGTAGGTAGTACCTAGGGGCACCAATCTTAGTGTGGGGTAGTTTGTCCACTACACATGTTTTTTTCATCCTGATGAAGCGCTGCATATCCTTATGACCAGTTTAGGCGTGAAACATGTCGACTTTCCTTTGTGTGAAGGAGTAAACAGAGACAGGTCCCTCTCCTGAGACAACAGGAGATAGCACCCAGACTACCAGGGTTCCTTTGAAACCCCAACCTGCCAACAGGTTTTTATCCCTGAAAGGGCGGCTCCCCCATTAAAGTATAGTGCAGGATCTCCCATACCAGTTTTAATCCTTTATCTCACACCCCACCACTTCACGTACCACCTCACCGGCATTCATCATACAGCATCCTCTAAAAAGATCTCCGCCAAAGTGACCCTTCGGGGGACCCGTAGGGCATTGCAGCACCGGCCCGACGAGGAGCACTGCCCTATGATGAAGCATGACCTCCTCTAGGGGATGTGTGAGGCCACTATGAACAGTCCAGCTGACTGTCTCTATCTAGTACTCTGATCGAAGGTACTCTCCACCCTTTGGGAGATTGTGCCTTCCTCTTTATCCTTCATAGGAACATTAGCCCCTTGTTAAAACTTTGGGGGATGAAGTCCCCTTGCCTCCAGAGGCCCTTGGGGGTGAACATGGAAATGGAGAAGGTCGTATGTGGAGTCAGACAAAAAAGAGCTGAAACTGCGGCAGGCCTCGTACAAGGAAGCCATCTCTAGGTCCAAAGCAGAGTACTATGCCAAAACCATCTTGCAGGCGCCTAATAGTACAAAAATGCTCTTTAATATTATAAAGGACCTATCCAATCCAGCTTGTATGGGAAATAAGGTGGACGCAACGCAGAAGCTTTGCGATGATATCGCTGCCCATTTCGACGAGAAGATTAATAAGATTGTTGGGGGCCTAAACACCAACAACCACAGCTATCTGGATGAGGAAAAGGAACCATCTCAGACATTAGAAGAGCAACAGGCAGAGGCATCCTATGATCGTCAGTCACCTGCTTTAGAGTGCTTTCAAACTCTTACTGAGGTTACATTTAACAGCCTTGCCCGAAGCGTTTCCTCGGGATCCCCTCAAGACCCTCTCCCACATGGGATATGGAAAGAGTTTCAGTTGGAACTATTCCCCTGGCTGCGACAGATTTGCTGTCAGTCAAGGAATTGTTCCTGTAGCTTGGAAGCAGGCAGTGGTGACTTCGCTGCTTAAGAAACCGTCTCTGGATCCTAAAAGCCCAATGAGCTTTAGACCGATATCTCTCCTACCATACCCAGTAAAAATCCTGGAGAGGGCAGTTAGTAAATCCCTGTCCTCATATTTAGAAGAAAACCATCTGCTAGATAAGGACCAATTTGGGTTTCGACCAGGGCACGGAACTGAAACAGCCCTGGTGACTGTATTGGACAACCTGAGAATGCGTGCCGACAATGGTAATTCTTCTGTACTAGTGCTACTAGACATGTCGGCCGCATTCGACACGGTGAACCATAAGATACTGCTTGAAAGATTAGAGAATATAGGAGTGAGAGGACAGGCACTGAAGTGGCTGCAATCATATTTGACGGGCAGACAACAGGTAGTGACCATCTCACCGTTTACATCTCCAAAAACACCTGTGTGTCACGGGGTGCCACAGGGCTCGGCAATAAGCTCTATTCTATTCAACATCTACTTACGCCCCCTGATCCCCATTATTAGATCTTTTGGAATAGATCTAGTCAATTATGCGGATGACACACAATTGGTGTTTTCCATGGAGGGAAATCAAGCGGTATCCATAGAAACATTTCAGGAGTGCATGTGTCAAACCTCCAACTGGCTCAGGACAAATGCCCTACAATTTAATGAAGGAAAGACGGAAGTTGTATATTGTTCCTCTGCCAAAATGATGTGGCCTCTGCTGTTTGAGTTCAGATTTACCCCTTCGGACAAACCACTGGTTCAAGTAAGAACAGTACGCAATCTGGGGGTTTTAATGGATGACAACCTCCAAATGGAGTCACAAGCCAATAAAATAGTTAGTACTTGCTTCTCACTCTTAAGAGCATTACGCCAGATTCTCCCACTACTGCCTAGTGCTACCAGACCCTTAGTAGTGAGGAGTATAATTTTAAGTAGACTGGACTACTGCAACTCTTTGTATTTGGGAGCACCACACTCAGTGCTATTGAAGCTGCAGAGGATCCAGTCCATAGCAGCTAAACTGGCGCTAAATAGGCAGCGCAGGTCTTCAACGACGGCAGCATTAAAGGACCTCCATTGGCTACCCATTAAGGAGAGAATTCAATTTAAATCTCTCTGCATTGTGTTCAGGGCAGTGCATGGTTTGGGTCCAATTTCCATGCAGGAGAAACTCACCTGGTACAATCCTGGGAGAAATCTTCGTTCTTCCAGTGCAAGTCTGGTAATTACTGCTAGATTCAAGAAGACTAGGATGGGTGGCAGAGCATTTGGTATAGCAGCCTCACGACTCTGGAATGATCTCCCCCTGCATTTCAGACAAACTAACTCGCTGCTCTCATTTAGAAAAAGCCTAAAGACTTGGCTCTTCCCTAGGGATGAGTAATATGAGCTCTCTAAATCAGCGTACAGGCTATTTGTTCTGCCTAGTGACAACTTGGTAAGTCGCAGCGCCAGGATACCCGCAGGGTGACAGTTTTTTGCGCTATATAAATCTATGATACAATACAATACAATACAACAACCCCTCCTGTTACCTCCAGTAAATCCCACACAGCAGGATTGCTAAGAGGTTGTCAGAGGCCACACACCCTTTCTCCACCACTTTGCAAACGCACCTCCTGGCACACTACTGGTTGGGGAATGAATTCCACTTTACTCCTGAGGGCCTCAGGACTAAAGTAGACTTCATCCCCCAACTAGTAGTGCGTCAAGAGGCGTGTTTGCAGAGTGGTGGAGAAAAGGGGCATGGAAGTACAGGAGGGGTAGTTGGCCCCCAAGGACACTCAAGAGCCAAGGGGACTTCATCCCCCAACTAGAAGTGTGCCAGGAGGTGCATTTGCAGAGTGGTGGAGAAAGGGGGCATGGCCTCCGACAACCTCTCACCAATCCTGCTGTGTGCAACTTACTGGAGGTAACGGGAGGGGTAGTTGGCCCCCAAGGCCATCCTTGAGGGCCAACTACCCCTCCTGTTACCTCCAGTAAGTCCCATACAGGGGGATTGTTAAGAGGTCTTCGGAGGCCAAGTCCCTTTTCTCCACCACTCTGCAAACATTGCTCCTGGTCCACTACTGGTTGGGGATGAAGTTCACTTTACTCCTGAGGGACCTTGGGGGCCAAGAAGCCCTCCTGGTACCTCCTGTAAGTCCTACACAGCGGGATTTCTGAGAGCTGGTTGGAGGCCCCATCCCCTTTCTCCACCACTCTGCAAACTCGACTACAACTTAAAAAAAATAGAAATTCACTGAAAAAACCAAAGGTTACAGGGACGTTATAGTTAGGAATTAGCATTTAAAAAAACCTTAGAAATTCACTGAAAACAAAAAAGTTACAGGGATGTTATAGTTAGGAAATGGAATTAAAAACCCCTTAGAAATTCACTGAAAAAACCAAAGGTTACAGGGACGTTATAGTTAGGAAATGGAATTAAAAAATCCTTAGAAATTCACTGAAAAAAACAAAGGTTACAGGGACGTTATAGTTAGACTCATGTTTCACTCGTACAAAACCAGTGAAATTCAGCTGTTATAGTTAGTGAGCTAACTATAACTCATGTCCCCACAATGCACTGCTTCTCACATATTGCATCACTCATGACATGGTCAGTGACATCACTGATGACAACACTGATGACATCTCAAATGACATCACTGATGACATCATCCACAAAATCTCTGATACACCCCCATACAATCTTTCATACACCCACTCCAACTTCCACTCTACCATTCTCAAACCCATTCACACACCCATACCAGTACTTACACAGCCACTCACTGTTTCATAGATCAACACACACATCCACTCACTCACCCATACTGCCACTTACTCACTAATACAGCCACTGACATATCCACTCATACACTCATACAACCACTCACACACTGAGTCAGTCGCCCATGGAGCTACTCACACACCTACTCACTCACCAATAGTCAATCACACAGCCACTTTCTCACCCATACAGTTACACACACATTCACTCACTTACTCATGCAGATACTAACACGTACTCACTCACCTATACAGTCCCAGCACAAGCACACACTCACCCATACAGCCACTCTCACATTCACTCGCTCACCCATAGAGTCACTGACATACCCATCACTCACCTATACTGCCTTTCACATACCCAGTTACTCACCCATATACCACTGACACATGCACTCACTCACCAACACAGCCATAAACACACTCACTCACCCATTCATCCCCTCACACATGCACTCACTAATCCATACAGCCAATGATTCACCCACTCACTCATCCATACAGGCAGTCACACACACCCTCAACCACCCACACAGACACTCAGATACCCATAGAGGTACTCAGAGAACCAATCACTCACCCATACAGAAACTCATGCACTCCCTCACACACCCATACAGCCACTGGCCAACTGATAAAGACATTCACACAACGTGTCACTCACCCATACATTCACTGTGTCACCTAATAACTCACTTATACAGTCAGTCATGCACCCACTGAACCTTCCAAACAGGCACTCATACACCTACTGATTCACCAATTACAAAGAATCTGTATTAGTGATCCAGACAACAGTACAGTTTGGCACTCAGGGCAGGGGGTGCACGTCTTTACCATGCAGAGGACTTTCCCGCCCCAACCACAGTCTTGCAAGTCAAGGTCTATGTAATCTGCCTGAATACAGTCTCTATTTTTTTCACTCTTCTTTCTTATTTTGAAGGTTCCATATAGAGCCTTCTGGCACTCCCGGACATGGATGTGGCCTCCACTTTAGGAACACTCAGAGTAAACAAAGGTAACAAAGGAGAAAAAGCCAAGTTCTGCAACAATATCCCCATATCCATGAAGACCGTCCTAAAGCTGCTCCATTACAGGAAAGAGTTAAAGACTCACCTCTATAGAACACTTCATCACAATGCATTAATTGTCCACAACCCAGCTACCTCTCCTATCACTCGTTGATGGTATGCTCTTCTTTGAACCCGTACAGCGCTTTGTTGCCTTTTGGCGGGGTTCAGACTATAGAAATCTCATATACATACATGCATATAAAAGTGTTACATCCCACTATTAAGGGAACATTAAAAATGTTTTCAAAAACTGTGCTATTTGAATCCTGTGAATCCACCCAGACATCTATATGTGTTGGGTCCCACTCTCACTATTGGTAATACACAACACTGGTGTGGCGGCTTATCTTGGTTGTGCATAACTCTTGGAGCCAGGGTTCCCTCCCAGACTGTACCTCTGAGGGGCCCTGAGTAGCACCATAGAGCAAACACTCACCCTGGACTCACTCTAGATGTCCTGTCCTCCTTCTTATCCAGTCTCCTCACACCTACTCCATTCACACAAAGGGATCAAATAAGAAGGTGCGTTAATGGCTGTAAGCCACATAGGGGGAGGTAATAACACCACTCTGGGGGTTAGAGTGTGTCACTAATATTTGTGTTGTATGGCCTTTATGCATCATTGGGTTGCTTGCAAAAAAGTAGTTATGCATCTTAGATGTTTATTATTTGCACACACCTGCATTGCAAACGTCTGTTTGAGTGAAATTATGAAGAAGATGCTGGAATCAGCTAGAGCTGAAATATTGGTGAGGTCAATAATGGAATGATGGTGCTCAGGTGAAGAGAATGTGATGCAGGTGGGAGTCATACACTGAGGAGCCAAAAGTCAAGGCCAGGGGCCGCTGATTTTACAGGTAAACCAGACAGAAGTATTCATACAGCTAGCCCCAGAGGTAAGTAGGTAAGGTTTTAGACTATGTGGTTGCAAAAGTGTGACTCACAAGCTGGTGATGGGTGAGTGTAAAAAGCATTAGATGCTAGGGGTAAAGTCAAGACCAACTGTTAGCACATTCAGATGTAAATTCACCACGATCACAGGGAAGTAATATGTAATTGGTAAGGCAGCGCATGACGCCACTAATTAGTGATTGAGTGTAAAGGATAGTGCAGTCAGTAAGCCATTGGTAAACTCAAACTGAACTCCTACGTAATTATTTAATTGAAGTATAGTGATGCGTTACCTTCGTAAAGGCTCCACTGAGGAGGAGAAGAGTTTCTTCGTAAATACTGTTGGAGCCTAGCAAATTCTATGGCATGTAAAGTTTCAGTTGCCTAGTTAAATTTTCAGTAAACAAAAGAATGCTTGACATCGGCTGATGTGCATAATTACGCATTTGCTAGCTCTGAGCACTGTTACTGTCATCATGGCTTTGTGTTTAAGGCAGTAGAAGAACAAAACTTGCTTAAACCTGTTTTTCAGATGTCAGGTAAGGCAAAGCGCAGGCACAATGTTTGACAAGGGTTATAAAGGGAAACTTGGCTCACGCCATGAGTTGCATAGTTAATTTCAACATGAGTCCATGTCAAAGTATACTCAGCCACATTGCTGGGTGAAACCTCATCACCTGTTGTGCCATTACAACGACAATATGTAAACACAAGAGAGGGGCTGCACTGAACTCACTCTACATATATACCAAAAGTATAACACCTAGAGACTGTGTACCAGTGAACTTTATAACAAGAAAATGGAGGGCAACTGCAGAGATGCTCATTGTAAGGATATGTCTCTTTGTGCAGGATTAGCCCCAAGTTTTTGGACTGATGCTGCTGGTTTTTTGACTCTGAAGGTGCACTGGGTACTCCCAAACAGGTCTCAGTACCAGTCCTATGACCCTTAAAACGTGTATGGCTGATTGGTTCACCCACAATTGGCATAAGTTAACTTACTTATAAGTCTCTATAATATGGTACCAAGGGAACCCAGGGCCTGTAATTTAAAGTGTCTCTTGTGGACTACAGCACTTATTGTGCCACCACAGGTGTGACTCCCAGCACGCCACTGCTGGCTGGTAGAGTAGTATTCAAACTGCTAACCCGACTTTCCCATTTCAAGCAATAGCAAAGCTAAAACCTTCTTTTTAAACATTTCTAAGTCACCACTTAGGCAGGCCTACTAATCCCTAAAGACCATGTGCAAGTGTGTTTTCTAACTTTACATGTCCAGACAATAAAAGTCCTGCATCGTTATTTTTACTACGGAAAAGCTAGTAGCTCTATTGGCGAGTACAGGGTTACACACAGGCAACTTAGCTGTGCTAACTTCTGAATTGCAATACTAAAAATTATACTTCAAGGCATCAAAATAATCATTGCATTAAACCCGACTTAATGCTCAAGTCGATTTTAATGTAACTTTTGCACAAATGACATCTTTAGAAAGTTGCCACTTTGTTGCCCAAAGTTTACGGTTTCTGGCCAAGAGACAGCCTTCTGCCCTCCTGGGGGGAGGTGTGAACGACTCCCAGGAAGGAACACAGAGGACCTGCAGTTGAAAGAGGTGTGACCTCTCCCTGGCAGGAAAGCCAAACAAAGTGAGAGCCCAAAAGGTGAACTTCAAAGGGGAAGCCGCCTTTGATGGGCAAATGGTAGACACACACAAGAGTGGCTACTCTTTTGTTTTTGCAGACAGGCTGGCATCGAGGACAGAGTGGGGAAGCGATTGCCAAACCATTTTTTCATTGGCGTGTAGCCCTTGGGTAGCCACAACTCTGGGATGGGCTAGGGAGCTCTAAATGCCAAGAGAAGAGTTCTGCGATATTGGGAGTAGGCAGAATGGTGCATTCTGGGCTAGCTAGATGCCACACTTCACAGAAAGTCGTCACTAGGTGGGAAGTGACCTGATAGTCCATTGGCTAGTAGTCACCACATCCCCCAAGGACAAGAACTGGGCATAAAAGTCGCACCCCTTGCACCCAGATCTCAGATCACATCTGTACTGGAGAGAGGACCAGTGAAGACCTGCCCTGCAGTTCCCTGGACTCAGCAAAGAAAGACTGCACCAAAGAATGGGCTGCAGCTGCTGCTCTTTGGGCTAGCAAAGATAAGACGGTGACTGTGGTGCTGTGCTTGAGAAAAATGGTCCCGAGCCCCAGACAGAAAAAGTGCCTCCAAGAGTCAGTTGGCTGGCTTTCTGTTATGGATATAGGGCCACAAAAGCTGAAGAAGCCTGACTTGGTGAGTTGGTAGTCAAGAACTCCTGATTGCCACTGACTGCCGAAGTGCAGCCTGGGAGACTGAGTCCCAACCCAACATGGCTGGACCTGGGAGAGTTGTTGGAGTGCAGATTGGTCGCCCAGCAAGCAAGCAACTGGTGCTCATGTAAAGTGCTCTGATACTTTGGGTCAAGTTCGAGCTAAATAAAAGTCCCCCCAAATTTTTTTTTTTTAATTCCCACCAGTTAAAGGGTACCACTGGTTTTACAGTAAACCACTGGCAACTGTTTTTTGGCTGGACTTCATCCTGACTTCGGGGGACATCGACACCTGTTGCCAAAGTCGCCCCACCATGTTCGTGGATTGAGGAATGGCCACAAGAAGACCCCTGTCACTAGCTCAGCATCATCAGAATCCTTGGGCATCTTCAGCATTTTGCATCCCCAGCATGAGGACAACCCCACTAAAATCTATGGCAGTTCAACCATAGAGCCTGGAACTGGACTGGAGGCTGATTTGACTGCAAGGTAACTGTGCAGCTAAGCCTAGCTGGCCCCTCTGAATGCGAGGTAACTGTTCAACTGGACATTGTTGGTCCCCATGACTAGCTACCTGCTGGAGTTGGTCACACCAAGAGTGCTGAAGTAGTGGCTTACAACTTTGTAAACATTTGGAACGTGTACCACTATCGCAATCTATTACAATGATTTATTGGTCGCACAACCACACCATATGATACACCACTTACCTCACATTTGTGCCTAGCGGTAGGTTCTAGAACTTGTGTTTTGCAGTAACATTCGGTTAATAAGTTTGAAAACTTGAAAATCCACCAAGTCGAAACTTAGAAAGGAGTAACTGTGTTTGCCAATCAGTTTTGCTTCATTTGGACACATTCTAAAGTCTCCAAGGCACTGTTTCCATAAGTTCGCAAACTTTTAACAAGTTCTGAAAATGTTTGAAAAAGTTTGAAAGAGTTTCGCAAACTTTCTAAAAGTCATCAAAAGAGCTCTGGAAACACAGAGATCAAAATGGTCACTGTCCACCACCAAAATGAATGAGAGGATTATGCAAGAATAGGAAGATAAACGTGGGCTATTCAGCAAAAAAAGGAGGATTTTAAGAAGGCCCTCAGGGCCTGGAAGGAGGCCCACAGAGCCCAAGCACTCTTGGAGTGTGAAAGTATCCCACACAATAGAAAAGAGGATGTGGACAGGAGAGTCATCGATGAGGAGAATGAGAGGGACAATGACACCCTGACCCCACACCATCCACCCAAGGCTGGCCTCAATGTCTGGCAGTGAGAGGAGCTCAAAATCAGAGATGGGGCCAAGAGACCTAGAGGCCCAAGTAAGGCCCCTAGAACTGGAGGAGAGAATATTGGTCTTAGAGAAAAGAGACTGGCCCTCAAGAAGAGGATGGTCAAGTCGGGCTTGAATCTCCAAAGAGAATGGTGGCAGTAACAAAGAATCTGAGATAACTGCAGGGGTGCCCATGATGCCAGATTGCCCAAAGCTATTGTGCCTAAGTATGTCGAGGGGAATGACATAGATAAGTGGCTGGCATCTTATGAGAGAGCTCTCAGGATGAAGAAGGTGGGTGCCTAGCACTGGCAGTCGTTTTTGTGGGAACTGGTTCCAGTGTTCAGCAGAGATAGGCTCCTGACACTAGAGGATGAGGTGGAAGAGTCTTACACTTACATGAAGGCGTCCCTTATAGTGTAATTTGGTCTTACCCCAGAGGAAAGTCAACAGAAATTCAGGAACATACACAAGAGGGAAACACAGACACAGGTGGACTTTGTGGAGGCTTCAGCAAAGGCAGTGGATGGCTGGATAAAAGGTAAAACGTTAGACAAATATGAAGGGCTCTATAATTTGGTGGTTAAAGACCATATCCTTACTAATTGTCTTACAGATAAGTTACACCAGCATCTGGTAGATTCTAAGCTATCTAGCCCCAGAGAGCAAGGCAAAATGGCAGATGAATAGGTGTGCACTAGGGTACCAAAGAAGTCCTATGGAGGTGATCCTAAGAAAGGGAATAAGGCCTATCTTCAAGAGAAAGATGTGGGCAACAAATATAGGAAGAAGGAGTTCTATAAAGGGCCCCTAAAGAAAGCCAAAGGAAGAGGGGGAGACTCTAGACCCTTCCCAGTCCAAGAGGACAGGGTATCTGGGAAATCATTTCTAACCCTTCAAATGCTGGGATGCGTTTTGACTCTCGTAGCCAGGATGCAAGAGAGGAGATTCCATGTGCACCAAGAGTTCACCCACTGGTAGCCATCCCAAGCACATTGCCAGTCTAACGATTGATTAGAAGCTGTCCCTGGGGATTCCAAATGGTATACTGTTGTCACCCTAGATCAGTGGGTGGGGTGGAAATTGACCCATTGGCTTCCTGGCCTCCAAGTATGTCAGTAGCCAAAGATCAATGGGGTTGAAGTCAAGGCTCGGAGGGATACAGTAGCCAGCATAACCATGGTCTTGGCCAAACTGGTTTCCCCAGACCAAATCACTTCTGATGAGGTGCTCCAGTTAGTAAACTCTGACAATGAACCAAAATCCCAACCCATGGCAATGGTGAACTTTGAGTGGGGAGGGGCTACTGGCCTGAAGAAGGTAGCTGTGTCCCCTGCCATCTCAGTAGAGTGTCTGTTGGGGAATGACCTGGAAACTTCTGCTTGGGAAGGTGTGAAAAGGAGCGCTCAAGTAGCAATGCTGTGCCTTCCTGAGTGTGTGTGTATGTGTGTGTGTGTGTGTGTGTGTGTGCGTGTGTGTGTGTGTGTGTGTGTGTGTGTGTGTGGTAACAAGAGCACAAACAGCCTAATCAAGGGAACCTGGTAATCAAGGGAACCTGGAGTCTGTAAGAATGACCCAGGTCCCTAAGAACAAGAGGAAGGGCAGGAAGTCTGGTCTGCCAGCTTCCAAAAGTCCCAAAGCCCAGAAGACTACTCTTGAGGTGAAGCACCTGGTGCCAGGAGAGGAGGATGTCCCCTTGAGAGACATGCCAGAGTTGTTAGAACTTCAGGGGTCAGGTGGTCCCTCCAGAGAGGACATGTGCCGGGGGCAGAGGACTTCTCCCACTCTTGAAGGCCTGAGGCAATTGTCTGAAAGATAAGAAAAGTGGGATGAAAGTGGTACTCATAAAGTATACTGGGATGAGGGAATTCTGTATAGTGAGACAAGGGACCCCAAGCCATGGGCAACCAGAAGAGTGGTGGCCCCCTCCAACTATACAGATAGTTCCTCCTCAACCTAACCTATGACATTCTCCTAGCTGGTCATCTGGGGCAGACCAAAACCTGGGAATGGTTGGTCAATTATTTTTGCCTGCCCTAGATGTCAGAGAAAGTGAAGGAGTTCTGTTGCTCCTATATCACCTGTCAAGCCAGTGGCAAGACAGGGGGCAAGCCAAAGGCTCCCTAATACAACTATCTGTGGTGGGGACTCCCTTTGAGAAGGTAGAGAATAAGGTAAAGAGACAGAATATCGAGTATGAAATGTCGACTTGCACTAATATCGAGTGCAAAATATCGAGATACATAAATATCGACTGCAAGAATATCGTGGTCAAGAATATCGAGTTTCAGGTAAGAAATATCGTTTTCTAAAATATCGAAGTAATTAATATCGTTTGCAAAAATATAGTTGTAAAAAATTTCGTTTTTTTAGTTAGTGTTATGTATTTTAGTATGTATTTTAAAAGTATGTGCTCTTTTTTGTCAAAGTATTGCATTTGTTTTTTAATATATGTGTTACATTTTTAGAAGTTATTAATTTAATTTTAATAAAATTTTGCGTTTTAGTTCCGTAGCAGGTTATGGATTTATAGGGGAATAGGGTGGGAAGTAATTTAATTATAATAAATTGAATATTAATTTTTATTTATTAGTATTTATTTAATTTTGATTTTATAGTGTTAATTGTGGGAATTAATTTATTAATAATTAATAATTGGCTGTTAATTTTGTATTGATTAATTAACTGGTAAATATGTTAATTGTGTCATTTTTTAGGAGCGGGTTGTGTGTTTATAGGGGAATAGGGTGGGAAGTAATTTAATTATAATTAAATTATTAATAGTTTTTATTAAATAATATTTATTTATTTAATATTTTATATTTTTAATTGTGGGAATTAATTTATTATTAATTATTTATTAATTGGTTGTTAAATATTAATTAATTGGTAATTATGTTAATTGTGTTATTTTTTTAGGAGCGGGTTGTGGGTTGATAGGGGAGTAGGGTGGGAAGTAATTTAATTTTAATACATTTATTAATATTTTTAATATAATATTTAATTAATTTTATTTTATAGTGTTAATTGTGTGAATTAATTTATTAATAATTATTTATATTTTGCTTGTTAATTGTTATTAGTTAATTAATTAATTGTTAATTAATTGTGTTAATTGTGTCATGTTTTACGAAATTTGTGGTGGCATTTATAGGGGAAAATGGTGGGAGGTAATTCATTTATAATTAATTAATTATTTGTCAATTAATGCTAATTAATTAATTAAAATTTAAATATGCCAATTTTGTAATAATTTTGATGTGTGAGTTGTGGGGTTTATAGTGGTAAATGGTGGGAAGTCATATTTTTAAAATTAATTAATGATTTGTTGTTAATTGATATTAATTTATTCATGTAAAATTAGTTATGGAAATTGTCTAAATATTTTTAGGTGTGTGTTTTGGTGTTTATTGGGGTAGAGGGTGGAAAGTAATTTAGTTTAAATTAATTAATCATTACTTGATCATTAATATTCATTTATTAATTGATAATTATTTTTGGTAATTGTTTAGTTTTTATTTTGTTTGAGGATTTAGGTTCAATAGCTGTAACGTTTGGTTTGTACATTAAGGGGCACATTACGATACCCGGCGTAAATAATTCCGCCAGGCATGGAAGCGGCAAAAATCCGCCCGCACACACCGCCTGAACACCGACCACGCCATTACGATTACACAAACCAAATACCGCCATCGGCGGAAAAAGCACACAAAATACCGCCCGCCAACGTCCGGAGTCGGAGACAAACCGCCCGCCACGGACGGAAACACGCACGACAACACAAAACCGCCCGCCCTCACGGCCGACACACCGCACGTGAAATTACGATCGCACCGACATGAGCGCGGAAAAACCACAAATATACCGCCCGCCAGCGCAAACAACGCCGATGAGAATCGACACGGCAGAAGCCATGGCGCCAACGTACCTGCACAGAAACCATCCGCACACAAAACCAATAGCACACAACATGGCCAACAAGTCCACACAGCAAGGCACGCACAAATACACAAGCACAGTACACATCCCGAAAACACCCCCGGACAAACAAAAAATACAAAGGCCAGAACCCCAGACACAACACACCTGAAAACAACAGACCATGAGGACACACCCACATAGGTGAGTACAAAAGCAGCACTCCCACAGACCACAACCCCTTGCTACATTGCAAACCAGAGAGGAGAGGAGAGGACACAGTGACACAGCAAGGACAGCAGCACACCACAGAAACGCACACATCACAACCACCACCACCACCACCACCACCACCAAACACCACCACCACCACCACCACCACCAAACACCACCACCACCACCACCACCACCACCACCACCAAACACCGGCACCACAAACCCCCTGCACATTACACAACATACACCGCACCAGCACCACAAACATCATGGCACCACAAAGAATGCCCAAGTTCACGCCCATGGAGCTGACGGTCATGGTCGACGAGATCATCAAGGTGTACCCACAAATCTATGGGAACATGGTCCAGCACACACCACTAGCCACCAGAAACAGAATGTGGAACCGGATCGTAGACCAGGTCAATGCAGTCGGGACCCTGCCCAGGAACAGGGTCGAGATTAACAAACGTTGGAATGACGTAAAGAGCCTGGTCAAGAAGAAGGAGGGCAAAAACAGAGAGCTGGCTGCCGTCACTGGTGGAGGGAATCCCGCGCTCTTTAAGACCTTCAAAGCGTGGGAGGAGAAGGTGCGAGTCGTAATCCATCCGGAGATCCTCGCCGGATTAGCAGGGGGAGTGGAGGCTGGTAAGTACAAACTAATGTATACCAGCACACCGCTATGTACTCACATGCACTACCACCATGCCACAGCTCCCAGGGACAAACACCCCCATGTCCAGCACACAATACACAACACATCACACACACATGCAACAGACACTACCACACACAGCCCAAACCGAACAACTGTAAGATGCGTGGGGACATGTGTACACTAAGCCAGCCACGTAACCACCAACAGGTCCCCAAATATGCCAGAAGCGCCACAACGAGCACCCACCACACCCATGTGTCCGCCACAGCTGCACTAACCGACAAGTAACAGGTAAGTGGCAGGAACACAAAGTGCAGTGGGTGGGTCGGTGGACAGCCCAAGTACAACACACACCAGGCCCCAGTCCCACAGCACAGCAAGGAGGAGCATCCCCCACACCCCACAGCCACGTGTCAGCCACCGCAGTGCACAACGACAGCCGAAAGGCAGACATCACGGTCCACAGCAATCGGTGTCAGTGGGTATCCAGCCACCCCCATGACCCACAACACCCTCCCACCCCCACAGACCTGCAACATGGAGCACCCCCGCTTAGAGCCATGTGGCATCCAGTACAGTGCACGCACGAACAACTTGCAGGTGGGAAACTGGACAGGGCTGGATTACTGGAGGCATGAGGACCATAACACGACCAACACATGGGACATGTCACGTAGCAGACGAACACGCAGCACCGCCCACCGTCACGAACAAGTGAACAATGTGCACACGGACATGAACAACAGACTCACACCCCACATGACCCATCACAGACATAGCAACACCCAAGGAGCCACGTCTGCATGCACAAGCCACACTGAATATAGTACCACACGGCAGCCACTGTGCAACTCATCACACACAACCGAAACACCATTGAAGTCCTGTCCATGTAGCCCCAACTGCCTGTCAACCACACACCCCACAACTACGCCTATGTAAGACAAACAACACTAGACGCAACAGAGCGGAACAACATAAATGCACACGAACACCACTGAACCCATCAAACACACAGACACACCATGCACAAACAACATACCATCCATCCCATCCGTCAGCCCCAGTCTCATGAAAGGCATGTCATCCGCACAGCTGCCACACATACAGCAGTCACGCTAAGATACATGCCCATGACCAACCATGTGCCAGAAGTCAATGAAGTGCACGACACACTGTGAGCAACAACACACAACATGGGCCACACCCCCCGAGCACTGCAGTGATGCACATGGCACAGGGCAGCACGCACACCAAGGAGATGGGACAACTGCAATACGTTGGCTGGCACACAACCATCACTCACTCATAACGATGCGTCCAATGCCATGTCCAGTAATCACAACAGACAGCAAATATGCAGGCCATGTCAAGCATGCACACACCTCAAACCATGCACTGTCATGCTGCCACAACACATGTCACGTTCGGCACCCATGGCTCACAGCATGTACCCCAAAAGCATATTCCCTCCCAAATGCGAATCTGGGGCATGGCCCCCATGTTGCCATATGCGTTCCTAAGCGTTCCATTTGAACCCCAAAAGCATATTCCCTCCGAAATGCGAATCTGGGGCATGGCCCCCATGTTGCCATATGCGTTCCTAAGCGTTCCATTTGAACCCCAAAAGCATATTCCCTCCCAAATGCGAATCTGGGGCATGGCCCCCATGTTGCCATATGCGTTCCTAAGCGTTCCATTTGAACCCCAAAAGCATATTCCATCCCAAATGCGAATCTGGGGCATGGCCCCCATGTTGCCATATGCGTTCCTAAGCGTTCCATTTGAACCCCAAAAGCATATTCCCTCCCAAATGCGAATCTGGGGCATGGCCCCCATGTTGCCATATGCGTTCCTAAGCGTTCCATTTGAACCCCAAAAGCATATTCCCTCCCAAATGCGAATCTGGGGCATGGCCCCCATGTTGCCATATGCGTTCCTAAGCGTTCCATTTGAACCCCAAAAGCATATTCCATCCCAAATGCGAATCTGGGGCATGGCCCCCATGTTGCCATATGCGTTCCTAAGCGTTCCATTTGAACCCCAAAAGCATATTCCATCCCAAATGCGAATCAGGGGCATGGGCCCCATGTTGCCATATGCGTTCCTAAGCGTTCCATTTGAACCCCAAAAGCAAAGTACAAACCAGACCCAGGATGGGCCAGGAGCCCGCATACACCAGAGTCACAATAAGTAGGGGCACAGCAACACACCCATCGGCATGGCCAATCCGTCCCATGCCACATGTGCACAGCACACAGTCCCATTGCCAAGCACACACAACTACAGATGCTACAGCCACACACACGCCTCCGGGAAACCCATGTACGAGATTGCACGAACTGTCAATGTCAGACGACAAATACATACTTCGCCAGGTGCAACACAATAACAAATCTCATTCTCTCCACAGGTGACGAACTGCTGGATGCTGGGGATGGAGCCAGCAGCCAGCACAGCCAGCCTACAAGCCCCCAACGAGGACACACGGATCTGGAGGATCTGTCCTCCTCTTCGGACACGGACAACCAAGCAGGCCCATCTGGTGTGGCAGGGCCCAGCCGCTCCCCAGGACCCCTCCTACCCACCAACCCATCATCCAGGGCTGCTGAACATTCACAGCCCCCTGCTGCCACTGTCGTTGCGGCCACACCCACGGTCATTGTGGCCACTACCACTGCCGCAACCGCCACCATCGCCGCACCGACCACCACCGCCGCCACCACCGCCACGTCTTCGCTGGCACCAGCCCCAGCGCAGGTGGTGGCCCGGACGACTGGATCCACCCTGGGAGCCACAGCGAGGACCGTGGTGAGCAATGTGGCTAGTGGGCAGGCCGGTGGCAGCAGGACTGGTAGGAGGAGCAGGGTCAGGGAAACGCCAGCCTCCCCTGGGAGCCATGCCCTGCCTCACATGGCCAGAGTCCTTGGGGCCTATGAAGAGGCCCAAGGACAATGGGTCCGGTCTGCCTCAGACACGCGTGAGGTGCTGGGGGTGCTGAGGTCCATGGACGCCCGTATGGGCCAAATCGTGGACCTCATGGGACAGCTGGTGGTGGCGGTGAGGTCACAGCCAGGGACAGCAGCTCCCCTCCGCCACCACCTGCCGGGGCGCAGGGTGGAGCAGCAGTGTCCAGTTCCCCTGCGTCCACAGCCAGTGATCACACCTCAACCACCAGCATGTCGCAAGCAGGCACCCCCTCGCAAACGTGGAAGGGGCCGTCCGAAGAGGAAACAGATCTCCCGGGAGGACTTCGCACGCTCCAGTCGCAAGTGAGGCAGCCAGCCAGCCTTCCGCCAGCCTTCCTTGACCAGCCACTGCATTGACTTGGACTACGATCCCACTCCACACAGCCATCTGGATGGCATGTGTGTGTTGGACTATGGACATAGAACCAGTGGGTACACCCTGATCATCACGCAGCCATGACCGACAGCTCATTGTCACTGCACGCACCACTTTTGTCATCACCTTACACACAATCACATGTCACAGTTTGTAATAAATGCACCTTTTTCACTAACTGCTGTTTGTGCCCTGTGTCTTATTTGTACGGAATACAACGGCCACCTTGGGCGGAAAGGCACCTGATGCGTGGCATGGCATTTGAATCCGGAGGGCCTGTAGGGACCTAGGGGTGGGAGACAGAACAGGAGCACATTCAATGAGTGTGTCACACACCCATCACACAGTACATGACAACAACTACAAGCAATGTACACACATCGCACAGAGCAATAGGGCACAATGCCACAGCCACCAACAGTGGCATACTACCCTGGCCATGGAGCGTTGACACACAGCACGCAGTGAACAAACGGCCACCCTGACACAGCACACACACACCTGCACAGATACAGCCACATCAGCCGCCGTACATGGACACTCACCGTCAAGTGAAGTAGCGGGCGATGAGCTGCTGCCGCACATTACCAGCTTCCTCCTCTCCGCTGTCCTCCTCACTCGAGCTGTCCTGGTCTGCGGGCTGGGGCCCTGGTTGATCTCCGTCATCCACGATGAGGGGGATCTGCTTCCGAATGGCCAGATTGTGCAGCATGCAGCACGCCACCACTATCCGGCACACCTTCTGTGGGGAGTACGCCAGCGCACCTCCGGTGCGGTCCAGGCACCTGAACCTGGACTTGAGGAGGCCAAAGGTACGCTCGACCACACGTCTGGTCCTCCCATGTGCCTCATTGTAGCGATCGTCTGCTGGGGTGCGAGGATTCCTCAATGGACTGAGCAGCCATGCCCCATTCGGATACGCAGAGTCACCTGGGTGTGAGGGACACAGAGAACCGTTGCTAATCCAACTGGACAGGGGACAGCATCGCACAGCCAGCACGCTACACCACTCCACATACTCACCGACAATACAGGCACGATCCTGTTGCATATTGTACATCAGTCGTGGCAAGATGCTGTTGCGCATTATGTGTGCGCCATGGGCCGAGCCTGGGAACTTTGCACACACGTGGGTGATCACCATGTCCGCAAGGCACACCACTTGCACATTCAGGGAGTGCGTGTGCTTCCTGTTGCGGTACAGGTGCTAAGTGGCCTGTGGTGGAACAAGGCCGACATGTGTGCAGTCAATGGCTCCAACGACGTGTGGGATTCTGCCAAGGGCATAGAATGCACCCTTCACTGCCGCCAATTCACGAGCCCTGGGGAAGCGGATGTACCTGTTCCGGTACAGCATCATGTCAGCCAGTACATCCCTCAGCACCTTGCTGAACATGGGCTGGGACATCCCTCCTCCAATGCCCACTGTGTGCTGGAATGACCCAGTGGCGAAGAAATGCATGGCGGCCATCACCTTAGCCGTGGGGGTGACAGCAGTCGGATACACCCTGCGGGGACGGAGATGGGGTTCTAACATGGCACACAGTCGATGCAGGGTTGGCCTGTCCAGCCGAAACTTCCTGATAACCTCTGTATCGTCCATGTCCGCCAGCAATTGGTATGGGCGGTCAATGTTCGGTCTCCGCCTAGGGACAATGGCAGAGGACACATGTCAAAGCAACACGACACATAGCAATTTCGCATACACATCACTGACATGACTGAGTAAGCACAGGAGCCACAGCCCAGCTGTCAAGCTGGGACGGCACGGCCACAATACACTTACACAGGTCTCCCAACAATGGCAATGGCTAGTGATACAAACCACTGCCATGTGCATGCACATGGGGATCCAGGCCCCAATGACTTGCGGGGCGTGCTGATGGGGACTGACTGCATATCCGTCAAGCGGCAACGCCACGGCAACATGAATGTCTGCTGAGCATGGAACTGCTTCCGCGGCTGGATGAGTATGGCACACGACGACGACGATGTGGGCAGAGGCTGAGCGGCCAAAACAAGTGGGACCTGTGGCACGAGGGGATATGAGACAGTAGTAGGTGTCAGCACTGCACCCTATGTACAGCACTGTACGGATCACACCTCCCGAAACATTGACAGGTGTCCACATTGACAGCCCCATGCCAAGACGGCTGTGTGCTTGCAGTCACACGTCACAGGTGAGAGGTTACATTGCACGTGCCAGGTGGCAGTCGTACATAGTGGGAGCTGGCATGTGTGTGCATGTGTCTCCTGTTCAGGATCCACCAGATGGGCGCTGACTCTGTACTGACCATTGGACACAGCATGTTCCGTGGAAGGCTTGTGTGTGTGGGATGGTGGCACTGGATGTGCCGCCGTTGGGTGGGGGCCATGCACAGGGCGGGTACGTCGATGATTGCGCATTGTTGGTCACGGTGGGTGCACCCACTAAGATGTGTTGCCCTGTGTTCAATTCCTATGTCCGCATGATGATGGACTGTAGATGTGGGCAGACTACACATTGGTCGATGTGCTGTCTATATGCATGTGCCTTCACACCAGGCACAGCTGCCCCTGCACATGTGACCCCTGCTGGACTCGCTGCTGGGTCTGTGGAGCTGATGCACCTTCTGCGCGTGGGGCGGGCAGCTCTCCTCACTTCCCTCATTGCGCATGTCATGACTTTGCCGCAGGTGACATGGATCATGGAGGGCCCACATGTACGCGTGGGTAGGCTACACATGATTGTACACTGGTCGCCACCCCCAGTCAGTGTTTCGAATGGGAAGGTTGTCGTGCTGGTGGTATGTTCGATGTGGTGGATGGGCGGGCCTAGGTGCGGGCTTACATTCCGGACATGGGGGTAGTTGTATTGGCGACTAGTTGCAGTACACACGGGACACGTCTCTTCCTTTCCACATCTGGGTCATCCCTTGTACTGACTGACAGTGATACAGTCATCTTCGCCCAGCCCTCATGTCCTCCCCTCGCTCCCCCAATATGCATGCTCACCTGCGAGGCTAGCGCTTGCACAGGCAGCCCCAAGCTCGCACCAGAGAGGGCAAGGAGTGTATGTGTGGGTCCAGTTGCACGAGTGGGCTGTCTCAGGGTATGATGTGTGGCGGGACGCAGTCCACCTGCGTGGTGCCCCAAATGGTGACCCGGCCTGCATGGACTATGCATCACAGTCTTCGCCTTCCGGATCCGCCACCTGCGACACCCAGTGGCTGTGGCTGCCCTTGCGGCCAGGCCGCGTCCGTCTGTGGCTGATGGCCCACACATTCACTCTTTGGCCTCTCTGGGGAGGGCTCGGGGTGGTGGCGCACGCGCTTGCACTTAGTCGCAATGGCATGTGGCGTGGTTGGTATGATGGGCAATGGATGGGATGGTGCGAGCCACCTCCCGTGACGTCAGTGCTGCTCGTGCTGTGGTGCGTCCCCCTACACTTCCATCTGGCTTGTGCCATGCTAGACGTTGAGGTTCTATTGCCTGCGTGATATGACCAGGAGGAGCGCGAGGAGACCTCTCACACACCATGCTCCACTGCCATCCCGTGCCCTGTATCGCCTGTGCGGATTGACTATGTTGGGGTTACACCTGGTCGACTGGGGCTGTGTGTGCCTTGTCAAGGGGCATGGCGGGCGCACAACAGGATCTAGCTTGTCCACAGAGGGTGGGCTGAGGTGCGCCTGGTACCGCTTTGTACGTGTGCCCGGCTGCTGTGCACACACGTGTTCACTCCCCCGACAGGTGTCCTCTCACAATGCCCAGGGAAGCGGTGGTGTACTGTTCATGACCCCTCCCAACACGGCGTGCTCCAACTTGGCATGTGCGCATCTACCCGTCGCACCCACCCACCTGAGCACTGCGTCCATACGACTTCACACGACACATGTGTGTCTTCCACAGTAGTGCTACTCATTTGCGTTGACATCCAATACCAGTGGACTACATGGTCATGTCACGACTGCCGTGTACTTCACATACTCTCATCCTCTCTCATTCGTACTTGTGAAATGAGTCAGCGGAGACAGTTTTGGTTTCAAACATTATATTGAGTCTTCTGTCCTCTGTGATGCAGTATTGTGGACACTACTGGCAGCGGAATACATGTTGAGGATATACTGAGCATGATTGCAAATGGGATAGGGTGTGGGGTTACATGTGATTGGCTGTTGCATGTGGGATGTGGGCTTCAGAGTGACATCTGCTTGGCCAAGGCTGTGCTAATGTACATTTACGTATAGCTGCGGAGCTGCGGACTTTGACACAGACGGTATACATGTAGCCTACCAGACCGCTTGGCATCATGGGCACAGTCCATCTCAGTTCCATGTGACAGGTTTGCTGCGGTTGTTCCTCATGCACGCGTGCATGTGAGATGACATCAGGGCATGTGCTTGCGTGCATGCAGCGGCGTGCCACTTGTTGTTGCACTGTGGTGGTTACTGGACATGTCACAGTCACTGGGGTCGTGTTGTTGTTGTATGCACTTGTCGTCCATGCAAAGGTCCTGGTATGGGATTCCCGGGCGGGGGTGGGAGGGGTGCAGCACCCACAGACTCCAGGCGACCTATTCATGTCCACTGAGTGGTGTGTGTGTCCATGGGCGCTGGATCCATGTCGTGTCCTGGTTGTTCGTGCAGTTCCGTCCATGTGGGTGCGATACACAGAGCCCATGCCACTGCCTCCCACGATGCATGCGGTGTTCCTGGATGTGATGGGGAACAGTGTGCATGTCCCGGTCATATCCGATGTCATGGCGATGTCGTTGATGGTGTGGTTACAGTTGCCGGTCGTTTGGTATGGCTGTTGTGGTGGTGACTGGCCAGTCCGTGCGGAAGCTAAGCATGGGTGCGGGGTTGGACATCATAGGTCACTCGGGAACCTGCGTTGTGGTCCGACGTATTTACAGGTTGTCAGGTATGCGATGCCGCCCAGCAGGGCTTCCATGTCATTGGTGGTGTACATGTTTGCCAGCCAATGAAGCGGATGGTGGCTGTCAAGGTGTTGTTCGTAGGTTGTCCCTTGGAGGACCATGATGGGGCATGCTGGGTGACATTCGATGTAGCTGTTATCGATGATCCGTCGTGTGGAGGCACAGTGGTCCCATTTCAGTGCGGGTGCGATGTTGGCCACATACGCCATGCCCCCATAGGCAGAGCAGGCCCTGTCGTGTGCGTCCAGAGGGAGGAGTAGTGGTAGCAGGTCCGCCTTCAGACATGCCGGGTTGGAGAGGCATATCTCGACGGGATGCTGGTAGGGACACCTCCGACAGTAGAAGACGGGCATGACGCAGCTGAACAATGTGATGCGGTAAGTCAGTCGGTAACTTACGTTCAGCAGGGACAGGAGATCGCATCCCAATGTATGGCACAGGTTGGTTTTGTACAGCTTGAGCTGTTCGGCGTAGTTGGGTAGGTGTGTTGCGGTTGCCATTTCGCAGCGGTTCGTTGAGGTGGCGTGCTCCGGCTGTGTGTGCAGTCTGCAATGTGCACGCTCCGGGGTTGCTGTGAGCTCTGTGTAGTCGTAGGGAGACAGGACTTGTGTTCTGTTGGCTTGTTTGGAGGACACGGGCCCTCTTCCCACATGCTTCTCAGACAGTTCAAGGTCAGTGCTGTGTGACTCCTTCCAATTAACTTGCATGTGGCCGACATGGGGAGTGTTTTCTTCTTTCTTCCCCGTCCGTTGTGTGCTTCTGTGATATGCACTATCTGCCCTGTGGTCGGTCTCTCGGCATGCCTGTGTTGGTCTATTCTTGGACAATGGCTGTATTCACCGGCTTCTGTCGTAGGGGCTGTGGTTTCGGAGTTGGAATGGAAGGTCATTCAGTGCTGTCTGCTCTCCCTTGTGTGGGCGGCAGGCTGCCTTTCCGCTCTGCGTTGGGCCTTGTGTGTGAATGTTATTCTTGGGCCACCTGTTGTCGGTCCCCGGGCTCTTTGGTGTTCCGTTTTATATGTCTTGTTCATATGTGCAGGGTGGTATGGGTGTTTCTGTGTGGTACTGGCGTTCCTCTTCCCGAAGGGGCCCTGCTTCTCCTAGTTGGTGTTGCCGCCGCTGTGTGCTACGCCATGTTTGTTACACTGGGGTGTGTCCTGCTGTTGCGTGACTTCACTGACATGTGTGCGTCGGTTGTGTGGCGTTGGGTGTTGTCCGTGAATTGGGCGTTGGGGACATGTCTGTGGCAGGCCTGTCACGTGTCATGTGCGTTCGGGGTGGGGCTGATGTGTGTGCTGCTTGGTTGTGTCCCTGTGTCTGTGTGCGACGCATGCATGGCGCTGCGGTTGGCCTCTGCGTTGTGCGCATGTGTGGCGGCGTCATCGCCGCTTTGGGGCCGTGACGGGGTTGTTGGTTCCTAGTCCCAGGTGGTGTGTACACATGTGTTACGCGATGTTACGATTTGGCCTGTGTGTCATATGTGGATGCAATGGTGGATGTGTAGTGTACACGCGGGGGTGGGGGTTGTCCGCTTTTTCCGCCCTTGCACTGTGTGCGCTGTTTGCGTGCACTTGTTGTGTGTGTGCCTACCTGCGTCTCCGCGGTACGTTGCGTCCTTGGTGGTGCATCAGCAGGAGCATGGGGACGGCCTGCAGTGCTGGATTCATGCTCGGGAGCCGCTTCTTCGTTGTCCGTGCTCGGCGTCCGTGTTACCGCTCGGTTTGTCGTACGGTATCTCTTGGCCGTGGGAGCCGTTTGTTTGCGGCATCGTAATTTATGCGCCGGGCGGGACGTGTTTCGTCGGACGGTGTGTGTCAGCTAGCTGCGCCGCTACGTGTACGGGCGCACTTTGATGGCGGACGGTGTTGCTGGCTTGCCGGCGGTGTTTGGCCTACTTTTCGCATCGTAATTGGGCGGGCGTGTGGACTGCTGCGTGCCGGCGGTAACTGGTGGTTTTTGCAACCGCCAGCACGGCGGTTGTGCTTCCGCCCGCCATCGTAATGGGCCCCTAAGTTTTTACATTTTTAAATGTGTTTTATAATTATTAATATTGGTTAAATTGATAATTAATTGTGTTAATTATAGAGGTACACTTTTTTGTTTAATTTAGATGTGTGTTGTAAATTGTGTGGTGTTATAGGATAGGAAAATAAATATTACATTTATGTAATTTTTAATTTTTTGATTAAGATAAATTTCTATTACAAAATATTTATTTGTTTGTAAATTGTTTGTTAAATTAAAAAAATTAATATTTTTATGTCAATTTTAGATTTTTGCTACCTTAAAATATTTTTATATGTTTTGTTAATTTTTATATATGTTTTGTTTTTGGTTTTTTTATTATATTTTGTATTGTAGTTGATATTTTGTTTGTTTTTAAATTTGAATTTCGTTCTGTGGGAACAGTAATTTTTACCCCTCCGCTATCCAACACTTTCCCTACTGTTGCACTTGCTGGAGTGGGAATAGTAATTTGTACCCCTCCGCTATCCAACACTTTCCCTACTGTTGCACTCCCTGGAGTGGTAATAGTAATTTTATCCCCTTTGCTATCCAACACTTTCCCTACTGTTGCACTCATTGGAGTGGGAATAGTAAATTATTCCCCTCCACTATCCAACACTTTCCCTACTGTTGCACTCATTGGAGTGGGAATAGTAAATTATTCCCCTCCCCTATCCAACACTTTCCCTACTGTTGCACTCGCTGGAGTGGGAATAGTAATTTTTACAACTCCGCTATCGAACACTTTCCCTACTGTTGCACTTGCTGGAGTGGGAATAGTAATTTTTATCACTCCGCTATCCAACACTTTCCCTACTGTTTTACTTGCTGGAGTGGGAATAGTAAATAATTTCCCTCCGCTATCCAACACTTTCCCTACTGTTGCACTCACTGGAGTGGGAATAGTAATGTTTACCCCTATGCTATCCAACATTTTCCCTACTGTTGCACTTGCTGGAGTGGGAATAGTAATTTTTATCCCTCCGCTATCCAACACTTTCCCTACTGTTGCACTTGCTGTAGTGGGAATAGTAAATTATTTCCCTCCGCTATCCAACACTTTCCCTACTGTTGCACTCACTGGAGTGGGAATAGTAAATTTTACCCCTATGCTATCCAACACTTTCCCTACTGTTGCACTTGCTGGAGTGGGAATAGTAATTTTTATCCCTCCGCTATCCAACACTTTCCCTACTGTTGCACTCATTGGAGTGGGACTAGTAAATTATTCTATCAACAAGGGGGGGACTGTAGGGCTTTTTTTTATGGAGGTCCAGCATACATGCCCAGTCATATAGTTAGAAAAGAGGGTATGCAGTTCCTCTTGATGGTCAAACAAAGGAGGGAGGTGTGTCTGGAAGCCACACGGGGAGTGTGCTTATCCTGGATAGATCGAAAGGAGGGGAATTCCTCCTGTCGGAACTAGGGCCCTCACACACCCAGCCAGCTAGGTGTCATGCTTCATCATATGGGCCTGCTCCTCGCCGGGTCGGCGCTTCAATACCCGACGGGCACCCATAGAGGGGCTCTTTGGCGGAGATCTTTGTTCCTTGCCGCTTGGTGCAGTGGAGGTAAGGGGCCTAGGAGGTGTAGATGTAGTGAGAAGTGATTAAAACAGGTTGGGTAGTCCAAAGATACTTTTATTCAAACTGGCTCTCCGCCTGATTAAAAACAAAGGAAGCGTGGCGGCTATCTGAAGTTATGGTTCAGGTTAACTACGCTCTACTCTTTGGGTCAACATGTTTCATGCCAATTGGTCAGGAGGATCAGTGGCAATTCGTCAGGACCTAGTGGATAAACTATCTACACACAGTGGTGGGTGTAAAATCTATCTACCACGTATCAGCGCTGCGAGTACAGTACCCACAGCATCAAGGGGCAACCTAAAGGTGGTGAAAGTATCGCCACAACAGTGTTCGGCGGGATAGAAAGACACCTACAGTATACGCCGGACACTGTTGAGGCGATACTTTCACCACCTTTAGGTTGCCCCTTGATGCTGTGGGTACTGATCCTCCTGACCAATTGGCATGAAACATGTTGACCCAAAGAGTAGAGCGTAGTTAACCTGAACCATAACTTCAGATAGCCGCCACTCTTCCTTTGTTTTTAATCAGGCGGAGAGCCAGTTTGAATAAAAGTATCTTTGGACTACCCAACCTGTTTTAATCACTTCTCACTACATCTACATCTCCTAGGCCCCTTACCTCCACTGCACCAAACGGCAAGGAACAAAAGATCTCCGCCAAAGAGCCCCTCTATGGGTGCCCGTCGGGTATTGTAGCGCCGACCCGACGAGGAGCAGGCCCATATGATGAAGCATAACACCTAGCTGGCTGGGTGTGTGAGGGCCCTAGTTCTGACAGGAGGAATTCCCCTCCTTTCGATCTATCCAGGATAAGCACACTCCCCGTGTGGCTTCCAGACACACCTCCCTCCTTTGTTTGACCATCAAGAGTAACTGCATACCCTCTTTTCTAACTAATAGTAAATTATTCCCCTCCGCTATCCAACACTTTCCCTACTGTTGCGCTTGCTGGAGTGGGAATAGTAAATTATTCCCCTCCGCTATCCAACACTTTCCCTACTGTTGCACTTGCTGGAGTGGGAATAGTAAATTATTCCCCTCCGCTATCCAACACTTTCCCTACTGTTGCACTCATTAGAGTGGGAATAGTAAATTATTCCCCTCCGCTATCCAACACTTTCCCTACTGTTGCAATCGCTGGAGTGGGAATAGTAAATTATTCCCCTCCGCTATCCAACACTTTCCCTACTGTCGCAATCGCTGGAGTGGGAATAGTAAATTATTCCCCTCCACTATCCAACACTTTCCCTACTGTTGCACTCACTGTAGTGGGAATAGTAATTTTTACCCTCCGCTATCCAACACTTTCCCCTACTGTTGCACTACATGTAGTTTAAAATGTAGGTTTAAAAATATTACATATTTTAATATTTTAATTTATATTATAATTTTGTTTTAATTTTTATGTTACAGGTGTATGCATATATATATTTATCTTTATTTTTTAATATATTTCTAACATATATAATTAATTAAAATTATTATTTATTTATTATTTTTAAGTAAATATATATATATATTACATTTTATATATGTACGTTTAATTTATTTTTAAAATACATTTATTACTTATAATTGTTAACATTTACAAATAAATCTAAATATTTTTTTAAGAAAATGTATTATTTAATTTATTTCACATTATTTATAATACATATAAAAAAACGATATTTTGTACTTCGATATTCTTAACAACGATATTTTTAACAACGAAATTTTTGTACTTACCATTATGAAGATAGGAGGTCGATATTTTTGACCACAATATTTATGTCACAATATTTCTGTAGGTCGATATTACTGTTGTCGATATTCTGTCAGTGATCCATTGTAGATACCCTTGACCCACAGACTGCATCTGGGAGCAGGTAGGTACATCCTGGTGGTAGTGGACCATGTCATCAGGTACCCAGAACCAATTCCACCTAGGACAGTCACTGCACCTGCAGTAGCAAGGGACCTACTTGGTATCTTCAACACAGTGGGTTTTCCAAAGGAGGTGATTTCAGATAGAGGTAACCACTTTAAGTCTGTCTATATGAAAGCAATGTGGGATTAGTGTAATGTTTAAAGTTCACCACTCCCTACCATCCCCAAGATAATGATCTGGTTAAGAGATTTAACAAGACCATGAAAGGCATAATAATGGGTTTACCAGATAAACTCAGAAGGAGATGGAATGTTCTGCTTCCATCCCTACTGTTTGCCAAAAGTGAGTGCACTTCAGTCCCTTTGAGCTCCTGTTTTGGCACCCTGTAAGAGTTCCACTACGTTTGGTAAGAGAGGAGTGAGAGAGACCCCTCAAAGAGCCTAAACATGACATAGTGGACCATGTAATGGGACTTCTTTTCATAATGGCTAAGTACATGAAAAAGGCAAACAAGACTTTGGAGGCCAGTCAAGACCCTCTTAAGCACTGGTATGACCAGACATCCTCCTTGTTGGAATACAAGCCAGAACAGTTGGTGTGGGTTTTAGAACCTGTGGCACCCAGGGTCTTCCGAAACAAATGGACAGGGTCCTATCAAATTTCAGAAAAGAAAGGGAAAGTCACCTATTTTGTGGACCGAAGTGCCCCAGGCAACCCTCATAGGGTTGAAACTACAACATGACAGAGCACATATGACAATTCTCATGGTGGCAGATGGGGGAAAATCAAGATAGTGTGCCTCTCCCTGACCTGCTATCAAGTAATGCCAAAGATGGATCAGTGGACAGAGTAGTCCTCTCATTCACTTTGACAGACCACAGCAAAAGGATTGTTACAGTTTGTTGAAACAATTTGCTGGTTTGTTCATCTTGACCAGTGGCGGCTCCTCCGCTAAGGCGGAGGAGCGTTGCTCCACTGCTCTCCGAGCAGTGAAAGAAGAAACAAAACTGATAATAGCGTAACATTATTATCATTTTCTTTTTCCTTCTGCAGTGGCTCTGTTGTTTCCTGGGGGCGGGGCTGGGCCCCGTGACCCAGTGCACTGCAGGGGGAGGAGTGGTGGCACTCCAAGTGTTCATGACATTTTGGCCGGCCCTCTCGGGCCTCCCAAAACAGTCATGCGCACTTGCCATGTACTCCATCCAGGCTGAATTACAGCCTTGGTGGAGAACATGCCCCAGGCTCCCAAGCTTGGTCTGAGCGCCGAATTACTGTGCTCAGACCAATCACAATGCTGCATTGCAGTGTTGTGATTGGTCTGGGGAGCTTGGGAGCCCGGGTGCTTCCTGCTGCTGGCCTCCAGGCAGGAAGAAGACAAAAAGATGCAGTGGATCGGAGGAGAGTCGGCAGCAACACCGGACGTAGTCAGGTAAGTGGTTTTTTATTTTATCCTTTTCATTTCCCTGACCTAATTCCCTCCCCAACCCTTCCCGCCCCACCACCCGAGTCCGGTAGCAGCCGCTACTGATCTTGACCACAGGTCTGACAACTTGGTGTGTTTAGATGTGGACACAGGTGACAGCTTGAGGTGGCCAGAATGCTAGAGCTTGAGGTGATTGAGCCCTTTAACAGACTTTGGGCCAACCCAGTAGTGCTAGTGCCCAAACCAAATCCAAAAGGTGGAAAACCTGAGATGAGGTTCAATGCGGGCTACATAGGACTAAATGTGGTCACTAAGATGGATGCTCACCCCATACAGAGTGCTGATGTCCTCACAGACAAGTTGGGGGCTGCCAAACACATCTACAAATTTGATTTAATTTCAGGATACTGACAGATTACCCTCACACAAGGAGCCAAGGAGAGGTCTGAATTTTCAAATCCTGAAGGCCACTTTCAGTTTAAAGTGATGCCATTTGGTTTAAAAAAATGCACCAACCACCTTCCAAAGGTTGGTGCATAGAGTTCCCTCAGGTCTGGTAGCTGTCAGTGCAGCAAATATTGATGATATTAGTTCAAACTGGGTGGAGCCCCTGATCTACCTTAAGGAAGTGCTTCAGGCTCTGTAGCAGGCAGGCCTGACTATTAAGTCTAGTTAGTGGCAAATAGGGCAAGGCTCAGTGGTGTGCTTGTGGTGGACATGTATAACCTCTTCAGCCCAAGATCCAGACCATCCTGGTATGGGTGTCTGCTAAGACTTAGACCCAGGTCAGAGCTTTTCTTGACCTGATTGGGTATCACAGATGGTTTGTGAAGGGGTTTGGTACCATTGTGACATCCTTGGCAGGCCTCACTTCCAAGAAACAGCCCAAGAAAAGCTATTTGGACTGAGGGGTGTCAAAAAGGCTTTCGCACCCTGAAAGAGGTTTTGTGCTCAGCACTAGTCTTAAAAACACCTGACTTTAGCAAGGAATTTATTGTTCAGACATATTATTTTGAACATGGGATTGGAGCACTGTTAGAACAGATAAATGATGAGAGCCAGAAACAACAAGTTGCCTTTTTTACTATGCAACTCCTCACAAAAGGGCAGTCCTTGAGTGCCATTGAGAGGGAAGCCTTTGCTGTGGTTTAGTCCCTGAAGAATTTGAGACCATACTTGTATGGGATTCACTTCAAAGTTCAAACTGACCACAGACCTCTTAGGTGGCTTCTGCATATGAGAGGAGAGAATGCCAAACTGTTGAGGTGGCCCATAGGTATGAACTTTACAGAGGAAAACAGACCTCGGAGTGACCGTGGAATATGCAGGTGGCCTTTCCAGGTTCTTCCACTTGATGAGAACTACCTGGTTGCTTAGCATCTTTCGCCTGAAAGGGGCCATGTAAGGAAATGCCTCTTTTTGCATGATTACCCCTAACTGTTTGGACTGGTGCTGGTGGTTTTTTCAACTTTAGAGGAGCACTGGGTCTTGCCAAACAGACCCTTAAAGTGTGTATGTCTGATTGGTTCACTCACAATTGGCATGTTAGCTTACTTATAAGTTGCTAGTATATGGTGCCAATGGCACACTGAGCCTGTTATGTAAATTTCTCTCCTAAACTGCAGCACTTATTGTGCCACCACAAGTGTGACAAAGCAAAGCGTGACTCCCAGTCTACTAACACAACTTTGCCATTTAAAGCAATGGCAAAGCCCAAACCTTGCTTTTTAATATTTATAAGTCACCTCTTATGCAGGCCTACCAAGCCTTAAAGGCAGTGTGCATTATATTAAAGAATTGGTCAGGAGTTTTTTAACTTTACATGTCCAGACAGTAAAAGCCCTGAATTGTCGTTTTTGCTGTGGAAAGGCTAGTGGCCCCATTGGCGAGTACAGCATTACATGCTGACAACTCAGCCATGCTAACTTCTGAAAGAGACTCCTAAAAATGATACTTCAAGGTATCAAAAGAATTGTTGCATTAAACCAGACTAGATGCTCAAGTCAAGTTTACTGTATCTTTTGCACAAATGGCAACTTTAGAAATTTGCCACTTTCTTGCCCAACGTTTTCCAGTGACTGTTTATGGTTGTTGGCCACGAGACAGCCTTCTGCACTCCTGGGAAGAGGTGCTAATGACTCTCAGGAAGGAACACAAAGGGCCTGCCATTAGAAGGTGTGTGACTGCTCCCTAGCAGTAAGGCCAAACAGGGTGTGAGCCCAAAAGGCAAGCTTCAAAGGGGAAGCCACCTTTGATGGGCAAATGGTGGACACTCACAAGAGGGGCTACTCAGACCTCAGATCACATATGTACTGGGGAGAGGATCAAAGAAGGAATACCCTACTGTTCCCTGGGCCAAGCAAAGAAGCCTGAACCAAAGACTGGACTGCACCTGCTGCTCCTTGGGCTAGCAAAGAGAGGAGTGTGCCTGTGGTACCCTGCTTGAGAAAAAATGGTCCCCAAGGCCCAGACAGAAGAAGTGACTTCAAGAGTCAGTTGGCTGACTTCCTGTTACCGCTACAGGGCCACAAAAGCTGAAAAGGCATGCCTTGGTGAGTTGGTAGCCAAGAACGCCTGAGTGCCATTGACTGCCAAACTGCAGCCTGGGAGACCGTTTTCTGACGTCCAAATTTTGCACCCAAGTCTGCTATGCCCAGAAGAGTCATCGGAGTGCAGATTGGTCATGCAGCAAGGAAGTTAAGAACAGTTAAAGGGATCTGCAGGTTTTGCTGTAACTAGAGACCAGTAGATCAGTGGCAACCGGCAGTGTGTAACAAGGTAGGTTAGCTGCCAATTTTGTATTGTATTGCATTATAGTATTTGAATAGCTCTTATATTCTCTATGTGGGGCAATTATCCACACATATACCACACTACGCTATATATGTTTGTGTGGTTGGAAGTGTGCTGTGTTTGACCTGAGCCTACAGGGAAATTGCTCCCATGTCACGCATGATGACCACCTAGGTGTGATTATCTTGTTATGGGACTCACAGCTTGGTGGTGGAACGACTAGGAAGTATGATTGACAGATGCACACTTTTTATATGTGGTATGCTGACACTTATATTTAGCTCTGCAGGTCCATTTATTGTGTTGGTAATTTTCTTTTATGTTCACATTCCGATTTTCTGTGCTTGCTGCAGAACAAGGTTGTCTACTCTGAGACCTAATGGAAGTGAGGAGGTAAGTGGTGTGGAGAAAGAGTAAGGGCGAATCATGGGTTGGCCCCGATAGACTACATTACAGTCCTCCTTTGTATGTGTGTCAATATGACATACACTCATGAGGGAAATATTAGCATATTAGCTTTCACCTACAAAGCTTTCCAGGAAAATCAGAAAGAGCTTATTTCTTATTTTCCATTAAAGCTAAGTGGGTCGCGAAAGGTTTGTAGCTTTAAGAATTGGGTTGTGGTTGCTAAATGCATGTATGCATTCCTCACCACATGGTAATGGATCTTGGACTTTGCTACATATTAACCTTACTAAAGGCTTTGCAATCAAAGAAATGTTTTGAATCTACTGACAACAGTACCCAACAATTTCAAGAAACATCCAAACCTCCTCTGGGTAGCCGGTTGACTCAATTTCAGAATTGAGAAACACGTACTTTTGAGACTTCCTCACACCTTTTTTTAATATTTTGTCCAAGATAGATGACTTCCTTTATACATTACTGCATTTTAGTTGACGAAACCTTAGGTCCATTTTCAGCTAAATGACTCAACAAGGCAATGGTATCAAGTTTACTGTCCTCTTTGGCCTTAGATGCGACAAGTAGATCATTAATATATTGCACCAAGTCTGAATTACATGGCAACTTCAAACTCAAGAGCTGTATTTAGGATTTTGCTCAAAATTGAAGGACTTTCCATAAACCCTCGTGGGATTCTACACCACATGAGAACTTTATTCAAAAACTGGAATGCAAAAAGAAGTTGGGAGTCCTCATGTAAAAGAATTGAGAAGAACGCTTGGCATAAGTCGATGACTGTGTACCATTCTGCCTCTGATGAAATCTGAAACAAAATCATTGCTGGACATGGTACCACTGGACAACATGGAACAACAATCATGTTAATCTTGTGGAAATCCTGAATGATTCTCCTCTTGCCATTTGGCTTTTTAATTCCCATTACAGGAGAGTTACAAGAACTACCAAGTATCTTCCGAAGGATTCCCTACTCAATCATCTTTTCAATCACTGGCTTCATTACTGCCTCTTTTGTAAGTCTGTGTTGTTTCATCCTAGGAAATATTGCATCAGGTGTAATCCTTATTTCGACTAGCTCTGCTTTTTTAATCAATCCAATCTCTTTTTATAGAAAACCTCATACCTTATCTTTGACAGGATGTCTTAAATCCAGAGGCAGGTCCTTGTTGGTCAAAACTGGGAATAACTCAACTCTCCATTCTGCTGAATTTATTTAGAACATAGAATCCCCATAAATAACAACACCATCCAGTGTTTAAAAAACATGCACTTCATTTTGCAAAGCAAGTCCCTTCCCAACAAGTTCACAGGACTTGAATCACACAAAATGAATTGTTGCTAATTCTCTATCTGGTCAATTTTAACTGGAACATATGCTGTAACCTAATTAACAATTTGTTTATTACTAATCCCTACAATTGGACTTCTCGCCCGAGAGGGCAGGTTTGGGACTTTTACAGAATTAACTGTAGAATGGGTAGCCCCCCATATAAATCAAAAACAAAAAGGGATGTCCATTGACTTTTATATCAACATATGGGTCACTTTGGTCAACTTCTAGGACTGCTCTTACTATGCAATCCTTCTCCTTCCTCAAGCATCGTCATTGTGAACTATTTCCTGCCAACTCATTACTCAGAATCATGGCTTCTGCTGGTACCCTGCACTGTAAAGCATCTTATTCCTCATGTTTTGCTGAATCACCAGGGCTGTAGGCACTGGCATTCAAAATGATTTCTGACTCTGCGCATGCTGCTCAGAATTTTGCATATTCTGAATTCTCTACATTATTCCTTTGCATCTGTGAAATCTATTCTACAGTCCCCTGTACTCTATTAGGATTGTGATGACATTCCCTCTTCCAGTGCTTGATCTTCCCACAACGGAGCAAGTTAACCAATGCTGGATGGCTCAGAATGCTGGCAACATTTGATATTGTTTGTTTGCAGGAAATGTGGGATGTTAAGGAATGCCTACATCTGGATGGCTTTGCCTCATATATTGAACCAGCTACTTTGTCACCCTGTGGGCCTCACTACATTAGTAAACTTGGGCCTCAACTGTAAAGTTGAAGTTATGAAGTCTAACTCGAAGGCTATCCTGGGCTTTCAAAATGCAGCCATATCTAGGAATGAACCAGATGCCGTTACCAGTCTTAAAGTTTTTATAGATAATTTTATATTTTAGAATCCCCATTTACTGTGATCATGTTAGTTGGAGATTTTAACTTGCATCCATGTTATTCTTGTCAAGATAACAATGGCCCAGAGTATGAGAATCCCCTCACTCACCAGGTGCACCTCAAGCATTCACATCAAGGTGATTCTGTTAACTGCCTAATTGCTGAGTACAAGTTGATCAATTTAATGGATTCAAGACAAGAGCGGATAGTCGAGAGGATACCTACGTTCAAGGGGGGAGGTCATAGCACTACAATAGATTGCATTTTTGTGTCTTTTTGTTTGTCCTTAGCCCTTGTAGATTTTAAAGTATTGTGGCATAATTTAAGTGACCATAACCCTTTGTCGGCTACCCTTTTCTGGGACAAAAAGACCATTGATATAGCACCCTTATACAAGGAGCCAATCTTCCCCACTGACTAGGGATGGAGGGTGCGGTGGACCTCTATTGTCCCCTCGGATTTCATTTATAACCTGGTTACTTCGTGCAGAGCCGATTTTCATATGTCTTTCAGAGGAGGCCTCGGCGCAAAGTATCACACTGTCTTTTTCGAATATTGATAAGTTAATTAAATCCGCTCTTTGCAAAGCAGGTGCTCATTCCATGACCCAAAAAGTTAGATGGTTTAATAAAAGTGCTCTAAAGCACATAAGGATTTGCTGAAACTCCTGCACGAAACACCTCGGTGTCAGGATAAGGTCAAAAAGGCCAGGCCAGGCCACTCTATAGCTTGACCGGTAATGAGCATAAGATCCAGCTGAAAGAAGAGCCCTGGGAAAAACCCCTGACTGCCAGTATACAGCGAGACAGTGCCGCCTTTTGGAGAGTGGTAAATTGTCTCCTCTGTAATAGTGGCCAACTCCCCAACCAGGCACCTACTATTACACCACATGCTTTGGTCAAGCACTTCAAGGCCATCTATAATCACGAGGAAGAGGCTATTGAGATGAAGGGCAACAGGGACGGTCACACAATTGTTTTCCAACTGGCTGAGGTCACCACAGCTATCTCCTACCTTCCATCTAATAAAGCCCCTGGGCCTGATGGAGTACCGGGGGACCTCTTTAAATCTTCTGTCGATTTGTGGGCCGCTTTAATAAATCTTGCATCTAAACTCAGCCGTTAAAGGCCCCCTCCATTGACTCGGTGTCAATCAGTCATAGTTCCAATCTTTAAGAAGGGCAATAGGCCGGACCCAGCTTGTTTCAGGCTCATATCTCTCATTGATTCGGAGGTGAAAATTATTGGCTGGGTCCTGTTGGATCGCCTCTCAACCTGGGCTGAGGAGCACGGCATTCTGTCCAACCTTCAATACGGGTTCAGGCCAGGGCAGGGTACCATTGAGCAAAACTTGAATCTCTACCTGCTGATCTGTAAGTACACTAAGGTCAAGAGGGGGCAATCCATCTGGCCTCAGCTCTGCTTTTGATAGAGTTAACTGCTCTAAGCTGTGGTCCTTGATGGCCCACATGGGAATACAGCCCGCATTAATCCATTTTTTTGCATGATTTTCACATGGACCTCTCAGCTTCTGTCAGATATGGGCCTAATGGTGAATGCACACAGCACTTTAAATTGAAGCGTGGGGTTTGCCAGGGCTGTATTTAAGCACCATTTTTATTTATTTTTTTATATCAATCAACTAGTACTGACCGACCCTCATTTGGATGTACCCAAAGCCAGTAGCCGCCCAATCCATGCTCTGCTTTATGCAGATGACACTGTTTTAATTGCTCAGACGGCCAAGGGGTTACAGAGACTTCTAAATCTTTTTATTGATCTTATGAACAGCCTTGATTTATCCACCAATTTTTCTAAATCACACGTGATGAAGTTTGGCCCACCTAAAAACAAAAACTATGACATTTTCACCATATTAGCCAGGTTAATAAGTTTTGTTATTTGGGTGTTCAATTAGACTCTTGCCTCAACTGGCATTCGCTTATAACCCATAATGTAATGGCTTTCAATAGGGCTACGTTTAGCACAGGAGATTTGTCCTGTCAGCTTGAGCGCACCCACATAAAATCAGTCTTGGAAATTTTCAAGGCTAAGTGCATTCTAATAGCCAGCTATGGATGCGGTATCTGGGGATATGGGCCTGTCGCCCCAATTCAAACAGCTGAAAACAATTTTCTCAGGTGCCCCAAAGCACACCCTTCGAAATTGTGCATGAAGAGCTCGGTTTGGGCTATATTATTGATGAGCTCTGTCCCCTGAAGCTCTGGCTCTCAGTTTGGAAAAAGGAAGAGTTAGGTATTAACAAACTGATCACGCAAGATTGCATGAATATGGATAACTCTTCCTTGATCCCATGGATGGCCTATATCTACTCTAATATGAAATCTTTAGGGAGACCCGAACTTTATACCAATCCAAGTAGTATAGCTAAACCCCATGATAGATCAATGATGCGTTCAGAGACAAGATCACAGCAGACCGGGAGGTCATAGCACTACACAAACATTCAGTGCATCATGCAATACTGGTGAAAACTGTTAGTGGACTGGAGCCCTATCTTACTTGGAATCTCTCCCGCCACCAGCAATGTCTTTTGACATGTTTTAGGCTTAATTTATTCCTGCGACTATTGCCATCTAATCACGGCTGTTTTAAGGACTCGATGATGCCCTTGTGTAATTGTGATAATGTCTCAGCTAATGACACTTTACACATTGTCATGATTTGCCCGAAATACAATCATTTGCGATTTAAACTTATATGCCCACTCTTAAAGCCTAGGAATTTTATTCAAGTCAGACCTGCATTATTGTAGCTAAAGTTTTTTAATACAGCGGCGGATCGTCCGCTATGGTGGAGGAGCGTCGCTCCACTGCTTTTGAGCAGTGCAACGTAAAGGAAATATAAAATGATAATAACTTTGAGTTACTATCATTTTATGTTTCCTTTGCGGGCAGGCGGGCGGGCGGGGCTGCTCTGCTCTCGGAGCAGTGGTTTGCCCACTTCTAAGTGCTCAATGACTGTTTGGTCGGCCCTCTTGGGCCGCCCAAAACAGTCATGAGCTCTTTCCCTGTTCTCAATGCAGGCTGCATTACAGCCTGCGTGGAGAACATGCCCAGGCCCCCATTCCCTGGTTGAGCGTCGAAACCAGGAGGCTCAAAACCAATCACGAAGCTGCATTGTGTGATTGGTCAGGGAAGCCTGGCTGCTTTTCCTGGCTTCCTGATCCTCGAGTCCCACAAGGAGAGCAGGAGCAGAGACGCAGGACCTGGCGGCAAGGTAAGTGTATATATAGAATTAAGAATTGGAGTGAAGCCTTTTTCGAGTGCAACTCCTGTCTCCTAGCTTGGGCGAAGGGAGTGGACTGTGAATATGGACGGCTTGCCCGAAGTCGTAGCGAAATTGCACCACCCTGAAAACCAGCGCTGCACCGCCCGATAGGATTGGGGGCGTCGGCTGCGCTCGCAGATTTCTGCGTTATGGGGGCCTGTCCGGCTTTTGGTTAAGGCTGGAATACAGGGAAATTGGCGTGTTATATTAATAGCAGCATGAACACTATGGGGTCGATTTCGATTCGGGCCGGAAAAAGCACCGACCGACTCGGATCCGGAAATAATACCGACCGACACGTACCCGTGGCGCCCGACACGCCAAGTACGATGCAAGGCGTGAAAACTCCGACCGACACGCACCGAAACCAAGTCGACCGACCGAGCCGCACGGAAAACAGCAATCCGGCCGGAAAACACGCGAATCCAACCGACCGACACGCACCTGGAACAAATCCTACCGAAACGTATACGCGAACTCCAAACCGCAAAGTACGATGCAAGGCGCGAAATCACGAGCGAGTCGGACGGAGGACAAGCCGCACGACCGACACGCATACAAAACCGAGCCGAAGCAACACAAAACACAGCGACCGACGCGTACGCAGCATAGAAAACTGCACAAACACAGCGCGAACGAAACGGAGAACACCGTACGAGACAAATGCAGGGTCCGACTCGGTCACAAGAACGTTTCCAACATACACAAACAGCACAAAGGAAAAAACACCCAAAAAAAGGTCAAACAAGCAATTACCAAGCCAATAAATACTGGGTGGGGTGGGGACAGAGAACAAAGACACACCCACAACTCCACCTATATAAAGGACACAAATCACAACCATGAGCCTTTGCAAATGCCATTCCACTGCCAGCACCCAAGAGAAAGCAACCACACACCCACAGCTCATCCCTCACACAAGCCACACACCATCAGCACACCAACAAATACCTACCTCACATACAACCAGCAAAACACACACTCACACACCCTCACCTGCACACCAACACACACATCACTCACCATCACCACCCATCACCATGCCCCCCAAGAAGAATCCCAAGTTCCTAGATAGTGAATTGGAAGTCATGGTAGACGAGATCCTCAGGGTAGAGCCACAGCTGTTTGGCACACTGGTCCAACAGACCCCCATCTCCCAGAAAACCAAGATGTGGGAGAGGATCATCAACAGGGTGAACGCACAATCACCATGTCGGCGCACAAAGACCGACATCCAGAACAGGTGGTATGACGTGCGCAGGAGGGTACGGGACCTGCTGAAGAAAGACTACATCAACAGCCAACACACCGGCAGTGGCCCTCCTGCCAAGCCAATATACCTCAGGCCCTGGGAGGAGAAGGTGCGGGCCATCCTTCCGCCAGTGAGCGTATATGGACTAGAGGACATCCCAGAGCCTGGTGAGTACACAACAAATGTACACAATATACTGCCACAAAACACACACATCACTGTCAAGGGGAGTCAAATCATGCCCTCATAGCAATTACACAGCAACCAGAACAAAATCATCCCAAAATGTGTATGTCAGTCAGATAAACACAACACATGCCATCAAAAAAGTCACATCCAACTGTGCCAACACATGTACAAACACAACTACAACTACAGCTAGGCAGTGGCACAAATAGAACTAACAAACACATCCACACATGTAGCCACCACAACAACACCAACACACAGTGAAGACCACTCAAAGGAAGGAATCCTGTGTATGCTGGCCAAGTCAGTGTAGCCAATAGCATCATGGGAGTCGCAGTCACACATATTGCCCCCCCACAACTGTCCCATCAACACCACCCTGAACCATGCTCACATCACAGGAAGTGGAGAAGGACTCACAAGATGGCTGACACTGGCTACTGCTGTGGGGAGCACAAGGCCCTGCTGGCAAATGTGCACCAACAAACAGCAGGACACCACTGAATGACATCCTGAGAGACAACTTACACTCCCTGCAATGCAAGCACGTTCCATGGTGGGATATCTGGCTAGCTGGGTGGGAAGGGGGACTTGCAGCACTGACCATAGTCACAAGCACCTCCCCTCACACACCCCCCAACACAAACTCCACAGAACCCACCTGGTAGAATGCAATGCCCACCATCCTAACACAAGATCCCACAAAGAACCACCACCCTGGGTTATGTTGTGTGAAGCACAGGGACACTCTTGGGACTTTTAGCCAAACAACTGCCAGGACAACACTCCCAGCCATCCTGTCAGCACAGCCAGCCCACCCCACAGGGAAGCAGAGTCAAAAGGAAGGAAGCATGGGCATGCTGGGAAGGGGGTGGAGGCAATAGCATGATGGGAGTCGTAGTCACTGATATTGGTCACCCCCACAACTGTCCCATCAACACCACCCTGAACCATGCTCACATCACAGGAAGTGGAGAAGGACTCACAAGATGGCTGACACTGGCTACTGCTGTGGGGAGCACAAGGCCCTGCTGGCAACTGTGCACCAACAAACAGCAGGACACCACTGACTGACATCCTGAGAGACAACTTCCACTCCCTGCAATGCAAGCACGTTCCATGGTGGGATATCTGGCTAGCTGGGTGGGTGGGAAGGAGGACTTGCAGCACTGACCATAGTCACAAGCACCTCCCCTCACACACACCCCAACACAAACTCCACAGAACCCACCTGGTAGAATGCAATGCCCACCATCCTAACACAAGATCCCACAAAGAACCACCACCCTGGGTTATGTTGTGTGAAGCACAGGGACACTCTTGGGACTTTTAGCCAAACAACTGCCAGGACAACACTCCCAGCCATCCTGTCAGCACAGCCAGCCCACCCCACAGGGAAGCAGAGTCAAAAGGAAGGAAGCATGGGCATGCTGGGAAGGGGGTGGAGGCAATAGCATGATGGGAGTCGTAGTCACTGATATTGGTCACCCCCACAACTGTCCCATCAACACCACCCTGAACCATGCTCACATCACAGGAAGTGGAGAAGGACTCACAAGATGGCTGACACTGGCTACTGCTGTGGGGAGCACAAGGCCCTGCTGGCAACTGTGCACCAACAAACAGCAGGACACCACTGACTGACATCCTGAGAGACAACTTCCACTCCCTGCAATGCAAGCACGTTCCATGGTGGGATATCTGGCTAGCTGGGTGGGTGGGAAGGAGGACTTGCAGCACTGACCATAGTCACAAGCACCTCCCCTCACACACACCCCAACACAAACTCCACAGAACCTACCTGGTAGAATGCAATGCCCCCATCCTAACACAAGATCCCACAAAGAACCACCACCCTGGGTTATGTTGTGTGAAGCACAGGGCCACTCTTGGGACTTCTAGCCAAACAACTGCCAGGACAACACTCCCAGCCATCCTGTCAGCACAGCCAGCCCACCCCACAGGGAAGCAGAGTCAAAAGGAAGGAAGCATGGGCATGCTGGGAAGGGGGGAGGAGGCAATAGCATGATGGGAGTCGTAGTCACAGCTCTACATCCCCCACCACATGGCCCAGCAAGCTCACACTCACGCATGCACATCCCACAGAGAGTGGAAAGGCCCATCAAAGATGTCTGACACTGTTGCTGTGTCGTGGGAGCACAAGGGCATGCTGGGTACTGCACACCAACCAACAGCAGGACACCACTGTCAGCCATCTTGCCATTGCTCTCACACCCACACACACTGAACTCCCCACAAAAGCAAGTAAGTATGGAATGCTGGCAAGTGGGGTGGAAGCAATAGCATGATGGGAGTCGTAGTCACAGACATAGCTCACCCCACAACTGTCCCATCAACACCACTCCTGAACCATGCTCACATCACAGGAAGTGGAGAAGGACTCACAAGATGGCTGACACTGGCTACTGCTGTGGGGAGCACAAGGCCCTGCTGGCAACTGTGCACCAACAAACAGCAGGACACCACTGAATGACATCCTGAGAGACAACTTACACTCCCTGCAATGCAAGCACGTTCCATGGTGGGATATCTGGCTAGCTGGGTGGGAAGGGGGACTTGCAGCACTGACCATAGTCACAAGCACCTCCCCTCACACACCCCCAACACAAACTCCACAGAACCCACCTGGTAGAATGCAATGCCCCCATCCTAACACAAGATCCCACAAAGAACCACCACCCTGGGTTATGTTGTGTGAAGCACAGGGACACTCTTGGGACTTTTAGCCAAACAACTGCCAGGACAACACTCCCAGCCATCCTGTCAGCACAGCCAGCCCACCCCACAGGGAAGCAGAGTCAAAAGGAAGGAAGCATGGGCATGCTGGGAAGGGGGTGGAGGCAATAGCATGATGGGAGTCGTAGTCACTGATATTGGTCACCCCCACAACTGTCCCATCAACACCACCCTGAACCATGCTCACATCACAGGAAGTGGAGAAGGACTCACAAGATGGCTGACACTGGCTACTGCTGTGGGGAGCACAAGGCCCTGCTGGCAAATGTGCACCAACAAACAGCAGGACACCACTGAGTGACATCCTGAGAGACAACTTACACTCCCTGCAACGCAAGCACGTTCCATGGTGGGATAACTGACTGGCTGGGTGGGTGGGAAGGAGGGCCGGCTGTCAACCAAACACAACCAATGCAGACCATGTTCACACCCCAGAAAATACATAGAAATGCCCAAATAATGCAGGACAATGTGCCACACCAATATCAACCCCTGACTGTGACGACTTAGGACAATGCAATGTACAGGCCCGCACCCAGAGGCACAGTCACAACTGTCATGTGTGTCAACCATTGATGCCTGCAGAAACATAACATACATTGTTTGTGTCTCCCAAAAACAGGTGATGATGGGGACACAGCAGCAGACGCTGAGGAGTCCCAGTCCCAGGCTCAAGAGGATGCCGAGCTCACTGGCGTCGTACAGCCTCTGTCCTCCTCGGACGATGAAGAACAACCTGGCACATCCGGTGCAAGTCAACATGCAGCACCAGCAGGACCACCAGCTGCAGCACCAGCAGGACCACCAGCTGCACCCCCTGCACCCACCCCTCCAACGACTGTCACCACGAATACCATCCCTGCTGACATGGACAGAACAAGGAGCAACACCAGCACAGGGACCCTGGACCAACCTGGGGCCATGGACACCACCACCAACCCCCAAGGTGGACCAGGGTTATCTGTGCGTGCCACTGCACACACTGCACATGTCAGCAGGGGTGGTGGGAGGGGTGGGAGACAGAGGTCGCTGCTTGCAGACGTTGCTGGTGTGCATGATGACCCACAACTGTACGCATAGCTGATGCGTACCAGTCCAGCACCGGAGAGCTCAGCCAGGTAGTGGGGCTCCTCAGAGACATGAAACAGCAGCAGGCTGCCCATCATGCCCGCTTGGACTCCCACATGTCCCACGTGGAGTCACACATGTCCCGTGTGGACTCACACATGTCCCGCGTGGAGTCCAAGTGGGATGCACTGCATGAGATGACAGCGGTGCACAGGGACATTTTACAATGCCTCCGCCAGATGAACAGCAACCAGTCCACACCTCCCTGTGTGCCAACAACATCTGGTGCCGAACAAACTGCAACTGCCACAGGGAGGGAGGAGGACTCTGGCGGAGAGTCCCCTGCACCGCAGCAGCCTGTACTTGAGGGCCCCCCCAAGAAGAGGGGTCGTCCGAGGAGGGAAAAGTGAGAGGCCGATGGCCAAGCGCAACTCCCAGGAAGCCTGAACCTGTTCTGGATGTTCGCCTTTGTGCACAGACTGTTCACCCTGTTGACGGCTATACTACTCCCACACATTGCATGGGGAGTACAAGTTGGACCAATGTGTCAGACAACTGTGGCCCCGATACTGGGGATCCTGTCTACCAGGACTTTCAATTCACCTAGGAACTTGGGATTGCAAGATTCATGTACAGCACTACCCATCCTATGCACTATTAACACAAATGTATCACAATAAACACACTAATACACCATACTTGCCTCTGTCGTGATTCCAACGTGGGTGCTGTTATGGGGATGATGAACTGCAAAATTACACTGTGTATGCGAACTGCAACAGCAAGGACAACACAGGCATGTGAGTACAGGCAACGTGACACACATGAGGGAGACACACCACCAGGGCTACACAACACATACACACCTAGGCCATCTGACTCATTGCCTACACTGATGTTGCCAGGGAAGACAGTGCAATGCACAGACACCACACCCATTCCCAGTTGTAGTCAAGTAGCCCACAGGTGCAGTAAGCAAATGGCAGTCAAATGTGTGACCACAGACAACGCACATCACAAAGTGAAGCACAGGTTTATTACACAGTTGCAACATGTCGTAACCACTACAGATGCAAGGTAATCCCACCTGGCAGCGGGCACACAGTCAACAACTGTAGAAGGAAGGAAGTCCATGGGTGTGGCGCACATCACCTGTAGGGACACAACAGCTACCAGCCTGGATGTGCAATCACGTCGTCGGTGGACACAGTTGACCAAACGAATCTGAAAGTACCCTGTGAAGGACAGAAATGACACACAGTCAAAAGCAATGGAGTACAGGACAGAACAGCAAAACTCATGCACAATACATGTTACAAGATACCCACCCAGAACCAAGTTAGCATGTCAACACTGTTGGGGAGTACAGCCCACCTGTTAGCACACATCGCAACACACATCCAGTCAAGTAGCCCATGGACACACTCCAACAGCACCAGAGCACCACCCACACATCATGCCAACTCACATCATTGACATGACACCTCAGGATACTCACATTCAGCTAAAGAAGTTGGTGATGAGCTGTGTGCGGACATCACCATCATCATCATCATCATCATCGTCACTGGCATCGTGGTCCAGGCCAGGATCCTCCACAGGTGGCGGATGTTGGTCATTGTCATCCTGGATGAGAGGCAACTCCTTCCGCACTGCCAGGTTGTGGAGCATGCAGCAGACGATGATAATCTTGCACACTTTCGCAGGGGCATATGGGAGGGACCCTCCGGTCTTGTCCAGGCAGCGGAAGCGGCTCTTCAGGAGACCAAATGTCCGCTCAATCACTCTCCTGGTCCGACCATGTGCCTCATTGTAGCGCATCTGGGCTGGTGTCACAGGGTTCCTGAGGGGTGTCAGCAACCACGGCATGTTGGGGTATCCCGAGTCACCTACGGACAGACAAGTGCACATTAGCTGACTTGGAAAAGTGGGCGGAATACTACAGATCAGATCACACACAATGGCACAAAGTCAGTACACACCGACAAGCCAGGCACGCTGGTTCTGCATCTGTGCCATCATCCTGGGGATGCGACTACTCCTCATCACAAAGGCATCATGTGCTGAACCAGGGAAACGGGCACACACGTGTGTGATGGACATGTCTGCAAGACACACCACCAGTGCATTGACCGAGTGGTAGTGCTTGCGGTTCCTGTAGGCCTGCTCCTGGGCCTGTGGTGGTACCAAAGCCACATGTGTCCCATCAATGGAGCCAATGACATGCGGCATCCTCCCCAGGGCATAAAAGTCACTCTTCACGTCAGTGAGTCGTCGCAGTCTAGGGAAATAGATGTACCGGTTCAGGAATAGCAACATTGCCGCCAAAACATCGCGGAGCACACGGCTCAACATGGTCTGTGACATCCCACCAGCAGTCGCCACAGTATGTTGGAAGGTACCGGTGGCAAAGAAGTGTAGGGCTGCCATCACCTTCACCTTGGGGGTCAGCGCTGTAGGATACGGCCGGCCAGGCTGCAAATGTGGGGACAACTGCACTGCCAAATCCTCAATCAGCTGCATGGTGAAGCGGTACCATCGGATGCTGTCCCGTTCCACCATCGTTGCCAGGTCTGGGAATGGTCGATGGACAGCAGGAGCCCTGCAGTGCAGAGGAGAAGTAAGCAAGATTGTCAGTCACCCCACATATGCGGCATTGAACACACTCAAGATCCCAACATACATCATTATGAGGCACAACTACATGAAGTGTGCAGTACCGGAAGGACATGTATGGTACATACATGGCCAACATCTGTCAACACGGTCCAACAGGTGGCATCAATTAGTCCCAGGATGGCCCATTGGATATCATGAGGCCGTGTCACAGTTCCCATCTCCTGCTGCCGTGTCACAATAACCCCCCACAGTGACATGTGAGGACAGATGTGCCCCAGGCACCACAACTCAACGACAGGTACATTCCCAGGGACCCTGTAATGCCACATGGACACTGGCATTACATGGAGTATCATGTATACACCACAGCAAAACAACCATGACCCCCCCCAGGTAGTGGCCCCACTTGCCACGGCAGGACAGACATGGACGTCTGTGACACACACACGCACAACATCAAAGTCCATGCACACACAACGTGGATGTGGAGACTGTCTCCCATTGTGCACATGAAATCAGAGACATTGTAAACACTACATGCACAAAGACTGTGGATGACCATCACTATTGTGCCACTGGGAAACCCTGGCTCAAACATACCGTCCCACATGGGACTCACGGGGTATGTGACATGACATACACATACACCACCGTGAAATGTGACCATGGCACATGCACAGATATGAACAGTTGCACATCACAGTGGTCATGTACACGTAACACCCAGGATCCTGTCCCCATGAACACGTGCACAGCCTGGGGGTGGCTGCCCACAGGTGATACCCACAGGACAACATGTACACCAACATACACACAATAGGAAATGCAGCCTTACATGCCTTATGATAAAGTTTGGACAGGCTGTCGTGATGTAGGTGTGCCCCTCACTCCCTGGGAGCTATCTGTGGCTGGCATATGTCCATCTGAGACAGGCATGCTGACATATGCCAGTCACATGTACAGTGATGCGTTGTACTGCAATGGACCGATCGGTGCCTCCGGCCGGCCCATTGCATTCAATGTGTGCGGGTACGCTTTGTACCCCTGTGCGCGTTGTTCTGCAATGGACCGATCGGTGCCTCCGGCCGGCCCATTGCATTCAATGTGTGCGGGTACGCGTTGTACCCCTGTGCGCGTTGAACTGCAATGGACCGATCGGTGCCTCCGGCCGGCCCATTGCATTCAATGTGTGCGGGTACGCGTTGTACCCCTGTGCGCGTTGTACTGCAATGGACCGATCGGTGCCTCCGGCCGGCCCATTGCATTCAATGTGTGCGCGTACGCGTTGTACCCCTGTGCGCGTTGTACTGCAATGGACCGATCGGTGCCTCCGGCCGGCCCATTGCATTCAATGTGTGCAGGTACGCGTTGTACCCCTGTGCGCGTTGTACTGCAATGGACCGATCGGTGCCTCCGGCCGGCCCATTGCATTCAATGTGCGCGGTACGCGTTGTATCCCTGTGCGCGTTGAACTGCAATGGACCGATCGGTGCCTCCGGCCGGCCCATTGCATTCAATGTGTGCGGGTACGCGTTGTACCCCTGTGCGCGTTGTACTGCAATGGACCGATCGGTGCCTCCGGCCGGCCCATTGCATTCAATGTGTGCGGGTACGCGTTGTACCCCTGTGCGCGTTGAACTGCAATGGACCGATCGGTGCCTCCGGCCGGCCCATTGCATTCAATGTGTGCGGGTACGCGTTGTACCCCTGTACGCGTTGTACCGCAATGGACCGATCGGTGCGCACCCATTGACAATGGGCTTGCCTGGCAACGGACGCGTTTCGAATTTCGAACGAGTCGGTTGCTGTAAATTCAGTTGGTCACCCACAACAATGTTGCAAAATCACGTATGTCATGAAGTTGAAGATCTGAAGGATGCTGTGGGCGTGTTTTGGTGCTGCTATTCCATGGATTGGCCAGATTCAGAAGATGCAAACGACTTGGACCTATCACTTTGGACACAAGGGACAGTATCTGCCTCTCCAGCACATATATATTGCTGGCTGTTCCCCTGAGAGCTCACTTGCCTGCACTACATGCTCCAGGACGACATCTGCCACTGCACTGCTGCTGTCTCTGCCCCTCTGGACCCTGCAATGGCACGTACTGTGGAGAGAGCCCCAGCCTTCAGCCTTGAAGAGAACCAGGCCCTGCTGGACAGCCTACTTCCACAGTACAGCAAGCTGTATGGGACACCAGGGGAGCAGGTGAGTGTTCTGTGCACTGCCTTTCTGAATGTGCAGTTTGTGTGACTAGCAAGGCTGAAAGTCTGCACGCCACTGGCTAGCAGGCTCACTGAGTAGTTGTCACCCCCCATAGTGTGTAGTGACTTGCACTGGACAGGTATGGTGCAGTGACAGTGCATTTGAACATTGTTATACTTCCCATGCAATGATACCATGTAGTGACGTCTGGCAAACTGTCCATGGGCAGCTTTGCACTGCCTGTGTACATCATGTGCCCCTGTGATTGAGACATGTATATACAACTGTGTCATGCACGGATATGTTGCATGTGTGGTAATGGCCTTTTCACTTTGTCATCCTGACAGGTTAATGCCCATCAGAAGCAGGAAATCTGGAAGGACATCGTCCGGGCCGTCCGGTCCGTGGGGGTCTACAAGCGCCGGATCCGCAACTGCCAGAAGAGGTGGCAGGACCTTCGGGGCTGGACCCGGAGGATTGCACGGGTCCAGCTGAAGCTGTCGCCTCCTCGCAGGAGGGGCGGAACACGGACCCTGACCCCCCACATGCTCCAGATCCTGGCGGTGGTGTTTCCAGACCTGGATGGGCAGCTGAAGGCCAGACAGCAGCAAGGAGGGGGTGAGTCAAAGACTGCACTGTGAACTCTGTATTACATGCTTTGTGCCCTCCTCTGGCCTGGTTCAACTGCCACAGTGCAGCAGTCATGTTGTCCAGGAGCCATGTCCCTCTATTGTGCACTGCCCACTGCTCATCTGATACCCAGTTGTGGCCCTTACATTCAGGGAATTGTGTCACTTGGGACTGTGTCCTTGCAGTTTGCTTCACTAAAGGTGGGGGACAGCATCTGTTTCCCTAACTCTGTTGTGGGCATCATGGGTGGGTCCATTGTTCACACAACGCCTGGGTTTGGACATGTGATCTGCGTGTTGCTTTGATATGCGGTCCACTTGCTGAGCTGAACCACCACATGTGCCTGGGGTATGTGGCACACGCCCATGCAGCGGGTGGGAACAATGTTTGGGCCCCAGGAGTGTGCAGATTACGTGTCTCACACATACATAGCCAGCTATCCACTGTCCAGGGCACATCCCTCATTCATGTGGAGCAGGACAGTCATGCCTACTCCAGGCCATGCAATGCACTCTGTACTCCCACTCCTGTGTATCAGCTGACACATTGTGCACAGTGATTTGACCCCTCAGGTGTCTGCCTCTGTGTCAGTGTGCTGTGGATTAGTTGCCAGGACTGCTGGGGTGTTTCTTGGTAGGGGCTCAGCATGCCCCTGGAGATGTGACCATAGGAGACGATACTTGTGTGTCACATAGGTGTTTGATCAGCTGCCCGTGCAGACTGGGGTATGCGAATGTGAAGTTCAGGCAGCTGTTCCCCATTCACAGCAAATTGTGAGGGGCTCAGGTTCAGAGGGTAGTGTCACAGGTCTCCCATATGTCCAATAGGTGTGACCTGGACAGATGAGGGTTAAGATGATGTGTTGTGTGGGGGATGTACATGTGCACTTGTGCAGCTCCAGGACTTGCATTCCCCATGACCTACTATTGTGACACAGTGCATAGTGTTGTTGTCTGGCTGCCAAGTCATACATCACTGAGACAGTGATGTATGACTTAGCAGTCATGCCTCTGCCATGGCAGGTGTCAACTTATTGGTGGTCCTGCAGGGGAGTGACATGTGCTACATGCACACCATTGTGGCGCTGGCTATCAGGACATGGGTGCATCATGGTGTCTGTCGCTGGTATGCATCACATGCATTTCCTATTTGACTCTGGGCATCCCTTTCATCCGGAAACCTGTACTGACTCAGTGGCAAGAGCTGTGATGTGTGCATGTCCACATGCCACACCGTGTCCTCTGCACTGTCCAACTACTGTGTACTTTGTGCATGTGTCCACACTGGGGTGTTGCAATCCAACAGACACCAGACAGATGGGTGCAAGGCCATGTGGGATGTGAGTGCCATGGTTGGCATCAGACTGACAATTGGCTTCTCCTGTTCAGTTAGGGCACTTTTAGCAATGTACAACTAATGATGCCAGGGCTTGCTCTGTAATGTGCTGTGCTCACAGTGGTGTGTGCGTTTGGTGCAGGTGACTGATGTCTGTCTGTTTCCCCATTGTTTGCAGATACATCCACGGCCACGGAAGGGGACAGCTCCACGGACCAGGAGGAGCCAGAGAGCCAGACTGGGTCAGCAGCCGAGGAGTGGTCGGAGGGACCCAGTGGCACGGAGGGCGAGGGGAGCCACACCGAGGAGTCCTCAGCACCATCCACCTCAGCTGAGGACCAGAGCAACTCAGAGGATGACTCCCTTGTGGAGGCGGGTGTCAGCAGCCACCACACCCCAGCTAGTGTTGCTGTCCCCGCCACCACCAGCACCACCACCGCCCTCCCATCGGCTCCCATTCCCCAGGTCCGTGGAGGCTCCCATGTTCGGGAGCGTGTCTCCTTTGGGCCAGGCACCGCACCCCCTGCCCCTGTGTCCCCTGCTGCCCTGAGTGAGGAGTCTGTGTACCTCCTTCGCCAGCTCCATGTAGGGCAGACAGCCATGCTGAGTGTCCTCCATGCGCACACCGCACTGTTGACTCAGCTGGTGTCGTTCATGGAGGGCATCTCATCGGGCATGTCTGACCTACAGAGGGGCAACAGGTCCATGGACTCCTCCCTGACGGCAGCAGTGTCCCTCCTCAGACAGTCCCTCACCCCTCCTGCCTCTGCTCCATCCACACTCCCCAGCACCTTACCCGTCCCAAGCACACACACACACCGGCACAGGCACACACCATCACACACACGTCCAGCACACAGACACACACGCCACAAACTAAACGCACACGCACGCACAGTCAGGGGACTGAAACCAGACTCACAGGGGATGGGGCCCTGGTACACACACACGCATCCACGGGCACTGCGCAGTCCTCAGTTGCCTCTCCCTCCAAAGCACCCTCCCTTGCCTCACCTGCAACCCCAAAGACCCAGCGCCTCTTCCTCAGTGACCTCGGCCTCTTCCCCTCCGATCCAGCTGCCCCAGCATCCAGGGGGAAGAGGAAGCCCCCACACGGAGCAGAGTGCCCCTCGCCCCCGGACACCCTCCCCCAGGCGCAGACAGACTGAGGCCCCCACCCGCAAGTCCCCCCGGAGTGCTAAGAGCAAGACCCCGCCGCCGCCCTGCAGCTCAAGCACCAGGTCTCCTTCCTCCATCCCTCAGGCCCCCACTCCACAGGTGCCCCCACCACACCCTGCCCCAGGTTCCCCCACCCACAGATATACCATCCCCAAGAGGCTCCGGCCTTCTCCCCCTGCCACTTGCTCTCCCGGAACCACACCCCCGCTGCGCTTGTCTGTGCCACTGATGTGGTGAGGGTGTCCTCCCCTCTGTCCAGCCCACCTTGCCTGTTCCCCATTCTCCTCCCCTGGTGGTAGGCACTGCAGTGGAGTCCACTACCACCCTGTCTGACTTGGGCACTGCAGTGGCGGACCTGTCCACTCCATCTGCAGGGTCCACTGCAGTCGTGCCGGCACCCACAACATCTGAGCCATGCCCCCAGTTGTGCCGGCACACACCATGTCAGACACCTCCACTGCAGTTGTCAGTGGCTCTCCAGCACCCACCACCCCTTCCCTGCTTCCTCCTGGTGAGCCCTGATCCTGTCCCTGCGGTGCCTGGCCTACCCCCCGGTTGCCCCTCCTAGTGGATTGTCCCTGGTTTTGTGCAGGCATGTGTAGGGTGGCATCTGCCACTGTCACCCACTTGTGACTTTGTTGATGGACTGGCCATTGGCCTTTGTTTATGTTCTACCGGACTTCTACTTTTAATGCCACATATGCTGAATAAAGCAACTTTCTGTTCTCTAGTGCTTTTGCTTCTGATGTACATGATGTTGATGATGCTAACCATGCCCTTGCTGCAGTGATGGTGATATTTGGTCTCATGATAATGAAGTGTTACTGTGCAGGAACCCATGTGGTCCAGGGGGAATGTGTCCTATCCTGTGGTGTATCCATGTCATCCATAGCAGCATCTGAGGGTGTCATGTGTTCAGTATTTGGCAATGGGATTTCCTACTTAGATTGGCAATTTCACATCTGTGGCTTCCACCCCTGCACATCTGGTGTGCCTGCCATTGTTCAATTTGTCTACTTCCCTGACCGTGTGGCCATCTCCACTGGACATGCAGGTTTGTGCATCAATGGGGAAGGACTCATCTGTGTTGTCAGTGCAACATTGCTATACAAGTGTGTTGGATCTGTGCTGATGATTCCGTTGGCACTTCCATGACCAGGCTGATGTGACGGGAGCCCTCATTTGGTGCTAATTGTTGATTGTGTGACCAAGTGCTCAGCTGACATGGTGGGGCCCTACTGAGGCAACATATGGCACAGCTTTCCTCACACAGGAGTGGAGTCCCCTCATGGCAGTGTGTACTCCTGTGACATTGCCTGCGCCCAAGGTGTGTGTTGTATGTGCATGTCTGTGTGTTCACTTCCGTTTAGCTGTGCATGCTGTGATCCCTAGTGTTGTACCTGTTTGTGATGCTAGCTGAGTTGAGCTATGTTCCCCCAAAGTCTTCTCCCTGGGTTCTCTGTGATGTGGGTGCATGGCACATGACTGGTCATCAGGGTGTCACCCATAGGTGTGCTTGCTGTCAGGGCTGAGTTTGTGTGCAGACGCAGCTGGGTCACAGTCAGGTTTCCCTTGGCACTTGTTGTTTGCCCCTGTCATGTGATTTCCAGTTTGTGTTATCTTTCAGTGATTGTGACACGTTGTGTGTGTGACTGCTGGCACTCCTCAGGGTCCGGGCTGCAATGTTGGTTGTTGTCTATGTGTGTTCTTTGTGGGTGACCTTGGCTTCTTCATTGGTGTGTGACTGTGGCTGTGATCCCATTGGTTGGTGTGGTATTGCTGTCATGTCCATGTACGGCGTAGTGTGCAGTGTGTCAGACATTCAGGAGTCTTGTTGAGTGTCCATGTGTGATGTGTTTCTGCACCTTGGTTCCCACCCACCACCCTGGAATAGTCATGGGTGCATGTGCAATGTCACCAGTGCATGTGTGCTTCACTGCTGCACATTGTTGGAGGTCGAAGGGTGTGGTGTTGAGTGTGTGCAGATGAGAGTTGTTGCCCGGCTAGGCCCCTGCCTCCATGTTGGCCTTGGCTCACTGGCCATGCTGTTTGATTTGTGCTTGTGTAGGTGTGATGGTAGTTAGTTGCTCAGTACACATGACTGTGGTTCACAGTGTGAACCACATTTAGGTTTGTCATCACAGTGGGATTGTAATGCAGCCCAGGGTCACCATATTGTGGGGGCCCTCGGGGTGGTGCTGTGGTGTGTCTGTGTTTTGCTGTGTCAGTTGCTGTCCCTACGTGCCTGTGTGACATGTGTGATTTGTGCTCCCTCTCATCTGACAATGCCTGCTTGCCCACATAGGGAATTTGGATCCATGAGTTACCTTTGTGTGGCACTGTATGCACATCTGTATGATTGGTATTCATGTCTCCTCATGTGTTGTGTGGTTGCCTGGGGACACTGGCACCCCCACCCTCACCTGTTGTGTATGATGTGCAGGGTGGGTCTGCCTGTTTGTGTTTGTGCATCTGCACCACTGCATTGGCATATCTTGGGTGTGCCATTGGCTGTATGTAGTTTGGTGGGTTTCCCCTGCTGTCCCTGGGACTCCTAGGTCATCGGTCAGCACAATGATCATGGTTTGTGTGTCCCATTGCTGCCATGGTATGGTATCTGTTCACCTCACATCTGCAGTCTCCACAGGGTATCTGCATGTGTGTGCCCATTGGTGCAAATATGTGGGTCTGCATTCTGATGGTCACCTCTGTCATTGTGTCATTGATGATTGTTGACGGTGTCAGCCCCCATGGGTGTTGTTTGTCTGCACATGGCCAAAGTTATGTCTTATTTGCACTGCAGGATTTGGCTCCCCCAATTTATGTTGCAATGGGACACATACACTACTTTGCCACTGATGTGTTTGTTGTTCTGTGACCAGGAATCATCCATGCATTTTGGCAGTTGCACCTCTTTCTTTGTCAACACTTACATTTTGGTCACTGTGATGATGGGGGTTTGGACCCCATTGCCACAATGTTCAAAATGTGCTTCAGCTATGGACCCCACACTTACATTTTGGTCACTGTGATGATGGGGGTTTGGACCCCATTGCCACAATGTTCAAAATGTGCTTCAGCTATGGACCCCACACTTACATTTTGGTCACTGTGATGATGGGGGTTTGGACCCCATTGCCACAATGTTCAAAATGTGCTTCAGCTATGGACCCCACACTTACATTTTGGTCACTGTGATGATGGGGGTTTGAACCCCATTGCCACAATGGTCATGGCCTGCTTGCATTGTGGGGCCACACACATATATGTGTGGCACATGTGCTAGGGGGTCACATTGTATGTTCAAAGTCATGTTCGGTGTTGTAGGCATTTGACACAGTCTACACACGCTTGTCATGGTGTTGGGGGATGTCTTCTTCTTGCATTCCCTAGGTTGTGGTGTGCTGGTTGTGTCATGCATTGTCCATCCTATGAGTGGGGGTGGTAGTAGTGGTAGGCATCCTGCCCCCCCTGGCTAAGGGTGGTAGTAGTGGTAGGCATCCTGCCCCCCCTGGGTGAGGGTGATAGTAGTGATAGGCATCCAGCCCCCCCCGGCTAAGGGTGGTAGTAGTGGTAGGCATCCAGCCCCCCCTGGGTGAGGGTGGTAGTAGTGGTAGGCATCCAGCCCCCCTGGCTAAGGGTGGTGGTAGGCATCCAGCCCCCCTGGGTGAGGGTGGTAGTAGTGGTAGGCATCCAGCCCCCCTGGGTGAGGGTGGTAGTAGTGGTAGGCATCCAGCCCCTCCTGGCTAAGGGTGGTAGTAGTGGTAGGCATCCTGCCCCCCTGGGTGAGGGTGGTAGTAGTGGTAGGCATCCTGCCCCCCTGGGTGAGGGTGGTAGTAGTGGTAGGCATCCAGCCCCCCTGGCTAAGGGTGGTGGTAGGCATCCAGCCCCCCTGGGTGAGGGTGGTAGTAGTGGTAGGCATCCAGCCCCCTGGCTAAGGGTGGTAGTAGTGGTAGGCATCCAGCCCCCTGGCTAAGGGTGGTAGTAGTGGTAGGCATCCTGCCCCCCTGGGTGAGGGTGGTAGTAGTGGTAGGCATCCTGCCCCCCTGGGTGAGGGTGGTAGTAGTGGTAGGCATCCAGCCCCCTGGCTAAGGGTGGTGGTAGGCATCCAGCCCCCCTGGGTGAGGGTGGTAGTAGTGGTAGGCATCCAGCCCCCCTGGCTAAGGGTGGTGGTAGGCATCCAGCCCCCCTGGGTGAGGGTGGTAGTAGTGGTAGGCATCCAGCACCCCCTGGGTGAGGGTGGTAGTAGTGGTAGGCATCCAGCCCCCCTGGCTAAGGGTGGTGGTAGGCATCCAGCCCCCCCTGGGTGAGGGTGGTAGTAGTGGTAGGCATCCAGCCCCCCCTGGCTAAGGGTGGTAGTAGTGGTAGGCATCCAGCCCCCCTGGGTGTGGGTGGTAGTAGTGGTAGGCATCCTGCCCCCCTGGGTGAGGGTGGTAGTAGTGGTAGGCATCCAGCCCCCGGCTAAGGGTGGTGGTAGGCATCCAGCCCCCCTGGGTGAGGGTGGTAGTAGTGGTAGGCATCCAGCCCCCTGGCTAAGGGTGGTAGTAGTGGTAGGCATCCTGCCCCCCTGGGTGAGGGTGGTAGTAGTGGTAGGCATCCAGCCCCCCCTGGCTAAGGGTGGTGGTAGGCATCCAGCCACCCCTGGCTAAGGGTGGTGGTAGGCATCCAGCCCCCCCTGGGTGAGGGTGGTAGTAGTGGTAGGCATCCAGCCCCCCCTGGCTAAGGGTGGTAGTAGTGGTAGGCATCCAGCCCCCCTGGGTGAGGGTGGTAGTAGTGGTAGGCATCCATCCCCCTGGCTAAGGGTGGTGGTAGGCATCCAGCCCCCCTGGGTGAGGGTGGTAGTAGTGGTAGGCATCCAGCCCCCTGGGTGAGGGTGGTAGTAGTGGTAGGCATCCAGCCCCCCTGGCTAAGGGTGGTAGTAGTGGTAGGCATCCTGCCCCCCTGGGTGAGGGTGGTAGTAGTGGTAGGCATCCTGCCCCCCTGGGTGAGGGTGGTAGTAGTGGTAGGCATCCAGCCCCCCTGGCTAAGGGTGGTGGTAGGCATCCAGCCCCCCTGGGTGAGGGTGGTAGTAGTGGTAGGCATCCAGCCCCCCTGGCTAAGGGTGGTAGTAGTGGTAGGCATCCAGCCCCCCTGGGTGAGGGTGGTAGTAGTGGTAGGCATCCAGCCCCCCTGGCTAAGGGTGGTGGTAGGCATCCAGCCCCCCTGGGTGAGGGTGGTAGTAGTGGTAGGCATCCAGCCCCCCTGGGTGAGGGTGGTAGTAGTGGTAGGCATCCAGCCCCCTGGCTAAGGGTGGTAGTAGTGGTAGGCATCCAGCCCCCCTGGGTGTGGGTGGTAGTAGTGGTAGGCATCCTGCCCCCCTGGGTGAGGGTGGTAGTAGTGGTAGGCATCCAGCCCCCCCTGGCTAAGGGTGGTGGTAGGCATCCAGCCCCCCCTGGGTGAGGGTGGTAGTAGTGGTATTGTATTGTATTGTAATTGCATTTGTATAGCGCTTACTACCCCTGACGAGGCGTCGAAGCGCTTTTTCGGCGAGTAGCACGCTACTCCGGGACCCATAGAGGATTAGTGTTGAATTAGTATAGTGAAACATGCAAGTAAATTTTAAGTGGTGGATATGTTAGTCAGTTATTTGGATTCAGAAGGATAGCGGAGGGATAGAAGAGGAAAAAAGGTTTGCATATATATAGCGCTTCTAACCCCTGATGGGGTGTTGAATTGCTTTTTTTTTGGGCGAGTAGCACGCTACTCCGGAAACCCATAAAGGATTAGTGGTGAATTAGTATGGTGAAATATGAAAGTAATTTGAGTGGTGGATATTAGTCAGTTATTTGGAGTGAGAAGGATAGTGGAGGGATAGAAGGGAAAGAAAGGTTTGCATTCATATAGCGCCTGTTACCCCTGGTGGGTGTTGAAGCGCTTTGTTGGGGAGTAGCATGCTACTCTGGAACCCATAAAGGATTAGTGGTGAATTAGTATAGTGGAATATGGAATTAGTGAAGTGAACATGCTAGTCTGTTATTTTGATTGAAAAGGATAGTTGTGGGATAGAAGAGTGAAGGATTTCTTTTTGTAGGTCATAGCAGTAGGAGGAGGCTTTTTGATGAGTAAAAAGGGTTTTTGGAGGGGAAGAGTCAGAGGGAAGAGTTTAGAAAGGTTTGTCTTGGGCATTGGTACAGTAAAGGAGGTGTCAGAAGATACAAGGAGGGGTAGAGTAGGAGAGAGTCAAGAAAGGGTTATTTTGGGGAACATAGTAGTGGTATGGCGTTTGCGATAAATGAGAGAGTGGGTGTAGAGGATATAGTGATAGATGTATAGGGTGAGATAGGGTAGTGAATTGGAAAAGTAGTAGAAAGAAGTTTGAGATGAGTCAAAAAGTTGGGCTAGAAGATATATTGAGGGAAGTATAGGCTGAGAAATAGGGTAGTGCATTGGAAATGCTAAATTAGAAGAAAGTGATAAATATATAGATCCATAAGTACATTGAAAGTATATAGATGCATAAAGGAGGTAAGTATATGCAGATTAAAAATATTGATAGAGGTAGCGGATGTGAAATAGGGTAGTGCATTAGATATGCTTTTTCAGGAGAAAAGTAATAGACACATTAATTAATGGGAAGATGGGCAGCATTCCTGGCCCTGGCCCGTCTCGAACAGGCTCAAACAGGCACTCACCCTTGTCCTCTCTGCCCTTAGCCTCGACGCCCGGGCTGAGACGCCCTAACCCTGGCCTTTGATACCCCTAGTAATCAGGTGACCCCGTCAGCCAATGGGAACCCTAGCCCTAATACTATCCAATCACAACACTAGCCCTAAAAGCTAGAACCAATAGGAGATCAGGACCTTACAGCCAATCTTAGCCCTACTCCAAGCATCCAATCAGTTAAAAAACCCTGATCTCTATGTCCAATAGAGGCCCTAGCCCTACCAGTAGTCCCAACCCTAGTCCAAGCAACCAATGGGACGGGAAGCCCTAGTCACTACTTCCAATAGAAAGCCTAACCCTACTCTTAGTCCCACACCTAGTCCAGCAACCAATAACACCAGAAGCCCTAATCGCTACTTCCAATTAAAGGCCTAACCCTAGTCCTAGTTCCACCTTAGTCCCAACAACCAATAAAACAGGAAGCCCTAGTCCCTGCTTCCAATAGAAATCATAACCCTAGCCCTAGTCCCAACCCTACATTGATTGAATCACAGATCCAGAAACCAATCAGAACCCTCAAATACCCAACCAATGAGGACACTAACTCAAACCAATAGAAACATCAGATACAACCACCAATCAGAGTATACATGTAGCAGCCACTAGCAGACTATATAAGGTCCCAGCAACCTCAGACAAGGTTTGCTGCCCAGGGAGTTGGAAGCTGCTTCTCCTGTCCAGAATCTCCTAGGAGACAGACAGGCTCAATCCACACTTTGGATTTCTGCAGGTAAAGGCCATGATCTACAGGTGTGACTGGAAGCACTGTGAGCCTTGTCAACACATGATCTACAGGTGTGACTGGAAGCAATGAGAGCCTTGCCAACACATGATCTACAGGTGTGACTGGAAGCAATGAGAGCCTTGCCAACACATGATCTACAGGTGTGACTGGAAGCAATGAGAGCCTTGCCAACACATGATCTACAGGTGTGACTGGAAGCACTGTGTTACAAGTCAACACATGATCTACAGATGTCACTGGAAGCACTGAGAGCCATGTCAGCACATGATCTACAGGTGTGACTGGAAGCACTGTGAGCCTTGTCAACACATGATCTACAGGTGTGACTGGAAGCAATGAGAGCCTTGCCAACACATGATCTACAGGTGTGACTGGAAGCACTGTGAGCCTTGTCAACACATGATCTACAGGTGTGACTGGAAGCAATGAGAGCCTTGCCAACACATGATCTACAGGTGTGACTGGAAGCAATGAGAGCCTTGCCAACACATGATCTACAGGTGTGACTGGAAGCAATGAGAGCCTTGCCAACACATGATCTACAGGTGTGACTGGAAGCAATGAGAGCCTTGCCAACACATGATCTACAGATGTGACTGGAAGCAATGAGAGCCTTGCCAACACATGATCTACAGGTGTGACTGGAAGCAATGAGAGCCTTGCCAACACATGATCTACAGGTGTGACTGGAAGCAATGAGAGCCTTGCCAACACATGATCTACAGATGTGACTGGAAGCAATGAGAGCCTTGCCAACACATGATCTACAGGTGTGACTGGAAGCACTGTGTTACAAGTCAACACATGATCTACAGGTGTGACTGGAAGCACTGAGAGACATGTCAGCACATGATCTACAGGTGTGAGTGGAAGCACTGTGTTACAAGTCAACACATGATCTACAGATGTCACTGGAAGCACTGAGAGCCATGTCAACACATGATCTACAGGTGTGACTGGAAGCACTGTGTTACAAGTCAACACATGATCTACAGATGTCACTGGAAGCACTGAGAGCCATGTCAGCACATGATCTACAGGTGTGAGTGGAATCACTGTGAGCCATGTCAACACATGATTTACAGGTGTGACTGGAAGCACTGAGAGCCATGTCAACATGATCTACAGGTGTGACTGGAAGCAATGAGAGCCTTGCCAACACATGATCTACAGATGTCACTGGAATCACTGTGTGACAAGTCAACACATGATCTACAGATGTCACTGGAAGCACTGAGAGTGGTCAGCACATGATCTACAGGTGTGAGTGTAATCACTGTGAGCCATGTCAACACATGATTTACAGGTGTGACTGGAAGCACTGAGAGCCATGTCAACATTATCTACAGGTGTGACTGGAAGCAATGAGAGCCTTGCCAACTCATGATCTACAGATGTCACTGGAATCACTGTGTTACAAGTCAACACATGATCTACAGGTGTGACTGGAAGCACTGTGTGACAAGTCAACACATGATCTACAGATGTCACTGGAAGCACTGAGAGCCAGGTCAGCACATGATCTACAGGTGTGACTGGAAGCACTGTGAGCCTTGTCAACACATGATCTACAGGTGTGACTGGAAGCAATGAGAGCCTTGCCAACACATGATCTACAGGTGTGAGTGGAAGCACTGTGTTACAAGTCAACACATGATCTACAGATGTCACTGGAAGCACTGAGAGCCATGTCAACACATGATCTACAGGTGTGACTGGAAGCACTGTGTTACAAGTCAACACAAGATCTACAGATGTCACTGGAAGCACTGAGAGCCATGTCAGCACATGATCTACAGGTGTGACTGGAAGCACTGTGAGCCTTGTCAACACATGATCTACAGGTGTGACTGGAAGCAATGAGAGCCTTGCCAACACATGATCTACAGGTGTGACTGGAAGCAATGAGAGCCTTGCCAACACATGATCTACAGGTGTGACTGGAAGCAATGAGAGCCTTGCCAACACATGATCTACAGGTGTGACTGGAAGCAATGAGAGCCTTGTCAACACATGATCTACAGATGTGACTGGAAGCAATGAGAGCCTTGCCAACACATGATCTACAGGTGTGACTGGAAGCAATGAGAGCCTTGCCAACACATGATCTACAGGTGTGACTGGAAGCAATGAGAGCCTTGCCAACACATGATCTACAGATGTGACTGGAAGCAATGAGAGCCTTGCCAACACATGATCTACAGGTGTGACTGGAAGCACTGTGTTACAAGTCAACACATGATCTACAGGTGTGACTGGAAGCACTGAGAGACATGTCAGCACATGATCTACAGGTGTGAGTGGAAGCACTGTGTTACAAGTCAACACATGATCTACAGATGTCACTGGAAGCACTGAGAGCCATGTCAGCACATGATCTACAGGTGTGAGTGGAAGCACTGTGTTACAAGTCAACACATGATCTACAGGTGTGACTGGAAGCACTGTGTTACAAGTCAACACATGATCTACAGGTGTGACTGGAAGCACTGAGAGACATGTCAGCACATGATCTACAGGTGTGACTGGAAGCACTGTGTTACAAGTCAACACATGATCTACAGGTGTTACTGGAAGCACTGTGTTACAAGTCAACACATGATCTACAGGTGTGACTGGAAGCACTGAGAGACATGTCAGCACATGATCTACAGGTGTGAGTGGAAGCACTGTGAGCCTTGTCAACACATGATCTACAGGTGTGACTGGAAGCACTGTGTTACAAGTCAACACATGATCTACAGGTGTGACTGGAAGCACTGTGTTACAAGTCAACACATGATCTACAGGTGTGACTGGAAGCACTGTGTGACAAGTCAACACACGATCTACAGATGTCACTGGAAGCACTGAGAGCCATGTCAACACATGATCGTAAGAGGTGTCTGGAAGCATGATGTGCCATGTCACTGCATGGTTTATACATGTGGCTGAAAGCGGAGTGTACTATGTCAACATATGATCTACAGACAAGATCAGAAGCACAATGTGCCATAACAAAGCATGACTTTGCAAGAAGTGCAATGCGTCCAGCCATCAAATGATCTAAAGAGATGACAACAAGCACTGTGCGCCATGTCAACATATGGTTTTTAGATGTGACAGAAAGCTAGCTTACGACAGTTCCGATGACTGTTCTATTGTTACCTTTCTTCAGTCAGAGCTTCATATGATTGTAAACCAACCATACCAAAATGGGCTGAGACAGCCACTTCACACCAAGATGTCCATCAACTGAAAATTTAGAGGCTGCACTCACGCTACAGCAAATAACTATATGATATTACTATCAACAACAAAACGGGATATACCAGTATCGATAACAGAAGGAATAGTCAACACATTTGATCCAAAGGCTTCAGAGGAAAATAGGAACAGACTTGGAAACACTGCTGATCATACAATCTGTCTTCTCAATCAACATTGAGAGGTCATGGAACAGGCACAATATAAATATTCCAGCAAAGTCAAGATGGCGAAACATCTTTACAGGGGGCGAGATCGGTACTTTCAATGCGAACGGAAGCAGGGAAAGGTGTAGGAATAATTCTCACACTCATCATCTGTGTGCAGTTTCTGCTTTAGCTTCTCCATCTTCTTCTCGTCCCTCATTAACGTCTTGTCCCTTTTTAAAGTTCCCGTCACTTCCTCCTTTTTCTCCTCGAGGACCTCTGGACCTCTGGTAGGCATCCAGCCCCCCCTGGCTAAGGGTGGTAGTAGTGGTAGGCATCCTGCCCCCTCTGGGTGAGGGTGGTAGTAGTGGTAGGCATCCAGCCCCCTGGCTAAGGGTGGTGGTAGGCATCCAGCCCCCTGGGTGAGGGTGGTAGTAGTGGTAGGCATCCAGCCCCCTGGGTGAGGGTGGTAGTAGTGGTAGGCATCCAGCCCCCTGGGTGAGGGTGGTAGTAGTGGTAGGCATCCTGCCCCCTGGGTGAGGGTGGTAGTAGTGGTAGGCATCCTGCCCCCCTGGGTGAGGGTGGTAGTGGTGGTAGGCATCCTGCCCTCCTGGCTAAGGGTGGTGGTAGGCATCCAGCCCCCCCTGGGTGAGGGTGGTAGTAGTGGTAGGCATCCAGCCCCCCATGGCTAAGGGTGGTAGTAGTGGTAGGCATCCTGCCCCCCTGGGTGAGGGTGGTAGTAGTGGTAGGCATCCTGCCCCCCTGGGTGAGGGTGGTAGTAGTGTTAGGCATCCAGCCCCCTGGCTAAGGGTGGTGGTAGGCATCCAGCCCCCCTGGGTGAGGGTGGTAGTAGTGGTAGGCATCCAGCCCCCTGGCTAAGGGTGGTAGTAGTGGTAGGCATCCTGCCCCCTGGGTGAGGGTGGTAGTAGTGGTAGGCATCCAGCCCCCCTGGGTGAGGGTGGTAGTAGTGGTAGGCATCCAGCCCCCCTGGCTAAGGGTGGTGGTAGGCATCCAGCCCCCCTGGGTGAGGGTGGTAGTAGTGGTAGGCATCCAGCCCCTGGCTAAGGGTGGTAGTAGTGGTAGGCATCCTGCCCCCCTGGGTGAGGGTGGTAGTAGTGGTAGGCATCCAGCCCCCTGGCTAAGGGTGGTGGTAGGCATCCAGCCCCCCTGGGTGAGGGTGGTAGTAGTGGTAGGCATCCAGCCCCCTGGGTGAGGGTGGTTGTAGTGGTAGGCATCCAGCCCCCTTGGGTGAGGGTGGTAGTAGTGGTAGGCATCCTGCCCCCCTGGGTGAGGGTGGTAGTAGTGGTAGGCATCCTGCCCCCCTGGGTGAGGGTGGTAGTGGTGGTAGGCATCCTGCCCCCCTGGCTAAGGGTGGTAGTAGTGGTAGGGATCCAGCCCCCTGGTTGAGGGTGGTAGTAGTGGTAGGCATCCAGCCCCCCTGGCTAAGGGTGGTAGTAGTGGTAGGCATCCTGCCCCCCTGGGTGAGGGTGGTGGTGCGCATTCAGGCCCCTGTGTGCATATGTGGCATTGGTGATGGGCATCCCGCCCCTATGGTACTGCTGTTGCTGGTGTAAGTATATTCTGCATCCCTCTGTGTGTGTGTGATGTGTCGTGTACGTGTTGTATGTGTTTTGTGGTTGGTGTCTGGCTTACCTTCTGCGCCGTACGCGTCCGTGCCTGTTCCGGTAGTAAATGTAGAATATTGGTATGATCGGGACGAAGGGATTCATGGTTGGTTCGTGTCGTTCGTCCTTCTCGTTGCTTCGCGTCGTCCTCGTCGCTTCGCCTCGTACTCGTCGCTGCCGTGTTCGTCTCAGAGCCGTGGATCGTGTTGTGGCGCGAATCGGAGCTTATGTGCGCCTCTCCCGGATGCTTTGACGTGCCGTGCGTAGCGACGGGTTCGGCGCGTACGGAAAGCGCATCGTACTTGTCCGGCCGGACGGGGCTGCATTTTTCCTTCCGTGCGACTCGATTCGGCGTTTCCGGATTCGCCTCGGTCGGGGAACAGGACCTGGTTTGGGTGAGTACGGCTCGGCCGGATTCTTTGCTGTTGTGCGCATCGTACTTACTCGTTCGGTGTGCTGTACGGATCGGTCGGGAAACAGGCTTTCGCATGGCTTTTTTCCCGACCGAATGGTATTGGGTGCGCCTCCGACCGAGATCGGAATCGGCCCCTGTGTCTCTATGGAGAAAATTAAAATTGATTGAAACTATCGGGACCAGAATGCATTTCTCATTTGAGAGGCTCATGGGAGGGCCACCATGTGATATAAGTTGGATTTCCTGTTAATTATTGGAACTGCCGTTTGATCCGTGAACAAGGTGTTACTACCGAAACGCGTAGGGGAAGCACACAGTGGCTCATGTATTTGCATTAAGAATTGGAGTGAAGCCTTTTTCGAGTGCAACTCCTGTCTCCTAGCTTGGGCGAAGGGAGTGGACTGTGAATATGGACGGCTTGCCCGAAGCCATAGTGAGATTGCACCACCCTGAAAAACAGCGCTGCACCACTCGAGAGGATTGGGGGCGTCGGCTGCGCTCGCAGATTTCTGCGTTATGGGGGCCTGTCCGGCTTTTGGTTAAGGCTGGAATACAGGGAAATTGGCGTGTTATATTAATAGCAGCATGAACACTGTGGGGCCGATTCCGATCTCGGCCGGTAGGGCTCCGAATCGGATTCGGCTTTACCGGATCCGATCCGGAGCCCTGTTTCCCGACCGAATCGTACGCGGGTCCGGCCGAGCGAGTACGATGCGAGTCGCCGACCGACTCGTCCGGGCGTCCCGACCGCTCCGACCGACTCGTTCCCGGCTCGAACTGCACCGACCGACTCCGCTCGGACTCGACTCGCACCGCGCAATGGAGACGTTCCCCGGCCGGGTGAGTACGATGCGCGCCGCGAGCAGTCCGACCGAGCCGCGCACTCCGGCTCGAAAGAGCTGTCGGAGCCATACTTTGGGGGTCCGTGTCGGACCCCCTGTACACGTAGCCGCGCGAGTCGCACACAGGGGGACCCATGGGTCCCCCTACCTGTGCGTGTACGGCGCGACCGCTTCGCCGCGTACCCGCTGTAGGGGTCGCTCTTGTCCGACTCGCACCCATTGAGTCAATGGGAGCCCGCGTACGCGTTGTACGACCGGCTCCCATTGACTTCAATGGGAGTCCGACCGACTCGGGTCCGATGGCATACGTGCGCATCGTACTCGCTCGGTCGGACTGCACGGGTCCGATTCGGTCGGGAATTCTCTCCGGGTCCGGCTCGGTCGGAGAAATTTCCGGCCCGAATCGGAATCGACCCCTGTGTCTCTAGGGAGAAAATTAATATTGATTGAAACTAACGGGACCAGAAGGCATTTCTCATTTGAGAGGATCATGGGAGGGCCACCATGTGATATAAGTTGGATTGCCTGTTAATTATTGGAACTGCTGTTTGACCAGTGAACAAGGTGTTACTACGGAAACGCGTAGGGGAGGCACACAGTGACTCATGTATTTGCATTAAGAATTGGAGTGAAGCCTTTTTCGAGTGCAACTCCTGTCTCCTAGCTTGGGCGAAGGGAGTGGAATATATATATATATATATATATATATATATATATATATATATTTTTGGCGGCAGCCCAGTCGCCGGGAGTGCACCACCCCACAGCGGGGGCCATCGGATCAGGCTATTACTGGGTCCTGATTATTGGAGACGCTGCGAATGGATTTAAAGGGGACACGTGTCACCGAGGCCCATCTGTGGGCTTGGAACTTTGCGGCAGTGTTAATTTGATGTGCGGAGTGATTCGCCAGGACTACGAGGCCCAGCAATCCTTGCTTTGTCTATATGTACGGCCCATACAGGGCGGGCTTCCCTGTATTAATGAAGGGAATGGTCCTGTAAGCACAGATCTTCATCTGCGTCCACGCCTCTGAGGAAGAGGGTTTTTACTTCGAAACGCGTCAGGCGGGGAGGACGCTGTTGAACTGCTTTATGCATTTGGTGACATTGGTCCCGTTGTACCAATAAAGGTTTTGTAACCTACATGGCATCAGAGTGCTTCCCACCGGAGGGCAACCTTTTCGAGCAGACATATTTGGCGGCAGCCCAGTCGCCGGGTGTGCACCACCCCACAACGGGGGCCATCGGATCAGGCTATTACTGGGTCCTGATTATTGGAGACGCTGCGAATGGATTTAAAGGGGACACGTGTCACCGAGGCCCATCTGTGGGCTTGGAACTTTGCAGCAGTGTTAATTTGATGTGCGGAGTGATTCACCAGGACTACGAGGCCCAGCAATCCTTGCTTTGTCTATATGTACGGCCCATACAGGGCGGGCTTACCTGCATTAATGAAGGGAATGGTCCTGCAAGCACAGATCTTCTTCTGCGTCCACGCCTCTGAGGAAGAGGGTTTTTACTTCGAAACGCGTCAGGCGGGGAGGACGCTGTTGAACTGCTTATGCATTTGGTGACATTGGTCCCGTTGAACCAATAAAGGTTTTGTAACCTACATGGCGTCAGAGTGCTTCCCACCGGAGGTCAACCTTTTCGAGCAGATATATATATATATATATATATATCATTGCGCAACCCCGCGCCCCCGTGTGCCCCACACGCCCCTCCCCTGCACCCAAACTGCCCCACCACCAGCGAGTTATGCCGGCCACCACTATTTGAATACACCCACAGTCTATTCCTCTCTGGGATTCTAAAGCAATATAAATTTTAACTTATACTGATATTGATCTCTATGTTTTGTTTTATACTGTGTTTGTCTTTTATGATTTTATTTCTTTTAAATCGAATAAAGAATATTGATTGATCTTCCCACAGAAGTGACAAGCTATATTAGTTTTCAGCATTTCAACACTCACATTCATACCAGCACTTCATCCAGCACCTTGCATCTGCATCTGATTCATTCCATTCACTCCAGTCTAACCAAAATTCAGGCAGTGTGCTCCCACCCTCCTATTTGAAAAGCTCTCTTAAGCTACTGAGCTCACAAGCTTGTGTTGATGCACCAGTCCCAATGAGAGGTACAGAGACCTGAGAAGACTTTGGGCAGCATTTCCAGCACCCCCAAAGCGACTTGTTGCTTTCTACTGATGAAGGAATGAATCCAGAAACACGTGTCTTGAGTTACACAGCACAAGCTGCACCAACAAGGGTGAGAAAATAAAGGCTACTGCTGAAGTAAGTGCTATCATGCACTGCATTTATCATGATGCATTGGGGCAAACTGAGTGCTGGGATGTGAGATAGTGTGCTCCCACCCACCTTCTAACCAAAATTCATATTTCCATTTGGACCCATTTGATTCCGAGATCCCTTCTCCAAATGTTTTGTTTGCACAATTATATAATTCTCTTTAATATTTTTCTGCTTCATTTCAGTATAGACATTACTATATTTTGCTAATTTCAAAATGTAATCAATGCTATTTGTCTGCCAACATAATTTACTTTGCTGAATGTGTTAACTAATTTCTGGCCTTAAACCTTTCACAAAAGCAGACACGATTATACTAGCCCCACCTCGTTCGGCGTTATTGACTACATTATGGGGTCGATTCCGATTCGGGCCGGAAAAAGTACCGACCGACTCGGAGCCGGAATTCATTCCGACCGACACGTACCTGTGGCGCCCGACACGCCAAGTACGATGCAAGGCGTGCAAAATCCGACCGACACGTACTGAACCCAAGCCGAACGACCGAGCCGCACGGAAAACAGCAATCCGGCCGGAAAAACACGCGAATCGAACCGACCGACACCCACCCGGAACAAATCCAACCGAAACGTACACGCGAACTCCAAACCGCTAAGTACGATGCAAGGCGCGAAAACCACGACCGAGTCGAACGGAGGACAAGCCGTACGACCGACACGCATACAAAACCGAGCCGAAGTAACACAAAACACCGCGACCGACGCGTACGCAGCATAGAAAACTGCACAAACACAGCGTGAACAAAACGGAGAAGACCGTACGAGACAAATGCAGGGTCCGACTCGGTCACAAGAACGTTTCCAACATGCACAGAAAGTACTAAGGAAAAATACACAAAAAAAGGCCAAACAAGCAATTACAAAGCCAATAAATACTGGGGGGGGTGGGGACAGAGAACAAAGACACACCCACAACTCCACCCATATAAAGGATACAAATCCCAACCATGATCCTTTGCAAATGCCATTCTACTGCCAGCACCCAACAGACAGCAACCACACACCCACAGCTCATCCCTCACACAAGCCACACACCATCAGCACACCAACAAATAGCTACCTCACATACACCCAGCAAAACACACACTCACACACCCTCACCTGCACACCAACACACACATCACTCACCATCACCACCCATCACCATGCCCCCCAAGAAGAATCACAAGTTCCTAGATTGTGAATTGGAAGTCCTGGTAGACGAGATCCTCAGGGTAGAGCCACAGCTGTTTGGCACACTGGTCCAACAGACACCCATCTCCCAGAAAACCAAGATGTGGGAGAGGATCATCAACAGGGTGAACGCACAATCACCATGTCTGCGCACAAAGACTGACATCCAGAACAGGTGGTATGACGTGCGCAGGAGGGTACGGGAGCTGCTCAAGAAGGACTACCTCCTGAGCCAATACACCGGCAGTGGCCCTCCTGCCAAGCCAGTATACCTCAGGCCCTGGGAGGAGAAGGTGCGGGCCATCCTTCCGCCAGTGAGCGTCTATGGACTAGAGAACATCCCAGAGCCTGGTGAGTACACAACAAATGTACACAATATTCTGCCACAATACACACACACATCACTGTCAAGGGAGAGTCAAACCATGCACTCATAGCAATTACACAGCAACCAGAACAGAATCATCCCAAAATGTGTATGTCAGTCAGATAAACACAACACATGCCATCTCAAAGTTACATTTAACCGTGTCATCACATGTACAAACACAACTACAACTACAGCTAGGCAGTGGCACAAATAGAACTAACAAACACATCCAGACATGTAGCCACCACTACAACACCAACACACAGTGAAGACCACTGAAAGGAAGGAATTCTGTGTATGCTGGGCAAGTCAGTGTAGCCAATAGCATCATGGGAGTCGTAGTCACACATATTGCTCACCCCCACAACTGTCCCATCAACACCACCATGAACCATGCGCACATCACAGGGAGTGGAAAAGGACTCACAAGATGGCTGACACTGGCTACTGCTGTGGGGAGCACAAGGCCCTGCTGGCAACTGTGCAACAACCAACAGCAGGACACCACTGACTGACATCCTGAGAGACAACTTCCACTCACTGCAATGGAAGCACGTTCCATGGTGGGATATCTGGCTGGGTGGGAAGGAGGACTCGCAGCACTGACCATAGTCACAAGCACCTCCCCTCACACACCCCCTCAACACAAACTCCATAGAACCCACCTGGGAGAATGCAATGCCTCACATCCTAACTCAAGATCCCACAAAGAACCTCCACCCTGGGAATGTTGTGTGAAGCACAGGGACACTCTTGGGACTTTTAGCCAAACAACTGCCAGGACAACACTCCCAGCCATCCTGTCAGCACAGCCAGCCCACCCCACAGGGAAGCAGAGTCAAAAGGAAGGAAGCATGGGCATGCTGGGAAGGGGGTGGAGGCAATAGCATGATGGGAGTAGTAGGCACAGATATCGCTCAGCCTCACAACTGGCCCATCAACACCACCCTGAACCATGCTCACATCACAGGGAGTGGATAAGGACTCACAAGATGGCTGACACTGGCTACTGCTGTGGGGAGCACAAGGCCCTGCTGGGAACTGTGCACCAACAAACAGCACAACACCACTGACTGACATCCTGAGAGACAACTTCCACTCCCTGCAATGGAAGCACGTTCCATGGTGGGATATCTGGCTGGGTGGGAAGGAGGACTCGCAGCACTGACCATAGTCACAAGCACCTCCCCTCACACACCCCCTCAACACAAACTCCACAGAACCCACCTGGGAGAATGCAATGCCTCACATCCTAACTCAAGATCCCACAAAGAACCTCCACCCTGGGTAATGTTGTGTGAAGCACAGGGACACTCTTGGGACTTTTAGCCAAACAACTGCCAGGACAACACTCCCAGCCATCCTGTCAGCACAGGCAGCCCACCCCACAGGGAAGCAGAGTCAAAAGGAAGGAAGCATGGGCATGCTGGGAAGGGGGTGGAGGCAATAGCATGATGGGAGTCGTAGGCACAGCTCTACATCCCCCACCACATGGCCCAGCAAGCTCACACTCACGCATGCACATCCCACAGAGAGTGGAAAGGCCCATCAAAGATGTCTGACACTGTTGCTGTGTCGTGGGGAGCACAAGGCCCTGCTGGGAACTGCACACCAACCAACAGCAGGACACCACTGTCAGCCATCTTGCCATTGCTCTCACACCCACACACACTGAACTCCCCACAAAAGCAAGTAAGTATGGGAATGCTGGGAAGTGGGGTGGAGGCAATAGCATGATGGGAGTCATAGTCACAGACATAGCTCACCCCCACAACTGTCCCATCAACACCACCCTGAACCATGCTCACATCACAGGGAGTGGATAAGGACTGACAAGATGGCTGACACTGGCTACTGCTGTGGGGAGCACAAGGCCCTGCTGGGAACTGTGCACCAACAAACAGCAGGACACCACTGTCAGCCATCTTGCCATTGCTCTCACACCCACACACACTGAACTCCCCACAAAAGCAAGTAAGTATGGGAATGCTGGGAAGTGGGGTGGAGGCAATAGCATGATGGGAGTCATAGTCACAGACATAGCTCACCCCCACAACTGTCCCATCAACACCACCCTGAACCATGCTCACATCACAGGGAGTGGAAAACAACTGACAAGATGGCTGACACTGGCTACTGCTGTGGGGAGCACAAGGCCCTGCTGGCAACTGTGCAACAACCAACAGCAGGACACCACTGACTGACATCCTGAAAGACAACTTGCACTCCCTGCAGTGCAAGCACAGTCCATTGTGGGATAACTGACTGGCTGGGTGGGAAGGAGGGCCGGCTGTCAACCAAATACAACCAATGCAGACCATGTTCACACCCCAACAAATACATAGAAATGCCCAAATAATGCAGGACAATGTGCTACACCAATATCAACCCCTGACTGTGACAACTTAGGACAATGCAATGTACAGGCCCGCACCCAGAGGCACAGTCACAACTGTCAGGTGTGTCAACCATTGATGCCTGCAGAAACATAACATACATTGTGTGTGTCTCCCAAAAACAGGTGATGATGGGGACACAGCAGCAGACGCTGAGGAGTCCCAGTCCCAGGCTCAAGAGGATGCGGAGCTCACTGGTGTCGTACAGCCGCTGCCCTCCTCGGACGAAGAAGACCAACCTGGCACATCCGGTGCAAGTCAACATGCAGCACCAGCAGGACCACCAGCTGCAGCACCAGCAGGACCACCAGCTGCACCCCCTGCACCCACCCCTCCAACGACTGTCACCACAAATACCATCCCTGCCGACATGGACAGAACAAGGAGCACCACCAGCACAGGGACCCTGGACCAACGTGGGGCCATGGACACCACCACCACCACCAACCCCCAAGGGGGACCAGGGTCATCTGTGCGTGCCACTGCACGCACTGCACATGTCGGCAGGGGTGGTGGGAGGGGTGGGAGACAGAGGTCGCTGCTTGCAGAGGTTGCTGGTGTGCATGATGACCCACAACTGGTACGCATAGCCGATGCGTACCAGTCCAGCACCGGAGATCTCAGCCAGGTAGTGGGGCTCCTCAGAGACATGAAACAGCAGCAGGCTGCCCATCATGCCCGCTTGGACTCACACATGTCCCGCGTGGAGTCCAAGTGGGACGCACTGCAAGAGATGACGGCAGTGCACAGGGACATATTACAATGCCTCCGCCAGATGAACAGCAACCAGTCCACACCTCCCTGTGTGCCAACAACATCTGGTGCTGAACAAACTGCAACTGCCACAGGGAGGGAGGATGACTCTGGCGGAGAGTCCCCTGCACCGCAGCAGCCTGTACTTGAGGGCCCCCCCCCCAAAGAAGAGGGGTCGTCCGAGGAGGGGCAAGTGAGAGGCCGATGGCCAAGTGCAACCCCCAGGAAGCCTGAACCTGTTCTGGATGTTCACCTTTGTGCACAAACTGTTCACCCTGTTGACGGCAACACAACTCCCACACATGACATGGGGAGTACAAGTTGGACCAATGTCTCAGACAGCTGTGGCCCCGATACTGGGGATTTTGTCTACCAGGACTTTCAATTCACCTAGGAACTTCCGATTGCAATATATATGTACAGCACTAACCATCCTATGCACTATTCACACAAATGTATCACAATAAACACACTAATACACCATACTTGCCTCTGTTGTGATTCCAACGTGGGTGCTGTCATGGGGATGATGAACTGCAAAATTACACTGTGTATGCGAACTGCAACAGCAAGTACAACACAGGCATGTGAGTAAAGGCAACGTGACACATATGAGGGAGACACACCACCAGGGCTACACAACACATACACACCTAGGCCATCTGACTCATTGCCTACACTGATGTTGCCAGGGAAGACGGTGCAATGCACAGACACCACACCTATTCCCAGTTGTAGTCAAGTAGCCCACAGGTGCAGTAAGCAAATGGCAGTCAAATGTGTGACCACAGACAACGCACATCACAAAGTGAAGCACAGGTTTATTACACAGTTGCAACATGTCGTAACCACTACAGATGCAAGGTAATCCCACCTGGCAGCGGGCACACAGTCAACAACTGTAGAAGGAAGAAAGTCCATGGGTGTGGCGCACATCACCTGTAGGGACACAACAGCTACCACCCTGGAAGTACAATCACGTCGTCGGTGGACACAGTTGACCAAACGAATCTGAAAGTACCCTGTGAAGGACAGAAATGACACACAGTCAAAAGCAATGGAGAACAGGACAGAACAGCAAAACTCATGCACAATACATGTTACAAGATACCCACCCAGAACCAAGTTAGCATGTAAACACTGTTGGGGAGTACAGACCACATGTAAGCACACATCGCTACACACATCCAGTCAAGTAGCCCATGGACACACTCCAACAGCACCAGAGCACCACCTACACATATCATGCCAACTCACATCATTGACATGACACCTCAGGATACTCACATTCAGCTAAAGAAGTTGGTGATGAGCTGTGTGCGGACATCACCCTCATCATCATCATCATCACTGGCATCGTGGTCCAGGCCAGGATCCTCCACAGGTGGCGGATGTTGGTCATTGTCATCCTGGATGAGAGGCAACTCCTTCCGCACTGCCAGGTTGTGGAGCATGCAGCAGACGATGATAATCTTGCACACCTTCGCTGGGGCATATGGGAGGGACCCTCCTGTCTTGTCCAGGCAGCGGACTCTTCAGGAGACCAAATGTCCGCTCAATCACTCTCCTGGTCCGACCATGTGCCTCATTGTAGCGCATCTGGGCTGGTGTCACAGGGTTCCTGAGGGGTGTCAGCAACCACGGCATGTTGGGGTATCCCGAGTCACCTACGGACAGACAAGAGCACATTAGCTGACTTGGAAAAGTGGGCGGAATACTACAGATCAGATCACACACAATGGCACAAAGTCAGTACACACCGACAAGCCAGGCACGCTGGTTCTGCATCTGTGCCATCATCCTGGGGATGCGACTACTCCTCATCACAAAGGCATCATGTGCTGAACCAGGGAAACGGGCACACACGAGTGTGATGGTCATATCTGCAAGACACACCACCAGTGCATTGACCGAGTGGTAGTGCTTGCGGTTACGGTAGGCCTGCTCCTGGGCCTGTGGTGGTACCAAAGCACATGTGTCCCATCAATGGAGCCAATGACATGCAGCATCCTCCCCAGGGCATAGAAGTCACTCTTCACGTCAGTGAGTCGTTGCAGTCTAGGGAAATAGATGTACCGGTTCAGGAATAGCAACATTGCCTCCAAAACATCGCGGAGCACACGGCTCAACATGGTCTGTGACATCCCACCAGCAGTCGCCACAGTATGTTGGAAGGTACCGGTGGCAAAGAAGTGTAGGGCTGCCATCACCTTCACCTTGGGGGTCAGCGCTGTAGGATACGGCCGGCCAGGCTGCAAATGTGGGGCCAACTGCACTGCCAAATCCTCAATCAGCTGCCTGGTGAAGCGGTACCGTCGGATGCTGTCCCGTTCCACCATCGTTGCCAGGTCTGGGAATGGTCTATGGACAGCAGGAGCCCTGCAGTGCAGAGGAGAAGAAAGCAATATTGTCAGTCACCCCACATATGCGGCATTGAACACACTCAATATCACAACATACATCATTATGAGGCACAACTACATGAAGTGTGCAGTTCCGTAAGGACATGTATGGTACATACATGGCCAACATCTGTCATCACGGTTCAACAAGTGGCATCAATAAGTCCCAGGTTGGCCCATTGGATATCATGAGGCCATGTCACAGTTCCCATCTCCTGCTGCCGTGTCACAATCACCCCCACAGTGACATGTGAGGACAGATGTGCCCCAGGCATCACAGCTCAACGACAGGTACATTCCCAGGGACCCTGTATTGCCACATGGACACTGGCATTACATGGAGTATCATGTATACACCACAGCAAAACAACCATGACCCCCACAGGTAGTGGTCCCACTTGCCACTGCAGGACAGACATGGACGTCTGTGACACACACACGCACAACATCAAAGTCCATGCACACACAACGTGGATGTGGAGACTGTCACCCATTGTGCACATGAAATCAGAGACATTGTAAACACTACATGCACACAGACTGTGGAGGACCATCACTATTGTGCCACTGGGACACCCTGGCTCAAACATACAGTCCCACATGGGACTCACGGGGTATTTGACATGACATACACATACACCACCGTGAAATGTGACCATGGCACATGCACAGTTATGAACAGTTGCACATCACAGTGGTCATGTACACGTAACACCCAGGATCCTGTCCCCATGAACACGTGCACAGCCTGGGGGTGGCTGCCCCCAGGTGACACCCACAGGACAACATGTACACCAACATACACACAATAGGAAATGCAGCCTTACATGCCTTATGATACAGTTTGTACAGGCTGTCGTGTTGTAGGTGTGCCCCTCACTCCCTGGGAGCTATCTGTGGCTGGCATATGTTCATCTGAGACAGGCATGGTGGCATATGCCAGTCACTTGTACAGGGATGCGTTGAACAGCAATGGACCGATCGGTGCCCCCGGCCGGCCCATTGCATTCAATGTGTGCGGGTACGCGTTGTACCCCTGTACGCGTTGTACCGCAATGGACCGATCGGTGCCCCCGGCCGGCCCATTGCATTCAATGTGTGCGGGTACACGTTGTACCCCTGTACGCGTTATACCGCAATGGACCGATCGGTGCCCCGGCCGGCCCATTGCATTCAATGTGTGCGGGTACGCGTTGTACCCTGTACGCGTTGTACCGCAATGGACCGATCGGTGCCCCGGCCGGCCCATTGCATTCAATGTGTGCGGGTACGCATTGTACCCCTGTACGCGTTGAACAGCAATGGACCGATCGGTGCCCCGGCCGGCCCATAGCATTCAATGTGTGCGGGTACGCGTTGTACCCCTGTACGCGTTGTACCGCAATGGACCGATCGGTGCCCCCGGCCGGCCCATTGCATTCAATGTGTGCGGGTACGCGTTGTACCCCTGTACGCGTTGTACCGCAATGGACCGATCGGTGCCCCCGGCCGGCCCATTGCATTCAATGTGTGCGGGTACGCGTTGTACCCCTGTACGCGTGGTACCGCAATGGACCGATCGGTGCCCCCGGCCGGCCCATTGCATTCAATGTGTGCGGGTACGCGTTGTACCCCTGTACGCGTTGAACAGCAATGGACCGATCGGTGCCCCCGGCCGGCCCATTGCATTCAATGTGTGCGGGTACGCGTTGTACCCCTGTACGCGTTGTACCGCAATGGACCGATCGGTGCCCCCGGCCGGCCCATTGCATTCAATGTGTGCGTGTACGCGTTGTACCCCTGTACGCGTTGAACAGCAATGGACCGATCGGTGCGCACCCATTGACAATGGCCTAGCCTGGCAACGGACGCGTTTTCGAAATTCGAACGAGTCGGTTGCTGGAAATTCAGTTGGTCACCCACAACAATGTTGCAAAATCATGTATGTCATGAAGTTGAAGATTTGAAGGATGCTGTGGGCGTGTATTGGTGCTGCTATTCCATGGATTGGCCAGATTCAGAAGATGCAAACGACTTGGACCTATCACTTTGGACACATGGGACAGTATCTGCCTCTCCAGCACATATATATTGCTGGCTGTTCCCCTGAGAGCTCACTTGCCTGCACTACATGCTCCAGGACGACATCTGCCACTGCACTGCTGCTGTCTCTGCCCCCTCTGGACCCTGCAATGGCACGTACTGTGGAGAGAGCCCCAGCCTTCAGCCTTGAGGAGAACCAGGCCCTGCTGGACAGCCTACTTCCACAGTACAGCAAGCTGTATGGGACACCAGGGGAGCAGGTGAGTGTTCTGTGCACTGCCTTTCTGAATGTGCATTTTGTCTGACTAGCAAGGCTGAAAGTCTGCACGCCACTGGCTAGCAGGCTCACTGAGTAGTTGTCACCCCCCATAGTGTGTAGTGAAATGCACTGGACAGGTATGGTGCAGTGACAGTGCATTTGAACAAGGTTTTACTTCCCATGCAATGATACCATGTAGTGACTTCTGGCAAACTGTCCATGGGCAGCGTTGCACTGCCTGTGTACATCATGTGCCCCTGTGATTGAGACATGTATATACAACTGTGTCATGCACGGATATGTTGCATGTGTAGTAATGGCCTTTTCACTTTGTCATCCTGACAGGTTAATGCCCATCGGAAGCAGGAGATCTGGAAGGACATCGTCCGGGCTGTCCGGTCCGTGGGGGTCTACAAGCGCCGGATCCGCAACTGCCAGAAGAGGTGGCAGGACCTTCGGGGCTGGACCCGGAGGATTGCAAGGGTCCAGCTGAAGCTGTCGCCTCCTCGCAGGAGGGGCGGAACACGGACCCTGACCCCCACATGCTCCAGATCCTGGCGGTGGTGTTTCCAGACCTGGATGGGCAGCTGAAGGCCAGACAGCAGCAAGGAGGGGGTGAGTCAAAGACTGCACTGTGAACTCTGTATTACATGCTATGTGCCCTCCTCTGGCCTGGTTAAACTGCCACAGTACAGCAGTCATGTTGTCCAGGAGCCATGTCCCTCTATTGTGCACTGCCCACTCCTCATCTGATACCCAGGTGTGGCCCTTACATTCAGGGAATTGTGTCACTTGGGACTGTGTCCTTGCAGTTTGCTTCACTAAAGGTGGGGGACAGCATCTGTTTCCCTAACTCTGTTGTGGGCATCATGGGTGGGTCCATTGTTCACACAACGCCTGTGTTCGGACATGTAATCTGCGTGTTGCTTTGATATGCGGTCCACTTGCTGAGCTGAGCCACCACATGTGCCTGGGGTATCTGGCACACACCCATGCAGCGGGTGGGAACAATGTTTGGGCCCCAGGAGTGTGCAGATTACGTGTGTCACACATACATAGCCAGCTATCCACTGTCCAGGGCTCATCCCTCATTCATGTGGGGCAGGACAGTCATGCCTACTCCAGGCCATGCAATGCACTCTGTACTCCCACTCCCGTGTATCAGCTGACACATTGTGCGCAGTGATTTGACCCCTCAGGTGTCTGCCTCTGTGTCAGTGTGCTGTGGATTTGTTGCCAGGACTGCTGGGGTGTTTCTCGGTAGGGGCTCAGCATGCCACTGGAGATGTGACCATAGGAGACGATACTTGTGTGTCACATAGGTGTTTGATCAGCTGCCCGTGCAGACTGGGGTATGCGAATGTGAAGTTCAGGCAGCTGTTTCCCATTCACAGCAGATTGTGAGGGGCTCAGGTTCAGAGGGTAGTGTCACAGGTCTCCCATATGTCCAATCGGTATGACATGGACAGATGAGGGTTAAGATGATGTGTTGTGTGGGGGATGTACATGTGCACTTGTGCAGCTCCAGGACTTGCATTCCCCATGACCTACTATTGTGACACAGTGCAGAGTGTTGTTGTCTGGCTGCCAAGTCATACATCACTGAGACAGTGATGTATGACTTAGCAGTCATGCCTCCGCCATGGCATGTGTCTACTTATTGGTGATCCTGCAGGGGAGTGACATGTGCTACATGCACACCATTGTGGCGATGGCTATCAGGACATGGGTGCATCATGGTGTCTGTCGCTGGTATGCATCACATGCATTTCCTATTTGACTCTGGGCATCCCTTTCATCCGGAAACCTGTACTGACTCAGTGGCAAGAGTTGTGATGTGTGCATGTCCACATGCTACACCGTGTCCTCTGCACTGTCCAACTACTGTGTAGGTGGTGCATGTGTCCACACTGGGGTGTTGCTATCCAACAGACACCAGACAGATGGGTGCAAGGCCATGTGGGATGTGAGTGCCATGGTTGGCATCAGACTGACAATTGGCTTCTCCTGTTCAGTTAGGGCACTTTTAGCAGTGTACAACTAATGATGCCAGGGCTTGCTCTGTAATGTGCTGTGCTCACAGTGGTGTGTGCGTTTGGTGCAGGTGACTGATGTCTGTCTGTTTCCCCATTGTTTGCAGATACATCCACGGCCACGGAAGGGGACAGCTCCACGGACCAGGAGGAGCCGGAGAGCCAGACTGGGTCAGCAGCCGAGGAGTGGTCGGAGGGACCCAGTGGCACGGAGGGCGAGGGGAGCCACACCGAGGAGTCCTCAGCACCATCCACCTCAGCTGAGGACCAGAGCAACTCGGACGATGACTCCCTTATGGAGGCGGGTGTCAGCAGCCACCACACCCCAGCTAGTGTTGCTGTCCCCGCCACCACCAGCACCACCACCGCCCTCCCATCGGCTCCCATTCCCCAGGTCCGTGGAGGCTCCCATGTTCGGGAGCGTGTCTCCTTTGGGCCAGGCACCGCACCCCCTGCCCCTGTGTCCCCTGCTGCCCTGAGGGAGGAGTCTGTGTACCTCCTTCGCCAGCTCCATGTAGGGCAGACAGCCATGCTGAGTGTCCTCCATGCGCACACCGCTCTGTTGACTCAGCTGGTGTCGTTCATGGAGGGCATCTCATCGGGCATGTCTGACCTACAGAGGGGCAATAGGTCCATGGACTCCTCCCTGACGGCAGCAGTGTCCCTCCTCAGACAGTCCCTCACCCCTCCTGCCTCTGCTCCATCCACACTCCCCAGCACCTTACCCGTCCCAAGCACACACACACCGGCACAGGCACACACCAGCACACACACGTCCAGCACACAGACACACACGCCACAAACAAAACGCACACGCACGCACAGTCAGGGGACTGAAACCAGACTCACAGGGGATGGGTCCCTGGAACACACACACGCATCCACGAGCACTGCGCAGTCCTCAGTTGCCTCTCCCTCCAAAGCACCCTCCCTTGCCTCACCTGCAACCCCAAAGACCCAGCGGCTCTTCCTCAGTGACCTCGGCCTCTTCCCCTCCGATCCAGCTGATACAGCATTCAGGGGGAAGAGGAAGCCCACCCACACGGAGCAGAGTGCCCCTCGCCCCCGGACACCCTCCCCCAGGCGCAGACAGACTGAGGCCCCCACCCGCAAGTCCCCCGGAGTCGTAAGAGCAAGACCCCGCCGCCGCCCTGCAGCTCAGGCACCAGGTCTCCTTCCTCCATCCCTCAGGCCCCCACTCCACAGGTGCCCCCACCACACCCTGCCCCAGGTTCCCCCACCCACAGATATACCATCCCCAAGAGGCTCCGGCCTTCTCCCCCTGCCACTTGCTCTCCCGGAACCACACCCCCGCTGCGCTTGTCTGTGCCACTGATGTGGTGAGGGTGTCCTCCCCCTCTGTCCAGCCCACCTTGCCTGTTCCCCATTCTCCTCCCCTGGTGGTAGGCACTGCAGTGGAGTCCACTACCACCCTGTCTGACTTGGGCACTGCAGTGGCGGACCTGTCCACTCCATCTGCAGGGTCCACTGCAGTCGTGCCGGCACCCACAACATCTGAGTCATGCCCCCAGTTGTGCCGGCACACACCATGTCAGACACCTCCACTGCAGTTGTCAGTGGCTCTCCAGCACCCACCACCCCTTCCCTGCCTCCTCCTGGTGAGCCCTGATCCTGTCCCTGCGGTGCCTGGCCTGCCCCCGGTTGCCCCTCCTAGTGGATTGTCCCTGGTTTTGTGCAGTGCAGGCATGCGTAGGGTGACATCTGCCACTGTCACCCTGTTTGGACTTTGACAATGGACTGGCCATTGGCCTTTGTGGTTTTTCTGGACTTTCACTTTTCAATACACACATATGCTGAATAAAGCAACTTTCTGTTCTCTAGTTCTTATGCTTCTGATGTACATGTTGTTGATGATGCTAACCATGCCCTTGCTGCAGTGATGGTGATATTTGGTCTCATGATAATGAAGTGTTACTGTGCAGGAACACATGTGGTCCAGGGGAATTTGTCCTATCCTGTGGTGTATCCATGTCATCCATAGCAGCATCTGAGGGTGTCATGTGTTCAGTATTTGGCAATGGGATTTCCTACTTACATTAGCAATTTCACATCTGTGGCTTCCACCCCTGCACATCTGTTGTGCCTGCCATTGTTCAATTCGTCTACTTCCCTGACCGTGTGGCCATCTCCACTGGACATGCAGGTTTGGGCATCAATGGGGAAGGACTCATCTGTGTTGTCAGTGCAACATTGCTATACAAGTGTGTTGGATCTGTGCTGATGATTTCGTTGGCACTTCCATGACCAGGCTGATGTGACAGGAGCCTTCATTTGGTGCAAATTGTTGATTGTGTGACCAAGTGCTCAGCTGACATGATGGGGCCCTACTGAGGCAACATATGGCACAGCTTTCCTCACACAGGAGTGGAGTCCCCTCATGGCAGTGTGTACTCCTGTGACATTGCCTGCGCCCAAGGTGTGTGTTGTATGAGCATGTCTGTGTGTTCACTTCCGTTTAGCTGTGCATGCTGTGATCCCTAGTGTTGTACCTGTTTGTGATGCTTGCTGAGTTGACCTATGTTCCCCCAAAGTCTTCTCCCTGGGTTCTCTGTGATGTGGGTGCATGGCACATTACTGGTGATCAGGGTGTCACCCATAGGTGTGTTTGCTGTCAGGGCTGAGTTTGTGTGCAGATGCAGATGTGTCACAGTCAGGTTTCCCCTTGGCACTTGTTGTTTGCCCCTGTCATGTGATTTCCAGTTTGTGTTATCTTTCAGTGATTGTGACACGTTGTGTGTGTGACTGCTGGCACTCCTCAGGGTCCGGGCTGCAATGTTGGTTGTTGTCTATGTGTGTTCTTTGTGGGTGACCTTGGCTTCTTCATTGGTGTGTGACTGTGGCTGGGATCCCATTGGTTGGTGTGGTATTGCCGTCATGTCCATGTACAGCGTAGTGTGCAGTGTGTCAGACATTCAGGAGTCTTGTTGAGTGGCCATGTGTGATGTGTTTCTGCACCTTGGTTCCCACCCACCACCCTGGAATAGTCATGGGTGCATGTGCAATGTCACCAGTGCATGTGTGCTTCACTGCTGCACATTGTTGGAGGTCGAGGTGTGTGGTGTTGAGTGTGTGCAGATGAGAGTTGTTGCCCGGCTAGACCCCTGCCTCCATGTTGGCCTTGGCTTACTGGCCGTGCTGATTGATTTGTGCTTGTGTAGGTGTGATGGTAGTTTGTTGCTCAGGACACATGACTGTGGTTCACAGTGTGAACGACATTTAGCTTTGTCATCACAGTGGGATTGTAATGCAGCCCAGGGTCACCACATTGTGGGGGCCCTGGGGGTAGTGCTGTGGTGTGTCTGTGTCTTGCTGTGTCAGTTGCTGTTCCTACGTGCCTGTGTGACATGTGTGATTTGTGCTCCCTCTCATCTGACAATGCCTGCTTGCCCACATAGGGGATTTGGATCCATGAGTTACCGTTGTGTGGCACTGTATGCACATCTGTATGATTGGTATTCAGGCCTCCTCATGTGTTGTGTGGTTGCCTGGGGACACTGACACCCCCCTCACCTGTTGTGTATGATGTGCAGTGTGGGTCTGCCTGTTTGTGTTTGTGCATCTGCACCACTGCATTGGCATATCTTGGGTGTGCCATTGGCTGTATGTAGTTTGGTGGGTTTCCCCTGCTGTCCCTGGGACTCCTAGGTCATCGGTCAGCACAATGATCATGGTTTGTGTGTCCCATTGCTGCCATGGTATGGTATCTGTTCACCTCACATCTACAGTCTCCACAGGGTATCTGCATTTGTGTGCCCATTGGTGCAAATATGTGGGTCTGCATTCTGATGGTCACTTCTGTCATTGTGTCATTGATGAATGTTGACAGTGTCAGCCCCCATGGGTGTTGTTTGTCTGCACATGGCCAAAGGTATGTCTTATTTGCACTGCAGTATTTGCCTCCCCAATTTATGTTGCAATGGGACACATGCACTACTTTGCCACTGATGTGTTTTATGTTCTGTGACCAGGAATCATCCATGCAGTTTGGCAGTTGCAGCTTTTTCTTTGTCAACACTTACATTTTGGTCACTGTGATGATGGGGGTTTGGACCCCATTGCCACACTGTTCAAAATGTGCTTCAGCTATGGACCCCACCCTTACCTTTTGGTCACTGTGATGATGGGGGTTTGGACCCCATTGCCACACTGTTCAAAATGTGCTTCAGCTATGGATCCCACACTTACATTTTGGTCACTGTGATGATGGGGGTTTGGACCCCATTGCCACACTGTTCAAAATGTGCTTCAGCTATGGACCCCACACTTACCTTTTGGTCACTGTGATGATGGGGGTTTGGACCCCATTGCCACACTGTTCAAAATGTGCTTCAGCTATGGACCCCACCCTTACATTTTGGTCACTATGATGATGGGGGTTTGGACCCCATTGCCACAATGTTCAAAATGTGCTTCAGCTATGGACCCCACACTTACATTTTGGCCACTGTGATGATGGGGGTTTGGACCCCATTGCCACACTGTTCAAAATGTGCTTCAGCTATGGACCCCACCCTTACATTTTGGTCACTGTGATGATGGGGGTTTGGACCCCATTGCCACACTGTTCAAAATGTGCTTCAGCTATGGACCCCACACTTACATTTTGGTCACTGTGATGATGGGGGTTTGGACCCCATTGCCACACTGTTCAAAATGTGCTTCAGCTATGGACCCCACACTTACATTTTGGTCACTGTGATGATGGGGGTTTGGACCCCATTGCCACACTGTTCAAAATGTGCTTCAGCTATGGACCCCACCCTTACCTTTTGGTCACTGTGATGATGGGGGTTTGGACCCCATTGCCACAATGGTCATGGCCTGCTTGCATTGTGGGGGGCACACACATATATGTGTGGCACATGTGATAGGGGGTCACATTGTATGTTCAAAGTCATGTTCAGTGTTGTAGGCATTTGACACAGTCTACACACGCTTGTCATGGTGTTTGGGGGATGTCTTTTCTTGCATTCCCTAGGTTGTGGTGTGCTGGTTGTGTCATGCATTGTCCATCCTATGAGTGGGGGTGGTGTTGGTGGTAGGCATCCAGCCCCCATGGGTAGAGGTGGTAGTAGTGACAGGCATCCAGCCCCCTGGGTAAGGGTGGTAGTAGTGGTAGGCATCTGGCACCCCCATGGCTAAGGGTGGTAGTAGTGGTAGGCATCCAGCCCCCTGGGTGAGGGTGGTAGTGGTGGTGGGCATCTGGCACCCCCTGGCTAAGGGTGGTAGTAGTGGTAGGCATCCAGCCCCCTGGCTAAGGGTGGTAGTAGTGGTAGGCATCCAGCCCCCCTGGGTAAGGGTGGTAGTAGTGGTAGGCATCTGGCACCCCCATGGCTAAGGGTGGTAGTAGTGGTAGGCATCCAGCCCCCTGGGTAAGGGTGGTAGTAGTGGTAGGCATCTGGCACCCCCTGGCTAAGGGTGGTAGTAGTGGTAGGCATCCAGCCCCCTGGGTAAGGGTGGTAGTAGTGGTAGGCATCTGGCACCCCTGGCTAAGGGTGGTAGTAGTGGTAGGCATCTGGCACCCCCTGGCTAAGGGTGGTAGTAGTGGTAGGCATCCAGCCCCCTGGGTAAGGGTGGTAGTGGTGGTTTGCATCTGGCACCCCCTGGCTAAGGGTGGTAGTAGTGGTAGGCATCCAGCCCCCTGGCTAAGGGTGGTAGTAGTGGTAGGCATCCAGCCCCCTGGGTAAGGGTGGTAGTAGTGGTAGGCATCTGGCACCCCCATGGCTAAGGGTGGTAGTAGTGGTAGGCATCCAGCCCCCCTGGCTAAGGGTGGTAGTTGTGGTAGGCATCCAGCATCCCCTGGGTAAGGGTGGTAGTTGTGGTAGGCATCCGGCCCCCCCTGGGTAGGGGTGGTGGTGGGCATCTGGCACCCCCCTGGCTAAGGGTGGTAGTAGTGGTAGGCATCCAGCCCCCCTGGCTTAGGGTGGTAGGCATCTGGCACCCCCATGGCTGAGGGTGGTAGTAGTGGTAGGCATCCTGCCCCCCTGGGTAAGGGTGGTAGTGGTGGTAGGCATCTGGCACCCCTGGCTAAGGGTGGTAGTAGTGGTAGGCATCCAGCCCCCTGGGTGAGGGTGGTAGTGGTGGTGGGCATCTGGCACCCCCTGGCTAAGGGTGGTAGTAGTGGTAGGCATCCAGCCCCCTGGCTAAGGGTGGTAGTAGTGGTAGGCATCCAGCCCCCCTGGGTAAGGGTGGTAGTAGTGATAGGCATCTGGCACCCCCATGGCTAAGGGTGGTAGTAGTGGTAGGCATCCAGCCCCCTGGCTTAGGGTGGTAGTAGTGGTAGGCATCTGGCACCCCCTGGCTAAGGGTGGTAGTAGTGGTAGGCATCCAGCCCCCTGGGTGAGGGTGGTAGTGGTGGTGGGCATCTGGCACCCCTGGCTAAGGGTGGTAGTAGTGGTAGGCATCCAGCCCCCTGGCTAAGGGTGGTAGTAGTGGTAGGCATCCAGCCCCCTGGGTAAGGGTGGTAGTAGTGGTAGGCATCTGGCACCCCCATGGCTAAGGGTGGTACTAGTGGTAGGCATCCAGCCCCCTGGCTTAGGGTGGTAGTAGTGGTAGGCATCTGGCACCCCCATGGCTAAGGGTGGTAGTAGTGGTAGGCATCTAGCCCCCTGGGTAAGGGTGGTAGTGGTGGTGGGCATCTGGCACCCCCTGGCTAAGGGTGGTAGTAGTGGTAGGCATCCAGCCCCCTGGGTAAGGGTGGTAGTAGTGGTAGGCATCTGGCACCCCCTGGCTAAGGGTGGTAGTAGTGGTAGGCATCCAGCCCCCTGGCTAAGGGTGGTAGTAGTGGTAGGCATCCAGCCCCCTGGGTAAGGGTGGTAGTAGTGGTAGGCATTTGGCACCCCCCTGGCTAAGGGTGGTAGTTGTGGTAGGCATCCAGCCCCCCCTGGGTAAGGGTGGTAGTTGTGGTAGGCATCCGGCCCCCCCTGGATAGGGGTGGTGGTGGTGGTGGGCATCTGGCACCCCCCTGGCTAAGGGTGGTAGTAGTGGTAGGCATCCAGCCCCCCCTGGGTAAGGGTGGTAGTGGTGGTGGGCATCTGGCACCCCCCTGGCTAAGGGTGGTAGTGGTGGATCGCATCCGGCCCCCCCTGGGTAGGGGTGGTGGTGGTGGTGCGCATTCAGGCCCCTGTGTGCATATGTGGCATTGGTGATGGGCATCCCGCCCCTATGGTGCTGCTGTTGCTGGTGTAAGTAAATTCTGCATCCCTCTGTGTGTGTGTGATGTGTCGTGTACGTGTTGTATGTGTTTTGTGATTGGTGTCTGACTTACCTTCTGCGCTGTACGCGTCCGTGCCTGTTCCGGTAGTAAATGTAGAATATTGGTATGATCGGGACGAAGGGATTCATGGTTGGTTCGTGTCGTTCGTCTTTCTCGTCGCTTCGCGTTGTCCTCGTCGCTGGCGTGTTCGCCTCGTAGCCGTGGATCGTGTTGTGGCGCGAATCGGAGCTTATGTGCGCCTCTCCCGGATGCTTTGACGTGCCGTGCGTAGCGACGGGTTCGGCGCGTACGGAAAGTGCATCGTACTTGTTCGGCCGGACGGGGCTGCATTTTCCCTTCCGTGCGACTTGATTCTGCGTTTCCGGATTCGCCTCGGTCGGAGAACAGGACCTGGATTGGGTGAGTACGACTCGGACGGATTCTGTGCTGTTGTGCGCATCGTACTTACTCGTTCGGTATGCTGTACGGATCGGTCGGGAAACAGGCATTCGCATGGCTTTTTTCCCGACCGAATGGTATTGGGTGCGCCTCCGACCGAGATCGGAATCGGCCCCTCTGTCTCTTGAAAATCTAAATAAGCCTCTCATAAAAAGCATGTATTCCTGTGAAGTTCTCAAAATTCCATTCCAATTGCTATCCTTTTCAGGAACTCACTTTTTCAAATACTCATCACATTTTTATATTTAGTAGTTACCTCTTCAGAAGGAGCACCACTAGGAATAATCCTCGGTGGTTCTTGTGTGGGCCATCCAACAACAGCCTTACACTCAGCCCACAAATCACTAGGAACCCACAATTTCAATAAATATATTCAAATAAGCCCACAGCATCTAGGAAAAATGTGTAAACGTATGCATCACTTCATACCATTTTCCTGGATCCTCTCTCAATTTTGGAAAATTATTTGTAAATACATTCATATGTGCTCAAGTCCATGGCATGTGCACAAAATTCACTCCATTAACTTTTCTTAAAGGAAATTTCAAAACTTCTCCTTTCCCAAGTTCCAAATCACTTGAGACACCTCTCACCCTACCTTCAGTCCCTTTTATTCTCTTTTTATTAGCAGTCCTTTCTTCCGTCTTTCTCGTTATTTCTTCATATCACTCCAATCCCTTGTTTTCTCAATCAAATACGTTATATGGGCTCCCAATGTAATTAAACCCATCACTTTAAATTCTTTTTTTTTATGTTTATTTTTTTCCGAGCAGTTTAAAAAAAAAGGGAGTGAATAGGATACATTTTATCTTTCCGAACAAGAGCGAGCTAAAAACATTTGTACGCTCCATAATTTCCCTATTAAGTACAAAAAAGGTTTTCTTTTCTAGCAAACACAATACGTAAATTCATTTTATAAATGGTTAAATAAATATCTTTCTCTTACGGATGAGTAAAGCACATCATTTCATTCTAGACTTAGGAGACCATAATCCATAGGGCTCAAAAAACAAATTGTCAAAGAAAAACAACATACCGTTTTAAATGAGCCAAGCAACTTCCATATCCCCTTCCTTAATTAATGGGCCCATTATCAACCATTTCAAGGACGCAATAAAATATATCTGTTTCTGATGCAACGTCAGGTTTGACGAATTGCGTATCCCAAAAAAGGCTCCTACCAGTTCCGGTGTCACTGGGATCTGTAACTTCACCCCTAGCCATAGAAATAAACTGCTCCAAAAGTTGAACAGTGCTGGGCAGATAAAACCTAAGTGGAGCCAGTCCCCCTTCTCAGCCTCACATCTGAAACATGTTCCAGGTAAAGTTGGAAACATCTTTTGCAATTTGGCTGGCGTATATATAACATTACAACCATTTTGCAAAGAAAACCATCCTCTTGAAGTTAGCCCCTAATGGCTTATTAGGCCCATAAATTATACATATTCCAAGTTGAGGGCTCTATCCTGCAACCGGTAGAGGTTGCAATTTTCTCAAGGGCAGCCAATACCACCTTAGGGTACAATTTGTTCAGCAGAGTGTCATAACATTTATCTACTCCCACTTGCCCAGAAACATAGAACTCATACCAAATTACAGAGGGTGGTGGATCCCCTGGAGGCTGGCTTTCTTAAAAGAGATGTTGTAGTTGAGAATTTGAGAAAAGCATTGTGTCTGAAATTGCCGAATTACTCTCTTGGAGCTGCCTCCAGGGCTTCATGCTTCCAGCCACTAATAAGTCCTTGAACCCACGAATCCCTGCTTTCTCACAAATACACACTCTTCCTAACTGTAAACCTAGCAAGTCACAATCTTTCAATGGAATATCTGTATGAAATTGGGGAAATCGTACACCTCCTTCAGTTGGTTAAATCTCCAGACTACCACCAAGGGAAATTTATTCCTGCAGCGTTTTGGGAGCTTGGGAATTTTGTGGAAGGGGGAAGAGCTTGATGCCCTCTTCTCCCAACATAAGGCTAAGATAGAAATTCTCCGCAGGAGTCTGGGAAGTTGCTGCCTGCACACACCAATCTAAAAAAGAAGCCTGAAAATATTTCTTAAAACGAGGAGTTGCTAATCCACTATCTCCAGTTGATAACTGTACATTTTCCAATTTGGTACGAGGCTTTTATAATCACGATAGAAAAAATAAAGATAAAAAGAGGTAATATCATCATTTTAATTAAAGCTATTTGCCAAATGAAGGTAAGTGGATATAACTACCATTGCATTAATAGTTTCTGGGCTTTCGCTAGTGTGGGTGCATAGTTGAGTTGGTATAGATGGGAAACATCATGAGATATGAAAATGCCTAAATATCTGCAAAGCTTGCACCTGGGGCTGCATTTCATTAGGTAACACACAGTTGGAGATGTTATATAACAAAATTTCAGATTCTGAATGATTAATTCTATACCCCCACGCCCCAATTCCGAAAAGGCTTGAATTTTGTCAAAAGATCTTTTAATATTATGTTCCTCAGCATGCAGGCACAAGATCAAGTTATCTGCCAACAATTTCAGTTTTGGAGAACCCAAAATAGGGGTCCAATTTGGGGATCTTGATGGAGAGTTAGAGCCAACGGTTCAATAAACAGTGCAAAAAGCACTGGAGAGATCGGGCAATTCTGGCGCGTACCCTGGCTGATTGAAATTCTTCCTGCCATGTGTGAATTTACCATAACCTTGGCTTGAGCTTGGTTGTATACATTGCCTAAAAACTTCACCAGCTTCGAGGGAACCCAAATCTACTCAAGGTAGCAAAGAGAATCTCCCACTGAACTAAGTCAAATGCTTTTTCTGCGTCTATCATTATGCTAGCCGCCTTAATCTTATTATTAGCAAAAATAATCTATTGCTTCAAGGAAAAAGTTAGTATTAGCTAAAATGATTCTTCCAGGCAGGAATCCAGATTGGTCAAAGTGGACCACTTCTTTTGCCAGGGGTGTTATTCTGGAGTCGGTTCGGTTCAGCAAGCTTTATTCGGTATGTGCAACAACCAGAAAAGCAACAGATATATACATACATACATAACTATTGATTACACAAAAACAATCCAGTTAATTAGGTACAGTAAAATCAATTAGAAATTATAATGCCTTTCCTTACATAAATTGATTTTAAAATAAATGTTGCAACATAAAAACATACCCCAGGGTCATTTAACGCAATTAGTAGATTCATAGCAGCTTTAGTTGTTCTTACATTATGTTTTTTAAACAATGGTTTTAAATAAATATGTCTAAAATACAGATAAAAATCGCAAAAGAGTAGAAAGTGCATAGTGCTCTGTTTGGAGTGGTCATCACAAGGACATGAGGTTATAGGCCGTATTTTCATTTCAGGGAAGGCCACTAGGTGGTGGGCAGTTCCTAATCTCAGCCTTATTAGTACAAAATGGTGTGAGGGTTTGATAACTAAAGATAAGTAGCTCTGAAAGCCACCATTATTTACAATAGTTTTATAAAACAGGTATGTAGTTTGCTTCCCTACTGTTCTCATACGAATCTCGTTTTTGTGGGCCAGAAATGTATCCTTTATCTCTTGCTTGGGCCGGCCTATCACATATGCTGGATTTTCATGGATCTTGATCTTAAATAATTCATTATTTAGATCTGTGATATATTTTATCCATGGAATAAATAAACTATTGTCTAATTGCAAGCAAACCTGAATGATTGGTTGGGTGAATTTTGTCTCGTTCTTGGCCCAGATAGATCTCCAGAGCATTAGGGGTCGCAAAGCTGTCAAATCCTATAGATATCTCATACCTACTTCTTGATGTGCTATCTCTGAGGATGCGGACTGGGGCAGACATAAGAGGTATTTTAGGGAAAAAAATTCCTCAAATTGTAATGTCTGGCTGGTATAATGGCCCCACACCACAGCACCGTATAATGCAATGGAAGCGCATCTGGCTTTAAAAATGTCTATCATGTCCTTAATACGGCGGTCTCCCAATTTGGATGCAAATCGGAAGACCCCCGTGTGCACTCTTTAGCATCTTAGAACAGACATTCGTTAATTCGCGCAACCAATTACCCTTGCCTGAAAAGGTTATTCCCAAATGGCAGAAATTATGAACAGTTTCCACTCTAGTACTATCTATGAAAAAAGTTTTTAATTTTTGGGGTTTTAAACCACATACCATAGTAAATGTTTTTGCCTTGTTAATTAATAACTTTCTACTAGTAATAAAAGCTTCGAACTTATCTATTAGACGCTGTAGGCCAACCGGGGTTCTAGACAGGAGCACACCATGATCTGCATAAAGCAGAACCGGTATAACATGACCTGCAACTTGGGGGGCATCCGCCTGCACTGACTTAAGAACTGTGTCGACCTCATTTATAAATAAAGTAAAAAGCAATGGTGCTAAAACACAGCCTTGGCGGATGCCTGGTTTAACCTCAAAATTTGGGGTGCACTCACTGCGTTGATCATACCGAACTCTAGATGTTAATCTCTCGTACAACCTTGCGAGAAAATAAATGATAGGTTCTGGAGCTCCAAGGTTTAGCAAAACTGGCCAAAGAATAGCATGGTCAACAAGATCAAAAGCACTACTGAGGTCCGCAAAACATAAATACAAACTCCCTTTTTTTGTGCGCGTGTATTTACCTATTAAAAGCTCTAGGTTAATACATTGCTCTGTCGTACCTAGCCCTCTTCTAAAACCATATTGTGCCGATGATAAAATCTCATTCTCAGTGACCCACTCCTACAGTCTTGCTAATAAGACTCTACTCATTACTTTTACTGACGAGTCTAAAAGCGAAATGGGGCAGTAATTTTTAGCATCCGATTTGTTCCCTTTTTTGTGTATGGGAATAATAATCGATTGGCCCCATGACGATGGTGAGCCCTCGGTCACTGCGTGGTTAAAAACTCTGGTAAGTATGGATCCCCATAGATCCAGTACTGTTTTATAAACATCTATTGGGACCCCGTCAGGACCCGGGGCTTTTCCTCCTTTACTACCATTTATTCCATCCTTGACCTCATCAAGTGTAATGTTTAGGGGTATTGCTGGCCACTTACAATAAATTAGACTGTGGGGTCTAAAAACATCATGATCAGGTGGGTTAAAAATGCAGGTAAAATGTAACACCCATTCTTCACAACTAACATGAGACAATAATTCCGGGAATGAGTCATTTTTTAAGAATGGTGAATTGACAGTTTCCCAGAAAAGCTTGTTATTGGATGTGTCCGCTGCCTCTGATAATTTTTTGCACGCTTGTTCCTGGAGCTCTCTTTTCCTTGTTTTAAGGGCTGATCTATAATTGAATCTTAGATTTTGAATTAGTTCAATATTCCTAGGCTTGTTACTAAGGGCCTGTTTCAGTTGTTTAGAAGCCTGAGTACATGTATGGTTGAACCATCCCCTTCTTTGCATAATTTTGTCCCTATGTGGGGCGGTCAATATCTCTTCGATGACTCCATTGATTTTACAAAAATTTGTTAACATCATAACGGGATTAATATCTGTTTTAAGACAATAGGACATCTCTGTACCGCATTTTATAACAATATCATTTAAAACTTTCATTGGATCTACCCCCTCCCACTTAATTCGTATGCCATTTGGTCTAATCGGGGCAATATTACCAATAGCGGTTTGTTGGAATGCAAATTTATTGCCCCATATCAGTATTGGCATTATAATACAGTTATGATCGCTGAGTAACAACTGTGCGATCCTTGGCGTAGAACACAGATGTACAATACTCGTAGAAATTAACACATGATCAATCACTGAGTTTGCATTCCTTCCAATATAGGTTGGTATCACCCCACCATTAGTGTCACGTGCACATTGTAGCAAATCAAGATCATATTTCACTATCATAGTGTTTAAAGCTCCTCCATAATTATTGTGTGGGAAATGTATATAATCATCCCCTTCGTCACTCATATACCCACAGGCTTTACTCATAGACAGTGGGCATATTTGGGTATTGAAGTCCCCTTCCCACATGATTGCAAGATTGGTATTCATCACTCCAATCAAGTTGTCAAGCCCTTTTTCCAATTCAAAAACTGCATTGCAGAGGGTCGAATCAAATACGTTATTATAAAAATTAACCAGGAGCATATCCCTGCCATCTTTACAACATAACCACAAGATCTGTGAATGTGCTCCAATTTTTACCACTCTTTTAACAACTGCTGGAAGTTTATTTGACGTAAGAATTAGGAGTCCTCCTTTGGCTCTACCTGCAGGTGAGGGTAATGCCAATAGACCATAAGAGGTAAACCCTTCAATGTGAACTTGGTCAGTGCTCCATGTTTCCTGCATACAGATATCATGTTTATTAATAAAGTCTGTCCATCCTAGTGAATCTTTTTTACTTGACAAACCGGCTATATTCCACGTGACAATTGTATAGCCATTCACTGGCAAATTCCCTATATTGTCGTCAAGGTATTCACATATTGTTACATCATCCCTACTTGTTGATGGGGTCACTTCAAGCGCGCTCATTACATTTAAAGAGGCATTTGATATGGTCATCAATGAGTTATCAGCCTTTAGTTCTCCGACTCCCGTTAACCCTTCTCTATTGCAACCAGACTTTACGTTGGGTAAACGGGCAATGTTATGTCAATCGTTTTCCTGTAATGTGCTAAGGGCTTGGTATCTATTAGACACTGGTAAGGCGTATTGGGGATAGATTGGCGCTGCAGGGTTTATACTAAGGTGCCCCCGATCTACTCCCCTGTTAGGAATAGGCCTTAGATGACTATAAAAGAAGCCAAGGGGTAATAAGGAAACATTTGGGTCATAGTATGATGGTGCAACTGCTCTTTCCAGAATATTCCTTGCCCAACTTGGGTGTCTAAAATTAATAATGATACAATCTCCTTTAAAACTCTTCTCCAAGGCGCTGATCCAGCTTACTCTTCTTGTTAGGAGTATCTGGCTTGCACTGGGTAACCACAATTCTTATTTAGCCAATGGACCACTTTGTTTTTTAGGGTATGGTCCGGTTCCCTTTGGCCCGGCTGTAACTGGGGCACATTCACCATAACTGCCACATATTGACAGCATTCTGGGGGTAAGTTTATAGAGATGCCAGTTCTTCCCTCGATTGCCCTCATCTCTCCGGACTTAGTATGGATTATAGCTGGCTGAATCCGCTCTGTCCTGTCCCCTCTGGTAGGGCCTGCTTGATTATTTAGGGTCTGGTTCAATTGGGGGTGGGTTACAGACCCATTGGGGCCATTGTTACTCCCTGGAATTATTATTTCTCTGGACCGTAAATCTGTATTTCTGTCAGTTGACATACTTGTTGCCTTATTAGCGGTGGCTGTTACTTGTGGGCGTTGATCAAGGAAGCCCCCCGTTGCTACATTCATCTTTTCCCGTGCACTATCACCCATGTCCCTTAGTAAGCCACTGATCTTAAGTATTTCACAATTCAGTTTGTCCAATTTATTATAGAGGGGTTTTAGCAATTCTTCTATCTTCAGTGCTACGAGAGCTTCAATTTGTGAGGCTTGGGTATTAGTTAGAGACCCTTGTTCGGGCAGATCATCACTCGCCTTAGCTATTATATTCTGCGGTGGTCCTTTCTAATTTTTATTATCATTATTACTCCCTGCCTTTGCCTGACTCTTTTTGCAACCTCTTTTTCTTTTTGGGGTGGGTGATCCATTGGGCGAATGTAATCGAGGTATATCAGTCTGCATATGTGGGTCTGCACCTGGATCCCTCATACTTTCTTTTGACGTTGGGGAGCTTTGCTGTTGGTTACAAGGAGCTTCCCTTGACTGAGCAGGCTCTAACTGGACTACTCCACTATCCTCATCAACCATCCCTTCTAACGCCATGCCTGATCCAAGGGAGCGGCGGCGTTCCGCTCTGTCGATTTCGACATTGATTGCACTGACTGCGCATACTAGGTAGGAATCAATAGTAGCACATGGGGGATCAACTACTATTTTTTGCAATTTACGCTTTGCCATTCTAGTTCCTCCCTTTACACAATACCGTTACCTCGTTCAGCTATAAAGTGCAGTGTGTAAAAAAGTGCAAAGTGCAAAATGCAAAAAAGCGCAAAGTGCAGAGTGCAAAAAGTGCCGAATACAATTGCTTAGGGGCTAGGGGTTGAGGTCAAAGTACCGGGTGCAGTACAGAGAGCTAGGGCCAATTAAATACGAATTTAAGATACCCAAAATTTAAAAAGATTTTTTTTAAAACAAAAAAAGGGAACGGATTAAAAACACTATTCACCACGGGATGTACACAACAGCTTCAATAGGGATATACAATTCAATATTAAAAATAGGAGAGATTAAGTGCAATTTGGCTGAACTGTTAAAAACCTAAAAATCTAATATCTTACTACAACGCCCGCCACTACAAAACCTCCCTACTGCGAGGCGATGTGAAAAAGCTGAACAATATCTAGATGGTCAGGCACAATAAAACGGGAAGAGTTTAGTAGAGTATAGATTCTCACCGCCTTAGTAAATCAATTCAGTTCAGGGATATCATCCACCTTAAGTTTGTCCGTTTTCTCTCAATTATGTTCAGTAACCTCAGCACTGAGCCAAGGGCGGTGGCCCTGCCCTGCCTCGTCCGTCCGTGGACGGGCGCAGACGGGTCCGCCCTTGGCCCGGGCTTTGCCCGGGCACAGCCCGGTCACGCCCGGTCACGTCCCGCACTGCGGGATTGCCAGCAAAGTTTTAACGGTGCCGGGAGGGTGACATCACCTCCCGCGCCGTGTAAGCAGAGGGGCCTGCTGGGGGACCGAGTCCCACCCCAGCGATGTGGCTGGCTCCCTGTTCCTGCTCCTCCTGCTGCTGCTTGGCCCTCTTGGGCCGGAAACAAGGCGTTGCTGGGGCTCCCAAAGCCCTGATTTCAAATCCTGGAGTCAATTATCCTGGAAAAGATCTTGTAATTGTTGTTCAGAATGCAGATAGGATGAGAAGAGCCAGGCTGATCAGAGGGTTTACCTTTTTTCAAAAAGCTGATGATTACCGCCTCTGAAAAGTTACGAGGTACTTCACAGCCCTCTAGAATTTCATTGAACATTTAACCAGGAAAGGGGCCAACTGTAGTCCAAAGATTTTAAATATCTCCGCTGGTAAGCCATCTTTCCCACAAGCTTTCCCATTCGGGGAACTCTTGATCGCTTCTTGTACTGTTATATTCCCAAGTTAAGCCCATGTAGCGAAGCAGCATATTTCTTACATTGTCCTCACAAATAAAATTTTCAGCTGTGACCTTTTGCACATATTTGCTTGCACGACAATGTTGGATTAGTTTCCTGAAACTAAACTTGTTTACACATCTAGCTTCGTACAACATTATCACTACGCCCTGAAACATCATGTACAAGGGCTTGTTTACGCACTATGTACAAATGTCATCACTATCTTCATCTACAGGGTGAAGGGACTATCTACATATCCATAGCATCACTAATCTACAGGCACACTGCAAGGCTGCTCTCTATTATAAAAGATGAGCATCCCAATAGATTAGCAGAGGAGGCACTTCCGCAGAAACCGAGGTCCTTGCATGCTGAGAAATCACCACACAGAGGTCTGACATCTCGTGAGGGGTGTCCGGGTTGTGACCAAGACAGGGTCCTCCACTCTATCACATCAGTTAATGGGGTTGGTTCATGCCTTGGGGGATCCTTGGCTTTACACCTACATACACTCTAGGTACACTTAGAGTAGGGTTCGCATTGGGGGAGTACGCTAGATTACTGCCATGTTTTACATGCCTGCATATATACCTTGTTTCAGCACAATGGTAGAACTATATCTACTATTTATGCTTTTGGCGCTTGTAATCACATTTATTTGGTTCTGTCTACTAATCATTGCAGCACACATATTTTATGCAAGAATAACATTGGTTCAATAAATTTTGAGAACGTCCCGCTGTCTATTTTCTGTATATTTCTCTGAGAACAAGTGAGCATGAGAGACTGAGCGAAAGGTTCTGTACTGTTTCCACGATCACTGAAGGGATAGGGTTGTCATGTTCAGTGGTTGCCAGAAACCATTCACTCCCTGATAGGTTAGGAGGGCTTACGGTGACACTGTGAGTTAGCTGGTCTATAGGCCAACATATCCTGCGGGGGTGTCCGGAATCAGTCTTAGCACCAAGCCCCTAGTTTCTGTTGTCCAAACAATATGCAGATCCTACGGATTAGTAGGAAATACACTACAGTATTTCTCTAAGAGTGATGGGAACAGCTGCACTAGACTGCTGCTCTTGGCTAAGAGTAGGCATGTCAATACCGTTTAGAAACTTGTTGATTGCCTCGGGCATAATAACGGTTGAGGGCTTATATAGTAGCGTATAGTGGTCTGGAAAGACTTTTTATATATTTTCCGGATGAGATACCTTCAGGCCACTAGTTCTATCATAGATTGATTTAATTCAGAATTGGTCTGTCTCTTCTTGACTGACCACGCTAGGAATCGTCTGGCCGGCTCACTCTCTTTGTGAAGCTGCTTAAAGCTAGAGTTCTGATTCAACATTGTCTGGCCAAAGTAGTTCTCTTTCAGAGGCTGTCTTGCTTCGCTTAATCTCGAACCAGAATCCTGCACATCACCCCTAAGATGGACTTGGGTAGCTTGATCCAGATCTACCTGCAGAGCTTTTTCTTTTTCCCTTTTTAATTTGAGTACTTGAGCTTTAAAAGCAATAGCCTCACCCTTTATAAAGGCTTTGCAAGCCTCCCAGACAGAGAAGGAGGATGCCGACCCTAAATCTCTCTCAAACAATTCCTCAAGATTCAAATTCATAACGGCTACCCACCCTCTATTGGTTAACAGTGATTTATCTAGGGACCACCTTGGCATTTCTGCCTGCTCGAAATTAACATTAAACTCTATAAACTGAACTGAATGGTCTGAGAAAGGATTAAACCATATGCCAGAGTTCCTAGAGGCCGTATTAAATCTTTTGGTAAACTCCTGGAAATGAAGATTGTCTAGACGCCAAGGATCAACTAGAGCTAGGTCCTTGACAATTTGACTCAAAATCTCGATGCCCTGGGTTTGTTCTAAGCCTTATTTATATGGGATGAATCCAACCTAACGTCCTGCAGAATGTTAAAATCTCCCCCTATCGCCAACATGCCAGAGAAAGCCTGCAATTCTTCATATAACTCATTGAGTGCGGCTATATCGTCATCAATAGGACCACAGAAGCTGACTAAGCACAAATGCTGTGCTCCAATTACCACCTTAAGTATGATCCATCTAGCAATACAAACACTAAGCAACACTAGAATTTCCCCTTTAAATGTCCCTTATATCAGAATTGCCACCCCTTTGATTGCTGCACCTGCTGAAACAAAGAATGCTTGAGAGATACATTTCGGCATTTTTGGTAATTTGGATTGGGCTTTGAGATGTGTTTCTTGTGAAAGAATAATCTGAACTTGGGCTGCTGAAAGCCATTGGAGAGTGGATTTGAGTTTAACCTGATTGTTAGCCCCATTAATATTGCACAATGCTATTTTAATAAATGTATTACTCATCATAGCAAATATATAAAAGGTTTTCAGCTAAGAGGTGGACATCAGTTCCCTCTATAGCTAGATGTTTAGGTCTCTCATTTTGTGGGCCCTGATTATTAAGAAAGTTCTTAGGTATGTCAAAGCTCACAGCCTGATAAAAAAGACCTTAGACCGTACAGTCTGCCTGTGCTTTTGCCCCTTACCACGCCTCAAGCCCCCCCATTTTCCCCACCCCTCCAGCTCCCAAGGCCCCACCCATACTAGGCCTCCCTCAGGGGCTTCCTTCCCTCCCTCCCTTCCTAGACCACTCCTCACCCTACATGAGTGCTTTGGCATGGCACTCTTGAACCCACCACCGGAAAGGACATGCACCAGAAGGTCTCTATCTGGCCAACCCTTCTGTAGCTATCGCTAAAAGAACCTCATGCATTATCTGATATGCACGTCCCCTCCCTCAATTCTCTCAAATCAAATCAGCTAAATCTTGTAATTATTGGTACACAAATATTTTTTTAAACTACCATTTCTTGGCACAGCTGCTCCTAGATTTTGTTTAATAGAGTGCAAAAGATTTCTAGCCAAGTCGAAAAATATGTGCACGCCCCTGATAAAAAAACCTTAAGTTTTGATTGCTGGAAAATACAGGCCGGGTCTCCATGGTGCTTGAAATCATCAATTAAAGCAATAAATTCATTGCGATGACGTGCTGCTAGAATAGACATATCAGAAAATATACAAAATGTGAAATTATTAGATGTGGTAAATGATTTCTGTCTCATTGCACAAGATAAGATTTGTTGTTTGATATGGAAGTCCATGAAGTTTGCTAAAACCTACTAGGATATTTGGCGTTATCAGGGTGAATAGCAGGGACCCGATGGGCACGTGTGATAGTTAAGTCCATTCCTTCTGACTCTTTATCCATGAGAACATGCTTTAAGATCTGCTCTGAAATTAGCAAAGCAACAGGTTGGCCAGCCTCTCAATCCTCCTCTAAATCAGTTTGTACTTTCATATTGATTCCTGCTTGATCGTTGCTTGAGTCTTCCAATGCAGCAACCCTCTGCTCCACCTGTGTCATACGGGAAGTAAATTGCTGCAGACTGTCAGAGATTTGGCTCAACTGCTCGCTAGTTTTTCTGCTAGAGTCTTCCTGTGACAGTTTCATCTCGCAGAAACTCACTTAAAATTAGATTCAGTGTTTTTTCCAGAGATGCTGCTTGTAGTAGAGATGGTGCCTCATCTTGGGAGCTTAAAGAGCGATTCAGGGTTGCGTCCGTGTGCATGGAGCTTTTGATTGATGATGGAGCGAATTCCACAATATCATTGCTATCTTCATGCTACATTGCTCTTAGCGCTTGATTACTGTGCTCTTTCTGGTTCACTTTGGATCCGGCCGTAAAGAACAGGGGGTACAGAGCATTCACAGCATTTACTTGCTTATCATCAGGGGAGTCTGCTATATGGACGGGCACATTTGGTAGTTGCAAATTTCTTACTACCTGACAGGCTTCCCTGCTGCTTAAAATTGATTCATTAGAAGAATTCAATAGCAAGGATGCGGATTGGGATGGTTCGTGCGATACAGAAAGTTGCTGCATGCCTGTTGGGGGGGATAGTTCTTCCCTGTAATTGGGGCAAGCAACCCCCAAAACTTGTAGGTTTTTTAGCTCTTTGCAGCACGAGTTTTCATTGATGTGTCCCATGAGATGCGTTTCCTATATGTTTTTCTTTTTTTTTGCAGGTTGCACTATGGTGCTGGATTTTCACAGGAAAAGACCGCAAGCCGCATCTGTGCTGCAAAGACCGCTTCCATTCCCAAGTTCAGCGATGTAGCGAAGCAGCATATTTCTTACATTGTCCTCACAAATAACATTTTCAGCTGTGACCTTTTGCACATATTTGCTTGCACAACAATGTTGGATTCGTTTCCCTGAAACTAAACTTGTTTACACAAGCATATTTGCTTGCACGACAATGTTTCCACCTGCAAAGACACCTAGAGTACCTCAGCAGGCAGCACCTTCTTGGCTGCCACACCCTGGTAGTATCTGGTGGTGTCTGTTGACCCGAGCCTTGGACCAGGTACCGGAATTTACCTGCTACCATGCCGAATCTTCCACAAAGGACCTTTCTCCAATGACACTGAGCTTCCTTGCACCGCACAGCACAGCAAAACAAGCCGTGAGCCTCGGGCCCCGAGTTTTCTCTAGCTATGCGGCTCAGCTAAGGGGAAGAGGAGAAGGGGGAGGGAATCGCTGCCTGCAAATTTTTAAATCAGGTGGCGCCCATCAGGTGGTTGCTTCCCCCGTCGAAGTCCCTTTGTCGAGTGCTCCTCGGACCTCGCACCTCATACGCTGGCTGGATATCCTGTCACTGCGTTGCTCTGCATGACCTGTGAACTCCCTTAAACTCCTGAGCTTCCTACAGCAGGGAGTGGTGTGGAGGATGACCTGCCAGCACGACCATCCCGGCATGTGTCCTCACCCGGAAGCGTATTCAGCTGTGGAGCTTGACGGGAGCTCCCACACGGCAGTTCTCGTTATCTCTTCAAATTCATCATGTGTCAATCAATTTTGTTATTTTGTTTCGCATTCTTCATTTTGCTGATGTCAATCTCCAATTCATCAGCTACTTCTTCTAATTTGTAGTGAGCTTCGTTTGCAAATCTGACTGCTTCTTTAATCGAATATCTAATTTCATCAGCATTATAAGCCTACAATCTATTTAAGTCAATTTTTCCCTCTAGCATCTCACCAAAGTAAATTTTTTAAATGCCAATATTAATTTGCCAAGGAGCCTCTTCAACTATTACTGTTCTTGTGGGTGCCAAATCCTGAATCTGCCCTCCCAACTGTGTATTTCCACTTATGCTAGGCACAGCAACTGTCACTATCTTTGTTGGTGCACTCTGTACTACCACAGTATTAGTAGAACTCTCTACAACTGTACCACCATCTTCTCCAGCACCCGCATCAGGTCCTGAGACAACCCCACTTGCTTCTGTTGATCTTGCCATATATTCAGGAGGTGTAGAATTTAAAAGCTCATTAAAACAATTATTCTCCTCATCAGACTCCTTGTCCTTCTTTTCCTTACTATGTATCTTGTCTGTCATCATTCCAATTAACTAGAGCAGGATTTTTTGTTTTACAAATTCGATCATGTACTCCCTTCAATGCTTAAATGAACTTTTCACCTGCTTTGCTGCTTTCTTTCTTTCTCTGGCGCCATGCAATCCCATTTATTAAGAGCCTCAAATTGTGTAGGGCTAGGCATCAGCTTCATATCATGCATGGTTTGTCTCACAAAATCTAACTTACTGGCATTCCCTCTAATGGAAATTGAAAAACTTCATCAAGTGCAGAATATTTATTCCAATCAGAAATTCAGGTACACATATAGTTCCCAATCTCTGCCATCATCTTCGGGGCTGTTGTTCCTTCTTAGCCTCCATAGGTGCTACAGTAACTTTAGGCTTTACTGATAAACCTCCCTTTATTTCTGCTCAAAACAAACTCAAAGGTTAACTCAAAATCATGATAGACAAGCTAGTGAACAACAACCAATCTCAGCACAGTTCTGTCAAAGGTCAACCTATCACAGCGCGGCCTATCAGTTACCAATCAATCAGAGCACTGCTTTGTGGTGACGTATCACCAATTGCAGCGTGGATCCCTGGCTGATAAACCAATCACTGCACAGTTTATCTGTGAACTGGAAAACTATTACTAAATCTCTTCTTAACTCAAAATTAAATAAACCCCTGCCTATTTACCCTAGAAAGGAAGGAAAAGTCAATAAATCAAGTAAGATTATTCAATCGCAAAGCATAAACTTCAGAAAAGAGAACAACATTTCATATATCAAGAACAGAAAACCAAAGAATGTTTCACAATGTATTCCAATTCACACTTAGGCAGGTTAACGTCCAGTGGAAATCCACCCTAATCAATCCACTTGCTTCCGTGCACTCAAGAGCAAGAATCACCTACCCAAATTAAACACAAAACCTAGAAAAGAAAACTTGTCAGTTCACAATCCCTATCAATGTGTAATCGGCTCCTCGCTCTACACACCACAATTACAGAAAAGTAAAATCAAAAAATATCTTGAGATCTTGGATTTTGCTGAATCTGATAACCAAAACAAGCCAAGCAATAAGACCAATAAAACCAATAGAACTTCAAATGATCTCTAAATGCATTTGCAAATATGAATAATAGAGCAGTATAACAGTGATCAATCGACTGACTGAACCCAGAATCATCAACGCATACCCAATCAACTCACAGCAGAAACAGAGATCCATTACTCAAACGCAAACTCTAACATACATTATAAACGCATATTCCACATACAAATCAATTCACCCTATTCATACTTACACTCCAAAACATGCGGCTAGTCACTTCTCAGGAGTCTCCAGCACCGGACTTTAAGAGTCACCACTCTTTCTAACGTCAGGCCCAACAAAAAGCAAAGTAATTAAATAAATGACTGGGTCTGCTCAATAACGGAGTTCTAGACTGAAAAAATTAAGGGGTTTAATGAAAAATCTCAAAAAAGGCAATACAGAAAATAAGAATGTAGTGCCATGAAGGCTCAGATACAGAATACATAGTCAAAAATGAAAGATTATCCCAATTCCTAATAAGCAGCAAAAAATCATAAAGTCCTAACTGTTAGAATCATAAAGAGCACCAACAGTATCTCAAATGGAAAAAGAAAAGTCTCGTAAAATTCAGACAGAGTCCTGTGAAGAAAACAAAACATCTCTGGCTCACCCCCAAACCCAAGCGTTTTTACGCATAGGTAATAAACAAAAACTGCAAATTCAGCATGACGTTACCAGCAATAACACATATTGGACAAATCAGAATCATTAAAACTATTATAGCATCAACCCATTTCTAAGGCAGAGGAAATCTTCCATTAGCTTCCACAGCAACAACATAATCCGAAGATTTTCAACACAATATAAAACATTTTCAATAAACACTCATAGGCTAGTGTATGTTAGTGAGCCTACATCAGAACTTCTAGCAGAAGAGTCCTCCAGAAAGTTACATTGGGAACACGATGAACGTGTCATTCACAATACATGCTCTCTAAGGAAAATAACCAATTGTGTCACAGTGTACTGCGTTTTGTGAAGACTGAGGGGAGAGAAGACACTCAGGGGGACATTGATTGGGAGGAGTAATGAGCAGGAGCAAGATTAACAGAACATCAAAAAACGGCATCCATTTTAACAAAATGGTGTCACTGCAGAAATATGGAATACCTAAACTTCATTAATAAAAACACTTCTGTACCTCTAAATAGAATCACTTTAAATGCAACGTTATCAATTCATCAGTTACAACTAAATTAATTATAAAAATCATTAGTATTCAAAAAGAATTTGTCACTCAAAATTTAGCAATCAGAAAAAGCTTCCACACCCATACCAGGTGGTGCAAGCTCAGCTGAGGGAGGGCAGGTGTTGCATTTCAAAATCCTGTCATCATGCGGTAGCACATCACCTACCTTGGGCTGCACTGAACTGTGCTCAGGAACACTGTTTGACGGTGCCTGCATTCTTCAAACTCCAGCCAGGCTCTGGTTTGCTCAGAGGCCTGAGTGGCAGCAGCACAGCACTAGAATCCTCACTTTCACAGAAAAGTAACTGCCAGGAAATAGAAAGTGCATGCAAGTGATGGAGCAGTAAAAATAAAAAAATTTAACCCCTAACAAATTATATAATTAATTAATTAAAAATGTTCGTTTAAATGTATTAATCAACATTGTATATGTGGGAATGGTAATATGCCAATGTATGTGCTAAATAATCTATTAATGAATGTCCGTGTGTCTAATCATAACGTAAGAATAAAAAGCGTACTAAATAAAATAAATGCATGTTATTGTGCTTCATAGAAATAAAACGTGTCGTTGCAAAAACAAATAGTGATGGTAAGTAAGGAACGGCTTAAATGTTGCTTTCTGCTAGGTAACAACTAATTGGGGTACGTAGACGGGAGGGAAACGAAAGGGATATTTTTCTCTATTTTAATTATGTTTTATTTGCCTCAAATTAGTGCTTCTAAAGTAGAACCGAGTGGCGATATAAAATGGCCGCCAGTGGGAAGATGTGCGCAGGCGCAAGGGGACACGTGGTACGGGATGAGATTGAAGAAATCTGGAGCCTCGTGATGTCTCTGAGAGGCTAGGATGCAAGAAATGGTCAAGGCTGGTGTGACCTAATTGAACTGATAGTGTGCCGTGAGGATCAGGAGAGAGTCCGTGGGAAAGGAGCCCAAGAGAAAGGACAATGACTGCGGAGTTCTTGAATGTGTCAAAAGAAGATACAAATGGACTGATCGAATCGGATGGAAATGTTTAAGCGTATGGGAAAGGAAATGATCCAAGGACCCTTGAATCCAAGAGAACTTGATTAAAGAATGAATAAGCTGACATGCATGGACCAATGAAAGAAAAGCGTGATATTAATGTTGCAACAGTTAGTTAGCAAAGTTAGAATTGGGGTATAAGAGGGCCTACTCTTAGTGGGAGGGGGTCAGTTCCAGGGAAGTTCCAGAGAGTTCCAGTCAGAGTTCCAAGCAGCTCGAGAGTCGTGGTTGCAGTAGAGGAGACGGGTTGCAGGTAGCTGATGCTGACGAGCTGAAGTTGCTGTTGCTGTCTTAACTTTACAGTTGAGTATGAGAATCAGGCTATTTCTAATCCCAAAGTTAGGTTAGAAATCATTAGGCTAAATTAGGAAGCTAGGCAGGTAACTAGGGTTTTTGGCTTCATGACAAAATTTCCTTTTCTGCAATAAATTGGTTATGCTTAATAAAATTGTGAATTTAAAAATGAATAATTGAATAAAGTATTAAATTCTTTCCATGCTTTTAAAATTATATAAAAATTAAGATTCTTTAAACCCAAAATGACTCAGTGGTTATTTTCCTAAATGATTGTGACCTGAGTAATTGGTTGATTGTGATTCAGCTGGTCTTAATCACTATGAACTAATTTCTTAAATGAATGATTCATCGACAAAACAATGAGCAGGAATATCTTAAGAAATAACTAAAAGAAAGTGACAAATTAAGGTAAATAGATATCCTTGCTCTTCCAGCGGTACACAAAATGGTGTTCTCCATTTAGTTCTCATGCTTCTCCTAGGAGTACAGAATTTCATACAGGTGTAAAAGGAAATCCAGGTGTGTGTGTGTGTGTGTTAGGCGATGTTTATGGGCCCCATCGTCATGAGGATATGAGAAATATAGTTTACCCCTGGATGACCTATAAGTAACCTGGGAGGAGAATAATTTTCATTGTACGCGCTGCATCAGATTTCTTGGTAGCAGAGTTATGGTTTTCTATAGATTAGTTTAGTGGTTATTGTTTATTGATTATTGATTATTATTATTATTTTTTTTATGATTAACACTAAATATTGAGTCACGTTATGTTATATGTAAGTTTTCACGCTTCTGGGATGTAGGAAGTGGAACACGTGTGGCAAGAGAAGTCACATGGAATTTGGTACATGGTCTGAATTCATTTTGGTAATAACACAGGTTGTGTTATGTTAGGGATTTTCTGTATGAAAGGTGTGTAACTGAGATAGCAAATCACGTTTACTTGTGAAACTTTGGCCTTAATTCTCAGGAGCCTAGTCTCCACATGTGTCTTATCCCCAGAGAAACGAGTAAATTGTTTGTTTGAAAGAAGGGTAAGGTAGAGGGAAGTGCTACTTTATCGGCGAGAGTAAATAATTCTGTGGTAGGGTAGAGGTAAGCGCTGCCTACTGGAAAAACAGGATTCTTGTGTAAAAGGACAAGGCTGTCACTTTGTTTAGCGAATCAGACTATGGAATTGTTTATTTGTTGTAACTAACGAAGAAAAACAGTAAAAAGAAAAATTGCCGATAAATTTTGTAAAGGAGGGGTAAAGAGTAGAAGTGACGTGGAAAAGTGCCGCGCTAGGATTGGTTAGTGCACTAGTCACGTGAATACAGAGCAGGAGTGACGTAGAAAAGTGCCGCGCTAGCATTGGTTGGTTCGCGGACGGTGGAAATTGTTCTGATTGGTACGTTAGTGTGAATCGCGCTGTAATTGGACGAAGTTCCGTACACAGAAACAGCGTTAGAGTAAAGAGAAAACAAATAGAAAACATGTCGTATTACGAGTATGAAAGGGAGAGAACGTCATGGACAACGAAATTAAAGAATTTCTTTAAGAAAGACAAAAAGGTTGTGACTAGAGAGGGACAAGTAATTCCTCCGCCGAAATCAGCAGCTTCACATATGATGCTGAAATATGGATATCATACGTGTATATGGTTGGACAATTGGGTGAAATATACAAAGAATGATGGAGCATTGGCTTTTCCTGAAAATGGTTCCTTTAATGTAGCGATTTTACGGAATTTAAAAGAAAAGATGCTTAAATTGGAACCTAGACCTAGACCGACACAGTTTGAGGCTTTAACAGAATGGGAAGATGAGATGTACGAGAAAGAAAGATTCAGAGGTATGAAAGGTTATGAGTTCGTGCCCGGAAGATTGTGGGGAATGAATCATGAGGACAGAATAAAACGATGGAGATGTGCTAACATGACAGGAGGTTTGTTTCCAGCTTTTACAGTTGAGGAAGGGACTAAGAAAAAACGGACTGAGAAAAAGAAACATTTAGAGAGAGAAAAGTATATGCATGAGAGCGAAACGGATGACGAGTTGCTGGAAGATATATTAAATAAAAATCCACCTCCGTATCAGCAGAATTCTACAGTGGTGACACCAAATGCGCCACCAATAGAAACTATGCGAAATAAAAGTCCAGAAAAAAGACAAGAAATAAATAGGTCACAAGAACAAATAAGAACTTCCCAAAATGAGGGAATAGAAAATGATAGTGCAAGAGAATTGGCAAGGACAACAAAAGAATTAACTGAGAAAATTAGAGAATTAACCAAGAATATGGAAGCAGTTACCGTACCTGTAACAATAGGTCCAGTAATACCAGTTTTCGAGAATCAGAAAATTGATGAACGATCTTTGGTGATTCCCTTGAGTTCGCAATTCCAAAGAGAAAAGGAAAGAATGGAAACAAGTCCAGGTACGAGCAATTTGACTAGTGCTTACAGACCAAGTCCACCTGAAAATTTGACAGTGAATGAGTGTAGCGGTAGGAAAATGCCTATGGTAACTGAATCTGCAACAGTGACACCTGAAAAGAGTGGAAATTGGACAGAAATAAATAGTACTCCTATAGGTCCGACTCCTGATGAGTTAAATGAGTGGATAAAAGCTTTTAAAATAAAAGAAACAGAAGAAAAACCATTAGATGTGATCAGATTGAAAATTGACATGGAAGAATTAATTCTAGGAACGATTGGTACAGAAAAGATAAAGAATTATCAGGATGATGAAATAATGTTTCTGTGCAAAAGTATAACATGGAGGGCAAAGAATTTACATGACAAACTAGAAGAAGTGGCCGGTGAGATTGGAATAGATTTTGCAAAAGTAAAAACGTTGCAGAAACCATACAGAGTAGATTTTTGTGAAAAAGATATTGAAAATTTGAATACAGCAGGAAGGCTGACACAGATAAAAGAGTTGATTGTTTTGTTGAGAAAATGGGGTGATGTGGACAGATGGAAGGTTAGATGGACAAAGAAGAATGAGAAAAGCGTAGACAAAGGTTCATTGGCTTTTATGATAACAGAAAAGGAACATGTTGTTAAAGAGTACCCTATGAGAGAAACTCCAGGTGGTAGTTATGTGCATGTTCCCTGGACTAGGCAGGACATCCTGTCATTTACAAATGACTTTCCAAAGTTAAGAGAAAAGCCAGTTGAGTGGTACCGACAGGTAGAAAGGTTTGTAAAGGTCTCGAAAGTGTTGTGGATAGATTTGGATGGATTGTTTGACATAGTAGTACCAACGGATCTGTGGTCAGAATGTAAGATTACAGTTGACTGGCCAACTACAGAATATCCAAGAGATCCTAAGACAGGAGCTCCAGGACCAGATGTGATGAAGAAATACGACAAGGTGATTACCTTTTTGAAAAATAAGATTCCTCCAAAAGAGACAGATTGGGTTAAGATTGATAGAACTACACAGGAAAGTAAGGAGAGTGTACATGCATATTATGAGCGATTGTTGTTGGTTTTCAAACAGTATAGTGGTTATGAGGAATTAAGTGAGAAGGATATGAGTCATTTTGTATACCGATTTGTATTTGGCTTGAAACAAGAAATAAGCGATATGATTAAGCAACATATGATAAACTGGCAGAATGCAAGTGTAGATGAGGTACTGAGGTATGCTAAGTATTGTAGTGATGAAATAGAGAGTAAACAGCGTAAGTTGAAAGAAAAAGCAATGTGGGCACAAGTGAAAGTGGCAGAAAAACAAGAAGCCCAATTGGATAATAATAATGGAAACGAATCAGGACAGAATAAGATGCGACCAAATATAGGTAAAGGAAAAGGACAAGTGAGTTTAGAAGAGGCAAAGAAGAAATGGCCATGTCATAATTGCGGAAAATTAGGGCATTGGAGAAATGAGTGTAAGTTCCCACCTAAACCTAATCCGGAACATCAATCATTAACTCCACAGGTGCAGAATGAGGTAGTTGTTCAACAAAGTCAGGTGCCACAACCACCACTTCCCAACACTGTTAACCAGCAAAGATACAGTACAGAAACAGGATTCTACGGAGGAGAGCAGGTAACACAGTTGCCGAGAGCAGCTAACATTTCCCAGTATTGGTTGCATCAGAGTGAGGATGACCCGGATGAAAGTTTCTGACGGTGCGCAAGAGAGGGGAAAGAGTGCGTGCTTGGCGCAACTCTAGAGGTAGATCAGTCTGGTCCCTTTGTGGATGGAGAAGTGAATGGAGCAAACGTAACATTCCTTGTCGATACTGGAGCTACCCGTTCTACTGTTAGGTCAGTGGAAATTCCGAACCTTCCTCTCTCAGGTGAATGCATCCAAGTGGTAGGAGTAGCCAATCAGCAGATTAAAACCCCACTTACTGAATTGGTAGAAGTAAAAATTGGTTCTTTTAGAAAAATGCATAAATTTGTAGTGTGCGATTGTAGTCCTGTAAATCTTCTAGGTCGTGACCTTTTGTGTAAAATGAATTGCACGATTTATTGTACACCAGAAGGAATAGGTTTTCAGACTTCGGATGAAGATGTTTTGTATAAAGTAACTTTGATGAATCAAGAACCTGAAACGAATGGTTTATTTCCTGCATTTGATGCAGAAAAACTTCCAGAAGAACTAAAAGGTGCAGTAAAAGAAAGTGTGTGGGATTTTACAGGAGAGGACATTGGATTAATGAGAGAAGTTGATCCTGTAAAAGTGACAGTGAAAGAAGGGATAAGTTATCCAAACACGCCACAGTATAAATTAACTCCAGAAATAATTGAAGGAATAACTCCTGTGATAAATAAGATGATTGAACAGGGAATTCTGAAAGAAATCATGAGCAGTCCATGTAATTCACCTATTATGGGACTGAAAAAGCCAAATGGAACATACAGAATAGTACAGGATTTGAGAAAGATCAACAAAATAGTTGTACCATGCTGTCCAATAGTGCCAAACCCTGCTGTGATTCTATATCAAATTCCGCATGAAGCTGAGTGGTACACTGTGATAGATTTGTGTCATGCATTTTTCTCTATTCCTTTGCATCCAGATAGCCAGCCATTATTTGCATTCCGTTTCGGAGAGCGTATTTTGGCATGGTGCCGAATTCCACAGGGGTATACAGAAAGCCCCTCAATTTTTAATCAGATTCTAAAGAGATCTCTGGAAGATTTAAAAATGCCAGAAAAATCAGTGATGGTGCAGTATATCGATGACCTATTGGTGGCATCGAAAACCAAAGAGGCATGTGTAAGTGACACAATTGCTTTACTGAACCATTTGGAGAAAAGAGGACATAAGGTGTCCCCTTCAAAATTACAGTTTTGTCAGAAAGAAGTCCAGTATTTAGGACATAAAATTGAGAAAGGAGTGCGGAAAATAGCGACAGAAAGAGTAAGAATGATTCAAGGAATGAGAGCACCAATGACTCAAAGAGAGGTAAGAATGTTTTTGGGAATGGTTGGATATTGTCGACAATGGATAAGTGGATTTTCTTTGATTGCAAAACCATTACAAAAATTGACAAAGAAAGATGTAAAAGACCCTTTTGAGTTAAACAAAGAAGAAATGAAATCTTTCAAAGAATTGAAAAAGAAACTGTGTGAGGCCCCTGCATTAGGCATGCCTGATTATGAGAAGGATTTTGAGTTATACTGCAGTGAAAGAGATGGATGTGCATTTTCAGTACTGGTACAAAAACACGGCACCATGAAGAGGCCTATAGCTTACTTCTCAGCTGTTTTAGATCCTATAGCAAAAGCATTGCCTGGGTGTCTGAAAGCAGTTGCTGCTACTTGTGTAAGTCTGGAACAAAGTGAAGGTATAGTGATGGGGTATCCACTGAGAGTATATGTTCCCCATTCAGTAGAAATTCTTTTGACAAGAACAAAAACACAGTACATGACACATAGTCGGCTGACTAAGTACGAAAAAGTCATCTTGAGTGCAGAAAATGTGACCATAGATAGATGCATAAATGTAAATCCTTCGACATCATTGCCAGATGAAGAGAGTATAATTGAACAAGATGAAGTAGATCATGATTGTCTGAATGTGCTGGAATATTGCACAAAACCAAGAGCTGACATAAAAGATGAACCGTTAAAGGAATCCGATTATGTCATGTTTGTAGATGGTTCATGTTTACGCACAAAGGAAGGAGTGTTAAGCGCAGCTTATGCAGTATGCACAGTGGCAACTGTGATGGAAGCGTCTTGTCTGAAAGGAGTTAGGTCAGCCCAAGTTGCGGAACTAATTGCTTTGATTCAAGCATGTAAATTGGGGAAAAATGTACGAATCACGATTGTGACCGATAGCCAATATGGTTTCGGCATCGTACATGATTTTGGCCAGATTTGGTCACAAAGAGGATTTTTGACATCTGCAGGAACACCTATCAGAAATGGAGATTATGTTAAAAAACTGCTTGAGGCGATACAGCTGCCTAAACAAATAGCTGTAGTGAAGTGCAAGGCGCATAAGAAAAACGAAGACTACATAGCGGTCGGCAATAATTATGCTGATGAGATCGCTAGATATTGTGCGGAAAACATGGCGTCCCTGAACAAAAATAGAGAAAGGGAGCATGTCTCTTGTCCTTTGCTTTTCACTAATGCAGTCGAAACATGGGATGAAGTAAGGCAGTTACAAGAAACAGCAAGAGATGAGGAAAAGGATTACTGGATTAAAGCAGGATGTAGAAGACAGGAAGATAATGGAGTGTGGGTATACAGAGATGAAAGACCAGTTATGCCTGATAGCATGATTGCAGACATGGCACGGATGTACCATGGACAAGCTCATATTGGGAGAGATGCAATGATCAGACTTTTTAGACAGACCTGGTATAACCCAAAATTCAGAGCCATTGCTGAAAGTCTTTGTCAAAGATGTCTTATTTGTCAACAGTTTAACCCAGGAAGGAAAACCGTAGTGAGTCTAGGAACAATAGGACGAGAAGGAGGTCCATTCACAAGGATACAGATGGATTTCATTGAGATGCCCCCTAGTAACAGATTAAGATATGTTCTGGTGGTCGTCTGTTTGTTCTCTCGTTGGGTGGAGGCATACCCCACAAGAAGGAATGATGGAACAACAGTGGCAAAACTTATGCTACGAGAGTTCATTCCGAGGTATGGGTTTCCAGTCACAGTTGAGACAGATAGAGGAACACATTTTCAAAATGAGTTGATCCAATTGATTTGTGAAGCACTGAGTATTAAACAAAAATTACATTGTGCTTACAGACCAGAGGCTTCTGGGGTAGTAGAGCAGATAAATGGAACAATTAAAAATAGATTGGGGAAAATGTGTCAAGCTACAGGACTCAAATGGCCAGATGCATTGCCTCTTGTTCTGATGACTATCAGAAGCATCCCTGAAAAGAAAACGGGACTCAGTCCTCATGAAATGATCATGGGACGAGCAATGAGACAAGCCCACGTACCAGTCAACAAGTTATTAACAATAACTGATGATCTAATACTGGATTATTGCAAAGGACTGGCTGATGTGGTGCGTTCTGTGTTTCATCAGGTTGGACCGGATGCGACCACTCTTGAAAGAAAACCAGCCCACGACTTGAATCCAGGAGACTGGGTCCGTATTAAAGTCCACAGGAGAAGAAACTGTCTAGTTCCGCGTTGGGATGAGCCAAGACAGGTAATCCTAGTAACAACGACTGCTGTCAAGTGTGCAGGAGTGAAGAACTGGGTTCATGCCAGCCACACAATCAGAATTCCAGAACCTACAGATCGACATGTGAGTCGGCGTCTGGAAGTGTGGGATAAAAGTTTAACGGCTGGAACAACCAAGATAAAAGAAAGGGTGCCAGAACTTGAAGATCGACCTGAAAGTCGACATCTGGAGACCCCAACGGAAAACACCTCTATAGAAGAAGAGGAACAAGAAGAAGAAGAAGAAAGAAATTCAGAAGTTCCAGAACTTGAAGATCGACCTGTAAGTCGACATCTGGAAATATCTGACACAACTTCAGGATCTGATGATTCAGCTGCAAATTGGGAAGAATTCCGAAAGAAAACTTGGGGTTATAAACCAATTAGAGAAGAAACTGAGCAAGAAATTGAGTTAGATGAACAACCAAGTACAAGTTATGGTGGAAATCCTTCAGAAACAATATTAATAGATGAAGTAGGGAAAGAAGTACACAAAAAGTTAGAAAATCGAGAAGAACCCCGAGGAGCAATAGGGATAGATAGAGAAACAGGAGAACAGGGAAATTCAGAAACAGATAAGGAGGAAAACACCAAATCGGAAGAACCCCGAGGAGGGACAGTGATAAGGGAAAACAAAAAGGAGAAGACAGATCCACCAGTAGGAGATGACGAGATTATAAGTTTCAAAATAAGAGACAATAGTGAGACAGTTGAAACAGAAACAGAAGAAAGTGGAGGAGAGGAAAAAGCAAAGACTGAATCAAGAAAAAGAAATTGGAAATCAGAAAGAGAAGAAAGAGAAGGTGAAGCCAAAAGGCCAAGAAAAGGAGATAATTGGCCCAACAGCTATGTAAGAAAATTGAGATATAGAATAATAAGAGCAGAAGATGAAGATGCTGAACAAGTAAATGAGGTGACAAGTCAAAAGGGACAAGAAAAACCCAGTGGAAAAAGATTACAAAAGTCCAAAAGGACAAAGAAAGTGAATTCAAAATTTAAGTCACCTGAGTGGCTGTATATTGCATTAACTGATTACAAAGAAGAAGAAGAAAACACTCACGGAAACCAGAGACTGAGAAGTCGGATGGGAAAAGGTGAGATGCAACGAAACTGAAGTGAAGACTTATAGTGCTTCTGCCGGACGTGACAAATTTACTGGACGTGACAAATCACCGGATGTGACAACGAAAGAATTCTGGAGAGAATTAAAGAAAGTACCAAGCAAAGACTTTTTGAAAGCAGAGTGGCGTCTAAGTCATCTTGAGGTGTAGTGACACAATTTTCTGAAACTTAACAAATAGAAAAAGAAAAATGGAAAATAATAGGGATAGAAGAGATAAATGTGAATTTATAAAGAGATGGTGCAAAATGTGCTGCTTTTGTACAGGGTTATTAATGACCATATGGATAGTATTAGCAATCACAATTCCTATTAGTGTAGCTGTGATAGAAGCAAAGAATGATACTAAACAAGAAAAAGAAACTAATATTAAAGAACAAGTTGTTTTAAGAAGTAGTGCAGAGTTGCATAAGGATAGGTCAGTAACAGATTTCTCAAAGAATGTTTTTACAAAGTTGTTGTATGAGTACGTAAAAACAATGGAAGTAAGAGATTGTTATGTTTGTATGCAGTTGCCTGCATCAGTATCGGAAGGTGTGACTTATCATCACTTACCTTTGACTTATGGAATAACATGTAGTGTAATAGCAAGTTTATTTTATAAAACAGGTAGATTAGAATCTTATTATACTGATATAGATAAGATATTTGCAAACATTCCTGTAGTACCAGAACTTAACAAAGTAAAACCAGCAAAAGTTTTAGGAGAATTCTTTTTAGAACATAGAAAATTAACGTTAGAAGAAATAGTTGGTAACAACCTTACCTGTGAGTTAAAGAAAGAAGAAAAAGTATTTTTGGATATGGTTGAAGAAAGAAGAATGAAATTTCAAAAAGAAGCAATAAAAGAGGAAGGAAAACGTTTATGGACGTTTGAGGAAGGAAATCATGAAGGGAAAAGGATAAATGCAGCAATGACTTTAGATTGGCCACAAACAGGAAAGTTGTGCATTAAGAGAAATAAGACAGTCTATGACAATTACTTTGTAGGTTCCAGTATCTGCCATGACAATTATCAAATTCTGGGAGGTTGGGGATTCAAAGGTGGAAAGGACCCAATATTTCCAGGTATCTATTATATTTGTGGGAATAGAGCTTATTACAGGTTACCGGACCATTGGTATGGAACTTGCTATGTAGGCCTGGTCTTTCCAAAGATTTTTCACATGGACAGAGAAGAAAAGGGAACATACAAGATGATTAATAGATTTACACGTAGAAAAAGGGAAAGTTTTTCAGAAATTGTAGGTGATATTTTTGGAGCATTAATACCAGCAGTGGGAATATCTTTGAATGCATTTAAAATTCGGAAGTTATCCACAGTAGTAGATCGTTTGTCTACAGATACTGCGGGAGGGTTCTTAATGGTAAATACCGAAATGGTTGCCATGAGAGCTATGGTGATGCAAAATCGGCTTGCCCTTGATATTCTTTTGGCAAAAGAGGGTGGAGTCTGTGGAATGTTGAAAGTCCAACATTGTTGTACTTACATTCCGGATAACAGTGAAAATATACAGAAGTATATTACAAATATTACAAGTCTGCACAAAGAATTAGTCCCACTGGAGGTTGAAAGTGTTTTGGGAAAACTTGGTAGAGGGTTTTCCTCAGTAGCAAATTGGTTAACTAGGATGAGTAAACTAGTAATAGGGAAAGTTATAATAGTAGCAACTATAGTGATATTGTTAGCCATGACATTGAAAATAGTAATAACATGTATAAAGAGAAAAGTAAGACAGAATAAGATAAGAAGAAATAACAGAATAATGAGAGAAAGAGAGAGAGAAATGGGTGAAATTGAGTTGGAGAAAATGAAAGAAAGCATGTATAAAGAGACTAAAAGGCAAGATGAAGAAGAGACAGAGATATGAATAACAGAAAGTAAAGGATGAAAGACATGCTGCCTGAAAAGAAGTATGACTTGGGTTTTATGTGGTGATTTAAAAATCACCAAAGGGGGGATTGATGGAGCAGTAAAAATAAAAAATTTTAACCCCTAACAAATTATATAATTAATTAATTAAAAATGTTCGTTTAAATGTATTAATCAACATTGTATATGTGGGAATGGTAATATGCCAATGTATGTGCTAAATAATCTATTAATGAATGTCCGTGTGTCTAATCATAACGTAAGAATAAAAAGCGTACTAAATAAAATAAATGCATGTTATTGTGCTTCATAGAAATAAAACGTGTCGTTGCAAAAACAAATAGTGATGGTAAGTAAGGAACGGCTTAAATGTTGCTTTCTGCTAGGTAACAACTAATTGGGGTACGTAGACGGGAGGGAAACGAAAGGGATATTTTTCTCTATTTTAATTATGTTTTATTTGCCTCAAATTAGTGCTTCTAAAGTAGAACCGAGTGGCGATATAAAATGGCCGCCAGTGGGAAGATGTGCGCAGGCGCAAGGGGACACGTGGTACGGGATGAGATTGAAGAAATCTGGAGCCTCGTGATGTCTCTGAGAGGCTAGGATGCAAGAAATGGTCAAGGCTGGTGTGACCTAATTGAACTGATAGTGTGCCGTGAGGATCAGGAGAGAGTCCGTGGGAAAGGAGCCCAAGAGAAAGGACAATGACTGCGGAGTTCTTGAATGTGTCAAAAGAAGATACAAATGGACTGATCGAATCGGATGGAAATGTTTAAGCGTATGGGAAAGGAAATGATCCAAGGACCCTTGAATCCAAGAGAACTTGATTAAAGAATGAATAAGCTGACATGCATGGACCAATGAAAGAAAAGCGTGATATTAATGTTGCAACAGTTAGTTAGCAAAGTTAGAATTGGGGTATAAGAGGGCCTACTCTTAGTGGGAGGGGGTCAGTTCCAGGGAAGTTCCAGAGAGTTCCAGTCAGAGTTCCAAGCAGTTCGAGAGTCGTGGTTGCAGTAGAGGAGACGGGTTGCAGGTAGCTGATGCTGACGAGCTGAAGTTGCTGTTGCTGTCTTAACTTTACAGTTGAGTATGAGAATCAGGCTATTTCTAATCCCAAAGTTAGGTTAGAAATCATTAGGCTAAATTAGGAAGCTAGGCAGGTAACTAGGGTTTTTGGCTTCATGACAAAATTTCCTTTTCTGCAATAAATTGGTTATGCTTAATAAAATTGTGAATTTAAAAATGAATAATTGAATAAAGTATTAAATTCTTTCCATGCTTTTAAAATTATATAAAAATTAAGATTCTTTAAACCCAAAATGACTCAGTGGTTATTTTCCTAAATGATTGTGACCTGAGTAATTGGTTGATTGTGATTCAGCTGGTCTTAATCACTATGAACTAATTTCTTAAATGAATGATTCATCGACAAAACAATGAGCAGGAATATCTTAAGAAATAACTAAAAGAAAGTGACAAATTAAGGTAAATAGATATCCTTGCTCTTCCAGCGGTACACAAAATGGTGTTCTCCATTTAGTTCTCATGCTTCTCCTAGGAGTACAGAATTTCATACAGGTGTAAAAGGAAATCCAGGTGTGTGTGTGTGTGTATGTTAGGCGATGTTTATGGGCCCCATCGTCATGAGGATATGAGAAATATAGTTTACCCCTGGATGACCTATAAGTAACCTGGGAGGAGAATAATTTTCATTGTACGCGCTGCATCACAAGTGAGCCCAAATCAACTCTATGAAGCACAACATGAAATGCAATCTGCATAGACACTTGATAGAGAATAACCACCAAGTAACACAAAAGAGATACAAGGTGACTGAAAGAATAATCAAACCGCAACGCGGAGACAATATTGAAAAGGCAATTGGCTTTAATTTTCAAGACCTAAAACAACGGCTCTTCTTGAAACGAGGCTTTCTGGGGTGCGCTCTTGCAGTTACTGCAGGGGTGGGAAAGCCTTAATAACTTCAATTTAACAGCAGAACGTATTTGCAGTGAGAGTGCACTGGAAAAGGGCATAGTTTTGTGGGAACTTGTATGTGGGTGTTTTGCGTTTCAAATAAGGGGGTATTTCACCATCCTCCTCGGGCGCAAATGTATTATACGCGGTTTCTCATTCTCAGTGCTTAATTACAACTTTAAAACACTGAAAGGGGGACATTATGGATACGAATGAGAGGCCTTAGCATGGATGAGATAAATTGAAAGACAAAAAGGCTAGATTTACAAAAGTTACGAGTTGTAGATCCGAGTATAGATAGACCGCCCCTCCCAAAGTGGTACAGGTGGGAAGACTGCAGATCACTCACCTATCCTGCAGCTTCCAGTGGCTGTTTGAAAGGTTCTCTGTACTTTCTCTGCCAGCACTATAACAAAACGTTATGGTTTCCAACTCCTGGACCTAGGTTCCATCTAGTGCCCTCTCACCAGCACTCCTCATTCTTGAGACCCTTTTCCTTTTGTCAGATTGTCAGACTTTTTCCACTTTATCTCAGATTATCATTCCAGTGCTGAGGAGAACTGGCGCCCCCTGCTGTTTTCTGTCATTCTCAGTGACAGGGACTACCAAGATGCTGCCAAGTCCATGCTTTTATGAACGCACAACCTCTGGCGTCGGTAAGTGGCTGTGTGATAAGCAGTCGTAGCCAGTGTGTCATGGGCCTCAGTTCAAGGAAGTGAATGGACCCCTTTGCTACTGGTTGAATTATAAAATGCAACAACAATCATGGTTCAGTGGGCACCTCATGCCTCTGGGCTCCACTGCACCTGCTGCACCAACTGAAGCTACACCCCTGGTGCTATGGAGCAGTGTAGCTTGTGAACTATGAAAGAGTATGGGGGGGGTGGATATCCCAACAACAGCCCCCACCTGCTTCAATCGTATTAACAAACACAGCATGGCCAATAGTTTCCAAATAGTTGTTTTTCGTACTGGAGCCCCAGCATTGACTTTTCGAAGAGCTCAAAAGCCCTCTCCCTCAGCACGCATGGCGCCTATCAATGTTGCAGTGAGACAATGCTTGAGTTGCTCAGCCTTTAGTAGCTCACAATGATTTTCACTGATCATGAGTCTGTGGGTGAAAAGCTATCAGCATGTACAATGTGATCCTTAATTTTAGAAGCCCTTTACATGAAATGTTGATTTTTCAGGTTCATTTGTGCACAATGCAATTTCTCCTTGTGTACCATACTGCTGTGACGGCTATAGTTGGACACACATATCATTCTGTCTGTGTTTTTGGGGTGTTTGGGGAGTAAACAGTGGAGAGAATCAAACACATTTCAAAGTCCTGGCAACAATCTTTTAGGGGAACCTCTGGCGTAAAGTTTAGAGGTTAACTTTTCTGCTTGTATAAAAAAAGAATCTTCCTTATCTTGCAGTTCCTCCGAACTGACCATAAAGCACTGCAAATTGCAAGAGGGTGATGTCAGAATCTGGGAGGTTGGTGTCTTGATTTCTTGCCCTGTCACATCAACCCAACATCTACTGCAGTCCTGACTAAATATTTCAGATTCTCTAAAGTTGTGATTCTCTCCAGTTCTTTGGCTGAAGTTGTGATACCAGTTCTACAACACGTTCTTTACATAGAATAAATTCAGACAACCACCCTCCTTTTAGTTCGAACGACTTCCACAATTTTGTTGAATCCCTGGGTGTCTGCCACTACGAGATAACTCTATTATTACCTCAAGCCAATGGCATGTGGAACAATTCATGGGAAATCTGAAGTTGGTGCATATTCCCAAGCTCACCAGGAAGCCCCTCTCCAGTATACTCTACAGACTCTGAGAGAGCATTGGGACACTTCTCCACGTACTTCTGGCAAATCCCCAGCTGAACATCTGTTGGGGTGAAAGAACTCTGCAAAGCTCATCATCTCCGCCTCAAAATCACTCAGATATGTGACTGTTTGATAAATCAGTGCATGCCAGCTATCGCAAATACTCAAAGAAACATAGACCTAGTTGCTACCTAAATAAGGGTGGAAGTAGGGTCACCATGTGTGGTGGTAGTGACACAGCTGGTGGGACAAGCACACAGCAGTATCAAAGAGGCAGGGTGTTACGTTGACCAACTCAGAGGAGCAAAGTGCCATGGAGCAGAATGGATGCTGCTCACACCAACTCCTCACCATGCAATCATCGCTCTCAGGAGCAACAAGTTGCTGGGCATTGTAAATAGTTCCAAAGACAGTTCTTGTTCATACCATTTGGTGTCAATGTTGGTAGCGCGTGGCACAGCGAAATTCAGGTAACCAAAGCAGAGAGTATAATCATTTATACCACGCGCTATAATTAGTTTGTCTATTTGCCTCACTCTATTTATAAAACTAAATTTTGTCCCATAATACATCAGGTCCTCCGACGGACCGGAGAATTTGGCAAATGACTAGATGAAATATTCCCCTTATGAGGACCTAGAACAAAGAAAATATTTGTATGTACACCTTACTATAATACATTTATATACATCTCATTATCATCATTATAATGAATAATGACAAACTCAGTTTCTGTTAGTTTGCTTTATCTATATACTTTGTAATCATATATGAATTGGTCATACAGAAATACAATATCGAATTTGAATATTCACTCAAGAACACAATACAGATGATCACAGTAACATTTCAATCAAGGAGCATAAGTGGAGTGGATAGTGTAAGAGACAAAAGAGCATTTTCAGTAAGAATAATGCAATCACAGAATTTCATACGAACCTAGAAACTATAGAACAGTGTGCTAATAGCTGAAATGCTAACCCTCCGGCCGAGAGGGAAAGCTGGGGCTATCCTCATGAGATATGAGGAGCAAAGTCAAGAAGTCAGCTTACAGACAGTATCAGCCAAGAACATCAAAGAACAGTTCACACGATACGCCTCAAAAAGATCTAACACCGAAGCTCTCTCTCTTTGCCTCGCCTACTCTCTGACTCTCCGATAGACAGACTCTCCGACTTCTCCTAAAAACTCACTAATAATTATACCCTTATGACTATCATTTCTGTCTTATTCTTGTAACAAAATCCAGGAAAAAACCTTGTCCGATTGGCTGTCAGGCATAGGGTGGTAAGTCACACCACTTCCGTCGCTCTTCTTTTCAAACGTCCATTGTTTAATTCCATGATGTCATCATCGTCCTTCAGCAGAGGAAATCAAGTTCTCTCCTTCCTCCGTATACACACATTTCAGAAGCATTTAGAAACATTTGGCAGCACAGTTTATCATTAGAAACTCCATTTTTCCTGCAACAGTAGGAAGCATCGTAGATACACTGGACACGTAGTAGCCACTCATGAATAGAGAACACAATAGACAGTTTTGAAGAAATAAACTCGATTTCTGTATTTCTACATTCTAAAGCAAAATTAACCCCAGCGCCAATGCTGTAGTCTTCTTGTAAAACGTGCAGTTTCTCTAGGAGAAATAAACAGACTTTATTATTTATTCAAAAACAAAATCTCCATTTCATTATTTTCATTTCAATCTCTTCATTAGTATAATAGAACACAATCACTTTAAACTATTATTCTTTAATTATTATTTTGCTTAATTATGTTAACAAACAATGCACATCTTTTCATATTTTACTCATGTTTCAGAAATCGTTTGTGGCCTACTTTAGTCACAGTATCATTTTCCTGCACCTTTCTAATTCTTTCCTCGACTGCATGTTATTATTTTCAATTAATTCCAAACTTTTGTTAATAACTCACACTATGAAAGATTAAATCCGAGCAGGTTTTATTTACGCAAAATCCTGCTCCATCAATGTCAATATTTAGTAATTGTACCATCAGACAGTGCTGATGGGAAACTAGATTCTGATGATAGCACATGAGTCCGACCTCTACTGACAACAGAGGCGAAACATTCAAAGGTCCACCTGAATTTCATTGCTGTATTTACAGAAAACCTTCTATGATTGGAAAAACAAAAGCTGTTCACAGATGTATTGTTTCCTCGTTCGTGCTCTGCTGACCTTTTTCCCTCTCCTGTGTTGACTGCCCCCCTCTGCTGTTGTCTTGCAACACCTCTCTTCTGCTGTGATCTCATTCAACTATCTTGGTTGTACTTTTTCCTATACCAACGTTTTAGAGAGGATCTGCTAAACCAAAACTTGTTCAACTCTGCCAAGTACAACGCATCCCGGGTTACACTAACGCATTTTGAATAAATATCCGCATCCCACAGGGTCTGGCATTTTCCATGCAAATCAGCTCAGCGGGTAGCGTGTTCTCTGGGTGTCAGCATTCATTTGTATTCACACTTTCTAGATGTAAAGGTTCAGAGAGGTTCAGTTAGTAGTTAGTACTTGCTCTTTATTGAGCTTTTATTTCATTTGTAGAAGGTACTGTTTCCTTCATTTATACCGGTGCAGACTTACAGCGATGAGACCAGTCTGGACATATGATACATATCTAATGGAAGCTAACAGCGTATTTACCTGTTTGCTACCTGCACCCCAGTGTAGCATGCACTGGAGCTTTAGAGCCATTATTGCTACTAAAAAACATCCTGGCCACAGGTAAGCCTGAAGGAAGTCAACAAACTTCTGAGTTTCCCGTGGGTCTATTTCAAATTGTGCTTTCTTGGCTGGCACTAAAAGGCTTTCTGCTGTTTTGACTCACAATTGTGTTTTCACTAGCATGTTTACGAAGCATCCACATTATGGGGCATATTCACAAACTGTATTTTGTATTATGTATTGAGTACTACAATAGTACTACTAATATACTACAAAATGCTATTCACAAACCTACATGCAGAGTTCATCACCTCCTCCTCTCCGACCTTTTATATACCGAGATCTCCACCCTGACTGCGGAGCTCTCCGCACACATTTTGGCAAATGTGCGAGGGACAGGGAGGAGTAAATAGAAAACGGGTAATACCCACTACTAATGGGGACGGGGTAATGGAGAGTAAGGAGGGTTAAGAGAGGGCTAGAGAGGAGTATAGGCACCCACCTAAAAAGTGTAAGCCAGCTGATATTCTCAAACTGTGCTTCTATTTTTACTACAGCCACAAAGGAACCAAAACAGTCGTAAATGAGCTCCAGCTCAGAGCTGGGCTAAGTACAGCACCACACATAGCCAACCACTGGTACTGCAAAAACCTCCTATAGAAATGGAAGCTTGGACTTAAAAGAAAAGCCCATAGGAAATAATGGTACATTAAATTAACTTATTTTAACATTTTAATAATATAAATACATTGAATTTAATTTTAAAAACTTATATAAATAAAACATGATTATTAGTTTACTAATAAATAAGCTAATAGCCTTTTTAAATTTCAAAATGAGTGTAGCTTTAATGTTTTAATAAATAGTTCAATTGTTTAATTTAATACTGGACATAATTTCTAATACTTTTTATTACAAAGCAAATAAATGTAAACTGTAATCTAAATATATTCAAACTAATTAAATATTTAATTCAAAAGTAATTTTATAATGTTTTAGATTTTTCTTATTTCCTAATTTTTCTTTTGTTCTACATTTAAAATAAATATATTTAATTAATTTAAATTAATATGTATCTTAAAAGTATCTTAAAAGTAAATGTACTATTTTGTTTAAACTTTAATAAACCTGTAAACTTTTCCCTACACTTTACCATAGAGAGATCTCCGTCCCAGCGGTGGAGATCTCAGCCTTTGTGTGAAAAGTTACAAGTAGTAACTTTACACTCGTAGCGACATGTAAGCTACACTTTGTAGTTAATTTACACTACAAAGTGTTGGCTAAGTAGTAAATTTACAGCAAAGTGTATGAGTAAACTTACATGGGTAGATATACTTATGTGTATCTTTGTGAATAGGCTCCAGTATCATGTTCTACTTTATTGGTAGCTATAACTCATTACTATTTTGATGCATATAGCATTTTTGTGCTGATTCTCCCCTGGTAAGCGGCATATTGCAAGCTGCTTTGTAGCATCACTATGCCACTACATCCAAGCCAGGTTTTTCTTTTTCTTCTGCTACTTTTAGGTATATTTATCCCATTATAAACCCAGAACTACATATGTCAGAATGTAAAGTAAAAACAGTATTTGATTACCTACTCACATGCACCAAATCAGAAATCTTGAGAGCTGGTAGGCTCAAAGTGTTTTTTTTCTAAAGTGTTATGTTTTGTTTGCTCAGTCTATGAAAAAACATTCCTTCAATTAAGCGGCAGGTTGGCCCAGAGAGTTGTATGTTTCTGCTTCTATATGCACTCTATATGCAGTGATTGAAAGATCACAAGTTCAAATCTCAGCAAGGCCAACTCAGCATTCCATTGTTCCAAGGTTGGTACCATTAAACTGCATAATATTGGCATCTGTTATTTTAGGGACTTAGGAATGGCAAGAGTACCTAATGAAGCACTATATAACAAACATGTTTCTATCACTATTTTATTCTTAATAATTGATGGCTAAAGGAGACATTTTATAGAAATAATAATCCCATTGTTCTCCCAAAAAGTTCCCTACTAAACAGGTCAACTGCTGACAAGAATGCCATGCATCTACATGCCTGTCAACATTTTGAGATCAAAATTCAGCTGAGTATAAGTTAAATTTGTTCTCATTGGCAACTTACTTCCAAACCTCTACCATGTGTGACTCTAGATTAAATTTAAATATTCCAGTCAGATGAATTGTATTTTATTTAGTCCATTGCCACAAGGTATTTCCAGTAAAACCATTTTAGAAATGTGATATGGGTTAGTGATGTAGCATAAGTACATTAGAAGAGTTGCAGTAGTTTTAAGGCTGTTTTTAGACAACTACAGTAACAAACTACACTAATTTATGTAATTTCTTTCACCATATGCATGCAACTGCTTTTTTGTACTGAGATAAAGTGCCACTCAAAGTGTCACAAATAAGGCATTCATACGTGCCAACATTTGAGAAGAGGAAACAGGGAGTGTTTGAAGAAAGAAAACATCGGGACACTTTATTTTCCCCATTGACTTCCATTGAAATTAACACCATTTCTGTTGCAAGGCAGTTAAAACACTGCTATTTCTGGCTTTAAAAATATGGGGTCTCCCACCTGAATTAGGTGTGTTGCATACAACCTTATTTGAAAAACAGAAAAAGGTAAAAAGGTGTAGTGTAAGAAGGTGGATGCTGAAGTTAAGACTGAGTCAGGTTCCGGCTTTCATAAAGTGGAAGGTGCCTGTCCTCAATCATGGGATACAGAACGGAATCACAATTGTGTGTCCCTTTTGCCAACTCAGCACATTGTTACTTTCTCATTTTCTTTGCAGAACGCTTGGACAAGATAGGAAAAAAATACTGCTCCCTGTTTACAGAGAACTGCAGATTCGTTGCCGACATGAACTGATGATCTCAGTATAGAAATGTGGTAACATAAGACTCTGTTATCGACTAACTCCATTTAAAAATAATGTGATAAATAAATTGGCCGATTTGAAATAAAGCATTTTTGCTTGCTCAGAAGTTACAAATATTATTGAAACAGTACATAACTATGCGGGGTCCTCTATATCACAACCCAAACCAATTATGTAAGGCCTGGGAAATTAAAACATAAAGTGGATATGAGGAATTAGCTTTTGCACTTTAAACAAAAAGTCCTTTTTTACTGTTACTGAATATTTGTACTTCCTAGGGGCCGATTCCGATCTCGGTCGGAGGCGCACCCAATACCATTCGGTCGGGAAAAAAGCCATGCAAAAGCCTGTTTCCCGACCGATCCGTACAGCAGACCGAACGACTAAGTACGATGCGCACAACAGCAAAGAATCCGGCCGAGCCGTACTCACCCAAACCAGGTCCTGTTCTCCGACCGAGGCGATTCCGGAAACGCCGAATCGAGTCGCACGGAAGGAAAAATGCAGCCCCGTCCGGCCGGACAAGTACGATGCGCTTTCCGTACGCGCCGAACCCGTCGCTACGCACGGCACGTCAAAGCATCCGGGAGAGGCGCACATAAGCTCCGATTCGCGCCACAACACGATCCACGGCTCCGAGACGAACACGGCAGCGACGAGGACGACGCGAGCGGCGAGGACGAGGCGAAGCGGCGAGGACGACGCGAAGCAATGAGAAGGACGAACGACACGAACCAACCATGAATCCCTTCGTCCCGATCATACCAATATTCTACATTTACTACCGGAACAGGCACAGACGCGTGCGGCGCAGAAGGTAAGCCAGACACCAACCACAAAACACATACAACACGTACACGACACATCACACACACACAGGGATGCAGAATATACTTACACCAGCAACAGCAGCACCATAGGGGCGGGATGCCCATCACCAATGCCACATATGCACACAGGGGCCTGAATGCGCACCACCACCCCTACCCAGGGGGGCAGGATGCCTACCACCACTACCACCCTCACCCAGGGGGCAGGATGCCTACCACTACCACCCTCACCCAGGGTGGGCTGGATGCCTACCACCAGTACCACCCTCACCCAGGGGGGCAGGATGCCTACCACTAGTACCACCCTCACCCAGGGGTGCAGGATGCCTACCACTACTACCACCCTCACCCAGGGTGGGCTGGATGCCTACCACTAGTACCACCATCACCCAGGGGGGCAGGATGCCTACCACTACTACCACCCTCACCCAGGGGTGCAGGATGCCTACCACTACTACCACCCTTAGCCAGGGGGCAGGATGCCTACCACTACTACCACCCTCACCCAGGGGGGCAGGATGCCTACCACTAGTACCACCCTCACCCAGGGGTGCAGGATGCCTACCACTACTACCACCCTTAGCCAGGGGGGCAGGATGCCTACCACTAGTACCACCCTTAGCCAGGGGGGCAGGATGCCTACCACTAGTACCACCCTCACCCAGGGGGCTGGATGCCTACCACTACTACCACCCTTAGCCAGGGGGCAGGATGCCTACCACTAGTACCACCCTTAGCCAGGGGGGCAGGATGCCTACCACTACTACCACCCTCACCCAGGGGGGCAGGATGCCTACCACTACTACCACCCTTAGCCAGGGGGGCAGGATACCTACCACTACTACCACCCTTAGCCAGGGGGGCAGGATGCCTACCACTAGTACCACCCTTAGCCAGGGGGCAGGATGCCTACCACTACTACCACCCTCACCCAGGGGGCAGGATGCCTACCACTACTACCACCCTTAGCCAGGGGGGCAGGATACCTACCACTACTACCACCCTCACCCAGGGGGGCAGGATGCCTACCACTAGTACCACCCTCACCCAGGGGGGCAGGATGCCTACCACTAGTACCACCCTCACCCAGGGGGCAGGATGCCTACCACTACTACCACCCTCACCCAGGGGGTGGAGGATGCCTACCACTACTACCACCCTTAGCCAGGGGGGGCAGGATGCCTACCACTAGTACCACCCTCACCCAGGGGGGGCTGGATGCCTACCACTAGTACCACCCTCACCCGGGGGGGCTGGATGCCTACCACTACTACCACCCTTAGCCATGGGGGGCAGGATGCCTACCACTAGTACCACCCTTAGCCAGGGGGGCAGGATGCCTACCACTACTACCACCCTCACCCAGGGGGCAGGATGCCTACCACTACTACCACCCTTAGCCAGTGGTGGCAGGATGCCTACCACTAGTACCACCCTCACCCAGGGGGGCAGGATGCCTACCACTAGTACCACCCTCACCCAGGGGGGCAGGATGCCTACCACTACTACCACCCTTAGCCAGGAGGGGCAGGATGCCTACCACTACTACCACCCTCACCAAGGGGGCAGGATGCCTACCACTAGTACCACCCTTAGCCAGGGGGGCAGGATGCCTACCACTACTACCACCCTCACCCAGGGGGGCAGGATGCCTACCACTAGTACCACCCTCACCCAGGGGGGCAGGATGCCTACCACTACTACCACCCTCACCCAGGGGGTGCAGGATGCCTACCACTACTACCACCCTTAGCCAGGGGGGGCAGGATGCCTACCACTACTACCACCCTCACCCAGGGGGGGCAGGATACCTACCACTAGTACCACCCTCACCCAGGGGGTGCAGGATGCCTACCACTACTACCACCCTCAGCCAGGGGGGGCAGGATGCCTACCACTAGTACCACCCTTAGCCAGGGGGGCAGGATGCCTACCACTACTACCACCCTCTCCCAGGGGGGGCAGGATGCCTACCACTACTACCACCCTTAGCCAGGGGGGCAGGATGCCTACCACTAGTACCACCCTTAGCCAGGGGGGCAGGATGCCTACCACAACTACCACCCTCACCCAGGGGGGGCAGGATGCCTACCACTACTACCACCCTTAGCCAGTGGGGGCAGGATGCCTACCACTAGTACCACCCTCACCCAGGGGGGGCAGGATGCCTACCACTAGTACCACCCTCACCCAGGGGGGGCAGGATGCCTACCACTACTACCACCCTTAGCCAGGAGGGGCAGGATGACTACCACTACTACCACCCTCACCCAGGGGGGGCAGGATGCCTACCAATAGTACCACCCTTAGCCAGGGGGGGCAGGATGCCTACCACTACCACCACCCTCACCCAGGGGGGGCAGGATGCCTACCACCACCCTTAGCCAGGGGGGGCAGGATGCCTACCACTAGTACCACCCTCACCCAGGGGGGGCTGGATGCCTACCACTACTACCACCCTTAGCCAGGGGGGCAGGATGCCTACCACTACTACCACCCTTAGCCAGGAGGGGCAGGATGCCTACCACTACTACCACCCTCACCCAGGGGGGGCAGGATGCCTACCACTAGTACCACCCTCACCCAGGGGGGGCAGGATGCCTACCACTACTACCACCCTTAGCCAGGAGGGGCAGGATGCCTACCACTACTACCACCCTCACCAAGGGGGCAGGATGCCTACCACTAGTACCACCCTTAGCCAGGGGGCAGGATGCCTACCACTACTACCACCCTCACCCAGGGGGGCAGGATGCCTACCACTAGTACCACCCTCACCCAGGGGGGCAGGATGCCTACCACTACTACCACCCTCACCCAGGGGTGCAGGATGCCTACCACTACTACCACCCTTAGCCAGGGGGCAGGATGCCTACCACTAGTACCACCCTCACCCAGGGGGGCTGGATGCCTACCACTACTACCACCCTTAGCCAGGGGGGCAGGATGCCTACCACTACTACCACCCTTAGCCAGGAGGGGCAGGATGCCTACCACTAGTACCACCCTCACCCAGGGGGGGCAGGATGCCTACCACTAGTACCACCCTCACCCAGGGGGGGCAGGATGCCTACCACTACTACCACCCTTAGCCAGGAGGGGCAGGATGCCTACCACTACTACCACCCTCACCAAGGGGGGCAGGATGCCTACCACTAGTACCACCCTTAGCCAGGGGGCAGGATGCCTACCACTACTACCACCCTCACCCAGGGGGGCAGGATGCCTACCACTAGTACCACCCTCACCCAGGGGGGCAGGATGCCTACCACTACTACCACCCTCACCCAGGGGGTGCAGGATGCCTACCACTACTACCACCCTTAGCCAGGGGGGCAGGATGCCTACCACTACTACCACCCTCACCCAGGGGGGCAGGATACCTACCACTAGTACCACCCTCACCCAGGGGTGCAGGATGCCTACCACTACTACCACCCTCAGCCAGGGGGGCAGGATGCCTACCACAAGTACCACCCTTAGCCAGGGGGGCAGGATGCCTACCACTACTACCACCCTCACCCAGGGGGGCAGGATGCCTACCACTACTACCACCCTTAGCCAGGGGGGCAGGATGCCTACCACTAGTACCACCCTTAGCCAGGGGGCAGGATGCCTACCACAACTACCACCCTCACCCAGGGGGGCAGGATGCCTACCACTACTACCACCCTTAGCCAGTGGGGGCAGGATGCCTACCACTAGTACCACCCTCACCCAGGGGGGGCAGGATGCCTACCACTAGTACCACCCTCACCCAGGGGGGGCAGGATGCCTACCACTGCTACCACCCTTAGCCAGGAGGGGCAGGATGCCTACCACTACTACCACCCTCACCCAGGGGGGGCAGGATGCCTACCACTAGTACCACCCTTAGCCAGGGGGGGCACGATGCCTACCACTACTACCACCCTCACCCAGGGGGGGCAGGATGCCTACCACCACCCTTAGCCAGGGGGGGCAGGATGCCTACCACTAGAACCACCCTCACCCAGGGGGGGCTGGATGCCTACCACTACTACCACCCTTAGCCAGGGGGGGCAGGATGCCTACCACTACTACCACCCTTAGCCAGGAGGGGCAGGATGCCTACCACTACTACCACCCTCACCCAGGGGGGGCAGGATGCCTACCACCACTACCACCCCCACCCATAGGATGGACAATGCATGACACAACCAGCACACCACAACCTAGGGAATGCAAGAAGAAGACATCCCCCAACACCATGACAAGCGTGTGTAGACTGTGTCAAATGCCTATAACACCGAACATGACTTCGAACATACAATGTGACCCCCTAGCACATGTGCCACACAAATATGTGTGTGGCACACACAACACAAGCAGGCCATGACCATTGTGGCAATGGGGTCCAAACCCCCATCATCACAGTGACCAAAAGGCAAGAGTGGGGTCCATAGCTGCAGCACATTTTGAACATTGTGGCAATGGGGTCCAAACCCCCATCATCACAGTGACCAAAATGTAAGTGTGGGGTCCATAGCTGCAGCACATTTCGAACATTGTGGCAATGGGGTCCAAACACACATCATCACATTGCCCAAAAGGTAAGTGTGGGGTCCATAGCTGCAGCACATTTTGAACATTGTGGCAATGGGGTCCAAACACCCATCATCACAATGACCAAAAGGCAAGAGTGGGGTCCATAGCTGCAGCACATTTTGAACATTGTGGCAATGGGGTCCAAACCCCCATCATCACAGTGACCAAAAGGTAAGTGTTGACAAAGTAAGAGGTGCAACTGCCAAACTGCATGGATGATTCCTGGTCACAGAACAACAAACACATCAGTGGCAAAGTAGTGTATGTGTCCCATTGCAACATAAATTGGGGGAGCCAAATCCTGCAGTGCAAATAAGACATAACTTTGGCCATGTGCAGACAAACAACACCCATGTGGGCTGACACCGTCAACAATCATCAATGACACAATGACAGAAGTGACCATCCGAATGCAGACCCACATATTTGCACCAATGGGCACACACATGCAGATACCCTGTGGAGACTGCAGATGTGAGGCAAACAGATACCATACCATGGCAGCAATGGGACACACAATCAACAATTAGCACCAAATGAGGGCTCCCGTCCCATCAGCCTGGTCATGGAAGTGCCAACGGAATCATCAGCACAGATCCAACACACTTGTATAGCAATGTTGCACTGACAACACAGATGAGTCCTTCCCCATTGATGGCCAAACCTGCATGTCCAGTGGAGATGGCCACACGGTCAGGGAAGTAGACAAATTGAACAATGGCAGGCACACCAGATGTGCAGGGGTGGAAGCCACAGATGTGAAATTGCCAATCTAAGTAGGAAATCCCATTGCCAAATACTGAACACATGACACCCTCAGATGCTGCTATGGATGACATGGATACACCACAGGATAGGACACATTCCCCCTGGACCACATGGGTTCCTGCACAGTAACACTTCATTATCATGAGACCAAATATCACCATCACTGCAGCAAGGGCATGGTTAGCATCATCAACATCATGTACATCAGATGCAAAAGCACTAGAGAACAGAAAGTTGCTTTATTCAGCATATGTGGCATTAAAAGTAGAAGTCCGGTAGAACATAAACAAAGGCCAATGGCCAGTCCATCAACAAAGTCACAAGTGGGTGACAGTGGCAGATGCCACCCTACACATGCCTGCACAAAACCAGGGACAATCCACTAGGAGGGGCAACCGGGGGGGGGGTAGGCCAGGCACCGCAGGGACAGGATCAGGGCTCACCAGGAGGAAGCAGGGCAGGGGTGGTGGGTGCTGGAGAGTCACTGACAACTGCAGTGGAGGTGTCTGACATGGTGTGTGCCGGCACAACTGGGGGCATGGCTCAGATGTTGTGGGTGCCGGCACGACTGCAGTGGACCCTGCAGATGGAGTGGACAGGTCCGCCACTGCAGTGCCCAAGTCAGACAGGGTGGTAGTGGACTCCACTGCAGTGCCTACCACCAGGGGAGGAGAATGGGGAACAGGCAAGGTGGGCTGGACAGAGGGGAGGACACCCTCACCACATCAGTGGCACAGACAAGCGCAGCGGGGGTGTGGTTCCGGGAGAGCAAGTGGCAGGGGGAGAAGGCCGGAGCCTCTTGGGGATGGTATATCTGTGGGTGGGGGAACCTGGGGCAGGGTGTGGTGGGGGCACCTGTGGAGTGGGGGCCTGAGGGATGGAGGAAGGAGACCTGGTGCTTGAGCTGCAGGGCGGCGGCGGGGTCTTGCTCTTAGCACTCCGGGGGGACTTGCGGGTGGGGGCCTCAGTCTGTCTGCGCCTGGGGGAGGGTGTCCGGGGGCGAGGGCACTCTGCTCCATGTGGGGGGCTTCCTCTTCCCCCTGGATGCTGGGGCAGCTGGATCGGAGGGGAAGAGGCCGAGGTCACTGAGGAAGAGGCGCTGGGTCTTTGGGGTTGCAGGTGAGGCAAGGGAGGGTGCTTTGGAGGGAGAGGCAACTGAGGACTGCGCAGTGCCCGTGGATGCGTGTGTGTGTACCAGGGCCCCATCCCCTGTGAGTCTGGTTTCAGTCCCCTGACTGTGCGTGCGTGTGCGTTTAGTTTGTGGCGTGTGTGTCTGTGTGCTGGACGTGTGTGTGCTGGTGTGTGCCTGTGCCGGTGTGTGTGTGCTTGGGACGGGTAAGGTGCTGGGGAGTGTGGATGGAGCAGAGGCAGGAAGGGTGAGGGACTGTCTGAGGAGGGACACTGCTGCCGTCAGGGAGGAGTCCATGGACCTGTTGCCCCTCTGTAGGTCAGACATGCCCGATGAGATGCCCTCCATGAACGACACCAGCTGAGTCAACAGTGCGGTGTGCGCATGGAGGACACTCAGCATGGCTGTCTGCCCTACATGGAGCTGGCGAAGGAGGTACACAGACTCCTCACTCAGGGCAGCAGGGGACACAGGGGCAGGGGTGCGGTGCCTGGGCCAAAGGAGGCACGCTCCCAAACATGGGAGCCTCCACGGACCTGGGGAATGGGAGCCGATGGGAGGGCGGTGGTGGTGCTGGTGGTGGCGGGGACAGCAACACTAGCTGGGGTGTGGTGGCTGCTGACACCCGCCTCCACAAGGGAGTCATCCTCCGAGTTGCTCTGGTCCTCAGCTGAGGTGGATGGTGCTGAGGACTCCTCGGTGTGGCTCCCCTCGCCCTCCGTGCCACTGGGTCCCTCCGACCACTCCTCGGCTGCTGACCCAGTCTGGCTCTCTGGCTCCTCCTGGTCCGTGGAGCTGTCCCCTTCCGTGGCCGTGGATGTATCTGCAAACAATGGGGAAACAGACAGACATCAGTCACCTGCACCAAACGCACACACCACTGTGAGCACAGCACATTACAGAGCAAGCCCTGGCATCATTAGTTGTACATTGCTAAAAGTGCCCTAACTGAACAGGAGAAGCCAATTGTCAGTCTGATGCCAAGCATGGCACTCACATCCCACATGGCCTTGCACCCATCTGTCTGGTGTCTGTTGGATTGCAACACCCCAGTGTGGACACATGCACCAAGTACACAGTAGTTGGACAGTGCAGAGGACACGGTGTGGCATGTGGACATGCACACATCACAGCTCTTGCCACTGAGTCAGTACAGGTTTCCGGATGAAAGGGATGCCCAGAGTCAAATAGGAAATGCATGTGATGCATACCAGCGACAGACACCATGATGCACCCATGTCCTGATAGCCAGCGCCACTATGGTGTGCATGTAGCACATGTCACTCCCCTGCAGGACCACCAATAAGTTGACACATGCCATGGCAGAGGCATGACTGCTAAGTCATACATCACTGTCTCAGTGATGTATGACTTGGCAACCAGACAACAACACTATGCACTGTGTCACAATAGTAGGTCATGGGGAATGCAAGTCCTGGAGCTGCACAAGTGCACATGTACATCCCCACACAACACATCATCTTAACCCTCATCTGTCCAGGTCACACCTATTGGACATATGGGAGACCTGTGACACTACCCTCGGAACCTGAGCCCCTCACAATTTGCTGTGAATGGGGAACAGCTGCCTGAACTTCACATTCGCATACCCCAGTCTGCACGGGCAGCTGATCAAACACCTATGTGACACACAAGTATCGTCTCCTATGGTCACATCTCCAGGGGCATGCTGAGCCCCTACCAAGAAACACCCCAGCAGTCCTGGCAAGTAATCCACAGCACACTGACACAGAGGCAGACACCTGAGGGGTCAAATCACTGTGCACAATGTGTCAGCTGATACACGGGAGTGGGAGTACAGAGTGCATTGCATGGCCTGGAGTAGGCATGACTGTCCTGCTCCACATGAATGAGGGATGTGCCCTGGACAGTGGATAGCTGGCTATGTATGTGTGACACACGTAATCTGCACACTCCTGGGGCCCAAACATTGTTCCCACCCGCTGCATGTGCGTGTGCCACATACCCCAGGCACATGTGGTGGCTCAGCTCAGCAAGTGGACCGCATATCAAAGCAACACGCAGATCACATGTCCAAACCCAGGCGTTGTGTGAACAATGGACCCACCCATGATGCCCACAACAGAGTTAGGGAAACAGATGCTGTCCCCCACCTTTAGTGAAGCAAACTGCAAGGACACAGTCCCAAGTGACACAATTCCCTGAATGTAAGGGCCACACCTGGGTATCAGATGAGCAGTGGGCAGTGCACAATAGAGGGACATGGCTCCTGGACAACTTGACTGCTGCACTGTGGCAGTTGAACCAGGCCAGAGGAGGGCACAAAGCATGTAATACAGAGTTCACAGTGCAGTCTTTGACTCACCCCCTCCTTGCTGCTGTCTGGCCTTCAGCTGCCCATCCAGGTCTGGAAACACCACTGCCAGGATCTGGAGCATGTGGGGGTCAGGGTCCGTGTTCCGCCCCTCCTGCGAGGAGGCGACAGCTTCAGCTGGACCCGTGCAATCCTCCGGGTCCAGCCCCGAAGGTCCTGCCACCTCTTCTGGCAGTTGCGGATCCGGCGCTTGTAGACCCCCACGGACCGGACAGCCCGGACGATGTCCTTCCAGATTTCCTGCTTCCGATGGGCATTAACCTGTCAGGATGACAAAGTGAAAAGGCCATTACCACACATGCAACATATCCGTGCATGACACAGTTGTATATACATGTCTCAATCACAGGGGCACATGATGTACACAGGCAGTGCAAAGCTGACCATGGACAGTTTGCCAGACGTCACTACATGGTATCATTGCATGGGAAGTAAAACCATGTTCAAATGCACTGTCACTGCACCATAACTGTCCAGTGCAAGTCACTACACAATATGGGGGGTGACAACTACGCAGTGAGCCTGCTAGCCAGTGGCGTGCAGACTCTCAGCCTTGCTAGTCACACAAAATGCACATTCAGAAAGGCAGTGCACAGAACACTCACCTGCTCCCCTGGTGTCCCATACAGCTTGCTGTACTGTGGAAGTAGGCTGTCCAACAGGGCCTGGTTCTCTTCAAGGCTGGGGCTCTCTCCACAGTACGTGCCATTGCAGGGTCCAGAGGGGCAGAGACAGCAGCAGTGCAGTGGCAGATGTCGTCCTGGAGCATGTAGTGCAGGCAAGTGAGCTCTCAGGGGAACAGCCAGCAATATATATGTGCTGGAGAGGCAGATACTGTCCCTTGTGTCCAAAGTGATAGGTCCAAGTCGTTTGCATCTTCTGAATCTGGCCAATCCATGGAATAGCAGCACCAAAACACGCCCACAGCATCCTTCAAATCCTCAACTTCATGACATACATGATTTTGCATTTAAATATCAAAAGGAGAGAGAGGATTAGAGAACTAGTCCTTATCCCCAAAGTTTAATGTATATCATCAAATAGGACTAGACTAAGGTTGTATACAAATGCAACATTGTATGGTTTTTGTAAAAAGAAAAGCTTTTTTTCTTTTTTTGAAAGCCCTCACCCACCAACCTAGTTGGTGGCATGCTTCATCATCGGGCCCACCTGGTAACACCGATTGTGTCCCTGGTGTGCTTCAACGCCTGGTTTACAGCGGAGCAGGTATCTTGACTGAGTGTGCAGTGCTGTGACGTGAAGGTGAATTTAAAAACTGTACAGTGGTCCCATTACCCACAGGGTTTATTTTTAATGATTGGGCCTCTGGCAGTTATAAAAACAAGGCAATGGATGCGCATAGAGTAATAATGGCTCATACATCCAAAAACGGTCTACATGTTTCAGCCAGGCCTCAGATGTGTACTGGCTTTCCTCAGGACCATAAAATTATGTGCGTAGTGAGATCTAAAACTTAGTTTGTGTTCAGACCAAATGTGTTGCACGCTCTAAGGTGCACTATGTATGAGAGTGGGGGAATTACCCTCTTAAGGCATTCCTATATGACAAATACATAAAACGGAACATACAAACAAACATACAATGATACTGCGAAATTAGGCAGAGTTTCTTTTAGTCACGTGCATAATTATACTGGTGACCATCAAATGGCGCGATAAAACAGGCGGCGGTGAAATAACGATCTGGCGGCAATGTGTGTCAAATACCGATATATGCGCTAAAGTGAAGATGTATACATGTAAAATGAAATAAAAATAAATATAAACTTGCTATAGAAAGGAGGCCTTTCTTACACTTGCAATTAGCGGAAGTGCCCCATGAGAATCCGGCAGGGGTTCTAGCTGAACCTAGGAGAAAAAACGAAGGACGGAGAAATCGCCGTGGTAAAGCACAAGAGGATTGCTTACCGTGAGAAGAAGTGAACGAGCCGCTTCCCTTGACCCCACTTACTGTATTACAGCTCTGGACCCGTGTGAAGACCTACTTGGCTGTCTCGGATCTCCGAAGATATGAGGCCCGGATCTGGCCGGTGCTTAAATATCACCCGTAATTAGCGGATGAAGCAGGTGTGTTCCCGTTTAGCCTGTGAAGGAGAAGAGGGAGGGCAACAACATGGAGAACAGACTCAGGGAGGTCCTCTATTCTAACTACTGCCCTTGGTGATGACGCGGAGCGTATGCGCCCGGTAGGCAAGGTTACTGACAACGCGTCTAGGGAATGGGCGTGGCCGCAGATTGAGTGACGCTTAGCGTTTACGAGTAATCACTAGATGGTGAGAGCGGGGGTGAATTGGGATCATGACAATGTCCCCTAGTGAATTGGGACAGCAAGGCTGACAGAGAACGCAAACCAGAACCATGCGTGTGAGTCACTCTATGCCTAGTATTATGTCTGAATGAAGTATTTCGTGATAGACTAGAGAATCATAATACATAACAAATAACTGGGCAAATAGAGTAAGGAGGGACTCATGAGTTAGTTAATAAGTAAGACTATGCCAGGGGATAGAATCGTTTAACCCCTGGAGCTGGGTAGATAAACGATAAATCCACCGTTGTTCCTTGGAAAGTAGAAATTTATCATTGTCAGTTTTATTGTGATCAAAGTGTTCGATCACTGTCCAGGACATATCATTCGTGGTATGTCCTAGTTGTAAATAATGATCTGTCAGGCGACTGATGTTTTTTCTACACCGTATAGTGCTCCGGTGTTCAACTATCCTTGTCCTGATTTTACGTGTCGTCATCCCTACGTAGCGTAGACCACAGGGACACTCAATTAAGTATATCAGGTTTGATGAGTTACAATTGGTGTGGTGTAGTTGTTTCCAGGTAGTACCTGGTTCCAAATCAAGTGTTTTGGATGGGCGTGTGAGATGACATACGCTACAATTGTTACATGGGTAGTGTCCCATGATCTTGGGAAGACCCCATGTGTTAAGTATGGTATTTACAGTTGTTCTATGGGGCAATCTGGGCCGTGTAGATACTAAACGGTCCTTAAGGTTGCTAGATCGTTTGTAGGCAAAAAGTGGTAGTTCCCAGTTTCTATTGCCTGAGTTTAAAATGCGCCAGTTCTTTTGAATGATGCTGGACACTTTATTGGAGGCATCATTGTAAGTGGTGACACAGGTCATGGGTGGATCAGGCACTTCCCGTGTCGTAGTATCCAGCAAGGCTTCACGATTCTGGTTACGAGCTCGTTTTCTTGTTTTCTGCACGATTTTGCGTGGATATCCTCGGTCATGTAGTTTAGATACCAGTGCTGCTGATTGTTTGTGGTAATCAGATATTTGGCTACAGTTCCTGCGTATTCTAAGGAACTGGCCAAAGGGAAGATTTTCCCTAAGGGGTCGGGGGTGAAAGCTATCGAACCGAAGGAGGGAATTCCTAGCTGTCGGTTTGTAATGGGTGGTGGTTTTTAGGATACCATCCTCCGCTGTTATTTTAAGATCAAGAAACGCCAGAGTGGTGGGGCTGGATGTGCATGTGAATTTTAGGTAAGGGTCCCTTTCATTTAGCCAAGAGAGGGAAGGATGTCAGGGATTCTTGAGTACCTGTCCAGATCAAGAAAATGTCGTCAATATAGCGACGCCATACTTTGATGTTGGCGGAGTATGGATTGTTGGTGGGGGATATATGTCTCCGTTCAAAATGGTGGACATAGAGACCTGCCACACTTGGGGCAAAAACACTCCCCATGGAGGTGCCATTGGTCTGGAGGTAGAATTGCCCTTCAAATTCAAAGTAATTTTCCTTTAAAGCCAGAGTGGCACAATTGAGGATAAATTCTCTGGGAGTATGGTATTCCCACGGAGTGTCCATGAGTATATCATGGAGGACTTGTAAAGTGGCGTCCTGTGGGAGGCTCGTATAAAGGCTTTCAATATCCAAACCTACTAAAAGTTGTGTGGAAGGATCAAACATCAAATCCTTGATGATGTTCAGGAGATGCTTAGTGTCTTTTATGTAGGTTGTTGTCTTTTGTACTAGCGGGTTCAGGAAAAAATCACAGTACCTGGATAGGGGTTCCAAAGGGAGCCAATTCCCGAGACGATCGGGCGTCCCGGGGAGGTCTCGTTTCTTTATGAATCTTTGGTACTGTGTAGAAATATGGTACTCTCACATTCCTAGTGCACAAATAATCCGCTTCCTGTTTGGAAATGTGTTGGGCTTCTTCTGCTTGTTCTACTAAAGTTTTGATGGTAGTTTGCAGGGTCTTTGTTGGATCCGTCTTCAGGAGTTTGTAATTCCGTGAGTCATTCAATAGCCTTCGGCATTCATTGTCATAATCCACTTTGTCTTGTAGGACAATGCCTCCACCCTTATCCGCGGGTTTAATGATGAGTGTGGGATTGTCCTGAATTTTCCGGATGGTATCTCTGTCTTCTTTCGAGAAGTTATTGAAAGTTTTTGTCGCATCCATTCTTTCTATGTCGTGATAGACAGCCTGTTCAAATGTAGCAACTTCTACAGGGATGCTTGTTGGTGGAGGCATAAAGGTAGATTTTACTCTTAGGCCCGTTTCATTGGTTTTAACAGTTGTTAACTCATTATTTTGTTGTTTCTCAAAAAATGCTTTCAGCTTGAGTTTTCTAAAGAACTCAGCTAATTCCACATGGAGTTTAAATTTGTCCAGTTTGGTGGTGGGGACAAAGGAAAGTCCTTTGTTAAGTACTTTATTTTCTTTGGGGGATAATGAAGTGCTGGACAAGTTGAATACCAATGTGGATGGTTCTGCATCCTCGTTTCTCATTGGAGTCCACTCGGTCCTGGTTGTTGCTCCCTTGTCTTGTTCCGTGTGTTGGCACTCACTGGCTCCTCTTGTTCTGCCCAATGAACCTGTTGGTTGTTCCTTCTCCGGCCGCGAGATCTGTGGCCTTGTCCTAAAAAGGTGGTCTCTGACTATTATGGAAATGGGCAGGTGAACCGAGTTGGTACATCGGCGGCCAGCCGAAGTATGGGTTGTGTGGTGGATGGATAAAGGGTGGGGGTCCAAACTGGTTGCCTTGTGGATGTCCATTCCATGGTTGCTGCCAACATGGTTGGCGCCCTCTGTTGCGTGATTTGGATGAGCCTGTACTAGAGTCACTTGAGACTGAACTATTGTCACCAGACGTCTCACTGGATCTGTCCTGTTTGTTAGGGATTACATAGTTATCATCTGTGTAGGGATATGATTTGACATAAGAAAATTTCTTGAGATCCTTTTGAAATTTGGTTATTTTGGCTTGGGTTAGGTATTCTTTATATTCAGCCATTTCTTTGTTTTGTTCATCCAGTTTATTCTTAAACGATGTAATGGTTGTTTTGAAGTGAGTTTCTGTAGCTTGGATCTCAATAATCATTGCCTCTGACAAGCGTTTGGCGGTCTTAATGATCAGCACCAGCCAGTCCCTGGTGCAATGCCAGGCTATTTGTGCCCAGTCCTTCCTAAAGGTGGCATCTTCTAGGAAGATCCTGGGAGCGTTGGTTACAAGGAGTCCGCGTGGCGCGGTGTTAGTACGCAGGTACTCCGTTAGGATGAGTCCATGAAGAATTGTTCTAATACGGTTACGTTTCTTCTCTGTCAGCATGTCCCAATCAGTAGTTTGGGCTATTGTGTTAGAAATGTTAAAATCTGCCGGGAAAGAAGGGTCTGCAAGTATTTCACTGATGTCATTTTCATTAAAGGTTAAGCCTGGGTTTTCTGCCATGGCTAAAATGAAAGCGTTTGCTCTCACAGCTCTGCGCTGCCAATAAGTATTTAAATATCAAAAGGAGAGAGAGGATTAGAGAACTAGTCCTTATCCCCAAAGTTTAATGTATATCATCAAATAGGACTAGACTAAGGTTGTATACAAATGCAACATTGTATGGTTTTTGTAAAAAGAAAAGCTTTTTTTCTTTTTTTGAAAGCCCTCACCCACCAACCTAGTTGGTGGCATGCTTCATCATCGGGCCCACCTGGTAACACCGATTGTGTCCCTGGTGTGCTTCAACGCCTGGTTTACAGCGGAGCAGGTATCTTGACTGAGTGTGCAGTGCTGTGACGTGAAGGTGAATTTAAAAACTGTACAGTGGTCCCATTACCCACAGGGTTTATTTTTAATGATTGGGCCTCTGGCAGTTATAAAAACAAGGCAATGGATGCGCATAGAGTAATAATGGCTCATACATCCAAAAACGGTCTACATGTTTCAGCCAGGCCTCAGATGTGTACTGGCTTTCCTCAGGACCATAAAATTATGTGCGTAGTGAGATCTAAAACTTAGTTTGTGTTCAGACCAAATGTGTTGCACGCTCTAAGGTGCACTATGTATGAGAGGGGGGGGATTACCCTCTTAAGGCATTCCTATATGACAAATACATAAAACGGAACATACAAACAAACATACAATGATACTGCGAAATTAGGCAGAGTTTCTTTTAGTCACGTGCATAATTATACTGGTGACCATCAAATGGCGCGATAAAACAGGCGGCGGTGAAATGCCGATCTGGCGGCAATGTGTGTCAAATACCGATATATGCGCTAAAGTGAAGATGTATACATGTAAAATGAAATAAAAATAAATATAAACTTGCTATAGAAAGGAGGCCTTTCTTACACTTGCAATTAGCGAAAGTGCCCCATGAGAATCCGGCAGGGGTTCTAGCTGAACCTAGGAGAAAAAACGAAGGACGGCGAAATCGCCGTGGTAAAGCACAAGAGGATTGCTTACCGTGAGAAGAAGTGAACGAGCCGCTTCCCTTGACCCCACTTACTGTATTACAGCTCTGGACCCTTGTGAAGACCTACTTGGCTGTCTCGGATCTCCGAAGATATGAGGCCCCGGATCTGGCCGGTGCTTAAATATCACCCGTAATTAGCGGATGAAGCAGGTGTGTTCCCGTTTAGCCTGTGAAGGAGAAGAGGGAGGGCAACAACATGGAGAACAGACTCGGGGAGGTCCTCTATTCTAACTACGGCCCTTGGTGATGACGCGGAGCGTATGCGCCCGGTAGGCAAGGTTACTGACAATGCGTCTAGGGAATGGGCGTGGCCGCAGATTGAGTGACGCTTAGCGTTTTACGAGTAATCACTAGATGGTGAGAGCGGGGGGTGAATTGGGATCATGACAATGTCCCCTAGTGAATTGGGACAGCAAGGCTGACAGAGAACGCAAACCAGAACCACGCGTGTGAGTCACTCTATGCCTAGTATTATGTCTGAATGAAGTATTTCGTGATAGACTAGAGAATCATAATACATAACAAATAACTGGGCAATAGTTCAGTCTCAAGTCTCAGGCTCATCCAAATCACGCAACAGAGGGCGCCAACCACGTTGGCAGCAACCATGGAATGGACATCCACAAGGCAACCAGTTTGGACCCCCACCCTTTATCCATCCACCACACAACCCATACTTCGGCTGGCCGCCGATGTACCAATTCGGTTCACCTGCCCATTTCCATAATAGTCAGAGACCACCTTTTTTAGGACAAGGCCGCAGATCTCGCGGCCGGAGAAGGAACAACCAACAGGTTCATTGGGCAGAACAAGAGGAGCCAGTGAGTGCCAACACACGGAACAAGACAAGGGAGCAACAACCAGGACCGAGTGGACTCCAATGAGAAACGAGGATGCAGAACCATCCACATTGGTATTCAACTTGTCCAGCACTTCATTATCCCCCAAAGAAAATAAAGTACTTAACAAAGGACTTTCCTTTGTCCCCACCACCAAACTGGACAAATTTAAACTCCATGTGGAATTAGCTGAGTTCTTTAGAAAACTCAAGCTGAAAGCATTTTTGAGAAACAACAAAATAATGAGTTAACAACTGTTAAAACCAATGAAACGGGCCTAAGAGTAAAATCTACCTTTATGCCTCCACCAACAAGCATCCCTGTAGAAGTTGCTACATTTGAACAGGCTGTCTATCACGACATAGAAAGAATGGATGCGACAAAAACTTTCAATAACTTCTCGAAAGAAGACAGAGATACCATCCGGAAAATTCAGGACAATCCCACACTCATCATTAAACCCGCGGATAAGGGTGGAGGCATTGTCCTACAAGACAAAGTGGATTATGACAATGAATGCCGAAGGCTATTGAATGACTCACGGAATTACAAACTCCTGAAGACGGATCCAACAAAGACCCTGCAAACTACCATCAAAACTTTAGTAGAACAAGCAGAAGCCCAACACATTTCCAAACAGGAAGCGGATTATTTGTGCACTAGGAATGTGAGAGTACCATATTTCTACACAGTACCAAAGATTCATAAAGAAACGAGACCTCCCCCGGGACGCCCGATCGTCTCGGGAATTGGCTCCCTTTGGAACCCCTATCCAGGTACTGTGATTTTTTCCTGAACCCGCTAGTACAAAAGACAACAACCTACATAAAAGACACTAAGCATCTCCTGAACATCATCAAGGATTTGATGTTTGATCCTTCCACACAACTTTTAGTAGGTTTGGATATTGAAAGCCTTTATACGAGCCTCCCACAGGACGCCACTTTACAAGTCCTCCATGATATACTCATGGACACTCCGTGGGAATACCATACTCCCAGAGAATTTATCCTCAATTGTGCCACTCTGGCTTTAAAGGAAAATTACTTTGAATTTGAAGGGCAATTCTACCTCCAGACCAATGGCACCTCCATGGGGAGTGTTTTTGCCCCAAGTGTGGCAGGTCTCTATGTCCACCATTTTGAACGGAGACATATATCCCCCACCAACAATCCATACTCCGCCAACATCAAAGTATGGCGTCGCTATATTGACGACATTTTCTTGATCTGGACAGGTACTCAAGAATCCCTGACATCCTTCCTCTCTTGGCTAAATGAAAGGGACCCTTACCTAAAATTCACATGCACATCCAGCCCCACCACTCTGGCGTTTCTTGATCTTAAAATAACAGCGGAGGATGGTATCCTAAAACCACCACCCATTACAAACCGACAGCTAGGAATTCCCTCCTTCGGTTCAATAGCTTTCACCCCCGACCCCTTAGGGAAAATCTTCCCTTTGGCCAGTTCCTTAGAATACGCAGGAACTGTAGCCAAATATCTGATTACCACAAACAATCAGCAGCACTGGTATCTAAACTACATGACCGAGGATATCCACGCAAAATCGTGCAGAAAACAAGAAAACGAGCTCGTAACCAGAATCGTGAAGCCTTGCTGGATACTACGACACGGGAAGTGCCTGATCCACCCATGACCTGTGTCACCACTTACAATGATGCCTCCAATAAAGTGTCCAGCATCATTCAAAAGAACTGGCGCATTTTAAACTCAGGCAATAGAAACTGGGAACTACCACTTTTTGCCTACAAACGATCTAGCAACCTTAAGGACCGTTTAGTATCTACACGGCCCAGATTGCCCCATAGAACAACTGTAAATACCATACTTAACACATGGGGTCTTCCCAAGATCATGGGACACTACCCATGTAACAATTGTAGCGTATGTCATCTCACACGCCCATCCAAAACACTTGATTTGGAACCAGGTACTACCTGGAAACAACTACACCACACCAATTGTAACTTAGCGTTTTACGAGTAATCACTAGATGGTGAGAGCGGGGGGTGAATTGGGATCATGACAATGTCCCCTAGTGAATTGGGACAGCAAGGCTGACAGAGAACGCAAACCAGAACCACGTGTGTGAGTCACTCTATGCCTAGTATTATGTCTGAATGAAGTATTTCGTGATAGACTAGAGAATCATAATACATAACAAATAACTGGGCAAATAGAGTAAGGAGGGACTCATGAGTTAGTTAATAAGTAAGACTATGCCAGGGGATAGAATCGTTTAACCCCTGGAGCTGGGTAGATAAACGATAAATCCACCGTTGTTCCTTGGAAAGTAGAAATTTATCATTGTCAGTTTTATTGTGATCAAAGTGTTCGATCACTGTCCAGGACATATCATTCGTGGTATGTCCTAGTTGTAAATAATGATCTGTCAGGCGACTGATGTTTTTTCTACACCGTATAGTGCTCCGGTGTTCAACTATCCTTGTCCTGATTTTACGTGTCGTCATCCCTACGTAGCGTAGACCACAGGGACACTCAATTAAGTATATCAGGTTTGATGAAGCGTCACTCAATCTGCGGCCACGCCCATTCCCTAGACGCGTTGTCAGTAACCTTGCCTACCGGGCGCATACGCTCCGCGTCATCACCAAGGGCCGTAGTTAGAATAGAGGACCTCCCCGAGTCTGTTCTCCATGTTGTTGCCCTCCCTCTTCTCCTTCACAGGCTAAACGGGAACACACCTGCTTCATCCGCTAATTACGGGTGATATTTAAGCACCGGCCAGATCCGGGCCTCATATCTTCGGAGATCCGAGACAGCCAAGTAGGTCTTCACAAGGGTCCAGAGCTGTAATACAGTAAGTGGGGTCAAGGGAAGCGGCTCGCTCACTTCTTCTCACGGTAAGCAATCCTCTTGTGCTTTACCACGGCGATTTCGCCGTCCTTCGTTTTTCTCCTAGGTTCAGCTAGAACCCCTGCCGGATTCTCATGGGGCACTTCCGCTAATTGCAAGTGTAAGAAAGGCCTCCTTTCTATAGCAAGTTTATATTTATTTTTATTTCATTTTACATGTATACATCTTCACTTTAGCGCATATATCGGTATTTGACACACATTGCCGCCAGATCGGCATTTCACCGCCGCCTGTTTTATCGCGCCATTTGATGGTCACCAGTATAATTATGCACGTGACTAAAAGAAACTCTGCCTAATTTCGCAGTATCATTGTATGTTTGTTTGTATGTTCCGTTTTATGTATTTGTCATATAGGAATGCCTTAAGAGGGTAATTCCCCCCCCTCTCATACATAGTGCACCTTAGAGCGTGCAACACATTTGGCCTGAACACAAACTAAGTTTTAGATCTCACTACGCACATAATTTTATGGTCCTGAGGAAAGCCAGTACACATCTGAGGCCTGGCTGAAACATGTAGACCGTTTTTGGATGTATGAGCCATTATTACTCTATGCGCATCCATTGCCTTGTTTTTATAACTGCCAGAGGCCCAATCATTAAAAATAAACCCTGTGGGTAATGGGACCACTGTACAGTTTTTAAATTCACCTTCACGTCACAGCACTGCACACTCATTCAAGATACCTGCTCCGCTGTAAACCAGGCGTTGAAGCACACCAGGGACACAATCGGTGTTACCAGGTGGGCCCGATGATGAAGCATGCCACCAACTAGGTTGGTGGGTGAGGGCTTTCAAAAAAAGAAAAAGCTTTTCTTTTTACAAAAACCATACAATGTTGCATTTGTATACAACCTTAGTCTAGTCCTATTTGATGATATACATTAAACTTTGGGGATAAGGACTAGTTCTCTAATCCTCTCTCTCCTTTTGATATTTAAATACTTATTGGCAGCGCAGAGCTGTGAGAGCAAACGCTTTCATTTTAGCCATGGCAGAAAACCCAGGCTTAACCTTTAATGAAAATGACATCAGTGAAATACTTGCAGACCCTTCTTTCCTGGCAGATTTTAACATTTCTAACACAATAGCCCAAACTACTGATTGGGACATGCTGACAGAGAAGAAACGTAACCGTATTAGAACAATTCTTCATGGACTCATCCTAACGGAGTACCTGCGTACTAGCACCGCGCCACGCGGACTCCTTGTAACCAACGCTCCCAGGATCTTCCTAGAAGATGCCACCTTTAGGAAGGACTGGGCACAAATAGCCTGGCATTGCACCAGGGACTGGCTGGTGCTGATCATTAAGACCGCCAAACGCTTGTCAGAGGCAATGATTATTGAGATCCAAGCTACAGAAACTCACTTCAAAACAACCATTACATCGTTTAAGAAAAAACTGGATGAACAAAACAAAGAAATGGCTGAATATAAAGAATACCTAACCCAAGCCAAAATAACCAAATTTCAAAAGGATCTCAAGAAATTTTCTTATGTCAAATCATATCCCTACACAGATGATAACTATGTAATCCCTAACAAACAGGACAGATCCAGTGAGACGTCTGGTGACAATAGTTCAGTCTCAAGTGACTCTAGTACAGGCTCATCCAAATCGCGCAACAGAGGGCGCCAACCACGTTGGCAGCAACCATGGAATGGACATCCACAAGGCAACCAGTTTGGACCCCCACCCTTTATCCATCCACCACACAACCCATACTTCGGCTGGCCGCCGATGTACCAATTCGGTTCACCTGCCCATTTCCATAATAGTCAGAGACCACCTTTTTAGGACAAGGCCGCAGATCTCGCGGCCGGAGAAGGAACAACCAACAGGTTCATTGGGCAGAACAAGAGGAGCCAGTGAGTGCCAACACACGGAACAAGACAAGGGAGCAACAACCAGGACCGAGTGGACTCCAATGAGAAACGAGGATGCAGAACCATCCACATTGGTATTCAACTTGTCCAGCACTTCATTATCCCCCAAAGAAAATAAAGTACTTAACAAAGGACTTTCCTTTGTCCCCACCACCAAACTGGACAAATTTAAACTCCATGTGGAATTAGCTGAGTTCTTTAGAAAACTCAAGCTGAAAGCATTTTTTGAGAAACAACAAAATAATGAGTTAACAACTGTTAAAACCAATGAAACGGGCCTAAGAGTAAAATCTACCTTTATGCCTCCACCAACAAGCATCCCTGTAGAAGTTGCTACATTTGAACAGGCTGTCTATCACGACATAGAAAGAATGGATGCGACAAAAACTTTCAATAACTTCTCGAAAGAAGACAGAGATACCATCCGGAAAATTCAGGACAATCCCACACTCATCATTAAACCCGCGGATAAGGGTGGAGGCATTGTCCTACAAGACAAAGTGGATTATGACAATGAATGCCGAAGGCTATTGAATGACTCACAGAATTACAAACTCCTGAAGACGGATCCAACAAAGACCCTGCAAACTACCATCAAAACTTTAGTAGAACAAGCAGAAGAAGCCCAACACATTTCCAAACAGGAAGCGGATTATTTGTGCACTAGGAATGTGAGAGTACCATATTTCTACACAGTACCAAAGATTCAAAAAAGAAACGAGACCTCCCCCGGGCCGCCCGATCGTCTCGGGAATTGGAACCCCTATCCAGGTACTGTGATTTTTTCCTGAACCCGCTAGTACAAAAGACAACAACCTACATAAAAGACACTAAGCATCTCCTGAACATCATCAAGGATTTGATGTTTGATCCTTCCACACAACTTTTAGTAGGTTTGGATATTGAAAGCCTTTATACGAGCCTCCCACAGGACGCCACTTTACAAGTCCTCCATGATATACTCATGGACACTCCGTGGGAATACCATACTCCCAGAGAATTTATCCTCAATTGTGCCACTCTGGCTTTAAAGGAAAATTACTTTGAATTTGAAGGGCAATTCTACCTCCAGACCAATGGCACCTCCATGGGGAGTGTTTTTGCCCCAAGTGTGGCAGGTCTCTATGTCCACCATTTTGAACGGAGACATATATCCCCCACCAACAATCCATACTCCGCCAACATCAAAGTATGGCGTCGCTATATTGACGACATTTTCTTGATCTGGACAGGTACTCAAGAATCCCTGACATCCTTCCTCTCTTGGCTAAATGAAAGGGACCCTTACCTAAAATTCACATGCACATCCAGCCCCACCACTCTGGCGTTTCTTGATCTTAAAATAACAGCGGAGGATGGTATCCTAAAAACCACCACCCATTACAAACCGACAGCTAGGAATTCCCTCCTTCGGTTCGATAGCTTTCACCCCCGACCCCTTAGGGAAAATCTTCCCTTTGGCCAGTTCCTTAGAATACGCAGGAACTGTAGCCAAATATCTGATTACCACAAACAATCAGCAGCACTGGTATCTAAACTACATGACCGAGGATATCCACGCAAAATCGTGCAGAAAACAAGAAAACGAGCTCGTAACCAGAATCGTGAAGCCTTGCTGGATACTACGACACGGGAAGTGCCTGATCCACCCATGACCTGTGTCACCACTTACAATGATGCCTCCAATAAAGTGTCCAGCATCATTCAAAAGAACTGGCGCATTTTAAACTCAGGCAATAGAAACTGGGAACTACCACTTTTTGCCTACAAACGATCTAGCAACCTTAAGGACCGTTTAGTATCTGCACGGCCCAGATTGCCCCATAGAACAACTGTAAATACCATACTTAACACATGGGGTCTTCCCAAGATCATGGGACACTACCCATGTAACAATTGTAGCGTATGTCATCTCACACGCCCATCCAAAACACTTGATTTGGAACCAGGTACTACCTGGAAACAACTACACCACACCAATTGTAACTCATCAAACCTGATATACTTAATTGAGTGTCCCTGTGGTCTACGCTACGTAGGGATGACGACACGTAAAATCAGGACAAGGATAGTTGAACACCGGAGCACTATACGGTGTAGAAAAACATCAGTCGCCTGACAGATCATTATTTACAGCTAGGACATACCACGAATGATATGTCCTGGACAGTGATCGAACACTTTGATCACAATAAAACTGACAATGATAAATTTCTACTTTCCAAGGAACAACGGTGGATTTATCGTTTATCTACCCAGCTCCAGGGGTTAAACAATTCTATCCCCTGGCATAGTCTTACTTATTAACTAACTCATGAGTCCCTCCTTACTCTATTTGCCCAGTTATTTGTTATGTATTATGATTCTCTAGTCTATCACGAAATACTTCATTCAGACATAATACTAGGCATAGAGTGACTCACACGCATGGTTCTGGTTTGCGTTCTCTGTCAGCCTTGCTGTCCCAATTCACTAGGGGACATTGTCATGATCCCAATTCACCCCCGCTCTCACCATCTAGTGATTACTCGTAAAACGCTAAGCGTCACTCAATCTGCGGCCACGCCCATTCCCTAGACGCGTTGTCAGTAACCTTGCCTACCGGGCGCATACGCTCCGCGTCATCACCAAGGGCCGTAGTTAGAATAGAGGACCTCCCCGAGTCTGTTCTCCATGTTGTTGCCCTCCCTCTTCTCCTTCACAGGCTAAACGGGAACACACCTGCTTCATCCGCTAATTACGGGTGATATTTAAGCACCGGCCAGATCCGGGCCTCATATCTTCGGAGATCCGAGACAGCCAAGTAGGTCTTCACACGGGTCCAGAGCTGTAATACAGTATGTGGGGTCAAGGGAAGCGGCTCGTTCACTTCTTCTCACGGTAAGCAATCCTCTTGTGCTTTACCACGGCGATTTCGCCGTCCTTCGTTTTTTCTCCTAGGTTCAGCTAGAACCCCTGCCGGATTCTCATGGGGCACTTCCGCTAATTGCAAGTGTAAGAAAGGCCTCCTTTCTATAGCAAGTTTATATTCATTTTTATTTCATTTTACATGTATACATCTTCACTTTAGCGCATATATCGGTATTTGACACACATTGCCGCCAGATCGGCATTTCACCGCCGCCTGTTTTATCGCGCCATTTGATGGTCACCAGTATAATTATGCACGTGACTAAAAGAAACTCTGCCTAATTTCGCAGTATCATTGTATGTTTGTTTGTATGTTCCGTTTTATGTATTTGTCATATAGGAATGCCTTAAGAGGGTAATTCCCCCTCTCATACATAGTGCACCTTAGAGCGTGCAACACATTTGGTCTGAACACAAACTAAGTTTTAGATCTCACTACGCACATAATTTTATGGTCCTGAGGAAAGCCAGTACACATCTGAGGCCTGGCTGAAACATGTAGACCGTTTTTGGATGTATGAGCCATTATTACTCTATGCGCATCCATTGCCTTGTTTTTATAACTGCCAGAGGCCCAATCATTAAAAATAAACCCTGTGGGTAATGGGACCACTGTACAGTTTTTAAATTCACCTTCACGTCACAGCACTGCACACTCAGTCAAGATACCTGCTCCGCTGTAAACCAGGCGTTGAAGCACACCAGGGACACAATCGGTGTTACCAGGTGGGCCCGATGATGAAGCATGCCACCAACTAGGTTGGTGGGTGAGGGCTTTCAAAAAAGAAAAAAGCTTTTCTTTTTACAAAACCATACAATGTTGCATTTGTATACAACCTTAGTCTAGTCCTATTTGATGATATACATGATTTTGCAACATTGTTGTGGGTGACCAACTGAATTTCCAGCAACCGACTCGTTCGAAATTCGAAAACGCGTCCGTTGCCAGGCAAGCCCATTGTCAATGGGTGCGCACCGATCGCTCCATTGCGGTACAACGCGCACAGGGGTACAACGCGTACCCGCACACATTGAATGCAATGGGCCGGCCGGAGGCACCGATCGGTCCATTGCGGTTCAACGCGCACAGGGGTACAACGCGTGCCCGCACACATTGAATGCAATGGGCCGGCCGGAGGCACCGATCGGTCCATTGCGGTTCAACGCGCACAGGGGTACAACGCGTACCCGCACACATTGAATGCAATGGGCCGGCCGGAGGCACCGATCGGTCCATTGCGGTTCAACGCATCACTGTACATGTGACTGGCATATGTCAGCATGCCTGTCTCAGATGGACATATGCCAGCCACAGATAGCTCCCAGGGAGTGAGGGGCACACCTAAATCACGACAGCCTGTCCAAACTTTATCCTAAGGCATGTAAGGATGCATTTCCTATTGTGTGTATGTTGGTGTACATGTTGTCCTGTGGGTGTCACCTGTGGGCAGCCACCCCCAGGCTGTGCACGTGTTCATGGGGACAGGATCCTGGGTGTTACGTGTACATGACCACTGTGATGTGCAACTGTTCATATCTGTGCATGTGCCATGGTCACATTTCACAGTGGTGTATGTGTATGTCATGTCACATACCCCGTGAGTCCCATGTGGGACGGTATGTTTGAGCCAGGGTGTCCCAGTGGCACAATAGTGATGGTCCTCCACAGTCTTTGTGCATGTAATGTTTACAATGTCTCTGATTTCATGTGCACAATGGGAGACAGTCTCCACATCCACGTTGTGTGTGCATGGACTCTGATGTTGTGCGTGTGTGTCACAGACGTCCATGTCTGTCCTGCCGTGGCAAGTGGGGCCACTACCTGTGGGGGTCATGGTTGTTTTGCTGTGGTGTATACATGATACTCCATGTGATGCCAGTGTCCATGTGGCATTACAGGGTCCCTGGGAATGTACCTGTCGTTGAGCTGTGGTGCCTGGGGCACATCTGTCCTCACATGTCACTGTGGGGGTTATTGTGACACGGCAGCAGGAGATGGGAACTGTGACACGGCCTCATGATATCCAATGGGCCAACCTGGGACTAATTGATGCCACCTGTTGGACCGTGTTGACAGATGTTGGCCATGTATGTACCATACATGTCCTTCCGGTACTGCACACTTCATGTAGTTGTGCCTCATAATGATGTATGTTGGGATCTTGAGTGTGTTCAATGCCGCATATGTGGGGTGACTGACAATCTTGCTTACTTCTCCTCTGCACTGCAGGGCTCCTGCTGTCCATCGGCCATTCCCAGACCTGGCAACGATGGTGGAACGGGACAGCATCCGACGGTACCGCTTCACCAGGCAGCTGATTGAGGATTTGGCAGTGCAGTTGTCCCCACATTTGCAGCCTGGCCGGCCGTATCCTACAGCGCTGACCCCCAAGGTGAAGGTGATGGCAGCCCTACACTTCTTTGCCACCGGTACCTTCCAACATACTGTGGCGACTGCTGGTGGGATGTCACAGACCATGTTCAGCCGTGTGCTCCGCGATGTTTTGGCGGCAATGTTGCTCTTCCTGAACCGGTACATCTATTTCCCTAGACTGCGACGACTCACTGACGTGAAGAGTGACTTTTATGCCATGGGGAGGATGCCGCATGTAATTGGCTCCATTGATGGGACACATGTGGCTTTGGTACCACCACAGGCCCAGGAGCAGGCCTACAGGAACCGCAAGCACTACCACTCGGTCAATGCACTGGTGGTGTGTCTTGCAGACATGACCATCACACACGTGTGTGCCCGTTTCCCTGGTTCAGCACACGATGCCTTTGTGATGAGGAGTAGTCGCATCCCCAGGATGATGGCACAGATGCAGAACCAGCGTGCCTGGCTTGTCGGTGTGTACTGACTTTGTGCCATTGTGTGTGATCTGATCTGTAGTATTCCGCCCACTTTTCCAAGTCAGCTAATGTGCACTTGTCTGTCCGTAGGTGACTCGGGATACCCCAACATGCCGTGGTTGCTGACACCCCTCAGGAACCCTGTGACACCAGCCCAGATGCGCTACAATGAGGCACATGGTCGGACCAGGAGAGTGATTGAGCGGACCTTTGGTCTCCTGAAGAGCCGCTTCCGCTGCCTGGACAAGACCGGAGGGTCCCTCCCATATGCCCCTGCGAAAGTGTGCAAGATTATCATCGTCTGCTGCATGCTCCACAACCTGGCAGTGCGGAAGGAGTTGCCTCTCATCCAGGATGACAATGACCAACATCCGCCACCTGTGGAGGATCCTGGCCTGGACCACGATGCCAGTGACGATGATGATGGTGATGGTGATGTCCGCACACAGCTCATCACCAACTTCTTTAGCTGAATGTGAGTATCCTGAGGTGTCATGTCAATGATGTGAGTTGGCATGATGTGTGGGTGGTGCTCTGGTGCTGTTGGAGTGTGTCCATGGGCTACTTGACTGGATGTGTGTTGCGATGTGTGGTGACAGGTGGGCTGTACTCCCCAACAGTGTTGACATGCTAACTTGGTTCTGGGTGGGTATCTTGTAACATGTATTGTGCATGAGTTTTGCTGTTCTGTCCTGTACTCCATTGCTTTTGACTGTGTGTCATTTCTGTCCTTCACAGGGTACTTTCAGATTCGTTTGGTCAACTGTGTCCACCGACGACGTGATTGCACATCCAGGCTGGTAGCTGTTGTGTCCCTACAGGTGATGTGCGCCACACCCATGGACTTCCTTCCGTCTACAGTTGTTGACTGGGTGCCCGCTGCCAGGTGGGGTTACCTTGCATCTGTAGTGGTTACGGCATGTTGCAACTGTGTAATAAACCTGTGCTTCACTTTGTGATGTGCGTTGTCTGTGGTCACACATTTGACTGCCATTTGCTTACTGCACCTGTGGGCTACTTGACTACAACTGGGAATGGGTGTGGTGTCTGTGCATTGCACCGTCTTCCCTGGCAACATCAGTGTAGGCAATGAGTCAGATGGCCTAGGTGTGTATGTGTTGTGTAGCCCTGGTGGTGTGTCTCCCTCATGTGTGTCACATTGCCTGTACTCACATGCCTGTGTTGTCCTTGCTGTTGCAGTTCGCATACACAGTGTAATTTTGCAGTTCATCATCCCCATAACAGCACCCACGTTGGAATCACGACAGAGGCAAGTATGGTGTATTAGTGTGTTTATTGTGATACATTTGTGTTAATAGTGCATAGGATGGGTTGTGCTGTACATAAATCTTGCAATCCCAAGTTCCTAGGTGAATTGAAAGTCCTGGTAGACAGGATCCCCAGTATCGGGGCCACAGTTGTCTGACACATTGGTCCAACTTGTACTCCCCATGCAATGTGTGGGAGTAGTGTTGCCGTCAACAGGGTGAACAGTCTGTGCACAAAGGCGAACATCCAGAACAGGTTCAGGCTTCCTGGGAGTTGCGCTTGGCCATCGGCCTCTCACTTTTCCCTCCTCGGACGACCCCTCTTCTTGGGGGGGGGCCCTCAAGTACAGGCTGCTGCGGTGCAGGGGACTCTCCGCCAGAGTCCTCCTCCCTCCCTGTGGCAGTTGCAGTTTGTTCGGCACCAGATGTTGTTGGCACACAGGGAGGTGTGGACTGGTTGCTGTTCATCTGGCGGAGGCATTGTAAAATGTCCCTGTGCACCGCCGTCATCTCATGCAGTGCAACCCACTTGGACTCCACGCGGGACATGTGTGAGTCCACACGGGACATGTGTGACTCCACGTGGGACATGTGGGAGTCCAAGCGGGCATGATGGGCAGCCTGCTGCTGTTTAATGTCTCTGAGGAGCCCCACTACCTGGCTGAGCTCTCCGGTGCTGGACTGGTACGCATCAGCTATGCGTACCAGTTGTGGGTCATCATGCACACCAGCAACGTCTGTAAGCAGCGACCTCTGTCTCCCACCCCTCCCACCACCCCTGCTGACATGTGCAGTGTGTGCAGTGGCACGCACAGATAACCCTGGTCCACCTTGGGGGTTGGTGGTGGTGGTGGTGTCCATGGCCCCAGGTTGGTCCAGGGTCACTGTGCTGGTGTTGCTCCTTGTTCTGTCCATGTCGGCAGGGATGGTATTCGTGGTGACAGTCGTTGGAGGGGTGGGTGCAGGGGGTGCAGCTGGTGGTCCTGCTGGTGCTGCAGCTGGTGGTCCTGCTGGTGCTGCATGTTGACTTGCACCGGATGTGCCAGGTTGTTCTTCATCGTCCGAGGAGGACAGAGGCTGTACGACGCCAGTGAGCTCGGCATCCTCTTGAGCCTGGGACTGGGACTCCTCAGCGTCTGCTGCTGTGTCCCCATCATCACCTGTTTTTGGGAGACACAAACAATGTATGTTATGTTTCTGCAGGCATCAATGGTTGACACACATGACAGTTGTGACTGTGCCTCTGGGTGCGGGCCTGTACATTGCATTGTCCTAAGTCGTCACAATAGGACATTATTATTTGGGCATTTCTATGTATTTTCTGGGGTGTGAACATGGTCTGCATTGGTTGTGTTTGGTTGACAGCCGGCCCTCCTTCCCACCCACCCAGCCAGTCAGTTATCCCACCATGGACTGTGCTTGCATTGCAGGGAGTGTAAGTTGTCTCTCAGGATGTCAGTCAGTGGTGTCCTGCTGTTTGTTGGTGCACATTTGCCAGCAGGGCCTTGTGCTCCCCACAGCAGTAGCCAGTGTCAGCCATCTTGTGAGTCCTTCTCCACTCCCTGTGATGTGAGCATGGTTCAGGGTGGTGTTGATGGGACAGTTGTGGGGGTGAGCTATGTCTGTGACTACGACTCCCATCATGCCATTGCCTCCACCCCACTTCCCAGCATTCCCATACTTACTTGCATTTGTGTGGAGTTCAGTGTGTGTGGGTGTGAGAGCAATGGCAAGATGGCTGACAGTGGTGTCCTGCTGTTGGTTGGTGTGCAGTACCCAGCATGCCCTTGTACTCCCCACGACACAGCAACAGTGTCAGACATCTTTGATGGGCCTTTCCACTCTCTGTGGGATGTGCATGCGTGAGTGTGAGCTTGCTGGGCCATGTGGTGGGGGATGTAGAGCTGTGACTACGACTCCCATCATGCTATTGCCTCCTCCCCCTTCCCAGCATGCCCATGCTTCCTTCCTTTTGACTCTGCTTCCCTGTGGGGTGGGCTGGCTGTGCTGACAGGATGGCTGGGAGTGTTGTCCTGGCAGTTGTTTGGCTAAGAGTCCCAAGAGTGTCCCTGTGCTTCACACAACATGACCCAGGGTGGTGGTTCTTTGTGGGATCTTGTGTTAGGATGGGGGCATTGCATTCTACCAGGTGGGTTCTGTGGAGTTTGTGTTGGGGGGGTGTGAGGGGAGGTGCTTGTGACTATGGTCAGTGCTGCAAGTCCTCCTTCCCACCCAGCTAGCCAGCTATCCCACCATGGAACGTGCTTGCATTGCAGGGAGTGTAAGTTGTCTCTCAGGATGTCAGTCAGTGGTGTCCTGCTGTTTGTTGGTGCACAGTTGCCAGCAGGGCCTTGTGCTCCCCACAGCAGTAGCCAGTGTCAGCCATCTTGTGAGTCCTTCTCCACTTCCTGTGATGTGAGCATGGTTCAGGGTGGTGTTGATGGGTCAGTTGTGGGGGTGACCAGTATCAGTGACTACGACTCCCATCATGCTATTGCCTCCACCCCCCTTCCCAGCATGCCCATGATTCCTTCCTTTTGATTCTGCTTCCCTGTGGGGTGGGCTGGCTGTGCTGACAGGATGGCTGGGAGTGTTGTCCTGGCAGTTGTTTGGCTAAGAGTCCCAAGAGTGTCCCTGTGCTTCACACAACATAACCCAGGGTGGTGGTTCTTTGTGGGATCTTGTGTTAGGATGGGGGCATTGCATTCTACCAGGTGGGTTCTGTGGAGTTTGTGTTGGGGGGTGTGAGGGGAGGTGCTTGTGACTATGGTCAGTGCTGCAAGTCCCCCTTCCCACCCAGCTAGCCAGATATCCCACCATGGAACGTGCTTGCATTGCAGGGAGTGTAAGTTGTCTCTCAGGATGTCAGTCAGTGGTGTCCTGCTGTTTGTTGGTGCACAGTTGCCAGCAGGGCCTTGTGCTCCCCACAGCAGTAGCCAGTGTCAGCCATCTTGTGAGTCCTTCTCCACTTCCTGTGATGTGAGCATGGTTCAGGGTGGTGTTGATGGGTCAGTTGTGGGGGTGACCAGTATCAGTGACTACGACTCCCATCATGCTATTGCCTCCACCCCCTTCCCAGCATGCCCATGCTTCCTTCCTTTTGATTCTGCTTCCCTGTGGGGTGGGCTGGCTGTGCTGACAGGATGGCTGGGAGTGTTGTCCTGGCAGTTGTTTGGCTAAGAGTCCCAAGAGTGTCCCTGTGCTTCACACAACATAACCCAGGGTGGTGGTTCTTTGTGGGATCTTGTGTTAGGATGGGGGGCATTGCATTCTACCAGGTGGGTTCTGTGGAGTTTGTGTTGGGGGGGTGAGGGGAGGTGCTTGTGACTATGGTTAGTGCTGCAAGTCCTCCTTCCCACCCAGCCAGCCTGCCAGTTATCCCACCATGGAACGTGCTTGCATTGCAGGGAGTGTAAGTTGTCTCTCAGGATGTCAGTCAGTGGTGTCCTGCTGTTTGTTGGTGCACAGTTGCCAGCAGGGCCTTGTGCTCCCCACAGCAGTAGCCAGTGTCAGCCATCTTGTGAGTCCTTCTCCACTCCCTGTGATGTGCGCATGGTTCATGGTGGTGTTGATGGGACAGTTGTGGGGGGCAATATGTGTGACTGCGACTCCCATGATGCTATTGGCTACACTGACTTGGCCAGCATACACAGATTTCCTTCCTTTGAGTGGTCTTCACTGTGTGTTGGTGTTGTTGTGGTGGCTACATGTGTGGATGTGTTTGTTAGTTCTATTTGTGCCACTGCCTAGCTGTAGTTGTAGTTGTGTTTGTACATGTGTTGGCACAGTTGGATGTGACTTTTTTGATGGCATGTGTTGTGTTTATCTGACTGACATACACATTTTGGGATGATTCTGTTCTGGTTGCTGTGTAATTGCTATGAGTGCATGGTTTGACTCTCCCTTGACAGTGATGTGTGTGTTTTGTGGCAGTATATTGTGTACATTTGTTGTGTACTCACCAGGCTCTGGGATGTCCTCTAGTCCAAATACGCTCACTGGCAGAAGGATGGCCCGCACCTTCTCCTCCCAGGGCCTGAGGTATATTGGCTTGGCAGGAGGGCCACTGCCGGTGTGTTGGCTGTTGATGTAGTCTGTCGTCAGCATTTTCCGTACCCTCCTGCGCACGTCATACCACCTGTTCTGGATGTCGGTCTTTGTGCGCCGACATGGTGATTGTGCGTTCACCCTGTTGATGATCCTCTCCCACATCTTGGTTTTCTGCGACATGGGGGTCTGTTGGACCAGTGTGCCAAACAGCTGTGGCTCCACCCTTAGGATCTCGTCTACCATGACTTCCAATTCACTATCTAGGAACTTGGGATTCTTCTTGGGGAGCATGGTGATGGGTGGTGATGGTGGGTGATGTGTGTGTTGGTGTGCAGGTGAGGGTGTGTGAGTGTGTGTTTTGCTGGGTGTATGTGAGGTAGGTATTTGTTGGTGTGCTGATGGTGTGTGGCTTGTGTGAGGGATGAGCTGTGGGTGTGTGCTTGCTTTCTCTTGGGTGCTGGCAGTGGAATGGCATTTGCAAAGGCTCATGGTAGTGATTTGTGTCCTTTATATAGGTGGAGTTGTGGGTGTGTCTTTGTTCTCTGTCCCCACCCACCCCAGTATTTATTGGCTTGGTAATTGCTTGTTTGGCCTTTTTTTGGGTGATTTTTCCTTTGTGCTGTTTGTGTATGTTGGAAACGTTCTTGTGACCGAGTCGGACCCTGCATTGGTCTCGTACGGTGTTCTCCGCTTCGTTCACGCTGTGTTTGTGCAGTTTTCTATGCTGCGTACGCGTCGGTCGCGGTGTATTGTGTTGCTTCGGCTCGGTTTTGTATGCGTGTCGGTCGTACGGCTTGTCCTCCGTCCGGCTCGGTCGTGGTTTCGCGCCTTGCATCGTACTTTGCGTTTTGGAGTTCGCGTGTACGTTTCGGTCGGATTTGTTCCGGGTGCGTGTCGGTCGGTTGTATTCGCGTGTTTTTCCGGCCGGATTGCTGTTTTCCGTGCGGCTCGGTCGGTCGACTTGGTTTCGGTACGTGTCGGTCGGATTTTTCGCGCCTTGCATCGTACTTGGCGTGTCGTGCGCCACGGGTACGTGTCGGTCGGTATTTTTCCGGATCCGAGTCGGTCGGTGCTTTTACGGCCCGAATCGGAATCGGCCCCTAATCGTATTTATTGGGTGAATTGGGGGAAATGTCATAGATTCATGTATTCAAGAATTGATATTCTAAAGAAGAATCGTCAAGATGTATAGAGAAGTAACTATAATAGTAAGTCATATATAAATTGCACTGTGCACTTTATTTGAAACTTTTTTCTATATTACCATCAAATTGAATTTTGTTACTGCTGATTTTGTTAAAAAAAATAAGCCTCATGTAAGTGCATTGCGCACCTTATTACATATCATTTTGGTACCACTAAAGAGTTCCGCTATTGCTGCTTCTTGTTTAAAGTAGATAGATGATATGTCCAAGATGGTAGTATGCACTTTACCAGAAATCATTTTGGTTTCACTATGGAATTTTGTTATTGCTGCTCCTTGTTCAAAATTGATATATGATATAGTATTGATACATGATAAGGTATTGATTGGATGTGTAGATATTTTAGTAGTCCGAATTTTATACCATCTTTAGGAATCACTGGATTACCTTTCCTTGTTTTTACATGTCTTTTATCTTTCTGTTGACCCATTATCAAAATACTTTAGTACCATTTACTTTAAAACATTTTTAAGACATATAGCATTGCCAATTTCTTCTTTTAATATTTTAATTGAGTGTGATGAATGTAATGTTTTTTTGTCTCATGGGCATTTTATCAAACAAATAAAATAAATTTGAAACTACATGCCAACAGATACGATTAAGGCATGAGACTTCTGATTTTTTTAAGCCCAAAACAGCTTTATTTTAGCTGTCTACTGCCTAAAATAGCCTCTGCATCCATGTAAGTCAATGGGGAAAATAAATTCCAAAGACTTGTTTTTCAAAATCTCCCTCTTTGCAGCTTAATAATGTTGACATGTATGGTGTTGACATGTATGGGCACTGAAATGCCACATATAAGCACACTGAAAACATTGAAATGTCACAAGTAAGCAAACTGAAAACTTTGCAGATATGCCTATTTTGCCCCCTAATATTCCTGATTGACTCCAATGGAATTGCAAACACCTTATATGCAGATGACACCCAGTTGTTCCTTCCATTAGGAAAGGTCTCTACTGGTCCTGAATTGAATTTGAAAAAGTGTCTTTCCAATGTAGTCTCATGGATGCATAATAAAAATCTCAAGTTCAATTCAGAGAAAACGGAGATTCTGCTTTTTGGAAAATACAATTTCCTTTCTCCTATACAATGGTGGCCTAACTAAGTTCCCTCTCTACCAGACAAGGTTAAGGTAGCAAAGGATTTAAGGGTCAAATTTGACACTTGACTCTCTTCCCATCCTCAAGTGGCAGTGGTAGCTGGGATGTGTTTCAATTTCATTAAATCCCTCCCCAAAAAATGTAATTTTCTCTCTTTTACCGCAAGGAAAACTGTGGCGTTTGCCCTCATTAAGTCGAGGTTCGATTACTGCAACAGTCTTTATGCGGGCTGCATGAAACAGTTAACTCACAAACTTGAGATGGTCCTACACGCAGCAGCCAGAGTGGGAGTACAGCTCCCTAAACGGAGCTCAGCATCAGTCACATTAAAAAGACTTTATTGGCTTCCAACTCATAAAAGAATTCTGTTTAAGATCTTGTTGCTAGTTTTCAGAGCCTTCAAGGTGACAGGCCATAAATACCTCACAGCCAGATTTAGCCATGCTATGTTAAGGCACTCTACGCTACTCCACTCTATTCTACACCACTCCACACTACACCACTCCACTATATGCCATTCCTCACCACTCTACTTTACGCCACACAAATCCATCCACCACAATCTATGTCCCTCCACTTTACGCCACTCTACTCTACGCCACTCTGCTCTACACCATTCAGCTCTACGCCACTCCATGCCACCCTACTCTATGCCACTCTACTTCATGCCCCTCTACTCTACCCCATTCTATGCCACTCCACTCTACTCTACTCCATTCCTCTCTCTGCCACTCCAATCCAAACTCCTCCACTTTACTCCTTTCTAAAGCACTTTATGCCACTCTGCTCTATTCTACACCACTCTACTCTACGCCATTACACTCTACACCACTCCACTCTATGCTACGCCAATCAACTCTACCCCTCTTCACTTCATGCCACTTTACTTTACTCTATGCTAATCCACTCCAAACAATGCCACACTCTGGTACTTTACATCACTCTACTCTTTGCCCCTCTATTCTACGCCACTCCACCACACTCTATTCCACTCTACTCCACTCTACCCACTCCACTCTATGCCATTCCACTTTATGCCACTCTTCTCTACGCCAATCCACTCTACCCCACGCCACTCTACTCTACGCCACTCTATGCATTCTACTCTATGCCACTCTACTCTATACCAAGCCACTCTATGCCACTCCATTCTATGCCACTCCAATCCACACAATGCCACTCTATGGAACTCTACGCCACTCCACTCTACACCACTACATGCTATGCCACTCCAATCCACTCTAAGCCACTCTACTGTAACCCACTCTATGCCACTTCATTCTATGCCACACTACTGTACACCTCTCCAGTCTATGCCAATCTACTCTACACCACTCTACTCTATGCCACTCTACTCTATGCAAGTGTTTTGTATGCCACTCTACTGTAGACTCCAGCAAGAACCAGCCTATACTGCTCTTGCCAAAACAGAAATCTCCCCAATTGTATTCATGGAGAGGACACTTTAGGGCAGAGGTCTTCAATCTGTGGGGCATGACCCCCAGGGGGGCCATGGAGTCCTGGGAAGGGGATCCGCAATCCCCAGCTTCACTTGTGCCTGCAATCCAAAACGTTTGCTTTCGTTTTGGAAAAAAACAGCAGTCCTGGGACGGCTAATTTAGATTGTTATCAGCTGAAGTTTAATCTGTTGAGTCTTCTGTGCTGTGAAAAGCTTTCAAGTCAGGGTGCCTGCTTGCCTGAATGAAATGCAGATGTGCATTATTACTTAATCTGCAAGCGTAAAGGGTGCTTGGGAGCCGGTTCTGGCTTTAATTGTTCAAATCACTCCAAACTTTGTGATGACAAAGATTTGTTTTTTGAGTGGTGTCGTGTCACCATGCCTGTCCTGACTTCGCCCCAAGGTCAGGCATGGCCGGAATGGGAAGGGGAGGAGCCGCGGGGTGGAAGCGGCAGTTCGCGCCTGAAAGGGGAAGAATAAAGACGTGTTTCCCAGGCAGCCCGTGTCCTTGTATTCTTAGGGCGTGGGAACACGAAACTGGCGACGAGGGTGGGATGTGGAGTCACCCCCCTCTACCTCCCGCAAGACTAAGCGAAGTGCGCGCTGCCGCGAATGAGAGCGGAGCGTCCAAGCCGTCAGGGAAGAGCGCGCGCAATGGACAGCACACCTATGCGGCCCGTGATCGGGGAGATGCACCCGAGGGCCTAAATTCAAAGGCAGAACCACGACCCCACGAAGAGACAGCACGTGAAAACAGGGATAAGCTCAATGGAAATGCCCTGTGAAGATTGAAGCATGCATGCATGAGTCCTTTTCGGTGGCCATTTTAAAGTCAGGCACGCTGCATTGGCCGAGCTTAGTCCTAACGCGGCGGCCATTTTGAAGTCAGGCGACACGCTTAAAATCCCCTGGGGGCCTGCCAAAGTGATACTGAGCCTCGCAGACGCCTCTGAAGCCTACTGGAGCCACATTGCGCCCCACCATGTCGGACCCTGACTCCTCGCAGCAAGCCGTGCCTGGCCCGGCACACAATGCCCCACCGCCTGGACCGATACTCATGGGAGTATCGTACCTGCGCCCTCCTGAACCACTACCACTGACGTCTGGAAACAGCATGGGCCCCGCGTGGAAGAGTTGGCTTGAAGACTTCATGAAGGGGTCACAAGTCCGTGACTCTAACCAACAACTCATAGCCCTACGTAATCTTGTAGGTAAAGACACTGGACAAATCATTAAAGACTTACCACCGGCCAATGCTGCGTCATATGAGAGCGTGAGAGAAGCTCTGAATAAGAAGTTCCTTCACAAGCGGAACCTAGACTACGAGCGTTACACGTTCAACCTCGCGTCTCAGGAGCGAGACGAACCCATGGGCGATTTTATCTCCCGCCTCAAGCGTCTAGCCCGCCATTGTGAATTCGACAACTTCAACACAGAAGACGCACTTCGCCTACGTATCATTGATGGATGCCAATCTGAGTCACTACGCCGACTACTGAAGAAGCACTACACTCTAGATGAGATAGAAGAACTCACTCGCATTAACGACCAAGCAGAAGAGCATGCAAGGAAAATGGAGGCTAGCAAACCTGAAAATAAAATCAAGCCCTCCGTGTACACTCTCACACAGAATCGAGGAGCCGTCCAGACCGCCACACATCGGGAAGATTTGCAAGACCACCTCGTACGAAGTCACCCCGCAGAGGGACACAGGGCAGTCACTCCCGTAGACAACCTCCACAATGCTACCGGTGTGGCCAAGACTACCCCCACACGGGTCAGTGTCCAGCCATTGGCCAACAATGTCACTGATGTGGAAAGGACAACCACTTCGAAGCCGCATGTCAAGCCCGTCGCACGGAGACGAGACAGACCAAGCAAAACACAGGATCACGTCACCATGTAAGGGCTATACAAGGACGAAGAGACCACTTGACGTGCTTGTCAAGATCCAGTACACAGTCACACAGCTCATATCGATCCCAGCGGTCAACGTCCAGAGAGTCGTCCGCCCTTACTCCCATCTCACAAGACAGTGATGAATATGTATGCATGGTGGCAGACCCAGATAGACTGAAGAAGTACCCGCGACTACACATCCGAATGGGAAGTCACTCCGCCAAGTTTGTTCTAGACACAGGCGCATCACTCAACTACATTTGCGCCACCGAATTTTGTGTGTCTTTTGCTTTCTCACCGAATACCAGAGCATTAATCCGAAGCCAAAACTAGAGCCAGCCGCAGTACGGGTCTACACGTGGATGTCCAGAGAACCATTACCATGTCTAGGACAATTTCGTACCACGCTGACTTACAAAGACAGGAAAATTCAAGCACAGATTCACGTGATCGAAGGCCTTGAAGCAGCAGACTGCCTTCTCAGTTTACCAACGGCGGAACGCCTGAAGCTAGTCGAAATCCTGTACAAAGTGGACGACTCGCCAGACATTGTCAACAAGTTCGCGAAGCTGTTCAGCGGTCTAGGAAGCTAGCCCATTTCAAGGTCAAGCTGCACATCAACGAGCAAGTGACGCCAGTGGCACAGCATCACAGGAAAGTGCCCTTTCATCTACAACAAGCAGTAGATGATGAACTCCAAGACCTACTAAAGGCAGACATCATAGAAAGATCAACTGGACCCACTCCATGGGTGTCACCTGTAGTGGTTGTGCCCAAGAGAGGCCAGGACAACAAAGTGCGCCTGTGCGTAGACATGCGAGCTCCGAACACAGCCATCGAACGGGAGCGACACCCAGGACCCCACATTAGTGACATGATCACACGCCTGAATGGAGCGACAGTCTTTTCGAAACTAGATCTCAACAAGGGGTATCATCAACTTGAGTTGCACGAACGGTCACGATACATCACTACATTCACCACACACCAAGGACTCTTCAGGTATAAGCGCCTCAATTTCGGGATCTCATCAGCTGCTGAGATTTTCCAGGAGACTGTTCGGCGAGTAATACAAGACATTCCAAACGCCTTCAACTACAGCGACGCCATCTTGGTGTTCGGAGAGACCCAGAAAGATCACGCCAAAGCGCTGGACCAGGTGTGCCACGCCCTACTCAACGCCAACCTCACACTCAATCAGGACAAATGTGAGTTTCACAAGTCGACCCTCAAATTCTACGGCCACATTTTCTCAAAAGAGGGCATGAGACCTGACCCCGAAAAAGTATCAGCACTATCGGACACTCCACAGCCGCAGGATGTCAGCGACATCCGCTCGTTCCTGGGCATGGCCAGCTACTGCGCCCGCTACATCAAAGATTACGCTACCATCAGTTACCCTCTAAGAGAACTAACTCGACAAGGGCAAAGCTTCCAGTGGTCAGCTACGTGTGACCGAGCCTTCAACAAAATTAAGGCAGCAGTGAGTTCAGCCATCAACTTAGCGTATTTCAACCCCAAGCGGAAGACAGAAATCACAGTGGATGCCAGCCCCGTTGGGCTACGGGCGATTCTGGCGCAATATGATGACGAAGCCGACCAACGCCACATCATTGCTTACGCCAGCCGCAGCCTCACCGACACAGAAAAAGCATATTCCCAACCAGAAAAAGAAAGCCTGGCGGTCGTGTGGGCGTGCGAGCACTTTCACCTCTTCGTATATGGCAAGCACTTCACACTCATCACCGACCACCAAGCGCTGACGACCATCTTTGGGAACCCCAGGGCGAAGATGCCTCCGCCGAATCGAACGGTGGGGCATCCGCCTGCAAGACTACACGTATACCATCATTCACAAACCGGGGAAGGCGGAGAATCCGGCAGATTACATTTCACGGCATCCCCAAGCTCTGACACGAGTGCGACACTCTGTGGCTGAAGAATATCTCCATTTCGTCATTGACCGAGCTTGCCCACCAGCTGTTCCACTAGAAGCTATCATTGACGCATCCGCAAATGATGTCACAATCCAAAACATCATACATCGTGTTCGCACCGACTCATGGCAACACCTAGAAGAACCGAAGACGAGTGACACCATCAACACGCAGGAACTCATGGCATTCAAGCATGTCAAAGACGAACTCTCCATCAGTGACAATGGACTACTACTAAGAGGTCGGAGGATTGTTATCCCCAGCCAGCTGCGACAGGGAACTGTAAATCTGGCACACGAAGGACACCGAGGGGTGGTAGCCACGAAGAAAGCGCTGCAAGAGCGCATCTGGTTCCCTTCCCTTGACCAGATGGTGGAGACCACGCTCCGAGATTGCCCACACTGTCAATTAGTAGGGCGAGAAGAATCACACGCGCCCCTGCAGATGTCGGACCTACCAGATAGTGTTTGGCAACAAGTAGCCGTCAACTTCTTTGGCCCACTAAAGTCGGGAAAATACATCATCGTCATCATGGATGAATATTCCCGTTTCCCCATCTCTCACCAGATTTCCTCTACCAAAGCGACCACTGTCATACCTGTAATTGATGAAGCATTTGCCGCATGGGGAATCCCCACGGTGGTGAAGACTGACAACGGTCCACCTTTTAAAGGACAAGAATTTGCAGAATTCGAGAGACACCTTAATTTCAAGCAGCGGAAAATCACTCCCTTGTGGCCCCAGGCAAACGGGATGGTGGAGCGTTTCATGGCCACCATCAAAAAGACAATGCAACAAGCTGAGCTAACTCACCGTGATATTCAGCCAGCACTAAACGAAGTACTACGAGCATACAGGACCCCGCCACACAGCACTACCAACCAATGTCCTGCCACTCTGATGGTCGGGCGGATCCCTCGCACCCGGATACCAACCGCAGTCGCTGTCACACAGTCCAGAATTACGACTTCAGACCACAAGACCCTGGTAGAATTGGATCGGACTAAGAAGGCGAAAATGAAGGAATATGCAGATCACCGCAGACACGCCAAGACGTCTGACATCCGAGAAGGTGACTGGGTGCTGGTGAGACAAGAAAGGAAATCCAAAGCAGACAGCCGCTATCATGATCATCCACTACAAGTAACAAGAAGAAAAGGGACCATGATTACAGCTGAGTCCGGAAGTAAGAGAATGACCAGAAATGTGTCACACTTCAAAAGGTGCAACCCGACAGCCTACACTTGGGCTCGGAGACCTGACTGGGACACAGATGTGTCAAGTCAAGAAGAAAGCAGCCACGAAGAACCCAGACGGGTATCGGAGACCTGTGATTAGAGAAGAGAGCGTCCCCACAGTCAATCACGATCCAGCCGACCACAAAGGGACATTCGGAAGCCCATCCGACTTATTGAAGAACTCTGAGAGAGACATTGAACATTCAAAATACAAAAGGGGGAGATGTTGTGTCGCCATGCCTGTCCTGACTTCGCCCCAAGGTCAGGCATGGCCAGAATGGGAAGGGGAGGAGCCGCGGGGTGGAAGCGGCAGTTCGCGCCTGAAAGGAGAAGAATAAAGACGTGTTTCCCAGGCAGCCCGTGTCCTTGTATTCTTAGGGCGTGGGAACACGAAAAGTGGTAGTGCAAAGAGTTAACAAATGGACTGTGAAGTGCTTGCTTTTAATTTTAACTGCATTTACACAGCCCTTAGTACCACTAAAGAGGTGTTGAAGGGACAGTTATGTAAAAAAACAAATTGCATTACACACGCTCTTGTATTACTAAAATCTACATTTTGGAAGCACTATTTTATTGTAAATATATTTGCACGTTTTGCATCACTCTATCTTACACTGTGTGTAATGCAAGTATAAAATAATGACTTACATATTCACAGTGCTTTCTGTCACAGGCTGTGAACTCATAGCACTAAAAATACACGTCACTATTCTCCACTGCACCATTCAAGATTTAATTCTGTGGCTCTCTGGTTACACATAGACCTCTGCAGTGCATTAACTAATAGAGGTTTCATAATGTGCTACAGTGAATTTTCCACTGAGTTACACCTTTTAAAATTTATTTTTCATTGCGCTGCCGATTATTTTATATGTAGATACATGATGGTGAAAGACCTAATAAACGTACAGAATATTTTGGGGCTTATTCATGAGAGGCTTGCATCGCCAGAGCATCACATATTTTGATGCTCTGGCGGCACAAGTGTCTCAACCATACCTATGAGGCGGTGCAAAGTCACCATGCATGGCTTTGCATGGCCTCATAGATTTGGAGTAAGACATTGGCTTTGCGTGGGGTTCCCATGCAACACCCATAGATTTTGTTACTGCCTCATATTTACAAAATCAAGTAAACCTGGGGCAGCTCCAAAAACGGACGCCTCCCCAGCGGAGGCGTAACAAGGAGAAATGTTTTCATTTCTCCTTGTTCTTTCCTCTTTCCATGTGTGCTGCTTTCTGCAGCACACATAGATAGAGGAAAGTGCCTCTCAGGATTGTTTTTGTGAAGTAAGGTGCCCCTTCCTGTACAAAAAAAATCCTGCCTATGTTGGTGCTACGCAGCAATTTGTGTGCCAACGCAAGGGAAACGGACAGGAATGCACCGTATTTCATAAATACGGTGCATTCCAGCCCTTTCACATTGGCATAGGGCAGCGCAGCAAGAAGACTTGGGGCGCTGCCCGACGCCAATTCCTCATAAATGAGGCCCTTTGTTTTTAGCTACATCTTTGACTACACCCACACGCTCACTGACCTTTGATTTGCGAAGCACTTTAATATTATTTCCCCACCGTAAAACTTATTTGCTATGGGCGTTTATGGTTGTCAATAGTTGTCGATGATGAGGAGTACCAGGTTCTAGAAAGTTTTGTCAGAAAGGGGTCCTTACGCCTAAAGAAGTTTGACAAGGGGGTCTCAGCATCAAAAAGTTTGAAGACCTCTACCTTAGGGTCAAAGTGTCCTTCACTAAATAAGTAGTAACCTATGCAGATTTGTGGCAGTTTCACAATGAGGAACTTTTTGAAGTAAACTGACTGGCTACAAGTGAATTAACTTTATAACATTTGTTTAAGGAAATTACTGTATACGCCCTCTTTGTTATTTTAACAAGGAATAATTTTAGTATAAAAAAATAGTTAATCTGTAAATATGAGTCGTGTCAATTTTGAAGTAACCTACACACGTGCACTTTTTGGGATCTACTACACAAACCATGAACGCCGTTTCAATACGCTCAGATCTTATCTTTAAGCCTTCTCATTTCATCCATCCTTGCACGTGAACTGACATTTCAAATATGGCCGTTTCCTTACACACTCATCCACAAGAGGCTGTTCGTCGTCCTCTTTGTCGAGGTTTCCCGAGTGTTTCCGAAGGGAGTTCTAGGGAATTGCCGATCCCGACCCCGGAAGTGGCGGCCGGAGGCTCAGAAGGGGCCGTGCTGCCGCGGATATCGCTCGGGGAGCTGTGGGCAGACAATGGGCGAGTGAGCGAGCTGGACGGCTGTATGTGGGGTGAGTGCACATGCTGTGGAAGCTGAGGACAGGATCGCGCTTTACATGATGGCTGCGGGAGAGGAGGAAATGTGAGGTTCGTGGTTTTGCAGAGGCTCACCTGCGCTGTAGTGGGGTGGATCTGCAAGGGGGCGTGCCCTCGGGTGAGAGAGAGGTGACAGCTCCCTACTCACATTGCGGCAGGGTACGAGCGGGCCTCCTCCCAACTGTCACCAAAATGCACAGGGCGCGGCCCGTGCCTAATCGGCAATGGACATGCTTTCCCTCAGCCCATTGAAAAGCATTGAGATAGTTGTCCTCCTCTTGGAAACATGATACAGTGCAGCTTCCCCCACCTAAGCGCAATCTTGCATTAAAGTACTCAGAGTGCAGAGAACCATTTCGCTCCTGGTCTCGCGACCGTCCAAGTTTCCAACGTTCATATACACAGAAAATGCGCGCTTGCTATAATAACCTTCCAAATCTGTGCATTCCAATGGAAGATGCAAGTCGTTGGAGCACGTTAATGCCCAAGAACATCATTGTAACTGATCGGTTGAGATCTGTGCAACCACAGTTGGGAAACCATTTAAAATAGTTGGGTTTGGCTCAGACCCTCTTTTTAAATACCTTATGTGTACAGTTCACCTAGCTGTTTAAAAATAATGGGTAGTGTTTATTTGCTGGCATTAACACGCGTTGGGCAAAGATGCAGGTCCCATTAGAACACAGTTTGGGAAACCTCTAGCATTGGACCTGGCCAGATCCTCAATGTAAAATATTGGGCACAAAATCATCTCCTAATTTTTATTGCAAAATATAGCTCCTGGTTGACATGCCCAAAGTCCCTATTAAATCCATGCAAAGGGTGGATGCTTCCTGCTCTTCGTGGAAGCTCTTCATTGATAATATTTTTGGCATGTGTTTATCGCACACATTGCTGTCATTATGGTTTTGCGGTGCTTTGTCAAACTACTTGTTTGATCTTTTCATTCGATTCTGACGTTTCCATAATAATCTGGAGATTTGTTCAATTTGTGGAGATTAGCGGTCAGTAGATTGTGCTATATTGTATTCATGTTGGATGGTTATGTTAATGAATTGTGAGTTTGATAGTTTATGCCAGAGGGCATTACCGACATTTATATAAGTCTTTTCGGTCAGTATGCATGACATCTTCCCCGCACATGATGATGTGAATTGCACTTACTGGAACCAAAACTATTGGGCCCAGTGAACTAGTTTACTCTGAAAAACGTTGGCCACAGAGGACCTACTCCAGGACCCGATTAAAAGACCTAAAACAAAGTTATTCACTTAAGTTCCCAATTTGTTTTGATTTCTATATTCATATGGATGATACCAGACCATCTCTGGCCGGGAAGAATCTGTTCACAATGCCATTTCCCTTTTTTTACGACTTCAGTTGTCTTTTTGACACTTACTTTTTAAAGCTCAAGTTGAATAAAATAAAAGTTATTATCCTATGACGCTTGCCTTTCATCTGGAATTTGACTATGTGACCCAACACAAAAAATGGAGGGGTCGGTGCTGTACGTACCCCTTTGCCAAAAGCATTAATATTTTCCAAGATTTAGCCATTGTATGGAAGGTACTTTTGATAATGCTAAAATCATTTTCAGAAGACCAGGTATATCCAAGTATCTGTACCTCTATGAGAGCTCCTCCTCGTCTGATTTTGTTTTGAAGGAATTTGGGTTTGCCCCATAGATGCGCTCATTTGCTGCTCCATTTTCTTTGTGCACTGTCAAAAAGATTTTGTATCTTATCCCACTGACCCCTCTGAAACCCATAGATAAGCCCATTTTGTCTTGGAGGTTTGATTATGCCAATGCCCTTAATTTGTGTCTCCTTAATTATCTCTTATGATATTTACAGCTCGTTCAGAACGTGGCTGGTAGCTTTCGGCTAGACCTCAAATGGCGAGAGACTATCTTGGGCCATATTCTTGCATTTTCTTGGTGTCTGGGAACTAAACATATCACTCTTTAACGGTTTACATCTTGGCCATGTTCGTGCTGACTATCTTCAGAAGATCAGGACTTTCTTCAAAACAAACTTCAAACTTACTTTCTAACTTGTTTACGACAATCTTCCTCGTAGTTTAGTGCCTTTACACCCATAATATTTGCTTGGTGGCTGTTCCTTTTCCTTTCTTGTCCTGAAATTGGAACTCTCTTTGCAAGGCTGTGATTCCTTACAGTTGGTGGCTGTTGGTGTCTATTTACCCAGCTGGGGTGTCTCTTATTGTTGTGGGTAAATGCCAAGAAGCCTTGACTGGGGTCTGTGAATTGTAAAGGTCCAATAATCAGTCCAATTAATTGCAGTAGGCGAAATAGTTGCCTCATTGTAATCAAAGAAACCATTGGACTCTGTGTCGTTCTGCACAAAGAGTATGTCCTGAGCCTTTTTGGCTAGTGTGTCTTCTACCGCTCCAGTGGGTTTTTTAGTTGCTGTAAGTGCTCTCATGAAGGTATCTAGCGTGACCTCTGCAATGTTAGCTATTTGAGAGTCTTTTGTGGGACTTAACAGAAACTGCTTCTGTGAAAGGTATTTGTGTTGCAGCTTTTGGAAAAGACGTAGAATCCTTTGGCGTGCCACTTTATGCTTTTCAGTTGGAGTTGATTGAGGTGTATCTTTGAATATTTTTGAACATCCAGATGTGAAGAGGGCATCTTTGGATAGAATCTGTGCACCGTTGTACTGGTGTAGGAGCTTGAGTGTCTGCATTTTTCTCCCAGGTGGGTTTTATGTGCAGATCTGGTAGGAGGAGTGCAGATTGTCTTCAGTCCTGTCATGTTATTATTAAGTTCTATTCAGTCTTCTCAATTATTCTTAGTATGCTTAATTGGGGACATATCTCACTCTCCAGTCAGGGTCTCAGAGCGTATGTATGTACATAAGGTATTGTATCAGATATTCAATATATAATTTTTTTTTATTGCTCTGATACATCTAGGAGGTCCCTAATTTCTTCTTCTTTTGCCCCTGCTCCTTATTTTGGAATTATACAGTGTACAGTAATCATTTTCACCCTGCTCGATATATATAGGACAGTGGTTCTTAATCTGTGGTCCAGGGACCCCATGCGATCTGTGAAGCATACTCAGGGGTTCCACAACAGTTTTAGAAAATTAAATAATATTAAAATGAATAAAGTATATTCAAATAAGCACATTTTGAAATGTGATTTTTTTCTATATTTGATTCTGAATTAAAATATTTAAATATTTGATAATTTGTTTGGTGTATACTTGGTTTTATATTTGTGTGTATTGTTTTGAGGTTCAAATCCTAGAAATTGCTTGGGCAGGGGTCCCCAACTTCCAACAATGACTTGGTAGGGGTCCTTGGATTCCAAATTGATTTAGTGGGGGTCCACAGAAGTCAAAAGATTTAAAACCCCTGAAATAGTGCATAATGGTGAAGGGAGGATAGTTGCATGAAAGGCAGGGGGTGGGCAAAAAAAGATTTTTTTCGTTTTTCAGATTGAAATCCTGACTTTATCATCTTAATAAAGTTTGAATTAAAGTTCAGCGGCCTTTCTGCTAGAGCCCGGAATAAACTATTGTCACCAAATAAACACACCTGCAATCGCACTCTTTTTAGAAAAAAAATCAAAACTTGGCTGTTCCAAAACTTTATCCTCTTGAAAGATAAGGAGCCTACACCGTGCCCTTAGGACTCCCTTGGGTATTTTGTTGCACTATTTAAATAAACATTAATTCATTTTGGGGCCGTTATATAGTACTTGCTTATATTTGGTGCCTTTAAATGAGTTAGAGTATTTTCTTTAAGGTGCTTTTTATTCACCAGCCAAAGCAAATAAAACACTAATGGATTGTTCAACTCTCAGAATACATGCGACATGTGAAATCGGTGAATATGTTGTAAGATGTTGTTTTTTGTTGACATAACCTATTACTAATAAAAAAAAAACTGTGGGAGAGCTGATGCTGTATTACCCATAGGTGGGTTGTCCTTGTGCTCGTCCACGTATGCACATTGCCCCTCGGTTGGTGGAGAGATTACAAAAGAAAATAAGACCTTTCACTCTTCACCTGCTTTTCCTAGCCAAGTTCGGAGGGGTGTTTGAAAACACACCCTTTCCTTAACAGTTTGTTTATAAAAAAAAAAAAAATCCTTCTAAGGCTTGCACCTGGCTGGGCGAGCATCCTTGGGCCTGCTCCACCCATATGATCTACCTATTATTTCCCTTGGCCAGTTTGACCCTGGTCCCATGTTTCCAAATACTCATTGATTACTCTTGAACTTGTCCAAGGGTTGTGGAGGGCAAATGACACCGGCACCCTACAACACCTGCCTAGCACTAAAGAAGGGGAGAGTTTGTGCCTGGGTCCCCAACATACAATACCAATTGTATGTTTGTTATAGGTACGAATATTTATTCTCACAGTGTGTAATGTTTGCATGTTTACGTATGTTTCCTGGTATGCTGGTGACTTGTCACCCTTTGTTGTTGATTACTCCTTTCTATATAACACTGTTCAGTTGTATTTCCGAATTTTATGTTGGTGTTCCTCATTTTAGCCATTTCTAAGTGGGATTCTATTTGTAAAGATATTTGGATGCTGATATTGTACATGCTGTAGAGTGGTATTATATGTATCAAAGTTTTAGGGTATAAAGGTGATAGAACAACGATGGGAATGAATCTCAGCTTCCCTGGTCTGTTTACTGTAATTTGCCTTGTACGCATTATTCACACCACACCGCCTTCAACAAAACCTTAACTAAAATGCCCTCCAATAAATTGCAGTGTGTGTGGGCGTGTGTGTGTGTGTGTAGAATCTGAGCTTGTTTCCTTTACACTACTGAGCTCGCTGCATAAAAGTTCGTAAAAAAGATCAACCAAAAACAAATGTTGCTGTGAAAGAACCGAAAATCAGAGGTGATAGCTACTAATGAGATGCACTGAAAACAGGATTGCTAAACAGTTGTTAGTGTTTATTTCACGCAGGCCATTTAGATAATTGAACAGCTTGAGTACACAATGCAGAGAAATGAGTGTACTCTGCAGGTCACAATTTCCAGCGCTTGCTTACTTTGAGGTCAACAAAAACATGTTGAGTAAACGGCACCCATTGTCAAGGCAGCAGGATACCTTTGCTTGTGATATGTCCTTTATAAATTGTTGGTGGTATGTTGCTTTGCAAATAGCTATTTGACTACATGATGACCTGCGAAGTATTTTAATTACTTCGAAAATGTATTGTCAAAAGTGCTTATTGTTTGTGGAGGTAAAAAAGGCTGTGCTAGCCAGGTCTCATTTGATGAGCGTTTGCCGAGAGCCAAGTTATGTTCTCATTATACTATGAATCTCCCTACCTCTTCATGAGCTAACCCGTTCCCAGCGTTGGTCTTTCTTTTTGTTGTTTGTGTTTTCTGATCTGGATATGAGCAGCCTGCTTGTCGCTGGATACTGTTTAACCCCCTTCCTTATGCACCTGTTTCTGGTGTTAGCGCAGTGATACTCTGCAATGTTAGTCCTTGCAGCGGAGAGGTGCACTTGATCATAATTTCCATGGGCTAAAATCTGTTAGGCAAGTAGATTTATCATAGAAAAATAGATTGACTTATACCTTTAATTGAGTGCTTTAATTTGTAGATTTTGTTAGGCATGGATTAGTCCAATCTAGATGTCAGTGTTATGCAGGACTAATTAGAGTAGCTTCAATCATGCTTTGCATCTTGTATCCAATGTTCGATAATGTAAATGTAGAGTATGACTTACAGCTAGATGCTCTACTTTAGTATTGTTTTTGAGGTACTTAAACTGTCCGTTATAATATAAATGTATAGAGTGTATTGCTAAAGTGTGATGGACCAGTTCCAGGTGGTACGTTTGGTACTGGTCAGTCCCTAAAGTATGTTTGTTTACAGTTGTTACAAACAGACAAATCATCATCCTGTTAATGTTTTTAAAGTTACCTCTTTACCTTATTCAGCGGGAGTGGTGAGGAGGGTTGACACTAACTTGCTATATCACATAAAAACACTTAACACTACACATTCATACATTGACGGGAATACTTACTAGATATTGGGGGAAATAATTGCCAAAAAGCTAGACTAAATTAGCGCTCGCCCTGGGTCTCTGGTGGGTTGATGTTTCAAAACTTTGTTTCAGCTCTTAAGTGCTCACCCGTAGAGTACCGTTATACATCCAAGGCAAGGATGCTCAGTTAGGACTGGAAAAGGAATGATATCAATGAGTCACCAGGCTTCATGCCTGCAGAGCATTAAAGCAATTACCACTTTGTCCCTCTGCCTTGTCCCCTTCATAATCATTGAGCGACAGCCACCCCAGGATCAAGGTCCTACAAAGTCCCAGTTAACAAAGTAGTTTTTTTTTCTTAATAATTAGAATTTGCAGTAATGGATCCTTCTGGGCTCTTTTGCCTGCAGTAGAATAGTAATGTCACCTGTATTGTCTGTAACCGATTAGGCCAACCATTGTGAGAATAACTGTTCAAGGAATTGTATGTTCTTGAAGATCTTGCACAAGGATATGTTATTTGAGTCCAAATGTGTAAATTTCTTAGAGGAAGGTATCTTCCATGCCTGTAAGGAGTCCTCAGTTGAAGGAATAAATGGAGACAGCCACCGCAATAGGCATAAAAGGTACATAGAATTGCACATTCAACCAGCCCCCCCCCCCATTGGGTAGTGCAAATCTTGGCTGTGACGTATAATTGACTATTTAAGTTCTTTGCATTTTTCTGCAGAATATGAAAAGCACACTTAAAACTTCAGGGCAGGGATCTTAGAAATCCTCTAGGAAGTTGCTGAACTGGAGCTGTTTGTGACATAGAAGGAATAAAAGGTTTCAGACCAATAGAGAGTTAGAGGTGTTAGGCTGAGAGGGAGTTTAAGTTACTGTGCAGATGGTGAAAATTCTAGGCTGAAAGGAGGAAGACTGGCCAAATCAAGGAAGATTAATCTGATTTTAATACATTCTTCAAATCGCTCTCTGTGAGAGCTTACTACTTGCTGCAAGTGATTTTAATGTGGACAGCAGTAATGGTGGCAGCATTCCAGACTATTGTTTTTTTGCTCACTTTTGCCACTCTAGCGAGAGAGACCAGCCATGTACAAGTCAGTCTTCAGTTGACTCTGTAACCCATTTCAAGATTGCCACTCAAGTGTGCAGGCCCATGGGTGGCCACCTTTGAATGTTTTTTTATTTTTTTTATTTATAATTTTCGAACACATAAAGCAATATGTCTATTGGTTGCAGACGCAGCTGCACATTGAACCTTTTGCATTGCATGATGATTCCACAATTATACCTTTTACAGTCAGGTTCTTCTTATATGAGAGATACGGTAGTGGCCTAACAAATTGAGCTGAGCGCATAATTCCTTATTACAGAGCATGTTACACTTGAATTATGCTTCCCTTTATTTTGGTATAGTACAACATTGTGCACAGTTACCACCTTTCATATCGAATCCCCACAGTTCCCCATCTAGGGTTGTATCGCTCCCCAAGTCTTCCCTGCAGTGGCCTGCTGCGTATATCCGATATGGTCCCCATATTCCTTTAGGGTGACTCTGCGTTGGGAGGAGCTCCCAGTATGTGTCTGATTGTGTATTGCAATAGGTCATGTCTTTGTGCCACTCCTCTAGTGTAGGTAGTGGGCACCGGCCCCACCGCATTGCGACTCTCTCACTAGCAACAATCCTATAGCTACTAGGTGCCTCACACTACATTGTATCTCCTTGTCATACCCCAACAACTCCTTTAGTGGGGATAGTTCTAGTGATGCCCCAGTGATGGCCTCCAGGTCCCGAATGACGGCCTGCCAGAAAACCCCAACTCCCAAGCAATACCAGGCCAGAGGTGGAAGGTCGGCCTCCGCTGACCCACAGCGTTGGCAACTAGGTGTGTCCCACAGCCCAAAACGAAATAATCGGGCAGGAGTGTAATCTACTCTGTTGATGTATTTAAAGTGTATCAATCTGTGTCTGCTGTTTAAAGATACTGTTTTTGTCACAGAGCAGCAATATTGCCATTGCTTATCGCTTATGGTTACCCCTAAATCGTTTTGCCATGCAATTCGGTCCTTTTTTTTTTTAGTTTTATGTAGCGCGAACTAGACCCGAGACATCGGGTATCAGAGTGCTCTACATGAGCACCAGTTTCGTTACAGATGGACACATTCATTTTTGTTAAGCACGAGGAGATTAAGTGATTTGGCCAGAATCACAGGTTGTTGAGTGTCGTTGTCAAGACTCGAACCCAGTTCCTCAACTTCGAGGTCGACCGCTCTAGCTGTAAGGCTACATCCTAGGTCCTTAGCTGTTCCATGTGTGCGAGCTTCCTGCACATGCGCGTAAAGTCTAATCACTAAATGGCTAGGAGAGGATATTTGGATTTGAGATCAAAGTGCTGGCATTTCTGGAGGTTCTAGGATGTCCTACCCAAGTAGGTCTCGTAGTGCGTGCCTAGCTCTGTAGAAGTGAAATTACTGTAGGGTTGTGGATTTAACTAGCTGCTGTCCCACTTCTTCCCAATCCAACATGATGCCGTCCACAAAGAAGTCCCCCCATAACATTAATCCCCAGGGCTGCAAATGTCTTCTGCGCAGCCCTTCCTCTTGCGATGGGGAACCAAGTGCATCAGCCAATTGGGGTGTTTGGCGAGTACAAAAAGGATCCTGCCTGTTTTTCAAGCAATCTCTGCCATGATTTAGCTGTTGTGTTTACTCGGTCGATAACTCTGTCTATCGGACAGGACTCCAACCAGTAGTTGCAGTAGGATTGATAAACACGCTATGTCCAGGCGTGGACATGGACGCATTGAGCCACCCTATAGTATGTTTCTAAGTCAGGGGCATTTTATCCTCCACAGGAGTATGGTAAAGTGAGTGTTTCCCAGCTCACTCTCGGATGTTTGCCAACCCAGACCAAGCGTGTCAGAAGTGTTCGGAGTCGCTGAAAGAAGGCCATGCAAGAGTATCGGTATATTCATAAACATAAACAGAAAATGAGGCAATATCACCATCTTCATCATGGCTATGTGGCCCATGAGTGACAGCAGTAATCTAATCCAGTGTTTTATGTCTTCTGTCAGTGTCTGTGTGGCTTTGCAGTAGTTTTCCAATATCACAACATCCAGGCTTATGAGTACCTGAATTCCTAAGTATCAGACATGGTCCAACGACCATTGGAGCGGAAACTCCAGCGGCACCGGTTCCATTGTTGGAGTGAGCGGAAAAATAGTGGACTTACTCCAATTGACCCGTAGTCTGGAGTAGTCTCCAAATTGGGCCACTTCATTTAACACTGCTCTGAGGTTACACTCTGGATTCCTTATGTACAAGAGCAGGTCATCTGCGTATGCAGAAATTATGAGTCTGTAGTTCAGAAATCTCAGACCTCTATGGGCATGGTACTCCCATAGGGTGCATGCCAGCGGCTCTGCAGTTAAGGCATAGAGCAGAGGAGACATGGGGCATCCCTGTCTAGTGCCTCTCTCTGAATTTTGATGGGGTGTGAAGTCATGTTATTGATTCTCAACCGCGCAGCTGGTAGAGTGTACAGGACCGTCAATAGTCTGGCGAATACGTCTCCGACGTCTACGCGCCGTAGCACTTTAAACATAAAGTTCCATACCACTGAATCAAAGGCTTCTTCAGCGTCTAGGAATACGGCTGCTGCTTGTACCTCAAGGTCCAGCCGCTGGATTGCGCCAAACAGTGTGCGAGTATTTGATGTTAAGTGACGCCCTGGGAGGAAACCAGCTTGTTCCACGCCAACCAGACCCGGAAGCAATGGTGCCAGGCGGGTAGCTCGAATTTTGGCATAGATTTTAGTGTCTACGTTTAGTGGTGACCATGGCCTATAGGAAGAGCAGTCAGCTACGGGTTTGCCAGGTTTCAAGATCTTCACCAGCAGAGCTTCCCGCATTGTGGGAGGCATACATCCGTATGTGGCTATCAACAATTCTTGGTATGTTTTGTAAAAGGCAACTGTGAGGCCGTCTTTGCCAGGGTGTTCCCCGAGGACATAGGTTTTGGTGCAGCATGAATTTCACCAGGGTTCAGCGGAGCCATAAGATGTTCTCTGTGCTCATTAGTAAGCCGTTGCATGGTAATATGCGCTAGATACTCTGAAGCAGCCTCATCCTCTGGATCAATGCGAGAGCTGTATAGGTCAGTGTAGTATCTAACAAATTGATCAAGTATCTGTATGGTTGTTTCAAGCTGCCGTCCTTCTCCCCATCATTTATATCAGTGATTGTGTTCTCGGCCCGGCGGGGCCGCAGAGCGGCTAGCATGGCCCCAGGCCTCTCTCCTTATGCATACGCCCTGGCCACTACCTAAGTGACTTCCTGCAAGGCGGTTTCATGATTGTCATCTAACTTAGTTTTAATCTCGCCCAGTAGGTGCACTTCTGCTGTCTCCACATGTCGTTTCTCTAGTGCTGCGATCTCTTTCTCCAGGAAGAACAATCGATTGCACAGCGACTACCCTTAGAATGTTTTTTGTAAAAATTTATTACAAAAAACATTTGAAGATGGCTGCCTGTGTAAGCGCATACATGTAGCTGCACAGACTGCCTTCTTTTCACAGTTTTTGTAAAACTTTATTGCAAAATACATTTTAAGATGGCTGAATGTGTGTGCACATGTGAGTGCTCACAAGGTCAGGCTTCTTTCACTTTTTAGGTCAAGCCTGGGCAGCGCATGTGCTGCTCTGTGTGGCATGCTGTTCCTGGATATGGGCTTTAAGCACTGCCCATCTTTACAGTTGGCTTCCTCTTACTGTTGTTTGTAAATTGTCGCTTGTGATTGGTCAATAGGCTTAGTAGTCCCTCCTTTCGGGCTTATGAATCCTCCCATGAGGACTGCCCCTGTTACATGTGCTTTTACCAGGGATGTGGAATTCCTATAGCCCGACGCCCGGAACATATTGTTTGGGGTCAAGGGCGACAAGTTTTCATGTGTATTTTGTCCTTGGGATAAGTAGGCCCAACCCCCTACATCACAAACCCTTTGACAGCCAGTTTACAGTACCACATTATGGATCAGGGAAAGGCATTGCCTGCAGTTAAGGTCATATTTGTGTCCATGTGTTAACACTGTTCAAACTTGTAATTATGGTTCATTAATGCAAAACCTTTATTATTAGGGTGAGTGACCGACCTAAGCACATGATGTAAGCTCAAACTGTACTACCGACAGTGGTTCCAGTATAAAAATGTGTACACACGTTTTCAATATGCGGCTATGTATACTGCTCCCAGGATACTCTCTGATTAGATGCAAATATATGCAGAAGCTCGAAAGCAAGATTGATGATTCTTTGCTTTCAAAATAAAATGTTCACAAAAAAATGCAAAAACATTTCGCTAAACTACTGTAACATTTTTGGTACCGTTTTTTTGCAGCATCATTTAGTAAAATGTGTTGATGTATGCTAGTATTTCCCAAAAATATTCATAATGGAAAATCAGTAACCAGTTTTAATAAGATAATGGGAAACATAAAAATAAACAAGCATTGGTAAAGCCAATAGGTCTGTTGTTGGTCAGCCTTTTGGTTTTGTCAATGTGTGACTTGTTTTGGCATGTTTTTTGTAAAACCTTTTTGGTGTGGGAGCTGCCAGGCCCTCATCATTATAACAAACACTGGCAAAAGCAAAAATTGTTTTGGTCTCAAAAAGCACACATTGCCACAGTAGTTCCTGGCACTGAACAAAACGGTTGTGAGTCGATTATGCTCCTTGTGAAAGAACAGAATGCGGTCACTCACAGAAGCTAGCCTATAGACAGAGAGGGACCGAATTTTAATAAACACAAAAGGTCCTGGTTAACGCCAGACCTAATTAGGGGCCAAATTATTAAATAAAGTCTCAAAAGTGCACTCATGTCCTTGCATTAAGTGCAGATATACGACTTTCATGAATTCACAAGACTTTACAGAAGTAGGCCAAAAAATAGTACTCCTAGAAAATATTTGTGAACTACATTTTAGCATGAGCAAATATGCAGGTGTAGATTTGCTCCTGCGAAAATCTGAGTGTTTGCAAGTTCACTTTCCCTCTAACCACTTTTTTCCCCAACCCTGGCAGAAGTTTTATGTCTGCGATTGTCAGGAGTAAATTTGCAACCTTTCTCAGTATGGGAAAAGATTAGAGAAGAGTTGGTGAAAACCCTTAAAACATGCAAGTTAATAGGTTTGCACACACTCAAAAGGGCATTCCAACCCTGGAACTGTTGCATACCATTACCTTCAGTGCCAGTATGTAGATCTGTGGAAAAGTGGCAACATGGGAATTGCTAGTATTCAAACCCTAATATGGAAGAAGCCCTGGCATAATCAGAGAGGCTATTTCGGAGCTCTTATATAATGAGATTGCTGCCATAATTTGTCACCACATTACATGGCACAAAAGGGACAAGTGGATTTATGAAGCAACCTCCCCCATGGACAAGTAGATATTTTATTAAATTCCACACCCCTGTTTTACACTTCACTTTATTTCCCAAACTTCAAGCGCACTCTTTTTTTAGGTTACCCTGCCTCTGCTCATCTTCCTGCCATGAAACCTTCATGGCCGCTTCATTTTTCGGCGCCCGCTGTGCTGCTTTAAATCTCCCTGTGCCCTTCACTACACCACCTCAGCCCTCCCACAACAGTGCATACCGGCCCCAACACCCCTCCGAGGTCGCTGCTTCTTCGGACTCATAGCAATGTTTCTTCAGCTTCAGCGCCCACTGTGCCGTCCCACCCATCGCTGCTTCTAAGGTTAGTGCCACCGCCCTCCTCTACCTGCTTCTGGAGACAGGAGACCGCTGCAAATCTCAGTGACTCCATCATTGCTCCAGCCGCTGAGAGAAGGGCTTCACTGCTGCCTCCCAAAAGGTATTTTTATTAGTTCATGTGCTGACCTCTTTGCCTTCCTATAGCTAGAGTGCCTTTTCCCTGTTTTGACAAGTAAATGTTAGCGCTCTAGTGTTTCATTCCATTAGCAGACCATGGAGTGCTTATAAAAATAAATATCCCATTGTGTGGAAGCTTGCAGCGAGCATCAAATGCACATCTAGGTCAAGCATGACTACATACTTCTGTGCTAAGGCAGTGGCATGGGCACGCGGGCTGTTGTCACTGGTGCTGGGCCCTCTAAGATTACCACTCCGCTCACGGACTAACTGCCCAAATTACTTTGCTTGCACTCACCCAGCAGCAAATCTTCTACACCACTGTAGAGATCACCGAGTTGCTTCACATCCGTAACAAAGTTACAAGCTTTCTCCTCGTTCCCTGACCTTACTCTTCTACTTTATCGCATTACAGTAGTACCGTGTGTAGAAGTAGGTCCCTCAAGAAGGAGAGCTGAAGCTCAGTTAGGTAGAAAGCATATTTATTCAGGACCATGAAGTACAGAGACCCCATCCAGCAGCAGGCTGAAGATAACTGAACAAACCAACAGTTCAAGCCAGTGCCTGGCAACCTTCCCCACATTCCAGAACCTAGAAGCTCTGGCTGACATGAAGGTTCAGAACACCACATCGCCCCCCCCCCCCTTGCACCCCGAAAAGAAGTTACAAACTTTTGCAAAGTAAGCGAAACAATCTAAATACATTAAATGACTAAAAAGAACAAAGCACATTATACCCATAACAATGTACATGAAACTGATTTAAGGAACACATTCTTGTAAGCGGAGGGGAATACGCTTTGAACGGCAAGGTCTAGAACCCCCCCTCAGAAGCTACAGGCTTCTCTGGATCTAAACTCGTGGGAGTTCCACCAGTGGCAACAGCAGAACCAACAGACGATAAAACACAATATTTCGCCACTCTGCCAAGATTCCAAATCCTATGATCACATGTCTTTATGGCATTTTTGAACACCTTGATCACCTGAAATGGCTGACTGAATTTAGAACTACCCCAAGTTTTCCTGGGAGATTTAATCTTAACCCAGTCACCAACATTGATCACAGTGTTCTTCACCTCCTTTCTTTCATCATACCGGACCTTCCTCTCACACATTATATTTCTCTCTCTTTCTCTCCAGCCTTCTGTGCTACCCAACTTGTCATCCACCAACGCTCTCTTGGAACATACCCAAGAAGGAGCCACTTCCACATTCGCCATTCTTCCTTTAAACAAACTAAAAGGGGCCACACCAGTTGAAGAATGAGATGTGAATCGATACTCCTGGACCTTTTTTCTCACAGCCAACTCCCAACTTTCACCACAGGAACTGGCTTGTTGTATAGCCTCCTTAAGTACCTTGATAAACCTTTCCACAACACCATTACTTTGTGGATGGTACGGAGCAGCCTTCTTGTGCTTAATCCCCCTAGAGGTCAGAAAATCTTCCATGACTGCCGAGGTGAATTGAAGCCATTGTCAGACAAGAGCGTCAGCGGGAAACCCTCACGTTCGAAAATCTCTTCTAGAAATTCAATCACAACAGCAGACTCCACAGAATTCACCACTTTGATCTTGGGCCACCGAGAAAACAAGTCTATGCACACAATGACATAACGATCTTGAGATCTCAGTTTCACCGGCCCCAAAATGTCTATAGAAATGTCAGTCCCCGGACCAGCAGCCTGATCTCTAATGACCATGGATTGTGTCATACACTTGAGTATCTTGTCACAGCCTGCACACTCTGCACACTCCCGGACCAATCTTTCAACATAAACATCCATGGCAGGCCACCAGTACGTCTCCCTGATACTTTCCTTGGTTTTGGCTATGCCCATGTGTGAGGCATGAACGCTTTTGACCAACAATTCCCTCAGAGCAAGTGGCGGAATAAGTTTACTACCACGCATGAGAAGTTCATCCACTACAGCCAAATCCTCCTTGACATGCCAAAACCCTCTGAGCACCTTTTCACAGTCTTTCTTCTCACACCAAACTCCTTTCACCTTGGTGATGACTTTCTGTAAAACCTCATCACCCACAAGGTGTTCCCTCTATTCACTTTCGGAAATCACCCCTTCACTGATCAAACACACATTGACTTCTTCTTCTAAGTCCTCCCCACCAAACCACTCAACATCATCCACCGTCTCATCATCTCCACACCCAATTCTTGAAAGACAGTCTACCAGAACATTGTTAGAGCCAGGCAAGTAGGATATGCGGTGGGAGACAAAATCTATTCCCTTCTTAGAGAAGACTTCCTTAAGAGGTTTGTGGTCAAAGAATTTTGAACCTCTAACCCCCACAAAAATTTTCTCAACTTGCGCACTGCCCAGAACTCACCCAGAGCCTCTTCCTCTACTACTGAATAGTTACATTCAGCACCCCTCAAGGGCCTGGAGATGAAGAGAACAGTTTTCTCCTCACCATCAACCTTTTGCAACAAGACAGCCCCCAGGCGGGTCGAGCTGGCATCAGTCATAACAAAAGACATCTTCGCAGGGTCAAAACTTCTCAGACACGGTACATCACTGCGTTGTTTCTTGATGCAAACAAACTCCTCCTCACAGTCCTTGGACCACACAAATTCACTCCCTTTCTTTAACAAAGACCTTAGGCATGAGGCCTTCCCTGCAAAATTTGGAACAAATTTGTGGTAAAATTCGGCCATACCCAGGAACTTCACTAACTCATCCTTGCTTGACGGTGAACGCAGATTGTGAATGGAACCCACGAGCGCCGCTTTTGGTTTGATACCTGCAGCTGACACAAAATGACCAAGGTACTCTATCTCCTTGACATTAAATTTACATTTGTCAGCCCTAAGAGTGAGGCCAGCATCTTGCAACTTCTTCAACACAGACCTCAGCCTTGTATCATGTTGGTCCAGATCAACACCAGAGATGAGCACGTCATCTTGGTACACCTTGACACCCTGAAGACCTCCAAGAATGCTCTCCGTCACCCTCTGAAAAACGGAGGCAGCAGAAATGAGCCCAAAGGGCATTCTCAGAAACTTAAAGGTCCCAAATGGTGTCACAAAGGCTGTGAGGTCTTGAGAGGAAGAATGAAGCTTGACCTTTTGGTAAGCGGAGGTTAGGTCCAAGGAAGAAAAATGCTTTGCCCCTTCAAGAGAGCACAACATTTCAGTTATGTTGGGTAAAGGGTAGTGGTCAACGATAACTGCTCTGTTAAGTTCTCTCAAGTCCACACAGAGCCGGGCCATCACTACCGGAGAAACCCACTCTGTTGCCTCAACTTCCTGAATGATACCCTTGGCCAGGAGCTTATCCAGCTCAGATTTCATGCTCTCTTACCAACAGGGGCACGTTCCTAACCTTGGCAACCTTAGGAACAACATTCGGCTTAACTCTTATACGATGTACATAGGTTTTTTTTGTAACTTATTTTTATTATAATACTGCATTGTTCAACACAAACATCATTGCATTCCACTTTTTTCTTTTTCACATAGGTTACACAGGTGCTAATAACCCGAATTACATTACAAAGCGTAAATTACTCCAGGATCTCAAACCTACTCTTCAGTTATCTTTACAGTCCGTGTGCTATGGTTACAATGGTACGGATCCTACAGCATGAATAAACAATAACAATATAACACTTGCACAGCAGCAACCGGTGACTAACTCCACTCCCAGGATTGAGGGTTCCATTTCATTAATTATTCCTAGTACGGGGCCGACCGACCACGCAACCCTCAAGAGACTGTGTGAGCGGTGTGGGGAGGAGGCCCTACTACTTAGCAATATCTATCTTCTATTGCTCTTGGGGATCTGGGCTGTCCTACGTCTCTGTGCGTGGCATAGATGCGTTCAGTTGTTCCCCCTGGGAAGCAGCCGAGTCCGGGTCCTGCTGCGAGTCCGGTATTCTCAACTCTTCCAACATATGTCCCCAGTACTCTAAATCACGCTATGCGTGTTCATCTGTGCGTACAATTTTTAGGCGACTTTCTTCCGCTACGCCCCATTCCCTTATATCTGATACCCATTTAGCAATTTTTGGAGTGAGTGCTTGGGTCCAGTGTATGGTTATGCGCCGCTTGGCCAATATTAATCCTAGAAGTGCAAATTTATGTCTAGTGCGTGTTCCCTTTTTTGGTGTATGGAGTACCCCCAGTAGGCAATGTTTAACCGACTGCTCTATCCGTACTGCTGTGGTGGTCCGTAGTATCTGGACGACTTGCTGCCAGAACCTTTGTAACCTGATGCATGTCCAAGTCATGTGAAGGAAAGTGGCAGGGTCCGTGCCGCACCAGGGGCAGTGGGAGGGGCGCATTGGGTTAAAGCGTGCTAATCTCTGAGGGGTCAGATACGTGCGATGTAGGTAATGGAACTGGGTAAGTTTGAACCGAGCATTGCTTGCCACCTCTTGAACTTGTGCAAACGCCCTTTTCCATTCCCCTTCCATAAGGGGGTCCGTCAAGTCTGCTGCCCACCTGTACTTTATCTGCGACGTCTCAATAACACGGTCCTCTTTAAGGGCCTTATATATACGGGAAATTAGGCCTCTAGCGGAACCCGGGTTTAGCAGGAGAGCTAGCGTGTGGGACTCCGTCGGCTCTTCGGGAAAGGAGGGCCACATTCCTCTGACCGTATGGGCTATCTTAGTGTAGTGTAGGAAATGCCCTTCCGGTATTTGAAACCATTCCAGAGCTTCCTCGTATGTTAAAAAGGTCCCATTGGCAAATAGATCCCCGGCCGACAGGCACCCCCCTTCGTACCATTTAGAGATATCCATTACCGCCTAAATTTGACTGAATCCTTGCAGCCATTGTAAGGGGAGTGATTGCGAGTAGGGCGCCTTATTGAGTACCCGGGTGACTGCCTTTTCCCAGACTGTCGCTACCTGCCGGATTGTGTACGGGCACGAGCTGGGGACCCGAGTGCCCATCATCAAGTATTTGGGCAAGTCAGAACCATTATTACGACTCGCCAGTAGTGCTTTCTCTATGTTGTGCCCCTCCATGCACCACTGTGCAGCGTACTGAAGTAGCCCAGCAAAATAGTATAATCTAAGGTCCGGGAGGCCCAGCCCACCCAGATCAGCATCCAATTTAAGTATATCTAATTTCACCCTGCTATGACCTCCAGCCCATACCAGCGAGACCAACAACTTGTTCAGCGTGACAAACGTAGCGTCCGGGATAGGGCAGAGAGTGTTCTGTAGTGCATACAAGCACCTAGGTAACATGACCATTCTAGCCAATGCCACTCGCCCCATAATGGAGAGAGGGAGCTTGTTCCAGAACCGGATCGACTCCGTCAGATTCCCAATTACCGTCCCCATAATCTGAACATATTGAGCCTCAGGTCCATGTGCCACTTGTATACCCAAATATCTAAAGTGGTTGATTTCCCAGCTGAACTCCGTAGGAGGGAGATCTTGGATAGCCACTGGTTCTAGAGCAGCTAGTGGGAAGATAACGGACTTACGATGATTTATACGAGACCCGACGATTGCCCAAAGGAGCGCAATACACCCAATAGTGCCAGTACTGCTTTCTCCGGCTGTCGGAGATAGAGTAACGCGTCATCCGCGTATAAGGATACCACGTGTGTGCGGCCGTCAACTGAAATTCCCCACTCATCCATATCCCTCCTCAGCTGGATCGCCAATGGTTCCACTGCCAGGGTGAAAAGCAACGGTGAGAGAGGGCAGCCTTGACGAGTGCCCCTTTCAATATTAATGCACTCGGATACCCGGTCCCCGGTGCGCACATGTGCCTGCGGCCCTCGGTATAGTAATTGTACCCAGGCAATAAACTCGTCTCCAAGTCCCATTCTTCTCAGGACCTCCCATAAATAAGTCCACCGCAAAGTGTCGAACACCTTTTTTATGTCCAGCGCGACCACCGCTGCCCTATCTGGTCTGCCCATCAGCGAATGTAGCACGTGTGAGAGACGGCGTATGTTCATGTGGGTTCCCCTTCCCGGTATAAATCCACACTGGTCTTCATGTACCAGATGGGTCACCACACAGCTGAGGCGACTAGCTAGTACCTTAGCCAGCATTTTTACGTCCACTCCCAACATGACGGGGGCCTATACGATCCTGGGTCGCTCATGTCTCTACCTGGCTTTGGAAGCATAACTATATGGGCTCCTCTCATGGAATGTGGGAGGACTCCCTTTTCCTTAGCTTCTTGTAAGGTCTCCAGTAATCTAGGGAGCAGTAAGTCACTGTACGTCTGGTAGAATTCTATTGGTAGCCCATCCAGCCCTGGGGACTTGCACCGGGCCATTGACCGCACTGCCTCTCGGAGTTCCTCCAATCGAATTGCGGCTCCCAAAGTCTGCTCCTGTTCCTCCGTGATGTGAGGCAGTGGTATGTTCCTAAGGAATTCAAGATTAGTGGGCTCCGTAGTTTCCAGTGGCTCAAGATATACTGCAGCCAAATGTTCATACATCTGATTATTAATGCCTGCCTGCGTATTTATAATGCTCCCATCCGGATGTGTTAATGCAAGAATCAGTGGGGGCGGACGTTCCCTCTTTAATAACCATGCCAAGAGTCTCCCCGATTTGTCCCCCTCTTTATGTAGCAGTTGACGATATTCCCGCCTGGTGAGACAGTCAAGTCTGTCCCATATTTCGCTCATCTTGTGGTGAGCTTGCAGCAATGAATCATTATGTCTTACAGCGGACTGCAGGCTATGCTGCAACCGCAAGAGCGCACCTTCGGCTTCTTTCAGTTCGCCCTCTAACTTGCGTCGGGTCCCCCCGACTTTAGTGAGACACTCCCCCCGGATCACCACTTTTAGTGCATCCCATTCTATTCCCCTAGAGGAGCCAGTGGACCAATTTGACTCAAAGAATCCAGCAATCGATTCCCCAAGTTCCGTACAGACCACATGGTCCCGGAGGACATCCGATCTTAGCTGCCATATAGGCACCCTTGGCCTAGTCCAGATTGGGCCCCACTCAAGCAGGACAGGGGCATGGTCTGAGAGGAACCGCGTAAGAATACAGGACTGTATGGTGGACGGTATGGCTTCACTGGAGAGGAGAAATCTATCTAATCTGCTGTGAACCTCCTGTGCTGGAGTATAGCAGGTGTAACCCTGCACCTCCTGGATGTGTCTCTCGCCAAACATCTACACATTGCAGGCAACTCAACACTTGCTGCAATGCTGTTGTCATGTTGGGCTTAGTATGCAGTTTTGGGGGGTGCCTATCTATGCTACCGTCAATTATACAGTTAAAATCTCCTGCCCAGATAATGGGCAGTGCCGCGTAAGCAATGAGAAGTTTTTCAATCTCCAGAAAGAAGCCACTGTCATCTGTGTTCGGGGCATATATGTTGACAAGGCATACCTCCATGCCGTCTAGTGTGCCGTGAATTATTATATATCTGCCCTCTATGTCTGCTGTGTAATTGTGCATCTGAAAGGGAACTTGGGGTGCCAACCACACTAATACTCCCCTTGCATACGTGGAATAGGTGGAGGCGTAAAGTTGCCCTATCCATTTCTTGTGTAATTTCTGGATTTCGGGATCTAGTAAATGGGTCTCTTGCAGCATAGCAATTCGTGCCCCTAGTCGGCGCAAATAAGTCTGTACCCGGTATCTTTTCGTGTACAAATTTAGCCCCCTCACATTCCACGTTATTATCTTAAATTGTCCCATGTAGATGGCCGTCAGTCCCCAACCCCGTCTTTTCCCCTTTATGCTCTGCCTCCGTCGCTGCTGTTAAAAACGTAATATTGTTCTTCTGTAACATTTTAACTTTCCCCCCGGGTAGACACTGCCCCAACAATTGGGGCATTCCCAATTGCGTTAACTCCCGAACCCCCCTCCTCCCTCCCCCAGCCCCAAACAATATAGAAAATCTTTGAACACTTATACCCTATATGTGCTAATAGGGTGTTATTAACAACTGTAACGCAGATCAATACTCCCAACTCCCACACATACACAATACTCCCATTCATCCAATATAGAAAAAAATGCAGCCAGAATGGGTTAAGTGCATCAGTCCACCGCTGAGTAACTCCAGCAAGTCACCTCATTCCTTGGTCTCCACACATACCAGCAATCCCCCCACATTCGACCACTATTCACAGCAGTTCACACATTCTCCCGCAGTCACTCCGCACACTAACCTAATAGCTTGAGAAGCAAATCTAGGACTATGGGAAATACAACCTCGTTTAAAAAAAAAAAAAAAAAAGGGGGAAATTTCCTTTTCACGTATAGATGTTAATATAGAATAGCTAGGATGAGGGTGAATAGATAGGCGCATATCCCCGCCCGTCAGGTGTAATTGGCCAGCCCAGCCGTCATCAGTATCAATCCATGCAAACGCTCCACGTGTTTCGCTCAACCAGCCCTGCATTCTCAGTCGCCCAACACACTTTCTGACCCTCAATGCATACCTAAGACCCATACTGGGCTATACTTATATTGTTCGAGTTGTGGCCAGTTCAATGTTCATTGGATTGGGGCGTGTCTTCTACCACATCTCCTGTGCTGTCATCAGAGCTCGAAGCCGTGACCACCTCCACCAACGCCCTCGACGCCTCTCGGTCTCGCCGCTGCTCAAGTGGATCTACCCGGGGAGGCCTCCGGCTGCCGCCGTCAGCATCCCCGGACTCCAGCTCCAGAGAGCCATCCTGACGGACCACTACTCTCTTAGACGACCTTGTTGACCTCTGGGATCTTCCTGCTCTTCCAGCGTTTCTTCTCGTTGTCTCCAAGCCTGGCCCTTTCAATCTTTCCCTCGCTTTGCGGTTCACTCTGGCCTTTCCTCGCACCTCCAGTCAGTCCCAAGCGGCCTCGGGTGTGGCAAAGAAATGTGCTCGCTCGATGTGCATCACCTTCAATTTAGCTGGGTAGAGTAACGCATACTGTAATCCCATTGCCCTGAGTTTTTGCTTTACTCCAGCGAAGGTTGCCCGTTGCTGTTGAATTAACCTAGTATAATCCGGGAAGATGCGGATGACATGGTTCTCATATTTGGGGTCTCCCTCTTGGCGGGCTGCTCTTAGAATACCGTCTCTGTCCCTATAGTTAAGCACTTTGGCGATGAGAGTCCTGGGAGGCGCGCCCGTAGAAGGCTTCGGCATGAGCGCCCGATGCGCTCTCTCGGCCACAAAGAAGGCCGACAGTTGCGCCGAGAGGAGGACCTCTCTGATCCATTGTTCTAAAAAATACCTCTGTTGCCCTGCCCTCAGCACACTCAGGGAACCCCACAAACCTGGGGTTACCTCTCCGCGACCTCCCCTCCGCGTCTTCGGCTCTGCGCTCCAGTGTGGCCGTTTTTGAGGCTATCTCAGCTTGGGCTGTTTTTAACGTGGCGACTTCTTGTTCTAGTTTGCCCACATTCTGTTCTGTAACTAGGGATCTCTCAGCCACTGTGCGGACGTCGACCCTTAACAGACCAATATCCAACGACATTGCGTCTATTTTAGCCTGGACTGCTGTACTCGAGGTTTCGATAGCAACTAGGATTTGAGCTCCTGAAGGTCCTGGCTGTGGTACTTCCGTGCCTGGCGCGGGGCCTTCACGCTGGTTGTCTGGCCTGGACGCCGCACCTTGTGCCGTGTATTGGTCCATTTTTGTCTGTTGCCCCCCTCTGAGTGTCCGATCCTTGCCCATAGTACGACGTTGCGTGGTACTTTAGTCAGGGGTATATGTGGTACAATGTGACGCTGGGTTAGAGTCCACTCTCCGATGGGCCTGGGTCTTTGAGCTTGCAAGGAATGCAGTACAACTCTAGTCCCCAATTGCAGAAAGCAGTCATGCTGAAGACTTTATGAGCACAGCTTGTAGCACAAGAGGTCTCAACGCAATGTCCACAGTTCTTAGCCACCAATCAGCTTATAATGGGATCCAGAAATGGTGTGCGATACTCCGCCCCCTTTGGCAGTTCAACCAGGCCCCCGGCATTGCGCGTACACCGCCACCACTCTGTTGCTAAGGCAGTACTTACGCCGCGTCAGGTGTTCCTGTACTCTGCTTCAATACTTCTGGTGTACTCACAGTTTCGTGAGCTTCCGTGACCCCCGGCGATCACGCCTCCAGAGGTCGGCGGTGATGCAGACAGGTCCCCAGTGGACCTGGTGGTGAGCTGCTTCTTTACTCGCTCCGGAGGCCCTTAAAAGGTTACCAGCACTCCTGCGCTTAGGTTCCCCATCATTAATGTATGCAGCAGCCTGTCACAGCAATGCATCAGCTCCAAGCCTCACGCTACCTCCAGTTCGTTAGGAAGCGGGGGAGGGGCTGCATCGCTGTCAGCCCCCTCACCCCTCACTGTCCCAGGATCTTTCACGTCTGGCAATAAGTCCCCCCCTACCTTCAGCTGTCCTTTCCTGCTCTCTGCACAGTGTTAATGGCACACTTTTACGGGGGGCCACGTCCTCTGGTTGCACGTACGGCCTCCCCGCTGCTCCAGCGCAGTCGAACCACTGTCCAAAGTGTCTCCAAATACTCTCGGGCCGCCGAAGCCCGCCACTGCACACAGCCCCTCGCTCAGTGTGTCCCGGCCGCAAGACTCAGGAGGGCCATGGCTCCTCTGCAGGACTGTAGGGCCGATTCACTCCGCACATCCTGAGGGTCTTGCGCCCCCACCCGGGAGAAGGGGGGGGGCTCAGCCCTTCCACTAGGCGACACTGCCACAGCGCCCGTAGCCTGTGCCGCAGCTTTAGTCCGCCGCTCTCATGCAGTGAGCAGCTCCCTCCGGGCCCTAGCGCACAGCTCCAACGCGGGCCGCGGCCCCGAGGGTAAGCCTGGTCCGGCGGCGCAGTCCCTCCGCTCCGCAAAGCGATATCGCCGCAGCGTCTACAGCCGTCCCGGCTGCGGTCAACAGCTCCGACACAGTAGAAAGCTCCCTCCAGCTCCCCGCACACAGCTCCAGTTTAGGTTGCGGCCACAATAGTAGGTCGGGCCCGATGGGGCAATCAGTTCAGAATCTGCGGTTCTGCTGACTTCTCCACGGCGTCTCCGACCCCCTACTGGATCCCCGGGAACTGCGGTGCAGGGTCACTACTCCAGGGTAAGTCAGCTGGGCTGGGAAGACATCACTGAAGGATTATTAAACGGGCGGGACGCGGAGCTCCTTAAGATGCTATTGCTCCGGTCGCCATCTTGGCCACTCCCCCTGTACATAGTTTTTAAAACAACCTAGGTCACTAGCAAAAATTGCAGGGAAATCCTTGGTCCAGTCTTGAATGGTATCATCAACTACCCTCACAGGCGGCAATTCTTTTAGACGCACAGGAGGATTCTCATTAGGGTCGAGAAACACATGCAGATCCCTTTGATGAAGCTAACTTATGAGGGAGTCACCTTTCATTGAGACATAGATCTTCCTAGGGATGACATTCCCTTTGAAATCAATTGTACCCCAAAAGTAACCTATTAATTCTATTGTCACCCCACCATACCCTTTTGGTCTGATGTCAGGTTTTAAAAGAGTGAGTTTACCTAACAAATTGGACTCATAAAAAACTTTTGGAACAAGCGTAATCTTGGCTCCAGAGTCAAATAGCATTTTGACAGGGGCGTCATTAACTAGTACCAGTTCTTGAGCCCCATCGCATGTATTTTCTGCAACTTGACAAATGATAACCTCTTCTACATCCTCCTCGAAAAGATCAACCTCTCTGACCTTCTTGTCATCCTTGCCTGACCTACAGCACTTGGAGACGTGACCTTTTCTCCCACAAGTTTTGCATATAACTTTCCAGTCTGGACAGTCCTTAAAATTGGCCATGTGACATTTCCCTTGAAAGCTCTTCTGATTGGGCAATTTTTGAGCTGAACTAGTTTTTAGTTTAACACTCTTATCTACCACTACTTTAACCTCCGAATTTTCTTTCTTGTCACCTAAAGCGTCCTTCTTTATAATGTCAACTAATGCCTTGGAATGTTCATGACTCTTGGCAATGGTTATGACTTCTTGAAGGGTGGGAGTGTCTTTTTGCCATAAAGCATCCCTCGTTTTGTCTTGTTCACATCCTAACATAAATTGATCCCTCAAGTGCTCTTCCAAGGTAGAACCAAAGTTACATGTAGAGGCTAATTTACGCAAAATTGTTGTGTACTGCTGAACCGACTCCTCTTGCCTTTGCGTCCTTCTTCCAAAATAACACTGCTCAAGAACAGTACTTACCTTAGGGAGGTAGTGTAAGTCCAGTTTTTTAATGCAAATTTCGTACTCATTGAGAGTAGCAGAGTCACTATCAGAGAGCTCAGGAAGATGTTCAAATACTTCTTGACCCTCTGACCCGAAACCTTGCATGAAGAGAGAGGTTCTCCTCTCTGGGCTTAAAGAGGTACCACAAACCCGAGCATAATGTGCAAATACTTTTTCCATTTTTGCCCGGGATGAGGAAGATCACCTAGAGAGGTTAAAAAAAAAAAAAACAGAGGTGTAGTAACATTTTGCATAGTGTAAAAGCTATGTAAAAAGACACCAAGCAATAAAAAAAAAATACAACAATGTCAAAATTAAACGTGCTGCAGAAACTTTGTCAAATGAGAGGTAAATATCTATAAAGTAAGTACAGTTGTGCGCATCAGCGAAAGTAGTAGGACAGTGTGTTTAAATGAGCTGTGCGAATCAGCGAAAATTGCAGGTATTCTGAGATTATGTAATGAACACAGTAAGCTGTGTGCATCAGCGTAGAAGCCACACATACAATAGTTGGCTGTGTATATCTGCGTGAAAGACACACACCTGTGTGTCAGAAAAGGAGCCGTTGCTAGAGTGACTACAGATTACCTCTTCTTTGTAGTCATCCAAACAGCTGTTTGCTACGTGAACGCAAATGAACGACTGTTCTCTACGTGAACGCAAATGAACGACAGAAAGCGTAGCTGTGCGCATCAGCGCTGAAGAAACGGACAAGCAGGAAAATGACACCTCCAATATTACCCTACCGTGTAAATTACACAAAGGGCAGCTGTGCGTGTCAGCGCGCAACAGAAACATGCACAGCCGAAATTTTCCTACCGTGAGTGGCCGCAGTGCAGCAGTCGCGATGGTTGCGAGTAGAACAATATTGACAACACGCGAAGAAAAGTGACAGTAAACCAGACCGGGGCAGGCAGGAAGAGAAGATGGCCACAACGTTGCGTGAAGTTGAAGATAGAAGATGGTGGCTACGTGTTGCACGGGCTGATGTAAAGGCCAGGCAACAGCAGGCAATGCGCTGGAAGGCTTTGGAATTGTGGAGCGTCGGAGGTCCGGCAGCATTGAGCAGCAATGGGAGGTGCTTTGCGAGGCGAAGGGCCAATGAAAAAGGGACCGCGCATGCACCTCCTTGCGAAGTCCGGTAGAGCCGGCAGGCTTAATCCAGCGATTAAAAATGCAGGCAGAAGCAAATGAAACGGTGCCCTACCGTTCGTTGATGTCACCAGTCTGCAGGACGTTCAAGACAGCACTCCGCAGGGCCCAATGAAGGATGAAGGAGGAAAGTGGTGAGTCCAGGCACACACAACGTTTCATTGGCACCAAAGTGTGGGCTGATCTTCGAAGATGGAGGTTGGACGTCGTAAGGTAGGCTCCACTTCCTTTTGTTCGTTTATGGCTGTTTGGGTCTCCTAGGGTCACATACAGTGCGTAGGTAAATCGTCACCAAAATGTAGAAGTAGGTCCCTCAAGAAGGAGAGCTGAAGCGCAGTTAGGGAGAAAGCATATTTATTCAGGACCATGAAGTACAGAGACCCCATCCAGCAGCAGGCTGAAGATAACTGAACAAACCAACAGTTCAAACCAGTGCCTGGCAACCTTCCCCACATTCCAGAACCTGGAAGCTGTGGCTGACATGAAGGTTCAGAACACCACACTGTGTCAAGTAAAACTATTCATCTTTAAACCAGCCTGTCTACTTCTCAATGTGCACTCGCTTCCCACTCATAAAAGAACAAGCATTTCCAATGCAATGGATCTTGCCTTAGTGAAAGTTTGAGCTATTGGTGTTACAAATGATAATGTTTGTTAGATGTCAAGTGAAAGTAATCTTTATTCGGCCAAAGGCCATAAAAGTACACATAAAATGAAAAAAGTACAAAATAATAAACAATGCCCAATTTTCAAGTAGCTATTCTGAGTTCAATATTTAAAAAAGCCAAGTCAGATGGGCCAAGTCATATCTAAAACATTGAAAAATAGCCCTTAAAATGTATATCTCTTCCTAATGTAAAACACTGATCTTCTGAAATGTAAGACTGCAAAACAGATTTCAGGTGAGCCCAAAGACTACATGAATATTAAACCATCCATATCCTGCCTCATGTTAGCCTTACACAACAACAGCACCAAAAAAACAGTGTCTTTGATCTTGATACAATGGGAAGATCAAAAATAAATGAACGGTGCTTTGGATCGAAAAGTTGTCACATACACAAAAATATATCCTACTGCCATACCCCCAGGGATGGAAAAGCAAATTTAAAGTGCAAAGTTTAAACAAAGTCAGCCAGTGATGATATGTAGGGGAAACACACCACCTCAAGTAAGGCTCTAAGCCCTAAGTTGTTGAGACTGTGGCATAGTTTACAATTTACTGTTTGGCCGGAGCAGTAGCCAAACGTTTATTTGTCCAATGCTCTAAAAACAGTTCTTTAGCACTTCATCTGTGATTGGGGCCAATTGTTTGGGGGAATTTATGAAGATCGGGGAGGCCCAAACTATCAAAGGTAACCTTCAAATACCTTAGCCATTGTATCTGGTCTACCCTATCTAATGACATGCAAGATCTAATCAGCCCAGCCTCTGGAGAGGGCCATATTTTAACCCATAATGATAAAGGGGCTAATGTAAAATGATCTTCCAGGTAAGGCATCCCAAGCTCCTCATGGCATTTTAAGGTAGCTGTGCCCCCTGGGACTGAAAGTAGCCTACATAGAAATTTATTTTCTGAGCGTTGTAAGATATCCACCTTATTGTACCCCCAGAGGCTAGCACCATATACCCCCGCTGAGATGCACTTGCTCCTGTGTAGATTCAACATTTCTGGAATTGGTTTATTTTGGAGCTTACGGGCAAATCTAAAAATGACTTCAGTGTTCCGGTTAAAAGTCTGGCATCTAAGTGTTAAAAGTGGGGTCCAGCTCAAAGACTGTTTAAACAAGATCCCTAGATAATTTCAAAACTTTTACCTTTGATAAGACAGAGTCCCCCATTTTAAAAGACTTTGAGTGCTAAGATGGGCACATATCATTACATAAGACTTTGAGAAATTTATTTAAGATCCATGTCCTCCATGAATGCTAAAAACAATTCTAAAAGGGACTGAAGGCAATTTGCGGTAAGTGCGATCAGAACTGCGTCATCCGCGTATAATAAAATGGGGATGGATTTTTGGCCCATACAAGGTACATCTTTGCCATGTTCTACTAAATGATTACTAATACCGTTGATGTATAGCAGAAAAAGAAAAGGGGCTAAAATGCACCCCTGCCTAACGCCCCTAGTCGATCTTTTATGGGCGTAGCTTTCATCTGAAGGGCCATATCGGAAACTAACAATAAGATCCTGATGTAGGCACATAATAAGTGTCAAGTCGCGTTCCACTCCCGTTTTACCCATGAGATCCCACAATGTCATGCAATTCACAAGGTCGAAGGCACTGGATAAATCAATAAAAGCAAGATGCGCAAAGCCTTTCTTAGCCCCCACATACTTCCCCCAAATTAAATAAAGATTTAGAGATTTCTCAACTGTCCCAACACCGTGTATAAAACCAAATTGGACATCTGATAAGATGTTATTTGCGAGAGCTCAATCTTCGAGGCGTGACGATAAAATTTGGCCTAAAATCTTAGCACTAGAGTCAATCAAAGAGATCAGCCGGTAACAGGTCGTCTGCGACCGATCCTCTTTTTTTAAAAATAGGGACTATGATAGCAGACTTCCAAGACTCCGGAATCGGCCCATGCACCATTGATCTAAACACGTTAGTAAGTTGGGGTGGCCGTGAGGAGGGGATTGATAAAAAAAAAATAAAAAATCAACTGGGACCCCATCCGGGTCTTGAACCTTGCCTGCTATACTCCTATCTATAGCATTAATAACCTCATAAACCTCAAAAGGAGATTTAAAATCACCAGGGAGTAAAGGTGAATCACAGTCACGGGCTTGTAAAGGGGCCGCAGCCTCTGGGGCAAAAATTCTTGTGCGTGACTCATGCCTCCATTGAGATAACGTCTATGCCAAGATTGTTATCCCCTTTAAAAAATTGTCTATTGATCACTTCCCAAAATTTGGAACTATCTTTCAAATTACCAGCCTCCTGGAGGTCATCCCAAGCTTTACTTCTAATCTCAGCCTTTCTGTCTTTCACAACCTGTTTATATAAACCCCTGGCTTGCTTGACTTCAGATACTACCCTGGGAGATTTTTTTAGTGGAGCTAGCATGATTCTATGTGTGACTGAACATGCTGAATTAAACCAATGATGAAGTGGCCTCTCCCGGGCCGAATTAAAAGACATAAGATTGATAGAAATAGTTTTACAGATTTTTGGAGAATTCAAGCTGTATTGGGGCCAGTCCCATCTCTTCTGAAAGACAAGACATAATTGAAGCCCTTGCTTCATCAACAATGAGGTTATTAAATGCCAGTGTATTGATCTTATCTCATTTTATTCTGAGACCTTTATTCCTAGTCAACTCCAAATTATCAGGCTGTCTTACCTTGGGGGTCTTAATAAGAGAATTCAATTTAACAAAAAGGGGTTATGATCACTTATGCAGCTACTGTTTATCACAAAATAGCTTAAAAACGGGCATAGTTCATATTACAAGAGAATATAAGCTATAGTATAGCCCTTATAGTTGCCTGAAAGGTTGGGACACAGGTGTTTTTTGTGCCACAAACGTCGCTAGGGAAGACTAAGTTATATTTTAGAACCAGATTATTTAGTGCCACACCATATATAGAATGAGAAAAATGAGTGGGGGTACTAAAATTACAATCACTCAGGCAACAGACCCTAGTATCTGAAAAGCTGGATAAAGTGATATTAAAATCACCAACCTAAATGATATGTACAGTGCATTTGGCATTCTGGAAAAAGTCATTTAAAAAAATCACATAGCTGACCAATAATGTCCCTGGATGACTGATTAAAAATATTATTATAAAAATTAATTAACAATATATCAAAATCACCCCGCAATTGTAAAAGGGAAACAAGAAAATAGGGGGAAGACCAACATTTTGTGATGATTATATCTGTGAGTGATTTTAACACAAGGAAAGGTGGCCAACCCTCCTCTTGCTCTGCCTGACTTTGAAGGCAATGCAGACTGAAAAAGGCCCTGATAACCATTTACATTGAAGTCTGATTGCATCCTGGTCTTGACAACATCTAATGTCATAAAATCAGGTTTAATCATTTTTGATTGGGTTCCTGCAATATTCCAACAGACTATACTGAGAGCCTTTGTCTCCATAGTGGTTGCTTCTGGCTGGACCTGTACCAGCTCTCTAGGACCGGAGTCAAGGCATTGCTCCTGTGTGCAGTCTTCCCTTGTTGTTTGGGTGCTGTGGGATTCAGGCGTAACGGGTATTGCGGGTTTAACAGATATGTTGCTGATGGGTAAAGAATATTTCTTGTAGTGCCAATCAATTTGCTCTAGTGTGGACAGAGGATCGAAATGGTGATGGTCTGTTAAAATAACCTAAAAGAAGCACCTGAATGTTACTTAGAGATTGAGATTGGGTACCCTGCGCATCCAAAAGGATCTTTGCCACCATCGGGCTTCTAAGATTAACAACCACACAGTCTCCTGTTAATTCTTTTCTGCCGGGGCCGAGCCAGGGGGTTCTCCAACACCATCAATATTTCGGAAGGGACGTCCACCATCCAACCCCCCTTATCCTTGAACCAATTAATTATTTTATTCTTCAGGCCCAGGTAAATCCTCCTGTACATGTTGCGAAAGAGTGGGGATGTTGTTTAACACTAAAACGTAAGGAGTACATTCGGGGGGGAGCTGGAGATAAGCTTGCCTAGATTCTGGAATGGTTGGGACTTCACTAGAGGTGCCCTTCCTGACAAGGGTAACTTGTTCCGGTTTTGGGGCGGGCCTTTTATCTAGCTGGCTCGCGCTCGAGGTGCCTATGAATACATTTAATAGGGTTGGTAGTCGCATAGAGGGACCACAACTAGTGATTTGGTTCATAGTGGGTTAGGATGAATACGTCCCTAGTCCTACTCCTGATTCTGCCCCCGCACTAATAGTGGATTGAGATGTTAATTGGCCGCATAAAGGAAGGCAGGAGGGGGTCTGACCCTTTAAATTGGACTCAGTAGCTTCCAATCGAGAAGCAAGGTAGTCAAAACCGCTTGAAATGTGCCCCAATACAGACGCTAAAAATCATTGACAATAGTCTCCAAGGACCTGTGGGAGACAGTTGAGTCTATCATATCTTTACCAATCACTGAGGGTACAGAGGATATAGGAGGTAAGCATGGTCGTTTCCGCTTAGAAACCACTGCCGTTAGTATTCCTTTTGCCTAATTGACCCCCAGTAGCTCCACTGTCCACTTCTATGCTTATATCATCCACAGGGGGAGCGGCCACAGTGGTCTCAGTACTAGGGGGCTACACTGAAGTAGTAGATTTATTATTGATAAAACGCTGTTTTGAGCAGCCGAATCTGGTATCAACGGGCCTCCTGGTGGTGATGAAAGTGAAAGGTGGCTTTCCGCTAACTCAATTTCCTTAGAAATCGCTACTACGGCATGCTGTAAAAAGCCATCCAAGGTAGTTCCATTGCTCCCAGGTGGGGCTACTGTGGCTGTTGCGGCCTTTCGTTTCCACATTTAGACAGAGTGTAGAAAGAAGAAGGCAGAAAAGAACATAGGCAAGCAAAGCGCGACGGGCTGCAAAAAGTCAAAATCCTATAGCCAACCGCTTTAACTAGGGCAGAGCTGAAGCAAAATGTGGGAAGCGGAGTATTAAAGCATGCAAGATCTTACCCAGTCTAGAACTCTGTTGGCACAGCATGTGGGCCAAGTGAGGTGGCCTTGCCCTGCCTCTTCCTATCGCTGACGCGCAGCGGGAACAGGGGCAGCGCTTTATGGCACAAGGATGTCCTGCCCCCAACACCACTGATGGTGCCTCCAAGCGCTAGGGGTTCTGGGACCTGGAGTCCCAAATGAAAACGGCAGTCTCCTTGTCCCATTGAGGAGCAATAGTCAATCAAAGTCAAAGCCCAGTGGCAGAGTGCATCGGGGGGCACAGGTCCCTACTCACCACGAGCACGTGAGCCTTGCAGCAAAGTTCGTCTCTCAGGCCCGTAAGAGACCCAAAGCTCCACCACGGGCCCAAAGCACTCCCTCCGGGTCAAGATCAGGGCAAAATACCTCCGGAAGCGGTCAAGGGACCAGGCGGGCTGCTCTCTAACTCCCCCGAAGCACTGCCTTCAGATCCTATGGGGCCTCACCGCTCGCTCCAAAGCCCAGGCCACTTAATGTAGGCAGTCCCACTGCCTCACCACTGCAGCGCTCACCGTAGGGGCTCTGTGACAGCTCGAGACCAGCAGTCCAAGAAACGAGGGTGGGGCTCATTTCATTCAGTCAGGAGGCCCAACAAGGTCACCTCCAGGCAGGCAGGGCATTGAGCCCCAATCCAGCTCCACAGCGTGAGCTGTCTCTCTAACGCAACGCTATGGCTCGATGGGAGTCAGCCCCTCAGTCCCCCGCCTCCAGCTCTCAGTCCCTGCAGCAGACAACGGGGGAGGACCCTATCACTCCGATCCCAGTGTATCACAGCTGTCCGGATGCCTGCTTGCAGGCTTCAGGCCTGGTGAAAGTCGCCCGGGGTGCAGATGTTTTCCGGACAGCTACATGGCGGTCCAACTGCTGGCCAACTCTGCCTCGTCCCTCTCAATCGGTTTGCCACCCCACCAGCCTGCAGTTCACGCCGTCTGCAAGATCCGCAGGGGGACTGTGGGTCTCGTATCTCCGCTCGCCACAGAGACCTTGCTAGAATTTTTTGTTGTCAAAAAATATCCCGGCAGTAGCATAAGTAATAAAAGAAATTCCACGAAGCAAGAAAAGGGTGCAGTACCACAGGCTGGTACTAGGTGTCCCTGTGGAGTTGTAAAGGGACCTGTATTAGCCACATAAAGTACTGCACCCATAATGCAATTATTAAGAGAAATATTGCAGCTGAACATATGTTTCCATTTGTTTTTATTGGAAGTGAGATTTTTGGTACATTTATAAAACGTAAGCTAACAAAATTCTCACTTTCAATAAAAACAAATGGAAACGTATGCTCATCTTCAATCTTTCTCTTCATAATTGCAGTAAGGGTGCAGTACCTTATGTGAATAATAGAGGTCCCTTTACAACTCCACTGGGACACCTGGTTACAGCCTGTGGTACTGCAACCTTTCCTTCATGGATTTCCTTTTATTACTTATGCTAATACTGGGATATTTTTTGACAAAAAACATCTAACAAACATCATTTGCAACGCGAATAGCTCAAACTTTCACTAATACAGACCTATTGCATTGCAAATGCTTGTTTTCTTTCTAATAATGTTTTACAAAAACACTGTCAATGCAAACAAACATTGATTTTAGCTCTGCAGCCAAAGACAGACCTGTTGGCTTTATCAATATTTGTTTGAAACACAGAGCTCCTGAATTCTCTTTCGATCCTTTTCTTACGCTCTCCCATGATTTTCAGCTCGGGGGTGCTGTCCAATCAGGTCTAGGGTGATGAAGTGTCCATATTAAAACTGCATAGAAATATGTAACATAATTGCTACTTGTGGCCCATCTTTCGAAAAACAATAATAATCATCGAACCGTGGAATGTATCTGGAAGCTCATCTGTTCCTAGAAGCCCATGTGCGGTGTCTGAATAATAAAATTGTTTCCTAGTTTGCTGAACTTAGTAGGCTCTGTGGATAATTCACAATTGGATTACACAAATGCTGTCATCTTGGATTAGGAAAGAAATGTAGTCATAAGCTACCAGTGGCATAAAATGCTGGATGTCGTCTGCTAAAGAAAAATAATTATTAAAGGGTAATAGAATGTTTTTAAAATGACTCATTAGTAGACCACTTTGATTGCACAGGTATAAATGCAGTCTCTCACAGTGTGAGTGGATCGAAGTACTGAGTTGGTCTGACTCATTGCCCTACATCTGTGGTGCGTGGAGACAAAATGTGAATGAAACTATAACAGACAAATAGAGGGTGATGAAAGTCCCTCTACAGATGTAGGTATTTAAGAAATAAAAATAAAAAATCAGGTTAAGAGGTTTTATCTAATGCCGGAACTAAAAACAAAAGGTCTTGGCTAAAGTAAGATCCAGCTGTCATGTTTATATCTATTTTGGCCACCGGCTACAAGCACTGAAAGAACGGAATGATCGACTGTATACAGCTGAGTCAAGAGATGGCCCAATAGTTGCTGTGTTCAGGTGCATCTTATGGTTATTTCTTCAGCAAATGGTTGAGGGCTGTTTTGCATCTTCCACAGGGTGTATTTTGAGCAAAGTACATTTTACATATTTTACAACTATATTTAGCATGGGGCTTTTCATGCACTCTTTTGTTAACCGTTATATGTGCATTTTTTTAAAGGTTCTTTAAAAAGTCACCTGCTCTATAAACCTTGTTTCTAGGTTGGCACAATGGCTCATTGTCTACTATGCACCCCTAAACTCGTACTAGGAGCTACATGTCAATTTCTGCCCTATGTCTCCTTCATACATATCAATAACATAAGAAAACACGTTTAATTTGACCCTTAAGCACTTACGTTGGGATTTTACCATAGAATGGATGGACACTGCAGAGTGCAAAGGCTAACCTAAGAGCTGCATCGTTTCAAATGACTAGAATTGCTTTGTGCTGATTACTTTTTTTAAATTTGTTTTATTGAATCATCTCCAATGCTTTAAATACAAGAGGATTACATGAGAATGAATATTAAACCGCAACATAAGCATATGAACTGACTACAGGATAACAACTTCATCATTATTGTAAAGAAAAAGGGAGAAAAAAAGGAAAGTAAACATAAAGACCCAATTTGTGATCAAATCAATAAGAAATCATTTATTTTTCATACAATCACATAACATATTAATGCTTCTTTTATACATTTTAGTTACCCTCCTTCCATCTTTTGAGAGGGGCCCATATGTTTTCCCCTTTTCTTTTGGCTTTTAAGCCCTTTTTTTTCATATACCCCTTTTTCTAAATTGTAGGTGGCTAATAATCTACCCAACCATTGTTGGAATCCAGGTGCCAGGGGGTCCAGCCAGTCTGATGCAATACAGATTCTTACCACTGCCATTGCTATAAAAAGAAAGGGGCGATGGTCCTTTAAAACATCATTATCGCTAATACCCAGCAATATATGTTGAGCCGTTAGATTCAATCTTATTTTCAATGATGTATTCATACATTTTTCAATTTCGTCTAGCCAGGTACCTAGAATAGGGCATGTTGCAAACATATGTGTCAAATCGGCTTCAGTACTACTACAGCGCGGGCATGTGATTCCATCCTGACCACCCCATTGAGCAATTCTAGCTGGGGTATGATATAGTGAAAACAGTGTTTTGTAGTGTTGAGCCTGTAATCCTGCCGATCGAAGCACCGTCCTCCCCAATTCAAGTGACTCTAAAAATATATTCTGTGCCATACCCAACCTCTGTTCCCATTTGGACCCATGCTTTTCGAGGTCATCCTGGATAAGCGTGATCAGCTTTGAATATATCTGACTAATTGTGCACTCTTCTTCAGAGCGGATCGCGTCCACAATATTATTATTATTAAAACCCATTGAACCCCCTTTCTTTTGGGTTAGATAGCTCCGGACTTGCAAATACTTAAAAAAAATCTCTAGTATGTATCCCGAAACTGATTTGTACATCCCTAACTGCTAACGCCCGATGTATCTAAAAGATCTCCTATTGAGCGAATTCCTGCTTCATCCCATCTAGACATAATGTTATCTCGGAAGATCTCTGGCATAGTTGGATTTTTATAAAGTTGTGTATAGTAGTTCAGCCGACCAAGCCCAACTTTGCGTTTAAAAGATACCCAAATCTTAAAAGCTGCATGCAGGGTTTTGAACCTAACTTTTTTGTAATAGTTTGGCTCGCTATAATTCAGAAAACAACCCTGTGCGGCCTCGCCTACTAGTAATTCATACACATCCTCTGATCCGAGTTGAATCCCCTGCTCTTCTGTTTTCCCTCCCAGCAACACACGCATATATTGAAGAGCGGCCGCCCAGTAATATAGTCTTAAGTCGGGGACCCCCCATCCTCCCTTCTCCCTTGTTAAAGTCATAAATTTGAGTGCCCTTCTGGTCTTACCATGTGACCAAATAAACCTATTGAGCATACTTTCCATTTCTTTAAACCAAGACTTTCCAAACTCAATGGGTATGGTCCTAAAGAGATATAGTATCTTGGGAAGAAACAGCATCTTTATTATGTTGCATCTACCTACAATGGTAAGGTGGAGATTATGCCACCTGTCAAAGTCTTTCTTCCCTTGTCATATTATTGGAGCTATGTTAGCCTCTACTAATTGCCCCAATTCCGATGTGATTTTTACCCCCAGATATGTAGAATTATTTGTGACCCTTGTATCCCCAAAACCAGACGCACTGTTGACAACGATTTGGGTCTTCTGCTGGTTGAGTTTGTACCCTGAGACCATCCCAAATACGGCTGCTTCGTTAGCTATTTCATTAAGTGCAATCTGGGGGTCGGGTATGACGACTGCCAGGTCGTCCGCATAAGCAAGGATTTTCGTCTCCAGCTCCTGAAATCTCATTGATTTAATTGTACGATTTCCTTCAATTCTTCGTATCAGAGGATGAATGTATATAGCGAAGAGTAAGGGGGAGCAGGGACACCCCTGTCTGGTTCCCCTCGAAATCAGTATTGGTTCCGTGTATTCCCCGTTTACTCTGATGCGAGCCACAGGACTCTTGTATAGACCCATGATTGCACTATTGAATCCTTTTCTTAACCCATGTCGTTCGAGGGTGCCCCACAGGTAGTTCCAGGAGACCCTATCAAACGCCTTCTCGGCATCAAGTAGAATGAGTGCCATAGGGTCTCCTGAGAATGCTGCTGCATCAAAGAGTGTTATTACCCTGCGTACATGTTCAGTGGTTCCTCTTCCGGGTATAAACCTGTGCTGGCGTGGATGGATTACATTGCTGATGATAGAACTTATCAAGTAGCAAATATTTTAGAAAAGATTTTGGAATCATTATTCATTAGAGTGATAGGTCTATATGAACCAGGTTCGTGCGGGGTTTGCCTTTTTAGAAAAACAACTATTACCGCCTAGGCCCAGGACTCGGGTATTGACTTCCCACCTTGTGCTTGTCTGAGCGTTTCTATCATGTCCCTTTTTAATAGATGGTAAAAGATTTTATAAAACTCCAAAGGGATCTGATCCGGACCCACCGCCTTACCCGATGGGAGGCTCATCAGGGCGCTATATATTTCTTCCTCTGTTACGATCATATCCATGAGGTCTATATCCTGGGCGGCAAATTGCTCTATCTGAATATCCTTCAGATAGTCACTAACCGAGTGGTGGGACAACTCTAATTCCTCCTGGTACAATTCACTATAATATTTATGAAATACTTCTTGTATACCAGTAGCTTCTTTAAACAATTTCCCGTCTTTATCCTGTATTTCAACTATCTCCCCCATCACCCTTTTATGTCTCGTCCGAACAGCCAGCATGCGTCCTACTTGCTCGCTGAGTTCATAGCACCCCTCACGCCATGCAAGATATTTTTCAGCTGCCTTAGTCGAAGAGATTTCGCCGATCTCAGCTTTTGTAACCGCGATTTTATGCGTCCAACACTCTAATGGTGCACCTTGTGCTATTGCCCTAATCAACTCTTCTTCTAAAGCAGCCATTGCTTCATACAGTGTGTTAACTCGCCCTGTTTCATTTTTCTTCCTTCTGGCACTGTAGCTAAGTGTCTCGCCTCTGACTCCAGCCTTGAATGCGTCCCAAACCACTCCACTACAGGCACTATCACTATTTATTTCCCAAAAACCCTCAATCCAGGTATTCATATGTGCTATATAGTCTGGGTCTTTTAGCAAACCTCTTTCAAATGTCCAAGGTGGTTTTTCCTCTCTGCCCCCTAAAATTAACGGTTAATACTAGAGGATTATGGTCTGAAAACACTCTGGGGTGCTTTTCTATATCACAATCTATGACCAAATGGGACGTAGTAAAAAAATAATCCAGTCGTGCTACAAGTTTGTGCGGTGCAGAGTAGTACGTGCTCCCAGGATCCAGAGCTTTGGTCAAAGCCCAAATGTCTGTCAGGCCATTATCTTGAATCAGCAACAACAAAGCCCTGCAGACCTTATTTTTACGGCCTGTATATTTGGTGGTGCCCCCATCCCATCTAATGCCCAGACCATTAATATTTTAAGTCCCCGCATAATATAACCGGTATTCCTCGTGAGGCCAGCTCTGAGTTCACCTCCAGCAGGACCTCTGGGTCATCACCCGTAGATCCGTACACTGAGCAGAGGGTAAAACTAGACTCACGGCACCAGCCTTCTACCATCACCCATCGTCCAAATTTATCGGTCTGGCAATTTCTCCATTTTAAATCACTCCTCCGTGACAATATAGCAACCCCTTTAGTCCTATCCCCCTGCAATGTATTCACGACTAAGTTATACCCCAACTGCTCCATTAGTTTATCCCTGGAACCCTCAATGTGTGTCTCTTGTAAACACAAAATGTCAGCCCTTAACCTTTTCAGTTCAATTGCAATCCTTTGCCTTTTATTTGGATCGTTCAGACCACATACGTTCAGTGATGCTATTCGTATTTTCATCATGTGATATTTGAAAAAGCGTTCCCTAATTTTGTATTTCCCAGAGTTGCCATGAATTCCTTTTGTTTCATTCCTATGCTGTTTACAACTAGATTGTATCCCCTACTTTTCTCATGATCCTCGTGAACCGATTTTCCCCTCCCCCTCCTCCATCCTACCACCCACCCCACCTCCCACATTATTGAGCAAATGGGTCGCAATGGGACCCATGTGATGTCGCCTGTTAGGCCGCCCGAAGTGCCCCGGTGTCCAATCCCCCGCCCCTATGTATTAAACCAATACCAAGTAATATACCGTCCTACCTTCAACGTTGAAATTTAAAAAATACAGGGTGATAATTAGAGAAAAAAAACACATCCCACATTTTTCTACTATTTTTCTACTGTTTTTCTACCAGTGATTGTTTCATCCTTCCCACGTATCATTTGGTCAAATAATACCCGCACTTGTGCCCTCATCATCCAGTCTCCAAATGTGATACCACCTCACTCTATCTTTCTGTTGTCCCAGTAGCGCCCTGTCCTCTTGTCTCCTGTAGTTCCTTCAGGTACTCCTGAGCCTTGATTTCTGATGATAGCACCCTAATTTTTCCTCTGTATATGATTTTAAGGCGTGCAGGGCTCAATAGGTAGGCTTCGGCGCCAAGTGCCTGGAAAGGAGAAATTAGTTGACGTAACCTTCACCGCCTTTCCACCGTAGTGTGGTAGAAGTCTGGACGCGTGAAAAAAGTGTGACCATTATGGGATCGTTTTGCATCCGGTCTCGCCTTATCTGAGATAGACTGCAGAAGGAGAAAGTTCCCAAAAAAAACTAGGATCGCTCTGGGACGTTCCAATTGCCCCACCGTGGTATTTTTTCTCACGGTCAATGGGAAGCGGTGAGCCCGCTGAATCTCAGTGTCCCAGTTCCAGCTTGATAGCTCAGGGAAGGCTCCTTTCATAAGATCTACCATAAAAGTTCTTACATCGCTGCCTTCACTATTTTCCGCAATCCCTAGGAATCGTAAATTATGTCGGCGCTGGCGATTCTCGAAATCTTCGAGTTTCCACATCATGTCGCCAGCCTGTTTCTCTTGGAGCGCCTTATGTTCATGTATCTTTCCCAGCTCGCCCTAGAGTGTCGCTGTTCTTTCCTCGACCTGTGACACCCTTTCTTGCATATCCGAGCACATTTTGCTCACCTTCCGGAGGGAGCCCTGTAATTTCTTTGTAGCCTGATGTGCTCTGCGATTCTCTTGGCGAGCTTCCCCTTGCATTTGCTTGAGAGTAGCGTAAATTAACTCCATCGAGGGCGCAACATTCGGGGTAGGAGAGGCGCTAGATACAATTTGAGTCTTATCAAGTGAGCCTTCACTATAAATCTGACTTGTAGCAGAATAGTCCCATTTTAGCTTAGGAGTAGTTTCACCATTACTATCCAATCGCTGACTTTTTCCCCTAGCTTTCGATCTGCGTTTTAGGGTAGCTGCTCTCTCCCGGCTTTTGTTAATTGTAGAATCATCAGACCCTGATTCTTCCTCGGTAAGCCCAGGAGATGACATTGAGAGCTCAGACTCATCTGTGAGGGAAAATAACTTTTCTCCCCCTCCCCCCCCGCCCAGCTGCCCTTGAAACGCTGTTGCCCCATTCTGATAAGTGGCTGTGGGGGTGTCTTATGCAATGATTTTACTGATAGCCTCATCCACAATGTTCGTTCCAATAGCAGGGTCTATTTCTATTAATGCAATCAAGCTATCTGGGGCGGACATAGAATTTCCACTACTTGTCTGACTTGTCAATGTATCTCCTCTCAGCTTCTCCTCCTGTGGTCTTGGTGCCTGATGTTGCTCCTGCTGAATAGGTTGAAGCTGCTCCGTCTGCTCCTTACTCTGCTCTCCGCATCGTCCTGCTGCCGATGGTTGTACCGGTGCTTCTGTTGTTTGGGCTGAGGCCACATGGTCAGGGATGGAGGAGTCCGCTCCGATTCTCTCCTTTCCCATCGCGGCAGGAAGAGGCGAAGACACGGACATAGGTGGAGGCAGGAAGACCTTGTTCGCCGCTATATTCCCAGAAAATGCCTCCGAGATAAGAGGCTGTCCAGCGCGATCTCCGGAGACGATTCGGCAGCCAGCTCGCACATCCGCAATCCGCTCCTTGACAGGCTTCGGACCCGCATCCTCCACTTTCCCGGTAAAATTGCCGTGCCGGGGACCACGGCCCGTCGCTGTTCCTCCTACGTCCTTCACCACTTCTTTAGCCAATCTATTCACCTTGGGGGCCATATCCACCACTGACCGTAGCTTCCCGTAGGCACGGATCGTCAGCCCTATGGTGCCTGCGATGAAGATAGTGACACGTTGCTTTAGCCACTGCAATCCTCTCCGCCACGCTGAGGTGCTGCACCCAGCCTGGTATGACTGATCAGCCCTTCGCATTCCAGTGTTCCGGTATTATACCAAACCTGACATTATTTAGTTTGGTTTGCACTCGATAACTCGGCACACAAGGGAATTTTTCTAAGGGGTGGGAGCAGGACACAGGGGCAGCTCTCTCCCGGCGATCAGTCAGCCGCCATCTTGCTCCGCTTTGTGCTGATTCCACTGGCTACATTATTAACACAGTGGCAACATGCAGAATACATAATCCTTTCTGTTGATAAGAGGTGGTCACTGTGCACAGGTGGGACCTCATTTGTATCTCCAAGCAGCTGAGTGAGTGGGACACTGTGTACACATAGATACACTTTGAAGAAAGCTAGAGCTGACGAGCGTTGTTAATGTCTTTTTGCGATGCCGAGTATGACACTACCAGTAGAGCAGAAAGGAAATTGCTGCTTTGAGATGCCAGCTAAAGCTCTGCGGGAAACCTCCTATCCACATTGTTGTGACACTTCCTCACAGATAATCTTTCACAAGCTTGAGGTCACAGCGGGAAGGAATTGCAGAAATGTACAGATGTCGACATTAAAGTAAGAAACAATAGTTTGGAATTCAGAAGCCTGTCTTTAGCGCTCTATAATGTCTACACTGTAAGGTTGTTCTTTAAAGTTTATTTTGTTTAGAATGTTTCTTCTCTTAAGTTATCGGGATCTTTGCATATTAAGTACATTTTTTACTGGATTCGAAAATTTATCCCAAAATTCCATGTGTTTGGGTATGTTTTTGGAGTTGAATTGCAGAGCAGTTTAAGATACGTGTGTGTATGGTGAGCCTTCTAAAAGTTTCTTTAAGCTGCCTTTTGGTCCTAACATTGCTGGAGATAAAGCAAATAAGTAGATGTCACTATGTGAAGATGTGCTTACTCACTACTGTTTTGTGAGTCCGGGGTGTAGTTTTTAGGTCTTGCCTTCAACAGAACATATGTTCTCGCTTGTGAGAGATATTGTATACCTCAAGACCGCCCATTGTCTACCACTCGGTTTCATTGTCACTTGCTTCCTTCTAATTGGCCAGCGCCTGCTGCCTCACTTCCTCTTCTTTTGCCCGGAGCATGGACCAAGTACTGATTTCTTCGGCCTGATTGCTGTTCCTTCCGCTGATCACGCTGTGATTGAAGTACTATTTTTTTTCCCTTCCGTTGTCAGTGTTGCTTCTTTCCCATTCCACCTCCTTGTCCGTGTTCCTTATTCCACTCCTACGACCCCACCCTCCTAACAACATTTTCCTATGTAAAGCAATTGTTGTACAAATGCTTTATTCATAAATAAATACACAGTCACATGTTTCTAACATCATTTGAGACTCACTTCATTCATTTGATTCCTTATAGAAATAGTCACCGTGCATAATAGAAGGTGCAAGAATTCTTGAAAAAAGTCAACCTGATTTTTGAAGCTCTGAACTCTAAACTGGTGGCAGCATATTTGAACCTCTGCTTCTCTCCCATGCCATTTGGCAGCAGGATACTGTGCCCTTATGGTTGCAGACCTCCTGTTAACACCGTTCGCAGAGCAGTTTTGTGGTTTGTCACTGGGGCTTTTGTTTCTAACAAGCAGGATGTTTCAAATTTGTAGGTATTTATTTTCAGCACAGGTAGCTCGGAGAGACCTAAATTTACGTTATGCATACACTGTACATCTGTGCCCATGCATGGAGCATCGCTAGCTGGGGTTGCAAGTCTTTACAAACTAGTACATTTGAGCATTTACATAAAGAAATATGATCATACCTTTTTTAGGTCTCGACCGCGAGAGCACATCCAATCTCACTTGCGAAAGATATTGTTTTCTACAAGGGACCCGCCCACAGCTTACTAGTTATGGGCTTCATAGCAGGTGCCGACTTCAATACTTCTTTCGTTTGGAGCATGGACCACATACTGATTTGCTTTATCCCATTTAGGGTCCTTCTGCTCCTGTGATCGAGGTACCAATTGTCCTTTTGAGTTTTCCCCGTTGTGTTTCTTTTTCCACCCCAGTTCCCCCCCATTGTCTGCGTTGCTTCTTGTCTCCCACCCTCCCGTGGTCTGCATTGCTTCTTCACTCCCACCCTCCAGTTGTCTGTGTTTCTTCTTCGCCTCTCACCCGCCCATTGCCTGTGCTGCTTCTTCTCCTCCCACCTGCCCGTTGTCTGTTTCTTCTTCGCCTCCCACCCACCCAATGTCTGCGTTTCTTCTTTGCCTCCAATTCTCCCGTTGTCTGCGTTGGTCCTTACCTCCCGCTGTCTGCGTTGCTTCTTCCCTCCCACCTTCCCGCTGTCTGTGTTGCTTCTTCCCTCCCACCTTCCCGCTGTCTGCGTTGCTTCTTCCCTCCCATTTTCTGCGTTGCTTCTTCCCTCCCACCCTCCCGTTTTCTGCGTTTCTTCTTCCCTCCCGTTTTCTGCGTCTCTTTTCCCTGCTGTTTTCTGCGTTTCTTCTTCACTCCCACCCTCCTGTTTTCTGTTTCTTCTTCACTGCCACCGTCCCGTTTTCTGCGTTGCTTCTTCTCTCCCACACTCCTGTTGTCTGCGTTGCTTTCTCCCTCATGTTGTCTGCGTTCCTTCCACCCTCCCGTTGTCTGCGTTGCTTCTTGCCTCTCACCCTCCCATTGTCTGACTTGCTTCTTCCCTCCCACCGTCCAGTTGTCTGCATTGCTTCTTCCCTCCCGTTGTGTGCGTTGCTTCTTAATTGTCTGCGTTGCTTCTTGCCTTCCACCCCCCTGTTGTCTGTGTTGCTTCCGCCCCCCTGTTGTCTGAGTTGCTTCTTGCCTCCCACCCTCCCGTTGTCTGCGTTGCTGTTTCCCTCCCACCCTCCGTTGTCTGTTTCTTTTCCCTCCCACCCTCCGTTGCTTTTTCCCTCCCATTGTCTGCGTTGCCTTTCCCCTCCCACCCTCCTTTTGTCTATGTTGCTTTTCCCTCCCACCCTCCCGTTGTCTGCGATGCTTTTCCCTCCCATTGTCTGCGTTGCCTTTCCCCTCCCACCCTCCTTTTGTCTGCGTTGCTTCTTCCCTCCCGTTGTCTGCGCTGCTTCTTACCTCCCACCCTCCCATTGTCTGCGCTGCTTCTTACCTCCCACCCTCTCGTTGTCTGCGCTGCTTCTTACCTCCCGTTGTCTGCGTTGCTTCTTCTCTCCTATTATCTGCATTGCTTCTTCCCTTTCACCCCAGCTGCCCATGTTGCCCCCTCACGCTTCCTAAGAAAAACAAGCATTTGCAATGCAATAGGTCTCGCCTTTGGGACCTTATATGTATTTAGCTATGCAGCACATAGCCTGGTTGCTGAAACATCTACTGTTCTTTAACATGGAGGGAAAGTAAGCACCAAACTGCGTGACACGCCAGGCATGGGAACACATGGAGGGAAAAATTGCCTTTCAGCGGGAAATGGTATAGTCCAAAGCTCTGTTTTTAATATAAAATCAGGGCCTTCGGTGGTCATATCACTGAAAATACAAGATTTGAAAAAAATAATATGGTCTACTGGTGCTCCTGGAAGACAATTTCTTTGGACTGGAATCTAGAGAAAGCTAAAGTTATCCTGGTATTTTACTGACCTCTGCTGGTCGTTTTCTATCAAGAAAGTTAAATAGAGACAGTTGCCAGAATTTTTTTTTTTTAAAAACAAAGTCCCTCAGCAGAAAGCAATTCTGGTATTTTACTGACCTCTGCTGGTCGTTTTCTATCAAGACAGTTGAATAGAGGTAGTTGAACAGAAAAAAAAGTACCTAAGCGGAAGTAGACAAGTCCTAGGGCTGATCCGCAGGTCCCACAAAGTACATACACATATAAGTATATACTAAAGTATATACACAAGAGGTCTCGAATGTTCGACCTAAAAAGCGCTATGACATAGCCAACACCTATTTTTATAACTTTTAACCATGCTGCACAGCAGCCACACTGCTCTACAACATGGCTAAAAGACCTTAGCAAAGCCAATACCTCTCATATAGGCCAGACCTATTGGCCTTGCCAAATCTTGTTTAATAAAGTGATGGAAGGGTGTTTGTTCAAGGGTTGAAGGGGACTGCTTAATTCCGATGGTTTTTATATTTCATAGTGTTAGGTTTACAGTATCTGAAGGAGCACATTGGAAGGCTAACTTTCACTACCACACATTCGAATAATCAAATTCTGCATACACGCTGACAAGCCACATCTTCTAAGTTGTAATTTCTGGACAAAATGGCCGGTAGTGCAACTATTCTTAAAGTTCATGAAAGTTTGAATCCTCCAAATATTAGTACTTGGGACAACAGTCCTGTCCTGAACTCTTGTTCTGTATGCTGCAAGTTTAATTACAAACAGTGGCAAGATGCAGAAAATTGAACAATCCTTCTGTTATTAATCGCCCATTGTGCCCAAAAGGGGATCAGATTTGTCTCTCCAAGCAGCTGAGTAGGAAATTAGGTTAACAAAGATTATTTTGAAAACAAAAGCGGTGTCTATTAATTTGCATTCTAAACACTCTAGAGCATCTATGGTGAAGGAATAGGCGATGGACGACTTAGCCTGATCTACTTGAAATGCATCTATTTTTTCTTTTGACTTGGTAATTAAAGTCTAGTTATAGACTAAAATTCGTTGTTGCCAGTGACAATTGTATATAGTGCAAGCAATGCAAGTTCCATTCTTTTTCTTGCTCCACTATTGCTGCTAAATGCTTATCTTGGGTAACCAATAGAAAGCTACTCGAAATTTTGTCTGCCAATATAAATGTCATGTATCTACTTACAGAAAAGTTCAGTGAATGACGCTTTGTGGCTCTAACGCAAAATTGTGATTATTACCTTGGTGACTCTAAGGATTGAGGGTGTTTTATGCTCCATTTCCTCCCCCTCAGGAGCCTTTTCCCTGCTTGGCAAGTGTTGCTTTGCAGAGGTGGAGACTCCTACTGACCTTCATCTTGGCTAGGCTGCTTCCTAGTAGATGTTTTTAGGCAGCGGCATAGTTCACTCCCCGCTCTAGCAGCTTAAGTGGGGGTGCCACTTGATCCCATAGGCTAGTGAGCTCACTCGGTCTAAAACATTAATTAGTTATTTCAGATTTCATATGTCTGCAAGTTTGCAGACAAATGCTCTTAAATATCACGCTTAGGGAATGTTATGACAGGGGGCTGTGGCCCTTGGGCCGACTTGCCCAGTAAAGGAAACAAAAAGTGAAAAGATGATAATAGGGAAACAGAGAGAGGGGAAAATGGAAAGAGTAAGTGAAAGAGAGAAAAAAACAATGTAAGTATCGGGAGAATGAAGAGGAGAAGATGCAAAGTGAAGATAAAGAAAGGCGGGAAGAAAGGTGCAAGGAAGAAAAATGGATAGGAAGGAAGAAAAGGTGAAAGAATGGAAAGATAAAAGGAACAAAGGATGAATGAATGGCAAGGTGAAAGTGTGGACAGAATGCGGGGAAATAGGATGGATGGAAGGGTGAAAGGATGGAGGGAAGGGTGGGTGAAAGGAAGAATAGAGGAAAGGTAAACAGGTGACTTGAAGAGTGAAAGAATTGATAAGTGAAAGTATAAGTGAATAGAAGAATGGACAGATAGGTAAACAACGAGGCAGATAGGTGAAAGAATAGATGTAAATATGGATGGATGGATTAAAGAAAGTAATAGTTGGATGGGGGAGTGGATGCTAAGCAAAAAGGAAGAACGATGGAAGGGCGAGAGTATGGATGGATAGATGGTTGGGAGGAGGAAGAAAGTGTGAGTTGTACTCTTCTAAGGAGGGTCGGGCTCAATTACTTGATTCAGAGTGGAAGTTATTTTAATTTTCTGGCTACTCCCTTGTTTTTAGGTCTCGTCTTAGCTCTCTGTTGTTGAAGACCTATCATGAATTGTACTGATACTTACAGTAAGCTTTGGGTCAGCCAATTTCTTACCATTGTTTGGCTTTCCTCTTAATCTAATTTTCTTGCTTCTTAGTCAAAGGCTTTACTTCGTCTTCTTGTGCTCCTACTTGAGCATAGATTCTTGACCATCCTTTTGAGTGGTTGACTTATAGCATTTATCAGGTACACAACAAGTAACTATTTTGTTTTCCTAGCACTCCGTGAGAGTGCATGTATTCATGCTCTCTGCCCAGTCTGCTGTTTTCCCATTATCCCCATCCTTCCTCTATGTGCTGTCTCTTCCCAAGCTTTTCTGTTGCTGCGCCCACCCTTCCCTCTCAGCTGTTATTTTTATTTTAATTGGTCACCCCTGCCCCAAACCAGCTTCTGCATTGCTTTCCACCCTCCCCCGACTTCTCATCGGTGCCTCTGTGTTTCCTTTACCAAAGCAAAAGGAACCTGTTGAAAACCGTGCATTGCATTGAGAGTTTGAAAAGAGGTTTTTTTATCAGGGCTTTTTTATCCCTCAAATTTAAAAAGTGTAGAGGGGATTCCACAATAACAGGCTTTTAGCACCTAGGCTCTGGCCAAGGAATCTTTGTTCTTTTTGCTTTAACTAGGATCAGTAGAACTGCTGGTAGTTGAATAGTTGTCCTCTCCGAGTGCTAGGGTGGCCGGGTGAGTGCTTGCATTGGGATTCACATTATATTTATTTTCACTTCTAAAGCTCACGGCTGCCTAGCCGGTTTCCTGGCGCTGAGTATAGATAGAATTGTCTAACTCGAACATTAAAATAACCAAGTCTTCAGGTTCTTACGAAATATCATCAAAGACATACATTGTCTTAGAAATTCCGGGAGGGCATTCCAAAGTTTTGGGCCAAGATATGCGAAGGAGCGACCTCCTGTACGTACCAGGCGGATTCTGGAAGCGCTGCATAAAGCCTGATTCTCAGATCTCAATATCTGTCTGGGCTGATAGGGAGTCAACAGATCCTGGATATAGTGAGGGCCAAGTCCAGCCCTAGCTTTGAAAATGAAATATAGAGTTTTAAATGTAACTCCCTTTTCAATTGGAAGCCAGTGCAGTTCGCTAAGATGAGGCGAAGCCGGGGCATGCTTCGAAAGCCGAAAAGGAGTCTCGCCGCTGAATTCTGCATAAACTGCAGACGGTGAATAGAGGCCTTGTCAATTCCCAGGTAGCGAATGTTACTATAGTCCACTTATGAGAGTATCAAGGCCTGAATCAGAGTTCTTTGTGCCAAGTGAGGAATGATCCAAATAATCTTCCTCACCCACTTCATCACGGCAAAACAAGTGGAGGCCACTTTGGCCACTTGGGGACGCATAGAAAGATTTTCATCCAGCCAGATCCCCAAGCTTTTTACATTGGGAGATAGGTTTGAAAGAGACCTCAAAGACCCAGGCCAGTGTTGTGGACCCCAAAGTTGTGGATTCCTGTATAGTACCATAACCTTGGACTTGTTACTGTTGAGCTTAAGCAAGTTACTTTCCATCCAGGAAGCAACTCGTCTTAGACCGAGATTAAGGGCATCTGGGTTGTGCCCCTGTGTGGACGAAAAAGAAAAAATAATTTGTGTGTCTGCGTAAGAAAACAGCATCAAGCCGCAACTCTCCACCACATCCGTGTGAGGGCAAACATACATGTTAACAGCATGGGCTCTGTGTGGAACCCTGGGGTACTCCAGAGGTCATGGCATAGATCCCTGACTTTGCATCTGACAAATAGACTTGGAATGACCATTCTTTCAGGAAGGAGGTCAGCCAAGCTAGGGATGTTCCATCAAGGCCCAATGTCACCAGTCTATCCACAAGGGTGGAGTGGGACACAGTATCGAAGGTTGCGCTGAGATCTAATAGGATCAGCGCTGCTGTTCCGCCCTCATCCAGGAACCGTTTTAAATGTTCCGAGTCTCTTAGGTGAGTGAACTTCATACTGTGCCCGGCCCTAAAACCCGACTTGGTGGAGTGAAGGAGTTGCTGGGCTTCCACAAAGGTGGTGAGCCGTGAGTTTACATGCTTTTCCAAAATTTTGTAAAAGACAGGCAGCAGGAAAAGGGGTCTAAAATTAGTCCAATTAGTTGGATCAAGATTGGGCTTCTTTAAAAGTGGGAGGATCAAAGCGTGTTTCTAGGACAGTGGAACGCATCCCTCATAAAGAGAGGAATTGAGCAAGTCCACCACCACTTGCAACAGGTCAGGATCAAGAAGCCCCAACATAGCTAGAAAAAGCGGGTCTAGGGTAGAGCCTGATTTGATTGACTGCAAAATGGACAAAAATCCAGAAAGGTCCAACTGAGGCCATGACTCAGTTTTTTGGGCCGGGCCTGGCATATCCTGGATAGGATTAGGACTCTATCGGAATCCCCAACTTGTATTCATATATGTGAGAGAAGATACTCTTTGAGTAATACAATGACTTTGAATGTGAAACTGCATTAGTGGGTTTGCAGCACCTTCATTGTATCATTTAAAACGAAAATATGGGAGTTTTTCAGTGGAAATAAGGATGCCCACAGCTTTTGCTTGTACCTCAATAATGAAGCCTCCATCACATAGAGGTAATGAGCTTATTACAGCACCGCCCATCAACATTTATCTAAGCTAACATAAACAATGCTGAGGTCCGTGCCCAGTCCTTGGGCAGAAGATGGGACACACCCCCACAGGCAAATATACCATACCCAAAACACTATCCCAGAGTGCAAGTCTTCGCTCTGCAGCTACAAATACCCAACTTCCCGCATAAGTGCCTATGCACAGAGATAGGCCAGGCAAGCTAATAACTACTCCAACTCTCTTCTGAGTTGGTAAATGGTTTAAGGAGAGTTGGTTGATGACATAAGCCAGAAGCTCTTAAGTTCTGTCCTAGCTGATCATAGGAGCAGGTTGATTAAAACTTTAACTCACCTTTTTGACGTCCCCAGGCACGAAACATACAGTATAGGACGTACATTCTGGCACGTATCCCTAGGGCGTATATATAGTACATGTATGTTTATTAATATTTCCAGTGTATTATTTTTGTTTTCCCTGATTATTCTTTTTATTTATGGATTCGGAGATGTAGTGTTTTCCCATCAACAATAAGCGGGATATGGGTTTGGATTGGCGCGTGTTCTTGGGATATTTGGGCGCCTCCTGCTGGACCATAGCAGCCAATGAGAAAGGGGTGACAAAGGCTAAGTAACTGGGTCACAGCATGTGAAAGATTAGTTCGAAGGGGCTCGTGGTACCTCCTGTTTCTGTTGCAGTGTGCTCTGATTTGTAGAATGATTGGAGCACTGGCTTATGATGATTCACTGCATCATTGGTGAGTACTTATGATGCTCATTTAGCGGGGGTGCATCGCTGATAGCTCTTGGGGATCATGTTATATCAGGCACTAACTAACAAGAACGGTTTTTAAAGCGTGTTTTTACTGAATGTGCAGATATTTTGAGAAGACCAATTTCAATCCTTAATGTGCTTGCAGGGACAGTTCATCAGTGCTGCATTTCTAAACAAGAGAATGTTCTCAACTATGTATACTCTGAAGTCCAATATAAAGAAATACTGTTCTGTACAAGGAGATGACCCAAGCAGTGTACTGCTTTCTCTTCTCCAGTAAGGCAGTTCATTTGAATATAAATCCTGGTTCTCACGGTGTGAACTATATAAGAAACAAGTCGGCACATAACTCTTGAGTGCTTTTGGCTCATCAGGTCTGCTTTGGTTACTGCATAGGTTCTTCTCTTTTGTTACCTGTAATTTTGTTCATCCTTAGCTCATTCAGATAAGCGAGGTGCTCAAAGGGTATGTGTGTGTGTTATAACTGTAAAGTATTACAATTGAATTACTGCTACATCGCAGATGTGTGCCATTCAACCTCTGCCTCATTACCATTAATGAAGCTATTCACTGTTTATTTATTTTATTTTTTTACTTTAAAAAGCTGGGCTTCATCATTTCAAAGATAACATGTTAAGATTTAACATGGTTAAAGATGAGATGATTCTAAAGACGCATCTCGGTGATCATAATATCCTTACTAAGTACAAAATAGTGGCTTTTCAATCATTGGCAGACTTACTACCAACCAAATTGTAAGAGATCTGTACATGTAAGTTAGTAAACTAGTTTCCAGATTGATCGTCTCAGATTTCTGTTCTTGTGGGCAGTCTCATTTATGTTTGTGTCCTCCTGTGCATAGGATCCTTTCGCCATTCCTCTTAAATTCAAATATATACCGGTGACTGTTACTGTGATGTGGAATCTCTTGGGAGTCCAGCTTCAGTTTTTGTCAGTGTAATTTCATATGAATAGTGTGCAGCTGCAGCAAGGTAGCATTGTGTGAATGGAAATCTCCATCTGTCCATGAGAAGTCATGGAGGAATGAGTGTAGGGCAGCCACAGTATATGCTAATGTGATTAAATATGCAGAAGATTAACTGGCCAGGATTTGTGTTTTAGGAACTTCTTAAGTGCATGCTTTTTGCTTATTGAGAGGGGATGTGGCCTCGCAGCCAGAGCAGCTGATCATGGAACAGTGAAACTAAGGGGCCGATTATGATGTCGGTCGGAAAGCATTCCGACTGACTCAGTCTGGGATTGGTTTCCGTCCAATTGGATTCGGGGAGGCCGACCGATTACGATGCTTCCGAACACTGTTCAGTTGGACTCCCATTGACTTCAATGGGAGCCTGTGCTCCGACCGACAACTCCGGCTCCCATTGAAGAAAGGGGTGGGTGGGGAAAATCGTGCACCCTGTAGCGGGCACCCCACGGTGCCTACCACACTGTACATGGTTGTACATGGGTGACCCAGGGTTACCCCCATTTGGAGGCCCCCGGGTGAAGGAGGGTCTGCTACGGGCCCCCAAAATCGGATTCCGACAGCCGGTCCATGTCGGAACAACTGACTCTGAAAGGCTATCCGAATTCGACATCGTCATTGCTCGGTCAGAAACGCGGTCCGACCGCCTCGGTTCCTCCGAATGCCGTTCGGAACCGAGTCGGAGCCGACTTGGAAAATCTGAACGCTTTCCGACTATTGTAATTGGTCGGCTGAAAGGATTTCTGAGTCGGTCGGAAAGGCGGGTTCCGAATGTGATTCGGACTAACTGAATGCCATTCGGACCCTTTCCAACTGGCATTGTAATCGGCCCCTAAGTTTGAATCCTGACCTTGGCACAAGATCCTGTGATTTTGGGCAAATCAATTCATGTCTCTGTGCCTAAACAAACATGTGGTATATTCTAGTGCTCATGTGAAGTGCTCAAATGCCCTCAAGTCAGGTTTGCATTTTAAAATACGCAAAAAAAATAAATACAAAAAATCTCTCACTTCCTCCGGTGCATTGTGAGGGGTAATGATTGGCTTTTTCACCCAGGGGGAATTAGTAATTTTGCTGATCAGTTTCTTTATTCTTTTTACCACATTAAATATACATTTGGGACTCTGTATCTGGTGTCAGTGCATACATTGTACAACTTCTTTCTTTAGCTATGAACGAATCATTCAAACATTTTGGGAAATATTTTAAATTGCCAAAAAACCTACATGAATACACTGGTATTTTCAGGCAGCAAGTGAGCATACAGAAGTATAAAAATAAAGAGGAATGACTGGGGCCTTGGAAGTGGGCCTTAGTGAGCCCTATCAAATAGGCTGAGCTAAGTGATCCTCCCTGCGCAGTGATTCTTTGCCGGGCAGTGCCCTGCCTGGGGTAACTCAATGACTTGGTAGTGTCTCATTCCTATCCACTGAAATTGAATGCTGGAAGGTAGGTAAGTAGGTGGGGTGAGAGAGAGCATGCACAGATAGACAGACAAATGAAGGTTTATGCAATTTGTGTGGGGCAGGTAGCTTAGTCTGAAAGTGTGTGTGTGTGTGTGTGTGTGTGTGTGTGTGTGTCTGTCTGTCTGTCTGTCTCCCCGTGTGTGTGTCCCCGTGTCCGTCATCAGCCTTCACAAAGTGATGGAAACCTTGCATTTAGGACCTTTCTAATATAAGGTACATTTGGGATGATGCAGTTGATGGCATGACCCCCGGGTCGCAGAGGTATTGTGTGTTTCAGCGAGGCAAGCACGGTACCATATTGAAGAGGCTTGTTCACAAACTCTGGAATCAAGATGAATGTAGGAAAGCCATGTTCTTATGCTGTTTAATAGTGCTCTACCAGCAAGTTGGGTGCTGGGCTTCTGTAAGCTGGATGATTGATTGAAAGATAGATAAAGTGGTGTGCTGGGAAGATTTGAGGACATCTGAGAACGATTATCAAACAGATAATGTTTTGACTGTTGATAACATTTAACAGAGTTTTCGTTTAGTCTTCTACCTTCAGACGTTCATATTAATCAATAAATTTGCTTCCCGACTTTTTCCATTCTCTGACTGAATGAGATAGACTATCTGAGACTTTAGATAAGGGCTTCTTGGAAAAGCAGACTTCCAAATCATCTATATTCCCCTGGTTAGTCTCCTGTATCCTGGAAGGCTGTAAAGTGAAGGAAAAAAGTGCTTCTAAAGGGCATCGGTGATCATGGGTCAGTGCCAAACCTACATAAATAGCTTTCACTGACATCAGTCTGGTTTTCGTTGTGAGACTGGTGCATGGGCTACACAAAACTACTTCCTCTAGCCTAAAGAATTATTCTAAAGCTTTCCGAAGGAAAAACTTGATGCTGGCATCTGTGGTGGAGAGCTGAGGCACAGGTTTGAATCCCAGTATGGCAGAGGCCAATAAAAACAGTGTACCATTCTGTTGGGTAATTGTTACAACTGTCAACCACACCACAAAATAGTAAGAACTCAAGTGCCCCAAGCAAATTATTATTATTGCTATTACTGTTGTTTTTGTTATTATTACTGCTCCTACTACTATGCATCCTTATAGGAAAAGCCCCCCGACTATATGGGTGAGGCAAGATAAGCATATTTGTATCTGCATTGTATAAAACAAGCTCTATAGAAATGGATCTATACGCTGCCTGGAAATATTTCTTAACATCTAACTGTCCAAAATTCGTAATTGTGCATTAGTGTTAGATGTTTTACTTATTTATAGTTTTGAAATCTAGGCAATTCTAGCTTATTCTGGAAGTGGTGCAAGCGGACACAGTGTCTAAGTTCAAACACCACATGTCTAATAGACCTGGCACTGAACAGTGGAGGACAAAATCAAATCTAATGTAAGGTGTGCCTGAACAATGGCCCATGTTGTTGGAACGATTAAGGCCCTCTTTACAAGATGACCAGAAACTTTGTGAAAAGATATTAGGGACTTAGTTAATGATTCTAAAAGTATCACCATTCTAGTTTTCAGACATCATTAGTTGCAGACCCTGGAATGGGGTATAACCTGCTGAACCTGGAAATACCCGGGCAAATTCTGCAGCATTTCCACTTCCTCTGCAGCCATTTTCTACCTGCTAAGAGCAGGTGGCAACTGTCCATGGCAACTTTTGTGGGTTTACCGGAGCCATTTTCGCACCCAATAAAACCTAGGCTCAGTGTTTTCCTACAAGTTAATCCTGTGTGAGGGAACACCGGGCACCTCAGAATTACTTGGATGCTATTCCGGGCGACTCTTAATGAGGACATATGTGATTTGGAGACAAATACTTTGTCTGTATTTTTGATTTTTGCTCCTTTTGTGAAAGAGTGGACATGCCTTCAGGTGGACATGCCTTTTTGATTCATGGGCTAAATTGCTGTGGTTCACGCCCAGTGAAATTGAAACATATAGGTTGGTTTGATGCTTTAACAAGTCTGCTCTTGTGCTACAGGACCGCCATCTCTCTGTATAGATCTGCGACTAGCTTTGGTAAAGTGTGAGAGATTTAAGAGTCGTGACTTGTTACTGTTTCCTTGGAGAGTACTGAACTGTCTCTTCATCCTTCTAATTCCTCCATTGTACCCAAGTCTGGGACCTTCCTTTTCAAAAGAGAAGAAAGTCACATTGCCTGTACTTCTAGCACTATTCAGCCGCCATGTGCCACGTACACTTAAAACAAGCATTGGCATAGCCAATAAGTCTCGCCTTTGGTACCTTTATAAGTGTTTAGACAGAGCTATTGGATTTGTTAATGTCTTTAAGCTATGTTGTAGAGCATTGTGAATGTTGTGTTGCATGTTGAAAAGTTATAATAAAAAAAGTTAGAACCATTTTTGTCACCCTATATATAACGAAGAGAACATTATGTACAACTGAACGACCCTAATAAAAGCAGAATTAACACAAAAAAATGTGTTCTAGTTTTCTTGTCCATGCAATGCTGGCAACTTTTCCCTGCCTGTTCTAATGCTTGTTTGTTATAGTTTTTTTTGTTATGGGGGGCGAGGGAGGGAGGGGCATAAACAACAGGAGTGTGAAGGTTGGGAAATAGTTCCTCAATCACAATAGGAGCAGTGGAGGGACACTAGGGGAGAATCAACAGATGCCAGATTCCGAGGGCAGACTGAGGTGGTGCAGAGTGATGCTGAGGTGGTGGTGAGCTGGGGCGGAGGTGATGCTCAGCTGATCCTGAATGATACTGAGGTGATACTGAGTGATGCTGAAGTGGTGGTGTGCTGGTTCGGAGGTGATACTCAGGTGATGCTGAGCATCACCTCCGAAGGTGGTACTGAGTGATGCTGAGGTGGTGCTGAGTGATGCTGTGGTGATGAGTTGTGCTGAGGTGGTGGAGCACCAGTGCAGGTGCTCAGATGGTGCTGAGCTGGTGCTCAGATGGTGCTAAGTGGTGCTGAGTTGGTTCTGGGCTGAGGTGGTGCTGCACTGATGCTGAAGTGGTGCTGCATTGGTTATGAATTGCTGCTGAGGTGGGGCCGCGCAGGTGATGGTGCACTGATGGTGGCGGTGCTGCGCTGATGCTGAGACGGTGCTGCGCTGATGCTGAGACGGTGCTGCGCTGATGCTGAGACGGTGCTGCGCTGATGCTGAGACGGTGCTGCGCTGATGCTGAGACGGTGCTGCGCTGATGCTGAGACGGTGCTGCAGCTGAGGTGGTGCTGCGCTGCAGCTGAGGTGGTGCTGTGCTGATGCTGAGGTGGTGCTGCACTGCAGCTGAGGTGGTGCTGTGCTGATGCTGAGGTGGTGCTGCACTGGTGGTGGTGCACTGATGAGGAGGTGGTACTTTGCTGAGATGGTGCTGTGCTGATGCGGTGCTCAGGTGGTGCTGTGGTGGTGCTCAGGTGGTGCTGAGGGATGCTGTGGTGGTGCTGAGGGATGCTGTTGTGGTGCTGTGTGATGCTGTGCTGGTGTTCAAGCGATGTTGAGTAATACGGAGCTGGTGTTGAGGTGATGCTGCACTGCTGCTGAGGTGGTGCTGCATTGGTGATGAGTTACTGCTGAGGTGGTGCTGTGCTGGTGCTGAGTTGGTGCTGTGCTAATTCTGTGGTGGGATGAGTTGGTGCTGCATTGATACTATGCTGATGCTGGGGTGGTGCTGCACTGGTGCTGAAGTGGTACTGATTGATACTGAGGTGGTGGTGTGCTTGTGCGAGGTGGTGCTGAGTGATGCTGGGGTGGTGCTGAGTGATGCTGGGGTGCTGTGCTGGTGATGCGTTGGTGCTGTGTTGCGGCTGAGGTGGTACTGTTCTGATGCTGTGGTGGGGCTGAGCTGGTGCTGCGCAGGAGGTGGTGCACTAATGCGGAGGTGGTGGTGTTGAGTGATGCTTAGGTAATGCTGCGGTGGAGCTTCGTGATGCTGCGGTGGCGCTTCGTGATGCTGCGGTGGCGCTTCGTGATGCTGCGGTGGCGCTTCGTGATGCTGCGGTGGCGCTTCGTGATGCTGCGGTGGCACTGAGTGATGCTGCGCTGGTGTTTTGCTGATGCTGAGCTGGTGTTTTGCTGATGCTGAGGTGTTTTGCTGATGTGGTTGTGCTGCACTGATGCTTAGGTAGTGCGGTGGTGCTGCACTGGTGCAGAGGTGGTGGGCTGGTGCTGCACTTGGGCTGAGTGATGCTAAGGTGGTGCTGTTCTTCTGTTGGTGTTGTTGGAGTGCAGTTGCATGCAATGGCTTTGCATAGATGACTGACTTGAAGACAACTCTTCTCATAAAAAACTGTGTAGCTATGCAAAGAAGTGCTTTTCTTCTATGATATACCATCACAAGCTTAACTGAAAAGTTAATGTAGTGAAAAAGGCCTTCACACAATTGCAATGCACCATGCAAAGTGTTTCTTTTTTCAAAGTCAAATTTTTTTTTGCCTTTGGAGCACTCCCCACATACTTAAAAATGGATGTTCTCCCTTTTATGGTTATCTGGCATCACAGCTATGCTGCTCTCTTACATTGCACTATGAAAAGGGAAAGTGTGAAACCCAGCAAATGGCAGAGAACAGTTCATTTGTTAAAGGGAGCTCTTATTAGACATGTCTAACACTGTCATTTTATATATGCAGATTACATTTGGTTCATGCATAAAGTTTAAGCATTTTGATCTATATGTCATTGAGTAGTGTCCTAGTGCATCATGAGCCACACAAAAAATTGCTACAACTTTCTAACCCATTGTAAATGTTGCTTTGGGTGTGTTTAGAATGAACTTTTTTTTGTTTTTTGCAAGGAAACACAAAGTTTTGGTTTGATCCTTTACATCTTGGCAACAATCACCCAGTAATTCTTTCTCTATCGAGTAACAATAAAGAACAGCTCCACAAGGGGCATGAGTATCACTCTGCGCCTGACCCTAAAATGGCTGCTACTGATCCCATCTAGTTAAGTTGGGAAGTCTCGTGGCTAAATAGTCCTGCTGCAGAATCATGCAGTTCAACAGACTCTACTGCCTGACTATAAGATGCCTGCCAAGCTACACACCCTCTCCTTTCTTGCCATCCTCGCCATCTCCACCCACACGTATCTGGACTCTAGACTTTCGGTCACCTCCTGATCCTCACTCTAATCCGGCGGAGCCCGAACCGCATGGCCGATTCCCGGTGGAGCTGCACCGACAGCTATAGGGGAGATTGGCTCTGGCACACCGCTTTGGCCGTCACCTACCCAGCCGGACTTCGGACATATGTCTCGTCTTTTTCTCCGCTGCTGTCTCCTTCCCGTGGACTCCCAGCTCCCCCTGTTCTTTTTGTATCTTGATACTCGTCTTAGCCAATAACTCCTGCATTTTATTTGTAATCATTCTGTAATTAATGTGAAATTTCTGTAACTTGTAACACACTGTTTCCTTATGTAAAGCGCTCTGAAACTTCCGGGTCTAGCCAGCGCTATATAAAACTCAAATAAATAAAAAATAAAACCGCAAATGTGGCTTGCTATCCCCAACCAATAACTTAGCAGCTTAGGAAGTTGGTTTTAGTCTCCCTGGGAAGCTTCACAACCAGTGATTTACAGCAGTCCACACAATGTTTAGTACCAAAAAAACACACATATGCAGAACATGGTGGGAGAGCAATCTTTACAACTGTGCTAACTTTCTCTTTCATGTAGCATAGCTATCTTTTTAAACACAACTACGAAGTAGTCAATCGTCCGTCACTCCAAACTTTGTCGGACGCTTCTTGCTTTAAATAAAACAAAGGTGTAAGAGCCTTACTATTGGCTTACATGCTAAAGTAGCCTAAAGGCTCAAAAATACACATTTTACCTTTTAAGCAATCTGCAGTAACATTGTTTTTCCACACAAACAACACCAAAGTAGAGTCAGGGAGTCTGGAGTGGCGAGAAAAGGTTAAATGGTCTGTATCTGTGTTAAGAAAGGAGACATCCATGCTGGACTAAAGAGAGAATTAGCATAGCCATAAAGATCTCTTATCATTTCTGTGACTGGCATACGTGGAGGTTGTTTGCATGTAGAAGTTGAGTGATTTGCGCGCCCTATTGAAAACAAAGTAACCCTTCAATCCAAAATAAGAAATTAAATAGAAAGACAAGCTGCCTTCTCAACAACAAAGAAGCACAGAAAAACACTTTACTTTCACAAATACTTTTTATTAAAACGCAGTAATAACTCTTCAATTTGTAAGGAAGGCCTTTGAACAAGTCATGGATGAGGAAAACAATGTACCAAAGCATCCTAAGTCAAGGGTGCGGAGGGTTAACCCTTTCTCTCAGCACAGGAATCCCCGACAGTAGGCTCCTCATGTTTGCGAGAGGCCCGTGCATTGTAATAAACAAGCATTTGCAATGCAATAGGTCTCGCATTTACGCGAGTTTAAGCTATTGGCATTGTAAATGACAATGCCTTTTATTTTTGTTTTTTTAAATATAAATAAAAGGCATTGTCATTTACAATGGCAATAGCTTAAACTCTCATGAATGCAAGACCTATTGCATTGCAAATGGTTGTTTAACTTTAAAACTGAGCGCGGTGCCGCTTCAAAGACACCGCGCTCGGTTTCTTTCTTTTTTTTTTTTTTACTTTAACACTGAGCGCGGTGTCCTTGAAGCGGGAGACACCCACAGTGTTTAAGTTGAAAAGAAATAAAGAAACCTAGCGTGGTGTCCTTGAAGCGGCGCCGCGCTCAGTTTTAAAGTTAAAAAAATAATAAACAAATAGACCGCGGTGTCCCTGAAGCGGGAACCGCGCTCACTATGAAAGTAAAAAAAAAAAAAAATTAAACAGAGCGCGGTGTCCCAGAAGTGGATGCCGTGCTCAACATGAAAGTTAAATAAAATTTAAAATGATCGCGGTGTCCCTAAAGCGGGCGCCGGGCTTATTATGCAAATACCAAAAAAAGCAGCCGCCATTTTCCCCATCAGTGCCAATAACAAAAATGGGGCTCACCACCTAGATAAAGCAGGCCGTGTAACGAGCCAAGTAAAAGGTCCTGTTGTTATGGGTGGTAACAAATGGAGACAAGGCGGTACCAAGGTGGGACTAACAAGCCCATTTACGAATAAGAAGCCACCATTTAAGAAGGACAATGACACAAAGCCAATGACCGATATGGGCGGAGAGTGGGCAGGGCTGCTAGTGCATGCCCTAATACAGCATGCCTCGCAGAGCGAGCAGCGTATGCGCGCTGCCGCTATGCTCGACCTAAAAAAAGTCTTATTACTAAAAACACAAGCATTTGCAATGCAATAGTTTGAGCATTTACGAGAGTTTGAGCTGTTGGCATTGTAAATGACAATGCCTTTCATTTATGTGTTTTTTCAAAAACAGATAAATAAAAGGCATTGTCATTTTACAATGCCAATAGCTTGATCTCTCGCAAATGCGAGACCTGTTGCATTGTAAATGCGTTAGGAGAGAGTGTGTCCTGCCTTTTCCTGTCGGCAAGAGCAGGCAGGACAAAGCTCTTTGAGAAAATAGTGCTCGGTGGCTGTAATTAAAGCCTACCGAGCAACAACACACGTAACTGGGTATCCTCATGGGACGGTACAAAATGGGAAAAGGTGGTACAAAGGAGGGACTACTAAGCCTATTGACTAATGAAAAGCCACAGTTTAGAATGGACAATGAAAAAACTGGGCGGAGAGTCAACGGAGCTTCACGTCCATACCTTAATACAGCATGCCTTGCAGAGCAGCTCATGCGCTCCCCAGGCTTGACCTAAAAGCAAAAGTCAGGGTGTACTGAGCAGTTTTTTTAATATAACAGTTGTAGTACATTTACGAGCCTTATTCCTATTATTATTATTTACACAGATACCCTGTATAAGACAACTCCTTGCAAATTTCCGACTAATGCCTCTCTTCACAGTGAGAGATTATGTTTGCATGTTGAAATAATGGAGTAGGAGAGGTGGTAAAACTATGTGTGCAAACATATACAATGCGTTGAAGAAAGTCAAGGTTGATAGTGCTTGATTTCAAGGAAGCCTATCTGACAATGGCATCAGCAGAAGCTTTTTTATTCCCCTTTTTGTCCTCTATAACTCGATATCGGTGGAGAAAGACTTAGAGTGGAGCAAGGTCAGAACAGGCAGGGCATTTTGTGATGATACAAAGCGAAAATGTGTTATCCACGTTTTTATGTCTTTCTATGTTTTTGGGAGATTTATTTTATACCGGGCAATACATAGCGCTGGTTTTTGGTCAGACTACTGCTTATCTGGTTGGCTTTCTTGTTCTCCTCACATTGCTCCTTATTTAATGGGTTACATTCCTTTTCCTGTGCTGTCCCTTTCATGGAGCTTAGCTCTTTTACAATATTTCTGAATAGATACTTTTTACCCTTCCATTGCTTATAATCGGGGCTTCTTTTTTTTCTTTAAGTACTGCATCGGTTTTTCACTCTCTTCCTTGTGTGCTTGCTTGGTTTCACGTTTGTCCTTTATTTTTAATTTGTTCTATATTTTTTTTTCTCCAAGGGCCCTCCAGCGCTGTATAATATATAATTTTCACAACCGAGGTTCCGGCAGGAAACACTCCCCAGGTTAGGCACGGGACCATTGTGCGAGAATCCTGTCCGCCTGATCTTTATCCACACACTGCCTCCAAAGTCAGAAAGGAAACAGACGGGCCACTCTGCGTATGCTTTCAAATGTTTAATCTTCCTCCACCAAGGAGAAACTGACGTGTTTAGACTTACCCAGAGGTCTTGATCACATGATATCTCAATAAACAATCAGCTACTTATACAATCGTGACATTACAAATACAAATGTGTGTACACACACACACTCACACACACTCTGCAGCTGCCCGATTGCTTCCTCATTTATTGCTCCCAAGCTTCCCCAATCTGCTGTGTTTTTTCGTTTTTAATTAATTTTGTTCTGCGAGAACCAGGCAGTTGCACACTTCTGCCGGGCTTGTTGGGTCTTTCTTTTGCTCTCCATTGCTATGATATATATATTTCGATTTACTATTCTAAAATAGTCATCAGCCATATTGGAATGGTAATTGAAAAATGGTAAAATTGCTCTCGGTGCATCATGATCGATGCTCATGTATTGCTGGCTTGGGTTTCCTAAATTTGTAGGGTCTAACTGGGAACTGCAAATCCAGCCACTAGATCAACAAACCAGGCGTAAAATCTTTTTCAGGATGTGTTGACTGATTTCCCACATCCTGTAATGGCAGCTGCAGCACTTTTTCATCCAGCCAATCTAATTATTTTGCGGTTCTGATTCCAGAACCGTGAATCCAAAATGCCAAAACTTCCTTGTCCAGTCAGATTTGAGTATTTGGAATTTTTTTTGATCCTTGTTACTCTGCGGATCCATTTTCGAAGTTCTCCACAAATTGATAATCCAGTTATCTCTAAAATGTAACCTCTTCATGCCCAGTTGGAGCTCCTTTTTTAAACACGGATTTCTCGAAAACTACTCAAACGATTTTAACCAGACAACAGAAAGTAAGTAAAGTTCTCTGTTATGATAAATTTGGTGTGATATCTTTCAGCCATTTTTTTTCTGTATTGCGGGGGAAAAAAATCCTATAGTAATTTTAACAGAAAATGGCACATTTGGGACTCCCTTTCCCTTGGCCTCTGCTTGACGGATTTGCACTAAACTATCCATGAAAACGCTGAAGTGGATGTACAATTTTTATGAAAGGTTTTTTGCAGTTTTGTCTAACGAGGCGAAAGTTATTAGGATAACAAAAATGCCTTTTCAGTGGAAATTCTTACTTCGCAGGTGCTGTCATAGCCCCTGTAACATAGTCCTCACCATAAACCTAAAATACTGTTCTTTTAAATAGTATGTGTTCTAGTTATCTAAGTTGGTGTCCTTTGTTTTCCTAGAAAGGATGAAAGGCTGATTCGAGCCTGCTGGTGTTAGACTGTGTAATTTTCTGGTTCTATAAAGAGCTGTGTAGTGGGTGCAACCAGCCTAGCTATCGTATGATTTTGTAGCAGCTGCTTGATGCAAAGTATTTTTGTCACAGCAAGTCTAGGTTTAAGTAGAGTGTAAGGACAAGACTGTATAGAAAGTTCTGTCTGTTTCCCTGTTTTAGACCTGTTATGTGCCTCGGAGTCTAACTTCACATATAAACTCCTGGGCCAAATCACTTTAAAACGCAGTAGTAAAATATTCTATATACATTTTACCAGCAGTTTGAAAATGCATTTGCTTTGGGGGCAGTCATATTGATCCTCAAATCACCCACTTTTAAGATGAAACCCCCTGTTGGTAGTTCTTTATTCTGCTTATGCTGCATATCAGAGTTAATGATGATCCTTCCAGTTTTGGGCATCAGACAACCATGTGACTTTCATGAGGCTCTTAAATGGAGCATTTCCAGTATATCGCTCCACTCATATCCCACTTCCAGAATCTAGAATCTCAATTTACAGCACTACTGAGCTTTGTGGCAAACTTGTGACTAAACCCCCTAAAACGTGGGGTCATATGACGTAGGAAAAGGAGATAACTTGTCCATCTCTAAGGCATATTTAGTATCTCTCTATGGTATAGTAGAAATGCTGTAATGTTGGACTGTGTTGTGAGTATGACAAAGTGCAAGGCAGTGCCAATCACATCTTTGGTGCCAGATGTGTATTTCTCTCACTGTCGACTTGTTGCTGTATAGTTTTGCCTCCTAATGAGTTCTTGCTTTGCAATGTATGAATGGCTTATATACACTTAAGAAGTTAACTCAGCCATCACTCTTTTTGTCACATTCAGTTTTTTCTTACGTACACTACATACTTTCATTCATACACTATATACAGAAAGCAAGTGACTCTTCCCTGAGAGAAGCTTCTTAAGTTTATAAATGAATTAATCCTACAATAATCAGTCAAAAGGCAATACCATTCAGGGCCGGACTGGGAACAGAACCCGGCCCTGGCTAACTGCTCGGCCGGCCCCCCTGAGAGGGGAGGGGGGGGGTGCAGTTGAGCTGTTTGCTAGGGTCGGTTTCGGCCGATTTTGTTGCAGGGGGGCGATATTGCTGACCCCCAGTAACAAACTGCCCCCCAGGGGCCGAAAACCGGCCCCCACCCTGGCGGCGCACCGGGGAAACGCCCGGTGCCTGCTATGGCCAGTCCGGCCCTGATACCATTAGAGACATACTTGACAGTCATTGCCAACATAATCTGATATATTTTGTATTCCGAATCGACGCATGTTGCCAGAAAGTGAACACAAAGTTGAACAATTGTTCAGTGCTCATTGCACTTGTAGTGCTACAAATACACTGTAGAGAGACAGTTAATAAAAATATCTTTGGTCTCATCAGTAGAAATCAATAAGTAGCAACAATCATTTGGGCCAGGGGCTTGATCCTTATCTTCACTTCTGTATTAGGTTCCTGGTTTCATATTACTTTACTCTTTAAATCTCTATAAAGGGCTAGAATTTCTTACCCTTATCTCCTCTCAGACTGAAGTTTTAACCTCAAATTATTGGGGTCAACTACCCAATAAGTGACCTTGTTGGAGAAAAGAAAAATTGTCAGATATGTCTCAATACTTTCCTAGTGAGTGAGGCTCAGATGGGTCAAAGTATTAGGAGTCCCCATGCGGTTATTATAGGCTATCTGTCTGCATATTATGATCATTAAGAAAATTGTAAATATTATAAACCGTTATTATACAATTTAGGGTGAAGATCTCTTGGTCAGCGTGCCTCTCCCTTGCTGTGTATCGCTCGTTAGTATCTGAACTGACATAGTCCCCTTTTGCTTTAATTCCGCTGTTATTGTATTTATTTGTACCCTGCAGTATTTAGTGCTGTTGTATTTTTGCTCCTGGTACTGCTTGTTGTTGTTTTTTGTGCTTGCCGCTCCCGCTGATTTTTTAGCCGATCTGTGCCCTCCCGCCTCCTACTAGTGCCACCCACCTCCCAGGGCTACTTATGGAGGCCGCAGCGTGGGAAATCCAAAGGCTAGCCGGTTTGCGCCCGTCCGTGCCTGGACTGCACCCAGTGCCAGGAATTTGGATTCTTCCATCCCACGCAGTTACACCAACGCAGACCGCTGGACCCTGGATCCTGGACACATCGACAAGAACAACTGTGCCGCAAGTCTCCATGCACCACCAGAGAACCGTTCTCCTGCCAGCACTGCCACTTCACTTGCAACACAGAAGCAACAAACAATGCCAGAGAGGCTTAAACACGACTGCGCCCACCACGCCGACCATGACTGCCACGGCACAACTCCAGTGCATTTTACTCGGCGCGCGATCGCTCTGCAAACACGCCATGAAGATCTGAGACACGATCTCCTCCCTCATTCCAGATGTCATCTTCCCCGTGGAGACCTGGCTGAACCCCACCTCCGCGCCAGACATTGCCATTGCTTCACCCGGAGGCTACAACCAACAAACACAGAGGTGGAATTTCCACCATCTACAAGGACCCCATCCGCTGCACGACCTCCCCAGACGACTCGACCCCAATAAGGGAGCATCTCAGCTTCCAACTTCACTCAGACGGAAAAAGTACCCTCGCCAACAGACTACCAGGACCATGCCACAGCTTGTGCAATGTCATCCCTAGCTTCATCGCCCCAATCGTCATCGACTCAAAGCACTACATCTTTCTTGGCGATCTTAACTTCCACCTCGACGGCCCCAGCATCACCAACTTAAATGACCTCCTCGAAAGCATGAGCAACATCGGCCTCAAGCAACTTGTCACCAACCCTACCCGCATCACAGGACAAACGCTCAACCCCATTTTTACGTCCAGCGACAGAGTCAAGGACAACCACGTTTTTCAGCTTAGCGAGACCGACCGATACAGTGTCCACTTCACCATCGGAGGACCTGCCAAAACTAGCACCGTATTCCTCCCCCCACTCCACCTCCCCCGCCTCCAGATTCAAGCACAGAAAATGGAAAAAGATATCAGAAAACCAGTGGAACAATGCTCTCAACTTCCACCTGCCATACGCAACACCCAATCCAGAACAGGCTGCGAAGAACTTCTCCCAGTGGATCACAGAATGCTCCGACACAGTCGCCCCTGCCAGAAGAAGCCATCTGGTTTACTGCAGAGCTAAAATCCACCAAATGCAACTGTCGGCAACTAGAAAGGAAGTGGCGCACCAGCAAAGACACAAGAGACCATGCCACCTTCAAGACAGCACTCAACCAGTACCACCTCCTCCTGAAAAAAACAAAGAACACCCTAGCAGACCGTATAAAAGCCAGCACAAACCACAGCAAGGAGCTCTTTATCGTCGTGAAAGAGTTCTCTGACCCGCAGCTACCGAGAACGACATCACCCCTTCCCTAGAACTGTGTGACACCCTGGCGGACTTCTTCCATGACAAGATCTCAGTTATCTACGAAAACTTCAAACCCCATCCCTCCCCCACAGACAGCATCAGCCTGTTCACACCCACGAACACAAACCCTGAACACATGCTCACCCATTGGGACCCTCTCCCAACTCAAGCCACAATTTCCATCATGAACTCTGTGCACTCAGAAGGACCCGCAGACCCCTGTCCCCACCAAAGCTTCAACCTCTGGAGCAAGTTGATTGGCTGTGAGCTCGAGAAAGTCCTGAACACCTCGATCACCTCTTCCTCCTTCCCTGAAGACTGGAAACATACTGAAGGGAGGACTCTCCTGGAGAAACCATCCACCGACCCAGCAGAACCAAAAAAGTATTGGCTCATCTCCCTGCTCCCCTTTCCAACGAAGGCTCTCGAAGGCAATCATTGAGCAACTCACCAAACACCTGAAACGCAACAACCTCCTGGACCCCTCTCAATCTGGATTCCGAGTCAACCACAGCACCTAGACAGCCCTGATCGCAGCCACCGACGACATCGGGCCCTCCAGGACTATGGCAAAACAGCAGCCCTCATCCTCATGGACCTGATCGTTCCTCAGCACCACCCTTTTCAACACGTACATGACCCCCCTGGTCAACATCTTCAGATCGCACGGACACGGCATCATCTCCTATGCTGACGACACCCAGCTCATCCTCTCGCTGTCAGAAGACCCCTCCACCACCAGAGCCAACTTCCACAGATGTATGATGAACATCACCAGCTGGATAAAGGACAACTGTCTCAAGCTCTACATGGACAAGATGGAAGTCCTCATCTTTGGGAACAACACCTTGCCATGGAACGACGCATGGTGGCTTGCTGAACTCTGCCTATCCACGGCCCTGACAGACCACGTTCACAACCTCAGCATCATCTTGGACAGCAAGATATCAATGAAGAAACAAGTGAACCCAGGCTCATCTGCCTGCTTCCACACCCTACGCATGCTCCACAAGTTCTTTAGGTGTCAACATCAGGACCGTCACGCAGGGCTCTAGTCACCAGCAGGCTGGACTACGGGAACAGACTCCACATAGGAGTCACCGCACGGCTCCTGAAGAGACTACAGACAATACAAAATTCAGTGGCAAGACTCATCCTCGACCTCCCCAGATTGACCCATATCACACCCCACCTCAAGAAGCTACACTGGCTCCCAATCCAGAAGAGATGCCAGTTCAAGATGTTGATCCAAGCATAGAAAGCCCTGCGTAACGAAGGACTGGCATACATCAGCAAAAGCATGACCATCCACCAACCGACCAGACACCTAGGATCCGCCTCCCTCTTCCTCACTAACATTCCCAGATCTGCTGAGGTAACAGTGGAGGACGCTCCTTCTTACACCTGGTGACCAAGGCTTGGAATGACCTTCCCCTGTAGCTTGGGACCGCCTCATTGCTCCAGTAATTCAGGAAAGGACTCGAGACCTAGCTGTTCGAATGAACAGATCACCATTAAGTAACTAGCAACTCCAGCGGCTTAAGACCCTCCCTAGTTATTTGCAGAGCTTTATAAATCCTTGATTGATTGATTGATTGATTGAAGATTAGAAAATCCACAATCATATTTCATCATAAATCACTAACAATTAGTCTAAACCCCACATAAATTGTAGCTGTCGAACAGTTGGATTTGTTTATCCTAATATGCCAAGTCACGTAACGCCTCACGCCACGAGCTCTAAATGTGGAACATCGTGATTCAGCATCCCTCCAGCAACAGGTCTGTTGTCTAAAATCTTACGAGTACATCTTTATCTTAAATACCTTTCTTATGCATGGCGCTTTATGGGGTGAACGAGGGGTCAGCTCATGCTGGGCTCCTTGCTTGCTGCAGAGGATAGAAAACAATGCTCCTTATTAGAAATGAGTACAGACGCTTACTGCTATGTTTCCTTCCTTCCTTCTAGGAACATTGTAGTTTGAAAGGTTTCTCTCTCTCTAACTGCACTTCAGCTGCTGTTTTTGAAGAACTTCAGAGAATGGATATTTTCCTTCAGTTGCTTATTATGAGCCTCCGAAAAACATGCAATCGCGTACACATGCTCCTTTATTTTCACAGTTTTTAAACACGTTAGCCTGCTTTGTAGGTCCTATATTTTCCATCACGCATTTGTACAAAGCTAGATGCACAAAAAAACCATGTCACTATACAATCAGGCCTGTTTTATATGCAACAATAAACGAGCATTGGCATAGCCAATAGGTCTCGCCTTTGGGGCCTTATAAGTGTTTAGCCAGAGCTATTGACTTTGCCAATGTCTTCAAGCTGTGCTGTAGAGAAGTGTGGCTGCTGTGCAGCATGCTGAAAAGTTATAATAAAAAAGTGTCAGAAGCATTTTTGTTACTTTATATATGACCAAGAAGGCATTATGTAAAACTGAACGACCATATTAAAAAAGTATTTACAATAAAAAATGTCCTCAGTTTTCTTTTGTTCTTGCAATGCTGGCAACTTGTTTCTGCCTATTGCAATGGTTGTTTGTTAAAGCTTTTTTTTGAGGGGCATAAACAATCGGAGGGTGAAGGTTGGGAACTAGTACCTGTATTATAACACTAGCAGCGGCCAGACACTAGGGGAGAATCAACAGATGCCAGATTCCGAGAGCAGGCTGAGGTGGTCCTGAGTGATGCTGAGGTGGTAGTGGTGGTGACTGTTGCAGAGACGATGCTGAGGTGATGCTGAGTGATACTGCTGTGGTGCTGAGTGATATTGTCTTGGCTCTGAGTGATGCTGTGGTGGTGCTGAGTGATATTGTCTTGGCGCTGAGTGATGCTGTGTTGGCCCCGAGTGATGCTGTGGTGGCCCCGAGTGATGCTGTGGTGGCCCCGAGTGATGCTGTGGTGGCCCCGAGTGATGCTGTGGCGGCCCCGAGTGATGCTGTTGCGGCCCCGAGTGATGCTGTTGCGGCGCCGAGTGATGCTGTTGCGGCGCCGAGTGATGCTGTGGCGGCGCCGAGTGATGCTGTGGCGGCGCCGAGTGATGCTGTGGCGGCGCCGAGTGATGCTGTGGCGGCGCCGAGTGATGCTGTTGCGGCATTGAGTGATGCTGTGGTGGCGTTGATGGCGTTGAGAGATGTTGTGTTGGTGCTGAGTGATGCTGTGCTGTCTCTGATTGATGCTGTGGTTGCGCTGAGTGATGCTGTGGTGATGCTGAGTGATGCTGTGGTGTTGCCGAGTGAGAGAGTGAAGATATAATGCCCAATTAGAGAGGGTGGTGAGAGAGAAAGAGAGAGAAAGGGTGTTCATAGAATAAAGAGTGGAGCGGGATAGAGAGAGAGAGAAAGAAGGGGAGAGAGAGTGAATGAAGGAGTTTGAAAGAGAAACAGATAAAGGGGTGAGAGAGAATGAAAGGCTAAAAAAGATAGAGAGGGGAGAGTTAATTAAGTAGAGAGAGAATTAGAGAGGGAGAGAGAGAGAAGGAGAGAGACAATAAGAGTGGGGGTGTGGAGTTTAAATAGAGTGAAGAAGTGACGCTGAAAAAGTAACCTTAAATATAGCTTTGTGCTTTGCGCGAATAAATATAAAAAAAAACAGAGTGAGACAAAAATACTGGTAATTAGGCTGTGACTCCCAATATAAAACAAATAGCGATATAAGGTGAAATCAACCCACCGAAGCAATATTTCTAACTAGACAAAAAAAAGCTTGCATTTCAATGCTAATCGCTGTTGTTTTTCATGTGACTGTAGTCCAAGGCCGTCAGTTGGTAATGTGAGCTGCTGCTGCGATTGAAACATCAGAGTCCAGAGAGTTAATGAGCCATGACGAGGAAATGAGGAAGAGATGGGAAACCCAGATGGCAGCTGCGCGCGTGCACGCTATCGTGAACGCAAGCTGGTCGCCAGCTGAAAGCCAGTGGGTTTGCACTTCCAAAACCCGCTTACTAAAACTCTCGGCCAGACCAGCACAAGCGCTGGTGCAGGCCGAGACCTAAAAACAGTATATATATATATATTTTTTTTTAATTAAAAATGACATACATGAAACAAAGGAACATATACTACATGTCATCACAAAAAAGGAAGATTTTTGTAAGACAAATCAATCTGTCTTTGAACATATACGCCTCTACCATACATATCACTAAGCATCCTTGAATATGATCATGTAGGAATGTCCAGTATCGGTAAGTTGTGTAACAGTAATTTGTTGGCACGTTTTGGTGGGATATATTCATAAGATCCACATTCTTCAGGAATATGATATATATATCTTCCATAGAAGAGAAACAATTTTTTGCAGAACATCAAATACTACTCCATATATATACATCTCTCTCTCTTCTCGGTATGACTCAGCAGTAGATGAAAAGCATCACTCCACCAAGCAGGAAATACAAGCTCTACTTTCAGGATTTGTTTTATATGCCACATGACAAAGGCAAAAACTTCTGCAAGTCCGTTGATTCTGTACGATCCTGTTTATGTCGGGATCATTAAAGCAATTATATTATAGCCCAGTCTCTACATAGGCGATTACTCTAGCACCAATGTGCTTCAATTCTACTCTTAGATTCATATGTAAAGCGCTCTGATACCCACGGGTCTAGCTAGCCCTATATAAAACTTTATAAATAAATAAAATCGTGCTCTAGGGGGCACATTATAGCACCAGGCCCGTGAGTCCAGACAGAATCCCAGCAGTTTCTCACACAGGCCTTGTGTTCTTGGGCACGGTCATGCAGTAAAAGAACTGCGCTGCCCCACACATGGCGTGTACTCTTAGCCGCAGTCAGTCAAGTAGTACAGAGTTTACGGTAAAAGAGCTGCGATCCCAGCAGTGCCTCACACATACATTGTACTCTTGGGCAGCCTCCTCTACAGGAAGGACTGTGTGAGACCGGTGGTCCCTGGACCGGTCACACACCACACAGATGGGCTCCTGGTCATCCTCACAGAAGAGCTGCAGCCGCTGCTGGTGTTTCTCGCACACGTTCTCCTGCGGCTTCAGGGAAGGGAGGTGAATTTTTAGCATTTCCACAAGGTTTCCCAGCTGCCGGATAGGCTGAAATTTTTTCTCTTGGGATATTTCTCTGCACTCGGGACAGGCGAGGTTTGTATCGGAGCCCTGCCAGCACCGTGAGATGCAGGACTGGCAGAAGATGTGTCCACAGCCTATGATCACCGGATTCTTGAAATATTCTAAACAAATCGAACAAGTGACTTCGTTTTCCAGACTCTGAGACTGAGCTGCTGCCGCCGCCATGATGCAGGAAATAGACTAGTTTCGTTTCTGCTGTTTGTATCTCGGGAGTATCCCAGCTTCCTGCCACTCCCACTGCGCAGACGGCCTGTCACTCTATCCCTTGCACTATACGCAGCCACATCTGCCTGGGAGGACCGGAAGTCGAACTGCAACTCAATATAACGGAATGTGAGAGCACGTGAACAACGAATACGGAGTACCGGGGGTGTAAAGTTCACTCAGCGCTTGTGTTTTTTCCTGTGCATACTGGAACTTGCAGTACCGTGCTTAAAATGGGAATAAATAAGCGCAAGTACTTATTAAAACAAGCATTTGAAGGCAGAGCGGGGAGGAGGGGGGGCGACGCGAGTGGTGCGCGCGCGCGCGCGCGCGCCACAGCGAGACATCTGGTTTTAATTATCGCGCCCGTGTCAGGGCACGATAATTAAAACCACATGGCGCCCGTGCGGGTAACCGCAGGGAAAAGGCCATGACGCACGAGCGTCTGGTCAGCTTTTTCAAACCCCCTACATAAAGTCTTGCCAGAAGCTGCGCTTGCGCGCTACTCTAGGCTCGACCTAAAAAGCAATGGAAAAGCCAATAGCTCTCTCTTATGAGACCTGTTTGCTTTGCAGATGATTTCTAGCCATGCTGTACAGCGCTGTGGCTGCTGTACGGCAACGAAGGATGAGGGAAAGCAAAAAGCAACAGAGGGCAGGGTTGAAGCAAGCAAAGAGGAATGGCGGACAGGCGGGTGGGGCAGGCACAGCACAGGAGAGGAAAATAAAACAGGAGCGCTAGGTGTGGGCAGAGAAGCACATGAGGAAGACCGCTGGGAAACGCATGCACTCTCTTGGAGTGTGTTATACTTATAAGTAGTACAACTTGTACATTTCTTGAGTGTAGAGAATGTGGAGCATTGTGCTCCAGCATGTTCTTCATTCCACTTACACTGGCTGGGTTCTTATCTGGTCAGTTGGAGTGCAGCTGGCTGATGATGAGCCACGTCTGTACTGCAGGAAATAATCTTGAAGAATAAAGCTACATATTTACTTACCTGGATTTGTGAAGAGTCGTCTATTCTGCTTGTAACATTTGGCGACGAGTTGGCCAGCTGATTCCTGCAGTGACGAGTGGCTCCGGACCCACTTTAGACATCTTTTACCCTGGCTGTGGTTGGTGGTCCTCTTAGATTCGAGACGTGTGCACACTGATACTGCACTGATCCTCGGGGAGTTGGAGCGGTGTGGAGCGCTTCCTGTTTGGCAAGATTTGGCGTGAAAGATTGACATCCTCGACGCTCGAGCACTTCTCGCGCGCTGTCTCGCGACTTGGCAGTTGACTCTTTGCACCTTTTAGAACCACGCACACAGCTGCTTACCTTGCTCACGCTACACGTTGAGGCAAAACAAGCTCCACAGCCCCTCAAAAGCACGCAAAATGACGTTGGCGGCCATCTTGCATTTAGTTTTTCACATTGTATTTCAACCTGTCGTTCCAGTTTAGTTGCAAAGGATTGAAGCGAGTCAATCTACTCATCGGTGACTCGCACACCTTACGGCAACCTTTTCAATTCAATCAGTGCTTCTGTCAGTCAAAGCGTGTGTAGCTACTGAAGTGAGCAACTTACACTACCCAGTTATTGCATTTCCAGCGAACCATCCACCGGCGATTCGCACACCTCTTCATGTGCCTCCTCTTGTTACACTTGCGAGTCATTTCAACGGTGATTCGCACACCTCCTCACTCTTAAGATTTCATTGCCCAAGTCCGTCAGTTCTACGGTGATTCACACACCTCTTTATTCCTAGGCTCATTTTAACTTTTATTAGTATATTGTGACTAGTACAACTATATTATGCATCTTTCAATTCAATTCCTTACTTATACTGCAATTTGTTTTCACATCTTAAGCATTTAGTGAAGATTTTACTCAAACCTGGTCACACCGTGCAGTCACAAGGATCAATTGTCTCTCCTCCCATTTTTTTACCTTCTCCAGGTCCACTTGCAATAGAGTGGGATGATTGGTTATCTATGTTGGAAAATTACTTGGAGGCTTTGGATGGCGCAAAATTTTGTGCTGCGAGAAAAAAAGCACTTTTATTGAATAATTTAGGCAAAGAAGGTCAACGCATCTTTAAGTACTTACCAACAGCTACTTTACCCAACGGCAATCCTATTGAAGATGTCTATGTTGAAACAAAAAAACGTCTAGAGTGCAGATTCGCTAAAGAAATTAATATTGTGATGAACCGTTACAAGTTTTACACTCATCACCAAGAAGAAAATCAATCCATTGATGACTTTGTGTCCAAACTTAGAGAACTTTCTTTAAAATGTCAATTTGGCGCCATGACAGACGAATTAGTTTGTGATCAATTGATCGTTCATTGTAAGTGTAAAAAAACTCGGGCGTCTGTGGGCTGCAAAGAATCCTTCACTAAAGGATGCCATTGAAATTGCTACGGTTGTAGAACAATCTCAACATTGTATGCGTGAACTAGGTAAAAAAGATTACAGCAATTCTGAAAGTGTCTCTACTGTACTAAGGGAAGATCTTGATGTTGCAACTGCATTCAAATCCGGTAGGGTTGTTAAAAAAAGATAGACAACCAACAAAATCTTGTTACAGGTACGGTAGTCCCTTTCTTAATACTGATTATCATAGATGTGTGGCAATAGATAAAAATTGCAAAAAGTGTGGGCGCAAAGGTCACTTTGCAATGGTGTGTAAATAACCTTACAAACCGAGAGTTGCTACCTTAGATGATAATGTTAATGTTACACCACATGAAGTTGCCACTTTAAACGATAATGTTATGGTTGTACCACATAAAGACAGGATTTTAAGTGTAGGCGAGTCTAGTGATGAGGAAGACTGAAGAAACAGACCCAAAGCAGAATTTGTAATTAACAGAAAATCTGTTCAATTTATGGTAGATTATGGTAGATTCTATTGTTTCCAAAGTTGTTTATGACGAGTTGTGGCCAGATACCACTCTACTTCCAAAAGATATTAGCCCTGGGGGCTGTTAAGGTGAAACTATAAATCTTCGAGGGTACATGAACACCACCATAGAATTTGGTGGAAGAGCAGTTCAAGGGAAGGTGTATATAGCTATGGATGGACCCCCTATTCTGGGATGGATGCACCCGTACGATTTGTGCATCATTGTTGACCCTAGAGCACCCATTCAAGTAATGGTAGTTGAGGATCTATCTTTGGAGAGTATTTTAGAAGAAGCTAAAGATGTTTTTAGAGAAAAACTAGGATGTTTTGAAGGTTATGTCCATAAAATAGTTTTGAAACCTTGCGCTTTCCCAGTACAACACAAAGTACGCAGAATACCTTTAGTGGCCAGAGCAGCAGTAAAGGATATGCTTAAAGATATGGTGTCATCAGGAGTAATTGAGCCAATAGAAAGCTCTATGTGGGTTTCTCCAGTAGTTATCACTGACAAATCGGACGGAAAACTCAGATTTTGCATTGATTTGAGGTCACTCAATCAAAATGTTGTTGTGGATACCTATCCATTGCCCAATATTAACGAACTGATCCTGCTTTGAGTGGAGGAAAACATTTCTCTAAGTTGGACTTAAAAAACACTTACCATCAGATTAAACTACATGAACAGTCCAAACCACTCACATCCTTCATCACGATGGATGGCATTTTTCAGTGCACAAGGATGCCGTTTGGTCTCTGCTCTGCTGCGAGCATTTTTCAACATATTATGAGTGTGCTTTTTAAAGATATCAAGAACATTATATATTTCCAAGATGACATTTTTGTTTTTGGGGATTCCATCGACCAACACAATCGCACTCTGAGAGGCGCTACTTAAGATAAGAGTCGGGCTTACCTCTTAGAAAAGAAAACTTTTTGGTTGACAAAGTCGAATATTTAGGCTATGAAATCTCCGCTGAAGGTGTGAGGCCTAAACAAAATCTTTTGGATGCCATCAGGTTAGCTCCAGCACCTTCCGACAAAGACAAATTAAGATCTTTTTTAGGTCTCATTGAGTATTACTCAAAATTTGTTCAAATTTCTCTGAAAAAACTGAAGTTCTCAGATTACTTTTCAGAAAAGGGGCTACCTTTGTGTGGGAAGTGCAACATCAGTTATGTTTTGATAATATAAAACAAAAAACATTTGTGAAGCAGGTATACTTACTCCTTTTAACACAAAGCTCGAATCTGTTCTCACTGTTGCGCCAGTGCCACAGGCCTGGGAGCTGTCCTTGCTCAAGTTCATAATGGACATGAAAAGACTGTGGCATTCGCTTCCAGGACACTTACTAGTTCTGTAAGGAACTACTCGGTAATTGAACGTGAAACTTTAGCTGCAGCGTGGGGTTGCGAATACTTCAGAACTTACCTATGGGGTTCCAAATTCAAGCTTAAATCTTATCATAAACCCTTAATCAAAGTATTATTACCAGGTGGAACCAGTAATTGCTCAGCGAGAATAGCCAGATTAGCTTCCCGTTTGCAGTTATACTGTTACAAGGTTGAGCATATACATGGGTGGAGAAGTGTTCAAGCTGATTGCTTGTCAAGACTCTCTCTTGAGTGGGAAGGTGTTGACAAAGCATCAGTCTTAGAGAAAGCAAAGGAAGGTGCGGCAGCCTCTGTACAAGATGTGCTGAGTGTGGTTGAAGCGCAAGCCATCACTGAAGAAGAATGGGTCAAAGAAATGGTCTCTGATAGCTCTATGCGAGAAGTTAAGTGCTTAATTTTGCAAGGCAGTAGGAGAGAAAGCACAGTGTCTCCATCCATCAGACCTTATTTAAAAATTCTGGACGAATTGTCAGAATGTGGTGATGGTGATGTGTTAGTTATGAGAGGAGAACTATTTATTCCTCCTCTAGGGTTGAGGAACAAACTTGTCAGATTGGCGCATGAGGGGCATTTAGGCCAAACCAGAACAAAATAAGGTTATGGGTGAATTGGTGGTGACCTGGAATGGATGCTGATGTGGATATGTGGGTGGAGAAGTGTGAAGTATGCAGAGAAAGTGAAAAGCGTTTGAGAGTGGGAGTGCAAGCAGTTATGGGACAAATAGCAGACCCAGGGAAACCCTGGCACACCATCTGCTTGGATTTTATTCGTCCTATGAATGAACTCAAAAGTGAGTGTAGATTTGCCATGGTGGTAATAGATGTTCTCACCAAATGGCTAATAGTAAAATTTATGAAAGAGAGTACAACAAAAGCGACCGTGAACATCTTGAAAGAGATTTGGGGTGAGGAGGGATTACCTTAAGTATTGATTACCGACAATGGTACCCAATTAACTTCAGCTGAAATGCGGGCATTTCTTGACTCTTCTGGTGTTAAACACAATCACACCTCACTTTATAACCCACAGGGTAATGGTATGGTTGAGAGGGCGAACCGCTTGATCAAAGGTACTATTCAGATGGCATTAACTTGTGGCAGTGAGGTAAGCTGCATGGTTTTTTAAATGTTGTGGGCTTACCGCTCAAGCTTACACAGAGTGACTGGAAAGACACCTGTTGAAATGATGCGTGGGAGGCTGCCGAACACCAAACTTGTTCCTACTGGAGGAAAGAAGTTGTTTTCAAAAGTGGTTTTCCCCCACCCTTGAAGGAAGATCAAAAACCCAGACGCATTTGCTCTGGTGATTTGGTGAAACTACGGAGTGGTAGATGTAGTGGAGGTTTTTCAAAATGTATGTGTCCCTACAAAGTTGCACGTACTTTACATCATGCTGTGGTATTGGAAAATGGAGATAAATGGAACTACAGGCGTGTAGCACTCTATTAGAAAGGGAATGTTAATGATAATATTGTTATGAACCACCATGATGCCAACAACACCTTCATGTCCATGTCTGACAATGATTTAACTTCTTCTTCAAATGTAGGTTCAGGTGCTTGTGGTAGTACTCAAGGTAGTGGGGACGCCCCCACTGACTTTGAGTGCCGTAATCCTGTTGGAAGGGAAATGAGACCTAGAAGAGGTCGCCATCCTCCAGGACATCTCAATGATTATATTTGTGGTTAATCTTCTCTGATTCATTGTTTATCTTGTTCTCACATTTTCTTAAGTTTTTAATGCGGATATTGTTACCCTCATTTGCTTCATTGTGTTTTGTTCTCATCTTCCTTCTCATCTTCTTCCTCTTTCCTGCTTCCACCCCCTCTTCCCTTCTCTCTCGCTTTCTTCTTTCTTTCCTGAATTTATTCCTTTAAAAAAAATATATTTATAAGGAAAGAGGATGTGTTATACTTATAAGTAGTACAACTTGTACATTTCTTGAGTGTAGAGAATGTGGAGCATTGTGCTCCAGCATGTTCTTCATTCCACTTACACTGGCTGGGTTCTTATCTGGTCACTTGGAGTGCAGCTGGCTGATGATGAGCCAAGTCTGTACTGCAGGAGATAATCTTGAAGAATAAAGCTACATATTTACTTACCTGGATTTGTGAAGAGTTGTCAATTCTGCTTGCAACAGAGGGCTTTACGAAAAAGCAAAAAATTGTTCTTGAAAAGCGAGCGTTCATGGCAGAATAGCATGAGCCAGTCAGAGAGGAACAAGTTAAAACAAATACGGCAAGCAAATAGAAACCAGGCAAATGTTAGTGACAAAACACAAAGCAATGGTAATCAAGGGGTGGACTGCATCCCTACGTAAGCTTTAGGCATGTCCCCAAGATATCTTTGCAACCAGAGAACTGAGCTGTCTGGTAAGCTTTAACCTAAAAGTACCCAGAGAAGCTTTGCCTCATATTGTATTGTATTGTAATTGCATTTGTATAGCGCGTGAGGCATCGAAGCGCTTTTTCGGCGAGTAGCACGCTACTCCGGGACCCATAGAGGATTAGTGTTGAATTAGTATAGTGAAACATGCAAGTAAATTTTAAGTGGTGACATGACATGGAACCTTAACTGTAGAGAAATCTGTTGCGGTACTAACAATTACACATTTTGCGAATAAATGATCTTCCTTCCTTCTACTTCTATAATGTGCTAAGAAATCATCCTCAAAGGTTAATTAGGTTTTCAATTGATCGTTCCATCAGATCCAGTTGCAGTTTTTCGCATTAGCGCAATGTTAAGGATTCTGTTATATTGGCACCTGATCTGGGTGATGCCAGTTTAGATAAATTGCATTTAACTAAAAATTCTCAAATTAACAGGATGTTGTTTGCCATACATCTTCCAGCCGTCTTTCATTTCAGTTCAGGTTATGTGAATTCAACGAATTAGCTTTATCTCCTAAGCTTATTTTTATATTTAAAAAAAAAAAAAAAAACAAAGCTGACAACTTTTGTCAAATAAATTGTTCTTCACAGATACTTTCCCGGTTGAGCAAACTCCATAACCGGAGCGCTCCTCCTCTCTAGAATGAAGGTGTTCAGGCACATGGGTTTAGAGAATATTGTCTTTTTGCATTGTGGTGTTTTGCATAGGGATTCGCTTCCGTTGTGAAGCCCCAAGGAATGCGCAGGTTGTTGAGTAAGATGTTGCTTTGTTTGTGGTGCATGGCTTCCACTGGAAGACTTTTGTCCAAACACAGGATTCAAACCTTGTTATTCACTGCTTCAGTGTCCGTCAGTGAGGAAAGCAAGAGCGAGAGAAGGCGTGGGCAATCTTGCACCCCCTCACCCCCTGCCTGACGGTCAGTCCTCGACTGACCGTGATTTGTAACTCACAATGACGGTAGACGTCCCAGAGCAGTCAGCAAGGGGCCACTCCCCACTATCGGATTAGGAGCAGAGAACCCAGCTTCAGGTATGTGTGTACGGGGGAGGGAAGGACTCGAAGTAGATGGGGGAAGAGAGGTAATATTCTAGGTATGTCATTTTTTAAACATCGGTATGCAGCGGCGCTGAGGTGGGTGGGGGGTTGTTGAGGGGTGGGGGTGACTCCAGAGATATATATATATATATATGTATAATTTTTTTATTTATTTATTTGGGTGGGGCCGCTGAAACGTGGCCAGCGTGTTAGTGTGGGTTGAACCTTTATTCCTGGAGACAGAGTAAGATGAAGGGGTATGTATAACTCGGGTACCTCTCCGCAGCTCAACAAGGGATCAGCTGAGCAGAGGAAGAGGAGTTTAGGGAGAGGCTGCGTACTCAACATACCTTTTTACGTTGGTGGCTGTCAGTAATGCTGAAGTTTCCTCTCGATGCTCTAAATACCAAAAGGGTTTTGGTGTACCGGCACTTTTATATTTTGAGAGTACCGGCACTTCTCAAGAGAAATGCAATACTTTTACTTGGAGAGTACCGGCACTTCTCAGAAACAAGCAGTACCTGCACTTCTATTTTACATTTCAAGCACTGCAGTGAACCTGTTGCTGTGGTTAAACACGAAGAGAATCAGAGAGGTAGTCACATTTCTGTACGTGAAATACTTCCTTTTTAAAAGCCTTTCTCTTTGGATTGCTTAACAAACAATAAAGTGGCAAAAATGCAGACATGGAGGATCCCATTCCAGCCTGAGACATCTCTCTACTGCATCTTCTGTTTCTATAGGGTGGACGATTATGAACGTGTGCTTGTTTATTGGTCACGAGCAAAGTAGACGTGTTGGAAGTGAGCCATGCTCTCTTCTCGTCTCCTGTCCATCTTCCTCAGAGAGAGTTAAAATAGTTGTATTTCCACCAATAGATATTATGATCAGGAACCTCCCATGTGGCAGTAAGTGAGCTTGACTGAATCAATGCATTTAAGTGCTTATCCTTTTCACAGATCTATTGAACCATCATTCTGAGAGACAGCACAGGTGTCTGCAGTCTGGTCCTTGAGGAAAAGAGCATTGGTTCAGCTTACCTTCTCTGACCATGTCACATCCATTTGACATCCTGATATGAAAGCATGTGAAAGGTGTGTGTGTCTGCATGTGTGCATTACTCCATTCCCTTAGCTCTGCATTCTTCACTTGAAGATTATGCCATATCTACCCCCAGGTCCAGCTTAGCGTTTCAAGGGCTTTGGCATTCAGTACCTCGCCACCAAACTGCATTGGTATGGCATTTCAACTCTGGACCATTTCTCCAAAACCAGTAGTTACGGTAAGTGTAGATTGATAGTTTTATAGGGCTTACACTAGGAAAAACTACCCCAAGGCCCCTCCTCACGTTTCATGAAGACGACTGACCAGTCCAACAGTTAAGCCAATAGATTAGCACTATGAGAGTTGTCTGTATGAGAAGTCATTTGATGATGTAACCCCTCTGTAGTGAAAGTGATACCTGGCTCAGGAATAAACTTGATGTATGGATTACTGTAGCAATATCAGATGATGTGTCTATATCCCCACAGGAACCAGAGAGGCCCTTTCTTCAGACACTATTCAAATAGAACAGAGAAAATTCTACGGGTCATCCGTGTGGGACATGTTTTTGACAAGCAGAAACTGGTGTTTGAGAAAGGGGCTTTGATGTGATGGCTGTACGGAAGCCAACCTATTGAACCTTGTAACCTGTGTCTGGGGCAAATGCTATACCCCTATTGCATTATCTAATCTATGTTCTGACGGTTCTCGGGCAAGATTTTACTTCCAGGCACAAAACTTGATGCACTTTGGACAGATCTGTAGTGACGTAGATGGTCCAATATAATCTACCAGTTACATTGTCTGTGCTGTGATTTTGCAGAAGTTGCATTACAATTTCCAGCAGTGAGCACCCAACTGTTTTATGACCCACCTGATTTAGTGTGGAGGAAGTTGGGTAACTGGAAGAACTTTTTGCATGCTGTGCATCTTTTGAGGTTGCTTGCTTGGGTCGCATGACCACAGTTACAATTGATAACAAATACAGATACTTATTGATTTGAATTATACAAATTACTGCGTGGAGGCCCCCGAGCAGGGGCACCAGACCAGAAAAGTATCCCAAGAGGTAGTGCCAGTACAGTGGAAATAGAACCTTAATGAGCAGACTGGGGTCTTGCCTTGTTCTAAGCTAAACAACAGAGCACAAAGATGTTATGCCCCCCACCCCCTTCAACATCTGGTAGGAGCCCCTGTGGCGAGAAGTTGTTAAGACAAGATGTCGGGTATTTTCATTAATAGCTTTTTAAAGATTTTCTTGTGACTTTCCACATTGAGGAATTGTTGAAATGTGTGTAGACTGGCGAAATTGGCGCTGCCCCACTTAGTGCACAACCTAAAACTGGGCTTACTTCTGTTCATTTTAATGGTGGGGTCTGTTATTTCATTGTTATCAATGGACAATCCTGTACTGAAGTCATACGTTTTTTTGTGGCTATCCATCTGTACAAGGCTGACACAGCAGATCGAGAATCTTCTTTTTCAAAAATCATAAAAACATATTCTATTGTAAAGCCTACAGAAAAACATTTAGAAACATACTTTTTCTGTAATTTTGTTTTACTCATGTAAAATGAGTATGCATGTTTTTGTGAAGAGTTAACAAGGCTCTGTACTTGTGAACCGTTCTCTTCAATTGTTTATTAATGCGTTGACTTGAAATTAATGTCTGTTTGGATCCTGAGTCTACCATCATGTTCATTTCCTCACTGCCCACCATTGCCATCCATCTGGGACATTATTCTGTATTGTCTCAAATTACCAACCTCCTCTCCATGTCCTCGCATACCTCTCCCACGTTTTTGGTCTCTAACATGCTATCATTTTTAATGCATTCCTCCATGTGACCTCTCCTGCAACATTCCTTCTGAATCATTTCAATGTTATACATACACTGATCCTATTTGACCACATGTTTTTCCCTTCCTCACTTGTCAAACCCTAACGTATCATTCCTACTCTTGCCATTGTTCATATATTACTACACCCTCACTTCTCTCTTCCTATTCACACTTTGTACTGTGTGAACGTCGTTGATCTTCAGTGTTTTAGTTTAACACTTAATCGAAGGTTCGGCCCTGTTAGTCCAGGGGTCTTCAACATTCTCTGTTACAAGAACTACTTACGTTCAATGAAAATCATCCTGAGCCACTAATATAATTAGTGTTATAATAGTGACCACGTCAGACAAGATTGTGTTAGGGCCACCTCATGCACGATTACCAGCAATGATCACATCTCTGCATCAGGCAGAGGTGCGAACCATAATGTGAAAACATTTTATCAATTTTGAATGTCTCTTCAGCTGTAATACATGACAGCCATAGCTGCAATGCCCCTGGTAATATTAGTGATAAGTCTTGCTTTTTAATTTTGGGATACTTAAATTAATCCATCCAGGCAAAACCTTCTAATTTAGTATGTGGGCAGCAGACGGGAGAGTTAGTTACAAGTAGCTGGAGAGCTACCCGTAGCCCAAGCTATAATCGAATGGAGAAGGCTGTCTTAAGCAGATTAAACGAACACGAAGGAACCTCTTACAGTCCCAATACAAACAGCACAGCCATATCCATGAATGAATCCAATCAATTAAATTTTCAATTTTAATCCTCTGTTTAACCATAATGTGCTCCATTTCTATTTCGCTTTCCTTTTTATCCAAATTGCATCAATTCATTTTATTCATTCCATTTTCATGCGAAGATATTCACAAATGCACAGGAGACATCTCCGTTTCCACATATCACGATATTTATTAAAATTGCCCAATGCATTTCGGGATACATCCCTTCGTCAGGGGCATCTAAAATACAAAAAGTCATAAACACCGCCATCAGCATCATGATTGCAAATCTACCAAAATTTCAAACTTGCATACATAAACCTTATTCTTATCGTAAATGCTGCATGCACCACAGAACATCTTTGTAGTGATTACGGTATAGGGGAGGGCTAATAAATTGCATTAGCACACTCGGGGAGATTGCCATTCAGGCATGGGGGGTGGGAATTGTTGGTTTCAACAGGCTGCCGGGTGTTTATAAGTATTTGAGTTTTTATACAATGCACTGAACAGCATACCCTACTACAAAGATGTTCTGTTGTGCATGCAGCATTTACGATAAGAATAAGGTTTATGTATGCAAGTTTGAAATTTTGGTAGATTTGCAATCGTGATGCTTTCTCTCTTGACTTTTTGCCTCTTATTACCCTACTTCCTGCACTCTGTTTCCCGCCTCTTATTACCCTACTTCCTGCACTCTGTTTCCTGCCTCCCATCTCCCACACCCCGTCCATTCTTCCCCCCTCTGTTTCCTTCCTGTGCTTCCGCTAAGCCCCCAGTACCAAGTTAATGATAGGCACAGACACACCGCTGGTGCGCCAAAGGCAAGCCAGCTTGTGCCTGGACCGCATCCACCACCAGGAACCCTGGTCTAGCCGCCACCACCCCCCCTCCTGCATTTTTCTGCAGCATTTCTCCGGTCACTCTATCCAGGACGCCCATCAACATGCTGCTGCAGCACTGCACAACACAGACCGAGCCTACACTTGCACCCACTGTCGCTTCTCGTGGCACAAGCCTCACACCTTGATAACGCCACCCACACTCTTCCAACCTACACACAGCATCCCTCCCACTCCCACTAGTAAACATGCACCCCAAGATAAACTATCATGCATGCTCGTCAACACCTGCTCACTGAGAAAACAAGCCACAGAAATCTGGGACATTCTGAACAGCGATACCCCTGCCTTCTCTTCCTTACGGAGACGTGGCTGACCACCAAGAAGACACCCGACATTGCCACAGCCATCTCGGAGGAATGCAAGATCACACAGGAGGACCGCCAACATAAACCAGGTAGAGGAATCATGATAATCCTTAAAGAAACTGCCAGGTGCACCACAGCCACAGTGACCGCGACACCCCCGCCACCCTTGATTGAGTACCTACATTTCAAACTATGAATGTCAGCAATATACACCCTGAACGGAAACCCCCTCTATCGACCACCAGGACCACAAGTGACCTTCACCGACAACATCGCAGACTTTGTCCCCCCCCCCCCACCCCCATACCATCCGCTCCAAAGCTTACATCATGCTAGGAGACCTCAACTTCCACCCGAAAGACCGGCATGACCCCAGCTGAGTCGCACGTTCAAAGTCTAGGAAACCTCGGAGTGACATGACACGTTGCCACACTCACACACACTGCTAGACACACCCTGAATCCTGTTTTCCCCACCTGCAACAGTGTCAAAGTCCCCACAACCATGCCTCTCACCTGGACCGGCCATGCCATCGTCCACTTTCAAATCATCCTCCATCGTCAAATAAGACCTGTTAACAGCCTTGCCAGTAGCAGCTGGAGCAGTTTCACGAATGCTAATTGATACCACACCCTGCGCATGAGCCAACTACACCGGCGACCTTAACAGCAACATCAAACAGCTTGACTAGTGGATCACAGAATGCGCTGATTCCCTGGCACCCCATAAACACAAAAAACAATGAGATTCTGTAAAGCAGGCAAGCTTGTACCCTGAGGAACTCCGCACAACTAAACAAAACTGCAAATAACCGAAATGAAGATGGAGAACGACCCACAACGAAACTGAAAAGGACACTAACAAAGCAGCACTGAGACGCTACCATCAGCAGATTAGAGAAACCAAGAAGAAGGCCCTAGCTGAGCGCATAGATAATAACTCAAATAGCTGTAAAGAAATCTGTGCAATTGTCACCACTCTGACTTTCACCACAAAAGGCATCATCCCTTCACAAGACCTATGCGACGACCTATCAGAATTTTTCTATACCCACAAAATCGAAACCATCAGCAACAATTTCAGCTGCACCCTTAAGCTTTGCCTCCAGCCTACCCAAAACAAACCTCGAAAATACCCTGACTACATGGGAAACAGTCACCACAGAAGAAACATCTAACCTCATGGGAACCATCCACTCAGGGGCACAGATAGACCACTTCTCCCAGCACATCTTGGATGCCTCCCCCATCAGCGAAATACTAACCCGCATCCTGAACACCTCCATCACCACCAAGATGTTCCCGGAGGCTTGGAAGCATGCAGGGGTCAACGCACTTCTAAAGAAAACTTTGGCAGACTCCCCCCACCCCCTCTCCAGCTAGTCTCCCTACCCAGCCAAAGTCATGGAGAAAAGCAGTCAACCAGCATCTTGCCTACTATCTAGAAACACACCAACTCCTAGACACCACACAATCAGGCTTCGGACCCAATCACACACAAGACTGCCCTCATCGCAGCATCAGATAACATTAAGATGATACTAGACACGGTCTTCCACTTCACCCTGATCAGAAGACTGCATAAAATAGGCAACTAAAGGCTCGCCCTCAACTGGATCTGCTCTTTCTTTACTGGAAGAACACTATAGGTTAGCATGCCACACTTCACATCAGAAGCCATGTACCTCAACTGGGGAGTTCCCAAAAGATCATCTCCCAGTCAAACCTTGTTTACCACCTACATGACCCCACTGGCCGACCGAAGCAGATCTCATGGCATCAAGATACTCTATTGCACAGATGACATCCAACTGATACTCTCCCTGATGGAGAAGACCCCTGCAACAAAAAACAACTTTGCCACTTGCATGAGTACAGTAACCAGGCCAACTCAGACAACACTAAAGCAGTGTTTTTCGGAAGGGAAACTTCTGTTGGGAGTCCACCTAGTGGCCGGCAGACCTCGACTCCATCGCAATCTGCACCGTCCATGGCAAAAGCCTAGGAATCATCCTAGAATCCTAGACGACAAGCTCGACATAACAGCCAAAGCAAAATCGCTGATCTCCAACTGCTTCTATATCCTGAGGTTGCTGCTATAAAGATACTACCAGAGGATTCTAAGGAAACATTTGTTCAGGCCCTGATAACAAGCTGACTCGATTACGGGAATACATTATGTGCAGGAATCACCAAACCGCTCCTGAACAGGATCCAAATCATCCAAAACTATGCAGCACGCCTCCTCCTCAACCTACCTCACTGCACCCACATCATCCCACACCTCAAGGACCTTCACTGGCTCCTCTTACGCAGCTCTCTCAGTTCAAACTCAACACACATACAAAGCACTACAAAACATAGGCCCTTCCTACCTCAACAGCCGCAATCACCACCACCAACCAACCAGGCACCTTCGCTCAGGTGGTCGAGTCGTCTTGTACATTTCCCCCAAAACATGGAACAACCTCCCACTTCGCAAAGGAGCCTCGTCATTGCTTCTTGAGTTCCGCAAGAAGCTGAAGACCTGGCTTTCGAAAGACAACCACCTACACACCTGTGATGCGTCTGGATACCCTTGCACGTGATTAGTGCGCTATACAAATAGACAAAACATTTCAGGAAATCTCTTCGATTATGCACTATTTTACTATTTTTGTTTTTGCACTTAATGAATAAAAATGCTAATGTGCATTTCGTGGGTTATTTTCTTAATACTGAGATGAAATTCTCCACGGCCCTTTTTTGTTTCCAGTTGCTACAATGATAACCTTTCTAATAAATGCCACACGTTTGGCAAATAGTGTATGTCAGATTCATTGATTTCTCCATCAGCTCCCTCCAGTGTGCTTTGATATATATATTTTGAGCCTTTGTTTCTAGACACTGTATAACAATGCATCTCTCCAGTGAATACTTGAGTTGCTGACACTTGACTCCAGTTATGTAGTGTAAAAAAAACTTTCTTCCACTTTCACCATCTCAATAGAGGCTAAGCTACCAGAATTAGAAGATGTGATATTCTGCATACTGCCACTTATCACTTGTATGCCTCCAGTACAATCCAAACCAACAAGTTGTCTTTGGTAGGTTGCCCTAAACAACACCCTCACAAGCCCAGTAATGCGCTTCTCATAATTGCTTTATCAGCCTGTAAGTGTAGACTGCGCATACACATTTTGCCTTGAATATGCATTCCAAACTCCTCAAATCCAACAGAAAATTGCGCTATACACGGTCATCTATGTCACGGACACGCACTGACCGCAGGGTGAATATGAACGCCTGCGACGTCTCAAGCACCTAATGTTATGGATGGACACATTAGGACTAGCAGGAGCACTGGCTCGGCCACCAAAAAGGAACCTCGGTAGTCTGAATACTCGTGGTGCTTATTTCTTTTTCTCTTCTTTATTCTTGGCAGATAAACAAATGCCTCATAATAAGACTGTGTAAGAGCAAAGTCAACAGGATCTCAGGTAAGGAGCAAAGGTTCAAGGGATGCCACAGGAACAAATCTTCTCAAATGTGCGGGGCTATCTCCAGACCTGCTTGCCACGATTACTAGTAACAGCTGCATTTAAATGTGTCAAAGATTTAGTAAGTTTGGACTCCAAATGTTCTTCACACTCAAATGTATAGAGCCCCTAGAGTATGGTTCTTTATTAATATTGGGCATATATTAGGGTTATTTATATAGAGAACCGTATGTAAACATTGTTGGTAAAGGTAGCACATGAACAAACAAAAAACTCCTTTCCTGTTTAAACATCTTGCTTCTTAATACACACATGAATGGTCTTTACAGATCTGGACCGCTCTGATCACTGTCCTCGAATATCTGCGACCACAACCCTAAGGGCCATGCCAATCATAGTAAGGAACAAAAATAGTTTTTCTCTGTTACTGGAAAATAATGAAGCCCTTTTTATTTATTTATTATATGTACTACCTTCTTCGGACCGCAGCTGTTTTGCAGTATCTTAGGATGTTCATAAACCGACCAATGTAAAAGGCAATGATGAATCCTTTTATGTGGATGTCTATATGATGACCCTGATCGGACTAGCTCATATGTTTGTAGAAACTTTGCACCATGTAATGTTCTTCTATTCACTTATTTCAAGCCACTACTTTGTGAGTTGGCATTTGCCGCTGCTGATCAGCATAAACGTTCTAATATGTGAGAAGCGCCCATAGTTATATGCGTTTTGCCCATGGGCTCTTGAAAGTCAGTTCTGTGTGCCTAATGTAAAACACCCAGCTCTCTCGGTGTGGGTGGGTAATGAAGATCGGCAGACTGACATATGGTGCTTTCTGGCATCTAATCTGGTAGCCATGGCAGCATCACATGCTTTCAGCTGTCAACAATCCGCAAGTTTCTTCTATTTTTCATACAGTCCTTGCACACGGCAAACTGGGCCTAGGTAGAATTGGACACTTCGGGGCGATTATCTGGTATAATCCGTATAAGGAAGGGCCTACACAAGGCTGTGTATTGGCACCTTCTCTTTTCAGTCTTTGTATTGGATTTGCCAGGAGTTCTAAAAGCTACCCAGTCATTCTCACCAAAGATGGGGTCCCAGCGTATCCCATGTCTCCTCTATGCTGACAATTTAATTTTAATGGACTATACAGCGGGAGACTTGCAGTGAAAACTTAACACTCTATTGTAGGGGCATTTTGTAAAAATAAATCTTAAAAAGACACAGATAATGATCTTTGGGAGAAAGGTAATCAAACCTAATTGGTTCTTGAATGAAAAGCAAATTGAGGTGGTCAATCATATAAATGTCTTGGATTGCTGTTTTCAAACAGCCTGAAATGGGTTGGCCATGTGAAAATAGCAAGGGCAAGAGCCCTGTTACAAGCTGGGTGTTTAGGAAAATGTAACCATACGTACGGGGAATACTTGCTAGCCCCTCTTATGAAACCCTTTGCAAATAAAATCCCAGCTTTGGGCTTGTATGGAGCAGAGGTTCCCAAGAATTTAACCACACTTCTTAGTATATTATGGCAGACTCATGCTTCCTAAGTTTTCTTACTAAGTTGTCTTCTTGTGAAGAGGCATCAAGTGTTATGGAATGGCGTAGAGTTGAGTGGTGTGGAGTGGAGTGGAATTAAGTGGAGTGTCATGGAATGGTGAGTAGTATTGTTTAAGGAGTAGAGTGTCGTAGAGTGGAAGAGCGTTGAGTGGCACAGATTTGAGTAGAGGGTCGTAGACTGGACTGTCATAGAGTGCTTTGGAGTGGTTTAGAATGGAGTGGAGTGGCGTTGAGGTTGTTGTGTAGAGTGGAGGAGAGTGTGGTAGAGTACAGTGGCGTAGAGCGCAGTACATTGTCGTGGAGTGGCGTAGAGTGGAGTGGCATAGAGTGTCAAGAGTGGGGTAGTCTGTCATAGACTAGAGTGGAGTACAGTGGCATGAATTGACATGGAGGAAGTTGCGTAGAGCATCATATAGTGGAGTAGTGTTGTAAAGCAGCATGGATTGTAGTAGAGTTTATTGGAGTAGAGTGCCATAGAGCGTCAGAGTGGGGTGTCGTAGATAGGCCTAGAGTGAAGTGGCGTAAAGTGCAGTGTTGCAGAGTAGATTGGCATAGAGTGCATTGGTTTTGAATAAAGTGGTATAGAGTGCATTGGTGTAGGGTGGCATAGAGTTCAGTCGTGTAGAGTAGATTGTTTCAGAGTAGAGTGAAGTGGTGTGGCGTAGAGTATACTGGTGCGGTGTAGAATGCAGAGGCGTAAATTACAATGGTGTAGAGTGCAGTAGCATGGAGTGCAGTGGTGCAGAATAGATTAGAGTGGCGTGGAGTGATGCAGAGTGTGGAGAGTGCAGAGTGGTGTAGAGTTGAGTGCAGTGGCACAGAAGAGTGGTGCAGAGAAGAATAGAGTGACGTAGAGCGCGATGGTGTAGAGTAGCATTGAGTTCAGTGGCGGAGAGTGCAGTCTTGCAGAGTAGAATGGCGTAGAGTTCAGTGGCATGAAGTAGAGTGGTGCAGAGAGCAGTGGCCTAGAGTTAAGTGGTGCAGAGTAGAATAGAGTGGCGTAGAGCGCAATGGTGTAGAGGGAAATGGCGTAAAGTGCATTGGTTTTGAGTAAAGTGGTGTTGAGTGCAGTAGTTTAGAGTGGGGCAGAGTAGAGTGGCGCAGCTTAGCGTGCAATAGCGTAGAGTGTAGTGCTGCTGAGTGGAGCAGTGACGTAGAGCGCAGTGGCATAGTTGTTTCAGGGTAGAGTGTAGTGGCGTAGAATGTAGTGTCATAGAGTGCCTTGGCATAGAGTGGCGTAGAGCGGTACAGAGTAGAGTGTAGTGGCATAGAACGGCAGAGTGTGCAGTGTTGCAGAGTAGACAGTCGCAGAGTGCACTGGTGTATAGTAGAATGGCATAGAGTGCATTGGCATGGACTGTAGTGACGTAGAGTGGCATAGATAGCAGTGACGTAGAGTGCAGAATAGAATAGAGTGGCGTAGAGTGCAGTGAAATTAGAGTGCAATAGCCTAGAGTGCAGTGGTGTATAGTGCATTGGCGTAAAGTATTAGAGTAGATTATAGTGGCGTAGTGTGCAGTGGTGCAGAGTAGATTGGCATAGAGTGCATCAGTTTTCAGTAAAATGGTGTAGAGTGCAGTGGCACCAAGTAGATTGTTTCAGAGTAGAGTGGTGCACTGTAGATTAGAGGGGCGTAGATTAGTGGTGTAGAGTGGATTGCCATAGAGTGCACTGGCATAGAATGGAGTGGTACAGGGTAGAGTGCAGTGACATAGAGTAGAGTGCAGTGACATGTTATGTTATTTTAACTTATAGCGCGCACGGATACTCGAGAGTGTCCCGGCGCGAGCAGAACCGAAGGGAAACAGTGCTCAATTAGGCGAAGAGAAAAGTCTTTAATTTCTTCTTAAAAATTGCAGTGTCAGAAATGGAACGAAGTGCCAGTGGGAGGGCATTCCAAGCGTCTGACATAGAGTGCAGTGTTGCAGAGTAGAGTGGTGTAGAGTGCAGCGGCAAAGAGTGCAGTCCTGCAAAGTAGAGTAGAATGGGTAAGACTGCATTGGCATAGAATGGCGTGGAGTGGTGCAGAGTAGAGTGCAGTGATGCAGTCTGGAGTGGCATAGTGTGGCGTGATGCAGAGTAGAGTGGGGTAAAGTGAAGTATACATGGTGTGGTAGCGTACTGCCATTACAGACAACACAACTTCAATTGAAATGGCCATTACATTTGCACAGACCTACAGTTTTACTGATAAAAGTATACAGCCCACAAACGTGTGGAAATGTCACAACCTAGTATATTGATTTGCTTTGATAGTAATAAATGTTTCCACCACACCTCAGAATTTCCAAAAATGTGCTTCACTTGTGCTGTTTATAAATCCGATATATTCTGAAATATCTGCACAGTTCATTTACAAAAATTAAAATTTTGTTGTGTGCTAAAAAAAATAACCTAGTACAGCCTTCCTCAAGCACACACCAATAGCAAGCATGAATGTCGCATACATCCGCAAATCGAGCACTGGTGCAAGAATATAGTAAATAGGGTTGGGCAACGAAAGGGATGAATGCAAGCTGGACAGCCTAAAACAAATAGAGCCAGCAAATAGAACTCAAAGATATGTGAGTTACAGACCATAAAGCCAATAGTAAGCAACGGGCGGAATGGATTCCCAGGGAAGCTTTCTGAAAGTCCCTAAGATGCCGTTAACAAACCAGACAAATCCTCTGTCTAGTAGGCTTCGATTTAAAAAACAAAAAGGGTACATAGCGAAGGTAAGGAAAGGCAGGACACCATATGCTAATATCACTGGCCTTTTCAGAATTTACATAGCTATTGAATGCAGGGGTCGAAGTGCATTAAAAAAAGGTATGGGTACTGTGTCCTAGTGCAGTGTGGACGAGGTCCGTAAGCGCGGAGGTGGAATCAAAGGCTTGGCTAAAAAGAACAAAATATTCTGTAGCTATTTTGTTGATCTTTCACCATCGGGTAACTTGCTTATAAAAAACCGCACACCTTAAATGAGAAATAAATTGAAGTTAAACTAATCAGTGGGAAATGCACTGATTTATGTTACGAAAACTCTATTGGTTATTGTGATCACTGTAGATGTCTGTGTGTGCAACCAGAAGCATATAGAATGTAGTCCTGTTTGATGCAGCAGGGAAAAGTGACTTGCGTATTTTTAGTGCTAGGATGTCCCTGCATGCCACAAACTGCGCAAATTCATTTAGGTTAAAAATAAAAAAAGTTGGAAAGAAAGTGCTTCTGAACTGTAGATTTTAGTAATACACAGATTGTATTTATTGCATTTTTGTAACTGTCCATGTAGCACGCAATTAGTGCAAACATTTTTATAGCGGTCCATATAGCACGCACTCCACATCTCTACTTGGGACACCCGTTCAGTATCTCTCAATAGGAAAATATCATTCTTATCCGGAGGCTTCAGGTGACTTCAATTAATGCTTATGCCAGCTTCCAGGCAGTCTTTACATTTTCAGATTAACAAGGTGCACACATTTACATTTCTTTCAGGCAGTAGGCACCCTGGCACGAATGATTGATTTTTGTTTATCTGTCTACTCCTCCGTCGGGATCACAGTCAGGAGACTCGTCCCTTCCACTTCAGCTGATCCATCACAACTGTAAACTGAAAGGCTAAAATTACTGAAAAATATCGCCAGTTAAAACATCAGTCGCGGACAACGGACATTGGGGCTAATTTACAGGCAAACCATGTAAATTACGGATAGGTGGTCAACCTCGTGGGTCCTAAGTACTAAAGTTTATGTGTAGCAACATTTTGCCACACCTCAAAAGTAACATTGTCAAAATAAGTCACTTACAGAAAAGCACAAGTACATGCAATGAGGATCTGCACCTTAATGACAGGGCAGCATCTTGTACTCATTTATTTGGTGTTTTTGTGACATGATCCTAATTATTGGGCAGGGACTTTAGAGCACTTGCTGGTATGCGTACACGGATTGGGAGTGGCAACTGCAAATAAAAGTACGTTTGCAGAAACCAGTGATGGGGAACCAGTTGATCACCCAGCAACTATGGGCTGTAACCTGGAGATAATCATACATCAACTATGTATGCATCAAGATGACAAAACCTTGAAAGAGCTAAAGTCCTTCCTGGGAGCCTTAGTGAAGAAGCAAAGCCAGTCATAAACCGTTGTGTTCTACTACTGCCCCAATTAACTCTTGATGCATAGACCCTGCATGGTTCACTGCATTACTGATCCTTAGTACAGTGACTTACTTAGGGGCTGATTATGAGTTTGGCGGTCCATCGGACCACCAAACCCGTGGTGGTATTCTGGCCACTGCCACACTGCGGCACCGCCAGCCGCATTCAGCGTGTGGCGGTCGGACCGCCGCAGGACAGCTGCAACCGCTGGGGATCGGTGATCCCTCTGCAGTGGCGCAGCGGTCGGAGGCAGCAATATGCTGGCAGTGCCGCTGCGGCACCGCAGAGCATATTACGATTTGCCTTACTGCGTTCCGTGACGGTGAGCCCCCATGGAAAGGGTGGCGGTGAGGGAACTCAGGGGGCCCTTACAGGGCTCCCTTGTGCCTCAGTGCCTGGGGGTACATGCAGGGGAGCACATGTTGAGCGCCCCTGTATTTTGCGCACCCAGTTCCTGCACGGGGAGGAATGCACAACATGGTGCATTCCTTCCCTTGCAGGAATATGCTGTGGCGGTGCCTGTCTAAGGCTCGCCTATGAGCCTTTAAACAGGCACCGCCGTGTGACCGCTGCTGCATGTCTGCCCACCAAGGATTACACTCATCATCCGGTGGGGGGGTGTCAAAATAGCTTTGGCAGCCCTACTATGGAGCGCTGACGTGGTGCTCCGCGGGAGGACCGCCAAAGTCATAATCAGGCCCTTATTAGTAATGATCCTTTCCCCTGGACTTTTTGAAAACAATTTACCTATCTTAGTCTCTGGCCTAGACCTAAGACTCCTAAAGGAGAATGTGTTTTCTTTTGCTTGCTTTGCACATTTATTGCCTTAGTGTTTGGCGCAGTGGTATGGTTTTAAATTTTGTGACACATATTTTTATCTGCTTTGGTAAGTAAAAAATTGTAGTTATGGCTCTTGTGAATATACTATTTATTACTCAGTCCAAAACTTTGTTTCAATTGCTCTTTCTTGGCCGGTTATAAGATGTTGTCAGTTAACGTCTCTGCAGTTGCACAGTTGAAGATAAATTCTTATACATTGTGTTGTTTTTTATTGTATTTCTGTGAAAACTTCTAAGGCACACCTATTACAAGCATCTCAAAGTGCCTGATCTGGATGTAAGAACGGGGTAGGCAATACAGAAGAAGGCTTATTCTTTCAGTTTATAGTCCATAATCTTATGCAGAGCCAGGTTTTCAGAGGTATTCATAATGCAATCCCAGTTGGAAATATCCCTTGCAGGTTGGTGCAGTATATTCCAGAAAGATTGTCTTCTGTCTGCCAGTCTGCTGCTGCGGATGATGGTCGAGGATCTAAGAGAGATGGTGTCAATACAAATCTTTTTGGTAATGCCCAGTTGCACAATCCAGTGAGCGAGATGTGTTTGTGGTTTTTTAGGTCTCGCCTACGCAGCGCTGCATAGGAGGTCCTTTAGCCGTCGCTCTGCTCTTTTTGAAGCACATACTCGTGCTTGTGGCGGCATCCACCTTGCGGGAGCGAGCAGTGGCGCGCATGCTAATTGGCTGTTGCTCGCTCCCGCAAGGCGGATGGTGCCACAAGCACGAGTGTGCTTCAAAACAGTCATTAAGCAGAGCGCGGGCCGCGTTTTTTTAAAATCTTCCCTTCCCCCTTGTTTTTTTTGGTGTATGTTAAGGAAGAATGAAGGTTTATATTGTATTATTTTGGAGATGGTGTACATTTAAAAAACAAACATCTGAGCACTCAAAAAAAAATGCAGTTTTTTTGTTTTGTACTTACGAATGGTAAAAAAAATAACGCGGAGCATTTGTTAATTAATTATTTTGAACATTGTGGGAACTTACATGCTAATGCGTACATTTACTTTTTTTAAGCTACAAGAATTTTTTTCGTTTAAAAATGCTTGCTACTAGTGTTGTGCTCTCGGCCGCACTCCCCCCACCCCTCCCCCCTCAGCTGCATTCCTCGCATCCCACAGCGTTTTGCCTGCAGGAGCGAGCAGTGCCTCCTTGTTTACATAGAAAGGGTCAGCTTGCCTGCATTACTGAGTATATCGTATGTGTTTTAATTAATCGCCCAATAAAGTATTAAACATGAACCCGCAGCTTTGTGGCCTAAAAACTGATCCTGCCACCTGAGCATTTTGATGAATTGCTCTACCTCTCTACCTCTACCTCTCTCTCTACCTCTCTCTCTACCTCTCTCTACCTCTCTACCTCTCTCTTCCTCTCTACCCCTCTCTCTCTACCCCTCTCTCTCTACCCCTCTCTCTCTACCTCTCTCTCTACCTCTCTCTCTACCTCTCTCTACCTCTCTCTACCTCTCTCTCCCTCTCTCTCTACCTCTACACCTCTACCTCTACACCTCTCTACCTCTCTCTACCTCTGTCTACCTCTCTCTACCTCTGTCTACCTCTCTCTCTACCTCTCTCTACCTCTCTCTACCTCTCTCTCTACCTCTCTCTCTACCTCTCTCTACCTCTCTTTACCTCTCTACCTCTCTCTCTACACCTCTCTACACCTCTCTACACCTCTCTACACCTCTCTACACCTCTCTACACCTCTCTACACCTATCTCTACACCTCTCTCTCTACCTCTCTCTCTATCTCTCTCTACCTCTCTCTCTACCTCTCTCTCTACCTCTCTCTCTACCTCTCTCTCTACCTCTCTCTCTACCTCTCCCTCTCTACCTCTCTCTCTCTCCCTCTCTACCTCTCTCTCTCTCCCTCTCTACCTCTCTCTCTCTCTCTACCTCTCTCTCTACCTCTCTCTCTACCTCTCTCTCCACCTCTCTCTACACCTCTCTCTACACCTCTCTCTCTCTAGCTCTCTCTCTAGCTCTCTCTAGCTCTCTACCTTACACACCTCTCTCTACACACCTCTCTCTACACACCTCTCTCTACACACCTCTCTCTACACACCTCTCTCTACACACCTCTCTCTACACCTCTCTACCTCTCAACCAGTTGAATTCCGGGAAGCCCAAACCATCAGTATTTCAAATCTGTGCGTGAAACGTGGGTAGGATGAGCCGTGCAGCTCAGAAAGGGATGTTCTTTTTACATAATTTGTATTTAATAGAATTGGGAAGCAGGAGAACAGTCTCACAGTTGAGATAGGGATTCACATACACTGGCGACCGCTTTTGAATTGGCTTTAAAACCATTCAAAGATGGCTGCAGCGTCTACGTGGGATGCGGTGGACTAAGTGGCAGCCGGAACCTGATAGCACTGCTTGTCCTTTAAAAAACAAAAACAAGCATTGGCATAGCCAATAGGTCTCCCCTTTTGGGACCTTATAAGTGTTTAGTTATCCAGTACAATATCTTTGGTGCAACAACTTCAAGTGTTGCATGGCTAAACACTTATAAGGTCCCAAAGGCGAGACCTATTGGCTATGCCAATGCTTGTCTCAGGTAGTAAGCACATTGTGTGTAAGCACCATGACTTTGAATTGCCATTGTTTTGACTTTCTGTTCACAGCCTTCAAGACAGGTTGCAGATGTGCTTGTTGCCCAGCATAGGAAATGTCACACGGCAGAATTTTGTTGCAAAAGCCTGAAGTTTTTTTCTTAAGTGAGAATTTGTGTGTAAAAAACGGGCTTGCTGTCGTCAAGTTGGGGACTGATCTGGGAAACTGCATGACTGTGCTGATTTCAGTCCTAGATGAAGTATTTCATGTTCCGCATGTCTCCGAAGGTCGCCCAGTTATGGAATTGAAAGTTGGTGAGGGCACCGGAGCATCAGTCTTTGCAACGCGTACACAACGCAGGCCTTGTATGCTGAGCACGTCTTTACTCCACGTTTTGATTATGTAGAGTGTTGTGTTTGGATTTGCTCAAGTTTGGCAGAGATGTCGAGATGTTACCTTGGGTGCAAGTGTGAAGCCGAACGTTTCGCTGCAGGTAAGGAGGCAGGATTATTAAGATTCTTAACATTCTTTTTTTTTTTTAGTTCTCGCGTGGCATTGCAGGGCAGAGCCCTGCTCCGCCCCCGCGAGGGGTTTTGTAAGAGAGGACTTTCAGAAGAGGGCTTTAAGCCCCGCCCCTCATTCCCATTGGCTGGCGTCACCGTTTATGCTAAACAGTGGCCTGCCATTGGAAATGAGGTGTTTTGGTTGCCTCCCTTTGGCTTACATTTGGACTCGGTGGCCTGCTTCACGGCTGTCGTGAAGCACTTTCTTATCTTTATGGGGCCATGTGTTTAAACACATGGCCCCATAAAGACAAGAGATCGAGGCTTGTTTTGTTTTCCCTCTCCTGTCTTTTCCCTGCTCCTCCACCCCACTCTCTCTGCTGTCCCTCCCCCCTCCCTTCCAATCAATCATGGGGCTCTCTCAGGAAGTTACGCGTTATTAATTCTCAAAGCTTGTTTATTGATATTGTGCAGAACATCTGATCACGTCTCACCCACTATGCTTTCTTTTATTTCTTCTTTGGTAATACGTTTAAAAATATTTGTAAACTGTAGAAATAAACGAATAAAATGTTTTTCATCCCTAAGGGTTCGTAGTCCTTTGACACTGTGTCCATATTTCACCATCTCTTGGCCCCCAGCAGCGCCCTCACTTCGTTTCCTGATCACCACACAATGCGACAAATATCTTCTGTTCTCGGGATTGATGCTACATATGTGATGCGGAATATCTGTTTAACTTAAAGCACACCAGGTTTGCAGGCAGAGAAATGTAAACACAGATGAATGATACGTGAATTACTAGTAGAAAAAAACTGCCGACTAGTGTCTTAATTAAACCCAGCCATTACTTCCGAACAAGCACCACAAGCTGCGACTGCCAAGGCATGGTGCTGCTGTTCTAGCCGGAGCGGTTTCCGGGGGTGTTCTTGGAAACGCTGCATCTCAGCGCACCTGTGCCCCATCTCATGCCTGTTTGTTGGCCCTTCCTCTCTACAGGCCAGTTAACTGCTCCTCAGTAAACGAGTGATAAGTCTATCCATATTCACTCCGTGAAAGAGTCAGCAGGTTGGTTATGTATCATCCGCTTCGTCCAGAGAGCCATTGGTGTGCGGGTTGAGTCGGTGGTGGACGCTGTGCTGTCACCGTTGTGATGTCTTCAGCACCGTCCATATTCTGGCTGTCATTGTGCCTAAACCAAGCCAGCAGCTCATGTGCAGGACACGGGCGTGTTGAGGCCAACGAGGGGGACCGGTTTACGTGTGCATGTAAAACACCCTACGGCAGAGGGCTTCAATCTGTGGGGCGCGACCCCCAGGGGGGCCCTGGAGTCCTGGAAAGGGGGTCGCGCATTCCCCACCTTCACTTGTCCCTGCAATCCAAAAGGTTTGCTTTCCTTTTGGAAAAAGACAGCTGTCCTGGTAGGGCTAATTTAGATCCTTATCAGCTGCTTGCCTGAATGAAATGCAAACCAGTTCATCTGCAAGTGTAAAGGATGAGCAGTTCTGGCTGTAATTGATCAAATAACTCCAAGGTTTGTGATGACAAAAAAACAAATCTTTGAGTGGAAGTGCAAAGAGTTAACAATTGGGCTGGGAAGTGCTTGCTTTTAATTTTACTGCATTTACACAGCCCTTAGTACCCCATAAGGGGCCGTTATGTAAAAAAAAAAAAAAAAATTGCATTACATACGCTCTAGTATTACTAAAATCTACATTTTGGAAGCACCATTTTATAGTAAAACTACTTGCACATTTTGCAGCATTCTATTTTACACTGTGTGTAATGCAAGTATAAAATAATGACTTGCATATTTACAGTGCTTTCCGTCACGGACTGGGACCTCGTTGCACTAAAAATACACATCACTATTCTCCACTGCACCAATCCAGATTTAATTCTGTGGCTCTTTGGTTACACACAGACCTCTGCAGTGCATTAACTAATAGAAGTTTCAATATGTACTGCAGTGCATTTCCCACTGAGTAACACCTTTTACATTTATTTTTCATTTACGCTGTCCATTATTTTATATGTAGATAGCTGATGGTGAAATACCTGAAAACCTACAGAATATTTTGGTGCTTATTTATGAGAGGCTTGCATCGCCAAAGCATCACTTTTTTTGACGCTCCGGTGGCGCAAGCGTCTCAACCATACCTATGAGGCGGTGCAAAGTCACCCTGCATGGCTTTGAATGGCCTCATAGATATGGAGTAAGACATAGCAGCGCAAGCCACTGTGTTGCCTTATTCTGCATCAAGGAGGTGTTCCGTGGGCTTTGCGTGGGGTCCCCATGCAACACCCATGGATTTTGATGCTGCCCCATATTTACAAAATCAGGTAAACCTGGGGCAGCTCAAAAAACGGACGCCTCCCCACTGGAGGCGTAACGAGGAGAAATGTTTTCTTTTCTCCTCGTTTTTCCTCTTTCCGTGTGCACTGCATACGGCAGCTCACATAGAAAGAGGAAACCGTCTCTCGGGATTGTTTTTGTGAAGAAAGGTGCCCCTTCCTGTACAGAAACGACCCTGCCTATGTTGGTGCTAGGCAGCGATTTGTGCGCCAACGCAAGGGAAAAGGATAAGAATGCACCGTATTTCATAAATATGGTTAATTCCTGCCCTTTCACATTGGCATAGGGCAGCGCCGCAAGAAGACTTGCGGCACTACCCTACGCCAATTTCTCATAAATGAGGCCCTTTGTTTTTAGCTACACCTTTAATCTACACCCCCACGCTCACTGACCTTTGGTTTGCTAAACACTGTTTAATATTATTTCCCCACCGTAAACATTATTTGCTGTGGGAATTGGGGGCTTTTATGGTTGTCGATGATGAGTACCACGTTATAGAAATTTTTGTCAGAAGGGGGTCCTTACGTCTAAAAAAAGTTTGACAAGGTGGTCTCTGCATCAAAAAGTTTGAAGACCTCTGCCCTACGGGGACCGGACTGATGATCCTAGTGTTGGTAAAGTCTGACTAAATCAGAAAAACTCCATCTCTGCGAGGAAAACTGCATTGTGAATTGCGGAGAAAGTCACCCCAGGAACTGCCCTTTCCACGAGAAAGAGGCAGCTGGCTGCAGGAGTGCTGCAAGGACGAGAGGGACTGACACTTCCCACAGGAGCGGAGACTGCTAGAGCGCGGTCGACCCAGAGACACTGCAGAGAGACCTCAGGGATGCAACTGTGTACAAGAGACCGGTGTGTTGCGAACACCAAAAGAGACGGCAACTGCCACTAACCGGACTAAAGCTGAACAGGAGCAACTTCGAAGCTGCAGAGAGCAGGGGAGCGGTCTCTTCTCACAAATAACAGAAGCAAAGGTCCCCAATACGACCTCCTTACAGGAGAGTGCCGATCTGCAAGAGCGACAGGAAGTGCTCGTTTCACAAGAGCGAGAGAGCGCTTCACAACTCATTCACAAGAGAGCGCAGAACTGAAAACCTCAGAGGAACTCTCTGTTTTTTCACAATCAGCAGAGACTGCTAGGTCACCATTTAACCCCTTCTTAAGAGACGGCATGCTTCAATCACCGAAGGAACTGCATTTCACACACTAACTAGAGACGGCTAGGGCACAATTTAACTCATTCTCTAGAGACTGCAGAGCTTCAGACACCATAGTCTTTTCCAATATCAGAAGAGACTGCTAGGGCACCATTTAACCCATTCTTAAGAGACGGCAGAACTTCAGACACCACCGGAACTGTGTTTTACACAATCAGCAGACACTGTCTACGGCACCATTTTACACACTCATTCACCAGACACTGCAGAGCTTCATGCACCAAAGAAACTGTTCTTTCCCACAAAAACCAAAGACTGCTAGAAAACACACGCATTCACAAGAGACTCCGGAGCTTCGAACCTCAGAATTATCCAACCCTTCCCTGGCGCAGCAGAGACCACTAGACTGCGCCTCAACATTGTCAGAGAGACTGCAGCGCCTGGAGCTCAGCGCCTCTATGAGAGTTTTCACACAATCCTGGAGTGCTGTCACTACTACCACGTGCGGGAACGGTCAGTGGTATCGCAGCCAAAGCAGACCCTTTCACAAGAAATCACTGAGCTGCAATACTTTTCACAAGCGACTGCACAAATATAAAAATGTTGTTAAAATGCTGAGTTCGAAACATAGGCGGAATTGAACGTCGCTTTCCAGAGGAAGAGAATGCGGCGTTATTGGTGAATATCTACACCAGGGAAGGGCAACGGTGCAAAAAGAGAGTCCGTTCCTGATTTCACTAGAAAAGGAGAATCCTCGCATATGTTGTTAAAGGCAAAAAAGGCGCTCAGCTCATTGAAGGAACATTTAATTCGGGAGTCCCCTGAGAACTTTGGAAAATTCCACACAACTCCTGACACACCTCCAGCACTGAATTACCTCCCCAGGTGCGTACCTTTACGTTTTTTGTGATGTGATGGCATTATGATTTGCAGGAAAATGAAAAGTTTGTATATAGCGCTGAAAAATGCAGGTTTCTAAACACCCTGATGGCCAGATTACTTACATTTTGCCTTAGTGCAACAATCCAGCAAATGCACTGTTTTAGTTGATTATGTAATAGTACGCCGATTTTATAACATAACGTGTATTTGTAAAGCGCACGTTCACCCGGGCGTTTCTAGGCACTGAATAACAGATGTTTATATTGTTCCCCAACGGTACTCATTTTGTCGCCCTGAGAAGGATGAAAGGATGAGTGGACCCCTGGGATTTGAACCTGTGACCATAAGGTCGAACACAGGCCCCTATAGTGGGGTATTAGTCCCCTAAGCTGCCAGACCCGGTTATATCAGTCTATACTATATGCACATTTTACAACCGGGGCAAAAATAGGGAGTACAGATTGTGAAACAATTGGTAAAATGCACATCTTTTGCATCGGATTCATTTTAAGTGTAAGGAGGTTTTTAAGAATGAAAAAGCAACCCACACACGAATAAACTTTGATTTGAAAAAGGAAGCCAAATTATTTGCACAACTTATGCTGCATATGTAATAAGAAAGGGCCAACATGAATTTGTCCCTATGCTGTAAGATTTGTACTCATTTTTAAATGTGATACAACTGTATTTATTGTGCATTATTTAAAAAGAATTAAAAGGGCATCAGATTGTTTGCTCAGTTTTTGTCCTGGTGCATTCGTACATATGTTGTAAGATCTCAGTCAATTACATCCTCTACGATGCAAGGTGTGCAGTTCTGCCAGTGGTATTTTGGGGATTAAGGAACCGATAAAGGGCACGGAAATATTGTGGTTTGGAGGTACCATAAACAGCCCTCTCATAGTTACCCTTGAATAAAGTACACAATACATGTAGTTAGTATATAGACTTTAGAATGTCAGGTGAACCAATGAACATATCCAATAAATTAACATGTGTGAGTGACATACAGTGCTGTATATGGTTACACATATCATTTGCCATTAATAACATATAGAGATAAACAGGGTACGAGATCGCTAGTTTGTTGCAATATTTATTCAATCAGAGACATAGGTGTGGCTGCGTGTGCATTCTTGTGTTATTGTTCAAGATCAAGGGAAAGACTCTATCCCAGATCATGATGGTTTGTCGTCTGATTATGGGCCGATCTGGAGTAAGAAAATGTCCCAGTCCAGCAATTCCACTGATTTTCTCTGGTGGAAGCATCCTCGGACAGTGCCCACTTGTAAAGTTCTGACCGCCATTTACAAATGTCTGGGCCTGTGATGGCTTCCAAATAATGGCTATAGCCTGTTTCACTATCAGAATTGCCACAGAAAGATCTAACAAGCATTGGTAAATGAATTAGGTTTTGCCTATGTGATTAATGATAAGCTGTTTTTTGTTGCAAGTTGTAGCTTGCTGAGTAGTTGTACAATATAAGTGACAGAAAGTCTGTTAAAGCGTTATGGCTTGTTTATGTACAAAAAGGCAATATATTGTGCTGTGACTAGTGGTATAGTGCAAGTAAGTAATAGCAACATTTGGAAAAATGAAATGAAAGAGGGAAATAATAGAATTAATTGATGTAATAGCAATATTATGTGTTTAGAGGAGTTCTGACAACTTTTGGGCCTGGTGCCACTGCACCTGGTGCACCATTCAAATCATACCTCTAGTGCCTGCAAGATAACTGCATTTGTGACTGCCTGTTTAGTAGTAAAATAATGCAATATTTGGTGTTTACAGGGGTTCCTAGAGCTTTGAGCCCCGGTGTCACTGCACCTGCTGCACCATTGAAATCATGACCCTAGTGACTGCAAGGTAACTACACTTGTGACTGCTTATTTAGTGGTTAAATATAGCAATATTTTATGTTTCGAGGACTTCTGATAACGTTTGGCCCCGGTGCCACTGCACCTGCAGCACCATTGAAACCTTGGCCCTAGTGTCTGCTAAATAATTGCACTTGTGACTGCCTCTTAAAAAAGTAAAGTTTAGCAATATTCTGCGTTTCGTCGGGCCCCTACAGCTTTTGGCCCTGTGCCACTGCACCTGCTGCACCATCCAAATCATGACCCTTTTGCCTGATAGATGAATGCCCTTCTGGCTGTCTTGTTTAGTAGTAACATTTAGCAATAATCTGGGATTTGTGGGGTTGCCAGAGCTTTTGGCCCCGGTGCCACTGCACCTGCTGCACCATTCAAATCAAGTCCCTTTTCACTGCACGGTGACTGCAACTGTGACTGCTTGTTTAGTAGTCACATATAGCAATATTATGTGTTTAGAGGAGTTCTGGCAACTTTTGGGCCCAGTGCTACTGCACCTGCTGTACCATTCAAATCATGACTCTAGTGCCTGAAGGATAACTGCACTTGTGACTGCCTGTTTAGTTCTAAAATATAGCAATACTCGGTGTTTAGTGGGGTGCCTGGAGCTTTTGGCCCTCTGTGCCACTGCACCTGCTGCACTATTGAAATCATGACCCTAGGGCTTGCTAGATATCTGCACTTGTGACTCCCTGTTTAGTTGTAAAATATAGCAATATTAGGTGTTTATAAGAGTTCTGATAACTTTTTGGCCCGGTGCCACTGCACCTGCTGCACCATTCAAATAATGATCGCAAACTGCATTGACTCCCTGTGGAGAAGCCTGTTCACTTTAAGATCTTGTGTACCGCCCATAAAATCTTACATTCCCGGGGGTCTCCCATCCTGTCTCATCCGCTATCTCCCTATCAACCTTTACACTCCCGTCGTTCACCCGCCCTTAATCTGGCCTCTGTCCCCCGGGTTAAGAGAGGAAGAGCGTGTGGCCGTTTGTTTCGTGCAAAAGCCACAGTCCTCTGGAATGCGCACCCTCTGTCTATCAGAAACATCCAGAACCACTTGTCCTTCATAAAAACTCCGAAAATGTGGCTTTTCTCTTCCTAGGCTTCCCTCTGGAATCTTTTCCTTAGGTCACTGTCGCAGTTGGTATTCTTTCCACAGGGTGGCGCTGGGAAGCTCCGTTGTTGGGGCAGCTATGCAGTCTATAAATCTTATAACATAACATATAACAGGCTTTAAATGCAGTTGCCCACCAAATGTGGTGCACTGCAGGTGAAATTAGTGGCAAGCAAAGGGCCTATTGGCACTGTCAAAGGAACTGTTGTCTGCTCTAAACAAGCATTGAAAAGGCAATAGGTCTCGCCTTTCATTAAGTTAAAGCCATTTGCTTTGCTATACAATACCACTAACAAAGCAAATGGCTTTAACTTAATAAAAGGCGAAACCTATTGCATTTTCAATGCTTGTTTTAAATTCTTGGTGTATTCTTCCTTTCAAATTTGTCAACACATTTTCTTTTTACACTCCACGTAAATACATGCTTATTAAACGTTAAAGTTGCAGACCAAAATGTGGCTAGTGGTAGCTGTGGATGCACCTTATGTACCTAATACCGTGTTTACTGTTAAGCTTTTTTTTTTTTTTCTTTTTTCAACATTGGTAGTTAGAGGTGGTAGAGCCGCTGAAAGCTTGGGCCAGGTGCCTGACTCTGGCTCAGCCACAGGGCCTCTTCACCCTCGAGCCCAAAACGAGCCGGGCTTTCACCTGGCTTCTGCCTGCCACCTACGCTCCAACCTAATAGATGAAGAATAAAAAACAAAGCAGTGAGGATAGAGGAGGATACCGCGATCTAGAGGCGGAAGTGCAGAATGTGAAATCAGAAAACCTGTTGTGTTTGATGTAACAGATTATAATGTTGTTCCATGGATAATAGGTATCAAGTTCACATATAGGGTACACATGCCAACTGACTTGTCTCATAGTTTACTTTTGACATTGTCGTCATGGTGAGGGATAGAGGACATTGAGTTTGGTTGATTGATGTTTAAAAACTATCACTTTCTGCTATAAACGCCTCTCATTTCAGTGATACGATGTGATGAGCTGAGGTGCAAAGATAAGAAAGACTTTATTCAATTTTAAAGAGACTTTATTATATTTTATATAATATCTGCTGCTTGAGTTGCATCCCGAATATTTCCAGTGATCTGCCCACTCACAGGCTGTTAGAACCAACCCAGACCTTGTTGGCTCACCCACCTCAAGCCAGGTGCATTGGTATATTCTGCTTTACAAAGAAAGTAACCTGTGGAACTGACGTAGCATTTATAACAAAGCAATTGGAAAAAATCTATTTGTAATGAAATGAACTTTAAAAACGTTGTCTTTTTTAAATAAATTTACTGGATGAAGTGTTGGCGTGGTAAGCAAGTCTGAATCTATTAAATACAATGTCAGGACATACTTCAGTGAATGGTATTGTTATTGTGTTATATAGCACTTTATACCCTGAGAAGATGCCAACGAGTATCTCACTACACTGTGGCAGTATCCTAGAAACTGGATTAGTCTGCCTGTCTTGTGCCCTATTTAGGTAGTATTTAAATGTGTGTGAGGACCAGAGTTGTGTTCTTATTTTAGTTTGTCGTTGCCCAATGCCCGAATTTGTTTTTAAAAAGCAGTGCGATTTGATGGTTAAATGTTTGTACATGGTTGGATAGAAAGTGTCTGACCTCAGCGTGGTTAATGTGGAAAGTGTTTTGGTGTTGTGAGCATACAGCACACACTGCTCGAACATCGTTGCTGAAAGCATCTGGAGATGCTCTTACATATGGGTGTATGAGAAAATGTGAGATTATTTGCACATGAATTCATACCATCTCTGTAGTGTTATTTATCATACAGTTTAGAACATATTGAATATGGGCTGAGAAGTGTGCTCGGAGGTCAGAGTGCTACTCTTGGGAATTGCAGTCTTTCAACTATAGTAGAAACTGTCAAGTCCACCCAGCTTTGGCACAGCAGCAACTCACAGAAAAGGGCATTATAGAACTGGTCCACCGTGGTTTGACAGATGAGCAGTCAATATGCCGCTTGCCCTAATATATGGCTGAGGAGTCCACCCAGGTGTGGCAGGGAACAACCCATGGCAATGTACATTATTCAAACAGCCATATTGTGTTTTCCAAAGAGACTAACAGGATGTGGCAAAGGAGTAGCAATTCTGCAACTAGCCAAGCTATATATTCTGAGTAATCCAACCAGAAGCGGCAGAGAGCAACCATCCCTGGTATATTTTCTTAGGAGGTGGTTGAAAAGCAAATGGGATAAATCCATAGGGGTATGAATTGCACAGCTAATCGTAGAATATGTTCTAGGATGCCCATCTGGAAGCTTAAGAGACATGACCAAAAGATTTAACCGGCATCACACATTCATGGTCTGTGGTTTCCTCTCACTAGCAGTGGTGGCACATCTCCTCAGTGTGGGGGACATTAAACAAACCGAGGGCATCAGTCAGTGATTTGTTAGAAAAAGTAATTCACTTGGGTACCTACTGTCACAGCCGGCCAATATTTAATTGTGTATATTTAAGGAGCTAATTTGTATTTGATTTTATTGGTATGACTTAAACCCTTAAGTAAAGGGTGTTTCTTCTGGTACTGCTTGTACTAGTAAGTCATTTTATGTACTGCGTCTTGCTGTGAGTCATTCCCAATAAATTCTAAAATATATAGAGTCTCAAACAATGATAAAATATAATGTGCCACTGAGTGGTCTGTTCTGCGCTTGACGGTGCATGTGGTTCTGATATTCGTTTGTATCTAGTGCTCTCAGGCATTGCTAACTATAAGCATGATTACCATTGGAAATGTGTGATTCTGTGGCTGCGGCATAACTCTATAATCACTGTTCCTCATTTGTCACCAAATCCAGCATCTACATTATTTTCAAAATGGTAGCTGAACGGGATAAAAAGTTGTCAAAAAATGTCAGATTGCACAATGAGAAAAATCGTTTCATATTGAAATGTATTTCAGACAGTGTGAAAATGATTTCTTTTTTGTCATGAAAATATTTTGTTTCGTTATTAGTGCAAAATAATGATTACAGACACTGACCAAAATCTCCAATTATTTCAACAGGGTGATCGGAGTGTAGAAAAATCCCAAATATTTTTGATCTCTTTGAAATGTCCGATACATTACTCGCGCAATGCTTCTAAGCAAGACAGTGTATATATGGTATATATTATCTTCAGTATGATAGTTTCTCAGTCGAAAGAGATGGCTCTACAGACCCCTAGGAGAGACACAGAAAAAATCAAAAAGTGCAGAGTAGCTTTAAAACATTTGGGATGCTCTGGGTTTCTCCTCTTTTGCAACATGCTTGACGCAACATTGTTTGAATCTGTGTTAGTCTGAAAGTTATAGGTTAGTGCAAACCAAAGGGTGTTTCTTTACTTCTGTGCTAAACAAAACCTTATTTTTTTATGATTAACACTTTCGTTTGGTTTTGCTGAATGTGTATAGTTTTCTTACGAAACCTTTGTATTTTCCATGGTGCTGATATCCCTTCTGTACCAGTCTCATAAAATGGCATTAACGAGATAATCCACAGACTATGGCACATAATTTGCCATTATTTGCTACACAATTTACTCTTGCCTCCCTGCATAGCTTTTTACTCCCTTTCCACATAATGCCTGTATACCTATTTCCATGCCTTCAATTGCTCAGACAAGCTCTGCATTTAGCTTGTAAAGCGGTTTCCTCTAGATTAAAAAAAACAACAAAGGTGCCATAGGTGCCAGACTTTGCTGACGGGGCTGTCCCTTGAAAGTCCAGAGCCACCACCGGTCTACATTTTGCCCCATTTCCATATAAGCCACAATGCCTTTGAACAAATTGCAGAATTTTTTTTTTTGTAGGTCTACCTTGACGGGCAGTCGCCTATTATCTGCGGTTACCAATTAGTAAAAATGTACACGGTGTGGTCGTTGTCTCTGCCCAGAGTAATTTCTCTTACCTCACGTGGTTGGCTGTTTGATATATAATTCTGCCTCTTTAGAGTGCTTGAATTGCAAAACACTGGGAACTATTTTACATCTTAGAAGTACACTTCATCAGTTCGATTAAGCTCTTTACCTCATAGGTGTATTCTATATAGAAAGCAATGTTTTTTTGTTGCCTTTTAACTGCTGCAGAATTTTTTTGAAACAATATTTTAGTCAGAACTCCAAATGCAAGCTAGATGTATTTGTTTTGCCATTGCTTGTGTTGGTTTCCTGCAGATGTATTTCTGATCAAAAGGTGGCCTTGTGTCCTCCTTCAAATATACTTGGACTTTTAGGTAACTTAAGCCTGTTATGTTTGTCTCACGAGGCCAGAGGTGCTTTTAGTATGTTTGTTGTTTTATTTATTTAGAGTTTTCATTGACACCGAATGTTTGCTGATGGTGACATCAGAGTGCTTATTGGAATACAGAAGGTAAAATACAGAAAGGGAAAATTAGTGTACAATTGGTGTCTAGAGGGCACCCGTCTGATACTCTTTAATCATTGTGCCTATATGCTGGAACAGTTACGTTTTCTCGCCTTACCTAATAAGGGGATAGTTTGCTTCTACCCTAATCCTTAGGATCAGTGAACTCCACATCCTCGATCTCTGGATTCCCAGAGATCTGCCTCAGTAGCCTGTCTAAAATCTCAGTAAGAGATGAGGTTTGCTGTTTGTGAATGCAGGTTTCTTTTGGGCACATAGTGAGCGTCCAGTTTACACAGGTATCATGGGCTTCTTTTCCAGGAAGTTGCCCATGGTGTAAATAATTTCCAACTTTTAGTCTTACATCCACTGGTAGCCGGTAGAGAGCTTTTAAGACCGGTTTTATGTGGTCATGCTGCTCATAGAAGTATGCCGCTGCAAAGTGGCAGCTGTCTGTATGCTGTGCACTGCAGTGTCCTTCTGTTCAACGAAACAGACCGAAATCTTCATTGTCTTAAGACGTGAAATGTAATTTAGTACCAGCTGTTGAAATAGAGAATTGCATACCAAGATAATCACCTTAAGTTTAGAGGAGATGGCTATTTATTCTCAGTGTGTCTTCGTTTGCTGTACTGTGCACAGGGTGTATCATGAATAGCAAACAACCTAATTTCGTGCTTTTTAGTTCCAGTTTTCAAGACTTATTTTTCAATTTACCTATTCTACACTTAATTGTACAGTACATTTCTGTGAATCCTGTTTCATTCATTGAGTTCAGTTGTTACATTTCTTGTGACATCGGTTCCAGCATGCCTAGGTAGCCGTACAGACCATTAATTGCATTGATGTTCTTCTTTATTCAAAATTTACTTTGTCTAGCTAGGAGTAACTTTATTATGGCTCGTCCACCTGGACCTGCTCAAAATTAGACTTTAAAACTCCTCGAAGAATAGGCAAAATCCATGCATTTGTTTGTTTTGTAAGGAGCTGGCTGGTGATAGCCAGTCACTTTGTGGCATTGGTTAGTATGTTAAAAAACAATTATTGTGTACACTAAACCCTTCCCACATCATTTGATAGCAATCCAGGATCTGATGTGGTGTTCTCAGATCTCATCTTCAGGGTAGCTCAGGCTGCAATCATTGGTGCCAGATTCTTTAGTTCTCCAACTTTTTTTTACTGTGCCAGCAGTTATCTTTGCGTATTTAACCACTCCACCCACTGCACAAATAATCCTCCACCAATCCACCTTCAGCACAAGTAATCAACCACCAGTCCTTCCTCAGTACAAATAGTTTTTTCTTGCAATTGCATTTACCACAAGAACCACCACGCAGACATTCTGTAGATGAGATCTGAATTAACATCTGGTATACACTATCGCATCTCAAACTCGGAGCCTACACTCTGCCAGCCACATGAGGCCTAGGCTGTTGGTCGGACATAGGGCCTGTTGTTGTCCTAGAGATGGGTAAATATTCTGTAAATGCACTTTGGCAGATCTCTTTGACTCCACAAATCAAAAACCAGAGACTTTCCTAAACACAATACCCAAAATATGTCGGGCCACTCAAGACTCAATTTGATGATGGAAACCACAAACGTGTGTGCTGAGACAGTCTCAGACCAGTGGCAGTGCTGCAAAGCCGCATGCCATTGGAAAACTGTGTGCCGTGAGAGTAGCACAACGTAAAATCTATCTGCAACTGAGACCCATCCCACAGCACCAAAAATTGCATACCATTTTTTGTCTCACCTTGCACAATAGCACATACTCTTAATTGTACGTGGAGTTGAGTGGATCTCCTTGCCCTTTCCAGTGTACAGGTATTTTGACATCATCAGTCTTCATGAAATTTAAAATTGGCATTCTTGGTTACCAGCTTAATAACGCACCTCACTAGCAAATTAGTAGTCTTGGTATCTCATCTTTTAATATCTAGAAGAAATCCAGTACTTGCTGTCTTGATTGGTACTCCTCTGTAAAGGTAGATGTGATTAAAAAAACCCACAAAAAAAACCTCAAACTTGTATTCTTAGTAGTCTGAGCGTGCCAGAGAAAGCTGTAATTACAGATTGAGCCTTGAGCAAGGCATAGCTCCCTGTATGTATAGATTGTACAATCCTATTATCACAACATGGCCATTGTTTTTGATTAACACAACGCAGTCCAATTCAATAGGAAATACAATACAGACCATGTTGAGTGAAGTACGACCATATCGTCTTTATTATGACAAGCAAGGGGCATTACTTATTTTGTTGCTCGATGCCCAGGCTTGCAATTAGCGCTAATAGTGAACCTTAGGGTTTGAATACAAATGGGGCAACATTTTGGCATAAGGGTCCAAGTTTGCATACTGCAAATGACCGATTTGTGGGGGGATTTTGCAAACCTCTTTGTCAATTACGAAAGGAGTCCTCAAACCCCATAGACAAATAACTGTTTGGAGATCCTTTTCGTCAGTGGGGTCTTGAGTAGGGCCACAGAGATGGAAGGGAGGTGCTTTTTAGCTCTCACATAGAGAAATCTTTTAGCTGTCTGTGGTCGAAAGACCTCTTCTGGACCATATGAAAAATTTAGTGGGCTTACAGTCAGCCCACTAACCACTGGTTTGGCTTTCTTGTCACTCATTTTCTTGTTTCTTATTTCGGGACTTTTCTTACTGTTCTTGTGTTTCTCCTACCCTGGAGCATAGCATTTTTACTGGATGGATTGTGTATTTCCACTGCTCATATTTAGAGAAATCCTTTTTTCTTTTATCATTCAGCATTCTTTGAAAGTGCATGTGTTTTATCACTCTCTTCCTCTTGTGCTGCTTCCCCCCCAAATAAGGCACACTCTGTTGCTCCACTGCTTTCTTCTCCCCCCAGCTCATGCATTAATTTTCCAACCAATTAAAAAATGTTCATTCCCTCCACCATTGCGCCAAGCTGCTCCGTTGTTCCTCCACCTATTTCCCGTTGTCCCCTCCGTGTTTTCTCCCTAACCGCACCCAAATTGCTCCCCCACCGTTTTCACCACTGTCCTTTAATATTTTTTTACTTTTATTATTTTTCAGGGCCCAGCAACTGCCATTTGCTGCCGAGCTGCTCTGTTTTAAATATCTGCTGTTTGCACATTTTTAAAATTTTTTTACTGCTCAACAGTATTTGCCATCTTGGAATGGCAAATAAATATATATAAACAAGATGGCCGTGTCATGCCGTAGGGTGCGCATGTGTGGTGCGGTATGCGTTTACAATCGCCATGCTAAGCTGCAATTTTGTCATGACTTGTTCACACGTATGTCTTTGAGCTTTTTCTTTTTCTTTTCTGCTCAAGGGTGTCCGCCATCTTGGAATGGGACGTGCAAGTGTGGTATATGTGTGCACGTACATCATCACAGTGGGCTAAAATTGCCCATTCACACGTATACACATCTTCAAGCTTTTTTTGTTTGTTTTTGACAATGTTGCACACCATTTCTTCATCAAAAATCATTGGTAAAGCCAATATATATTAATGGGGAAACCTATTAGCTTTGCCAATGCTTGATTTCTTCTTTTTTCAGGGCTGTAGTTGTCTCTGTGATATAAGGGCTCTCTCACGTGAAGGAAAACGAGGCTCAGGCTGGTGCCCAGTGGAATGTACTGTCACTCCTTTCTGCTCAAGTTCAGCTTGGCATGCAGCTGTAGTGGTGTGACGGGGCTAGAGCACAGCTTTCTGTAAGTAGGTGATGTGTCGGTAGCAGGCAGATTTACTACTGTTTGGATAAGAACCTGTGGATGATGCATGCCATCGCTCTGAGTTTGCGATGGAAATGGAGTGAGAACATCCCAGAACCCCCCCAACGACAGGAATAGCATGGACAACGAGCATTGGCAAAGCCATTAGGTTTCACCTATTCCAGCTCTATTGGCTTTGTCAATGTTTATTTAGACATATTGCACAGCAGTGCATCTACTGTGCATCATAGCTGAAAGTAATGGGAAACAAGCATTTACAATGCAATAGGTCTCGCAATTGCGAGATTTTGAGCTATTGGCATTGTAAAAGCGTTGCCATTGTGTAACTTTTAAAGTTAGAACGGCATAGCGCTCGATGTGAAAAGCGGCCGCCATTGTCCTGTGTGGGCGCGCTGCAAATGCAAGAGGCAGTCACCATTGTCCCCATTAGTTAGTTAATAAACAAAATTGTGCTCACCGACAAGCCAAGTAAAAGGGCCAATCACCATGGGAGGGTACAAATGAAGACAAGGCGGTACTAAGGATGGACTAACAAGACAATTTACGAACCAGAAGCCTGCATTTACAAAGGTCAATGACATAAGCCAATGACAAATATGGGCGGAGATTGGGCGGGGCTTCCAGTGCATACTCCATTACAGCATGCCTCGCAGAGCAAGCAGCGCATGCGCGCTTCCGCAAGGGTCAACCTAAAAAAGCACTATGAGGTGGCCTGCATTGACCGCGTCATAGCACAAAGGTTTTCTTTTCTTTAAGGCATGTTGCACAGCTGCCCATGCTACAACATGTTTAAAAAACATTGACAAATCAGATTGCATTTTGCTTTGTTAATGATTCTCAGACATGTTGCACAGCAGCACGGGCTCCTGTGCATTATGTCTAAAAACATTGACAAAGCCAAAAAGCATTTGCGCCATCCCCTCAAAATGAGAACAAGCATGGTACTTGCATGTGAGTTTAAACAAGAGCCAAGCACTTTTCCATGGGCGTTTCTATTTGTGTTGCTGGAGAAAGGGCTTTATAAAGGCCTGAAACCTTGACAGATTTGAAATCAAGGGTAACCGAGGAAGAGGACGCCTCTTATAGCACAGCGTAACTCAGTCGCCTCTCTGCTCCTCCAAAACAGTCAAACGTAACATAAATAAACTAGCAACGCAAACAAACAGATAGTGATAGGAGAGCAGGAGGTGCGAGGGAACAAACAGCGGACAGCGGGAGGGGAGTGGAGGGAAACAAACAGCGGGAGGAGGGCGGGGAGCGGAAAAGCAACAGCGGACAAAGGGTGGAGGGCGGCGGTGGTGAAGCCGTACAGTGCTGTGCACTCTTCACGTCTCTGCTTGAGTGAAGTATGGGCCAATTAGTATGGTCTACCTACAGTGCTTTAAATGGGCCGGTACTCACCGGTACTGAGTACCGGCACTTCTTAGATTTATCCCTCTGAGTACCGGCACTTCTCTTCTGTCGAGGAGAGTACCGGTACTCATGAAAAGTAAGGCTTATTGGCTGTGAGTGCTGGTGAGCCGGAGTGGAAGGTGTCTCTGGCAGCTAAGGCGCCACTTCTGTAGCCCGGACCTGAGCCCCAGCTGAGCTCATTTGAATAATTGCCGGGTGCTCACCATCACGCTGTGTTTGACAGAGCAGGATCCGTTCAGGCCCTGTGCTGTCAATCACAGTCACACTATCCTGTGCATTTGTGCAAACACAGGAATCATGGCAGTCCCCTGGCAGTGGCAATCCGGCTACGGCCAGTCCGGCCCTGGTGGCAATTAAAAAAGCCATGGTAGGTGAAGAGAAAACATGGCTTTTATCATACCTGAGTCTTTTGTGTGCCTGTTTATGTTTGTGTGTTTGCCTGCATTCGTATGCCTGTTTTTTGTAAGAAAAAAGTGAGAGAAAGAGAGAGAGAGAGAGAATCAAAATACTCTCAGGAGGTATTTTAAAGAAAATGGGTGGCACTTTGTGTGTACATGTCTGCTCTGCGACAAAGATTCATAAATAGCATAGTAGGGAGGATTGGTGGGTGGGTGAGTGAGTGGATAGATGAGTGAACAAGGGTGGATGAATAGATGGATGGATGAGTGAAACCATGGATGGCTGGGTGAAAGGGGGTGGATGATTGGATAAAAGGGCGGCTGATGGGTGGATAAGTGAAAGATTGGATGGATGAATGAAAAGGAGGGAGGATGGATGAAAGGGAGGGAGGATGGATGAGTGGAAGGAGGGATTGAGTGAAAGGGTGGATGGAATGAAAGGGTGGATGGAATAAAGGAGTGAAAGGGTTGATGGATAGATGAGTGAAAGGATTGATGAATGAGCGAAAGGGTGGATAAAGAGATGAATGAGTGAAAGGATGAATGGATAGGTTTTGAGTTGGATGGATAGGTTTGGATATGAAGGGTGGACAGACGGAATGGTGAAAAACTGAATGATGGATGAAAGACTGAATAGACGACAGAATGTAAAGGTTAAATGGTGGATGAAAGGATGAATGGATAGATCTATGAAAGAGACAAGAGATATCTTCTGGGGAGGGTCATGATGATTTGCTTCATTTGCTTTGTGCCATAAGAGCTTTGGTTCGAAGTGGGGGTATTTTCAGTTTCTTCCTACTCACGTGCTGAAAAATATATAGTATTGTGCCAAACAACAGCAATTAACAGTATGGCATTAAGAAGGTGCAACTATTGCAAAAAAAATGAAATGTTAACATATTATAGCATTTCTCTTTCATTTTGTGTAATGAGTGAACTTGCTTTGTTTATATAAACACATTTCTCATGTGTTTTGGTATGTGCTGCAACTAATATAGAAGTTGTTAAGTATCATCATATCTTGCCTTTAGCCCCGCCCCAAGCCCCGCCCCCTCACAACACATCTAGCTCATTTTAATGAGTACCTGCACTTATTTTTTCCCATTTAAAGCACTGTCTACCTACTCACCTGTAATAATAATGTATCACATGTGAACAGTGAATTCATTTACATATTGCAGATGTTTAGACGTCAGAATGCGTCTGTGATGAGATAAAATAAGAATAATGGCGTTTATACGGTAATAATCAGACTGCATATTTAAATGGGGAAAGTCTTTCCCACTTGCTATATGATAGCTTACGCCTACATTCGTGCTTCTGAAGAACAGTGTGTTTTCTCGTGGGGAAAAAGAGAAAAAAACTTCAGAAAATGAAATGCTAAGTGCTTTCACTGTCTCGAAATGTACACCTGCTTTATTTCCAGATGCATAAATGTTTGCAAGCGAGTACTAGTGGGAATCTAAATCTGTCAACGCTTTGGAGGTGAACTTCATGATTATCATTTTGAATGCCAGAAAGTCGAACATTAGATGCAAACCTAGGTACATTTCTAGAGGAGAACATTTATTTGTGAGCCGGCACCCTTAGTGTTGAGAATTGTGCCTGCGATTAATGCATACATTGTGTCAAGGTAGCATCATCTTTCCAGTTCAATGTTCCACAAATATTTTGAAAAATGTCTTGTAAACGGATCATTTAAAAATCGCCAGTTTTTCTAGAAAGTACCATACTCAAATCCTCTAATATTCATTCGGAGCTATCTATACATGCCACATGTACTGTAATGGTTGAATCCTGCTTTTAAACGGCCAGCGTAGCGTGTTGAATACGTGTTTTTTTTTTTTTTTAAGTGAAAGATAAACATTATACACTTAAGGTAATTAAAGAAGAAAGCCCCTGAAAGACGAGGAACATCTTGTACATACACCATAGAAATATATCTTGAGTTTACAGTTAAACCTAATAACTGCTTTTGAAAATAGAAGTGTAGAAAAGTGTTTTCATTGGGTTTCATGATGTGTTTCAGGCTAAAGTACATTTTTAATGTGTAGTTTCAGAAGCACTGACGTTATTGAACAGAAACTTGGCTGTCAATCAGGCACACTTTGTTCTCCGATTTCTAAATGTTTCATTACAGCGCCATATTATTCTAACCCTAGTGTGATACTCCTTACAGCATGGAGATGCTTTTAAATTCAGAGCTAATGCTATTAACAAGTGAAAAGTGACATTTTATAAAATCGGCCTCAGCTCAGAGGAGATCTCATCGATCAGAAGAAACGCGATCTTATTTCTGACTTGGCCAGTTGAAGGTCTTTACCATTAACCGGTGACCTAATAACCCCACACTTAACAGATGTACAATAGGAGTCGGTGTAGACCGAACACTGCACATACATCCAATACAGCTCAGTGGTATCATATAAGTGGATCTGAACAGGCTCATAACTGTAGCCAATCTATTGTTTAAAATATACAGTACTCCAAAATGACATGTAACCAACTAAACCAAACATTCGCCCAACACCACAAACTTAAACCGGCCAAGGTGTTCTCATCAACAGGATATCTTAACCACTGCTACCGTCTGGCACATATTAGTTGCTGGACAGTGTGTAAACTAATTTTTCCAGATGTCACACACCCAAATTGGTAAAGACCTCTTACCCCATGTATATCAAACACTAAATACATACCGTAACACAAATATTAGCAAATCATGCACATGGAAACTGTGCATGAACAACACCTATAGTACTGATCATTCAGCTGAAACAACCAGAAATCAAACTCTGGTCTGTAACAGAATCCTCAAGAGATGTGGGGCTGAGGGTGGTTTGCGGTGTATGGACTGGGATAACCGTACTGAACAGCAAGATGCTGCGTAGCTTTACTAATGGCGTAACACCAACTATAAATTCTGTCAGATATAACAGAACATAGCATATGTATGCTCTTATAACTGTTTCTTCTTTGGTGCAACCAGATGTTGCTTCCTTTTGAAATAGATCCATCAATACTTTGACATTTGATAACCACCCTAGAGGAAATTGCTGAAACTCATGTTTTCCGCCACCACATGAACTAATACAAAACTCTTGCACACAATATCTTCTCGCCTCTATTTAACAGATCGTCTGATAAATTTTCGATTATGATTTCTTAGCTCTATGTAGAGCACGCTAATACTGTGTAGTTGTCGCTGCACAATAGAAAAATGTTAAACAAAAATCTTCCAGGACAGTATAAGATTCACTCTTTTAGAATATAGTAGCAAAACTTCATTTAGGATTTGGGGTATAGGTATTGTTAGATTGTGGGTAATCTTCAGGTCTGGCCTGTGAGGCGTATCCAAATGCTTCAGTGAGATACAGTACAATGTAATAACCTGGGTCTGCTTTGTCTTGCTTATATGCAATCATCACTACTATTCTACTACATTTTTATCATTATGACATTCCAGAGCTAAACCATCACTTCTAGCAACGCTCTTCTGACAACAAGCACTTTAATAAAATTTATTTAAGGACCGGTGTAGGGTTTGTGTCAGAGCTGACAGTGATGCTAGATGTTAACATCTGTTGCTTTATATTTTACAAAGCCAAAACAGAGGTTGGTAGCTGGTCCAGTTGGAAAGATTTCGTGTTAAGCAAAATGATTGAAAGTAAGGCTGTAAAACGTAAAGAAAAAATTCAACAACTATTGTGCTCATCTTGGAAAGGGAAGTCTCTTACTTACTACTGAGATTATTTTTTGTCCAGCACTAATGTGTTTTTCATTCTAATTTTTATACAATTTCCAATAACCATGTTATGTCCCTCCTTCTCCTTTATAGGTCGAGCCTAGACCGTGCTTGCGCTGTCTCTTCGAGACATGCTGTTATATGCATTGTGGGCTTACAGCCCGCCCACTACTTTTCATTTGTTTGTTTCAGAGTCCTTTAAATAAAACGTGCTTTTAGGTGGTTATTTTTCATATTTGTCCCTTCTTTTTCGTTGTTTGCTCCCTCCCATGGAGCAGGCCCCCATTTCTTGTAGGCTTCCATTTGTCCCATCTTAGTTACTGGCTCATGGATTTTTATTTTTATTATTTTACATTTGAAAGAGCATTTCTCCTGAGTGGTTGTGTTTTGACTAGCTACAAGCTCTTATGTAAACAGGGCTGTAAATTGTGGTCTTATCTCTGACTTCAAAGTGAGAGGATTTACCCCGTCCCTCAACCCCCTCCCTCCTCGCTGCTTCAGCCATCCCCCCACCACCTCCCTTTCCGTGTGCATCCGGTGTGGTAGCAAGAGACCCAGTCACCCGCTCAGCCCCGGATCATTTTCGCTTTCAATTCACAGCTCAGCTCTTGTTTCCTCATCTGAACTTGGATTCAGGGCGGAGTTACAGTGACGGGCAGCGGGTGCCATCTTGAGAGTGGAGGTTTTCACCCGGCAGTCTTGTTTCTCTTATTTTTCTTTACGGGTTTCTTGAGGTACTTTTTTCCACCAGCCATTGTACTCGTTTACACAAGAGGCGTCTGTTAATTGCTGATTGTCCGCAGGTGTACAGCGCCTCCAGGTCGGGCAAAGTGCAGCTCTAAAGCGAGCGATGGCGGGGTGGGCCTTTCTGTGAGGGACCAGTGAAGGGTGGGCTTTGTTGCGAGGAGCTGGGTTCGGTATTGGCCACACTGGGTTCAGAACAGGCATCATTGCAAGGAGCGGGTCTCAGGAGAGCCCTCACTGGAGTTCAGGACAGACCTCACTGGTTTTTCGCTTGTTTTGTCTAGAAATCCTTTGCCTATGGAACGATGACATGACTGCTATTAATGGCAAAACATGTCCATCATTTCCGTGGTAATATTGTGCAGTTTATTAAAAGACAGAAATGTGAGCGACTCCCAGTGCCTTTAAAATGATATTTTCAATTCTTTCAAAAATGCAATGTTTTCTACACACCCCTTTATTGAAATAAAAAGGTTGCGTTTGTAATAAATGTTTAAAAAAATGCGCCTTTGCCCGTGTTTTTTCTGTAATTAATGCTTTTTGGAACATTCAGTTTTATTTCTGGCTACTTCACGATGGCCACTACATTTATGTAGAAACTGTGGCTAGTGCTTTTTCCTTCCTCTATTTCTATAGTGATGCACTAGTTTAGGATTGGCAGCCTCTCCTTTCTTATTGGCTGTTACACCTTCTGGTTGCTTGGACACTGATTGCCTGTGGTGGCAGGGGGTCACCCCGGTCGGTGGTTTGCTGGATGCAGTTGCTGCTGTTGCTTGAAGGTGGTTTATGGGTTGAAGGAGGAGCAGTAGTTGAACAGGAAGGCGAAACTGAGTATTGCTGCGGCAATGGAGAGGCTAATTCCATGCATTATAGTGTTGGCATAGAATTCCAGTATGTAAACACTGTGTTCAGATCCATGCCAATGGCCTTTTGAAGTCCAGGAAGAAGGATACACACATGCTTAAGACTGGTGTCGGCGTGTGTTTGTGGAGGGCAGGAAGGAAGAGTAGAAAGGGCACGAAGCAAGATCACTTGCCCTTTTATTTAAATGAGCATGCCTGCCTTTCTGCTTTAGTTGACTTCAGCACAAAAAGAAGCCCGAAGTTCCGCTGTTAGGCGCACTTGTGGGAAGTGGGACTTAAGTGAATAAATCTGATGCTGTGTGCGCCACATCACGCCTTGAACGTTTCTTAGCCCGAGCAAAGAAATTCGTAAGTTGTGACTGCAGACACACACAGTTGTGAGGTGCTGCCACGGGTCACACTACCTCCCCAGGATGCACAGTTGTCCCCAAAAACTAATCTTAGAGCGCCTGGATACTTTTTAACATGCATTTCTTTTCCAATTCAATTACTAATCTCGCCTGAGCAGGGGAAGCCACTGCCTGAATCAAAGCATTCTCTTTTTTTGTTAGTTAATCCTCACTCCCTTTGTGTATTAGCAAACGGTCATTTAGCTGTTTAATAAATGTTAGTATCGAATTTAAACATGCTAGAAAGGTCTTACTGACACATTATTATTTTTTTCTTCCCAATAAGCGTCACCCTTTCTCTTTTCAAATTGTGTGCTTCTTTTGGACAGTGCTGCTTGTCCTACTCTGAAAATAACACAATTGTCTACTGTGATTGTCAAAATTATTTTCCTATGGTAGTGTCCTTGAGCTGTGTATGTTTTGCATATTCATCTTGCTTTGAACAATTTTGCCTACCCAGGATAATGTGCTGCATAGCTACACACTTATAAGGTCCAAAAGGCGAGACCTGTTGGCTATGCCAATGCTTGTTGTTATTTAATTGTTAATTTTATTGAGAGTGCCTGGTCTGTTGATTGGATATCCTGTATCCATTTCTCATTCAGATGTGCAGTGCCCCAGTGCCTGCTAAATGCTATATTCAGGCTACCGTCGGGGACGTGAAGTGTGATGGTGTTCTGTCTGACCCATCATTCACTACTTTTTTAATCTACAGACCAGTTTAAAGCCTTATACTCAGAGACTTTTTTTTACAGGTCTTAAGGGTGTGTTATTCTACCTTCATGTCAGTCAAATCACTGGTATGTGCGTTGTGACAGCGCAGTCGTGACTTAACCTAGATTCCCATAAAGTAACAGAAGTGATCATCACCTGGCAGTCGACTAGGGTTTCGCTGGCTGTTACTTTGACCTGACCACCTGTCTACTAACTTAATTCAAGGCAAAGCTTAAAGGTGATGCTTTTTTACTGGGCTGTTAGGGTTCTTGATTTCATTGGATATATTCACATATCATAGCATGCACTTTAATGACAGGCTATTGCTGATCTGTCAGAAACGCTCTTAGGGATTACCATTGACTCCAAGCTATCAGTCAATGCCCAAGTGGGTATGTTAGCAAGATCAAGCTTCATTACTATGAAAACTCTGCAACGCATCTTCCCCCCCTTCTAGGATTTCCACACAAGGTCCAAGCTACTATCTCTCCTGTACTGTCTAAACTTGATTATGCCAATGGCCTCTGCCACTTATCTTTATCAACTATGAAAAGCCTACAACAAATTCAGAACTCTGCTGCCAGACTACTCCTACATGTAAAGCCATGAGCCCACATTTCCCCTTCCTTGAGGACCCTCCATTAGTTTTCGGGTGGCAGAACATCCACCTTCCAGCTGCTGTGCATCACCCACAAGGCATGGAATATGACCACTTTTCATCAGGAAAAAAATCACCAAATACATACAACAAAGGATCCTCCGTACTAGATTGGCACCTCACCTCAAAACCCCAGCATACAAAAAAGAGAACCATGGGTGGTGCATCTTTCTCTGTTCAAACCTCCAAACTATGAAATTAATTACCCCCAAACATAAAAGATCCACAGATTACTATCTTCTCTTCAGAAGTTGGCTCTTTCCTACATGACGACCATACTCAAAACACAAATGTACAGCATATGCCTGTGTATAAACATGTATTTAGATATGAGCATTTTTTTTGTACAAATACATATTCTACTTATGGTTTAAAACATATATAGATATTCATATAGGTCTGCTTAACAAATGTATATATTACTTACGGTTAAAATATTTATATATTATTTTATGCTTAAGCTGTATAGAGGTCACTGCATAGTTTACATATAAGTTATTTGATTATATGCTTATGGGTCTCTGCTTTATTTATTTCATCTATCACAATGTGTAAATATATTCATAACAATTAAATTTATAAGTGCTGGGGGGCGTGGCCAGGGAGCTGAACATGGCGGACGCGACTCTGTAGAGCTCCGCAGTTCACTCCCTCTATGGGCCGTAATCCGCCAAAGATCCTTGACCCAGTGTCGGAATTGGAGGGGTCCCTGGTTGCGGTGCCTGTCGGGACCCGGCAGTCGAGTTTTGCGGCGGGTCCGGTCCGCACTGAGAGGCTTCCCGGCCGGCGGCCGCCGTGCCCGGGGTGGAGGACGAGACACTCGAGGCCGCGGCTGCGGAGGGCCTTGTAATTGGAGAGGCGGCTGCCAATCCTGCCTCTATTGGAGACCGCAGCGGAGTGGTGTCGTCGTGGTGGTGCAGCCCCGCGGGACGATCGGCGGGAGCCAAGGAGCCGGGAGATCCCACGGCGACGATATTGCAGGCGCCCCTCCCCCATTGCCTGCATCGCTGCCTGGTACAACCTGACGCGGATCCTACGGCCCCGGGACGGGGCGCGGGTGAGTCCTGCCATCGGGAGTCCGCGGGAGTGCGGCGGACCTCTGGCTTGGTGGCCCACCCTCTGGACGATCTGAGATTCCTTGCTTGGGTGCAGATGTGACGGGGCGGCACCGCCGGGGATCACATCACTGACGCTGCGGGGTGCCCAGTGCCCACTAGACTCTGGTGAAGGGTGCCAGGGAACCGGTGAATTATTTTTCCGGCATTGATCTGAGGAGTGGCCCCGGCTCATGTAGCTACCCGGTCCTGGAGCCTTGGTGTGGAGCTGGGCTGCGACATTGGGGGTCTCCGTCCCTATCTGGCAACTGCCCCATAGTGCATGGCTGCTCCTGTGAGGGGCCCCCCGCATAGAAGGCGCGGCTGCTAGTGAGCCCCTACAAGACTATCTACTGTGGGGGTGCTCGGAGTTGCAACTCCGCCCTGCGTTGGAGTCTGGCTTGGGCTGCCCCCTTGTCTGTGTCTGCTGCTTCTTGCAGTTGCCTACTACATCGCCGGCCAGGCTGTTCCTGGTAGCCATGGCCAAGGATAAACAGGGCGCGGCGGCCCCCAAGCAGCATACTATGGACCGCTTTACCACCCCTGCCAACCCTCCCGGGGGGGAGTCCGCGGAAGGGTTATCCTCAGATGCGACAAAGCTGCTGGAGGCGATCACACAATCGCGGACAGCCCTCGAGGCCCAGATCGGGGCCGTGGGCACGGAGGTGTCTTTCCTTCGCCAAGATTTGCGGAAGGCGGTCGACCGCATCACGGAAGCAGAGACCAGGGTCTCCACAGTCGAGGACTCTGTCGCGGGACTACAGCGCAAAGTGGACAAATTGACCAAGCAATCGCAGGAGCTGGCGGCGCGGGTCGAGGATGCGGAGGGGCGGGCCCGCCGCCATAATCTGCGCCTGGTGGGCTTTCCGGAGGGATGCGAGGGGGCCTCCATGGACAAGTTCATTTCAGATCGGCTAAAGTCACTGTTGCCCCAGGAAGACATGTCCTCCTGTTTCGTGGTTGAGAGGGACACCGTGCACTGGTTAAGAAACCGCCACAGGGGGAACGCCCGAGGCCAGTGATAGCCCGAATCCTTAATTACGCGGATCGAGACGCCGTACTTCGATATGCCAGGCTCCATAAAGATAAAATGGTCTTCGACTCGCGCCCCATCATGGTTTTCCCTGATTACACCAAGCTGGTGCAGCAACAGCGTCAATCATTTGCGGCTGCCAAGAGAAGGCTACGTGAACTTGATCTATCCTATGCCTTGCTGTTTCCGGCCCGGATGAAAGTGATGTTCAATGCAAAAACATTTTTCTTTGACACCCCGGAGGAAGTCTTCGCGTGGACGGACGAGAGACAGATCCTTAAACCTCACACACCGCCGCCGGCAGACTCTGATTCCTCCCAGGGCTCGCATCGGAGTGGTCGGCAGGGCGGGGGTGCGACATCTCTGCGGCATCGATCCCGCTCCAATTGGCATGCCCCGGAACCGACGGGCTCTGGAGACTGAACTGTATTGGGTTACTTTCCCTTGTTTTCCCTATATTCCCTTCGGGGGGCGGGTTTGCCTGGGGGTGGTGGCCGCTCACTAATATGACTGGGTCATAGAGATGGGGTCTTCTACAGGCCCTGGAGGGATCTGAACATGGCTCGCCCTGGACGTTTTGGGTGATGTTGGGTAAGTTGGGGGGGGATCCATTGGAGGGACCGCTTGGGTCATCCTGTTGGGGGCCTGGGGTGGGTTTCTACCGCGACACATACTCCGTGTTGCAGGAAGTATGGGGGTTGGGGGCAGGGGGGATGAGGGCCAGTTTCTTAAGGGGGGTTTCTTTATTGAATGTTTTCGCACCATGCACTAATCACATTGCTTCGCCTTGCACGTCTCAGTTGCAGTTATCTTGTTGGACACCTAGGGATGGCTCACACGACTGGTGATACACCTCCGGGGGAGCTCAACGTTCTTGCCTGGAATGTGCGAGGCTTGCTAAGTAAAGTTAAACGAGGGGCAGTGCTCCACCAGGCAAAGCGGTATGCAGCAGATGTCCTACTGCTCCAGGAAACTCATCTCCTGGGCACGAAGGCCCCATGTCTCGCCCGTTACGGTTACTCCACAGTCTATCATTCTGGCTTCACGCGGGGGGCCCGGGGTACAGCCATACTCATTCATCGAAGGGTGTCCCTACAGATCACACGACATTGGCTGGATCCAGGGGGTCGATACACTGTGGTCTCGGGTACCTTGGCCGGCGAACACATCACACTGGGTAGCATATACGCCCCTCCGCCTCTCGGCCAGACGTTTATTGATAAAATAACGCAGTTGTGGGGGGATCTCCCGGGTGGCCTTGTGGTGTTGGGGGGCGATTGGAACGATACTATGGGCCCATTAGATAGGTGGCGAGCCCGACAGCCTGCTACAACCCCCACTACATCCAAATTGAATGTACTTGCACATACACTGGGTTGGGGGGACACGTGGCGTGCCTTACACCCGGCGGACGCAGGATTCTCATACGCGTCATCGGTTCATCCCACTCTTTCACGCCTTGATTATTTATTCCTTCCACATAGCTATATGCACAGGGTGGCACAAGCATCCATTCTGCTCCGTGGCTTGTCGGACCACTCGCCGATCCAACTTAAATTGCGACTGCTAACTAACAGGGCCCCCTATCGGTGGCGCATGTCCCCCTGGCTGCTCCGTGATGAGGCATACAGAGAGATGCTTAGTCAAGCAATCACCGACTACTTCAGATACAATGCCGGCACTTGCCAGTCCCCAGTTATCTTATGGGAAGCGTTTAAGCCCACACTCCGGGGTGCAGATATAAGTTATCGCACCGGGGAAAAGCGTCGCCGCCTGGCCCAGGTATATGACCTGGAGAATAGGCAGGAAGAACTTCAATCCCTAGTGGTGGGAGGCTCGGACCCCGTGGCCCGCCGGAATCTGCTGCACGTGCAACAAATGCTCCATCAAACCCACATAGACTACGCCAAAGAAGCTTGGCTGGCCACCCAGCATAGAATTTACCAGTGGGGCGATAAGTCTAGCCAAATCCTTCATAGACTCTGCCAGGCTAGGGTGGCCCCGACACAGGTACCCCTTCTGCGGTCCCCCGCGGGGTTGCCTGTACATCCCCTGAGGCGGTGGTACAGGCCTTCGCTGATTTTTACGCGGCGTTGTACGATAAACGGGAGGTCATCTCCGAATCCCTCATAGATGCCTTCTTAGTGGATATTCCTCCCCGCCGCCTATCGGATGAGCGGCGTGATGCCCTGGAGGAGCCAATTACAATGGCGGAACTGCGGTCGGCCCTCTCCAACATCCACCCTGGCCGCGCGCCGGGCCCGAACGGGTTCCCATGTGACTTCCTGAGGCCTCATCTGGAGACTCTGGGACCGCATTTGCTCGAGGTGATTCATGACGCCTCGGAGCAGCAAATTCTCCCTTCGGACTGGAGACACGCGGAGGTCGTGGTATTTCTCAAACCGGGACGCCCACCGGACGACCCGGGGTCCTACCGCCCCATCTCATTAATACATTTTGAGCCCAAACTGCTGGGAAAGATCCTGGCGGATCGCCTCCGTACCTGTATAGAGGAGCTGGTACATCCGGACCAGTCGGGCTTTATGCCACAACGCTCTACCAGACATAATATCAGACGAGCTCACAACGCGGTGGCGGAGGCTCACCGTCTGGGACGTCCCGCGGCAGTCCTGTTGGCTGATATTGACAAGGCGTTCGATTCCTTAAGCTGGACGTACCTCTTTAAGTTGTTGGAAGCGGTTAATTTGGGCCCCCAATTCCGGGCAATACGCGAAATTACTTTATACAGACCTCACTGCATCGGTCCGAGTAGCTGGCCGATGCTCAGCTCCCTTCCCCATTCGAAGGGGCACTCAACAGGGTTGCCCGCTCTCCCCATTGCTGTTCGCACTGGCCATTGAGCCCCTGGCGGCGTGGGTCCGTCTGGACTCTTGCCTGCGGGGTTTGGAGTGGTCTCTGGAGTGCTCGGATAGGATAGCGCTTTACGCTGATGACGCCCTGTTTTTTATGTCGGATCCGTGGGTTTCTGGGCCCTGGGTGCTGCAGATTCTGAGGGTCTTCGGGGAGACCTCTGGCCTCTGCGCTAACCCATCCAAATCCATATTATTTCCGATCTGCGGAGACCAGCGGTCCCAAATTTGGGCCTCCCAGTTGGTGATTGCGGAGTCAGGCTTCCGATACCTTGGGGTGGTTCTTACACGGTGCCAAACTGAAGCATGGTCACGGAATATTGCGCCGCTGCTGACTACAGTTCGAGATGAGACGACGGTATGGTCCCAACTCCCCCTTTCGTTATATGGGAGATCGGCCATTTTTAAAATGGTGTCTCTGCCTCGCCTGCTCTATAGGCTGCAGAATTACCCCTTTCCAATCCCCCCGCCCTGGTTCCGTCAAATTAATACATTACTCAATAGATTCCTCTGGGGGGGAGGAGCGGTTCGGGTGGCGCTTGCGACCTGTATCCAATCCACTTATTGCGGTGGGATAGCGGCGCCGGATGTACAGGCGTATTACCAGGCATCGCATCTTCTGGTGATAAATGACTGGTGGTACTGCTCACAATCGGACCCAGCCTACGCTGTGGAACGACTCTTTATGGCCGAAACCCCATTACTCCACTTTCTGTTTAGCTCCTCGTCTCGGACGGAATTCCCCCCGGCATGTAGGACGGCCATTCAGATATGGAGGCGAGCGGTCCGACAGATGGGCTGGTGGGGCAAACTCACCGGTGCTACGCCTCTCTGGCGCGGCACATATCTTCGGCCAGTCGCAGCTCTGGCGGGCTTCCGTAGGTGGGATGACATCGGGATTTCTGTGTTGGGGGATGTGATACGGGGGTCCACACTCAAATCCTTTCAGCAGCTTCAAGCTGACTTCGGCCTCCATAAAACGCAATTCCACAGATATTTGCAGCTCCGACATGCTATATCCCCTTTGATACGGGGCCTCACGGGTCTCCCGGAGTTCCACCCGTTGGAAGGCCGGTTGCTCATGGGGGACCTGGGTGCCCACAAGATTCGTCAAATTTACCAAACACTGATTACACATTCCACAACCACCGGACCCGGGCGGCGTGGGAGGCAGATGTGCCCACACTGACAGATGATGACTGGGCGGAGGCACTGGCTAGCCCCCGGTACTCTGTGGTTTCCACCCGATACCGATTGATCCAGTTCAAATATCTCCATAGGATTTACTATACACGTCTGCGCCTTTGCAAGATGGGGGCCATTCAGTCACCTATGTGTCTCCGATGTGATTCGGAGGAGGGGTCGTTCCTCCACACTGTGTGGACCTGTGCGGCGCTGCAACATTTCTGGGCGGGCATAAGGTCCTGCTTGGGGCAAGTGCTGGCTTGGCGTATTCCTGCAGACCCTCGATTGATATTCCTACACAGCACCGAGGACATTGGGGGGAACAGATATAAAAGGCATTTATTGTTCCTTGGGCTTACACTAGCTAAGCGCGACATTGCTCAACATTGGAAGGCGACACTCCCACCCAGTATAGGTCCCTGGAAGAAAGCAATGGATAGGTGCATGTCCGCTGAAGTGGCAGTATTTCAGGCTCGGGGATGTCCGCACAAACATGAAAAGATTTGGGCCCGATGGGCTACGTACCGTGGCATAGACTTGTCACTCCTGGAGTCAGAGGCTCCCCGAGAACCAATTGATAGGCTGGTGGTGAGCAGCTCACCGATATAGGTTAATGGGGTCGTGTAGAGGTCTAGAAGCAAGATTACACTATGATTGTATAATTGTATAAGGGATGTATGGTGCGTGGTTGGGGGGCGGGGGGTGGGGGTGTGGGTTTGCAGTTTTGCAGTCGCCATAGGGATGTTATATGGTGCCTTGCTAGTGTATTTTGTATTTATATATGCCTCGAAGCTCGCTGGGCTTGCCCATTGGGTAACTTGAAAATCAATAAAGTTTGTTGTTAAAAAAAAAAATACTTTATAAGTGCTTCATTATTAAAATATTGGAGAAATAATAAAATAAAAACAAATAAGTATACATTTAAAAAAATGTATACACTTTCCATTGAAAAAATTTATACAAATACATTTACTTTATGTACAGCAACACTTGAAAGTCTGAGTTTCTAACTATTCACACATGCACATATGGGACTTTATATCTCTATTATTATCCATATACATGTATACCTTTCTATGTAGTTATCTATCTCTATATTTATTACTTTACTCCTACTGTAGAAATAAAAAAAGACTTCAACTCTCTCCAATGCGCTACTTTGTATCATTCGATACTTCTCTCAATATACCCTCTACCTCCACTGTGACTCATCCCAAATGTCATTGTACTATTATGATCTCCCTAATAACCCTTTCTAGACTCTTCCCTCCTTTGACTTATCCCATATCTCCTTTTACTTCTATGATCTCCTAAATAACACTTTCTAGACTCTTCCCTCCTCTACCCCTCCTTTGACTCATCCCAAACCTCGTTTTCTACTAGTATCTCCGTAATAACCTTTTCTAGACTCTTCCCTACTCTATCCCACCTTTGACTCATCCTAAACCTCATTTTGCTACTATGATGTCCAAAATTACACTTTCTACATTCCTTTATCCTATTAAGTCCAATCAACATACTTGCATGTCCACTGCTCGAATTAACAACTTATAGTTCCCAAATGTAATCCACCACTTAACCATTTTGGGCTCCGAAGTAGTGTGCTACTCGCTAAAAAGCGCTTTTTCGCCTTGTCAGGGGTAGTAAGCGGCATATAAATGCAACGTCAAAAACTCTTGTTCAACCCTCAGTCCTCACTGCTGACACACACACCTTTGAGCACAATGTTATGTTATGTTAATAAAACTTATTGAGCGCACGAATACCCGGAGGTGTCTTGGCGCTAAGACAGTAGTGAGCTCTAGATGAAAGCAACTAGTTCTGAAAAAGCCATGTTTTTAGGTCCTTTCTGAAAGTGATGAGTGAGCCGGCATTTCTAATAGCAAATGGTAGCTTATTCCATAATTTTGCTGTGCCGTACGAGATAGTACGGCCTCCCCAGCATAAGGTTCGGATCCTTGGAACCATCATGAGTCTGGCATCTGAAGAGCGCAGTTGTCTGGCTGGGCGATACCAGGAGAACAGCTGTTTGAGAAACATTGGTCCGGTGTTGTTCAAGGCCTTGTAAGCTAGACATAGCGCCTTGAACTTAATGCGCTGCGCCACCGGAAGCCAGTGAAGTCTTCGAATTTCCTTGGTTACAGACTCCTATTTAGGGACATTTAGTAAAAGTCTTGCAGATGCGTTTTGAATCATCTGAAGCTTTTGATATATGATAGATGAAACTTACCTGTGAAAAGCTTCACCTTCTACAGTTAATTGTTAATCCATTGGTCCCTGTTGTGTTTGCCTGTGTTCCCAGTGGCTGGACATCTTGGCATCTAGGTGATGAATACATTTTCATGTATGCTTTGCAACGAAGATTTAGTGGTATTGATCTGTTAGACCTGTTTCCGATTCTAGACCAAATACTTAATACTAAGGAATATAAAGACACCTTTGTTATTTTGGAGCGGGGGCAATTTTTTTCCAACTTATGTTTTGCAGCCAAGCAGGATTTATTCATGTGAAAGGGAATTGCTGAACATTAGCACCGCAGATGAAAAGTTGAACCTTGTGCTTTTTTCTTTGGCGAAAAAGGCCACTTCAGCTACCTTGGAAGGGTTAAAGTTTAGGCTCGGATTGTCCTTTGTTGCTCTCTACAAGATCTCTCTGCACCTATGTTCGTGAGTGCCGCTTTGATTGCCGGGAGAGTAGTTATGTGACCGGAAAAAGTGGAAGTAAGGTTTTGGCAGGAGACATAAGGTGCCTGAGATCATTAGTGGGATGGGCGCCTTTTTAGCAGGGCTGTTTCAGATGCCAGGTGCGTGACACAGTATGGATGGCACCACTGCATTTCAGAGGCCTCTATAAGCCGGATTGGAATGTTGACCTAGCCAACCCAGCTCCCTGAGTTCTGTTTAACATAATATTTGTTTGCCTCTAATTAGCCAGATTTTAGCGTGTGCTGGGCGGTGTGGTGGTTTCGAGCAGTCACCTGCGTTGATGGCAGCCTGGAGGTTTCATAACGCGGTCGTGGGACTCTTGTGTGTTCCAGATATTGCTCTTCAGCACACTGTAATTACGAGCAGAGCAGTGTGATTAATTTTCTCCATGACTGTTCCTTCTTGTTATGGCAAGCACTGCCAATAAATAAGGATGGAGGTGACTCGTTCTCAGACTGGATGTGTGTGTTGCAATGGCTGCAGACTAAGTTGTGCCACCAGAATGGATGAATTCGGTCACCCAAGACTAGAATCCAACCATAGGATTTTTTTCTGCATGCACTTAAGGAATGACAGACCTTGCCCGAGTGTGTAGTAAAGAAAGTGTCTAGTATAAATAAATAAAACAATAAAAAAAACTCTTGTGAATGTGGCAGGCACCCAGTGTCTCAGCGCTGCTCTGCACAAGCAAGTCTGGGAGTGTGCATAATGCGAGTACCTACAGATATTATGTACCTCTAGTCTTACATTTAGAGCACACGTTTTCCCAGAGAGTCTTTGAAAGCTATTGAACGAAAAGAGGAGGAATCGAGACCCATACAGTTTATGATGCAATGGAAAGAAGGGACTTGGTTTTGAAACCAACAGCGGCCATGATGCTGTGGAATGAAAGGACAAAGCATATCGACCCACTGTTGACACTATGGAAAGAATGGACGAGGTATCTAAGAAAGACAGGTGGAGCATAAGAACAGAGCTATCCATGAAAAAGGAGGCTACTGTTCTTTCCATGCCCTCAGAAGGTTTTCTTTAGGCCATAGCCCCTAGATTTGAAACGGCTTGCTACCTACCACTTTCAGATCAAAGAAAGGGGCGTGGCAGATATTTTGAGGAGGAGAAAAGATAATGGGCCAGAAGGTTTATCTGAAAAGTGACCTAAACAAGCATTGGCAAAAGCCAATAGGTCACCAGTTGGCTTGGCCAACGCTTTTTGGCTGTACAGCATCAGGGAGAAGCTGTCCAGCATGCTCAAAAGAAAAAATGCATGATGACACCTCTGCGACATTTTGTAGGAGTGCGCATGAGGCATGACTTGGATGCCATTTTATTATTATTATTTACCGACCCGAAATGTATCGGTAAATAAACAAAAATAAAAAAGAAGAAATGTGAAAGCTTTTTATTATTACTATTATAGTATAGTGGCCAGCAGCAACTTGTTGCATGGTCCTCCCCACAAGTAAATATATATATATATATATATATATATATATATATATATATATATATGTGTATGTATGTATGTATGTATGTATGTATGTATGTATGTATGTATGTATGTATATATATATATATATGTATGTATGTATGTATGTATGTATGTATGTATGTATGTATGTATGTGTATGTATCATCCAAAGTTTGCCCTGCAGGCAAGAGACAAGCAGTGAACTGGAAAAAAGCCTCGAACTAAAATGCTTGCTTTACTTTAAATAAATGTTGGAGTTCCAACTTATCTGCATGGAGTGCGGGCTCATTTGCAGGGCAAACTTTGGTTGGGTATATGTATGTATGTGTGTGTATATGTATATATATTTTTTTTAAGGGGAGTGGATGGGAAAAGAAAAGTAACACACGAGAGAGACAGCAACACGGGGCAGACGAGAAGCATACAAACGATAACCATCACGCAGCATGTGGAGTGAAGAAGTTTGGTGAAGGGGAGAGCTTGCAACATGAGGGAGACAGGAACACAGAGTGCCTGTGTGGCTATTTAGTAGCGGGAAAGAAGCACACGAGGGAGACAGCTGGAAAGCACAAGCACTCTCATGGAGTACTTGGACAAAAAAAGAGAAAAGTGGAAGAATAGAAACCAGCCAGTCAGAGAGAAGGTAAAGATGATGTACTCTAGAAGAGGGAGAAACACAGGATGGACAAACTGGGACAAGGAAAGCTTTTCGGTAGGAAGCTAGCAAATGAGTAACAATAAACCCAATCAGTGGTAAGTAGTGGGCAGGCTGTAAGTCCCTATACGTTCTTGGTAAGCCCACCTTAGCTCTTTTGCAGCAGCACATCTTGCACTGTCTTCTAGGCTCGACCTTAAAAATGTAAGGCTTTTGGTGGGATATTCTGTAGTTGGTATGCTATTGAACAGATAATCAGTGTAATGATTGGTGTTAAGATGAAATGCAGTCATGATTTTTCTCCCTTCTAAACAAGACCGACTTGTTGAACTTGGATGGGTTTTAAGCACTGATGATGAATGCCGGAACATGGTGCTATTTGCCATTGTCCAGTCTGGTGACATAGCCGTTCACTCCATGAGTGCTTTGTCTAAATGCAAGCAGTTCTCTCCTCTGATCTTTGTGGCAACCCCAAGGACCTCTTGTCCTTCCCTCCTGACTGGGAATCAAATGATGATATTCTTCCACTAGCTTTGTGGGACTTGTTTACAGAGGGCTGTCAACCGCCGCTGTGACCTGTCATGTGTAGTGTATGTATTTATGTAATAACAGGCTATTTTTGTAGCACAAACATAACTAGAGCTGTACCGGATCAAAGGCAAAGATCCATTCAATAATTTGTTGGAAGGGAAGCTTGGTAGTTAGAGCAGAGGCAGACTGTTTATTCGTCATGAAGTAGTCTTCTTTAAATAGATGTCTTCCACTCTTAAATTCGAGCAGGGTTGGTGCAGTCTTGAAGGATACAGGGATGTTGTTCCAGACCTTGGGTTTATAAATGGTGAAGGCCTGTTGACATGTTTTTTCTTTTTCACACCACTTTGTCTCCATTTTTATGGTGTCCTGGCTGCAGGTGAGCCGAGAGCCATGCATAGTGAGCTTGTCATCCTTGTAGGCAGTGGTGCTAGTCGTTGTGGATTTATAGGCTATGCAGTGCCCTGAGTTGGAAAAGCAGCTAATGATGGTGGAAAATAGCATACGGCGATGCTAGTTATAGGAGCAGCTAGTGGTGGTGGCAAATAGCATGTGACAGCATTAGCTATAGGAGCACTGATTAACATAGGAACCTGTTTCATTGTTTCACTGGGATAAAGGTCCATACTGCCAGTAGGTGTGGTGAGCAGCTGGCATCATTATTTCCAGGTTGGCTCCTCTGGGCAAAGAAAACCCATGAATAACCTTTCTGGAAACATTCAACTCAAAAGTGGACCTGAATATTTTCTGTCTCATTTGAGTGTTAAATGTTGGTTTTCTTTAGAGCATAGGTGAATCTTGTTGCTTCTGAGCAGTGCAATTGTTGTTTGTGATAGGAATCTCTGTGGGAGGACATGTTTTCTGTCATAAGGATAAGTGCAGTCCTGCTCTGCGTTTCATCCAAGCAAGATATTGGGGGCTCAGTACATGTCCTCTGTATATGCAAGGCTGCTTTCTATGTAACTTCTAGTTAAAGGGTGATGAAACTATACTGATCATATCTGGGCTTGGGAGCATGTGGAGAATGTAGTATTACCTTTATAGGGTTTTGGCATGGGTGTTGAAGTATTGCACAATTTTTGATCAGTTGCAATTTAGAATTATGTTGATTGGCTAGTTAAGGATTACTTTTTGGTCCCATTTTTTAGGTTTCACCTGCACTGTGCTTGCAGAATCTCTTGTAATGAAAACAAATATCTTAAAAGGGGCTTCGAGCCCGCACATTACTTACCTTTACTCACCATTGCTTAGCTCCCACGTCACTCTGATTTCCTGCCTTCATATTGGTCAGTGGCTCCTCCTGACCACCAACGTCCTCCTGGGTTTCAAGTCTTTATCCATGCTGTGGAGCATCATGGAACAAGTACTGCTTCCTGTGGCCAGTATCCTTCCACTAGGTGCAGAAACTCCTTTTCTTAAATCTTCCACATGCACTCTTACAAAGTGCATATGTCTGCAGACCCTCTCCCTCACCACCACCCACTCCTGTGGTTTCACCCAAACCCCCTCTTCGCTCTATTCGACCAAAGGTATTGGAGCACTTTACACGTCCCGCTCTACTTGACCAAAGGTTTTATTGTTTTACATGATACAAGGTCAGGGTTTTTTTTTAGGCTCTGGGCGATTAAGTGATTTGCCCACAATCACAGATGTTGAGGCAATGCCGAAACTCAAACATGGTTCCCCCTCTCCAAAGTCAGCAGCTCTGGTAGTTATGCCACAGTCACGTAAGTGCATTTAACTGCATTTTCCAAATACATACTTTGGTATAACGCTTGTCAGATTAGTTGGCGAATCTTGCTCTTGGTTCGTGGGCTGGAATTCTGCAATGACATCCATTTTTCAAGTTATAGCTTGCCACTGTTTCTTTCCCTGCTTGGCTTCTTCAGTACATCGAGGCCTACTAGCCTGCTGAGTACATAGTGTTTTGAAATATTATCCCCAATCAGGTTTGATGCTTTCCAGTCCCTTACAACATAGGTAGTGTGCTAGGTAGCTGACTAGTGGAAATTGTGTTTAGGCTTTTTAATGCAAGCCCACAGTGTTTTGAGAAATACCTGACCTTTCATATTCTGTTGTGAACAAATGAATCCTATTCGTTCTTCTGTTGTCAGGAGATCTGGTTAAAGTGACTGACCCTCAAACTCCTCTTTCAAACTTGTAATATATATTGAAAGATGGAATACCACAAATTAATCCTAGAATTCTTGCATAAATATTCTTCAGTAGGCTCCTGTGTACTGGTATACTTCAAGATAAAGCTTTTGGGCATACCTGTTTGACTTCTAAGATTTAGGGTGGTCTTCCCCTAAGCTTTTTGCCTCCCTCCTCCATTTTTATTGATCTACTTTTTGCTGGCCTTAGGACTCTGCACAGTTTACCACTGCTAACCAATGCTAAAGTGCATGTGCTCACTCCTTAAAACATGGTAACATTTGCATATCCCAAATTAGCATATTTTAGTTACTGCTAAGTGCTAATAAAGTGACACTACATGTGCCCAGGGCCTGTAAATTAAATGCTACGAGTGGTCCTGCAGCACTCATTGTGCCACCCACTTAAGTAGTCTGGTATATATGTCTCAGGCCTGCCATTGCAGCCTGTGTATGCAGTTCTTAAACTGCCATTTGGACCTCTCAAAATAAACATTTTATCACAAGCTGGTGACCACAAATGTTCACCAGCCCGAAGAGGCACAACCAACAGGCCTGTAGTCCATTATAACACCATTAACAGTAATATTTTTATCACAATCATCAAAGTTAGTCCAATTTTAGTTAAAACGAAACGTTGATTTCCAAATCTTCCATATTATATTAGCAACCTGGTGATTCCAGTATTCATAGTTCATGCGAGAAGCCAATTCTGACTTATTTCTGCAGCATATGATGATTCTGATTTCATCCATTAAAGCATAAACCCAATGAATTTCGGGAAGAACCCTTAGTCAGGGGTACCTATAATGTGGAAGATTTAAAAAGGTCCTGTCAAACAGTAGAAAACATCTCTCCAACATATAATAAACACTTGGTGACACGATTGTGCCAAATCTAATGTCACATGCATACCATGAAACTATAAACGTATTGATACATACACTCTCCACCAAAACGGTTGGGGCACATAATAACCTAAAATATAAGAAATAATGATGTGATAAAACCATCAAAATGAATATTACAACTAACATTGAAACTGCCATGTGTCCAGAGGGCAGGGTGCAGTGCATTTAAAAAGTTGGACATGTACGTTTAAGTTTTACCTGTCATGGGAGTCAAAAAACTCTTAAATTTGTTTTTTCACTACTGCAATGTCCACCTCTCCCATAGGATAACATTGGAGTACCTTATTTCATTTAATAAGCTGTAATTTCAAATGGGACGAGGTAACCAGTTCATGTTTGGTGTCTTTGGAAATGTAATGAAAAATCCTAACTTATGGTGAAGTGGGATTTTAAGTAAAAGTTTTGAAATTACAACTTTTAGAAAGTTGGCACTTTTCTTCCTTAGCCATTTAGTGCCTGTAGCCTGTCTCTGGGTCACATGGCGGAGTGTAGCTGACAGTTGGGCTTTGTGTATTCCTTCTAAACAGCCACACACAATACACATACCCCCTGTAGATAGTCTGATGCTAGGACAGGGAAAGCAGGATGCCTGGAGACTTCAAAGGGAAACCACTATAAGCTTCTCTCCCAGTTCAAAGGCACAACTTGGTATAAATGCTGGGCTTTGATTTCGCCCAATCCATGAAAAAGAAGTCATTCAAGAGATTTTTTTTTTTTTTTGTCACTGCACGTATTCCTGAGTGAGCATCTTCTTCCTTGGAATGAGAGGATTTGTTGCTAATTAACTGAACAGATGCAAGGACGCGAGGAGGCGGTGCCTGAGGAGCAGCGAGCAGGCGAGTGGCGTTCCCGATGTTCCCGATTCCCCGGTTTGTTTGTTCCCGCCGCAACTGCCACAAACTGCTAAGACTGCGGCCACATTAGCCGCGACTGGGGCAACTGCGACCGGGGGCAACCACCTCCAGTGACGAAGGGAAACGAGCGCGGTCACTGTTAGCAGGTGGCCGCCAAGTGTGTGACGCGGCGCCCTGCGGAGGCGGCCTGACTAGGCTCGGGTGCGGCCTGCAGCAGCGCCGTATGGTCCCCGCGTGTTTTTTTTCTCTTGCCACTACGCTCTCTCCTGGGCCCTGGGACATGGAGAGCCCTCTATAGCGTCTCAAATAACGTCCTAAGGCCAAAGTCTACGAGGTACAGAGGGCACGGTAACTAGCAATTTGAGAGAGCGGGTGGAAGCCAAGCCAAATGGTGAGTCCAGCCTGATTAGATTTCTTTTTTATTTCTTTATTGGGGCGTCAAACAAGACGTTGATGGTTCAGCCCCTAGCTAAGAGCGGCAGTAGCGTTGTGTAGGCGAAGCACAGCTACTACCTACTTAGCTTAGCTCAGCCGCGGTATTAGCTGGATACAACGAACGAAGGGGGCCAGGCAAGTTGGGAAAAGTGATACAAAACCTCCTACCCCCCTACACCACCTACCTGGCCTATTCACTGCTCTGCTTAAGGCGTCTATCTTTTTCACCATCTTATCATCACCTACTTACTCCCGCCTGGGAGAGGACTGATAAACGTCTCTTTTGCTCCTGCGGAGACTATCCTTACCAACTCAAAACATCAATTATCTAGTAGCCTACCCTTACCACTTCAAAACATTAATTAAAATATCAAGTAGCACATACTAAGTAACACCTATATCTACAAATACTGCAAAAGGAAATTAGACTGAGTGTCTCAATTGAGGTTCGCAACTTGATTACTTTACAAGTCAGCCGAGTACTAAATCATGAGATCGGGGAGGATTAGGAAGCAATTGGCACTAAAAAAATCCTAGGTCAAAGCAAATGCCAAAAGGAGAAACAAATCACTGTGCAAATTCATCAAATCACCGCAATTTCCTGGTGCACCATTGATATCACCTATACCCTCAGTGTTTGAATCAAACAAACCCAGTAGAAAATTTACATTTTTAAAAGATCCAACGGAGGCCACCTACGCAACGGCAGACAACATTGTAGGTCTCCCTAAACCATTAACACCGGAAAAGTATACTACTTCAATGGAGGAAGTAGCAATGCACAGTGCAGTTCAGTGTCCAATGGCACCAGTAAAGGTCTAAAAAAACACGGCTAATTCTAAGATGACATTAATGGACCCCGTACAGGTGGATGTAAAAACAAATTGCTCACAAAAAAACAAGATAACAGCTTATGCCCAAGTGCATATTAGCAATGTAGCCCACTCTACTCCAAGACAGGAAAAAAAGAACGACAACATCCAGAAGGCAATTACCATCACAGAAAACCAATGGGACTCCTAGCTTGATTCACTTTCAATTACAAACAATTCGGACCTAGTCCAGGCAATGGAAACTATTACAAAGCTCCCTGACTGTACCCAGGCTATCACTCAGTTGACAAGCCAGTTGGAAACCCGGCAGCAAACAGTAATTGAAATATCGAGTTCCTCAGAATGCCTAAGCAGCGACAACACCAAGCCGGTAAACAAAATACAAATTCAAGATGAACATCAAACAAAATTAACTCCAGTGCATAGCAATGATAAGATAATAAACAATAGTAATCACAGGAAAATAGTCTTCACACCTCAGCCGACGGGCGAGGTGGACGATCCTAATTTTAGAACGGAAAAGCAGACAAGCCAACCTGAAATACTACAGCAAACCGCAATCGAATTATCTAGCTCCTCCGAGCGCTCAAGTAGTGACGACAACAAGTCCGGAAATAAAACTCAAGCACATGATGAACACCAAAAATTAAGCCTGGCGAATAATAGTGAAAGTCTAACAAACAGCGGCAATCCCAGGGAACCAACTCCTGCATCCCAGCGGAAGGGCCAGGAGGATAAAACTAATATAAGAACGGAAGACCTAGCAAACTTACATCTTATTTGAACAAATACTTTGCAAACTTCAATCAGTGTTTTAAACATGCAGTCAGATAAACTTGATATTCAGATTGACCTGATGAACATCATAGCTGCATATATTTCAGGTATAAATTCAAAACTTAATACAATGACGGAATTAATAATAATGAATAATAGTAAATCAATTCTGCTGCCAGCGAACAATTGCGCGTGTGGACCAATAATTGATAAACTCAGCGAAGTTCCATCAATCCTAAAGTCCATATTGCAAGAGGGTAAATGTCTTAACAAAGCTTCAGTGCAACATAACATGGAGGTATGTGTCATATCACCTAGGGGTAAAGTTACTACTCCTCCAGTTGCCTCAAATGACCTGTACATAGTGCAACCCTTGCAAATTTCAGCAAAGAATTGTGATGGAGAATCTTTAGTTCAACCATCTAATTCATTAGTCGATATAAATCAAGTTCAAGCCAAGCAATCAACTAGTGGCGAAACAGATCAGAGGATTACAGCTGCTACTAGAGTGCAACCAGCTGCATTAGCTAATTCCGTAGACGCCATAAATCAACCCTTTGCCCAAAAACAAGCAAGCACCCAAAATGGCCAAGTTAACATACAACTCCTTCCTCAAACAAAAAGGCAGAGAAAGCGAGCAAGGAAGGCTAGAAAGAGCCAAAAGTCCACTAATAGGGCAGTGCAACAGGTAACCAGACTTTTTCCTCTCTTTGACTTCAAAAATAAAAAACACAATTCAAATATATCAGTAACACATCAAGAATTGAAGGATGACTCTGCAAACTCCAATGAGTCCCTTATAACCTCGGATCTATCAGATGCATCGATAGGAGTCTCAACGGGAACGTACGACCTAACCAAACCCAAAGAGAAGTGCCTTATTGGAGGACATCGGATGGAGAAAAGGCAAAAAGAACAAGTAAACCTTATGGAAGGCACTGAATGGTCGACTGCAAGTAGGATAAACCCAAATGGAGAAAAGGCAAATATTCCACAACTCGTGCAAAAAAATTCACGCACTCAAAAAACTGAGCAAGAAAAGGAAGATCGAGCGAAATATAAAAAAATGATAACGGCTCCCTTACTATCCGATAAAAGCAGCAACTCATCCAGGGGAGAAAGGGAGGTCGTGCTACAGAGGTCTTACCAACCAAGCAAAGATCATTTCAAGACATTACTGATAAATGTCAATTTACGCAAAAATAGCCTTATGGGCAATGACCAGACACGTCTACACGAATTTTCCGCTCTCCGCTCGCCCCATTCACCTCACATTAGGGACAATGAGTCTCATAGGATCCAGTCTACCCAGATCCTTTTAACACCCCAATATACATCACAGGGGCCTCAAGATTACCTAAACAGAGGAAACGTCTTAAATCTATTGGGAACCATACCAGCACTAAACCACTTGTCCTCATCGGACCTGCTAGCCATAGAGTTTATTAGTCAAGGAATTCATAACCAAAAAGAAGCAACTCTTTCAACCTGGAGGACAGCTGAGATCGCTTCATTGATACTAACTGCCATACCTCCGTTTGAAGCGTGGGGCATCACACATTCGCTCCCCAAAAGCAGTGTTACCCCTCGCCACTAATCCAACGACAAAAGACGAAGCCAGCTGACTCCAGCGTAAACCGAGTTTATTCAGTTCTACAAAGTGCTAAAGGTAAACAGGCCATGATTGGGTTAAAGACAAAGCCACAAACTAAAATTCACCAAGAAACTGATGGAGCCCGAAGGGTAGTAAAACAAGTGTGACACATAATAAAAAAAACAGTAGCACAGAGCTTGTCACTAAGTCTTTATCATGGAATATTGTATTGTATTGTATTGTAATTGCATTTATATAGCGCTTACTACCCCTGACGAGGCGTCGAAGCGCTCTTTCGGCGAGTAGCACGCTACTCCGGGACCCATAGAGGATTAGTGTTAAATTAGTATAGTGAAACATGCAAGTACATTTTAAGTGGTGGATAGGTTAGTCAGTTATTTGGATTTGGAATGATAGCAGAAGGATAGAGGAGGAATAAAGGTTTGTATTTATATAGCGCTTGTTACCCCTGATGGGGTGTTGAAGCACGCTATTCCGGAAGCCCATAAAGGATTAGTGGTGAATCAATATGGTGAAATATGAAAGTAATTTCAGTGGTGGATATTAGTCAGTTATTTGGAGTGAGAAGGATAGCGGAGGGATAAAAAGGGAAGAAAGGTTTGCATTCATATAGCACTTGTTACCCCTGATGGGTGTTGAAGCGCTTTTCTGGCGAGTAGCACGCCACTCCGGAACCCATTAGGATTAGTGTTGAAAATTAGTATAGTAAAATATGAAGTAATTTGAGTAGTGGATATGTTATTCAGTTATTTGGGTAGAGAAGGGTAGGTGGCGGGATAGAAGAGGGAAAGAGGTTTGTATTTATATAACGCTTGCTACCCCTGATGGGGTTTTGAAGCGCAAGTAGCACGCTACTCTGGAACCCATAAGTATTAGTGTTGAATTAGTATGGTGAAATATGAAAGTAATTTTAGTGGTGGACATGTTAGTCAGTTATTTGGATTGAGAAGGCTTGGGGAGGGTAGAAAAGGGAAAAGGTTTGCATTTAAATAGCGCTTGTAACCCTGATGGGGTGTTGAGACGCTTTATTGGCGAGTAGCACGCTACTCTGGAACCCATAAAGGATTAGTGGTGAATTAGTATAGTTGAATATGGAATTTGAGAAGTGAACATGCTAGTCTGTTAATTTTGATTGAAAAGGATAGTGGAGGGATAAAAGAGTGAAGGATTTTTTTTTTTTTTATTATTATTTTTTTTAGGTCTTAGCAGTAGGAGGAGGCTTTTGGATGAGTAAAAAGGAGTTTTGGAGGGGAGGAGTCAGAGGGAAGAGTTTAGAAAGGTTTGTTTTAGGGGATCGGTATAGTAAAAGAGGTGTCAGATGATGCAAGGAGGGGTAGAGTAGGAGAGAGTCTAGAAAGGGTTATTTTGGGGATCATAGTGGTATGGGGTTTAGGATAAATGAGAGAGTGGATGTAGAGGATATATTGATAGATATATAGGATGAGAGATAGGGTAGTGCATTGGAAAGAGTAGTAGAAAGAAGTTTGAGATGAGTCAGAAGATTGGGCTAGAAGATATATTGAGAGAAGTATAGGCTGAGAAATAGGGTAGTGCCTTGGAAATGCTAAATTAGAAGAAAGTGATAAATATATAGATCCATAAGTACATTAAAAGTATATAGATACATAAAGGAGGTAAGTATATGTAGATTAAAGATATTGATAGAGGCACAGGATGAGAAATAGGGTAGTAGGATATGCTTTTTCTGGAGAAAAGTAACAGACACAGATCCAAGTACATGTAAGGTACATAGATGCACAATGGAAGTAAGTACATGTAGACCAAAGATGATTTGTATTTATTTATTTATTATTATTATTTTTTTTTTTCTCTCAACAACATAATTATTCTACATGTTTATACAAAGCAATACACAAAGATAGGTACATGTCTATAGTGAAAACAAATGCTTATATACAGAGGGATATGCTGTAAATTTCTGTTTGCGTATGGTGCTTATGTGGGGAAGAGCCAATTCTTGAGTAGTTTTCTGAAGATAAGGTGGATCTTATGTTGGGGGTAAAGAGTTCCATAGTTTGGCTGTTTGAACAGAGAAGGATGTGCCACCCATGGTTTTTTTCTTGTATCTTGGGATTTTGAGGCGAGATGCTCCTTTAGAGCGGAGGTTCCTCTGTTGAATGTGTTTGGTGATTTTATTCCTGATGAAGAGCGGTCCCATTCCATGTATTGCTTTGTGGGTGATACAAAGCAGCTTGAACGTGGATCTTCTGGCAACCGGTAACCAATGCAGGGCTTTCAAGGCAGGGGAGATGTGGTCTCGCGGTTTGATATGCAAGAGTAGTCTGGCAGCCGAGTTCTGAATCAGTTGTAGTCTTTTCATGGTTGTTAAAGGTGATCCGTGGTAGAGGCTATTGGCGTAATCGAGTTTGGACAGAACAAGGGAGATGGTAGCTTGGACCTTGTGCGGAAATCCCAAATGATGGAAAATTCGTCGCAGCGTTTTTATAGTGACAAAGCTTGATCTTGCTAGTTTGTCCACTTGGGCATTCATCGACAGCTTGGAGTCCATGGTCATTCCGAGGTTTCTTACTTCCTTCGATACTTTTGGTGGTGATCCCAGTTCATTAGGCCATGCGGCAAGCGGGTTGTAATGTTTCCAATCGCCACACGTGAGTATTTCCGTTTTTGAAGTATTCAATTTGAGATGGCTCCAAGTCATCCACTGATCCACGGCTCTGAGACAGCTGAAAATTGGTGATTTTCCAATGTCTTTGGGGCATTCCAGTTGAAGGAGTATTTGCGTGTCATCTGCATAGTTATAGCACGTGAGGTGAAATTGATTGATCAGTACTGGTAATGACTTCATGTAAATGTTGAAAAGCATGGGCGAGATGATAGAACCTTGAAGGACCCCTGCTTTTGTGGAGTACGGTTTGGACGAGAAAGGTGGGGTATGGATGACATTAGTTCTGTTTCGAAGGTAGGACGCAATCCAGTCTAGAGCAGTTCCCTCTATGCCGGCTTCATAGAGTCTTTGTTTCAGAGTGTCATGGTCAACCGTGTCAAAGGCAGCCGAGAGGTCCAAGAGGAATAGCGCAGCAACCCCGTTGCGGTCAACTGTATTCTTCAGGTCATCCCAGATGGCAAGGAGGGCAGATTCAGTGCCTCTTCCCGGACGGAATCCTGTTTGGAAGTCTGAAAGTATGTCATTCTCTTCAATGAATTGTGAGATCTGGGCGAACGCTGCTCTTTCTATCAGTTTGCCCAGGAAAGGTCCATTTGTAATGGGTCTGTAGTTGTCAGGGTTCAGCGGGTCCAAGTTTGTTTTCTTCAGTAAAGGGCGTATGTGTGATTTTTTTGAGTTCTTCTGGAAATATTCCAGTAGTGAAGGAATAGTTGATGATTCTTCTTACTGGAGTGGCAGCAGAGGTTGTTAAAAGAATTGTCTTGAAAGTTTGTGGTGGACAGGGGTTAGAAGGGCTGCCGGCAGGCCTGCTTGCTTTGACCAGGTCCATAAATTCATCGGGTGAGATGTGTTGGAAGGAACGGAGAGGCTTGGTTAGAGTATTCTTGGATTGTTGTTTTGTACAAGGGTTAGTGCTGGTGCTTTGTTTCTGTTTTAAGTACGAGTACAACGTGTCTGCTTTGTCCGTGTAATGATTTGCCAGTTTGTCTGTGAAATCTTGAGTAGCAGGATGAGTTCCTTCTAGGCAATTTGGTTTGCGAAATTCATTGAGTATTTTATAGAATTCTTTATTTGCACATTTAGCGTTTTGAATTCTGTCTGAATAGTACCTTTTCTTAGCTTTTTTGATAGCCGACTTGTATAATCTGTTAATTTTTTGTAGGTGAAGTTTGTCTTGTTTGGCGTTTGTTTTGAGCCAGGTACTTTGCAGCTTTCTAATTTGTTATTTTATGTCTTTTATTTCTATGTTTCTCCAAGGTGCTTTTTTTCTTTTGTTCTGTTGTGTGGTTTTCAGTGGTATCAGGATGTTAAAAGCTTCTTGTAGCCACTCATATAGTTTTTGAACAGAATTTATTGTTTCCAGATTTGTACTTGATGTTAGTTGTGTTTCTAAGTGTTCCAAATTGAGTTTGTTCCACGGCCGATAGGTGGATGGATGTAAGGTAGTTTTAGGTGAGTCGCTTAGTGTTGTTTTATGTTGGAAAGCAAGCAAGTGGTGGTCTGACCATGTGACTGGAGTTAAAGTTTGAAAGGTAACTAGTTCAGTATTAGCAAAAATGACATCTAGGATATGTCCAGCGGTGTGTGTCGGTTTGTGGACAATCTGATGCAGGTTCAGTGCGTCTAGGCCAGTGATTATTGTTTTTGGATGGGTCATATTGGGTTTGTCAAACCAAATGTTGAGGTCACCCAGAACGCATAGGTTGGAGTGTATTGTTATCAGGTTTGAAACTGTGTCTAGAAGTGCGTCTGGGAATGTCGCCTTGCTAGGTGGAGGTCTGTAAAGGAGCAGGAAGGTACAGGAGGAAGACGGTGTAGGATTGCATCTTGTTAGAAGAGCCTCACAATTCTTTATGGAGATGTCGTCAATTTTAGTGATATGTATTGTTTGCCTGAATACAACAGCTAGACCACCTCCTTTTTTGGCTATATGATTTTGGGTGATTGTTTGATAGCCTAGAGGAATGGCTTCATGCAGGACTGGAGCCATATCCTCTCCCAACCATGATTCGGTTATGAATAGTATGTCTGGTTTTGCATCTGTGAGAAAGGTCGTAGATGTGATGCTTGTTTTTAGAGAGGGATCGAGCATTTATTAGTAGACAGTTTAGAGAGTGGCCTTTGGTGATAGTGAGACTTTGTTTTGTAGAAGAGTGATCAGTATTGTGTGGGTTTGTAGCAGGTGTGTTTTTAGAGCTGGCATTAGCTGTATTAGGATAGCAATCGTGTAGCTGTTCTGTATCATGTTCCTCATCCAGCATGCTAAGAAGGCATTTTGATGGGTCTGCGTGTGTATGTGGTGGAGATGGTGTTTGAGAGTGAGTTGGAGTGCTGTGTTGTTTTCGTGGTGTAACATTGTTGTGAAGTAGACATGGGGAAGCGAAGTTGTGAGGTATGGCATGTTGCTTATATTGTTTGCGTGTGTTTAATGCAAAAGGTGTATGAGTCAGGGGTGGTGGTGCAGCATGTGGGTCATGTAGTAAGGTTCTAAATTGTCCAATGGATGAGAGGTGGTTAGAAGAGAGTTGCTGTGTTGCTGTATCTGTGTTAGGTGTGGTGGAAGAGAGAAAGCTTGGTAAGAGTGTTTGTCTTATACTGGTTTGTTGCAAGAGTTAAAAAGTGTGGTGGTCTGCAGTGTGTGTGTTGTGCGTTAGTGTTATTATGGTAGAAGGGAGAGGAGGGTGTTTGTTGGACAAATGATGGAAGGATGATTATATGTTTGTTAGTGATAAAAGTTGGTATGTTAGGTGTAATTACAGCAGGGAGCATGTGTCTTGATGGGATGTAGTTATGTATGGTGTCGATTGGCGTTGTGTTAGTGATGAGTGTATTGGTTAGTGGTATAGGATAGAGTTGTTTACTGTTTGTAGGTGATGGTGGATATGTGTGGTAGTTGGGATAGTAGGGTGTATAGATGTGGTTTGGTTGGGTTAGTAGTGCATGCTGGTGCATTAATCTGTGCATAGTGTTTTGCGTGGTGTACATTTGGTGTGAGTGTGTTGCTCTGTTTGTGGATGGTGTGGGCTGGGTGTTGCTAAATGGGAAAATGGGCAGCATTTCTGGTCCTGGCCCTGGTCAGTCTCGAACAGGCAACTGCCCTTGTCCTCTCTGCCCTACAGGCTCAAACAGGCAACTGCCCTTGTCCTCTCTGCCCTACAGGCTCAAACAGGCACCTGCCCTTGTCCTCTCTGCCCTTAGCGCCTCTGCCCTTAGCCTCGACGCCCTAACCCTGGCCTTTTATAGCCCTAGTAATCAGGTGACCCCGGCAGCCAATGGGAACCCTAGCCCTAACACTATCCAATCACAACACTAGCCCTAAAAATCTAGAACCAATAGGAGACCAGGACCTTACAGCCAATCTTAGCCCTAGTCCAAGCACCCAATCAGTTCAAAAACCCTGATCTCTACGTCCAATAGAGGCCCTAGCCCTACCAGTAGTCCCAACCCTAGTTCAAGCAACCAATGGGACAGGAAGCCCTAGTCCCTACTTCCAATAGAAAGCCTAACCCTACTCTTAGTCCCACACCTAGTCCAGCAACCAATCACACCAGAAGCCCTAATCGCTACTTCCAATTAAAGGCCTAACCCTAGCTCCACCCTAGTCCCAACAACAAATAACACAGGAAGCCCTAGCCCCTACTTCCAATAGAAATCATAGCCCTAGTCCCAACCCTACATTGATTGAATCACAGACCCAGAAACCAATCAGAACCCTCAAATACCCAACCAATGAGGACACTAACCCAATCCAATAGAAACATCAGATACAACCACCAATCAGTGTATACATGTACCAACCACTAGCAGACTATATAAGGTCCCAGCAACCTCAGACAAGGTTTGCTGGCCAGGGAGTTGGAATCTGCTTCTCCTGTTCAGAATCTCCTAGGAGACAGACAGGCTCAATCCACACTTTGGACTTCTGCAGGTAAAGGCCTCACAAACTTGAAATCTAACAATACTGTTTGAATAAAACTTTACTCCCTCTCCTGGCCAAAAAACGAAGTGCACAGTCCCTATTAAACACAGTTTAAACAGCTCACAGAAGAACCCTCTGATGTAGAATATCCCTGTTGCTGGGGGGGAGGCAGGGGGGGCTGGTTTCACTGGCTTGATAACACAAAATGGTGGCTGGGGGTGCACTGTTTAACATACAGGTCTTAGCACAGAGCACAGGAGAAATTTGGAGGGAAAACTGAATAGTCACCATGAATGAGAGGGAAAAACTACAGAGTTTGGACTGCAAATCCCACAATTCAACACGTTAAATGGAAGCAATCATGGGCAGGAAAACCACAAGTTTAATACACAAAACAGGTGATAAAATATGCAATCACAGGCAGGTTAAAACTACAATTTTAAACTGTAACAACCACAGGCAAAGACAGTAATCACAGAAAGGGAAAATCGTTTTTTGGGGGGGGGAAGAGACAGCACTAGTCTGCCTCCTTACCACTTCCTGGACTCTGCTCACTGCAATCTGGGGCACAGGTAGGCTGCAACTCACAAGATGGAGGAGAATGATTTGGGGTGCACCCAGCAAAGCCTTAAGGGGCCTGGGCAGGTGCGAAGCAAGATCTGCGGGATAATTCATTTCCAGACAACTGGAAGAAATATGAAATAATAGCCCTCCAAGAAACATGGCTGACATCCCCAATACAGATTCCAGGTTATATTCTTCACTTTGTAAAAGCTATAAGAACTCAGCGATACGGCAGACCAAAGGGTGGTTTGTCCGTTTACATTTCCACAGCATTAAACCTAGTTACTCTCCATTTGCCTGCCTCCACGACAGGTATGCAAGTAATAAAAATGGATTTGGGCCCCAACAATATGGCAAGCACCATAATTCTTTTTAATGTGTATGCTCATCCGAGGCGTGAAACTAAAAAAAACCTATTCAATAAATTAATTTAGGCAATAAGGTTTGAGTACCCAGCTTGGGATACAATAGTAACCGGTGATTTTAACTCTAACTTAATACACACACCGGACGAGGATGCAACCTCAAGATCCGCCCTGCATAAGCGCTGTGATGTAAATGGCCAGAGACTGGTAGTAGACCTAGAACATCTAGGCCTACGTGTACTCAATGGAAGATCTGAGCAAGACAAACCTCCAACGTATACCTACCATGGCCCTAAGGCCCGATCTATTATAGATTACACAATCCTCACCCTGCCACTGCTTGCGCAAACAAAGGAATTCTTAATCAGATACACCATTGAAAGTGATCATTCTGCTCAACATCTTGTGCTGGCAATTCCTTTCAGCAGACAAACACTAGTGACACCTGAACTAGGTACAGTAACATCACTCAATTTAAAACGATTAAAATGGACAAGCATTTCTCTTCTAAAAATATCCTCAAGGGCTAAGGACCTGATCATAACCCTCGGAGCATAGGAAGGTTCACTGATAGAAGTTTGGATTATATTCGTAAAAACTCTACTGAAGGAATTTTCGCAAACCAGCCATCTCAACACCACAGGTTGCAACCAAGACAAGCAATTAAGTAAAACAGCATTAAACCATCGAGCTGAACTAAGAAGAATAATCAAACGGACGAGGGGAACTACAGTGCCTGAAGCAACTTGGGATCAAATAAAAATACTGAAGAGGCAATATAAGAAACGAATCTGGAAAGACAAAAAAAGTAGAACGGACAACCAATGGTCAAAGATTATATTCAATGTTAAAACATCAAACACAAGCTTTCTGGGAACTAGTGAACGGCCTCATGAGATCAAAGCCGGCAATAAATAACACCTGTGTAACTGAGCTAGCCTGGATAACATATATAACCTCAACCCTCTTTATCGCAACCCTCTTTATAAGGGTCAAAGATGTGGAAAAATTCATCATTCCTTTGCTAAGACCTGTAATGTATCAAGACACCCATTACCAGCAAGCTTGATTATACCGGCTATATCAGCTGTAGCAGCAAGGCAAAACCACCATTTAGAACCATTACAAACAACGGTTGGGAAACCAAAAATTACAACAAACACTGCTAACTTTAAAATGTCAATAGGCCTGCGTTTAACCCAATACACAGTAGAAAAAATAGCTTCAGTGATTCAGGCGGGTAGACGAGACAGGGCGTCAGGCCCAAATGGGATCCCTCAGGCAAGCTATAAACAAGACCCTAACTTTTGGGTCGTCCCGCTGTCTCGACTCTTTCACGAGGTAGGCAAACTAAATAGCCTGCCAGAGAGTTGGAGAGGATCAATAATTAATCCGGTATACAAAGGAGGGGACCGAACCGACCCAACCCAACCAACTATCGAATGATCGCCTTACTCGACACGGAAGCTAAATACTACACTTCTTTGATCTTATCGGACCTGCTAGACTGGTCAGAGTCCAACAACAAAATCCCTCCTAACCAGTCGGGATTCCGTTAAGGCGTAGGTACCACCACAAACCTTCTTGCCCTAGGCTTAATGGCAGATAAGAGTCTACGTCAACAAAAGAGCTTATACCTATGCTTTATAGACTTTAAAGCAGCATTTGACCGAGTAAATAGAGGTCTGCTATGGAGTAAATTAGTGCAGTGGGGACTCCCGGAAACAACATTAAGAGCCATACAGCTACTGTATACAAACACCTGGATCCAAGTCAAATTTGCCGACGGCAATAAGCTCACCAGGAAGATCTACACAAACGCCGGTTTAAAACAAGGGTGTGTCCTGGCCCCACATCTGTTTAATCTTTTCATGGCCGACCTTTCCCTAAAGCTTGACAAGGTGAACTCGCATCCTCCACGCCTAGGCATTCTGCCCATTACCCATCGATCTTATGCAGATGATATAGTGCTACTAAGCCAGACACAAATAGGCCTACAAAGGGCAATCGATGAACTGGTGCAATTTGCCAAGGACAACCTGATGGAAATTAATATTTCAAAAACAAAAGCTATGATCATAGGTCGTCGGGCTCGGAAACATCTGCCCATCAAAATCAGCAATATAGACTTGGAAGTGGTTAGCACCTACAAGTATCTGGGGGCGCTCACGGATAATGGACTTACTTTTCGAAACCACAATGAGATCCAAACAAAAATAGGAAATGGGCTAATATTTGCCTTTTGCTCAATGGCAAGAAACCAGAAGGGCCCATCATTTACACCGTTGCTAGCAGTTATTAAAGCTAAACTCTTGGCAACAGTGGCATATGCAGGTGAAATTCAGCATGGGAAAGATGCTGCAACTCTGGATGCCTTGCAAACAAAAGCTTACAAGATAGTATTCTCTCTACCCCGCAATGCCTCCCCGGCCCAGGTGAGGTTAGAGTTTGGGCTGCAGCTACAGCTCGTGCAAAGGCGATATACAACTATAAAAACATGGTACAAAATTTGGACCAACAGGCAAAATCCAATCAATAATGCGCTGTGGAGGACCTTAGATGAGGATCCTGAATCTGCCTACACTAAGTACTTACGATCATCATTAAAACTTACTAATACTATGAGTCTCTGGCAATTTAATCTCCCATTTTCTTCCTTTCAGCTAACGCTAAAGAAAGCAGCTATAAAGCACTCGCTAATGGAGGACAAAACAAGTCTGAGTAAGCGATCCCATGCATGGATGGTCCTGCAATCATATACTAAATTGAAACCGGCAATGTATCTAGGACAGACGTATGCACCGCACTTAAAAATAACGTTTTTGGCGTTACGTCTTGGCAAAATTCCATCAAATGCAGATCAACCAAGCTGGCGATATAAAAGTCTGAAAGAATGCAATCTTTGCGGAGCACCGAAGCAGGATCTAATTAATTTAATTTGCGTCTGCCCTAACCTAAAATCACATCGTACTTGGTTATTGAAAAAACATTTTAATATAAGTGGTATTCGCACCTGTAGAGCAGCAATATTAAAATGCCTTGATCCAAATGATCCACAGCTTAATTGTAACTTGGTAAAAGTTTTAACTCTGTATGAAAAATTTGTCAAGTCCGGTCCTAGGGGAGCAACAGATTAGCAAAATGGAGGACATATATTTTATAATGGAGTTCTTCCAGTTCTTTCCTGGTTTTATGGATTACATCAATATGTTAAAACCGCTATGGACTGAGGCAGTAACCCTATCAGGCCCCCTTGGAGACTGGGTTTTGCAAAACAGATTATTGTGTCTTGATTTTATTGCATTTTGTCACCTTTTTACGTTTGTGAGCTGTGTAACCAATGTATTGTGAATTAACTGATGTTTTAAAAAGAAAAGAAATCTCTTTTGTATAACTTTTTTTAATTTTATTATATTTATTTACAGTATATTGTTATGGTTTTAATTAACTAAAACAATAAAGTATTTTTGATTTGATTTGCTGGACTTCAGACACCAACTTTTCAGTACACTCATGACCCTGTGGATACTCTGCCAGGAAGAAGGACTGCTGTGCTGCTGAAAGGACTGCCACTGTCCTGAACTGCCTCTCTGAAGGACTGCTGCCCTGCCATTCTGATCTGCCGCACTTTTGCCTGGGTGACAAGGACTGGACCTGTATCTCTTGAACTCATTACCCCAGAGTGACTCCAAGGGCTAGTTGGCTGGCCTCCTGATCTGAAACCTCGGAGACACAACAGGCTTCCCACAACCTTGCACCTGCACTCTACCATCTGTGAACCTACCCTGCCAAGTGGTGCCATCCCAGTCCAGGATGCTTGAAAGTGGGCCTATGGTGCCCTGCCAGCCTTTGTGGATCCAACGGAGTGGACGAATCTCCTCTGCTGCGTGGCGTAAACCTTAGCAGAACGTACGCATCGCCGCTTATGCTTCAGTCTGAACCGCCACAAAGACCACCTTCGCAGCCCGTCGCCCATCAGAACTGCTGTTGCAGGATGCGTCCTCTGCTCAGGCCCTCGCATCCTTTGTGAACGGCAGCCTTGATAACGATGTCAGACTCCACCTTGGAACCGGTGCATCGCCCTGACTACGCAACACATACTTGATGCTGGACTTTGCATCGTAAGCCCTGGTCGACAGGATCCTTGACGACAACGCAGGACTTCGCACTGCATCCTTTCCGCATCTCAGAACCGACACAATAGCTACGGCTGTGCGAAGTATTTTACATGCTCACCAAACCAGGATTTCAGGTACTTTGTTCAGCGGGCCTAACTGGGTCCCTGTAGTCAGCCCGCCCTCGGCCTGAACTTGTGACTTTGTCCTGGTCCAGTGAGCCCAGATATCTACAGTTGGCACGTTGTGCTTTTGTCGCTATTTTTGCTAAAACCTTTCAAATTGAATAGCTCCAATTCTACTGATTCGATTTTTGTCATTTTGGTTTCGTTTTATTTATGAAAAATTATTCTCTGTTTCTAAACTGCTGTGGGATCTTTTTGTGTTGAATTTGCACTGTTACTGCTTGAAGTGTTGCACAAATACTTTACACATTGCCTCTGAGTTAGGCCTGACTGCTCTCTGCCAAGCTATGCAAGGGTTGAGCACAGGTTAATTTAGGGTTTACTTGTGACTTCACCCTGAGAAGAATTGTACTTGCTGCTTGAGAAAGGTTTCACCCCCCCCAACCAGTAACCTAATTTCTTACAATACCTAGTTTCAAAACTCGATTCCATATGCACTTGGGTATCTATAGATGTGTGTCATATGCATCATTTTATCATCATGCCAAGCACTGATATTCTTGCAGTTCGGAACTCAAGACAGTATTCTATATTAATCTTATAAATAAGGTGTATGGATTTGCTTATTATGTGGCTAAATAAGGCAATTGTATAATCATGCACAGCAGCAAAGACATGAATGTTGATAATGTGTGTAGAATACTTGAGAGTCTGCAATCCCAGTTTAAAGCTTCTCTTATATCCTTTATACAGTAAAGTTATGCCGTCTCTAGTCGCCTGTAATTACAAAATTATGCGAATGCTCAAATGTAATGTGTTACAATTGAGTTGTATGCTGTAGTACCTGCTGCCAGAGCCACTAGACAAGGTGAATGCAAGTCACGGAGCATCATTACAGCTCAATTTAAACAAAGCAACGAAAACTGCCTTTTTAGGTCTCGCGCCTAGAGTTGCAGTGCGCAGCACTGCTCGCACAGCGAGAGACCTCATGTAGGGGGTTTAGAAGCTGACCTAGGAATCGCACACGCTCGTGCGTGTGCTTTTCGTTTTCCTCCCGGCTATTGGGCTTTGCGTGCGTCTTTATAAGAAAGACAGCACGCAATTGGGAAAGTCGGGCGCATGTCCCGCCTTTGCCGCGCCCATTCCCAACGGTGTCTAGCACGCGCAGCAGCGCGCGTTCGCCTCACTGCCACGCTCCCTTTCCCCCCGCTCCTCTGTGGTGCGCGCGCACCACTAGCTTACTCTGTAATGCTTTTTATTATTTATTTATTTACTTTATTTCCACTTTGGGGGCACACGCGCTTTACCTTCAGCCATGTTAAGGTCAAGCGGGTGCTGCGAGTGTTAAAAAAGTAAAGAAATAGATGTTTTTCTATTTGTTTACTTTTGCTACAATCGCGGCACCCGCGCTTTACTTTAACATGGTTTTAAGCGCGGGTGCCGCGATTGTTGAAAAAGTAAAGATTTTTTTTTTACATTTCTTTACTTTTGCAGCAATCGCGGCACCCGCGCTTTACCTTTAACATGGTTAAAGTAATGCGTGGATGCCGCGATTGTAGCAAAAGTAAACAAATAGAAGAAAAAAAAAGTGGCCCGCCATTTTTTTCTATTTGTTTACTCTTGTTTGTATTAGACACACATACACAGCGACTATGCAGGAAGAGGGGAGATTCAGTCAGCAAAGTATTGTAAGCGGCATAGACATTAAAAGGAAAAAAAACAACCCCAACCGTACATAAAGAAAAGCCTGCAAGTCACCGTGGAGTTCTCAGACCTTATAAAGGCACTCAGGCTGCAGGTAAATTAATCACCACTTATTATGGAACTTGTAGCTTATCCCATTGTAAGCAAGGGCTTAAAAGCGCTGAAATGCAAACTGACATTGGCTAAAAATTAGGGCTCACTCAGAATGTCACACTTAACATGGGCCTGGTTGGCAGCTATGACTATTGAAGAAACCACATTTGGATTACCCTAGAAACGAATGTCCTTCCGGCAACCTTCCAGCCATAAGTGAGATCCTGGAAATTAACAAAATACTTCAGGGACACCTGAATAAACACAAGACCACAGGAAGCAGGCTGAACAGCACTGAAGTGCACAGCTGGATGTCAGAAGAAATACCTGCACACAGTGTAGTTTGGTGACCGAGCTACGCTGGTGATACTTCTCCTTCAACCACACCTCCGAACCCCACTGGACTGACCACCACTGCATCCACTTCACCTACAGGAAGCCCACCACGCACCACCGCACCGAACAAATGCCTCGCCGCTGCTGGAGCAGAGTCACGGAAGACCAGCTAACCACAACCCTCGCCCTGAGCCCACCCGCCGAACCCTCCGACCCAGACACCGCCGCCCGCAACCTCAGACAGTGGATCGACGACTGCGCCAACACCCTCGCCCCGCTCAAGAATCCGCCCAACAGCCACACCAGCAAGAAAGCCACCTGGTTCACCGAAGACCTCCAGGCCTCCAAACGAACATGCCGAAAACTGGAGAAGATCTGGCTCCACGAACGGTCAGCGGACAGCTACGCCGCCCACAAGAGCGCCACCCGCAGTCACCATCACCTCATCAGATCCGCCAAAGGGCCTCACTCAAAGACCGCCTAGACAACAACGCACACAACAGCAAAGAGCTCTTCAACATCGTGAAGGAACTCTCCAACCCCAGCTCCAACACCAACGACATCCAGCCGTCGCGAGACCTGTGCGACTCACTGGCCACCTTCTTCCACCGCAAAATCGCCGACATCCACGACAGCTTCAACACCACGACCGCCCCGGCAACCACCGAGACCACTGCCCCCACAACCACCAACCGCCTGCTCTCCTGGACCAACATCAACGACGAGGACACCAGCGAGATCATGAACACCATCCACTCCGGTTCACCGCTAGACCCATGCCCTCACCACATCTTCAACAAAGCCAGTACAGCCATCGCGCCCCATCTCCGGAAAATAATCAACATCTCCTTCGAGACAGCAACCTTCCCGGAAAGCTGGAAGCACGCCGAGATCACCGCCTTACTCAAGAAACCCAAGGCAGACCCCAAGGACCTCAAGAACTTCCGACCCATCTCTCTGCTCCCGTTCCCCGCGAAGGTCACCGAGAAAATCGTCAACAAACAACTGACCCGCTACCTCGAGGAGAACAACATCCTGGACCCTTCCCAGTCCGGCTTCCGCAGCAACCACAGCACCGAAACCGCCCTCATCGCCGCCACCGATGACATCAGGACCCTGCTAGACAACGGAGAAACAGCAGCCCTCATCCTCCTGGACCTATCAGCCGCCTTCGACACGGTCTGCCACCACACACTACGAACACGCCTTCACGACGCCGGGATCCAAGAGAAGGCCCTGGACTGGACCACATCCTTCCTTTCCGGCAGAACACAAAGCGTCCGCCTCGCCCCCTTCCGATCCAAGGCCACCAAGATCATCTGCGGCGTACCCCAAGGCTCCTCCCTCAGCCCAACGCTGTTCAACATCTACATGGCACCCCTCGCCCACGTCGCCCGACAGCACAACCTCAACATCATCTCCTACGCCGACGACACCCAGCTGATCCTCTCCCTCACCAAAGACCCTCACACCGCCAAAGCCCACCTCCACGAAGGAATGAAGGCCGTCGCCGAATGGATGAGGACCAGCCGCCTGAAGCTGAACTCGGACAAGACGGAGGTCCTCATCCTTGGTTCCAACCCTTCAGCCTGGGACGACTCCTGGTGGCCAACATCACTGGGAACAGCCCCGCCACCCACACCGACCACGTACGCAACCTAGGGGTCATCCTCGACCCCACCCTCTCCATGACTAAGCAGGTCAACGCCGTTTCCTCATCCTGCTTCAACATAATCCGAATGCTCCGCAGGATCTTCAAGTGGATCCCCACCGAAACAAGAAAAACAGTCACCCAGGCCCTCGTCACCAGCAGGCTGGACTACGGAAACGCCCTCTACGCAGGAACGACGGCTAAGCTCCTGAGACGGCTGCAACGCATCCAGAACGCCTCTGCACGTCTCATCCTCGACATCCCCCGACGCAGCCACATCACACCCCACCTGAGAGACCTGCACTGGCTCCCTGTCAACAAGAGGATAACCTTCAAGCTCCTCACCCATGCACACAAAGCACTCCACAACTCCGGACCAGCCTACCTCAACAGACGACTCAGCTTCTACACCCCCACCCGCCAGCTCCGCTCGACCAGCCTCGCCCTCGCCACAGTCCCCCGCATCCGGAAAACGACCGCCGGCGGCAGATCCTTCTCCCACCTCGCCGCCAAGACCTGGAACACCCTCCCCACCAACCTCCGACAGACCCAAGACCTACTGGCCTTCAGAAACTCCTCAAGACCTGGCTCTTCGATCAGTAGCAGCACCACCCCCCTCTTCCCCCAGCGCCTTGAGACCCTCGCGGGTATGTAGTGCGCTTTATAAGTGACATGATTGATTGATTGATTGACTATTTCAGAAGCCTTTGGTACTGTGAACCACTGTTCCCACCTCTAAGGGCTCCAATGTGTGGCAGGGGTTGAAGGACTTGCACTAATATGGTTCGTATGACTGGACACCTAATCATCAGGGCCCACTAACTTTAATGAAGGATCGACCTTGGCACTTCTTAACACTGAGATTCATGTCACTCTGCTTTGACTATCCGATCTCTTCACTCCTTTCAGTGCTGCAGATTGATCAAGAGAATGCAGTACAAGGTGTTGTCTCCGGCCCTGCAAGCATGTAGTTCTTATTCTTCCTCAAGGACAAAAACAGAGAGTTAAGCTGTAGGCCTTTTGTACTTCTTTTTTTACTTACTTGTGGGGTCTTTTAAGAGTCCCATTCATCACCCTGGATGCTAAACATTTATCTGTATTCTCTTATGAGTTTAATGCAAATATCTAAATTGTACTTTCAATCCTTTAAGGAGGATACTCAAATCTTTTAGAACTCATGGCCACAGCTTTCCATTGCGTCTTTCTTGCTTGCTAGAATTAATTAAAAACGTTGGTTATTTGAGCATTCAGAAGACACACGCAATCTGCTTGGGAATTGCTGCCTACTGGATGAGATACATCCCCAAACAAGCATTTGCAATGCAACAGGTCTCGCATTTACGCGAGTTTGAGCTATTGGCATTGTAAATGACAATGCCTTTTATTTATGTTTTGGTTTTTGAAACATACATAAAACGCATTGTCATTTACAATTTACGCGTAAATGCGAGACCTATTGCATTGCAAATGCTTGTTCTCCTTCTGATCTGTTTTTCTAAAAGGAAAAGCGAGGAGCAAAAATTAGGTTTTAGTGGTGGTAAGTTTATTTTTTGCACTGAAGTTCATTACAGGAAAAATAGAATCCCTCTGCATTTATGTACACATTGTAATCCTTACCATCGTTTTTATCTGATTTACATTAAAACTGATCTGTATATATTTTTGCAAGAAATAACTGTTTTTGTTCTGTTCTAATTTGCACTGAGATTCTGCTTTTATTCATCATGACTGCTACTATATTATATATCTCATATGAAAGAGCAAAACACCAAGGATTTAAGTGGTTTTTAGGAAGAGAGGTGTGCTGACCATGTATTTTAAGGAATAAAATACCCTCTTACCATACGTTTTAAGGATATTGCAAGTCACGTTGAAGTTCCATGACATTATAAAGCAACTTTCTTCGGCCTTATTCCTTTGTATGGTCACAGAGCCCCTAGGGGACTTGCCATATCCTTATAAACATCTTAGAGTACCTTATAATGCTGTACTTCATTGAAGGCCATTGTTTTCTTCATTTTCAAACAGAAGAAATGGGCAATGTACTGAATTTCCAAGCATGTCTTTTTTTAAGAGTTTCTTTGCTTGCTAATCGTTCTGTGGAGCTGCACTTCTTAAAAGTTGATTGTCTTTTCAGATCACATCAGATATGACTGCATGCAACTTGGAAGCCTGAGGCAAAGCAACTATGTCCAAATAGCGTTTGCACCATTTGCAAGGTAAATCCTTTATTTGCATTTGAATTTGCAGTGACATGGACACCTGGAGCCAGTGCCTTGTGATGCTGTGAGAGGTACTCTTGAATAAATGATCAAACAGCTTTGCGTTGCATTGATATTTCCCTAAAGTTTACCAGGACCATCAAAAGCAGCGGCCATACAGCAGTGCCCAACTGTGTCTTGCTGCTTGGCCATTCACGAAGATCATTGTAAAGATTTTAGCGTTTTTGCCAGCGAGTGGTCCATTGCTGGCCTGTAAGAGTTTTGGCTCCCCATGAGGTTTAGGCCTTCGTATTCAGTAGAGGTGAAATGTCTGCACCGAAAGTGAACTGCTGATATTCATTTACGTATTGAATAAGAAATTTTAGGAGAAAAATGCACATTTCTTTTCGTTGAAAAGGTTTACTTGAAAGTGTATTTTGTGGATAGGTTGTCAATGAAAATATCTGTGACTTGGGTTTAAGGTTGGCGATTCTTTATCTGTTGATGATCAAGGACCTGTTAAAGAACTTTCTACAACCAGTGTATGTGTGTATATTCTTAGTACGTTCGCATTAGGGAAAAGTTTCATGGATGAAAAAGTAGATAGCCCAGTGTTCGTACAGTGGCTTTTTTCCCCACTATATCCAAATTACCTCTCTAGTTTGCAAAACACCATGAGTGCCTGAGACTGAGTTGTAGGTAAGAATTAAAAGAAATTGCTGGTGCAGATCTGGTCACAATATTACAGGAATGTATCGAAGGCAAAGGTATCACTACAGGAAATGGCCGTGCTAGTTTTTGGCCAATCGTATTTAGAAACCTATTCATTCCATCAGTCCATAACTTAATTGAAATGATTCAGAAGAATGGCACTGCAGATATATTCAATCTTGTTAACATGATGAAGCTCATTGAGCGTCCTTAGTGTCCCAGTAGCTATGCAGAGTTTGACTTGGACACTGTGGCTGCATGGTTTCCAGCTATAATACATTCAGGAGTGGAGTGCTTTGGTAGACATGAGACTAGAACTTGATACTTCACTTCTAAATGAGACATAACACACGCAAAAAAGTTATCAATTTGACTCCGGTTGATGAAAACCCAAGACGCGTAAAGGTCTTTGGGATACCGAAAGTATTGTGGTTCCATACAAATAATGAAAATAGGCTACATACATGTGTACTTGACCTAAAATCCTTGTACTTCTTCAGTCTAAACATCCTTTTGGACTGCTGTTGCTTTAATTGCTTGTATCAGTTCTTCGCTGTTGTACACATCATTCACTTGTGTGTTAAGAAAGCAGCCATGCATTTTTTTGTTTAAAAAAATCTGTACCCTATGTTGATGGTAGTTAGAAGGCTCTCTTTTTAGAGGAGCAGGTTGATGAAAAGCTGCCATTATAAAGTTAACTGTCTTATTTATGAGGCATTTTTTCATCATTATACAGTCGGCCAAAAGCCCTTGTCTGCAGGAAATATGGTCATCAGCTGTCCTTTATTGATAGTAGCATCATATACTGTTCCATATTGTATTTGTCTAAGCTTGTAGGCCATTAATATGGTGCACATGACTTGGGCTTATGCTGAAATTAATTTAAGCATTCCATCCATTACTTTTTAAAAATTTCCTAGTTACGTGCTTGATCCAGCGCGATATTAGCATACAGCATTTATACACAAAACACTCACTTGGGCCCATACATTCATACTACGCTAATACTTACGCTGGGGTGTCAGTTGTACTCTTTTATCAAAATCCCTGCTACCAATTACCTTCTGATTGAAGAGTAATAACTTACCAATGAATCCTTTGTTAATTGGGAAATTTAAAATGAGTGACATTCATCATAATACATGATCCTGTAATAACCACTGAGTCAGGAAGTTTTTAAGTGTTTATCTAAATTTCAGCAGAGTAAAATACAGAACCAGACGGTACTTAATCACACATCAAAGAGAAAGCATAGAAAAATTATTATTAATCAATGACGGTCCCTCAGAAAGGAGAAGATAGATACAGTAGCGCAACTAAAGGTTGCATTATATTTACCTAAGTGCGAGAACCAAACCGCTTGGCCAAGGAGTTGGAAAGAATAGGACCCAGGAAGGATGAAGAGCAAAGACCTCCTCCAGGTTCAGGACAGGACCGGTGACCTCTCTATAACGACGCCTGCGTCGTTCCCCTCTCTGATACTCGGCTTCTCCTCGATTCTCCCATGTCTCCCTTCTAATGGACTCCGCCGCCCCCTCCTCAGGACCTCTTCTGGATAGGGATTCAATCTGCAATCGATCAGCTTGGCGGTCTGGAGCTCTTCTGCCTGTCAGCATGAACGCCTGTTCTCTCTGGTCTCGTGCAGCACTGCTTCCTCCAGACTAGACTAATTAGCTAATTCTATATCTATTATACCATTCTACACCCATGTACCTCCCCTTAGTGTTGCCAAAATATGGGACCACTACTTCTGATTGGACAGGGACAGGGGGTGGATTCTCACACCATATTGATTTGGTTCAAATTGTGAAGCCCATTGTCTTTAAACTACCACCCATTCAATTTAATACATTTGCTTTATTTCCCACCCGTCTCACGACAAAATTTACAATTTATTCATATAAAATGTTTCATTTCTGCAGGAACATCTTGAAACGTAGTGGTGTCGGCCAGCAGGTCAAGGCCTTGGATGATGTCCAAGTTGACTTCATCTCTTTCTTTCTGATCAGCCACTTCAGGGCGCATGTGCGGAATCTTTGTCACACGAGCTTTCAGTTCACCAAACCCAGGCCCAAATGTACGAGCTGATAAAAGTCAAAGAAGAAAATATTAAAATCACAAATAAAATGTTTCACTGTATGCCCACTCTTTCTACTCTAATCCCTTTTAATTATAGATTCTATCCCGCATTAGTAGCGTTAAAGAAACGACAGTTTAATAATGACATGAGAGCAAGCTGAAGCATGTGAAAACATTAAGCAGCCATTTTAATGCACACTGCGCAGAAGCAGAAATTTCCCACCAAGCAAGAAGAGACGTCACAACACGTGATATAATTGAGACATGTGCAGTAAGTTTCCGGCGCTTTAGCGGCCATTTTAGATTATGACAGGCGTTATTCATTAGTAAAACACATAGGCAAGCATCCTCACTATTCGTGTAGTGTATGCAAGGATTAATATAGACAACACAAGTTTTAATAAATTAATACTATGAGGTTGGGTACGAGCAAGTCTCATTTGTGAGTCCTTGCTCCATCAATCCCCTCTCTGATGGCGTTTCTGAGCCATCAAAATACTACCCACAATCAGATGCCAACTTCTAGCAAATCGTTTCATTCTCATTTTTACACCTTCTATTTTTCACATCCCCTTTCAACTTCTTGTATAATTCACTCTTCAAATCTTCAAGTTCGATTTCATCGAACTTTCTCTTCTTTCCTTTTCCTGTCACATTATATGAGTCACTCTTTCTACAGCATTTGCACCATATTGTTATTGCCAATACTATTATTGCTATCCCTGCTAAGGGTACTAATATTTGACCTATAAGTCCTTTCCCTACATTAGTAAACCAGGTACCAATTGACACAATGCTACTTGTCAATCTTTCCCATACACTATCAACTCCCAGTGGTTTAAGTTCCTTCTCAAGTTTAGTTATATTCTGTATATACGTTTCAATTTCTGCACTTTTATCTGGAATATAAGTGCAACAGTGTTTCGTCTTCAATAATTTACAGACTCCGCCCTCTTTTGCCAATATAATATCAAGAGCAAGTCGATTTTGCATCACCATAGATCTAATCGCAACCATCTCCGCATTAATCATTAGAAAACCTCCAGCAGTATCCGTTGATAAACGAGCAACCACTGTAGACAATTTACATATTTTCCTTGAGTTCAGAATTATTCCCACTGAAGGTATCAATGCACCAAATATATCACCTACAATTTCTGAAAAACTAGCTCTTTTACTAGGTATTAATTCACTATTGTTTTCATTGCTCCCAGTGTTTCTTTTTATGTGGTATATCTTTGGAAATACTATTCCAAAATAACAACTTCCATACCACCGTGCAGGAAGCCTAAAGTAAGCCTTATTCCCACACACATAATAGATTCCAGGAAAAACTGAATCTGTTCCTCCTTTGATTCCCCAACCTCCAAGAATTAAGAAATTGTGTTCACATTCACTGGTATCGATGAAAACATTGTTATAATCAGTCTTTAACCTATGAAGACAAATTTTCCCTGTCTTTACGAAATCCAGAGCCATAGCAGCTTGAGCCTTGCCAGGTGTGTAACTCCCTTCTTTCTCAGCCGAAGGTGGCAAATGAGCCTTATGCTCAGAAGCTTTCTTTTGGAAATCTTGTCTTCTATCTTCTACTAAATTCAAAAATATCTTTTCTTCTTCATGTAAAGAACATGTTAGATTGTGTCTATGTGCATGTGTTATATCTATCGATTTCATGATTAAGAAAAATTCTCCCAAAACTGTGCGTCTTGACTACTAAGCACTGGGTTCATACTCTTTCGAATCGGAACCTCAGAAAATATCACATTTATGTTTGAATAATAATACTGAAGTCTTCCTGTCCTATAGAATAAACTTGTTAATACACTACATGATATGCCATATGTCAGTGGTAAGTGATGGTATGTTAATCCTTCTGCTACTGATTTAGGTAACTTCATACAGACATAACAATTACTAACTTCCATGGTGTCTACATATTGAAACAATAACTTTGTGAAAACATTTAGACTAGTGTCGTTATCAGTTACTTCATGATGAAATTCTGGTTCATTTTCTGCCATTAGTTCTACTCTATTACCCTTCATGTTTGTTGTCCTTTCCTTAGTTTCGTTATTAATCTTTTTATCCATTATCATAAGGTAAGGAACTGCTACGATCAGGACTAACCATACTATAAGCACCATTACTAGACTACATATGCATATTGCACAGCATCTTCTACAACATTTCTGTTTTGGTCTCCCAGCAACTCTATCGTCAGGCATTTTCGACAAGGAAGATCGCTCTTCTTATCTATTTCCTCTTTTCTTTAAATTACTCTTTTGCTTAGTCAAGGCGGTCTTGTTTCTTTTTCGTATGTAAGTTCTGCACTTGTTCCTTCGTCACCACTCTCACTTGAATCTGAACTTTCGTAATCTTCAAGAATGCTGTAAGTCCAATCAGGACCCTTGAATTTGTTATTCACAAGTTTCAGTCTTTTACTTCTTCTTTTCTCAGTTTTATTTTCTTGTTCGGTTTGGCTTGTCACTTCATTTACTTGATCTGGATCTTCACTTCTGGTTGTTATGTGGTATTTTACTCTTTTAATGACACTCGGCCAATGATCTCCTTTTCTTGCTTTCTTTGTTTGCACTGTTTCTTTATTTTCATCTTCAGAAATCTTTTTATTTTCACTGTTCAGTACTGTTTCGTTTTCTGCAATTACTGTTTTTCTCACTTGTTCTTTTTCAGGCCTTATTGGTTTCTCTTCTGCAGCTCCTCTGCGAGTTTCCAATAATTGACCTTGTTCTTTGTTTATTTCTTCATGTTCATGTTTCTCGAGATCTTTTTCTTCCGTGTACTTTTCTGGATCTAACTGATTCTGATCAGGGCTTATTGCACTTTGTACTTCTGCAGCCTGACCGGATTCTTCTAAGCCTGTCTGTCCCTGCTCAAAATTTGTTTGTTCATTGTTTATTTGAGCCCAGTTTCCTTTCCCTATCTGACCTTGCTCAGGTTCTTTTATTGTCTCTTCTTCTTTTCCCTGAGCTGCTTCTTCCTCACCTATCTGATCTTCTTCGATTTCTTCCAATCTTGTTTGACTTCTTGTTCTGTGGTAAACTTCAGGGATTTCTACTACCGGTATCCAGTCCTACTTGTGCTTGGTTGTTCTTCTGCAGCTTCTCTTGAATCTCGAGCCTGAGATTCTTCAGCTGGGCAACCTTCAGCTCCCTCAGTGATTGATGCTGGCTGAGGATTTTCTTCTTCAGGATCTGGTACCCTTTTGGTGTGACTTACGTGAATCCAATTAGGAAATCCTGCACACTTCACTGCTGTATTGGTGGTCAGTATGACTTGACAAGGTCTGCCCCATCTAGGTGATAGACACGTTTCTCTGGTGTGATTCTTCACTACCACCCAGTCACCAGGATTCAGATCATGTTCTTGTTCAGGCTGCCTGGAAACTGCGTCTTCTCCAACCTGGTGAGAGACAGAACGCACTAGGTCAGCCAGTCCTTTGCAATAGTCCAGTACCATATCATCAGATATATTCAGTAGTTTGTTTGTGGGAACATGTGTTTGCCTCATTGCTCTTCCCATCATTATCTCGTGTGGACTCAATCCAGTATTTCTATCAGGAATGCTTCTGAGTCCCATTAAAACCAGTGGCAATGCATCTGGCCACTCTAATGATGTTGATGCACACATTTTTCCCAATCTTGACTTTATTGTGCCATTCAATTGTTCAACCACTCCAGAAGCTTCTGGACGATATGCACAGTGTAGTTTCTGTTCAATTTTGAATGCTTCACAGATTATTTGGATTACTTCACTGTTAAAATGTTTTCCTCTATCTGATTCCAAAGTTACTGTGAAACCAAACCTAGGAATGAGCTCTCTTAGCAACAGTTTTGCGACTGTAATGCTGTCATTTCTCCTAGTAGGGTAAGCCTCCACCCACTTTGAAAACAGACACACTATGACCAGTACATATTTCAACCCTCTGCATGGTGGTAGTTGAATGAAATCAAATTGGAGTCTTATAAATGGACCCTCTGCCTTTCCAATTTTCCCAAATCCAATTATTGTCTTCCTTCCTGGATTGTGCATCTGGCAAGTTAAACACCTTTGGCAAAGGCTCTCTGCTACAGCCCTGAACTTGGGATTGTACCAGTTTTGTCTGAAGAGCCTAATCATTGCATCTCTCCCTATGTGTGTCCCCATGATACATTCTGGCCATTTGGGAGAGTAGACAATCTGGCATGACTGGTCTGCCATCAGCACTGATCCACACTTCATCATCTCTTCTTTGGGAACAACCCACTTTGACCCACAAATTCTTTTCATTTTCATCAACATCATCTTGTAATCTCTTTACATCATTCCAAGTTTCAGGTGGCATATACAGCATAAGTTGGCAGCTGATTCCCATTCTTTCCACCCTCTTATTGACGGACAATCTATTTTTGGCACAATGTTGAGCCAACAGATCTGCATATCTGTTGCCGACTACCACCCAGTCATCTCCTGACTGGTGTGCGGCACATTTCACCACAGTCAATTCTTTTGGTGATTGTATTGCTTCCAGCAATTCCCTTACAAACTGTCCATTTTTAATGGGGGATCCTGAAGAAGTCATGAAGTCCCTCTGCATCCATAGTTGGCCAAAATCGTGCACAACCCTATAACCATATTGACTATCAGTAAATATAGTTACTTTTTGATTCCTCCCAATTTTGCAAGCTTTTATTAATGCAATCAATTCAGCTACTTGTGCAGATTTGACTCATGGTAAATAGGATGCTTCGACTATTCCAGTTAATTCACATACCGCATAGGCAGCAGTTAGTTTACCGTCTTCATGTCTTTGACATGAACCATCAACAAACAGCTCCCTGTCTGGCTTTCTGAGGGGCTGTTCTTCAATATCAGGGCGAGGTTTCGTACATAACTCTGTAATTTGTAAACAATCATGTTCATCTTCTTCGTCATCTTTAATTCTCTCATGATACGGGTCTGGTAGTAAGGTAGCTGGATTTATTATAGTGCACCTTACCATGGTCACATTTTCAGCGCCCATTATTATTCTTTCATATTTAGTCAGCCGACTAGGAGTAAGATGCTGAGTTCGGGTTCTTGTCAACAGAATCACAACCGCATGTGGAACATACACCTTTACAGGATGTCCCATCACAATTGACTCACTTTGTTCAATGCTCAAACATGTAGCTGCCACTGCTTTTAAGCATCCTGGCAACGCGGCTGCTACTGGGTCCAATGTAGCAGAGAAATATGCTATAGGACGTCTATCTAGTCCGTGTCTCTGAGTTAGGACAGAAAGTGCACAATTTTCTCTCTCATGACAGAATAATGCAAATTCTCTTTTATAATCAGGCATGCCTAAGGCAGGTGCTGAACATAGGGCATTCCTCAAATTTACAAAAGTTCCTACACTCATCATCCCACTCAACAGGATCCTTTGCTTTCTTTTTCGTCATGTTAATTAAGGATTTAGCTAACAGAGAAAATCCTGGTATCCATTGTCGACAGTAACCTACTATTCCTAGGAACATTCTTACTTGTCTTTGGGTTACAGGCATTTGCATTTTCTTTATTAATTTTACTCTTTCAGATGTTACCCTTCTTTTTCCCCTCTCAATTTGGTGTCCCAGATATTTAACAGCTGTTGTACAGAACTGCAACTTTTCAGGTGAGACTTTATGCCCTTCTTCGGCCAAAAGATTTAATAGTGCTATAGAATCAACGACACAGTCCTCTCTGGTGTTCGATGCCACCAATAAGTCGTCGATATATTGCACTAGGACTGAGCTTCCTGGCATCACTAGTTTCTCAAGGCATTTTTTCAATATCTGATTGAAAATAGAAGGACTTTCCGTGTACCCCTGAGGAACACGATTCCACACATAAACTTTGTTCTCAAATTTAAATGAGAAAAGATACTGGCTATCCGGATGCAATGGTATTGAAAAGAACGCTTGACATAAATCAATTACTGTGAACCATCCTGCACTCCAAGGAATTTGGTATAGAATTACTGCAGGATTTGGCACTATAGGACAACATGGTTCCACAATCTTATTTATTTTCCGCAGGTCCTGAACAATCCTATATTTTCCACTAGGTTTCTTTAGTCCCATTATTGGTGAATTACATGGACTACTCATTACTTCTTTTAATATGTTTTGTTCAACCATTCGATTGATTTCTTCAATGACTCCTGCTTTTACTTCTGCACACATTTTGTACTGTCTGGTATTTGGGAAAATCGCACCTTCTTTTACAGTAATTTTAACTGGGTCTATTTTAGCCATAAGTCCTACTTCTTTTCCTGTGAAATCCCATACTATGGGGTTTACTGTACCTTTTAATTCTTCTGGCAACTCATCTTTTGTTAATACTGAAAACATCTCATCTACTTCTGTACCTTGCTTTGCAATCATAATTTTATATACATGATCTTCATCTGGTGTCTGAACTGCCACACCATCCGGTGTGCAAAAAATTGTGCAGTTCATTTTGCACAACAAATCCCTGCCTAATAAATTTACTGGGCTAGAATCACACACTACAAATTGATGCATTTCTCTGAAGTTTCCAATTTTAACTTCCATTGGTTCGGTAAGAGGTGTTCTAATCCTTTGATTAGCTACCCCCACTACTTGGATATCTTCACCAGAGAGAGGAAGGTCTGGAATGTCTGCTGTTCTTACAGTAGACCGGGTAGCACCAGGGTCCAAAAGAAAAGTAATATCATTACCTTTCACATTTCCTTCAACATATGGACCTGACTGATCTACCGGTAAGGATGCGCCAAGTACACACTCCTTCTCCCCCTCTCCTAGGCACCGTCATGAACTGAATTGACAGAAATTGTCCTGTAAAAGAAACTGTGATGTTATATAATCATTCTTACCACTTCCTCCTTGATATCCGATGTCTGTACCGTGCTTTGCTCTGCTTACATTACCCTGAATAGGTGCGGGTGGCAACTGACTCTGAGGATTTGCACCCTGCTGTGAGTCATTCTGCGTCTGTGGATTTAAATTTTGATTTGGGCCATTATTATTCCGAATCTTTTTACATTCGTCCTTCCAATGCCCCAATTTTCCGCATCCATGACAAGGAAATTTCTTTTTAGCTTCTTCTCTACTCATTCGTCCTCTCACTTTTCCACCATTTCCAGAATCACCACTCGTTCCAGAATCCTTTCCTTGACTTTCGCTCGGATTATCCAAATTAATTCCCTGTTTCTCGGCCATTTTCACCTATGCCCATATTACTTTCTCCTGTAATTTCTTATGTCTATCCTCAATATCATCTCCACAATATTTTGCATATTTCAAAATCTCGTCTATGGGTTTCCCCTGCCAACACAACATGTGCTGCTTAATCATCTGACAAATCTCTGGCTTCAAACCGTAAACAAATCGATAAACAAACTGACTCATGTTCTTATCTCCAATGTCCTCAAATCCACTATACTGCTTAAATACTTGCAATAATCGTTCATAGTAGGAATGTACCGATTCATTAGCTTCTTGTGTGGTTCGGTCTATTTTCACCCAATTTGTTTCTTTAGGTGGAATTTTCCCTTTCAGGTAAGTTATCACCTGCTGATACTTTTTCATCACATCATTTCGCGGGGCACCTGTCTTTGGGTCTCTAGGATATTCTTCACTTGGCCAATCGACTGTAATTTTACAGTCTGTCCATAAATCGGCAGGTACCACTATGTCAAACAAACCATCCAAATCCTTCAACAATACCTTTGACACCTTCACAAACCTCTCAACCTGCTTGTACCATTCAATTGGCTTTTCTCTCAACTTAGGAAAATCATTTGTAAATGACAAAATATGCTGTCTGCTCCATGGGACATGTACATATCCTCCTCCTGCAACCTCTCGCATTGGGTACATTTGGTCTGCTTTCCCTGTCTCTTTCATCACATATTCAGATGCAGATCTACTTGATCGTGCCTCTTCCTTTTTCTTGGTCCACCTAGTTCTCCATTTATCTAGATCTCCCCATTTTTGCAAAACTGTCATTAATTCTTTTACTTGTAATTTTCTTCCAGAAGCATTCATGTTTTCTAAATCTTTTTCTGAAAAATCTGCTCTATAGGGTTTCTGTAACACTTTTGATCTCCCTATTTCTATTCCCATTTGTAGCGCTAAATTGGATAATTTTTCGTGGAATAATCTTACATTTCTTGTGATACTCCTGCATATAAACAACAATTCTTCATCATTATATGTATTCAAGCGATCTAGTCCTACATTTCCTGCTATTATTTCTTCTAATTCAACTTTTAATTTATGAATATCCATTATTTTTGGAGGTGTGCACTGTTGATCTGATCCTTGTGCCCACCTTTCTAAATCTTCAGGTGTTACTATTGTGGCACTTTTCGCTCCCGATGAAGTTACTAAACTTACATCTTTCGAACATCCAGGTGTGGCTTTTCTGGGGGTGCTATTTACAGAATCTCGAATAGGCAAATCCATTAATGAAATTATAGATTCACAATCACTAAAACGATCTTCGACCATTATTACTGCTTCGGGTTTTGTAGTGTTTACAGGAGTAGGTGCAAGTATCGGTGGAGGACAATTTCCCTGATTACCATATAATGGGACTACTGGACCAATCGTTACAGGTATGGTCAATGAGTCAGGATGTACTTTTATCTGTGTTATTTTCTGTATTAATTCTGCTCTGGTCTTCTCTAGGGCTTCTTTTTCTTTGTCGTGAAGTATTCTACTAGGGGTGAAATCATGCATTACCTGTGGTACTAATGGAGTTTTTAACGGTGGTGCACTTGGGGTGCATCCACTTGTCCCTTCCTGATAGGGTGGGGGGTTTCTTAACATTTCTTCCATAAATTCGTCTTCAGAATCTTCACTTCTCATTAAATGTTTTGTCTTTTCTGTGCATTTACTTCCTATTTTCTCTTCTGCTGTTAATAATGGATACAATCCTTCTGTAAGCATTGCCCTCCTCCATTGTTTCATCTGACTGTCCCTAGACTCATGTTGGTTCCGGGGAAAGAATCCTCGATAACCCCTATTACTCCTAGTTCGGTCACGCTCAAATGCCTCGGTTTCCCATTCCTCTAAGGCTTCGTACTGAGTTAATCTAGGTCTGGGTTCTAAGTCATTCATCCTTAATCTCAAATTTTGAAGAATTCGCCCATTGAAAGTGCCATTCTTAGGAAATGCTAATATTCCATCATTCTTTGTATATTCTATCCAATTCTCTATCCATACGCAAGTATGATAACCTCTCTCCATCATCATGAATGAAGCGGGCGTTTTAGCTGGTGGAATGATAATTCCTTCCCTAGTTTTGATTGGTTTGTCCTTTTTAAAATAATTCTTAATCTTTTGTAAAAATGACATTTTTCTCTTTTCTCCGTACATCTTGGGTAAGTATCGATGTATAAAATTATATTCTGCAAAGCCTAAATATCTTCTATCCGGACGAGTTCCTGTTAAAGTCGGATCGCGTTTTAACAAGCAATCCCTTATCCACTAAGATTTTAGCTTTTATGATTTTGACCAATCCAATGTCTGCTAACTTTTATTTTCTGAACCAATCCTAGCGCGGCTTTTCGGTGACGCTTGTTTATCAACCCCTCCTTTACAATCTGCGTTTTTTCTGTCCCTCGCTGATTCAACCAATCCCAGCGCGGCACCTGTGACGTTAGTACTGCTCCTGACTACTGACCCCTCCTTTACAAGTGTCTCTCCACACCCGCTGATTCGACCAATCCCAGCGCGGCGTTTTGTGACGTCAGCTCCCTCTCCGGCAACTGACCCTCCCTTTACAAAATCTTACGCAAAACTTATTTTCTCTACAATTCTTAATTAAATTTCAGTAACAACATAAAACATTCGCTATCGTGCCAGTTTCTCTAAGTTCGAAAAAATAGTTTCTCTCATACGTAGTAAAACTTTTCCGTTTACTAAACCTACACTACGAGTAAAGCCCTTCCGTTTACTCTTCACACAAACTTCCGAAATACCTGTTACTTCTTCAATGTTACCCTTTCTAGGTGATATAACATCAAATTTTCACCAGCCTATTCCTTTGCGCTTATTCACACGCATAGAGTCCCTAACAAGTACTGATAGCCCTGCTTAACTTTTCAGTACTATTTCTGCCTGGCAGATAACCTCACTGCAGTATGGCTTCCACTTACCATCCGCTATTCTTTTTACCCCGGGGAATTCTGGACAACATAAAACAAAACTTTGAATACACGGATATAAATTCACAAAAATAAAATTCTCATTACCCAATTAACAAAGAGTAACCATCCTCTGATTACCAGAAAACTGATCCAGCGCGATATTAGCATACAGCATTCATACACAAAACACTCACTTGGGCCCATACATTCATACTACGCTAATACTTACGCTGGGGTGTCAGTTGTACTCTTTTATCAAAATCCCTGCTACCAATGACCTTCTGATTGAAGAGTAATGACTTACCAATGAATCCTTTGTTAATTGGGAAATTTAAAATGAGTGACATTCATCATAATACATGATCCTGTAATAACCACTGAGTCAGGAAGTTTTTAAGTGTTTATCTAAATTTCAGCAGAGTAAAATACAGAACCAGACGGTACTTAATCACACATCAAAGAGAAAGCATAGAAAAATTATTATTAATCAATGACGGTCCCTCAGAAAGGAGAAGATAGAGACAGTAGCGCAACTAAAGGTTGCATTATATTTACCTAAGTGCGAGAACCAAACCCCTTGGCCAAGGAGTTGGAAAGAATAGGACCCAGGAAGGATGAAGAGCAAAGACCTCCTCCAGGTTCAGGACAGGACCGGTGACCTCTCTATAACGACGCCTGCGTCGTTCCCCTCTCTGATACTCGGCTTCTCCTCGATTCTCCCGTGTCTCCCTTCTAATGGACTCCGCCGCCCCCTCCTCAGGACCTCTTCTGGACAGGGATTCAATCTGCAATCGATCAGCTTGGCGGTCTGGAGCTCTTCTGCCTGTCAGCATGAACGCCTATTCTCTCTGGTCTCGTGCAGCACTGCTTCCTCCAGACTAGACTAATTAGCTAATTCTATATCTATTATACCCTTCTGCACCCATGTACCTCCCCTTAGTGTTGCCAAAATATGGGACCACTACTTCTGATTGGACAGGGACAGGGGGTGGATTCTCACACCATATTGATTTGGTTCAAATTGTGAAGCCCATTGTCTTTAAACTACCGCCCATTCAATTTAATACATTTGCTTTATTTCCCACCCGTCTCACGACAAAATTTACAATTTATTCATATAAAATGTTTCATTTCTGCAGGAACATCTTGAAACGTAGTGGTGTCGGCCAGCAGGTCATGGCCTTGGATGATGTCCAAGTTGACTTCATCTCTTTCTTTCTGATCAGCCACTTCAGGGCGCATGTGCGGAATCTTTGTCACACGAGCTTTCAGTTCACCAAACCCAGGCCCAAATGTACGAGCTGATAAAAGTCAAAGAAGAAAATATTAAAATCACAAATAAAATGTTTCACTGTATGCCCATTCTTTCTACTCTAATCCCTTTTAATTATAGATTCTATCCCGCATTAGTAGCGTTAAAGAAACGACAGTTTAATAATGACATGAGAGCAAGCTGAAGCATGTGAAAACATTAAGCAGCCATTTTAATGCACACTGCGCAGAAGCAGAAATTTCCCACCAAGCAAGAAGAGACGTCACAACACGTGATATGGTTGAGACATGCGCAGTAAGTTTCCGGCGCTTTAGCGGCCATTTTAGATTATGACAAGCGTTATTCATTAGTAAAACACATAGGCAAGCATCCTCACTATTCGTGTAGTGTATGCAAGGATTAATATAGACGACACAAGTTTTAATAAATTAATACTATGAGGAGGTTGCGTACGAGCAAGTCTCATTTGTGAGTCCTTGCTCCATCATGCTATCAGCAAAACTGTTAATCCTCAAACCCTCCTGCTAGCAACAATATGCTTAATGGGTGTACATATATTAACGGAGACTCAGAGAATGGTTATAGACACGTGACTATACTTCAAAGAAGGTGTCACAGATTCTTAGTACTCCTGTAAAACGCTCGGTCAATTTCAGTACCACGATTGGCCCTCCACTTGATGCTGAAAGCAAGATGCCATCCGCAGTGGCCTAGAGGGCTGAGTCCGCTAAAACGGATGAAAGACTGGAAATAACATTTATATAACACCAAAAAAGACAGGAAAATGCTACAGCTGTTGTCCAAAAAGGCACCTCAGTTTCTGATATTTCTGTCACGTCCATCAAATCTTCTCTACAAGTAGCAAGCAGGCTTTACCAGTTGACAGCTAGGCACTGGAGTAGATCAGCAGCACGATTATAGAGGTAAGACTATCAGGCGAAACTAAACAGGGAGTTTATGGTCTTTCCTTCTCCACTTAAGTTCTTTAAGGTGGCCTAAATGCGATGTCATGAGCTATACAAGTAATCAGTGTAACTTAAGGGTTTTCCAGGTGGGTGTGTCACAGAATTCCCCTTAAGGTAGGTCGTACTTGAACCATGGAGAGGCTTGACTGACAGGTAGGCTGGTTTAGATTGAATGCTGCATTTTGCAGTCAGTGCAGAGTTCTGCAGTTTTCCGAAAAAGCATCCCTATGTGTTGTGCAACTCCTACTTTATAGTCCTTCCTTCCTATTGATATCATTAAATGGCTGTCCATTTCCAATTGCCCTCTATTTTTCCTGGTTACATAGTAAAAATGTCCCAAGCTGCTCTGAAAACCACTACAAAGCGTTTAGTGATCCAAACAATTCAGCGATCCGAAATGTCCACCTGCCACATGCCCGTGTTTTACAAACCAAGTAAATAAAACCGCTTAGTGTAATGTCAGATTTTTATGTAATCTGCAGGTCTCACTAGTGAATCTTGGAAGGTCATACTCAGCCTTTAGGCCACCAAAGCTCAACGTACTTTGTACCGGTGATCTAGGCCACTGTAAACCCTGCAATATATTGTCAAAGTAAATGTTGTTTATCGTACGGACTAAATTATTCATATTTATATTTGATTTCTTAATACATTTCTTAGTCCGCCGTTCGGGGCAGCATATTGGAACTGACAGGAAACTGCAATAAGCTGCTTGTTTTTGTATTTTACAAGTGTTGAACTGTTCTTCAGGTACAAACATTGCAACGGATGTCCTAGAAAGGAATCCTGCTTGTATGTAAAGTGTACGTTTCCAAGGTAGGTCTAAAGTATCTTTCGTAATATTTAATTAAACATCTCTGAGTGATGCATCCTTTCAAAAGGGATGATCAAGTCTGCAAGCATCCCGAATGTGATGGCGAGAAGGAAGCGGATTTGGGTGAAGGGGATAATGAAAGCATGAGTTATAGAGATATATATATATTGCATGCAGAGCCGTCGCAGTACAGGATCTCTCCAAAAGACGGACACGGACCCAGGTATTGTGCAAATTGTTTGGTTTTATTCCTCTGTCTTCGCCATTACGCGTTTCGGCTCCTGCGAGCCTTGTTCACATGACAGTGGTAAGTTTGAATAGTGCAGTATTTAAAGTGACTAGTGCTATAAAAAAGTGCATCACGTGATTTGTGTATCAGACATAGAAAGTGGGAATATGCACGGCACCTCTTCCGCCTTAAGTACACATATTCAAGGTAAAATACCATGTGTGATCTGAATAGTCTGTATCTAGTGTGCAAATTCGCTGATGATCATTTCTCGTCCAAATATTTAATACATTTCACATATTCGTAAAATTTGTACACTCTTGGTAAAATACTCCTATGGACCCAATGACCATCTGGTTAATATACATAACACACCTTGTCCATCTTTAAAACCACACATATATACAAGGTAAAGTGCAATACATAACCTAAAATAGAATGTATATAGTGTGCAATTTTACTGATGAAATTATCTTGTCCAAGTGTTTAAATTTGACAATGTTAATAAAGTTTCTACAACCTTGGTAAAATACCCCATTGGACTCAGATGAAACAATAAATATCATATAAAACAAGTTAGGTTGACAAGATAAAAAAAATAAAAAATTGCCCTATTGATTCCATTTTATAAAATCTATTATTGAAAACATTCCACTCATGTATGTTACTATGTCTAATATAATATACAATCCTAATTATGTGATGATATGTAAAAAAGTGCAAAGTGCAGTGCAAAGTATATACTTGCTAAAAAAATGTATTAAAAATAGAGGTTAACAGACCTTAAAACTGATTTGGGACATAGAGATCTTACAGCATCTATCTGAAATGGGATTATGGTTTACGGGATCAAGATGTTATATGCTTTGGTTAAACTGGTCCCTGATGAAATTGCAGGATCTTAGCTGATAACAGTCCTGATGTTTATAGAGTGCTGTCTATTATTATCTTGGCAATTTGTAACTTCATTTTTTTTTTGTTTTTTTTGTAACTTAATTTTTAGAACAAGTTACGTGCAAAAAGCTGTTTAAATATATAAATAAATACATAAATATATAAATATCATATATCAGTTCATACAATATGCAGCAATGTAGAAATTTTATAAATAAATAAATATTTAGTATCAGCCTAAATTAATATCCGCACTAAACTGGAATAAAATTGCCATAAAATGTGAATGCTCTAAAATCACATATATAGATAATAAACCGACAGGAGGCAGATAAGATTTTTTATGTGAATTGGTCTAAGGTTTCCAGTGTTGAATGCAATGTACCTCTTTATGTTAAACAAGTGTGCAAGTCTTCAGTAGCGTTTAACCCCCCCGGGTATTTGGCGTCGAGTTGTAAAATATACCGGGTTTCTAGTTTCCTCAACTTGTTCTCAAGGTCACCTCCTCTTCTACTTGGGGGGACTGCATCAATTACAAAATATTTTAGGTTAATGTTGTTGGAATCATGTTTGTCCCTGAAGTAATGCGCCACTGGATATGTATTATCCTGATTAGTGATGGCGCGTAAATGCTGCAACACTCGTTTGTGTACCGGTAATTTGGTGCTGCCTATGTATTGTAGCCCACATGGGCACGACAACACATAGTGAATAAACAATTATAATGATGGGATGCACTCCTTTTGCCATTGATATATAATCCGAACTTAGTCATAGTTATCCAAGAATGCGTGCTTTCACCGGTGGGGTGTCATGCCCCGTCGACACCCAAAATTGACAACATCTGTAGAAGAGGCATAGTACTGCCTCAAACCGATCGCACTGCAAAATAGTGCCTCAGTGGCAGAACATCTCTTATATCCAATTTATGCTCCATTTTCATTCATGTACTCCATCTTTTCCATCCTTGTAATGCTTGCATCCACACTCGGGAATTTTGCCATTTTTCTAGTTTTCTGCTACTAAAACTGTGCCCATCCGGACCTCTTGTTTAAGCATGATGAATGCAAAAAGTTCGTTCAAAGCAGCTTTTATTATTAGGACCCAATGCATTTCGGGCTTTAAACGCCCTTCATCAGGGGACACTGTAAATGAACAATAAAACAACTGACCATTGCCCCGGAAGTGTTGTTTCACCGGCAGCGTCGTCCATAGTGAGGGGGGGGTTTTCCGTGAATGACCGCGTGAAACCAACCGGTCAATAATATTGCATGCAGAGCCGTCGCAGTACAGGATCTCTCCAAAAGACAGACACGGACCCTGGTATTGTGCAAATTGTTTGTTTTTATTCCTCGGTCTTCGCCATTACGTGTTTCGGCTCCTGCGAGCCTTGTTCACATGACAGTGGTAAGTTTGAATAGTGCAGTATTTAAAGTGACTAGTGCTATAAAAAAGTGCATCACGTGATTTCTGTATCATAGACATAGAAAGTGGAAATATGCACGGCACCTCTTCCGCCTTAAGTACACATATACAAGGTAAAATACCATGTGTGATCTGAATAGTCTGTATCTAGTGTGCAAATTCGCTGATGATCATTTCTCGTCCAAATATTTAATACATTTCACATATTGGTAAAATTTGTACACTCTTGGTAAAATACTCCTATGGACCCAATGACCATCTGGTTAATATACATAACACACCTTGTCCATCTTTAAAACCACACATATATACAAGGTAAAGTGCAATACATAACCTAAAATAGAATGTATATAGTGTGCAATTTTACTGATGAAATTATCTTGTCCAAGTGTTTAAATTTGACAATGTTAATAAAGTTTCTACAATCTTGGGGATAATGAAAGCATGAGTTATAGATATAGATATATATATATATATATATATATATATATATATAGGAAATAAATTAATAAGCAGTGGTTTGGATCACAGAGTGCAGTGGCAAGTTGTAGTGCACAGCTGACTCAGTGATATTGCAAACAAAGCATTGTTGTTCATCAGTTCCAGGAAAAGTGCTGCTAAAAAGTGACCATTCCATTCCAGCTCCCATTTACAAATACACAAACTGTCCTTAACATTTCCAAGGAAGCACATTCCCACAAAAACAGAGAAAATTGACTGCTATGACATATGCTCAGTTTGACCAATCAATAGTGCTCTGAAGCTTGGCTCCCTTGTGACCATCCATTTATAGCCAGAGATCGATAGTCACTTCAGGGTTGGCCCATCTCCTTGGGTTGCATGTTTCGGTTCGTGCACTTGGTACTTAAGGCTGGTTGCTTCTCCTGCTTTCAGTCCGACACCTTGGTCTCCTCTTTTAACTAAACAGAAAGGACTGTTTGAAGACCTTTTTGCACCCACTTCTCACAGCGTTTTGATACTTGAAACAAAAAAGCAAAGTTGGTAATTTTAAAACTTCCCATACAAATATTAGGAATTGTACAAAGTAATAGCATTCTGCATTGAAACCATATGGCGCTCGCTTTAATTAGCACTGAAGGAAAAATCAATGACCATTTCGGAAATGTGACCAATTTCTCTTGGGTACACTCATGTTTTAACCGGAGCAGCTCATTCTATAAGCATTTGTTTCAACCAAGAGAGCAGCAAGAGGAATACACACCAATGATTTCTGTAGCTGTGCAAACAAGTATTCCTTACATTTGAGAACACAAAGACTTGCTCAGGCTCATCTGCCAACACTTTCAGATTTCGTTGATAAATCCAAACTTTGATCATGTGGCCACCAGTGGTACAGATTGGATGGAAGCCTTCCTCCTTTTCCACGTTGATCCCTTTATTAACGCCTACCGACAGAACTGTGCCTGTCTGTTAGCTCGGCCAGTACATATTGGGACTTCAGTCTCTCTAGCTTCTCCGCATTTCGACTTAGTTCTACTTCAAACTTAAATTATATTTTGCCGAACTAATACACACACACCCTTTTGTAAATCTGATAACCTACCTTGTATATATTTCTGTTTTTATAAGCCTTCTAACACTTTTAGCTATCTTGTATAAAAAAAAAAAAAATGTGTGATTTAGTGCTGCCACTGTTAATGTATATATGACTCTTTCTGCCCCCTACATGTAATATACACATTCCTGAATGAGAATCGCTTTGTGTTTTACTCCACTAGGCACTCTGAATTTTCCTGTTTCAATTTATTTCTGACTCTCCTAACTAGATTTAATGTTTATCCCTAATGTAGTAAGTGAGGCCATTTTCCACCCTGGTATTTTTAGTCTTCTTCCTCTTTCCCAACTCCTCTAATTGTAGTACTCTTCCCCATTTGACAAATGTCTTATATATTTACCATCCGCCTGTAGTTTGTACTAGCCCTTCTAGTTTTTGACTACATTTATGACTAGTCATGACCTCTTTTACCGAATGATGCTAATGTGATTTATGTGCTCTGAATCACTTTGTGATTTATTGTGCTCTGAAACCTAGATGGGTGGATTCTGCTTTACATGAGGCAAGCCATTAATAAATACATGTTCCTAATTAGCTTCTAAATGAAGTGCAGTTAAAACACACTACTACGAGAGGTCTTGTGCAGAAGCCAAGCAAACCTCTGATGACCACCCGTTGTTGACTTAATGTATATCTCTCACTTTTCTTAGGCCCATGCATGAGTAGCTCGTGTAATCCAGCTTTTTTATTATCATCAGGCAATTTATATACCTGTTCATCCTTTTAAAAACCAAGCTTATAGGCACTAGACTGGAAAGCATGCACGTGGCCTGGATGAACTTATCCTGCATGGACCAAGGAAACTTTAGAGTTCTCACTTGAAGATCCATGATAAATAGCTGCTGTTAATCTACTGGTATAGTCTCTCCATTTTGCGCAGCTGTATCAATCTCCGATAGCCCTCAGAATTGAGAATGTCGCACCTCGAGTTTTGATTTTTAATAATGATGTGCCTCCATTCAATGGCAGGGTATCATGAAGCAACACCGCCACAAAAGCCCCGGAGCCTGATAGAATGCTGACAGACGTACTTACATGGGATATTGCCCTTTAGGCCCCTTTGGTTGTTAAGTGTGTGAACAGAATACTTACTATAAACAGCATCCATTTTCCCTAAAATGCACAAGCTTTTCCAATCTCAAAAAAAAGCGGTCCCAGGACAACTGTTTATTTCTTACCTATAATCACTTTTGGATTGTTTATGTAATTGGTTTGGCAAGCTTTTCTTTCAGCAAAAACCATCAATGGTGAAGTACTTCGTGTCCAATGCTATTTGTACACCTTTTCCTGTCTTACCTCTACAGACGCAATTTAAATTCGTTTTGATATTACTGATGATGTATACTTTTGCTTCTTCCAATGCTCAAACTTCCTTGGGACACTTGCTGAATTTGATTGTTTTAAAGCAAACTTTCTGAAGGTACTACTGTAACAAATCGGATCATTATTTAGGGTGGGTGACTAACCACCTCAAGGAATAATGACAACCCTTGTCATGGTGAAGCCTCAAAGTCACTAAATTAACCTAAGTTCAACCGCCTGGTAGCTATGGACAGAGCAGACAGGTTTAACTTAGGGCACTATGTAAAGTATTTGTGAAGTACTAAACACTAATAAAGTCAAAATGCAAAACAATAAAAAATCCCAGACCGAATTGGGAAAATAGACTAACATTCAATAAACAAAATGACACCAAAATGATAAACAACCAATAAGGGAAACCAGACCTATGAGTTTTAAATTATTTAAGGATAAATAGTGATTAAAAGCACAAAGTGGCAATGATAGCCTATGGTTGTGGTAGACTGGGACCTAGGCATAATTTCAGGCTGACCGTGATGGAGCGTTGGTCAGATACGCTAATCGGGTTCATCCCAGTCAAAGGTTTTACTTTCTGACTTAGTCTTTTAAGTCCCAATCCACCACTGGAGTACACTTCTAAATCCTCCCTTGGACCTTAGGGGAGGCTTTTAGAGACTCATATGGCGTTAGGCAGAGTAACACACCAGTGTCTAGTCCAAGGCCAGTGGCTGCTGGTCAACTGGGTATTTTCACAAAAAGGGCTCTGGCGGCATGTTGTCTCCCAGTAGCCACACAGGAGGTCAGTCACCTGACCCTTGAAGTCCACTTTTGCAGCGTGAATCTTTCTGGATTCACTATGCTGTGCATTATTCCGCCATCTCGTGGTTGGGTCCGGATTCGTAGTCTTTTCTTTTTTTTTTTGTGTTTTTTGTTGTTGTTGTTGGCCCACGTGGGCGGCGACGCCCCACCATTTGGTGTCTTCGGTGACGTCGTCGCGCTTCCGGCGGAAGCTCCCACCCTTGGTAGCCATCTTCAGATTCTTTTTTCCGCCGTGGGGTCTGGATCGTTGCCGAGAAGTTCCAGAAACTTTGGACGAAGAATCTCGAAAAGTCGAAATATCACCAGAGAGGATGGATTCCTGAGACACCGGACGACGACACAAGTACCGGAGACAACAAGAAGGACGACAAGGTAGAAGGTCCACGACCGAAATCTCGCCGCCTACAGAGAATGCGCTCACAGGGGGCTCCCTGAGCGCGGTTATGGACAAGACTCCGTTCAAGTTTTGCAAAAACTGCCACCACAAGTACGCCCAAAAAGACCAGCACCCAGTCTGCAACCTCTGCTTGCCGCTCGACCACATCAGCGAAGACTACAACGCGTGCTCGGCGTTCACCCCGAAGACCCTCCGGGTGAGAGAGAGACAGAGAAGGGCGAACTACAACATGCAGGGCCAGGGACCAGCACCATCGCTCCGAGACCTGGGCCTCTCCAGCGGAGAGGAAGACAACATCGCAGAGGGACCGGAGGACTGCGCTGTCGTCGAGGTCCATAAGAAAACGTCGAAGGAGGTAAGGGAGTCGTCGACCCCAAAGCACCAAAGCGACGCTCGAAAGAGTGAAGCCAGAACACCGAGCGACACTCTTAGAAGTGTAGCAAAGTCCTCAAAGGGAGCGTTGCCGCCGAAACCCTCGACGAAAGCAACAGCATCCAAGGACAAGCAGCCGAGCGGATCCTTTGAGAAGGACTCACAATCGGCGAAAGCCTCCGAAAAGACAAAGGCGTCGAAGGTCACCTCCGAGAAGGAAGCCTCGGCACCCAGAAAGGAAGGCCCGGCGTCTTTTTCGACGACCGCGACCGCAAAGAGAGGCGCTGCACCACTCGACGCCGAAAAGGCCCACGAGATGGCGAAAAAAAAGAGGAGGCTCGAGGCAGAGATGGCGAGCATCCTGCAACGGAAAAGAGACTTCGACGAGAAGATGAAGCAATACGCTATTCCATCGAAGCCAGCGCACGAGGCACTCGAGGAGTTCGACGCCGAATACATCGAGCCCCCGAGAACACCCGAACCACTCGAAGACCAGGACGAAGAAGACTACTACTTCGAAGCCGGAGGCGAAGAAGAGATGCAGTCTTACCGGGACTCGGCGTCCTCGGAGGTACAAGACATAGACTGGCAAGACCTCGACGCAGAGTCACCAGAAGAAGGGGTAGACTCTTATCCCTCGAGGCCTTCGCCGCCAGACGACATCGGAGTCTACAATGAGGTCGTCCAGAAGGCTGCAAAGACATATGGGGTCGAAATGCAGGAGGAAAAAACAAAGGCAGGTTTCCTCTTCGAAACCCTGCTCCCTCAACAGACAAAGAGCCAATTCCTACCCATGTTGCCTGGCGTCCTCGACCAGGGAAGGGAGGCCTGCAGTCTGCAAGGCGGTTACACCTAGAAGCGAAAAGAAATATAAGCATTCCACAAAAGACCCGGCGTACATCCAAGGGTCAGTACCAGCAGACTCCATTATCGCAGCAACAGCCAGGAAAAGGGCCGGTGTGCCCACCAACACAGGCCCACCTCCAGACAAGGAGAGCAAGCGAATAGACCTCACAGGACGAAAAGTGGAGAGGAACGCAGCCATACACTGGCGCATCGCCAACTCCCTCATCAGCAGGCATGCATACCAGCATTGGGCAGAAATGAGCCAGCTCATTAAACACCTGCCAGAAGAACACCAACAAAGGGCTAATTACCTAGCGGAGGAGGGCAAGGCTATCGCTAACACTTGCCTAAAGTCAGCCTTGGACGCAGCAGAGAACTCCAGCAGGCAAATGATGATAGGGGTGACTGAGAGGAGACACGCATGGCTCAGGATCTCGGGCTTCAAGCCAGAGGTACAGAGTAACATCATCAACACACCTTTCGACGGTGAGAAACTGTTTGGAGCACCAGTCGACAACAAGTTAACTCAACTAAAGACGGACAACGAAACTGCGAGGTCCATGGGAGCGCTGCAGTTCAGGGGAATGAGAAGAGGAAACCCCTCAAGGCGGCCCAGTGGTAGAGGGGGCAATGCACCCACCACTTCACACCAATCCCCCCAGCAAGGATACCAGGGGAACAACCAGGGCCAAAGCCAACAGGGACAACAGCAGCAGAATTGGCAGTACCAACCCAGAGGACGGTCCTTTCAAGGGCGCGGGTACGGACGGGGACAGACCCGAAGAGGGGGGTCAGCAGCCCACCTCAAAGCGACTCCAGACACAAACCAAACCCTCCCCAGTTAACACCAAGGGAGAGGAGAAGTCAACAGAAGGACAAAATAAGGAACACACACAGCCAACAAATAACCACCGAGCATACAACCCCGGTGGGGGGCAGAATAGGAAAATTCCTCACACAATGGAGGGAAATTACCACGGACAAGTGGATACTGAACATCATACAGCACGGGTACTGCATAGATCTCCAAAAACACCCCCCAGGGAAAAAACCAAGACACCGGGCAATCCCCGCAAGGGAACTCGCCCTCCTACGTCTAGAAGCAGAGGAGCTGCTACAAAAAGAGCAATAGAACCAGTTCCAATAAACGAAAGGAACAAGGGAGTATACTCAACGTACTTCCTAGTGCCAAAGGTAGACGAAACACTAAGACCAATACTGGACCTCAGATTCCTGAACAAGTTCGTAAAAACTCAAAAATTCAAAATGACTTCACTTCAGGAAGTAATACCGCAAATCCAAGAAGGGGATTACATGGCGACCATAGACTTGAAAGATGCATACCTGCACATACCCGTCAACCACAAACACAAACGTCTACTAAGATTCGTGATAGGCCACGATCACTACCAGTTCACAGTGCTAGCCTTCAAACTAAAGTCCGCACCAAGGGTGTTCACAAAATGCCTAGCAGCAGCTGCAGCGCACCTTCGGAGAAAGGGCATACATGTATACCCCTACCTCGACGACTGGCTTGTGAAAGCAGGATCATACAGACACTGCAAGGATCACATCAAACAAGTCATACAAACACTGTCCACACTAGGTTTCTCAATACATTGGGAGAAATCGTCAACAGAACCTCAGCAGATCAAAATATTCTTAGGGGCACAAATAGACAGCACACAGTCCAAGGTGTTCCCCAGCGACAAGAGAACTATAGCGCTCCTGAGGGAAACAAGTCATTACTGCAAGGGGCAAGTTCTGACAGCGAGGACAGTGAGCAGACTAATGGGGATGATGGCATCATGCATCCACCTAGTCCCACATATCAGGCTGCACATGAGACCGTTCCAAGAATGGATACAGCAGCAGTGGTCACAAGCGACAGGGAGTTGGGAAGATCTAGTGGTTGTCACACAGGCAGTGCAGAAAGAAATAGCGTGGTGGAAGGAAGAGAACATATTACAGGGGAAGCCATTCACACAGCCAACTCCAACAGTGACCATCACAACAGACGCCTCACAGCAGGGCTGGGGCGCGCACATGGACAGACTCCGCGTCAGGGGGCTGTGGTCACAACAAGATGCAGTGAAACACATCAACTTCCTAGAACTAAAAACTGTGTTCCTAGCCTTAAAAGCCTTTCAGAAGCAGCTTTACGGACAGCGAGTGCTGATACAAACAGACAACACAACAACCATGTTCTACATCAACAAACAAGGTGGAACACAGTCAGCACCGCTATCAAGCCTGGCACAAGAGATCTGGAGATGGGCCATCCCTCTAAGGATAGACCTGCTGGCAATACACCTTCCAGGAATAGACAATGTAGAAGCAGACCGACTCAGCAGGCAGACGTCTGCATCCCACGAATGGGAACTCAACCAACAGGAGGTGCAGCGGCTGTTCCAAAAGTGGGGAACACCACGGATAGACCTGTTTGCAACACTCCAGAATGCAAAATGCCAACATTACGCATCCAGACAACCGGACCAAAGGTCCCTAGGGAATGCGCTATGGATAAGTTGGTCGAACGAATTTGCATACGCTTTTCCCCCGATACCACTGTTACACAAGGTACTCAGCAAATGCAGGAGCAGCAGCATGACACTCATACTTGTGGCACCTCAGTGGGCCAGACAATCATGGTTCTCACAAATAATGGAAATGGCGCAGGAACCAGCACACAGGTTCAGCAGAAGGAAAGACCTCCTCACAATGCAAGACGGAAAAGTGCTCCACCCAGAACCAGACAGCCTCAGCCTAGCAGCATGGCTCCTGAGGACCTAGAATTCGCACACCTCAAGCTACCTCCAAGCACCATGGCAGTACTCAGAGAAGCAAGGAGACCCACTACAAGAAAATGCTACATTGCAAAGTGGAAAAGGTTCTCGCAATGGTGCATTACAGAGGGACTGCAACGAAAGGTCACAAGAGAATCAACGGTACTACAATACTAAAAGCACCTACTACACAGCGGGCTGAGCTACTCGTCACTAAGGGTTCACTTAGCAGCCATAGAGGCCTACACCAGGGGAGAAGCGGGGAAAAGCTTCTTCACCTCCCAGGTGGTCAAAAGATTCCTGGAAGGGGCTAAAATAATAGCCCCCCCTAAAAGGATGCCAGCCCCAAGCTGGAACCTCAATTCTGTACTAACACAGTTGATGAAATCACCATTTGAACCCATACACAAGACCACACTGCACATGCTCACACTAAAAACGGCATTCTTAGTGGCTATCACGTCACTGCGAAGGGTCAGTGAACTGCAGGCTCTTACACTACAAGAGCCCTACTTGCAAATACACAAGGACAGAATTGTCTTGAGAACGGACCCACACTTCCTGCCAAAGGTGGTGTCGCGGTTCCATATCAATCAGACAATACAGATACCAAGTTTCTTCCAGAAACCATCAACGCCCACAGAAAAGGCGCTGCACACGCTGGACGCCAGAAGGGCAGTGATGCACTACATAGAAAGGACGAAGGAATGCAGGAAAACAAAACAACTCTTCGTCTCCTTCGCAAGCAGTTTCTTGGGACGGCCAGTAACTAAAAATACCATAGCACGATGGATTGCACAGGCAATACAACTCTGCCACAAGCAGGCAGGACAGGAATTAGAGGGAGCCGCCCAGGCTCACTCAACAAGGAAGAAGGGGGCAACGGTTGCGTTCCTAGCAAACACACCTACACAAGACATTTGCCAAGCGGCAACATGGTCTTCCGTGTACACGTTCACCAAACACTACTGTGTGGATATCCAAATGAACAAAGAGGCACAAGTAGGACAGAAAGTCTTACAGCACATTTTCAGCAACCAATGCTCATCTTCCACCCAGCCACCGCAATAACAAAACCGCTACTAAGTCTATGCACAGCATAGTGAATCCAGAAAGATTCACGCTGCAAAACGAATAGTTTCTTACCTGTCGGTGTAGTTTTGCAGCTTGAAGACTTTCTGGATTCACTAGCGATCCCACCCGCCTCTGCCAGGAAGATAACATAGGAGGTTAAGGGTACAACTAGACTACATACAGAGTTTAGAGGGATCAAAAGGAAAATTGGAGGATAAAAAGTGAAAGACATAGACGATAACAACTGTAAGAGGAAAAGAAAAAAGAATCCGAAGATGGCTACCAAGGGTGGGAGCTTCAGCCGGAAGCGCGACGACGTCACCGAAGACACCAAATGGTGGGGCGTCGCCGCCCACCTGGGCCAACAACAAAAAAAACAAAAAAAAAACACAAAAACAAAGAAAAGACTACGAATCCGGACCCAACCACGAGATGGCGGAATAATGCACAGCATAGTGAATCCAGAAAGTCTTCAAGCTGCAAAACTACACCGACAGGTAAGAAACTATTCGTTCTTTGCTCTGGGTGTAAGAGGGAGGTGGTCCAGTCCTGGTGACCCCACTGTTTCTGTAGTTCCTGTTTGCTTCACCGCAAACAGGTCCACAGTGCCATGTGTTGGGTTATCTTAAAAATGACGAAAGCCTGTTCCCATACTAAACTTGGGTTCTGAATTGGAGCAGGTACTGTGCCCACAACAGCCAGAGACAGGCTATGATAGAACATAAAAAGTCATTTACCAACCAAACAGTGGATACAGAAGAATTGTCTTGCCATCCTGTTCTCTCCCTTTCAAGCGTGCCCCAAGTGTTATATGTAAACCCAGAGACACAGGCCTGGTAGGACAAAAGCAGGGCCTTTATCAACCAGACAGGGGATCTGCATGAATTGTCTTGCCATCCTGTTCTCTCCTTTTAAGGGCACCACACGTGTTACATGTTTCTCAACAGACCTGTCAAGTAAGATTTGACACTGTGCTGTCAAAAGTAGGCCCTCAGCGCCCACCTTGCATATTTTGCTGAATTCAAAGGAGTCATATCTGCCCAATCAGGCCAGTGTAATGTTTGCTCCTGGGTGGCCTTTTACAACTTTTTCCCACCTATTCAAGGCTAATTAGTGGCAGGGAGAAGGTACAAATTTGCCTCCAGCAGCTTCAGGCAGACAAAAGATAAATTTGTCAAAGTTACTTTTCCTTAATATTAATTACAAATCCGACTAAACCATTGAATTAGATTTTTAATAACTATTAGAGGTAGTAGTGTATTTACTTTTCTAGCAAGTCCCATTCCTTAGCTACCAACCATAGCTACTACTGCTTACTCGGAAGATTTGAAATCTTTTTGACCTATTTAGTTGTTCACACTCCTGTTAAATTTTAGAGAAGTACATTAACCAGGAATTGGTTCAATTTATTGACACTTATGACCGCCTGGACCCGTCTCAGAATGGGTTTAGGACACAGCACAGAGACTACGCTTATTGCGGCAGCATGTTCTATCCATTGCCAGGTGGATCAGGGCAGGGGCGGCTGTCCTTGTGATGCTAGACTTATTGGTGTCATTCAACACGGTCTCGCCCAAGCGCCTGGTCCAACGATTACAGCATGTTGGGGTGAGTTCTACTGCCTTGAACCTTCTTCATTCCTTTTGGGTTCAAATAGTCAGCTGTGGAGTATTCAAGGCTTAGGCGTTCAGCCTTCCATGTGGGGTGCTGCAGGGATCCTCACTTAGTCCCACCCTTTTTAGGTCGAGCCTCGAGTAGCGCGCAAGCGCTGCTCTGCGAGACTTTAAGTAAGGGGCATTTGAAAGCTGACCAGACGCTCGTGCGTCATGGCCTTTTTCCTGCGGTTACCCGCAGGGCAGACATCTGTTTCCAATTATCGTGCCCAGACGCGGGCGCGATAATTGGAAACACATGCCGGGCCGTGCGGGTAATCGCAGGGAAAAGGCCATCACGCACGAGCGTCTGGTCAGCTTTCAAAAGCCCAGACTGCCGCGCTCGCTCGCCCCGCTCCTCTCTTGTTTATTTTTACTTTGAAGCTGAGCGTGGCGCCCCCTTCACAGACGCTGCGCTTCATGTTTCAGCCCCATTCTATTTGTTGCACGCTTTCTTTTAATCAGTGCTTCACGGACTATGCGCTTGATGGTTTATCTTGTTCTTCCCAGTTTATGGGAATGGCGGGTAATTTCGAACACTGGCCCGAGTTAAGAATGCATTACAGATGCTGATAGACATGCTACGTGCATCCGATTCCTAAGTGCCGCAGCTCAGCGACGTTTCCAAATACTTTGCTTATTATGCTGCCTATAGACCGGTGTTCCCTTCCTTGGAGAAGGACCCCTTGCTTTGGGGCTCCCGGGTCCGTTATTATAAACTTCTCTTCTCGTTGTTTTGCCTTTGTCCCCAGTACAGCTTGGTTGCACGGTTGATCCACGGAGCATTTGAGGCAGCCTTTTGACTCATGAATTCTCATGCTGCAGCGCCATCTGCTGGGAGTATGAGGAAGGAGTGTCAGGGTAGCGGCTAAAGGGGGGAATTCCAGCCTTGCCCATCGCCGTACGTTGTCCAGGACACCTACACATGTTGTGGGCGAGGAGGCATGGTGCCAGCAATTGCCAACATCATGGACTGGCAGGTGTTTGGATGCTGCGAGGCTGGGAATTTACCTTCGACTTGGCAGGGTGTGGGAAGCGGGGAGTGCCTGTATATCAGCATTGCCAACACAGCCCATTAGCAATGCGCAGTATCTGCACTTTTCAGCAGACCTGTTATACCACTAATGGACAGTACCAGCACTTCTACTCAAAGCTGCTGTACCGTTAGCAAGGAGGTACCAGTACCTTTCAGCAGGGCTGTCACATTGCGAAATGGAACAGTTTCTTCTGCTCTAGGCAGATGTTTCGAGAGAACACTCTCGCTCGCTCGCTCTCTCTCTCTCTCTCTCTCTCTCTCTCTCACACAGAGTAAACACAGCTAGTGATGTCTCCGGCACCTCAATTGTTTTCCATCTCGCTACAGTTATTTAATCTGTATTTGTATAAAACCTTCAAACATTAAGACACCATAACAGTTTCTACAACCAGATGCCTTTACTGAACAGGCTAATATATAAACGTGCCTTAATTAATGCCAAAGTTAAAGGGGATTGATCGAACCAGGATCTTTATATTGTGTTGTGTATGGATGAGCGCGCTGAACGATTTTGCCTTTTTAGTGGGAAAGGGGTATCCATTACCTGCCAAGTGCTGACTGTTTTTATAGTCATAATGCAATGTGTGCATGACAGATAAGTTACTAAACTTTGTTAACGTTCTTTCTGGTGGATAATCTATCAAGCCACAGATTCCATACCTTAGAATACTCCCCAGGCACCAGACTGGCTCAGGAAGGCCCAGGTCGCAGCCTTGCAGATCTCAAGGACAGGCATGCCAACACAGTGCTAGCAGTTGAATTGCTCTCAGACCTTCCAGCAGTTGCTTCCTGGCCAGTGTTGGTGGGATCTTAATGCAGAGGGCAATCTACCTTGACAAGGTCCCTTTCCTCACCGCAGATATCCCTACAAACAGATGATCATCCAAATGGTGTTCCTTGGTACGATCAATGTAAACGCTGAAAGCTCTTTTGAGGTCCATCTGATAGAGCCTCTCCTCTTTCAAAGGGTCCGGGGGAGCAAAGAACGCAGGTGGGGGTGAGGGATCACCCAGTGTGAGAGGGAGTCATGACTTTTGGCAAGAAAGCTGCCAGAGTCCTTAGCACAAACTTGTCCAGGAAAAAAGAGCTGTGTAGTGGTTTCAGAAAGGTGCCTGGAGTTCACTCACAATGAGGCAGACAGGAGACGCAACATGCAACTATGCATTGGCTCGAAGGGCATGCACATGAGAAACATTAAGAACAAGTTAATGTCTAATTGTGGCCTTACAAACTGTTTGGGAGGGAATATGTGACAAACCTTTAATACATCTCATCACAACATGTGATTATAAACAAAGACTCTTGGCCCAGAAAACAAAAAAAGGTTGACAAATAACATTTAATAGTGCCCATTGCAAAGCCTTGGTGGGCCGAAGACAAAATGAACAAAAGAACATCTTACAGCTTAGCCTGTAAAGTGCAAGTCTTGCAGATACCACACCATCTCACAAATTGGTCAACGATCCTGATGTAAATGGACTTTGTGAAGAGGTGTCTAGAAGCAAGGAAAACATCCCCCACTTCCAGTGACAGAGCAAATGCAGTTAACTACTGCTGCCACTCAATCTCCAAGCATGGAGGTGTAGACTGTGTAGATTTGAGTGGAGAACCCTTCCCTGTTGCTGAGGCAGGAGATCCTCCTGAAGTTGCAGCCTAATCAGAGGACAGGTGCTCATGCCTCAAAGCTCCATGAATTACACTCTCCTGGACCAATCCAAAGCCACCTGAAAGACATGGGCCCTGCCATTCATGATCTTTTTCAGAACTGGAGCAGGAGAGGCAGAGGCGGGAAGTGTACAGGAGTCCAGAGTTCCATTCCAGCAAGAATGCATCTCCTAGCCAGTGTACTCACAAAAACTCCAATGCACAAGCCTTTTGGCACTGTGGGTTCTCAGTGGTAGTGAAAATATCTAGCCAGGGTCTCCTCAGCTTTGGAAGATGCCCTTCACCACCTTGAGATGCACTCAGCATCTCTGGTCTGCCAGATGCTGTCTGCTAAGCTCGTCGCCTTTGGCATTTAAAGACCTGCCAAGCGGTTTACGATCATGAACATGCCCTAACACTGTAACCAACTCCAGAAGTGCAAAGCCTCATGGCACAGGGCCCAGGACCCCAATCCATCCTGCTTGTTGCAATACCAACATGGCAGTTGTTTTCTCCATGAGAACCTCAACCAGCCTTACTTAGATGGATGGCAGGAAGGCCTACTAGGAAAAGTGAGTGGCTCCTAACTCCAACAAGTTGATATTGAGCAAGGCTTTGATCGTAGACTAGTGGCGCATCACTACTGTCAACTCTGGGTGGGAAAGAGAGAAGGACCTATCGCCGGTCCAGTTGTGGCCAGTTGAGATACAAAGAGGGAGTCCATCTAAATATAGGTTACGGTTTTCATTGTCACAATAAGAGTTCTCTCTGGATTGCTTTTGTTTTTAGAGTGTGACTATAGGGCGATGTTCCCACTCTGGCCCAGAGTATGGAGCAGTAATAATGATACTCGGGTAAGGAAGTTGATTTTGCTACAATTCTAGATTGCTTTTGCTTGATTGAAGGGGAGTGTCTCACAAATCACAGGGTGTTGAGTGCTATACGACGGTGAGAGGATAATATGGAATAGGTTTTTATTACATGAATTTGAATATTGATGGAATTATAAAGGAGGCAATCCTGACTGATGAAAGAATACACAAATAATGATGGGATATATTTTATCTTTGTAGGTACGCATCCAGAGCGTGTCTACTAAAGGCAAGTATTGCCATATATTTATCCCTACCGTTCAGTTTAATAAACTAGGAGGGATCAGGACTTTATTAAGGGATCTGTATCCTGAAGAAGGCCAGTGACCCATTAGGGCGTTTGGAATAGGCTGAAACATGTCGATAATAGAAGACAGGGTAATGGAAATATAGTTTCTCCAATATACCTGCTCAATACATTTTTAACCCTGTCAAGGGGAGCCCAGAATAAATAAGGATAGGGGCACCCACATAGACATTTTTAAATATTTTTTTTCTGCAATTGGGATCCCTTTCATGAAAAATTCTTTCTATAAAAAATACACGCTCCATCCTGAGCGTTGGTCTGCACCAGGGTGTGTTAGCGGCACAGCAGCAAATGGGAGCTGCCGGGCCCATAAAAATGTAAAATAAACAAAAAATAGCCCATCTCTTTTAAGGACTGCAAAGGGTAGAGCAGCAGCAGAGCAGACCGTGAAGGGGAAGCAATAGAAGGTGAGTATTTGAGGGGGTAAGCAGTATATTAAAGAGAACAAAAAACACATGTGCTCTCAGGGAGTGCTTAATCAAAAAGAAAAAAGTAGTACCCTAAATGTGAGCAGTGGAAGGATACAAGTCAGCCAATCGAAACAATGGTAAAGAGGTTATGCTCTTGGGGAGAGGAAGCAATTCATTAGATAAGAAGCAAGCAAACAAAAGTGACGTTAAAACCAACCAAAGGGTTTTTACAAACAGAGAGCTACAGGCTACCTGGTAGATGATACCTGCAAACTGACAAATGAACAGTCATTTACCAGAACAAGCATTGGCTGAGGCAGAAACATTGTGAAACACCAACTAAAGGTTTAACCTTAAAGTACAAACTTTGTATGCGCATCGTTTGTCTTGGTTTTTAGTTACTTTTATGAGTAAAGTAATATTATCCAATCCAATCCAATCTTCTTTATTTGGGTCCATGGACCATAAAAGAGCATTGTAAAAAAAATACAGTGTATAAAAACAGATTTAAAAACTAAAACTCAATAAAACTCAATAAAATTGATACACCCTCAGATTAAAAAGAATCAATCAACATTAAGACCGTTACTGGTTCCTAAAAGAGCCTTGCACGCCCACCACATAGAAATAAAAAAACGAGATACAGCATAAACAGTTGGCATTTGGGTATTATGTTTCAGCTGCCTAAAAGCTTCTTCATGGCGCTTTGTGCCTAGGTTCCTACACAATTGTACCAACCATGTTTGTATATTTATTTTGTATCCAGGGCAAAAGAAAAATAAGTGGAGTTCGGTCTCCTCTACCCAACCGCATGCCGGGCACCCCAAAGCAAAACTACCAGACCATTTGTTGGAAAATGCACGCAGAGGGAGGGAGCAGTGCCTGAACTGTTGGTAAAGCTTCCTAGCTAGGGCTGATTGTATATCGTCTAAGCAAGGCTCCAGATTGTAGGTGTCCTTTATTTTCAGGAAATTGACTGTAAGAGTGCCGACAGCAGAGATCTCATGGAGTTGGGCAAGTTACCCCCCCCCGTAGCTGTTAATTAATTGTATATGCGAGATTGCATTACATGCTACCTCCGGGTTGCTCCATAGACTGTCTCGACCTATTGCGTGGAAACCTTCCTTGATGTGTGCAAACCATGACAGCTTACTTATACCCGGAAACCCCAAGATTTCTTGTAACTCTATCCTATATTCGGCCAATTCAGGGGTCACCCATAGTCGCCGCCAGAATGTTAGGGGTCTGCAGCAATATTATAATTACTTTTTTAGCCTATTTCTAATAAATGTTACTTTGAAATGACAAATTGTATTAAGCATCTAACAGCATTATTTAAAGATAACAAGTACAAACTGTGTACCCTAAACTAGAAAGCAGAGAAGATACAGCAACTAGAATGAACAGACTGCTGATGGGAGCTCCTGGACAGTCCTCTAACCCATTAGTGGACTTGCTCCTTTCACATCAGCAGCTCCGTCTGGTAGCTGCTGCTGTCCTTCGAGGCCCTCTCCCACTCATCCCTGGTGGTCCAGTGGGAAAGCATCACTGCTCTGCTGCTTGACTGCCCTTCTGTCTCTCTTTCTGCTTTTTTGCTTTTCCCTCTCTCTCCTTTATTTTTGACTGCCTCTGCCTTTTTGGGCTTTGTTTACTCTGTCCTTTTTAGGTCGAGCCTAGAGTAGCGCGCATGCGCTGCCCTGCGAGACTTTATGTAAGGGGCTTCCAAAAGCTGACCACACGCTTGTGCACAATGGCCTTTTCCGTGCGGTTACCCGCACGGCCGCCATGTGTTTTCAATTATCGCGGCCGTGCGGGTAACCGCAAGCAATAGGCCATGGTGCACGCTCTCGCACGCGCACCGCTCGCGGGCTTCTTTCACTTTTTTACCGTGCCTTCACCCGTGCTTTAGCTTAAACAGCTTAAGCTAAAATGCGGGTGCCACGATTACTTTAAAAGCAAAGAAATTGAAAAATAAATTGCATTTTCTTTTTAATTCTTTACTTTTTAAGCAATCTCTGCACCCGCGCTTTAGCTTAAGATGTTCAAAGCCTAAGCGCGGGTGCCGCCATTGTTCAACACGTTATACACGTTATAGAGTTGAAGTAGGAAGTTTCGGAGGGCTGTACGTCAGAAATACGTACAGCGCAGGAAGCATGGCGGAGACAGGGAAGCAGTTGGCATGTGTTCTATGACTGGAGCTTTTCGTCCGTTGTCTTTCACAAGACGTGCCGCCTCCAAATACTTCGACTTTGCGAAATCCCTCATTGATGAACAGAACACATTTCGTTCTAATATGAATCCACCACCAACCAATGTATGAAGTTCATAGTGAGGATAGGTTAATGCGTGTTCGTGAAATTGAATAGTCCGAACGCATATTGATATACATACCTCCAAACCAGTAAAGGTTGCAGTCGATTTCTCTTTCACTTTAAAATGATGGTTTTTGGTCCCTACAAAGTCAATGCTTTTTAAATTTTATTTACAGTGCAAGTCAACAGGTAAAACACAGATCTTTTTCCTGATGCAAAGGCTTCCGACTTGATATGATTGCAGGCGCAGAACGCCCACTCGGCTCAAAGGGCTTCAATCCCCCCCCACCCAACGTGTGTCAGCCCAGGCTGAGACAGCTTCCCAGGCACACACAGAGACAGTTTTTGAGCTGTTGTGTGTGGCCTGTCGTCCGTCTTATCGCAACCGCCCCCAAGCACTTCACAGGTCTTTAAAAGACCATTTTCTTGTGAACGGGGCTTTGTTGTTGTTTCACCCCTTCTTAGAGGCCCCACACCTTCACTCTGCTGATAGCTGGAAGAATTAGCCCACCACCCATAGAACGCTTGTACTGCCAGGACCACTTTGGAATCATAGGAATCTTTCTAGGAGAAAAGGGGAAGGAGCAAAGTCAGTGACAAGGTAAAATTGTGTTTTTCTGACTGCCGAGTGCACACTTTGACATTGTTAGAATATTTCATGGCTGTTGCTGATGTTAATCGACCTTTGCCTTGAGCAAGATTTGTAATTTCAATATTTGTGTGGGTGAAGTTAGTGTCTAAACATGCTATAACTTTTCACTTAATGAACTGTAAATACGTGAACATTCATAAAGCAGCTCCAACAATAATACATAACAAGCATTGGCATAGCCAATAGGTCTCACCTTTGGGACCTTTTAAGTGTTTAGCCATGCAACAGTTGATGTTGTTGCACCAAGGACATCAACTGTAGCATGGCTAAACACTTATAAGGTCCCAAAGGCGAGACCTATTGGCTATGCCAATGCTTGTTAATTTTTGTCTCCCCTCTTGCGGAGCTAGTGTGAGCCTTCGGCTTCCAAGTTCTGTTTTTTGCTGATGACACATAAATCATTGTGTCCATCACTGACAACTTGCCTCTTGTGACTGATAAATGTAAACAATGCATGACCAGTATTAGTATCTGGATGAAAGGGAACTTCTTAAAGTTAAATGTGGACAAAAAGGAGATACTTGTGTTTGGGGCCCAGTACTTTATTTTGTCTGATATATGGTGGCCGGAGGCATATGGCCCGTTAATGACCCCAGTGTAGTCGGCAAAAAATCTTGGGCTCATTTTTGACAACTCTTTCAACTTTGATTCACAGGTTAGGCGTACTACTAGCACTTGTTTTTATATCATCAAGGTGCTGAGGAAAATCTTTTCTTTTATTCCTCTTCAGCTGTGCAAATCGGTGGTCATTGTCCTGATCACATCACAAATAGACTACTGTAATGCACTCTACTTGAACAACAATAATTTTTCTCTGAATGAATTTCAGGTGATTCAGGATGATGCAGCACATCTCATTTTGAACATTCTGAAACCTCTCTCGGTCAGGGAAGGTATTTGTGCTCTCCAGTGGTTACCGGTTAGAAAGCGGATAATCCTCAAAGTGCTTTGCATGTTCTTTATGGCTAAACATCACAAAGGACAAAGGCACATTACCTCACTCTTTCAGTGGTAAACGCCATGTAGACTACTCAGATCAACATTCTGCAGCAAGGTGATTGTTCCTAGATTTCGCAAAGCTAGATGGGGAGGACATTCCCTCTCTGTTGTGGCAGCAAAACTCTGGAAAACTCTGCCAGCGCATATCTCAGAAGTGGAGTCTTTCTCTCTGTTTCAAAAACATTTCAAAACTTGGCCCTTTTCCTTGTTATTCCTTCCCTTGAGAGCTTCTCACTTCATAGGTGTACCTCCCTTTTCGGTTCAGCATTCTGATACCTTCTGGTTTAGTGCGCTTTACAAAAAAATAGTTCATTTTATTTTCATATTAGTATCTTAATCTGCATTCTTGTTTTCAACATAGAACATCTGGGCCTGCCCTAGTGAAAATAGCTTTTAGGGCCTTGTCACTAGGGACATAGTAACATTAACTTTCTTTGTGTCCCACTTTTAAATACCACGTACCCTACCTTTTGGGCTTCAAGGCTTATGTACGGGGGAATTACTAATATTAAAAGGGGAGGTTTCTACCTGTCAAAATTGTTTATTTTGACAGGTCGCAATGCATGTTTTTTACTGCTACAGTCAGCCTTCAGTATTAGACCTGAAGACATATTTTGTAGTGCTGCTATAGGGGATGGCACAATAGGCGATGCAGTCTGCTAGTAGCATTTAACTTCAAGGCCATTAGGTACATTTTGTACCATATACTAGGAACTTAAAAGCAAGTTCAACATGCCAATTAGGAGTATGCCGATGTGACCATGTTTAAAGGGAAGCAGAGACACTTTACTACTGGTTAGCCCAGGTAAAGTGCACAGAGTCCCTTGGCACTGAAACAACCTACTTATTAATAGAAGTGCTGATTAGAAATTAGGCAAAGAATTGGCTAAAAAGCAGTACATTTAGATTGTGCTTGAAAAGCAGGCGTGAAGATGTGCATCTGAGATACAGAAGAGCATTCCATAGCTTTGGAGCCAAGAAAATCACAGCCACAAGTATGTCCTCCTGTAAATCTTGTAATGAATATCAGATTTTGGGTGGACAAGCGAAGAGATCCTGAAGGAGTGTATGTTTTTAGAGAAAAGCGAAGTAAAGTCAAGCACCATGCTGAAAAGGCATGGTAGACCAGATCAATAGATATGAGTGCATGGGGAGGGAGCCTATCAAGACCTGTTAAGAGGGTAGCGTGACAGCAGTGACGTGCCAGAGAGAATCTGCGGGCCATTTGATTTTGGATTGATTAAATTCTGTAGGAGAAACACTGAAGTGATTAGCGGAATATCACTGACAATATCTCTAATATTTCTCATTTTAGAGGAGATGAATTCAGCTATATAGTCACGCAAGTTTTGAGAAATTGGATTGCTGTCACTCGATAATATTGGAGCCAACAATTCAGAGAAGACGTATACATTGTGTTTTTTTTTCTTTTTTGCTGATGGAATTCTAGTAGAATAGAGCTGCCAACAAGCTTTTTTTGTATCACGTTTGTTTAATAAAGTTCTCCCTATGGTAAGGCATAGGTAAAATTAAAAAAGTTTATTAAACTTAAAAAATTGTAATATGTTTTGTTAAATATTAATGTAAATAAATGGTATGTATTTTTTTAAACGTAGAACAAAATACAAAATGAACTATTAACTTCTAAATATTTATGTTCGAGGCATATGAGCTGCAGATTGTACACTTTTGCATAGATCGCCATCTGGTGTTGGGCTCGGATGTTTGCATGTTGTTTTTGTCTTCGAAGAAGTCTTTGTAGTCACGAGGTTGGTGACTCCTCCTTCGGTGGACAGTGCGAATGGGCATCGACTCCATCCTTGGATTGTTTTTTTCCGCCATCGGGTTCGGATGTAACTTGCTGCGCTCCGGATCGGTGTCGTTATCGAACCCCCCTTTCGACACACAATTACAGCTATCCGAAGGTATTGTCTTGATCGCGTATCCTTCGACGCGCCCTCGACAAAAACTTCGAAATCTTCCACATCGGCGAACTTCGACGCGGGCCGTTGGGCCTACCCGCGCCCGTAGCGACGGCCGTCGATGGAACGGACTCCCTTTATAAAATGTCCCCAGTGTGGTGCTAAATTCCCACACTCGGACCTCCATCCTGTTTGTAATCTGTGCCTCTCTCCAGAACATAGAGAGGACGACTGTGAGGCTTGTCTCTCATTCAAATCCAAGAAGACTATCCGGGATCGACAAGCTAGACACCATGAGATGTCCCGAGGCACAGGTTCCATTCTGGACAACTTCCATCCAGGTCCTGACAGCCTTCCGGAACCAGAAGAGGAGCAGGTCTCGGTATCCGAAGCAGACGACTCCGACGCCGAAGATTACATCACCCCGGCACAACGGGACGTGAGTACCGAGACCCCCGCCCCACCCAAGCCCCTACCAAAGGCTCCGGTGACACCTTTGCCTCCGGGCTCAGGCCCACACCGAACGAAAACTTCAAATGCCCCGCCTCCGGGCCCGGCTCCGAAGGATAGAGAAAAGCCTTCCGGCTCGAGCCAGCCACCCGGTTCCGAAAAACCATCTTCGGCACCGAAAATTAAGTCACCCGAGATGCCGCGCCCTCCTCCGTCGGCACCGGAGAAACATTCGGCACCGAAGCAACCGGATAAAAGCTCGGCACCGAAGCAACCGGATAAAAGCTCGGCACCGGCACCAAAGCAGCCGGATAAAACCTCGGCAGCAAAGCAACCGGATAAGACTTCAGCACCGAAGCATACAGAAAAGCCTTCGACACCGAAGACACCGGAGCCGAAAACATCAAAGGAGAAGCCTCCCAAACAACCCGCACCGAAGGTCTCGGTTCCAGGGAAGGCTTCTATACCGGACATTGCCATTAAACACACAAGACCAGTTTCTAAGGAGAAATCTTCCACGCCGACCAAAAATATCGATCTTGAAGAACTTTTTCTCCCTGATCCGAAGCAAACCACCATTTCCATTCACCCAAAGACTGGTCATATAGTTTCCAAGCCACCTAAAAAGAGGAAACCAGAACATTTATCACCTGCACCATTTCCTCTCAAGAAAATACATATAGGTACTAACACTAAACCACCACCTTCACCCCCCCCCACCAATTAACCCTTATTTCTCCAGCACATTCCCCACAACCACAGGATAGTGACGAGGAACATGGGGATGGGCAAGAAGACGAAGACGTAGTGCCACTTGACACTGAGGATCCTAATGATCCACCTCCGGATACAGACCCATGGCATGATTACAATACTGATCCTGATCTTAATAATGATCCAGAGTACTACCCCTCAAAACCATCTCCACTAGATGACAATGTGGGTTTTGCCCGGTTAATTAATAGGGCCGCAACATACCATGGAGTCAAACTACATTCAGACCCTGTAGAAGAGGATTTTCTTTTGGAGACCTTCGACCAACCACAAAGATCTACCCATGTATTGCCAATGCTTAAAGGTCTTCTTAGACACGCTCCTGTGGTGTTCAGGGACCCAGTTAGAGCTAGGGTTCTTAACCCCAGAGTAGATAAAAAATACAAGGCAGCTCCTACCGACCCTATCTACATCAAGGGTCAACTCCCTTTAGATTCCCTAGTCGTAGCCAATGCGCGCAAACGAGCAAACTCTCAGGGATCAGGTGACACACCACCCCCTGACAAGGAATCTAAGTTATTAGACGCATCAGGCAAGCGTATGTCGTCTCAAGCGGCCAATTCCTGGAAAATAGATAACACACAAGCTCTTCTAGCAAGGTACGATAGGGCTCGCTATGATGAGCTGGAAAAGCTCATTCAACACCTTCCCCAACAATATAAGGACAAAGCCAATGACCTTATACAGGAAGGCAAACTAATTACTAATACTTCCATAAAATGCGCGCTCGACGCAGCAGACACCGCGTCCCACGCAATAAACACTAGTGTTTTGCTACGCAGACATGCCTGGCTCAGGGTGTCTGGCTTTAAACAAGAGGTACAAAATACCATCCTAAATCAGCCTTTTGATCAGGAGCACCTCTTTGGCCCTGCAGTGGACACATCTTTAGAAAAGATAAAAAAGGACACGGAGACTGCCAAGTCTATGGGAGCATTTCAGTCACCATCCACCAGAGGCTCCTTTCGGCGTTCCTTCTATAGAGCAGGCTCCAAAACAAATACACCAGAGCACCCGTCTTCATCCTATAAAAATCCCAACCAGGGCTCCTTTTCTAGAGGATACTCCAGGGGAGGTTATAGGGGAAACAACAATAGGGGCAGAGGCCGGGGTAATAACACCCGCAACTCCCCTAGCACCAAACAGTGACTTCCCTGCGCTTCCCCCCGACCATCCCACTCCTGTTAGGGGACGCCTCTCACAGTTCCTACCTGTCTGGGATTCCATCACAACAGACAGGTGGGTAAGACAAATTATCCAGTATGGTTATTGCCTGGAACTCACTTCTACCCCTCCCAACATTCCTCCCAAACAGCGTCCAATGTCATCAGATCACTTAATGCTTCTCAAACAGGAGGTTCTTGCGCTATTACAAAAACATGCAATAGAGCCGGTTCCCTTGCCCCATCAGGGCACAGGGGTCTATTCCCTCTATTTTCTCATTCCAAAGAAGGACGGCTCTCTCAGGCCAATACTGGACCTCAGACCGTTAAACTTTTACATCCAATCAGACCACTTCCACATGGTCACCTTACAACAAGTGCTTCCACTACTCCAGCAAGGCGACTTTCTCTCCACCCTAGATCTAAAGGACGCCTACTTCCACATTCCCATTCATCCCGCTCACAGGAAATATCTCAGGTTTGTGGTAGATGGCCAACACTACCAGTTCAAGGTTCTACCATTCGGAGTCACCATGGCATCCAGAGTTTCCACCAAGTGCCTCGCAGTGGTTGCAGCTCATTTGAGAAGACAACACATTCTTGTCTTCCCTTATCTGGACGACTGGCTCATAAAAGCAAAATCCCACAGCAGCTGTGTTCAACACACACTCCGTACCATACGACTGCGTCACATTCTGGGATTCACACTAAATCAGGGCAAATCCCATCTCCAACCGTCCAAAATACAACAATATCTAGGGGCTACAATAAATACTTCCACAGCGTAGCACATCTCAACCCAGTCAGGATAAGTGCTATACAAATGTTAATTCAAAAATTTCAGCCACAACACTCACTACCAGCAAGAGTGTTCATGCAACTAATAGGGATGATGGCCTCTTGCATTTTTCTCGTTCCTCATGCAAGACTACAAATGCGTCCATTACAAGAGCGCCTAGCACGTCAGTGGAACCAGGCTCAAGGTCAGCTAACCGATCTGGTGTTGGTGGACAACCGCACCCACCGCTCTCTGCAATGGTGGAACACACTGAACCTTTCCAAAGGCCGGTTGTTCCTCGAGCCAGTTCCACAGATAGTGCTAACAACAGACGCATCGCTCACCGGCTGGGGAGCTCATCTTCAAACCCATACCATTCAAGGTATCTGGACCCCCCCAACAAAAACAATTTCACATCAACTACCTGGAATTGTTAGCAATATTACTGGCACTAAAATCTTTTCAACTGCACCTTCTAGGCAAAGCTGTCCTGATCCGCACAGACAACATGACAGCAATGTATTACAAAAGCAAGGGGGGACACACTCCCTACAGCTATCACATTTAGCGCAAAGCATATGGAGAAGGGCCATTCCGCAAAACATATACCTCCTGGCAGAACACTTACCAGGGGTACACAATCAGATTGCGGATCTGCTCAGCCGTCAAGCACAACAGATCCACGAATGGGAACTTCATCCCCAAGTTCTTCTCCCATTCTTTCAACTGTGGGGACACCCAGAGATAGATCTGTTTGCCATACACCAAAACGCAAAATGCCCAAACTTCGCAACCAGGTATCCACACCCATTGTCCAAAGGCAATGCGCTATGGATCAATTGGTCAAACAAATTTGCTTACGCTTTTCCGCCTCTCCCACTCATTCCGTTAGTGGTACGGAAACTCAAACAACACTCGCTCACAATGATCCTAGTTGCTCCAAGATGGGCAAGGCAACCATGGTTCACAACTCTACTGGAACTATCAGTAGTACCGCATCAAAAGCTACACCTCTCACCCAAATTTCTCACTCTGAACCATGGAGACATAAGACACCCAGATCCCAATCAACTCAACCTTGCGATCTGGCTCCTGAAGTCTTAGAGTTTAGCTACCTCAATCTCCCGCCAGACTGTATGAATATTATCAAGGAAGCCAGACGCCCTACAACAAGGGCATGCTATGCGGCAAAATGGAAGAGATTTGTCATTTACTGCACGCATAACAACATCAATCCACTAGACGCTTCCATTCAGAACATCATCTGTTACCTACTGCATCTACAACAATGTAACCTAGCGTTAACATCTATTAGGTTACATCTAGCCGCCATAGCAGCCTACCTACAAAACAGACAACATTTGTCCTTGTTTAGAGTTCCTGCTATCAAAGCTTTCATGGAAGGACTTAAAAGAATAATTCCACCAAGCACTCCACCCTCTCCAGTGTGGAACCTTAATATAGTCCTTACCAGGCTAATGGGACCCTTTTGAACCCCTCCACAAATGTGAGCTGCAGTTCCTCACCTGGAAAGTAGCCTTTTTGGTTGCTATCACATCCCTCAGAAGAGTAGGTGAAATACAGGCATTAACCATACAAGAACCATTTTTACAGATCCATCATAACAAAGTGGTTCTTAGAACTAACCCAAAATTTTTACCCAAAGTAGTATCTGCCTTCCATCTAAACCAGTCTGTTGAACTCCCAGTATTTTTTCCTCAACCAGACTCAGTGGCAGAACGAGCTCTTCACACTTTAGATGTCAAAAGAGCAATACTCTACTACAGTGGTTCCCAAACTTTTGACTCCTGAGGACCCCCACTGAATCACTACTGGAAGCCGGGGACCCCCAAGCAATTTGTACAATTTAAATTTCTTTTTAAAAACGCCTTTTGAAGCCGAGGCAATTTCAGGAGGGAAACAGCCTGAATTGGGTCTATTGGCATGGACATGTATGCATACAGCAGTGTATTATTTAGTGGTACAAGGCTCCTGCTTTCAGCCATAGCAGCACCTCTACATTCTCACTCCAGAGCCTCGGAGTGTTGACCCTTCCTTACAGAAACAGGTTGAATGATTGTGAATTATTAGCATGTTTACCTATTCACAGTTTAAGAAGGTCTAAAATATTATACAATTATGAAGCATTTTATAATAAAGACATGCCCCAAGGAGCAACGAATATTGTGAAAATTCTAACAAGATAGTGCACAAAGCGATAAGTCCAGTGTACAGAGCAAATTCAAGGTCTATATTAGGAGTTCATCATGGAAGTGCAAGAGATGGCAGGATGGTATCTGCACAGGAGGCATATTGTTTCAGCAAGATCATGGAACAATTCTATGCCAATTACCATAAACCCCTGTTAGACATAATCTTTAGTCACAGACAGCAGAACAACATTTTACCACCAAGGGGTGAGCAGTGCAGTTAAGGCATATTTCAGAGAGGCCTCGCGTGGCACCTGACATGGCCCTCTCCTGTTAGGATACCCACTGCCCCCGTCCCTTGCCAACAACAAACCGCAAAGGCTACACAGAATAAGAGCTTGATATGTCTGAGTATGAAAGCTTGACAGCACACATAATTCACCCAACGGCTTGTGGAAACTGAGCAATCGGACAGCAGCGCGAAAATTCTACTGCTGATCCTGGCTGCATCTATTTTTACCCGCCTGCCAAGTAACGGTAACCTATACACATGTGCCTTTCAACTGATTCACTTCTGTTGGCGGAAGCTTGCACTGCATGTGTGCGCGCGCGGAGGAAGCTTGCTCTACTGCTGCCTGTGATTTATTATATAAAAAGAACAATAGATGGACAGAATGCAGAACAATGTCATACATTTTAACCCTGGTACAGAGATCTGGGCCTAAATCAATGTGATTTATTATCTGTTCTGTGTGTGAGTGAAAGGAGTGTTTGGGGAGCTTGTGGTGCCCACAATCCTAACTGCTGTTTGCTTTGTCAGTGCTTCTCAAACATGACATAAATGAGGGAAGAGGCAGAGCTTCCTCGCATGAGGTTGGCGTTTGTAAATATCTGAAAACTTTTCACTGGGATCCACAGGAATAACATTTATTTTTTAACGATTGTCTATAGACATATGCTGCTAATGCGCACCAAATATGTATTTCAATTCACTCACTAAACGTACTTGGTGTGAGATCTGAACAATTCACATGAAGCTGGCTTTCTCTGCCCTATTATTGGTAATGTCACTTGTAAATGTATATATGCTGCCAGACAGGATAGATTTAGACTAGAAGCATACATGCCAACATTTTTAGAAGAAGAAAATGGAAGATTTCACAGAAATAATCGGGAGAGTGTATCACCCCCGTTGACTTCTATTCAAGCAGAGGCAATTTCAGGAGGGAGACAGTCAAAGAAAGCCATTTTTGGCTTCGAAAATCTCGAGGAGTCTCCCGTCTGATTCGGGTCTATTGTATGTAGCAGCACACTGTGGACGATTATCCTGGAGCCCGGGAGTTCCGCAGCTGACTTCAGGATTGTGGCACGCGATCAGAATATTGTCTTGTGATTACACCGGTTTGATTGGCGGCCAATGTTGGTATGATCCTGGGGGCACATGGGCGCTGTTTAGTTTTTCCTAGGGACGTGGTGAAATGCACAAGCTGTTTTTTTCTGCTTTACGATGCAATATATCCGTTGTGGGAGTGATTTACTTCCGTGCATTGCCGCTGAAATCGTTTGCCTTTACCGTGCCACTCCTAATGCCTTTGCCCCACCCTTTCGAGAACCCCTGGCATGCATTACTATGGCGGGGCACTTGGGTGCCATCGCGGAGTTTAATACTGGGATCGTTATGCACAGCGCATAATTACAGGCCTCCGCCTCACGCAGCATTCCATGTTATTGCGTTGTGCCAAACGATGCAATTTCCAAATGACATCCACTCTAGATATTAGCAGGCCTAGTAGTGATTTGGATTTTTGTGGTGTTCTAAAACTCTTGCATTGTGGGAAGTTTACTTGTTCCTGTCACTCTAGCTGTCTAGCAATGTTTCGGAAGGTTCTGGCCCAAATGTTAGCCTCTTGGAGGTGATGTATGCGCTATTTCTATAGTGCAAAATCAGAGAGCAGGCGCCTCAATCTTTTTTAAATGGTTCCCTGCCATTTTGTATCTATTTAAAGATGATTAGTCGACTGAGCCAGGTCGGATGGCTTGCAGACTAATGCATCCCAGGCAATCCGGAGGTCAGAGGTTCGAATCCCAGCTCGTCACTGTTTCTGAACGGATGTAGGATTATCGAGGGGCTTTATGTAGCAGGTAATGTCGCCTCTCGACAGCACTTTGTGGTAAGTGCTGGCTCATATAAGCAACTATGTTACATGAGGCTGACATAAAAAGGAAAGACGTTTTTAAAGCATACGCGCGCTTTTACTGTAAATGCGTAGGTACACTTGTAAAACACTCACATGCAGTTCCAGAGGGAGAATAGCCCTCCTGCCGATTCGAGGTGCTCGAATGCTCTTCAGCCTCGATACAAGAGGCACAGCTGTACTCTGCTTTCAGGGCAACAGGGCACACATGGTAGCAAAATGCGCTGGCCGCAAACACAAGGGCAAACGCACGCACTGTGGGTGCGCAACGTCGGAGGACGGGCAGAAGCAAATAATAAAGTAAGGCCAATCACCCTTCAGCTTCCTCCTAAAGCAGAATGGTGATTGGCCAGATTGTATTGTTGTGGTCTCGCCGCCCCTGCGCCAACATTCACAGCTCTTGTGTGCTGTGAGGACGCATGGGCGTTTTGTCTTTCACTACGACGGCAGGCACTAGAGTCCTGCGGACCCCCTGGGAATGTCTCACGGACCCCTAGGGGTCCGCGGACCACAGTTTGGGAAACGCTGCTCTACTACATTGAAAGAACAAAATCTTTTAGAAAAACTAAGCAACTTTTGGTGGCTTTCTCCCCACCTCATAAAGGTAATCCTATATCCATAACAGGAATTGCAAGGTGGATTGTAAAATGCATACAAATATGCTACATCAAAGCCAAACGCACATTAACCATTCCCCCTAGAGCTCATTCTACACGCAAACTAGGGGCTTCTATGGCATTCTTAGGGAACATTCCCCTAGATGACATATGCAAAGCAGCAACTTGGATTACACCGCACACCTTCACAAAACACTATTGTGTAGATGTGCAGGCAAAACAACAAGCTAGTGTGGGCCAGGCTGTATTAAGAACACTATTTCAAAGTACTGCAACAGATACAGGTAGCCACCGCTAAGGAGGTAACTGCTGTATAGTCTATGCAAAAGTGTACAATCTGCATCTCATATGCCTCGAACGGAAAATGCTACTTACCAGTATGCATCTTTTCTTGGCATGTAGAGCTGCAGAGTTGTACACGCCCACCCGCCTCCCCGGATACCTCTATCTGTTCCAGTGTCATCTTACTTAGATACATTACACATGGACATCTTTCTATTTCTCACTACTCCATCTAACCCTACGAGGCAAAAAAATTCAAGGATGGAGTCGATGCCCATGCGCACTGTCCACCGAAGGAGGTGTCACCAACCTCGTGACTACAAAGACTTCTTCGAAGACAAAAACAACATGCAAACATCCGAGCCCAACACCAGATGGCGATCTATGCAAAAGTGTACAACTCTGCAGCTCTACATGCCAAGAACAGATGCATACTGGTAAGTAGCATTTTCCTTTATTTACATATATATTTATATATATGTAAATATATTTTTATTTATTAAAAAATAATTCCACCCAAAGTAAAATGTTTATATTTATGTAACATGTATTAAAAATTATAGTGTATTTAAATAATTTAACACTTATGGTGCTCTTTTTAATAAAATAATTACATTTATTGTTAAATTAAATAAGGTTATTCAACTATTTTGTCCTAAAAAAAAAAAATATATATATATATATATATTTATTTATTTATTTATTTATTTGAACAAATGCCCGAAAGCTTGGAAGGTCACTCAGCAGGAAGCCAGCCATCCAGCTTTCACTTGCTGACTCCTTTCACCATTACGATTAAAATTCCGTTGCCTGACGCGTTTCGATGTTTGGCACATCATCATCAGAGGCTGGCTTCCTGCTGAGTGACCTTCCAAGCTTTCGGGCATTTGTTCAATCATGTTTTTCCACACGGCTATATATATATATATATATATATATATATATATATATATATATATATATATATATATATATATATATATATATATATATATTTCAACAAACACGGTCCTTTTCGGGAGAGCACCCTCCAGCTGGTGCTCGTGGCGAGACAGGACCACCTCTCGCATAAAGTATTATCCAACAACAGCTTACACGGCACTCTCCTTGGTACAAAAATATATCTTTATTGAGACCTCCTTCTCCACCACCTACGCGTTTGAACACAAAGTTCTTGTTCACGGTAGTATACCGTGAACAAGAACTTTGTGTTCAAACGCGTAGGTGGTGAAGAAGGAGGTCTCAATAAAGATATATTTTTGTACTAAGGAGATGCCGTGTAAGCTGTTGTTGGATAATATATATATATATATATATATATATATACATACATACATACATACATACATACATACATACATACATACATACATACATACATACATACATACATACATACATACACCTAACGGCTAAGGCGGTCGACCTCGAATCTGGGGAACCGGGTTCGAGTCTCGGCAATGACGCTGAACATCCTGTGATTCTGGGCAAATCACTTAATCTCCCCGTGCCTACCAAAATAAAATGAATGTGTCCTCATGTAATGCAACTGGTGCTATGTTAAAGCTCTCTGATACCCGATACCTTCGGGTCAAGTTCACGCTACATAAAACTCCGTAAAAGAAAAAAAAATATATATATATATAATTTTTTAACATTAAATGTGTAAATATTTTTTAAAAGTTGAAAGCAGTTTATTTTAACATTACTTTCTATGGGGTTCTATTTTAAGTCCCTGCCTCAATTTGTTTCTGTATAGTGTATTGCAGGACCAGTGGTTGGCCATCTGTGATGCTGGACTTACTCAAGGTCTGAGCTGGAACACATTAACTACTGTTTTGGGCCCTTTTTGACTGCAGTAACCTTAGAAGCACAGTTTGAGAATAGCAATGGGCTTACTCTTTTGTGAATGGCTACTTGTCCCTCCTTAAACTCCTCATTAGCTCTTCCTAAACTACCCCTCCTTACTCCCATCTAAACTCCCCCTATTTAGTAGTTAGTATTCTTCATTTCCAGTCACTCTCCCTGGTCCCTCCCACATTTACTACTTAGGGCCCGATTCCTATCTCGCTTGGAAAGCCCTACGACCGACTCCGTCCCGTAGAGCTTTCCGACCGACTCGTGCTCCGAGCGACAGAGTATGATGCGCTGATGCGCTGACGGACTCGGGTCGCTCGGAGCACCATTGAAGTCAATGGGAGCCTGTTGTACGTCGCGTACATGGGCTTCCATCATGAAAAATGTACATCTTGGAAAAGGGCGCCCCCTGTCGCGTGTCCGCGTCGGGGCCCCCCGCAACATTCATGCATGGGTGAGGGGGACCCCTGGGTCACCCCGCTGTCAGAGTCGTAGGTCCCCGGGTGAAGGGGGGGTCCGGCGCGGACCCCCGAAGTACGCTTCCCGGAGCATTTTCGAGCCAGAGGCTCCGACTCGCACCGGCTGCTCGCAACGCACATCGTACTTGGCCGGCCGGAAACCGTACGCATTGCACTGTATGCGTCGGACAGATTTGAGTCGCTCGGAAGGCATCGCTGACGGGTACGAGTCGGTCGTAAAGCGAGGCCTGAAGCGCATCGTACTTGCTCGCTCGTACAGCTGTACGAGTCGCACGGAAATCAAGAGTACGACTCGGACTCGCTACTGACGGATGCCGCTAGGAGCCCTACCGAGCAAGATCGGAATCGGCCCCTAAGTAGTAAACCTGCATTATGGGTTTGTGAGTTGCATATTGTAGTAAGTAGTACTACTTTCGTACCACTTTACGTAATACATAATGCACCCTGTAAATCGGGCCTACTGTACCTTTAGTTGATTGTTGAGGCGAAACTAGCAATTTTGAAGAGTCTAGGAAAGATGAGCTCATTCGAAAGAGACATGCATGCAGTTAAGTGCATTTAACGCTTGCCTCAAATATGTTCTAAGCTGCAATATGTTTGAGAGCAGGGATTCTGTACTCTAGGCTTCTGCAGGCGGGCATGTTTGGGGTGACTCCAGTATGCTGCTGGCTCAACTGCGCATAGTGCCTGTATTACTTGATAAAAGGATTTTGTGCACATGGATTCACGTTACTGAAAAACTAAGCCTCTGAGTCAACTTTGTGTGTGAATCATAAGATAGCTGCCACTGGCCACAAGCAAGAGCAGCATGAGATACAGGCCAGAAATACCCAATATCAAAATAGCTCAGTAGTTAGGATAATAATGCTATAAAAAATACTCAGTAAAGCTTTTTAAAACTGATGCTAGTCACATTAACAATCCTATTAACAATTGTTTTACAATGGTGGCAGAGAGATAAAAGTGCAGAGTGCTATGTTCATGGACAAATCAAGTAACTCTTGAATTATAAGCTGTTTAAAAGCCTGAAATTAATCACCAGTAGCTGAGGACAGTCCCTGACTCCATTGGATTTGTTTTTTGGTGGTGTCATGAGCCCAAGCTCCCCCTGTCAATGGGCCATTATGGCCATGCCTCATAACAGCAGATACAATTACCTCCACCCCCCCCCCCCCCCAAAATACCACTCATTGTCTAGTTATCCCTTAATTCTGGTGATGGTCCAAAGAAGAACAGACCATATCCTCTCATGCAGATTGTAAGACCTGTCAGCCTTAGGGTCGTCATCCCCACCAACTTTTTGTCTTGCTCCTACATTTTTTTCTGATCTGGTTTTAACTGGCCTTAGGACCCTGTGCACTTTATCACTGCTAACCAGTGCTAAAGTGCTTGTGCACTCTCCTCTAAACAACACTGTCTTATACCCAACTGGCATATCTAATTTACTTATAAGTCCCTAGTAAAGTGGCACTACATGTGCCACAGGCCTGTAAATTAAATGCTACTAGTGGGCCTGCAGCACTGATTGTGCCACTCACTTAAAGGGCCCTTTAAACATATCTCCTGCCTGCCACGGCAGCGCCTGTGTGTGAAGTTTTAAACTGCCATCTCATCCTGGCAAAATAAACCTTTTGCCAGGCCCAAACCTTCCTTTTTGAATACATACAAGACACTCTTAGGGTAGGGCCTGGACAGCCCAGAGAGTAGGGTCCATGTATTTAAGAAGTAGGACATGTCATTTTAAGTTTTACAAGTCTTGGTAGTAAGAAACTCTCAAATTCGTTTTTGACTACTGCAAGGCCTATCTCTTCCTTAGGATAACATTGGAGTTGCCTTATTACATGTTAAAAGTATACTTTCCAAATGTGAAGAGAGACCCATTTCATGCTTGGTGTCTCTGGAATCAAAATTTAAAATCCTATCTTATTGTGAAGTCGGATTTTAAATTATAATTCTGAAAATACCACTTTATGAAAGTTGGCATTTTTCTGCCTTAGCCATTTAGGACCTCTAGCATGTCTTTGGTCACATGACTGGGTATAACGGCCATTTGAGCTTTGTGTATTCCTCCTAGACAGCCGCACACAATTGGGAGTTTAGGTGTGCCTGAATGGCCCATCACTGGCAGGATAAGAGGGAGGAGCTGGGCACATCCCCACTTACACGTCAATAGGCTGTGTCCTGCCTCCACACAAAGGGCTACATACCACCTGCAGTTAGTCTGGAGCCAGGAAAGGGAAGGCAGTATGCCTGGGGACTTCAAAGGAAAACCTCTAGAAGCTTCTCCCCCACTTCAAAGGCACAACTGGGTATAAATACTGGACTTCAGACACTACCACTTCAGTCCACATCTGACCCAGTGGATACTCTGCCAAGAAGAAGGACTGCTGTGCTGTTACTCTGCTGAGAAGGACTGCCACTCTGTTGGACTCCTGCTTTGCTATGCTGACGTCTGTCCTCCTGTCTGAGTGAGGAGGACTGGACCTGCATCTCTTGAACCCAGAACCCCAGAGTTAGTTGGCAGGTCTCCTGACTTGAGCCTCGGGGACTGAAGGCTCCAACAACCTTGCTTCGGTGCTCTGCCATCTGTGAGTCTACCCTGCCAAGTGGTTCCACCCCAGTCCTGGACCCTTGGATGTGGGCTTGAAGTGCTTTCCACCCTTTGTAGATCTGGCAGAACTGACGCATCTCTGCTGCGCAGGGCAACCCACGAGCAGAACCGCCACATCTCCGCTGCTGTGTGGATTGTACGCACCGCAAAGACCCGCATCTCTGCTGCTACCCGCAATACCTTCAGAACTGCCACTGCACAACGAATTCTTGGTGCAGGCCCTCGCATCCTTTGGCCAACGGCAGTCTCTATGCCGGCCTCTGCATCTCAGCCTCACAGCTCTTCTTAATCAATGGATTGCACTGACTGTGCGCCGCATTCTCGACGCTGGACTTCACATCCGCTGTTGATTGGAACCTCAATGAGGACACAGGCCCTGTTCAGCGGGCCTAATGGGGGTCTCTGTAACTGAACCGCACTCCATCACAGTCGGCCTGAACTTGTGACTTTGTGCCGGTCTGCCACGAACGGATAGTCACAGTTGGCGCTTTACGCCTTTTGGCACTATTTTCTCTAAAAACATTCAAATTCAATATCTCTGGTTCTACTAATTGGATTTTTGTTGTTTTGGCCTTATTTTATTGATTAAAAATTACTCGTGTTTTCTAATATTGTTGTGAGCTCTTTTTGTGTTTTGTTTTCACTGTGTTACTCTGTGAAGTGTTGCACAAATACTTTACACATTGCCTCTGAGTTAAGCCTAACTGCTCTGTGCCAATCTACCCGAGGGCTGAGCACAGGTTAATTTAGGTTTTTCTTGTGGCTTCACCCGGAGAAGAATTGTGGTTGCTGCTTGAGAAAGCCTGCCACCCCACCCACTACCCCTCCACCAGTAACCGATTTCCTTACACAGGTATACCATAGCTGATAGCTGATGATTGCTGCATGAAACTGGAGTAATGACTACAGAGACTACGCTGGACTATGAATTGCTCGATCAGGGCATTGACCAAAATGTTGTTGATGTGTGATTGCTTCTTCTGGTTCCATTTAAAATGTACTGTCGCCAGAGCAGAAAGGGCCCTTTGTCAGTTCTGCACATTCTCATGGGAAAGCGAAAGCCACCTTAAGAGAAATTTTGAATTAAGAGTATTAGGATGGTTCTTGTTTCTAAAAGGGAACAATCCATCTGCAACACTTTGTTGAAGATCACTATAACGCAGCTCCCATCATTTTTTGTGGTTTTCCTTGTCTCTGCAATATAACCGATTATTGACATGCAGTTCCACATACAGCAATAGCAATGGTTGGGCTCATTTATTAGAAAATAATTAATTTTAGTTAATAGTGTAGTGGAAGTAAACAGTCAAAATTATAGCATTCAGTCTCTTTTTAATCAGATGAGCACTTCCCTGTTATGAACAATCACTAGCACTCTTTTTGGCAATATTTCTTATTACATTTGGGTTTAGTCTTAGCTATCTATTTTACTTTGAGATGTTGGCTTCGGCTTGGATTCATATTTTAAATGAACATTAATTTGGTGTTGACCCTGCTACATAGAACTGTAATTTTTGACTGGGTTTGAATCTTGGCTACCTGATCCATTTTTGTTACTCGCAGAAATTGTTGTTGAGTGGTTAACTTGTCTTTAGGAATGGGATAGCTGTACCTTGAAATGGGACCTTCGCCCTTAGCACAATAAGATTTATAATCATCAGATAGCCTACTCATTGTGCAATGAACCATCTCCCTACACCTTGGAAAAACACTCCTATTTACTTCAAACAGTAAAGCAATCTGCCTAGTATCGGGAAACAACTTCAGGAACTCAACTTGAGGATCTGCACGTCTGTTCACAAAAGTGTTTTTTCATTGTGTTTTGTAGCACGAGAAGACCTTGGGTTGGGAAACACTACACTCTAGTGTATAAATAAATCAACAGAATTCAGAATTGGCTTCATGGTATATGGGAAAATCTACATTGACCTTCACATAGAACGTTTTGACTCTACAGTGGTGAAACCAGAATTGTAGTTTGCACAAATAGGTTTGAAAAGGCATGAAATTATGTAGAAAAGTAAGTGGGCCTTAACTTTTAAGTTACTTTTTGTCTTTGGCACAGTTTTCAGAAACAAGTTATGATACTAATGAGAGGACTGCTTGTAGTTTTGACAAGACATTTTAGAATTCTATTGAGATTGAGTTTAAAGTGTAGTGGCTGCATCTAAAGAAGAACAAAGACAAGAACATCAGACAGTATAAAATTTATAGTGTTGCAGCAGGCATCCATGCCAAAACTGCTAATCCCACACATGGGACTAGTCCCTTCAGTGCAAAGTTGTTGGGTTGCTAAATAATGGTGTAGTTACTCCATAGTAATAATAATAAAACATTTTACAAAGTGCATGGCTACTTCGGCAGAAGTGTCCCAGCACTGATAAAGTCTAGCTACCGAAAAGGGACACAGAAAGCCTGAAGGGAACCCATGAACTATCTTTAAACAAGCATTGGCATAGCCAATAGGTCTCGCTTTTGGGACCTTATAAGTATTTAGTTATGCAGCACAATATCCTTGGTGCAACAACATCAACTGTTGCATGGCTAAATAAGCTCCCAAAGGCGAGATCTATTGGCTATGCCAATGCTTGTGACTATTGTGTCAGTGCAGAATAAGCCAAATGCGCTCAATGACCTCACTACCGGATGTCTAGGTGGCCGAAAAACAGCATCCAGATGTGCCCTGCAGTGTTCTGCAAAACACACAAACTTGTATCAGCAGGAGCTGCCTGACGAGTCATGCTGGGAGCTTGTGATCCGCAGACCCCCTGCCTGTCTCCTGTTCTGACAGCACCCGGAGGTGGCCAGGCTGACGGACACAAGGCCTCCTCTGGGTGCAGTGAGGCAATGGGAGGAGCAATCAGGCGACCAAGAGCAACAGGGGGAGAGAAGTACACGAGGGAGCCAGTTCAAAAGCACATGCACCCTCAAGGAGGGCTTCACTCAAAGGAAAGAATAGGTGCTTGAAAAGCCCAAAGTGGAAGCAGCGATGCCAGCTAATTAAAGCAACAGCAAAGAGGCAATGCTCCATAGGAGAGGCAAACACAACATCAACAAGTAGGGACACGGATAGGAAGCAGGCACGCAAGAGTGACAAGGAAAGCAGCCAAAAAACGCCTTGCAACAGACAGCGCATGCGCTATCTAGAGGCTCAACTTTAAGTCTTTTTGATATTTAAACGCAGGCCAATTTGGTACTGTATGTATACTTTTGAATTTTTGATTATTATTTGATTATTATTGTGTTTTGTGTGACACCAGGAGTGGGAACATCATTTCTCCTTTCTAGGTCCTGATGAAATGCCTTGGGGAGAGGCATGAAACTAGTCGACCAACAAAAGGGAATCAATAGGTATTAATGCCTAAAGTTTTTTCCCCCACACGTCCCCAGATTTCAGCATACCATTTTGGGGGTAGGAAATAAAATTGTTTTTGGATCCACTAATTTGGTATTTTTAACCGTTTTCTCTACTTTTGCAAAAAAAAAAAAAAAAACGCTCCCTTCTAATTCATCATAAGTGGTTAGGTGTATAGGGACAGCCAATCTTTTACAATTTAGTGCTCCCACGTATTCATAGGTAGCAGCACACCCCTGATATGATAAACACCATCATTTTGATGCACAGGATTTATGAGCCAATTCATAATAAATAATTTTGTATTGCGAAATACTATAGTGTCCGTCTACTGCTTCCAGGGGACAAAGAGTGGGTCTGCACACATATGAATATGTGTATATATATTTTCCCTGCAGATAAGAGTTCTTCTGACAGGCCTGTCCGACTCTAAATACTCTGAGTCTGGATGAGCCTACCTCGTCACAGATAAGAGTCAGAGACACCGGACTGTTCTCCATGAATGTGTGGTGTATGTGACACGCATTTCCCCCAGGGCAAGGGAGCTCTATCCCAGTGTGCTTCAGTAAATTTAGAAGTTCACAACAGGTTACAGAATTGTTGGTAAACAAAACATTTTTTACATAAAGGTCAGTCTGGATGAAGTCCATACAATACGTTATATAAGATTAAGGTATCACCATGTAAACTGTAATTTCAGAACGAAGTAGAATGAAATGGAAAGTTATGAATTTCAGGGATATGGAATTCCTATAGCCCGACGCCCAGGAGATATTGTTTGGGGTCAAAGGCAACAAGTTCTCATAAGTATTTGGGCCTTGGGACAAGTAGGCCCAGCCCCCTGCAGCACAAACCCTTTGGCTGCCAGTTTGCAGTACCACATTATGGATCAGGGAAGGGCACTGTCTGCAGTTAAGGTAATAGTTTTGTCCATATGTTAATGCTCTTCAAACTTGTATTTATGGTTCATTAATTGAAAGCCTTTATCATTCGGGTGAGCGCTTTAAGTAAATGTTGTAAGCTCTGACTGCACTAATGACAGTGGTCCCACTATAACAATGTGTACACACGTTGTCAAAGTTTAGCAATATGAGGCTATGTATAATGCTCCCAGAATGCTCTCTGGTTTGATGCAAATATTTGCAGAACCCTGAAAGCAAGATTGATAATTTTTTGCTTTCAAAATAAAATGTTCATAAATAAAATGAAAGCTGGAAAAAAACATTTCACTGAACTACTGTAAAATTTCAGGTACCCTTTCTTTGCAGCATCATTTAGTAACATGTGTTGATGCATGCTAGTATTTCCCAAACATATTCATAATGGAAGATCAGTGTAACCAGTTTCAATAAGATAATGGGAAACAAAAATAAACAAGCATTGGCAAAGCCAGTAGGTCTGAAATTGGTGGTCAGCTTTTTAGTTTTGTCAATGTGTGAATTGTTTTGGCATTGTTTTTGTAAAACCCGATTGGTGTGGGAGCTGCCGGGCCCCCACCATTATAACAAACATTAGCAAAAGCAAAAATTGTTTTTGGTCTCAAAGCACACACTGCCACAGTAGTTACTGGCACTGAACAAAACTACTTTGTGTGACGATATGCTCCTTGTGAAAGAGCAGAATGCTGTCACTCACAGTGAAGCTAGCCGATACAGAGAGAGAGAGAGAGAGAGAGAGAATTTTAATAAATGCAAAAGGTCATTGTCAACGCCAGACCAAATTAGGGGCCCAATTATTAAAGCAAGTCTCAAAAGTGCACCCATGATATATGTTCTTGCATTAAGTGCAGCTATGCGGCTTTCGTGAATTCCCAAGAATTTACAGAAGTAGGACAAGAAATAGTACTCCTAGAAAATATTTGTGATCTGCATTTTAGCATGAGCAAATATGCATGTGTATATTTGCTCATGCGAAAATCTGAGTGTTTGCAAGTTCACTTTCACTCCAACCACTTTTTCCCCAACTCTGGAAGAAGGTTTACATCTGCCATTGTCAGGAGTAAATTTCCAACATTTCTCAGAATGGGAAAAGATTAGAGAAGAGTTATTGACAACACTTTAAAACATGCAAGTTAGTAGGTTTGCACAGACTCAAAAATGCATTCTAACCCAGCAACTATTGCTTACTACTACCACCTTCAGCCCCAGTATGTAGATCTGCGGAAACGTGGCAACAAAAGGGAATGCAAGTATTCAACACTACTATGGTATGAGCCCTGACATTATCAGAGAGGCTATATCAGAGCTCTTATATAATGAGATTGCTGCCGTAATTTGTCGCTGCATTACATGGCACAAAAAGGACAAGTGGATTTTGTTACAGGACAAGTAGATTTATGATGCAACCTGCCCTATGGACAAGTACATATTTTAAATTCCACACACCTGATAATTTATATAATATATGGGATTTTTTGATGTATTGGTATCTTTGATAGCTTTCTTTCATCTAACACTTTATAGTCCTTTTGCGTTCCTAAACAGGGTCTACGATATCCTGGCTAGTGAGTAGTTTGGTCTTGAGTGTCGCAGGGGCATGCCCTTGTTTGAGAGGACATATATATCCAGGACACAGAGGATGGATTGCATACCTTGAACCCAGAAAACCTAGACTCCAAACCTACCTTTGGTAACTACATGTCATTCTGAAGACATTCCGTAATCCCTCTGTGAAATGTAAATACATTTATTTTATAAGCTGTACTGCTCCTTTAATATATTTCCACCCGCCTATCCAACACATTTTGTTTTTTTGCAATCCAAATTCAACATTTTTATGTATGGCACACAATGGTTGAGGCACTACCGGTGTAATAAAAATGTGCTTTGGACATACTTGGCGCTAGAGTCATACTATATAAAACACTTGAAAGTGGTTATTGGGTCATGGAGAACAGATGGGTCCATGTCACCAAAGGCAGAATGCTTCAGTTCTGGAGTTTTCTTTTACCAGTCGTTGTTTTTAGGTGTGTACAATCAACTGAATCAAAACTACAACTGCCAAATATCACTTGCTTGCTTAAAAAAAGCCAAAGGAGTGACGGAGTGCATGCTTGGTGACATTGAGTTATCTAGGAGCCTTGTGTTGGATACTCGAGTTCTCAATAGGTCATATAATCATTTAATGTTTTTTTAATACAAAATCTCTTGGGTGACAGGTGGGACATGGGTTCTGGATTGGTATTTGGGGGGGTCCTGTTAGGTGGAACCTGGTCAGACTGATGGTCTGTTTGCTATCGTAAAAGTATGCATCACTGGTAAAACCTGCTGGATATGCATATTCATGACTGGTGGGCTCTAAGCGCAGGCAGATAAGAGATATCAGATAACATCCGATGAGCAGATGTTGGGACTAACTCCATAGAGTGGAGTGCCGCTGAAATTGTGGTTACTAAGTGGGTATGATGTCTACGTCCAGTGCTGGAGACGGGGTGATATTTGGCTGCTGGCTGATGTTTAGGCAATATCACTTTGCATTGTGTGAAGTGTACTTTCAGATCACCGGCATATACATTCCTGCGAGATGACGTGGGAGCATTTTCCATCTAAAAACAGGTGAGTAATAATGGTCGGGTGTGTGGAAATCGGGCTAGATGGGTGTATAGTTCAATATACACAGTTAGCAAGTGGTGAATGGATAGAAATGCACGTTCAAAACTATAGACCTGTCAAAATGTAATAACGGCCTTGGAGATTGGACATCGAACTACTCGTCCAACATTAACTCCCTGTTGAAACGTGCTGGTCTGGTTGCACATTTTGAAGGAATGTAACGAGAAGCTGATCATAGTTTAAAAATGTACAATTTGGGTCGTTTAGCGAGGGATGGTGTCTGATGTATGGGTAACAACTGGGGGTGATGTCCTAGGATAGGTACCCATGGGTGCCATATGAGAGTTGGTGATGCAGCCTTACTTTGCTCTATGTTCCCCGGCAACAGGATGCTGACAGGAAGACGGTTCACACCCTGCCACAACTCTCCCCTTTCACTCACCTCGGGGGCCACATAAGATATAAAGGTGGGCTTAGCAGGTTTCGGGGCTCCCAATGCCCCCAACATTTCGCAGGAAGCCAGGTGTATAGATTACCTTTTCCGCCACTACTGCTTCATCCCCGCCCCGCCCAACACAACCCACAATAAACAGACGGACCGTCCCCGCACATGGACACAGAAAAGGGACAACAACGACAAAACTCCTACCAGCCATTGATTGTAATAGAAAACGTCCTAAACGCCGAAGGAATCCGACATACGGAACAAAAATAGCGGCCATCGTAAAGGTTTTAACTTCTACTGTCGAACACACAACAAAGCAATACCGCTGTTATTAACTCGCAAAGTTTCTACAATTTCTTCGCATAGTGGAGTTATATTTTCTATTTCATTTATTCTCATAGTGTTTACCTCTGTTTTTAAATGCCATTTCATGTCTGATTCGAAATGTGTATTGCTTAGTGCTGCTTTATTGGGCAGCGTCTCAAGTAAGTAAGGAAAAGAAAAGTGCAAGAACCTAATATTGTAGTTTACTCACGTCACATTAATAGATTTTGATTGGCTCCAAACCCTTTTCTGTTCTTCCTTGTGGAAAACTCGAGTGGGAGACTGTATTTAGCCTTCTAGAAACCAGCTAGAGGACGGGACAAACTCTATACAAACAAGTGGTGCTGCGCGCACACAGCGAGACATCTGTTTTGCATTATCGGGCACGATAATGCAAAACAGATGTCGGCCCTGCGCGCGTAACCGCCCGAAAAAGGCCACGACGCACGAGCGTGTGGTCAGCTTTTGAAACCCCCTAACATAAAGTCTTAGCCTAGCAGCGCTTGCGCGCTACTCGAGGCTCGACCTAAAAAAAAGCATGTTTTGAGATTGTTCCAGAATAAAAGCTCCGTCTTAGATTGTCTGAGGTGCACCGGAAAAGAGTTCCATAGCTTGGGAGCCAGAAAGCTAAAAGAACTGCCCCCAATATGAGCTTTCTTAACTGTGGGGACTTCATCCAACAGAGCCCCTGAAGACCTCCGACACCTTGGGGGGGGGGGGGGCAGGTAGGGTTTGATGAAGCGCTGAAGATAGCTGGCACTTGATTTGTTAAAGGCCCTGTAACAATTGCAGAGAGCCGTGAAGGACAGGCGCTTCATCGGAAGCCAGTGCAATTTATGCAGAGCAGAGCCCATCGAAGCCAGTCTGGGAAGGTTCAGCTGTAGCCGAGCCGCAGAGTTCGGTCCGTGTTGGAACCTCATCAGCCGAAACTGAGAGACTGCCAGATATTGGATGTTACAGTAATCCTGTCTCAAGATGACTAAAGCCTGGATTACTGTTTTCCAAGCAGCTTCAGGCAGAAGCCTGATGATCTTTTTGAGGAATTTTAACATCCCAAAGCACTTGCCTGCTAAGGCAGTGATCTGGCTATCAAACGTGAAGCCCGCTTCAAACAGGATGCCCAGGTTCTTGACCTTGGTCTTTGTCACCAGGAGGGGACCAAGTGATGGTGTCCACCAGTCGGGGGTCCAAATAGAGCCCTGCCACCCCAGGATCAGGACCTCAGTCTTACCTGCATTTAATTTAAAGCAGTTAAGGTCCATCCAGAAGGCCACCTTAGACAGGCAAGTCTACAAAGAGGCCGCTGCCAAGTTCTGCGACATGGTGACAAAAATGTATTTTCAACAAAAAGAGGAGGGAGCACACTGCATGGCATACCAGCACATAATTAGCCCAGATGCATTGTGGTAAATGCAGTGAATGATACAATTCACTTCAGTTGAAAGTCTTTAGTATCCACCATTGTTGGTGCATCCAGTGCGAAGTATCTCCAGACATGTGTTTCAGGATTGTTGTCTTTATTCAGTAAAGAGTAAGAAGTGAAATATGGGGGTGCTGGCAATGCTGCTCAGTCTTCTCCGGTTTAGTACCACTCCCAGAGCACAGGTGTATCCCAGAGCTCGTCAGACCAATAACTTAGCAAGTATCCAATCACAAAACGAGGTATACCAGCACACAATTAGCCCAGATGCATTGTGGTAAATGCAGTGCATGATAACACTCACTTCAGTTGAAAGTCTTTAGTATTCCCCATTGGTGGTGCAGCCAGTACTGTGTATCTCTAGACATGTGTTTCAGGGTTTTTGTTTGTGATTGTTTCTGATGTAGTGTGACCAGACTAATTTTTTACCTTTGTTTCTGAGATTGCTGCCTACAGGCCCCTCTTGTGTAAGGTTCCTCTCTTTATGCCCAGAACCTTGTTCTAGCATCCTATGTGTATGTCGAGTGTTTGTTTTCTGTGTGTGTAGTTCATGTTTAGTGGAAAGGCTCAGAGTCTGAGTAAGCCTGAGTGCTGAAGTCAGTGGGATACTTTTTGCATTCCCATTTTTGCATACCCTTGGTTTGTCACAGAATACAGTGAACGACAAGGAAAGCTTCCCCAGACACCGAAGTGAGGAGGATGGAGACTGAGCTACCTTTAGAAATTGTTTGAGGGTTTTTGTTTGCAAATTGCTGATTATTTCTTCCTGAACACTGCATTTGGTTCTTGGTAGGGTTGAAGTGTGGTATTACAGTTTTTGTTTTTAGATGAGGAAGTTTCTAGGTCAGGCCTGCCCCTTTTGCCTGTCTCTGAATGATGTTTGAGACACTGATTACAGCCAGGTGCAGACTCCTCACAGTTCTGTATGCCTTTGTTGTGGGTGATCCAGTTTGCAGATGGACCTTGTGCTACCTTCTGTGAAAAGCAGCACTCTGCTTAAAGGCTGCACTTTGAGAGTGGCCTGAGAAGGACAGTAGAAAGGAGAACCTCCCCAAGCCGCTTGCGAAGTTCGAGACCATGAATCCACATGACCCATCGATAAAACATGTATACCAGTGGGCCCCAAACCGCCCACTTGTTTCCAATTCCAAGTCTTTGGTGGCCAAGGAAGGGAATACTGCGCAGGGTACTCTAAGAACTGCTCTGTGACCAGGGCCTGTGTCTCCTTGACAGCCAGTCTCTAACAAGAAAGTGGACATTGTCTGAAATCTGAACTTTAAGCTAGAGGAGGTGAGGGCCTGCCTAGTGCCTAGGAGCCTGCCTTCCAGCTGAGAAAGGGGAAAAGTCTGCCTTGCCTGGCAAGAGGAGAGACAGGCCAGGAAGAGAAAAGTGCCTACAAGCCTGCATACTGAAAGAGGGAAGGAGTCTGTCTAGCCCTGCAGAAGGAGAGACCCTCGAAGAGTAATAGCTCAGCGGCCTGGTGTTGCAGTTGCCTGCATCGGCCAGATCATTGTTGCAGCTGCCGCTGTCAACCCGATCGAAGTTGCAACTGCCTGCGTCGGCCTACCGGGACTGCAGTTGCCTGCGTCGGCCCAACTGGGACTGCATCTGCATGATCAGGACTGCAACTGCAACGGTCTGATCGGGGCTGCAACTGTGGATGTCAATCAAATGGGGACTGCAACTGCTGCGTCTGCTTGATTGGGGCTGCAACTGCCTGCGTTGGCCTGATCCGGGCTGAAATTGTCTATGTCAACCCGATCGAGATGCAACTGCCTGCGTTGACCCACTATAGGGGAGGGTGCATCTGCCTGTGTCACCCGATCGGGGTCTCAATTGAGGCTACAAATGACTTGGTGACTGTGTTGGCCTGATCAGGGCTGCAACTGCTGTGGCATCCATGCTGGCCCTATTGGGGCTACAGCTGCTGTGGTAACTGCTCTGCTCAAGATGGGGCCTGTACCCGAGTCAGCCCATAACCCAGTTAGGCCTAACTCCTTCCTGTACAGTAACCATGTCCATGAGCACCAGGGCTGCTGATCACGGCAGAACTGAGGCGGGAGACCATGTGTACGCAGAAGCCGGCCGCACCTGTCCTCTTCAGCGACTGCTGAGGTTTCCTTGGCTTCCGTGGGCCTCTGTCTGTTGGAGGATGTTCCTCCCACTGGATCTGCTCTGGAAGGTTATGAGTGACTACATTTATCACCCACTACACCACAAGTGATAACAAACTTGACAAACGTGGACTGAGTGTGGATTTGTCTTGTGGGGTATTTTACATTGCACCTGATCCTGATTCATGCCACTTCCATAACTGCTGCGAGGACAAGCTGTCCAGGGGCACCCGGGTATGATAAGCAATAGGGAAATCAGCGGTTGGGTTGCCACAAGCAGTAATTGTAACCAAGATCACTGCCCTGTGTACTAATGGAAATGTGTAGTCGTTAGTACTACTGTGTTTTTAAGAAAACAAAGTAATGTTTAATATGACAAACACTGGACTGCACATTGAAGTTATTGTGCCTGTTCATATTCGAGTCCTGAGCTTGGGCGGACTGCCTCGGTGCTCTGAGAGTCAGTAGCACAAGGAGTAGTTCTTGGCTCAGTATAGAGAGCCACAGTAGGTCGAACGCGCAGGGACTTAAGTAGCAAACTCCCTCAACTACAGTTGGAGCTCAACTGTCTGTCCTATACCCAACAAAGCCCCCACCCCCTCCCGCAAGGTCGGCCAGTCCTCATCTTTTAAGTAATGATATATTTGAAAGTTATTTCAGCCGCTCAATTGTAAATGTTTGTGTTTCCACAAATAGGTTAAAGCATCTCATAGGGGTGCATGGTTCATGCTGCAAATATTAACCGTGGAGGTTTAACAATGGGCGCTGGTTATGACTCACTGCTATATTAGGTGTGTTCAGATCTTATGACGGAAGACGGTTATTTGAACACGGCTGGGAAGTTTTACAGTGTAGATATGAAGCCATGAGCCAGGTTTCAGAGGCACTTGTGGGCCTGCCCGGGCACACGTCCATGTCGTCAGAGTCATTGTTGCCTTGGTATTCCCTCTTCCTGGGCCGTCCCTTGCTGAGGCTGTCTGGCAAGCATTAATGGGCGCAGAGTGTCATTGGCTGTGGTAACAGAGGGTGGTGTAGTCTTATCATTTCTGTAGTGCAGGACTCCCTGGCATGTCTGTGCTTGATGGCAGTTGTCAGAGTGCTAGTGATTTTTGGTGCTAGACACTTACCCGCCCGGATTAAGAAATTAGCACTAATATAGTGGAACACGTCTGATCTGATAACAGCTGTTCTCACATCACTACCTCTGTTATTTAAGCAAATTGTAGTATTCAGTCATAGGATCGTCTCTTTAAATTTGGGATGCATTGTTGTAGCCGATAAACTGTAACTCTGTGTGAATTGCATAATTTCACCTCGGTCGCTCCGGCACGTTTTCCCTGTAACTGGAATGTTGAAAGCGCGCAAAGAAGTCCGTCATCTAATTGCACATTGCGTTGCTCCTCCTGTGTATGAGTGAGTCAGGCGCGCGGCTCCTCGGCCACTAAGAAGTGCTTGTGTGAATCTTCCCTCCACTCTTAAGACTGGCGAGGCACTGATGGCAAGAGGTGAGTGCGCTGATGCATGCTGGTCTGTGGCGTTGATGTGGCTGGAAGAGCACACTTACTTCTGCTAATTTATACCCTTCCCAGTGGTATAGAATTAGGAAAAGGGACATGGTTTGTAGACGTAAGAATGATGAGACCTTTCAGGTAGAACTCGTTGCTCAGTGCAGTTCCTTGCCCTTTCTTCACTCTCGAGGTTCCTGGTGTGCTTTGAGCTCCACTCGTGTGCAAGCGAATGGATCTGCTCGATTCGGTGGTAAATGCTGCCCAGGAGAGTGTCACATCGCGTCTATAACTCTGCAGAAGGAATGCAGAACTGTCCTAAGCAAATGTACCGCCGTTTTAGTGTAATGTGGGCTGACGTGAGTGCCAGAGCTAAGCAGCTCTCACTTCAATGACTCTAGACGTGTTTTGCGCGCTTTGAAGAAATGAACTCTGAGGCCTGTGATGTCTATTTTACCTTTTACAAAGCTACCGGATTCGTCCCTTCACCCGTTGAAGCCAAACCTGAACTATCACAGCTTTGCCACCGTGAATTTTAGTCAAGTGTCCTTAAAATATGGTTTTTTTTCTCCGTCATAGTTACTTAAGTATGGTCTCTATCATTGTTTCATAGTAATGTATTGTTACGCACACGTGGAAGAGAGTAATACCTTTTTGTCTTAAAGCTGCAATGTGAATTTAGTGGGTGTTGCCTGTACCAGTTGTCAGAACTTTGCCCCAGTAGTGCAGTGATAGTTTATGCCTGTTCTTATGCTCCTGTGGCAAGTTTGTTTTAGAAAAGGCCTTGCAGTTGCTTATGCGACCTTTTCTGTAATACACACTGCACCCGTGCAAAGTTGTTTCCCATGCAATTGAAAGTGGGTGTTCCTTAATTTCAATGGTGTCTAGCCCCTGCAAATGAGGGAATGCCTTTGCCTATGTGCTTAAGCCTTAATTCGACCTTACTGGAAGTGTTTAGGGCAAACTGCAATCCCCATGGGACACTGTAATAATATTTGAAGAGGTACATGTGTCCCTGTGGGCCTCTTAAATATTACAGATGCATTAACATGTTTAAGACAAGCCTGTGAATTTCCCTATTGGCCTGGTCCATAAACCTGAGTCGTTGAAGGTTTTCAAGGCATCTGTGTAACAAGGGCAGGACTGCATGATAATCTTTAAGTATATGGGGTTTTACATGGGAAACGTATCATTATTTACATTTTATTATGGTTAAAGTACATACAGTTGACCAACCGTAATTGTGATATCAGACCTGTTACGGACAGGCAGGCACCATGCAGCTAGGTAGTGATTTTCAGACATATAAAAACGTCTTCGAAGTCATAGTTGTTCTTTGGCGTTCGTACGTGATCTTCATTTCAATATGTTTATTCATCAGGCTATTCAGCATAATAAACAATAGGCGATTCCCAACGTGCCAAACACCTTGATGTTTTCAGTGTAGTAGTAGGTCACCACACCCCACGAATGCTGATTGATTGCCTAACCATTCAGACAACTTGACACACTACTTATTTTACAATTTTAACCTCAAATTATGTTTTTTTGGGGTTTCATAGCTATACACTGTTGCTGTTCAATTTCCCCCATCCAACTCCCTTGCCAAGTAGAAACCTAATTTCATATATCTTGTGGCAGTGATTTTATGGGTTGTAGGCTGATGAATGTTTGGGTCCTTTCTTTACATGTAGCAATGTCACTAATCCAGTATTTTACCTGCGTTTCAAGTTCTTTGAACTAGGCCAAGGCTGCTCTACATTTAGCCATCAGCAGTGCCATTGCCACCAATCTTCTGATGGGTTTGGAAATTGGGAAGACATATCCTAAGAGGACTGCCTTAGGCGAACTCTTCAGGGTAGAGACCACCATTATTAACAGTTTCTGATGGATACTTCTTACTGCTGATTTCTCACCTTGTGAATATTCCCCAGACATCAGACTGGATCTGGCAAACTCAAAAGCAGTACTCCTGTGCGCCGGTAGAAGGCATTGTTCGGCTCTGCGTTGACTATGTTCTGCTCCATAAGTGACAGAGCAGCATGTAGGTGCCACCCATTCACGCTCACATCAGTTGCTTTATTTCTGCACCTTCCGACGTGGATCTGGAGGTCTACGCGTTTGGTCTTTGAGATTTTTCTAATCTTTTTCTTAAAATTTCCAGTGTGCAAGGGAAATGTCCCCTCCTAAACAAACACGTTTTAAACTTTGCAGGGACTGTCACAAACGGTTTTCTGTGACAGATACCCAACCAGGTATGCCTCTGTTGCCTGGGGTCCGAACATGACTCCAGGGCCTGTGACAACAGTGCCCAGGTGAACCCGAAGGCCATACGGGATTGTGAAGCAAAGCTCTACATTGGAAAACACTGGAAGACTCCAAGCCATGACCAGTCAAAGTCAGAATGAATGTCCCGTTCCCACTCGTGAAGTCATGCTGACAGAAGATCTTCGTTGCAGTCAAAATCCTCGGGTAAATCCAAAAGGTACACAAGAAATCCAAGTGGGAATCAGCCCCATCTCACCATTCTTACTCTCTAGAGAAGGCGCGAGGGCATCAGTGTGCCACCTGGTCTTGCTCTCGAACTGCTGAGGAGCTGGTTCAGAGTATGACCCTGATTCACCTCTACTTTTTGGCCCCTCGGTGATGTTTCTGCAGGTTGAGGTCTTTAGTGAGGCCATGCTGCACATTGCGTGCACACGTCTGGCTCCCTCTGGCACTTCTTTGTCCTCCAAGTAGCCACAAAGGCCTCCTGTCAGGCGAGTTTGCCCTCAGTGACTTCTGTTTCTCTTGATCCCGCCTCGGGTTCCACTCCGGCTTTGGTGCTGATTTTGGTCCAGGCTTCGTACTCTGCTCCAGTTCCTTCGATATTGATGCCGGCGCCACAGGAGGATCCACACCCTATAGTGGGTTCCAACTCTGAGACAAACTAGTCTCAATCTCGGCCAAGACTGTGCTCTAAACCCACCAGAGCATAATAACCCTTGGGTAATCCTTCTGATTCCGACTCGCTACCATTACCTCGTGGCCACACACATACTAAATCAACCTTTTTACTTGGACTCAAAACCAGAATTACGATGATGGTAAAGACAACTTTGTCCCACAGTATGGTGATGACAATTGAAATGAGGGATTATAGGATACTGGTGGCTGAAACACCTCCTCAGACCCCATTGGTCCTGCTAGTGAGTAGAGCTTGTCTTTTGCTTTAGCTATTAGAAAGGTGGTAGAGGTCCTTGACCTGCAACGTCCCACTATGGAGGGTAAAACCAACCTTTTTTTTTTTTTTTTTTTTATAAATCCAGATCCAATAAGACAGCAGAAAAAATTCCAATTTAAATTTAAATGCCACATCCTCCCCCCACCCTTGTCCCTCCCCACCCACGGCTAAATACAAATAGTCTAGATGTCGAATAATTACTTCATGCTATACAAAACAAGAAACCATAAGAAACGAAAAGCAGAGTAATAAGCATACAATAAATTCATTACTAATCATTCAGAATAGTCCAATTCATCAAAGGGGCCCAAATTATACGGCCTTTTGCCTTCAATTTGCGACCTTTTCTGGCATAGACAGCTTTTTCAAATCTATATATTGAAAGGAATCTTTCTAGCCACTGTTGACCAGTTGGGGGATAGGATCAAGCCAATGAGTGGCTAAACATAGCCTAAAAACTGTAAAAGCAACAAATAAGAAAGAATGATTTAGATTCCGAGAAGGGAGTCCCCTATCCCTAGTACAATCAATTGAGGACTAAGCTCAATTTTAGTGCCAAGCATACTCACTAAGAACTCTTTGACACTGCATTTCAAAGTTTCAAGTATAGGACATGTTGCAAACATATGGACAATGTCAGCTGCTGGATGTTGACAGCGAGGGCAGGTGGAGCCAGCTACCCTACCCCATTTAGCAATCTTGGCAGGTGTTATATACAAATTGAACCATGTTTTAAAGCATTGAATTTGTAAATTAGTAGCCATAAGAGAAGTCTGAGCCATATGTAGAGAGTCCTCGATATCCCGGAGTCAATCTCCAACAGCTTTTGCCATCGATCCATATGCTTGGTCAAATCATCAGGTATTAAATCAATAAGCATTTTATACAGTCCCCCAACGTACTAGAGTCTTTAAATACTTCTTCAATTACTTGCACCTTAGAAAAACCAGAAGTTCCCCCAATTTTTTGCTTAAGAAGTCTCTTAATTGGAGATATTTAAAAAACTGACGATTGTCGAGCCCAAACTTGTCCCTTATGGTATCAAACAGTAACAAATCAGGTCCGGTTGTGATATCTCCGATAATTCGTATTCCTTTATCATACCATTGCCTCATATACCCATCATTAAAGATATGGGGAAAAAGATTATTATTATATAAAGGGGTATATGTATTGAAGCGCCCAAGTCCAAGCTTCTTACGCACCGAGGCCCAAACCTTGAATGCACAAATTAAAGTTTTGAACTTCACCCGTTTATAATAATTAAAATCAATATGTCGTAAAAGACATCCCTTGGCATCGGTTCTAAAATCAATTCAAAACTGGAGATAGGAGAGTCATCCCTTATTAAGTCATTTTTTCTTTAAGCAGTATCTTCATATTCTGTAACTGCACTGCCCAGTGATATAATTGGAGATTGGGTACAGCCCACCCTCCTCTATCTCTAGGCAAAGTTAATAATCTGAAATCTCTACGAGGCGGCAGTTTGCCCAAATAAATCTAGAGAAAAGTTGATTCATCGATACCAACCAGGTATTATTGATAAGCAAAGGTATAGCCCTTAAAAAATATAAAATTTTAGGCAAAAAAATCATCTTAATAATGTTGCATCTACCCACCATTGTAAGTTTTAAATTCTCTAAACGAGTGAATTCAGTTTTAAATTTAGCATTTAGGGGCTTAAATTATTATCCATGATCTTTGAAACATCTGCCATGATTTCCACCCCAGATAAATCACTTTTTGCATTACACGTATATCATTTATTTGAAGGCCATTGCTGGTCAATATCTGAGTTTTATTTTGATTCAATCGATAGCCTGAGTATTTCCCAAAGAGATTAGTTTCTTTCTCAATCTCCCTTAAGGCGACCAGCGGGTTTGAAGTTATAATGGCGAGATCGTCAGCGTAAGCCAATACTTTGGTATTTCCCCCGATATTCTGTACTCCAGCGATCAAATTATTAGCTTCTATTTTCCTAACCAGCGGGTCTATATAAAGCGCAAACAATAAAGGTGAGCAGGGGCACCCCTGCAGTACCTCTGCTAATGAGAATTGAATCCGACATTTCTCCCATAATAGAGATACGGGCCGTCGGGCTGTGATACATCGATTTTAAAGCCGTAATATATTTCTCCCCTATTCCTCTAGCCCTTAAGGTTGCCCATAAAAAGACCAGGAGACCATATCGAAGGCTTTTTCTGCATCCAGCAGAACAAGTCCGATAGGGTCCCCTGTGATGCCGGCAGCATCAAAAAGAGTGATAACCCGCTGGATGTGATCTATTGTACTGCGTCCAGGTACGAACCCGTGCTGTACTGGTGAAACTAATCTCTTAATAAGGGCTGCCAGACGGACAGCCAATATCTTGGCATATATTTTGCTATCACTATTTATTAAGGTAATAGGCCGATATGACCCCATTTCACTAGGTGGTTTCCCTTTTTGGGGCACACAACTATATTTGCATTTTCCCAAGATTTGGAACCCTCAAGCCATTCTGGGCATTCAAAAAACGAGTTTCATTATTTCCAGGAATGATGAAGCAAAGATTTTATAAAACTCTCCAGGTATGACATCTGGACTTGCTGCCTTGCCACTAGCCAATGAGTTGATCGCACCCTGAATTTCTTCAGTTGTTATAGGAGATTCTAAGGCTATTTGATCTTCTTGGGTTAATTTCTCCGCTATAGTTCCATCCAAGAACCCTAACATTGCTTCCTCATCGTTCGTGCTATCCTCATGATAAAGTCACAACTTGCGGCGGCAAGATGGCGGCTGTGTGAGTGCTGTGGACGCCGCTCGCCCAGTGCTCCCCAATGGCTTAAACCTTCCCGTTCAGCCCTCCGTTAAATAACCCTGCATTTCGATGGATAGCGTGTGCTGGGTTATTTTCTTTTCAATCCGGAGATTTGAATCGATTAAAAAGCTGAGAACCCGAAGCTTTCCCCGTTTCAATCGGATACTTACTGGCAGATTGTTGCGGCGGCTCCGAGGATCGTGACGCCGTGTGAGTCTGTGTAGCGGTGACGCTGGAAACAGCTGAGGAGGGCTCCGATATGCCGCCTAAACAACCCAGGCGAGACCGCGGAGACCAGCCCGACAAAGCCGCCATGGCTGGGGCCGCAACGGAGATGACAACAGGACGTAATGCTCAGCGGAGGACAGTGGATGGAGCGAGAGCCGTGGAAGGTGCTCTTGCGGTAGCCTCAAAGGAAGGAGAAACGCTGTGGGCTAGGATACGCGAGCAACACCCCGGTGAAATGACTGGTACTGCTGTTAAACAACGAGTCATCCCTGGAATTTTTCTGGTAAATCCTCCACAAAACCAAAGAGTGCTGGGAAAGAGACACTACCAGCACTGTCTAAAAACAATCAGGACACACTGAAATTGGCTGAAACAAATGTGATAGCAGAGAGAGACACTGTGAGTACTGTAGCTGTTACTAATGTGTTGGAAATAATTGATTCTGGTTCTCTACAAGAAGATCTGGGAGACTTAGGAGGCTCGGAAGTCTTAGATAACACTGGGATAATTGATGTTGCTAATACTCAAAAGATGTGGGCAAGGTCGGAACTACAGCTGGGGTATTGCATATGAAAGAGAATCTAGCTATACCTTCTAATATAGTACCAATCGCCACATTAGAGTGCTCCGGAATATGGGGAAAAATTCTTCTCTCTCAACGAGGACTCAGAACTGTCCAATATTAGCAATATATCGGAACTTGATTATTCTGGGACTGATTCTGACCCTGACAGCCCCCTTTCTAATCCTAGTACACAAAAAAACTTCCTTCTTTAACTAAACGAAGAAAAAAGTCTAAAAATAGGGGCACGATCCAGGAGTTTGGTCAATCTGGTCCAATCCGGGTCTGATCATAGTCAACTCAAGTGGGACTATTCAACTACTCAACTATTGGATGATAAAGACGTTAATTGCACTGGGAAAAGCAAATCAACTGATAAACCTAACAATGCAAGTGAGTCCCCCCCTCAATGACTTTGATCTATGCTACTTTGAAGCAAATACAAGGGGAAGCCAGGTTAGAACATAAGCGTGCTCATCTCACAACAAAAAAACTCCAGGGTGCAATACGTAAAGTGAGCAAATCTTGTACCGAGATATCAGAGAGAACCACTGCTTTGGAAGAACGTGTGGTAACACTAGAAACTGCCGCAGAGGTTTCTACTCAGCAAATATCCTCAAATGAATCACGAATGACTGACGTTATGTGGAAACTCGAGGACTTCGAAAATCGTCAGCGCCGCAATAACTTACGGCTTCTTGGTATCCCTGAATATGCTGAAGGGGATGACATCAGAGGCTTTGTCCTGCGGCTAATGAAAGGCGGCTCCCTGAGCTTGGGCAGTGGGATTGGGAGAAGGGAAATCCAGCGGGTACACCGCTTCCCTCTCATGCTTAAAGAAGCCGGACCCTAAGAACTCTAGTGATAAACCAAGAGCTATACTAATCTTCTTTGGCAATTTTCTACTACGTCAAGCAGTGTTCGACAAGGCTAGACCCGAATCACGATGCTTGACGGAGGGTTTCTCCTTCTTTGTAAGACCTGATTTTTGCCATATTACTGTAGAGAGAAGGTGGAGACTCCGCCAATTAATCTCTCCTTTCCAAAATGCTGGAGCAGAGGCCTTCCTACTTAGTCCAGCAAGGCTTAAAACTATCTATAAGGGTAACACTAGAATTTTTACGTCAGAAATCCAAGCCCAGGAGTACCTGAAGACCATCTCGGTGACCTGAGGGATAATGATGGGTCAATTTAGGGATGATTAACGGACAATCTTGTCTCTCTGGCTGGACAGAAATTGGCCAAATAGAAATTATCTGGATAGGAATTATCCTCCTTTGTTCTGGGTTTTTTTCCTTCTTTTTCTTTTTGTGTCTTTTTTTATGGATCGAATTGGTCCTATTTAGTCAAATCAGACTGCTTGAATTATTCTGCACTACTGTCACAATATTGTATAAGGGGGTGGCGAGGGTTTAACTTTTTGTATTTTTTTGGTATTTCTCTTGTGGGGGAGCCAACTGGATGGGCGGTGGGGTAAGCAACTCCATACAGGAGGCATCATGAGGGTCCTCGGACCTTTTTTGCCGTGGGTTAAAAGGGATGGGGCATTCCAGGGAGGGTGGGTGGACGGCATGGTGACTCAGTTTGATATGTCGCAGATGTCAGAATCTATGGTTTTTGTGTGGAGACTGATGGTAAACAGGAAGAAAAGCAGGAAGAAAAGTAGAATGGACAAGTTTCATATCAAAAATGGTATTAAATAAATTAAGAATTGCTTCAATTAATATCTGTGGCCTCAATAATCCTTTGAAAAACCGCAGGGTTAATATAGAAGTACAGTATCTGAAAGCAGATATAATTTGTCTTCAAGAGACCCACATAGAGGTTAGTAGGATTAAGATTAATGAATTAGAAGGCTATCATCTAGTTTCTGCCACTACGCAAGGGACCCGTACCAGAGGAGTAGCAGTTATGGCTAAAAGAATCTAGGTCTAAGGTTTTCACGTTCTAAGTCTGACTCGTATGGCAGATGGGTTATTACCCAATGTTCTTTTGAGGCGGTACTTTTACTTTATGCTCTCTATATGGCTCGATATTAGACGATCCGGCTCTATTTGACTGGTTAAGTGTTGAATTAGTGGGTTGGCCTCTCCCTCTTATCATTTGTGGTGATGCCAATATAAATTTGTGTAATCGAACTGGGATAATTGGAGGTAGTTCTTACACTGGACGTAAACCTAAAGTTTTTAAGGCATTATCCAATCTATGTAAAACTTATGGTCTTTCAGATATGTGGTTTAAGCTCAATAATCAGGATATGGGCTAAACGTTTTTTCTGCCCCACATCAGACTCATGTTGAGGCTTGACTATTTTTTGTATCTCCAGAAATATTATTAAAGGCTAATATACAGAAATATCCACGGGTAATGTCTGATCATAACCCACTAGTGTTAGAGATTCCGGTACAGACAAGAAAACCTTCTATTTTTCGCTGGACGTTTAATAGAGCATTAGTTTATGATGATGAGTATGTACAACATATGAGTGAGTGGATTCCTCGATTTCTGGAAGAGAATAGAGAAAGTGCCCCGGTTGAGATAATTTGGGACACACTTAAAGCTGGGATTAGAGGGGAAACAACTGGATATGGGTGGGCCGCACAATTAAAAGAGAAAAAGCTTTTATGTGAACAATATCAGAATTTGAGCTTAGCTGAAACACAATTGATTCAAACTACCACTAGTAAGCAAGGAGTAGAACAGGCATTAAATAGGGTTGCTATTGCTAAATCTGTTATTACTGAGACAGCAGCAATTAAAGCAGCAGGAAAATATGCTGCCTGGCGATCAAGTCTGTATGAATGTGGAGAAAAGGTGGGTCACGTACTGGCAATGCGTGCAAGACAGCGCACAACCCAGGGAAATATTTTACTAATAGAGAATCCGGGGGAGAGGGCCGGCCACTGAACCCAGGGACATTCGCGCTGCTTTCCACGGATATTATCAAACGTAAAACCAACCTTCTAAAGGAGATCCTTCGCCTGGCCAGGATCCTACCAAACCTTTCCTGCCATTTAATGAGAATGGTACAGATTGGCACTTGGGCATGTGGAAAAAATCTTTTTTCTGGTTCTCCGGTCAACAGGCAGGCCACTTGTCGCCATAGACTAGCTCTAGCAAACCCTCACACAATATCCATCACTGGAGAGCTTGATGGTTCAGGCGTCCACCAGTAAAATCAACCATAGTGCTTTCCATACAACTCAACCTGACCGCAAATCCAAACCTGTAGAAACCGTTGGCAAGCATATTTTTCTTCTAGCCTTACCCTACGTTAAGTAAATGCCAGATGTCTCCTTCGCTACACCCATGCTCTATAGGACACAGTCAGGGGGGATCTCAGCAGTAGTCCTAGATGACCTACATGTGTTTCTAGCCCAAACCATTCAAGACGGGTGGGATGCAATAACATTTGTTATCTGGTTTTGGCTGACTGATTGCTTGAGTTGGGCAGTTGGCATGAGTGTGGTACTTCTGCACCACCCTTGGCTGAGGCCTATGGGCTTCTCGGGGTCTGTCTGGGCATCCTTGATGGATATGCCATTCAATAGCTCTTACGTCTATGGTGAGAAGGCAGATTAAATCATAGAACTATTTAAGGAGAGTCATTTCACAGCTTGTTCCTTGGGTCTCTCCACACCTGTCCGATACTTTTCACAACAATTTTGTCCATTTTGGGGTCATGCCACAGGCTTGCCATACCCATCAACATCTGATTCCGCTGCCAAGACTGCGGACTTCAGGGCCCTTTAGTGTTCAATCCCGAGGCTCCCAGAGACCATGCTTAGGACATCAGGGACAAAGCACAGCTCAGTTCCCAGGCCCTCCAACAACATCAAAACCTCTTTGGAGTGTGTCCTTTCCGGCACACAGCCACCCCCCTGTAGGAAGCAGGATCCCTCATATCGTCCAGAGTTGGCAAGGCATTACTTCTGACAGATGGTTCCTCCAAATTGTTCAACTTGGATACGCCTTTCTACCCCTCTGCACTCTCCACCCCCAACAGGGAGGCTGGTGAATCACATGCAAGTGCAGGCCCTTTTGGCCAAAGGGGCCTTCGAAAGCGCTCTGGTTTTGGAAGCAAGAACTGAATGTTATTCCTGCTACTTCTTTGTGCCAAAGATGGATGGGGGCGGTCCGTCCTGTTTTAGATACCCACCCAGTCAATGCCTTCCTGACAGGACAAATTCAAGATGCTCATGTTAGCCCAGGTTCTGTCTGCCCTGGACTCTGGAGACTACTTGGGAGCATTGGACCTGCAGGATGTGTATTCATGTTTTCCCATTCTGCAGGTCCACTGCTGCTATCTTTTGTTTACAGTGCAGGGGGAGCATTTCCAGTTTGTGGTGCTCCATTTTGGCTTCACCAGTGCTTCCCTGGTGTTCACAAAGGTGATGACGGTGGTCGCAGCAAACCTACGGGAGGTAGGTTCCAGTCATCCCCCCACTCTTGCCGACTGGCTGTTGAAGGCTGGCTTAGAGGGGCAAGGGAGCTGAGGGGCCAGGACATTTGGGCTACAATCCCAATATTTCAACCTTGGTCTTGGATATCAGAATCTTAGACACCTGGGATTTTTAGCCTCCGGCATCCTGCTGGGTGAAAATGCTATATAATGCATGCAGGCTCTGCTGTGTGATCTGAAGTCCCAATAGGCACAATACCAGGGGAACCTAATGGATTATATTCAGGTTTCATAGGAGACTGCAGAAGATCCTCCGGTATGGCTGCTGGACCGCAATTGGGCCAGCAGCAGAACATTCTCCTTATCCCCACCCAGAGCTTAGGGTGGTGATCAATGCATCACTACTGGATTGGGGAGGCCATCAGGCTGAGATGGAGATCAGAGCTCCACATGAATCTGTTTGAGTTGACGGAGGTCTGCTTGGTATTGAAGGCCTTCTTGCCAACCATCAAAATAAGGCTGGGGCTGGTTCTTACAGGTAGCTCCACTGCCAGGATGTACTGCAACAAGCAGTCATATCCTGTGTCCAGAAGCTATTTGCCTCTGGAAGTGGCTAAATTAATAGGTCATTTTCTTGAACCACCTGGCAGAATTACTAAACGTCAGAGTGGATGAACTGTGCTGCTGACACATAGCAGATTACGAATGGCAGTTACACCCGGAGGTGGTAAAGGCCTTTTTCAGCAAAGGAAAGAACCTTGGCTTGATCTTTTCACCACTGCCAAGAATTCAGTGTCAACACTTTTGGACGCTGGAGTTCCCAAGACTGCTCTCTTTGGAGACTCATTCAGTCTATGATGGAGCATTAGACTCCTGTATGCCTTTTTGCCTCTGCCTCTCCTGGCTTGAGTGCTGCAAAAGATCAGGAACAACAAGAAATCGGTGACCTGGCCTTCAATATTGTGGGGGGCTGGGAAAGCATGTATGAGAGAGGAGCTGATGAGGGAAGCTGCAATGTGCAAAAAGCAAGCTGATTGGGACTGATGCCATCTAGAGCAAGAAATTAAAACTCTCCTCGGATAGCGCACTCTACCTTACACAAGACATTCTCTGCTCCCTTACAAGGGCCAAATATGATCTGAGCAGCCTCCCAGGCCGGAAAAGCCCTCTTCCTTTGATGTTACAAGCATTATGAGCAAGGGGAGAAAGCGAGCCACCTTTTGGCATCACAATTGAAGGGGATGGATGCAACTCTCACTATCCAGGCCATTCATAATCAGACAGTGGGCCTTCTCACTCACCCTTGTGAGATACTACAGGAATTTCATGCCTTCTATTCCCAACTGTTCAAGTTGGAACTCCCTGCGGATCCCTTGGAGGAGGGCAGATTCCTTGATGCACTGTCTCTTCCACGTTTGTCAGCAGACTAAGCAGCCTTGTTGGATGCTGCTATCACGGAGGTAGAAGTAGTATAGGCAATAGACAATCTGACAACAGGAAAGGCCCCAGGGGAGGACGGTTTCCCGGCCAAATATTCTAAATTGACTAAGTCGCTGGTTGCCCTTCTTCTGTGTCGGTTGCTCTAGGAATCGATAGCTACAGGCATTCTACTGGCAGATTTTCCATGGGCCAAAATAGTTCTCATCCCAAACCAGGCAGGGATCCCCTGGATTGTGCTCACTATCGGTCTATTTCCCATCTTTACGCAGATGCCAATATTTTGGTAACAAGTTTGGCGGGCAGCCTTGAAAAAATGCATCATTACCCTAGTACACCCCAATCAAGTGGGGTTCGTGCCTGAGAAGTCCTCGTCTAATCATTTACGACTCCTATCACATATTAACTGACTGGTGCGGGACGATGGCGATGAGAAGGTACTCCTCTCTCGATGCTGAAAAGGTGTTTCACAGAATGGAGTTGGTATACCTCCTATGCACCATAGAGCGGATGAGATTTGGGGAGAAACGTTTGGACTGGATAAGGTGCATGTATAGATCCTTCGAAATGGTGATTACAACTGGGGGCCTTATGGCACCTCGACTCTCGGTGGAACGGGGCACCAGCCAAGGGCGCCCATGGTCCCTGCTATTGTTCCTTTTGGCCCTTGAATCATTGGCAATAGCTATTAGACGGGATCAGAAGATTGCTGGGATAAGGATGGCGGCAGGCGAACATAAGGCATTCTTTTATGCAGACGATATTCTCCTAAGGTTGACCCATCCCCAGTGATAGGCCGAGAGGGTGGTGTCCCTGATAAATCAATTCCCGATGTTCTCAGGATACCATATTAACTGGGCCAAATGCAAGGCCCTCCCCCTTACAAGAGGCACTACCCCAGTGACGCTGGAGGACCTACCCTTGAAATGGAAACACAAACACCTCATGTACCTGGGGGTGTTGGTCAGCAGAGGCCTGGAAAATATGGTTCAGGATAACCTCACCCCCTTTATGGTCAAGACTGAGGCCGATTTCTCATAATCTCTGGCCTATAAGGCTGCCGTGGCTTGGAACTCACTCCCTTTGGAACTGCGCTGCATCCAAGATGCTAAGCTGTTCAGGAAACGGTTGAAAACACTCCTCTTTGCATAATACTCCTCTGGCTGACTCCCTTTTGCTTGCAAGGTACCGCGCTGGGACACTCCTGAGTAGCCGCGCGCGATATAAATGCATATAACATAACATAACCTAACATAATGGGACCAGTTGAACCTGTCCCAATGGGGGAAAGCGCAGGTGGTGAAAATGAATATTGCACCCAGATTCAACTACATTTTTGGGATGCTGCCTCTGCCGGTATCCTGAACTCTTGCCACAAATTGACAAAATATACGTACATTTGTGTTGGGGGGCAAGGGGGGGGGGGGCGTTGCAGAAACCCCGATTGCGTAACTCGAAATGATATGCCACCGTGAAAGTGGGAGGCGTCCGCTTGCCGAATGTGGAATATTACTGGCTGGCTCACCAACTGGCCTACTCGATCTACATGCTAAAGACGTTTAGGGAAACACTACTATGGACTATGCTGTAGTGGCAGTTTCTGGGGTGAGTGTGGATTCGGTAATATACTATACATGAGCAAGGGATGGATTCAGGGGAAGGAACCCCATCATACAATCCTCGAAGGTGGCTTGGAAAAAGGCTCACGTATTGGTGAAGGGCTCGACCATGTTGCATGCGGGAGCTCCCATGTGGTGCAATGCGTCACTTAAGATGGGGAATTCTGAGATTAACTGGTTTGGCTGGAGGGGTTGTAATATTCAGAGCGTGGCTGACTTGTTTCAGAGAGGGGAGATTAAATCATTTAGGGGTCTGCAAGCTGAATTTGAACTCCTGACTACGCAAGTCTGGTGATATTCCCAGTTGGGAAACGCTTTACGAGCTGCATTTTTGATGGCGCCATATCAGACAATACCCTCTCCAATACACGCACATATTTATACATTTTGGGGGAATCATCTTGAGACTATATAGTCTTATTGAAATGCCTTTTCCTCAGAGATGGAAAGGGGGTTGAGGAGAGGGTGGGAAGCTCGCTTGGCGGTCGAATTTGATGACGATGACTGGGACAAACTAATGACCGATCATTGCCGAGGTATGAGGGATAGGATATTGGAGTATAGTCCTTTTAAGATACTAGAAAGATGGCATTTCTCTCCGGTGAAGCTCAGCAGGGCAAAATGAAGCCTGATATTGAGGTGCTGGAGGTGTGGGATAGAGGGGTGGAGACATCCTACATATGTATGGGAATACAGCAGAGTTGCGGATTACTGGCGGCAAGTTAGATCCATTCTTGAGGCCAAACTGGGAGGACCCCTGAAGTTTTAGGCGCGGATGTTGCTTCTACATGACTTTTCTCAGTTGCTTTCCCTGCTTTCTTAAGTGAAGTGCTGGCTTTCAGCGGCTCTGGCCGTGGCGAAAATGGGAATATTGAGATTGTGGAAGACGGAGAAGAAATGGTACTATAGGCAATGGCTTGACAATATGTATTAGGTGGCAAGATATGTACAGATAATATACAGACTTAATGACAGCATGCAAAAATTTGAGGAGTTATGGAGTGTCTTCTGCTCTGCTGAGCTCTGGTCCGGAGGGAGGGACCCTATGGGGAAAGATGGAGGTGTTGAATGCTGCGGAGTTGCTTTGTGTGGTGGTGGAGGGGGAGGTTCAAGGAGGGTGGGATTTCACTCTGCATTTTGCCACTGTCCTAGTCTATCACTATGCAAATACTTTGTGCAGGATCTTTCTGTTATGAGCAGTATTCTTGGCGGTGGTAAGGAGGAGATTTTTTCTGGTTTCTTATACACCAATAAATAAATGTTATTTAAAAAAACATTTGAAAAAAAACCCTGCACCATCATGTGTGGAGATCGAACACAGCGGCAGTTGATTCCATTTGATCTCTTTCCCAACTTTGTTGATGTTACCTTGGCAGCTACACACCCTTCCACAAAGTTGATGTGCAATGGGACAACTTTGTGCAGCAACTACCATATGGTCCCATTACAGTCCAAATTATTGGGCTTATTGCAATTTGATTTTTCTTTGGCTCAGCAAGGATTTGCACTGGGTTGTGTTAATGGCTACTTGCTGGCTCTTTTAGTTTTTTAGGTCTCGCCTGAGCCAGCGCATGCGCTGCACTGGCGAGACATTTAGTGAGTGGGCTTTAAAAAGCCGACCACAGCTTTTTGTGTGGCCTAGAGCGTGCGGTTACGCGCACAATCTGAAAGAGACACGTTAGTGACAGATTCCTTACCTTAGAATATCCCCAGGCGTCAGGCTGGATCCGGAAAGTTTTTGCGTAGCAGTACCCTTGCGCGTCGGTAGGCGGCGTTGTGCGGCTCCGCGTCCGTCGTCGGCGTCGTGATCGCCGGGATGACGTCGCGGGCAGTACTTAGACGCCGCCCCTGCGCGCTGACGTCAGTTCTTCTTTTTCCGCGCCAGTAAGCGCAGATCCGGGAAGAGCAGTGCCCTAGTCACTTTTTGACTATCTTTTTTGAGAATTTTTTCATTGTTTCTTCAACGAGTCTTCACGACTCCTAAGGTGTCGTAGGGATGCCCGGCTTTAAGCCCTGCGAGGAATGTGGTCGCATGATGTCGATCACGGACCCGCACCTCGAGTGTCTCTTCTGTCTCGGCCGAGACCACGACACGAAGTCGTGCCCTGACTGCCGGAAACTTAATCCGAAGGCTTTGCGAGAGCGGTCTCGAAAGCTCCTCGAAGTCACCACGCCCCGGTCCCGGGAGAGGTCGAGGGGCCGGGCGCGGAGTCCCCGCCGTTCGTCGGAATCCAAGTCTTCGCGCTCCTCCGGTAAGTCGAAGCACAAGAAGTCTAAGCGGCATCATCGCTCTAAGACTTCGCCTCGCCGGTCTCGCGACTCGGCTGAGGTCCCTGTCGGCACCGTCCCCGCGGCCCCGGACGTGCCTGTCGAGTTACCCCCGCATTACCCGTCCTTCCCGGGTTCGGGGGCGACTCAGGCCCAAATACAGGAGTTCCTGTCGGCCATGGCCCGCCTCTTCGGGCCTCAAGGTCCCTCCGGTGCGCCTTCGGGCCCCGATGGGGTTGCTCTGGCGTCGCCGTCGACTCCGGTCCCGGCGTCGCCTGTCCCACCGGCCTTCATCCCGGCCTCGGCTCCGGCCCCGGCCTCGATCCCGGCTCCGGTGGTGCCGCAACCCCCATCGACGCCGGTTGACCTAACCACGCCTCCGCCGACGCCGATGTCCCCGGTGCCGTTCCTGATGCCGTCCGGGGCTCTGGACAGCGTCGTTCCCGGTTCTCTCCGGCTCCGGACATGGAGCCGGACCGGCGTCGCCCGACGCCGGTTCCGGCGCCGATGAGACCTTGGGTCCCTAATGTCCCTCCTCCTCCATATTTTGAACCTGAGGAGGACCAGGAGAGCTGGGAGGGGTCTGAGGACCCTCTCACACAACAGTGCGAGTTTGACCCGGACTGGGTTGAGGAACTTGGGGATGCCAGTGGTCTGGACACCTCCCCTGACTCTGGCATGCTGTCTCCTCCCGTGGCTACGGAGGAGGGGGCTAATTTTGCAACGGTGTTGCGTAGAGCTGCTGGAGCCTTGAATCTCCAGTTGCCTACAGTGGCCGTCAGGACTAACCTCCTGACTGAAGTGCTTCAGCCGGCGGCCTCCTCTTCGGAGACTGTGCTGCCGTTCAACGATGCACTCACTGACGTTCTTTTGGGTGCCTGGTCCAAACCCACCACAGGGGCTCCTGTGGATAGGAACGTGGCCCGACGCCATCGCCCTGCTCCGGGCGACCCCCTGTTTCTCTCCCAACACCCCACCCCTGAGAGCTTGGTTGTCCAAGCCTCTGCCTCCCAAACCGCCTTCCCTACCGCCCCTCCGGATAGGGAATCCAAGCGCCTGGATCACTTTGGGAAGAAGGCTTTCTCTTCCTCCAGTGCTGGCTTGCGGTCCGTTAACACCGCTTGCCTCTTGGGCCGATACACCCACTCCCTGTGGGATTCGGTGGCGACTGTTTTGCCGCAGTGCTCTGAGGAGGTCCAGACACTGCTTACCCGCGCCATTGCGGAAGGGCGTGATGCGGCTAAATACACCATCCGCTGTGGCCTTGATACCGCCGACTCGCTGGGCAGATCACTTGCAACGACGGTGGCGCTGCGTCGCCACGCCTGGCTGAGAACCACTGGTTTTTCAGGGGATGTCCAGAATACACTCATGGACATGCCCTTTGATGGAGTCGGTCTTTTTGGTTCGAAGGCAGACCATGCGCTGGAGCGTTTCAAGGACTCACGGGCTACTGCTAAGTCCCTGGGCCTTGCTGTTGTGCGCCCTGCGCTCACGTCTGCTTTTCGCCCCTTTCGTGGCCACGGAAGGGGCGCCCAGTCACGTCAACAGCCCGGCCAACGGCCAACGGCCCGCGCAGCAAGCGCCTTCGCGTGGCCAAAGACGTGGATACCGCCGTGGCGGTTCGGGCAACCAGCGTGCGGGTCAGGCCACCACCTCCAACCCGTCCGCGGCCTCCAAGCCCTCCTAGTCCCTCCTTTCAGGTGCACAGCACGCCAGTCGGGGGCAGGGTCCGCCATCACCTTCACCACTGGCGTCCCATCACCTCGGACAGGTGGGTCTTGGACATTGTCCCGAAGGGGCTACTCCCTCCCCTTCGAGACCACCCCCCAGCCATGCCACCTCAATTCCACCGCATGTCAGGGGATCACTTGGTGCTTCTACAGAAGGAAGTCACGGCCCTCTTGGCCAAGAGGGCCATCGAGCATGTTCCGACCCCAGAAGTAGGGCGTGGTTGCTACTCCCACTACTTTCTGGTGCCCAAAAGGACAAGGAGGACATGCGTCCTATCTTGGACCTCCAGAACGTCAATCGCTTCCTCCGGAAGGAGAAGTTCAAGATGCTCACCCTAGCTCAGGTCTTGACTGCCCTAGACCCTGGAGACTGGTTGGTAGCGTTGAACTTGCAGGACGCCTATTTCCACATCCCCGTCCTGCCGGCCCACCGGCGTTACCTTCGGTTCACGGTAGGCCTCGAGCATTTTCAGTTCACCGTGCTCCCCTTTGGCCTTACCAGTGCCCCTCGGGTGTTCACGAAAGTGATGGCGGTGGTCGCAGCTCATCTGCGCCGGGCAGGGGTTTCAGTCTTCCCCTACCTCGACGACTGGCTGCTGAAGGCGGAGCTCGTCCCAGGCAGTCGTCTCCCACCTCCAGACTACGGCCGAACTCCTGCACTCGCTGGGGTTCTCCATCAATGTGCCGAAGTCGCATCTGATTCCTTCTCCACAGCTCCTTTTCATCGGAGCAGTTCTGGACACGACGCAGTTTCGGGCCTATCCTCCCGAACGGCGAGTCCGGGGATATTCAGGCTATGATTCCGATCTTTCAGCCTTTATCCTGGGTTTCGGTACGGATGACCCTGAGGCTGCTGGGCCTCATGGCCTCCTGCATCCTGCTGGTCAATCATGCCAGATGGCATATGCGGGCTCTGCAGTGGGACCTGAAGTTCCAGTGGGCGCAGCACCAGGGCAACCTGTCCGATCACGTCCAGATCTCGGAGGGGACTGCAAAACAGTTGCAGTGGTGGCTCTCGAACCGGCAATGGGTCATGGGCAGATCCCTCTCCCTTCCCCAGCCAGAGCACACAGTTGTGACGGACGCGTCCCTTCTGGGATGGGGCGGTCACATGGGAGAGGCGGAGATCAGAGGCCTCTGGTCTCCGGCGGAGTCCCGGCTCCATATCAACCTTCTGGAGCTCCGGGCGATCCGACTTGCACTCAAGGCATTCCTTCCCTCTGTCAAAGGGAAGGTAGTGCAGGTGTTCACCGACAACACCACCGCCATGTGGTACTGCAACAAACAGGGCGGGGTGGGGTCGTGGACCCTCTGTCAGGAGGCTCTGCGCCTCTGGACATGGCTGGAACATCAGGGCATGTTCCTGATGGTTCAACACCTGGCAGGTTCCCTGAACGCCAGGGCGGACGAACTCAGCCGCAGGTGCATGATGGATCACGAATGGCGTCTTCACTCGGAGGTGACGCAAGGACTCTTTCTACAGTGGGGAGAGCCTTGGTTAGATCTATTCGCCACCGAAGAGAACGCGCAATGTCATCAGTTCTGCGCGTTGGAATTTCCAAGGCGGCACTCGCTCGGCAACGCTTTTCGTCACGAGTGGAGTTGCGGTCTATTGTACGCCTTTCCGCCTATACCACTTCTACCCAGAGTGTTGAAGAAGATTCGGCACGACCAGGCCCAAGTCATTCTTGTGGCTCCGGACTGGGCTCGAAGAGTTTGGTATCCCGAGCTACTCAGTATGAGCGTGGATCCCCCGATCCGTCTGCCTCTTCGGGAGGATCTTCTGTCGCAGCAGCAGGGGACGGTCCTCCACCCGAACCTGTCCAGTCTACACCTGCTGGCGTGGAGATTGAGCGGCGGCAGTTGATTCCTTTCGACTTGCCTCCCGAAGTTTGTGATGTGATTCTGGCAGCCAGGCGTCCCTCCACTAAGGTGGTATACGCCTGCAGGTGGAACAAATTTGTGGCATGGTGCTCAGCAAAGGCTGTGAATCCCCTTTCTGCCCCTCTTTCTGAGGTCCTTCTGTTCCTTCTTTCTCTGGCCCAACAGGGTTCTGCCCTGGGTACCATCAAGGGTTATCTTTGTGCTATCTCGGCCTTCCTCAGGCTCCCTGATCAGCCTTCCCTTTTCAAGTCCCCTGTTGTTAACAGGTTCTTAAAAGGCATTACACACCTCTTCCCTCCTGTTCCGTTTGTAATGCCTCAGTGGGACTTGAACTTGGTTCTTACCTTTTTAATGTGCGCTCCCTTTGAGCCTCTACATAACTGTCCTCTTTGTCTTCTGACTCTGAAGACAGCCTTTCTGGTGGCCATCACCTCCGCTCGGCGGGTGAGTGAGCTCCAGGCTCTATCTTGCAAACCTCCCTTTCTGTCTGTTCATCCAGACAAGGTTGTTCTTCGGACGCGTCCGTCCTTCTTGCCAAAGGTGGTTACTGCCTTCCACATTGGGCAGACCATCACTTTGCCTACCTTCTTTCCATCTCCGCATCCTTCCAGAGAGGAAGAGAGGCTCCACCGTCTGGACCCAAAACGTGCGCTCTCCTTCTATATCGACCGCACAAAACACTTCCGGGTGGATGACCAGCTCTTTGTTGGCTACGTGGGCGCCAAAAGGTCGGGCGGTGCACAAACGAACCATCTCCCGCTGGGTTACCTTGTGCATCAAGACCTGCTATTCTTTGGCTAAGAAGGAGCCTCCTGTTGGGCTGCGTGCCCATTCCACCAGGGCAACGGCTGCTACCACGGCTTTAGGCCGCGGTGTTCCGCTGCAGGATATCTGTCAGGCAGCTACGTGGGCCTCGCTGCACAAGTTTACAAAGCATTACTGCCTTGACAGTCAGGTCCGGAGGGACGGCTTCTTTGGCCGTTCTGTCCTCCGGGACTTCCTTGTCTGATCTTTGTTCGCAGACCCACCACCGGGGTTGGTATTGCTGGGGTATCTATTCTAAGGTAAGGAATCTGTCACTAACGTGTCTCTTTCAAATGCACAAGTTACTAACTTGTGTAACGATATATCTGTAAGAGACAGTAGTTAGTGACAGATTCCTACCGCCCCACCCATCCTCCCCGTTCTGCGAACTGATTTCTAGGGTTAAGGACATCCCTTTCAGGGCCCTAGTATTTTTCAGACACCTATGTCAGCTTCTTGCATGGCTCTGCGTTCCTGGCGCGGAAAGTCGTGTACAGAACTGACGTCAGCGCGCAGGGGCGGCGTCTAAGTACTGCCCGCGACGTCATCCCGGCGATCACGACGCCGACGACGGACGCGGAGCCGCACGACGCCGCCTACCAACGCGCAAGGGTACTGCTACGCAAAAACTTTCCGGATCCAGCCTGACGCCTGGGGATATTCTAAGGTAAGGAATCTGTCACTAACTACTGTCTCTTACAGATATATCATTACACAAGTTAGTAACTTGTGCGTTACGAGCAGAGGCGCCATCTGGCTTTCCTCTCTCGTCATGGGCACGCACGCACCACTCGCGTGCTTGTTTTCTGATGTTTATTCTCTCTGGCTTTTCTATTGCTAGCATGTGCCTTCATATGTAGATATATTTATCCACATTGGTAGCAATACTTCTTTTCTTTGAAGAGACAGTCCTTTTCTCTTATCTGGCTTTTGTGTTCCCGAGATCGGAGTTTTCGAGATCTCAATCTGTTTCCTTGTTCTCTACACATTTTTCTCATTGCTTGCTCTTTTAGGCCGAATGCCCTTTCTCTTTTGCCTGCTCCTGTCCACCGGTGCTCACGTCGCCGGTGCTTCTGCTACCGGTGCTCCCGATCCCCACGCTCCTGCTCCCGGTGCAGTTCTCTCTCCCTGAGTTACTCTTTCCAGTGTCTGCTCCCGGTGCTGCGGGTCCGGTGCTCACGGTGACAGGGGGCATGTGCTACCCGGCCTCCTGTCTCTCCTCCCCGGCCTGTCTGAGCGCCTCTCACCACCAGCAGCAGCACAGCCCCTCCGCCTCCCTCCCCTCTCCCTCCTAATCTCCCAGTTACTTCCCTTAGCCTCGACGCCCTCCTCTTTATTTTCGTTCTTCCTCCTGTCTGTTATCACCTCTCCCGTCTCGCCTCACCTTTATCCCCGACATCTACAGCCTATTTTTTTCTGTCTCCCTTCAACGTCTGTCCGCAATTTTTCCGCCACTCTTTGTCTCTCCTCACTTTTGTCTCTCGTCGCTCCCCGGATCCTTCATTGCACCCCTCGTCTATTCCCACTTATCCTCACCCCACATGTCTCTTCTCAGGACACCTATATCCCCTCTCGCCTCCTGACTCTTTTCCTCCTTGTCTCCCAATTTTTCACGTTTCTCCGCCATTTATCTTCACCTTCCTCCTGTCTCTTTCCCTGTCCCTTTCACGCCTTCTGTCTCTTTTCAACCTTCATTTCTCTTTCACTCCTCCTGTCTCTCGTCACCCCTTCCTTCTCTTCCAACTCATGTCTCCCATCATCCCGTTTCCCGTCTCCCCGCACTTCTGTCTCGCATCACTCATGCGACACGTATGCTTGTTTCCCCTCACTGTCCTGTCTCTGTTCAGTACTCCAGCCTCCCCACCACAGATGTTAATCTTTTTTTTTTTTTTTTCACACTTTGTTCGCACCTGTCTCTATTCTGTTCTGTTGCACAACAGAATCAAGGTGTGTTGACTGAAGCATTTCTACAGTCCTTCATGCAACCGTGGAGGAACTGACATAGTTTCTGAGTGTTGAGTAAGAGACTTCTCTGCTTCTTGCACTGAGGAAAACAAGAAGGTGATGGATGGAAGGCTTGGATTAATCTCAGCCACTGGTAATTACTCACATTGTTGCCCACCGTGACACCTCAGACAGGAACCAGCCATATGCAAATTCAGCCTTGGTCCTGCTCCAAAAGTAACTGTCAAGACTAAACTGCCCAGCCTGGTCCCCTCGGAATGAAAACACAAGCAGCCCCACAGCAGTTTTGGCCTCGTCGACGAGGTGTAGCTTGAGTTGTGTGGCACAAGGTGCAAGGGACCCACGTCTGGGCACACTGGACGCGCTTAGGGCATCACAATGAGGAAAACAAAAAAACAATTATAGGGGAGGATGTTTGAGTTAATCTCAACCAGTGAGAATTTCTCCAGGCTGCATTCCAGTCCATCTTTTTTTGTCCGCCACAGATGGGCATCAGACAGTGGCTGGGATTAATGTAAGCATTTCACTTGTGATCTTTTTGATTTCTTCACTGCAACACCCTAAGTGTGACAGGAATATCTAGATGTGGCTCTAGGGCTAACTATGCCATAGAACTCAGGTTATGCATCACTGACGAGGCCTAAGTAGACCTTTGGTGTTCAGTTCAGTGCTTCCTGAAGCCGTCCCCTCTCAACCCCCAGCCCTGCATTTGCCTTTGCGACCGTTTTTCTCATTCTATATTTTTCCCTTGTTTTAAAAAAGCGCCCAAGCAAATACTCTCATCTGCCAATTGGGAAAACATGTTCAGGGCATCTCTCAAGTTATTAATGTAACATTTTATTAAAAAAGGGTAAGCATAAGGCTTTATTAATTTGCAATACTGGGAAGAAGGCACCTCCACCCCTGGGTTGTGGTAGGCTAAATAAAGTACCAGTAGATTTTGATAGTTTTAGCCTGCGGTGTGCCATTTGTAGGGCCCACGAATCGGTAGCAGCAAATGTTAGACCCAAATAAGAACAAGCATTGGCATAGCCAATAGGTCTCGCCTTTGGGAGCTTATAAGTGTTTAGCCATGCAACAGTTGATGTTGTTGCACCAAGCATATTGTGCTGCCTAACTAAATACTTATAAGGTCCCAAAAGCGAGACCTATTGGCTATGCCAATGCTTGTTTTTTAAGTTGCCGGATCAGTCTGCCTTGTTCAAATCTCCGGTTGTGATGAGGTTTCTTAAAGGTTTACAACATCTGTTACTGCCAAAGCCCTTTGTGATGTCACAGGGGGACTTGAATCTGCCACTGCACCTTTTGACCCTAAAAATAGTCTTTTTGGTTTTGCAATAATGTCATTTTGCTGCATAAGTGAGCGGCAGGCACTTTCGGTCCAGCCACCTTTATACAGTCTTTTATCAGACAAACTGGTGTTGAGGCCTCAAGGTGAATTCCTACTGGGAGCCATTACACTTTTTTAAGTCGGTCATGCTACTACCTATCGCGCCTCACCCCATGAAAGAGTAAGAGAGAATCCTTTGTTTAAATACCAAGAGAGACCTCTGTTTCTGCTTTGATCGTACTAGAGACCATTGAGTGGGCGATCAGCTTTTTGTGGGCTTCTCAAGGCCATGCAGAAAAAAAACATTTAGGTGGACAGGCCTCTGCATTAAAATATGCTACGTGTTAGCTAAGAAGCAGTCACCTGAATGATTGAGGGCTCATTCCACTGGAGTTAAGGCTGCTTCTACAGCACCAGCCCTGAATAACTGTTACATGCAGAAAGAACAGATGATGGACGGAATGCTGAATTAATCAAACATTCACCACCCCCGTTCCGGCTGGATTGTTCCCATGAGGGACAGGGTCAAGACTGATTTGCATATGGCTGTTTCCAAACTAGGGTGGCGTAGTGAGCAAAATAACGATGGATTTAACCCATATCTCTTGACTGGGGGTGAATGTTTGATTCATTCAGCATTCCGTCCATCATTTGTTGCCGCAGCACTTTTCGCCCTAAGTGGTATGGGTATGCCCAGACGTGGGTCCCTTGATCGCTGTGCCACTGGATTCAAGCTAGCCTGGCTGATATGGGGTCTTACCCTGAAACCGGTGCCAGGATGCTTGTTTCTGGTCCAGTGAGGACCCCGCGTGGCAGTTCGGGCTGGACTTTTCCCATGAGGAACAGGGTCAAGACTGATTTGCATATGGCTGGGTCCAAACTGGGGTGGCGTAGTGAGCAAAAGAACAATGGATTTAACACAGATTTCTTGACTGGGGTGAATGTTTGATTCATTCAGCATTCCATCCATCATTTGTTGCTGCAGCATTAGATATCTGTTGGGCAGCTTTGTGGGCATCAGTGTACACATACATGAAGTATTATTGGCTTGACAGTCAAGTCTGTCATAATCGGCATTGCCTCAGATCAGTTGTGCAGGACTTTTTGATCTGCACCATTCCACAGATCAACCAGCGAGGGAGCTACTGCTTTGGTATCTATTAGAATTATTCATCAGCAGAACAAGTTACTTACTTATGTAATGCTGTTTTTGCTGGATACTCGATCTAAACACAGATTACTCCCCACCCTTCCACCTCCCCGTTCAGTGGAATGGGCTTTTTTCCATTTAAAAAGGCCCAAGTATAGAATATCTGCACTTTGGTCATACCATTTTGCTAATGGGCTGTGTCTTAGGGCGTGGACAAGCTTATGAAACAAAATGACATTATGAGCCTGTATGCGTCTCAGTTTGTCACTTCCGTAGCGGCTCATAATTGACATGGAGCCGCGCACTGCCACTATCTGGCATGCAAGAGTACTCCTTTGGGTTTTCCGGATGCAATCTGACACCTAGGAAATACTCACAAGGTGAGGAATCTGCAGTTAGAGTATCCACCCTAAAGAGCGTTAACTAGCTATTAACTTATTCTTATGGGACACTTACTCCCAGTAAGAAGCATGTGGCTCGCCTCACTTCCAGCATCTATGGCTAAAGGCAGGGTCAACTTCACGTATTTTCTTTGGTTTATAATCAGGGCCACTGGAATTGTACGGCAGTAGAGGATCAAGTTATGTGGCAGAGTTCTGCACCAAGAAAAGGCAAATTATGAAACCTAATTCAGCTCATTTTGTAGTAGCATTACTACATAATTTTGTCATTTTTTTCACGTTAACTCTGGCTGGGTACAGGTTTTACCTCATTAGTACCAGTTTAACATTGAAATAACGTAATAAGCAACCGAAAGACGACCAGTTAACCTTTGTATAGGGCTTTCCACAATTATTTTGTTAAAATTGGTAGATTCATAATTATACAGAAAACGCCATGGCTGAAGTTGCATAATTTCAGTGGCCTTGTTTAGAATATACACAAGGCAAATATTTAAAATGTAACTGCCTATGTTGATAATTAATGGATACTTTTGACATTTGGGCAAAACAGTATTTTAACCATTTACCCTCTATTTTAGTATGTGTCTTCCTCTGTGTCCTCTTGATTTTTATTGTAGCATCTTTGCTAAGACTTTTTGTAGTCTGTACTATCTTACCACATAGCAGCCTGAGTCTTTGGATCTTATCATTTGACTCGGAGGCATCAATTTAGGTCTGGCGAAATTTAAATTACACCACATTGCTATTTGCAACGAGGAATCACCGGGACAATGCAAACAACCAGAATGCAAACGTCTGTTGCTCGTGGCAATTGTGTTTTATTTTTTTACCTACTCTTTTAGAACAAAATGTGTCCTTATGTCAAATAGTGAAGCAAGGGTGCATTTTTGCACTAAAATAGAATGCTAAATAAAGGGTTTACCTTTAAGGTCCTATCTTGCTTTGTGTCGATTGGCTATTGCAGGTCCACAATAGATCAACTTCGTTGTCATTGCACCTATTCATGTTTAGACTCAGAATCAAGAAAGCTTAAATGTTTCATACATGAGAGGAACACCCGTATGCACATAGGTTTGCGAGTATTCACAAACATTGTCCATTGTCACTCAAACACTTTTTTAAAGTGACTTCTGAAAAATGTTTGGGGTAGCTACATTTCTTCTGTGGGGTGTAATTGCAAAGATTTACACACATAGAAACAAGTTAGTTGTTTGCATCATAAATAAGTTAAATGTGGACAAGCCTTTTTCTGCCTTGAGTCTAGCGAATTATATGCATAGCAGCCTATCTTCTTGACCAAGGAGTATTCTCAGGGATTTTTTTTGTACCCATAAAAGTCAGAAACCCGGTCCTTCTTCGTGTAGGAAAAACCTACATCTGAAAGAGACTGTTATTTATAGGTTTCTTACCTTCGAATTACCCCCAGGCGTCATACTGGATCCGGAGAATTTTTTCTTAGCAGTACCCCTGCCCGTTGGTTGGTGGCGTCGGTCGTGTCTGCGTCCGTCATCGGCGTTGTGTCCGCCAGGATGATGTTGCGGTATCTACATAGACGCCGCCCCTGCGCACTGACGTCAGTTCTTTCTTTTTCCGCGCCAGCCTAGCACAGATCCGGAGAGAGCTTGCCCCTTAGTCATTTTTTTACTAAACTTTTTCGACTTTTGTCGACATCTTTTTATGAGTCTTCGACTCTTGTCATAAACTGATGTCCATGACTGATCCGCACCTCGCGTGCCTTTGGTGCCTGGAGCGCGACCACGACCCGAAGTCGTGCTCCGACTGTCTGGCCATGAACCCGAAGTCTTTGCGGGGGCGGTCCAGAAAGCTTTTGGAGGCCCGGCAGTCGGCTCCGCGTCGCTCCCGGTCTTGCTCGAGGGGAAGATCTCGAGACCGGTTGCTGAGCCATTACACCTCGTCCAAGCCTTCGCACTTGGGTAAATCAAAGAATAAGAAGGCGAAGAAGCACCGTCACTCTTCGCCTTCCCCCCCGTCGGTCGGCTGACGCGACGTGGGACCCGGAGCGTCGTCATTCTAAGGCGCTGTCTCAGGCACCTGATTCAGGGACGACTCCGTGCCTCCCCCTGTTTGCTGGAGCCAGAGCGTCCCCTGCCCAGCTTCATACGTTCTTCAAAGCCCTCCACCGTGTGTTTGGGCAGTCCAGCTCCGCTGGTGCGCCTTCGGGCCCCACAGAACCTGTTGGGGGCCCTGGGCCTTCAATGCCGGCGGCTCCGGCACAGGAGGGCCCCAGTGGATCCAGGCTTGGATCCGGATCGACGTCAGGCGACCTTACTCAACCTTCCCCGGCACTCATCCTGGCGACGATGCCCCCAGCGCCGGCCGATGCCGTCCCCATCCCCGAGATGGACCCGGAGCCGGGGCGACGTCGAATCCAATGCCAGAGGGTACTTTTGTTCCCTTGTTCATCCCAGGTGTTCCATATTGCCCTAAGGGGGGTGATGAGGACTGGGAGGGGTCGCTGGACCCTTTGGCAGACCGGCTGGAAGAACCGGACTGAAGAGAGGAATTGGGTAACGCCAATGGTCTGGATATCTCCCCAGACCTGGGCATGCTTTCTCCCCCTACAGTGGCAACGGAGGAGGGAGTGTCCTATGCAGTGGTGGTGCGTAGGGCAGCTGAGGCCTTGGGCCTGGAGCTCCCTACAGTGGCAGGACTAATCTCCTGACAGAGGTGCTTCAGCCAGCGGCAACTTCCTCTGAACCCCTCTTGCCCTTTAATGAAGCCCTCACGGACATCCTTCTGGGCACTTGGTCCAAGCCCAGCACAGGGGCTCCTGTGGAATGGACGATTGCCCACCGCCCGGTCCGGGAGATCCCATTTTCCTCACCCAACACCCTTTCCCCGAGAGCTTGGTGGTCCAAGCCTCTTCATCCAAGGGTGCATTCCCTTCTGCACCCCCGGACAGGGAATCCAAGAAGCTGGATCACCTTGGGAAGTGCATGTTCTCTTCCTCCAGCTTAGCACTGCAGTCTGTGAATACCGCGTGCCTCTTGGGCCGATACTCCCATACCATCTGCGATACGTTGCGCAGGCGCTGCCTCAGTGCCCGGAGGAGGCCCGGGTCGTTCTCTCTCAAGCAGTGGCAGAAGGGAGAAACGCAGCAAAATTCACAATCCGCTGTGGACTGTATACCGCCGACTCACTGGGCAGAACGATTGCCGCGTCAGTAGCCCTTCGGCGCTACGCCTGGTTGAGGATGTCTGGTTTTTCGGGGGATGTTCAGTCAACTCTGCTGGACATGCCCTATGATGGCTGTTGCCTTTTTGGTGACAAGGCAGACTCAGTGCTAGAGCGCTTTAAGGATTCTCAGGCTATGGCCAGATCCTTGGGCCTCACTGCGTCCCCCACAGTCTGCCTTTCGCCTCTTTCGTGGCTATGGAAAGGGTGCCTCACCACGTCTGACCCAGTCCAGCCACCGGGCTACGCAAGCTACTCAGCCGCTGCGTGGCTGCGGACGTGGGACCCGGCGACTCGTGTCTGGGAACGAGCGGGTGGGCCAGTCCACCCTCACCCCCCCCCCCCGCAGCGGCCTCCACCCAGGTGGGTTTTGCAGCTAGTCCGAAGGGGCTACTCCCGCGCCTTCGAGAATACCCCTCCCTCCATGTCACCCTCTTTAGATCGCATGTCGGAGGATCATTTGGCACTTCTCCGCCAGGAAGTCTTAGCTCACTTGGCCAAGGGAGCTGTTGAGAGGGTTCCTATGCCAGAAGTAGGTTGTGGTTGCTATTCCTGCTACTTTCTGGTGCCCAAGAAGGACAAAAACCTGCGTCCTATCTTAGACCTCAGGGCCCCAACCGCTTCAGAAGTTCAAAATGCCAACCTTGGCTCAGGTCTTATCTGCCCTCAGCCCTGGAGACTGGATGGTGTTGCAGGAAGCTTATACCCACATCCCCGTCCTGCCAGCCCACAGACATTACCTACGGTTCACTGTAGGCCACAAGCATTTTCAGTTCACCCTGCTCCCCTTTGGCCTTACCAGTGCCCCTCAGGTGTTCACGAAACTGATGGCGGTGGTCGCAGCTCCTCTGCGCAGACTAGGGGTTCCAGTCTTCCCCTATCTCGACGACTGGCTGTTGAAGGCGGGATTGCCCCAGGCTGTCGTCTCCCACCTCTAGACTACGGCAGACCTCCTGCATTCGTTGGGGTTCACTATCAACGTGCCGAAGTCACACCTGACTCCCACTCAGACGCTCCCTTTAATCAGACCTGTTTTGGACACAGTGCAGTTTCGGGCCTATCCTCCCGAGCCGCGAGTCTGGGATATTCGGGCTATGATACCGATGTTTCAGCCTTTATCCTGGATTTCGGTGAGAATGACCCTGAGGCTGCTGGGCCTCATGGCCTCCTGCATCCTGCTGGTGGATAATGCCAGATGGCATATGCGGACTCTGCAGTGGGACCTGAAGTTCCAATGTGTGCAGCATCAGGGCAATCTTTCCGACTGCTTCCAGATCTCGGAGGGGACTGCGCAACAACTGTAGTGGTGGCTAACGAACCAAGCTTGGGTCAGAGGCAGATTCCTCTCCCTTCCCCAACCAGACCTCGCAGTGGTGACAGATGCGTCACTCCTGGGATGAGGCGGCCATCTGGGAGAGGTGGAGATCAGAGGCGTCTGGTCTCCGGCGGAGTCCGGACTCCATATCGACCTGCTGGAGCTCCGGGCGATTCGCCTGGCACTGAAGGCATTCCTTCCCTCTCTCAAAGGGAAAGTGGTGCAGGTGTTAACAGACAACACCACCGCCATGTGGTACTGCAACAAACAAGGCGGGTGGGGTCGTGGACCCTATGTCAAGAGGCTCTTCGTCTTTGGACATGGCTGGAACACCAGGGTATGATCCTAGTGGGTCAACACCTGGCAGGTTCTGTGAACGCCAGGGCGTACGAACTCAGCCGCCGGTGCCTGGTGGATCTCGAATGGCGTCTTCACTCTGAGGTGGTGCAAGGTCTCTTTCAGCGGTGGGGAGAGCCTTGGTTAGATCTGTTCGCCACCAAAGAAAACGTGCAATGTCAACAATTCTGCGCGTTGGAATTTCCAAGGCGGCACTCACTTGGCGACACTTTTTGGCGCAAGTGGAACTACGGCCTCCTGTATGCCTTTCCGCCTGTACCACTCCTGCCCAGAGTGCTGAAGAAGATCAAGCGCGACCGGGCCCAAGTCATTCTTGTGGCTCCTGACTGGGCAGGAAGAGTCTGGTACCCAGAGCGCCTGAGCTTGGCCATCGATCCTCCAGTCAGACTGCCTCTTCGGGAGGATCTTCTATCGCAGCAGCAGGGGAGGGTTTTTCACCCGAACCTGTACAGCCTCCACCCCCGTGTGTGGCGATTGGACAGCGACCGTTGACAGCGTTTGACCTTCCTCCCGAAGTCTGTAACGTCATCTTGGCAGCCAGGCGTCCCTCCACTAAGACGGTATACGCCTCTCGATGGAACAAGTTTGTGGCATCTTGCACAGCAAAGGCTGTGGACCCCCTTTCTGCCCCTCTTTCAGAGGTCCTGTTGTATATACTTTCTTTGGCCCAGCAGGGCTCTGCCCTGGGCACTCTTAAGGGCAATCTTTCGGCCATCTCTGTCTTCCTTCGGCTTCCTGATCAGCCATCTTTATTCAAGTCCCCTATTGTACAGAGATTCTTCAAGGGCATTACTCATCTCTTTCCTCCTTCTCCTTTCGTAATGCCCCAGTGGGATATGAATCTGGTCTTAACCTACCTTATGTGTGCTCCCTTCAAGCCTCTTCACAACTGTCCTCTCGGGCTCCTCACTCTGAAAACAGCTTTCCTTGTTGCCATCACCTCTGCTTGCAGAGTGAGTGAGCTCCAAGTCCTTTCTTCTAAGCCCCCTTTCTTCTCTGTGCATCCACACAAAGTGGTGCTTAGGACAAGGCCTTCGTTCCTTCTCAAAGTGGTAACGCCCTTTCACATTGGTCAAACCATTACTTTGCCCACCTTTTTCCCACCTCTGCACCCTTTCAAAGAGGAGGAGAGACTCCACCATCTGGACCCAAGCGTGCACTATCTTTCTATCTTGATGGCACGAAAGATTTCCGGGTGGACGACCAACTCTTCGTTAGCTATGTGGGTGCCAAGAAAGGTCGGGCCATTCAAAAGCGTACCATCTCTAGATGGGTTGTCATTTGTATAAAAATCTGCTACGCTTTGGCAAAAAAGGACCCTCCAGTGGGGCTCCGTGCTCATTCTACAAGAGCCATGGCGGCCACCACTGCTCTTGCCCGCCGAGTTCCACTCCTTGACATCTGTCAGGCAGCCACGTGGGCATCCTTGCACACGTTCACCAGACATTACTGCCTGGATAGTCAAGTCTGGAGAGACGGCTATTTTGCCCGTTCTGTCCTCCAGGACTTTCTGGTATGAATAGAGTTTGCAGACCCTCCTCCGGGGTTGGTATTGCTGGGGTATCTATTCTAAGGTAAGGAATCTATAACTAACAGTCTTTCAGATGAACAAGTTACTTACCTTCGGTAACGATGTATCTGTAAGAGACATATGTTAGTTATAGATTCCTTACCGCCCCAACCATCCTCCCCGCTCTGCGAACTGACTTCTAGGGATAGGGACTCCCTTGCAGGGCCATAGTTTAGCGCACCAGTGGTCAGTGTCTTGCATGGCTCTGCGCTTCTGGTGTGGAGAGTCGAGTCAGAACTGACGTCAGCGCGCAGGGGCAGCGTCTATGTAGACTCCGCGACGTCATCCGGGCGGACACGATGCCGACGACGGACGCAGATTCGACCAAAGCCACCTACTGACGCACAGGGGTTCTGCTAAGAAAAGATTTTCCGGATCCAGTCTGACGCCTGGGGGTAAATCTAAGGTAAAGAAACTGTAACTAACATATGTCTCTTGCAGATACATCATTACCGAAGGTAAGTAACTTCATTAATATATTTCTGACTCTTTTTAAGAGTTTTGAGATAAGTGTGTGATGCAGGATCCCTCCCAGCACATCCATGACTGAGGCTTAAGTTCCCCTGTCCCTCCACCTCAATACCTGGTGTTGTGTTTCCATTGGCTGTTTGATAGAATATTTGATGTAAGTCCATGTTCAATTTAAATTATTTTCAAGTAGGATCAATAGCTTCTTTCCTTACTGCTTGTTTTTTTTCAAAGTAAATTGATTGCATTTGGATTATTGTTTGCAATTCCTTAATGTCTCCTTGCTTTTCTTTTATGCTTCAGGACCAGTTTGGAAAATCATGCAGTCGTCTGGCCACAGGTTCAGAGATGTTGAGCACCATCCCCTTCTTCCAGAAAATGACAATTATGATTCATCACCGTTGGAAGCGGATATGACGGAGAGGGTTTGGTTTATTCGAGATGGATGTGGCATGGTCTGTGCCGTAATGACTTGGATGCTGGTTCTATATGCAGACTTTGTTGTAACTGTTGTCATGTTGCTGCCATCCAAAGACTTTTGGTACTCGGTTATCAATGGGGTTATTTTTAACTGTTTGGGAGTTCTGGCCCTGGCATCACATATGAGGACTATGCTAACCGACCCAGTAAGTGCAAATTCATTATTTTTGCATGCTTTTATCAAACATGAATTAGGAAACAAGTTTCATATATTTAGCAGTGTGAAATACATTGTCACAGAAACTGATAGTGTTGTGATCAAGAAACTTTACAGATTACCTGCAAGCTCTTTTGATTTTCTCATTGCGGTTAAACGTTGAATGTAGTTCCCTTCTTGCAAAAATCCTCAACATGTCTTGGTGGATCTGTGATCCCCATTCCTTCCAGTGTTCACAGGTGTCACCACTGATTGGGGGACGTGAGGATACCTAGCCTAAGCACCATAAGGCAACAAATCCCTTCCTCCACTAATGTAAATGCACCTCAAAATGAGTGCTGCAGCGGCTGTGAGCGATGACAACTTGCACCCTTGACCACAACACTCTAGTGAATCTATCACTGCACCCTCCTCCTAACTATCTTTGTCTTCTCTAAGAATGCTATCTTGCAGCTCTTGTGAAGAAGAGCATCCAGCTGGGGATAGAGCAGCAGCTCCAAGGCCTACTTACTTGCAGAAAGGTGCGAGAGGCTAGTCGGGTATCCCTGGATGGCACCCATCCCCTCTATTCACTGATTCCCAAGTGCTTCACTTGGCGTCTTTCCCATCATTTAGCTGTCCTTTCTACTCCCTGGTTGAAGTTACAGTCTTCCATTGGTGTTAGATGTCATCCTGGTTCGTTAAACATGCGCTGTCTTTAGTATTCCCTTTACTCTGGCCTCATTTACAGGGTGGGTTAAATGTCTCATTGATACATTTGATGGCAATAAATATTGACAACCCTATACTGCTCTATATAATTCACTTTACATATTCCCTGATCCTAACTTTTCTTTTGTTCTGCAGTATTATGTCAGTTTGCATTCTGTTTTGCACTTTACATGATATTTGACATTTTGTTTGACATATTTGAAGAGTATTTTTTTGATAAACAAATTTTTATTGTTTTACATCGTATGAAACAACTCAGCAAGTACACGATGGACCCAAAATCAGTGACATTTTGATAGTGAACGTATCCCACACTCCCGCACTCTATGAAACCTGCACAGAGAACAATGACGAAACAAATCATTCCGAGCCTTCTACCGTACCCAGCCATTTCCCCCACACCCGTCGATATTTCTTCGGGCACCCTCTTGCCATGTAAAGGGCCCTCTCCTGGGTCGCACACCAGTCCACCCCCGTCGCCACCTCCCTATGTCCGGTGGTTCAGGATTTATCCATGCCGCCGCTATGTCCCGCTTTGCCACCATCATGGCTGTATTGAAAAATAATTTGTCGTTCCGGGACCCATCCAGCCCATCCAGGATTCCCAGTATGGAGTGCCGCGGGTCATGAGGAACCTCCCAACCCAGGACCTCCGTTAGCTCCCCCTCAATTGCCTCCCAAAATCTCTCCAGCCGGGGGCAGGACCAAACCACATGGAAGAAGTCTGCCGGAGCATGGGTGCATCTCGCACATGACGCATCAGGACGCAGGCCCGCTCGATGCAAGCGCAGGGGAGTAAGGTAAGCGGCGTGTAAGTAGTAAAGTTGGATCAGCTTAAGTTTAGCAGAAGTGGTGACCGTCTTGGGTGCCATAAGTGCATCACGCCAGTCCACCTCGTCGAGGGGGCCCACCCATTCCACCCACTGGTCCTTCAACTTGTCCAGGGAGGGGGAAGTATTGTTGACTAGGGTGCGGTATATGCGGGAAATGCCCCCTTTACCTAAATCCCCCAGCATTGTCTGCGCCTCTGTAGGGCTGTGTTCGGGGAGCCGTGTGTCGTCCGCAATGTGTATCCGGAGTGCATGTCTCAGCTGCAAATACTTGTAGAATTGAGAGGAGTGTAAGGAGTAACAGGCTTGGAGCTCCGGAAAGGAAAGCAGGTGGCTTGTAGCCCATACATCCCCCAGCTGTGTAATTCCAATGAGATCCCACGATTTAAACCCCTGCAACCCACTAACTTCCCGGAGCCAGGCCCCCTGCCAAAGGGGTGTACACCGAGTGAACCTACGCGTCCACCCAGTATGACGCAGTGAGGCCCGCCAGGCCAGGAACACGGAGCGTGTGACCTCCGGTAGCTGGGTTGGGATTGTCTTCCCGTACAGCATCGATTGAATGGCGGGTAGACCCAGCTCGCTCAGCTCGAGCCTGTAGGCCGGATCGGACCAGCCCCCGTTGAACCAGTCGTGAACCACCAGGAGACACGCAGCCAGGAAGTAAAGGTATAGGTTCGTCATCCCCATTCCCCCGTCGAAGGAGGGGATCCGACAAGTAGACAGAGCCAGGCGTGCCCTACCCCCGTTCCAAAGGAACTTGGTGGTTATACTGTCCATTTCCCGGAACCAGGGCCTGGGGAAGCAGAATGGAGTATTCTGGAGGACGTAAAGAAATCTGGGGAGGATCATCATTTTAAACAGGGCGACCCTCCCCAACGGATTGAGGGGAAGAGTCGTCCACCTATGGAGATCCTCCTTGGCCTTTTTAACAACTGGGGCAACATTGAGCGCCCAACCCAGTTCGGGAAGGAGAGTGATCCACAGCCCCAAGTACTTAAAGGATTGTCTCCGCAGCGGTATGGTGGACTGCCAGTCATAGCATTCCCTAGAGAGGTGCAGAGGAACCAGGACGGACTTCCCAGGGTTCAGTCTAAGCCCGGAGGCCTGCCCAAAGTGTTCTAGGGTCTGGAGACATCGTGGCCCCGAGGAGGCCGGATCGGCCAGGAAAATCAGAACGTTGTCCGCATAAAGTGCGATCTTGTCCGCCTCTGCACTCGGCCATTCCCATCCACGAATACCGTCCTCGGCCCGCACCAGAGCGGCCAGGGGCTCCATAACCAGGGCGAATAGCAATAGAGAGAGAGGACATCCCTGTCTAGTGCCTCTGTGAATAGGGAAGGCTTCTGACAGTACACCGTTGACCAGCACACGCGCTCGCGTAAAGGACCTGAACCGACGCTCTAAATCGAGGCCCAAAACCCAATTCGGTCAGCACATCCTGCAAATACGTCCAATCCACCGAATCAAACGCCTTTTCAAAATCGATGGATAGGAGAGCCAAGTACGGAGTTAGCAAGTGCCTGTGGGCTAGAGCCAGTTGCAGCCTCCGGAGGCAGTGACGGGTCCCGCGTTGAGGCATGAAGCCACATTGATCTACGTGGACCAGGGAAGCCAAGTAAGGCTTCAAACGCTGAGCCAGAATGGCGGCGTACAGCTTAATCTCCGTATTGAGGAGCGAGATAGGACGATAGTCCGCACAATGACGCGAAGGGGGCTGGGATTTCGGGAGGACCACAATGGTGGCAATGTCAGTTTCTGGCGGGAAGAAGCCCCTCTCCACCGCCTCCTGAAACAAAGCGGCCAGACGGGGTACTAAAATTTCGCGGTACGCCGCGTAATACTCCTGGGGAAGGCCATCGGGGCCCGGAGTCTTGCCCGAAGAGGCAGAGGAGATGGCCCCCTCGATTTCTTTCAAAGAAATGGGCCGTTCCAAATCCTTCTGGGCAGCCGTCTCCAGGTAGGGAAGACGTACCTTACCCCGGTCAAGGAGATCAGAGAGCGAGAGGGCCGGGACACGTGCTGCATATAAACATCGTTAATAGGTGGCAAAGGTGTTGGCCATCGCCGTAGGGGCGCAGTGCACCATTCCTGCCTCATCCGACACTTCTGGGATAATGCGGCTCGCCCTGGGGTAGGTGGCTAGCCTGTGCAGGATCGTGCCATTCTTATCCCCCAGCCATAGATTCGCGCTACCGACGACCTCCATAGGAGCTTGGCAGCGTCCAAAGATAGCTGTTTAATTTCATCCCACAGAAGAGCAAGTTGTCGGGCCTGGGCGGCATCATTAGACAAGGATACTAGTTGTTCCAAGCGAAGCGCCTGCGCTTCTCTTGAGGAAATTTCTTGCAGTTGTACCTGCCTTTGGTTCTTGAGCTGTCCCTTCGCGACCCCCCTGGATAGTCGCCTTTCCGGCCTCCCACAAGATACCCGGCGAGGCCACGGATCCGTCGTTGGTGCGGAAGTAATGCCCGAGTTCCGTCCCCACCACCTGTTTAAAGTCTTTGTCTTGGAGGAACCAAGCGTTCATTCTCCATGTTTGACGGGCTGAAGGAGGGGAGTCCCTGTACTAAGAAGCACTGGAGAATGGTCAGAGATACCCCGCGGTAGGATGCGGACATCTACAACCCCTGAGCACTCAGGTGCAGAGACAAAGACCGCATCTATGCGTGCCTGTGTTCGGTGGGCCGCGGAGGTGTGTGTAAATTGCAGGGTGTGGGGATGCCATATACGCCATGTATCGCAGAGTCCCAGCGATTCGGACCAGTTCTGGAGTTGCTTCGCCTGCGTTTTGCGGGAGATGGAAGGAGGACCTGTGGTGTCAAGGGCCGGGGAGGAAACAGCGTTAAAATCGCCTCCCACAATCATGGTGCCCAATGGCATATTGTTCATCAGAGCGGCGGTCTGGGTGAGCGTAGGTGTGAGCATCGATGGGGGGCATAAACAGAGATCAGATTGATGGGGGAGCCAGCCAGGGAGCCGCAAACTGCTACAAAGGACCCCTGCGGGTCGTGAGTCACCTGGGAAAGGACAAGGGGCAGATTGCGCCTCAGGAGAATTGCCACCCCGCGGGAGCCCCTAGAGAAGCCGGAGTGCCATATTCTATCGTATCCATAACGCGCCAGGAAGGGACACTGATTCCCAAGGAGGTGTGTTTCCTGAAGCATGAGTATGTCTATATGGAGGCGTTGTGCATACCGCAAGACCGCTGTGCGCTTATGTCGATCAAGAAGACCATTTACGTTCCACGACAGCACGTGGAGAGATGCCCTAGGCGTAGTGTTAGCAGTCATGTCGGGAGGTCACTACTGTGGAGTGCATAGTCAAACCGGGGTGCGTGAGCGTGTGTGGGAGTCCGCAAATGTAGGGGCCGTCGCATGCAGTAGGGGCATGCGCGTGTCGTGCATAGAAAACATATATGTCATTTCGTGGTTGCTGAAACAAAAGACAAACAAAATAGAAACATAACAGGAAAAACTTCCCCAAACCTCCCCCTCCCCCCACCCTACACTTCGAGAACGGAAGCATCTGTCGACCCCCATATGAACCATACCAAACTACAACGTTCGTATTTGGGTGCGTGGAGGACCCCTCCAGAAGATCGGATCAGCAATGTATCGGCATTAGAACTGAATGTTACACTTGTAAGTCTACCAGTGGCAGCGAGCCCCAGCGCGGAGGCGACCCGCCCCAGCAGTCAATGGACGGCACATTAAGCCCACCAGGCCTTCAAATAGTCGGAGTGCGAGAAAGGTCCGAGTCTGGTTTGGGTGAGCCCACCCGGGACGGCGATGAGGTCGGTCTAGGCCGGTCTTCGGCGGAGCAGTGCCTGCCGCGTGGTGGAGAGCCCGACCCGCTGGAGGAGTCCCGGGACCCCCGGGCCGCCATGCTCAGGGATCTAGGTATTGTCTGCGATTGGCGCCCTTTACGAGATTGTGTTCGACGCCGGCGCCTGCGTCCCGGCAACCCAGGCCCCCGGGGCTGGGAGCCCCGCGGCAGGGGCATTCCCTTGTCGGAGAGGGCGTTCCTCCGTCAGCCATGTCCATGCAGCCTGAGGTGACTCAAAGAACTGAATTTGGCCTTGGAAGATAACACGTAGGCGCGCCGGAAATTGGAGCTGATATTGTAGGCCTAGGGCCCGCAACTTTTGTTTCACATTTGTGTAGGAGCGCCGAAGTTCCTGCACCTCCCTGGTGTAGTCTGGGAATACCATAATGTTATGATTTTGGAACTGGAGGGGCCCCTTCTCTCGTGCCGCCCGCAGGATAGCGTCCCGGTCTTTAAAGTTAAGGACTTTTAGGATGAGGGGGCGCGGCGGAGCCCCTGGAGGAGGCCTGGGCGCCAGGGACCTGTGGGCTCTCTCCACCACGAACCAGGACGAGAGGGCATCCTTGGGCATCCAGGATGTAAACCAATCTTCAGCGAAGGTGGCCGCCATTCCCCTCTCCGCCCCTTCGGGAAACCCCACCAGGCGGAGGTTATTACGGCGGGCACGATTTTCAGCGTCCTCGGCCCGCCGGTGGAGCTCCTTAGTGTGAGCGTTGAGGTGGGCCACTTGTTCTTTCAGCTGGGAGATGTCGTCTTCCGCGGTGGATATGCGGGATTCAGCCTCAGTCAGCCTCGCCGTAGCATTACGGAGGTCTTGCCGGAGAAGGGACACGTCCACCTTGACCTCTCCAATCTTCCCCTCAACGGACGCCTGTGAGGTACTGATGGCCTGAAGGATGGTGGCAAGGTCCCTCTCTTGGGGAGGGGGAAGGCCCCCATCAGCCCCTCCAGGGGGAACCTGTTCCGAGGTAGTGAAGCGGTCCATTTTGGTCTGCGTAGGAGCTGGCGCGGATTTCGCGGCCCTGTCTCTCCCCATGGCCGGCGGTAACTCCACTCGCCAGTGGAGTAACAAAGTTTATATGTATGGAAGGAACCCACCACAGGCTCGGAGATCTTGCCAGGGAGCCGGGCCCCCGCCGCCGCACGGGAGAACCAGGTAAGCAATCCGGGATCACGCGAGGGGCCCCGGAGCGCCACCCGAAGAGATGGCCGAGTACGGTGGCTCCACCCCAGAGGCGCAGAGCACGACAGGCCCTGTCCCGTTAACCCTCCAGGCCGCGCGGACCCCACACCACACGTCCGAGGACGGGCCACCCCAAGGGACCGGATCAGTAGGTGGCCGTGGGGGCGCCCAATGCCAGCTCCACCCGCCTCGCTGCCCGAGACGACAGCCGGTCACCCACTCCACACACCAGCGGGTTGATAGATCTTCCGGCCCAGCAGGAGGGCCTCACAAGAGCACAGGTTGCAGGCGTCCGGGGAGAAATGGCCCAGCTCTGCCCCGCAGGCCGCCCCCAGCCTCGCAGCCTCAAGGGCGGTATGATGTCCGGAATTGCCCGGGGGGGTGAGGGCACAGACCCCGACACCCGCGCCGCTGCCCGACCCGACAGCCGAACCCCGGCCCCCACCTACCGGATGACTCTGTCGCCTCCACTAGCACCGCTCAGCAGGGATGGTTCCCACCACGGCCGACAGGTCGGTCCAGGCCGCCAGCGTCAACACGAGGCAGGCCCCAGCCCACCACCTCAGAGGCAGCCGGAGAAGTCGGGCCAGGCACCGCAAAGTCCTGGTGCCAGAGGCGGAGAACTCAGCGCCGGCGAACCCTCCAGGACAGAGGCGTCACTCCCACCGATGGGCCGTACCCACGGCCCCAGGTGGGGGATGGCGAAGCAGGCCTCCCACGCCTGCTCCCCCGAGTGCAGGAGGCGGCCAGCAGGGCCGCGCCGGGGCCGCAGCGCAGACCAGAGCAGCGCAGGCCGGCGCTGGGGGGGGGGGGCCCGGAGCACCAGTGTCAGCCCCTCGCACCGCTACCCGACAAGATAGCCGAACCCCCGGTCCTCCCCACTCACCGACACCTCTCCACAGGTCTCAGGGCGGTCCCCGTCGGAAGGATCAGGCAGGCGTCCGGGTCTCCCCAGCCTCGTCCACGGACGGCGTCGTAGCCGGCGCAAAGGGCGCGGGGCCGAAGGCTCAACCCTCGATCAACGCCATTCGGGCAGGGCGACACACCGGAGCCAAGCCAGCCACCGCAGAGAGTCGCAGGCAGACAGTGGTGCAGCACCGGTGGCCTCACGAGGCGATGGCGCCGCAGTTATTGCTGGGCTTTGGTGGCGGCCGCCATCTTGCAGCCTCGGAGCCGCGAGAGGAGAAGGTCCGGAACCGGGCACCGGGGGCTCAGAATCGCCCGCCAAACGGACCGGAATGGCCCCCTCCGCACAGGAACCCACCACAGGCAGGTAGAAGGAGCGGATAACTGCCGCTGACAAGAGGATGCGAGGCGGATGACGGAGGGGTCCGGAGCACTCTTAGAGTGCGACCGCCATCTTGACGCCTCAAGCCACGCCCCACCATATTTGAAGAGTATTACTGGGCATTCCTCTACATCTTCCTTTGGCTTGAGTTCTTTGTTATTAGCAAATGGTGATAAATGCGATACTTGATCATGAAGCTCATTAAATAAATAGTTTCCCTATATGTACAAATGTTTAAGAAGTTGACACCTGTCTCAGATAACAGTGAGTATTTGAGATATATCACAAAATGTAATTTTATTTTGTTTGTCCGTGAAGGCAATAGCATGGATTGAACATTGATCTTCAGATTGTGGTTGATACACCATTGACGATAAGTATGATATGAGTAGTTGGCCGAATCTGATTTTTATATGGAAACTTTGGATTGGGCATAAGATATGTCTTGAGTGCTGTGAATTTGTATCTTCTGTTTTCCAGTAAAGTTGCTGCATTTTTATAAAGCACTTGTTAAACCAGTAAACCGAAGCCTGCTCAGATTTTCGCTTTCAATGTTTACAGTGATCTTCTTGTTCTACGTCTTTGACGATGCCAAAGAGTAAAAGACCCTCCTCCCCTTTCAGTTTGACATGAGCAGAATATTCTTATGAGGAGCAAATAATACATGATGTACCATAATATGAAGTTCATGCTAGTAATATTTTGGGGGTAAATTGTCTTTCATATAGCACTTTGTTTTGGTGGCCAACCTGCTTCTAGATGGGCCTGAATTTGACAGAACAGAAAGATTAAGTATTTTGTCTATCACACAGTTTTTATTAATTGGGAAACCTTAATTAGAACATGGGTCAGATTACATAAACTTTTCATTGGCTTAAATGAAACAAACTGATTTTGTACCATAAAACAGTAAATTCATTTTTGTCTCAGACTTTGCTTTTATCTATCACATTTTATATGTGGAGAAAATGATTCATTTCCCTTTCTTTCCATGCAAACATAGTAAAAAAATTGGTCAAATGAAGTGTGTTCAATTTTTCAGCTGACTGCAAAAATGTGAAAAGAATATGAAATCGAACAACCCCTATCTGCAACATCCCATATTAGCATACCCATTAAAAGTGGTGTAAATAAGTTTGCTCCATATTTTTTTTTTTTTTGTAAAATGTTTTGATTCATTTTCAACGAATGAAACATATCATTAATATACAATGTGGGCTGAATAGTGGGCAGCAAGTTGAAATGGTGGGCAGAAGATGTTGTAGCAGTTTCACCTACAGAGAACACATGATCAAAGGTCAACATTATATACATGCATATAAATGGGTTCATTTCTAGTACAGGTACATTATTCAACAGTAGGCTATATATCACAATCATCAAGGTCCGGTCCCTGGCCTGCCTTGTGATAGGCCCATTCCTCCCTCCTCCATGTCTAGGTCTAAACCATAATACTCTATCCATGGCGTCCAAATTTTTCGGAATTTCCGTGGGCACCCTCTTGCCTTATAGGTCACCTTCTCTGCGACCATGTAGAGATCCATACCTGACCTCCGCTCTGTGAGCGTAGGAAGTCGTGGAGCCCCCCAACATTTAGCAATGTCTCTCTTGGCTACCACCAACCCTAGGTTAGCCAACATGAGCTTGTGTTGCGGCAGATCAACATCCGTGGGGATGCCTAATATGAGGAACTTTGTGTCTAGCCCAAGCTGAGCTCCAAGTATATCGTTCAGTTCATTCACTATCCTGCGTCAATAGGTTTGAAGTCGTCTGCACTCCCAGAGGGTGTGTATGTATGTACCTCGTTCCGTGTGACATCTAAGACAATCTGGGTTATCCGTCCTCCCCATAGAGTGCAAGCGTGCCCTGTCAAAGTAGGTTCTGTGTAGGATCTTGTATTGTATGAGCCGCAGCCTCAATCTAATCGCTACTTCACGCGGGTGCATAAGGGCTGCTTCCCAGTCAATATCATCTAGTGGGCCGGTGGTAAGTTCCCATTTGGCTCGAAGAGGACCTAGGTTGTCGGGCATATTATTGATTTGCGTCTTATATGTCAAGGATATGGCTTGGGTCAGAATCTCCACTTGCAGAAGCCTACCTTCTAGCGGGGCATATTCCGGCAGCGTCTCTGTGTCCAACCCCTCAGCGTGCCAGGCGTGTTTAAGTCTGAGGTAGGCATACGCTTGGGAATCACGAAGCTGATATATAGCCTGAAGCGAGGCGAACGGAGCTAGAGAGCCCTTCTCCAGTAAGTCTCCTATCTTGGAAATGCCTATTAGGTCCCACTGCTTAAAGCCCCTCAGTTTTCTAATCTCGGGCAATCTAGCACCCTCCCACAATGGGGTTTCCCGCGTAGGCTTCCCACCCCATTTCATTTGCTTTTCAGCACTTTTCCAGGCCACCAACACTCGCTGGGTAGCCGGTAGAAGACGCGCACCACCTGCTCCTCCATATATGTAGTGCAGGTGAGTGCGGTTTCGGAATTGCAATCTTTCCAGTCTATAGGTAGGATGGTCTCCAGGCGCATAGTTCCATTCGTTGACGACTATAAGATGGGCTGCTCTATAGTAGGCTCTAATATCCGGCAAAGCTAACCCCCCATTGTATGGATTGCGTTGTAACGTTTGCAGCGCTATTCGTGGATGGGCACCCTCCCACAGAAGTAGACGCAGCTCACTGCTAATGGTGGTGAAAATAGCTTCCGGTAGTTTGTAGTATGTATTTTGTAAAATATAAAGGAGTTGAGGGAGCGTTATCATCTTATACATAGCGGCCCTCCCCATGATGGTCAGAGGGAGTTTCCTCCACCTCTTCACATCCTCCTGAAAGTTCAAAAGAACTCGTCTAATATTATGTTCCATTCTAGCTATTGGGTCGGTGGTGATGTAGAGTCCCAAGTAGGTAAACCCTTCTGTAGAAAGCTGTAAACAGCTCGGGTAGGTGTGGGGCTCCACCGCCCCGCTCAGTGGATATAAGGTGGATTTATTCCAGTTAATCTTATAGCCAGCGTGGCTGCCATACTCTTCAAATATCTGTAGTATTTGGGGAAGTGTCTCTACCAGGCGCGTGACATAGAGTAAAATGTCATCTGCATATAGTGATATGCGTTCCTCCTCCAAGATCTGGGACCCGTCCACGAAGCCACCTAGTCCCTGGCGGGTTCTAACCACACAGGCCAGTGGTTCCAAAATGAGGGCAAACAATAGGGGAGATAAAGGGCACCCCTGTCTAGTACCTCGCTGGATCCGCCAACTCGCAGAAACAATCCCATTGACCCGGACTCTAGCCTCAGGGGTGTTGTATAACAGTGCCAACCACTCTCGGAACACCGGGCCAAAGCCCAACTTTTCCAGGGTGCACCACATGAAGGGCCAGTGAATCGTGTCGAACGCCTTCTCGGCGTCAAGCGAAAAGAGCAGATGGGGGCTATCTCGACTCTGTACCGTGTCCATCCAGTTAGCTAGACGGCGTAAGTTAAAACGCGTGGCACGCTTCGGCATAAAGCCTGACTGGTCTCTATGTATCAGGGGGGTAATAACTGTCAGGAGACGCATGGCAAGTACTGTAGCCAGAATCTTCGTCTCGATATTAAGCAAGGATATGGGGCGATTAAAACCCACAGTCGTCTGGGGGTTTCCCCGCCTTAGGAATGACCACCACGGTGGCCGTACAGAGGTCTTGCGGCAGAGTCCCTTGGTCCTTTGACGCCTTGAACAGCTTAAGCAAGTATGGTGCCAGCAGTGTGCTATTTAGTTTAAAAAATTCACCCGGAAGACCGTTAGGACCCGGGGTTTTGCCCGCTTTCTGGCGGCCAATGGCCTCGGTCACTTCTTCCAACGTGAAATCCCCCTCTAGACTGTCTCTTTCCTCCTGTGAGAGTGAGGGTAGCTCAATTGCATTTAAATACTGGTGTATCTGCGCCTCCTCCGCCTGAGGTTTGGCTGCGTATAATGCAGTATAATATCTTGCAAAGGCCCCTGCTATAGCTTCGGGTGTGGTATGTGTGATATTAAGCTCTTTAATGGACATTACCCATCTCGTCTCTAGTTCCTTCCTTCCTAGCCACGCAAGCAGTTTCCCCGCCCTATCCCCTGTTTCATAGAGCTGATGTTGTGTTGCCAATTGTTGAGCTCTCACCTCGTTAGTCGCAAGCGCCAGGTAGTCTCTTTTGGTTATTTCGATTTGGCGAAGGGTATGATCAGTCAGTGTAGTGGGGTCGCGTCCCTCTAAACTTAATAGTGTGTATTCTAAATCCTCAATCGCCTGGGTTTCTCGCTTCTTTTTGTGGGCAATTATATTTTGTGCTCCATCGCGGAGCACCGTCTTGTATGCCTCCCACAAGGTGACTGCCGATTGTACCGAGCCCTCGTTCTCTCGAAAGTAGAGTTCGGAGTCCACCCTAAGCTCCTCGGCGACTGTCTTGTCCTGCAATGCCCATGGGTTAAATCTCCACTGCGCTATTTGGTGACCTCCCCGTCCACCCACCGTCATTAGGAGGGGCGAATGATCAGAGATGCCCCTAGCTAGGTATTCTATGGTTGCCACCTGTCTGACCTCTCCTGCCGGGGCAAGGAGGTAATCCAGCCTTGAGAATACCCTGTGGGCCCCCGAGAAATATGAATATGCTCGAAGATGTGGATGTTGCCTTCGCCACAGGTCAGTCAGTCCCAGGGTCTCCAGGAATCGAGCCAACATTGTGGGCCCGTGGGACCCAGGTCGCATTTGGGTACGGTCGAGGGAGGGATTACTCACATCGTTAAAATCTCCCCCCAATTATATGTCTGGCAGGGCTGGAGTGTAGTAGGAACTCTGTTAACCTATCCAGTGTACGCTGCTGTAGTCGTGGGGGTGCATATACACTAATAAGCAAAAACGTCTTGCGTTTCCAAATGCCACGTATGTCCCATCTGGATCCACCCACTGTTGAGTGACATGAAAGGGAGGAGACTTTTTAATGAGGATCGCCACCCCTCGTGAGCCATTGGTAAATCCCGCATGTGCCAGAGTAGTATATTTTCCCCTTCCCAGGAAGGAACAGCTCGAGCCCAGCAGATGTGTTTCTTGTAGAAATATGATGTCGGGTTTAAGTCTTTTGAGGTAGCGAGTCACCAACCACCTTTTGACTTTATTGCCTAATCCGTTGACATTCCATGTCATTACTGTAAATTTGTCTTCTGCCATTGTGAAATATCTCCCGGTTCATCACCTGTCTGGTGTTCCACCAGAGGTCTGCCCATCGTGCCCCCACTCGTTCCAGCCCCGTATGCAATTGAACAGATTGAGCCAAACAATCTCCCTCCCCAGAAAACAGTCTCAACTCACAACGTGAAACGATATCCAAAGAACCCCCACACTCTTCAGGCACCCACACCACCCCCCAATTTGTCAACATGACAACTCAGGCACGGGTAATCCATTAAGAGGTCTGTAGCCCTCCCTTCCCCCCCCAATCAATTAACTACACAATAGTAACACAATAACGCACAATATACTTCCCCGGCACGGGCCTAAGTCCTGCAATGCCCAATAAGCCTTAGGGTAGTCTTACTGTCTTTTGGCGGCCACCTGGCCCCGTATCTCAGTCTTCTTCGCCAGTGTTGGGTAGTTGTTGCTGCTGCGTACCGGCTTCAGGTAGGGTCGGCTCCGGTGCTTCCAGTCTTTGAATGCATTCAAGTAGCGGGTGCTCGCTGTCTGCGTCCGCTGAATCCTCCCTCTCCGACAGTTCGGTATGGCCAGTGTCATCTGATCTGATCAGGGTTCAGGACGGGCGTACCCGCACCATCTCATCTTCGGACTCCGACAGGTGTTCCCCATTGCCTCTAGATCTCAACGACCTTCCCGGCGTGCCCCCAGCTGAGTTCCGGATCCTCAACACTCGCCTCCGACGTTTTTCTTTGGGTCGTTCTTGGCTTGGGCCCATTCCTTTTTCTGTAAGTTGGCTCGAAGCACTGGGTGGCCCACGTCGCAGCTGCGGCCGCTCCTCAATCCAAGACCATGCCTCGTCTGGAGTTTGAAAAAATAAAGTGGAGCCTTGGAAAATGACCTTTAGTTTAGCTGGGAACAGTAACATATATTGAAGTCCAAGCGCCCTGAGTTTCGCCTTGACCGGGTCGAAAGTCCGCCTCTGCTTCTGCACATCACGCGAGTAATCCGGGAAAACCATCACTCGAGTGTTCTCGTATTGGATCTCTCCCTTCTTATGCAGCTCACGCAATATCAAATCTCTGTCTTGAAAGTTCAGGAAACGAGCTATCAAGGGGTCGAGGAGGAGCCCCTGGTGGCGGAGGGATGTTAGGCATTCTATGTGCCCGTTCTATGACAAAACAGGTCGAGAATGGTGCATTTGGCAGAGTGTCCTTCAAGAACGTCAGAAGAAATTGTCCTGGACCTGTCTTCTCCGCTTTTTCCGGAAAACCAATAAATCTCAGGTTATTCCTTCGGGCCCTATTTTCCGCGTCATCCACCCTCCAGGTCACCTCTTTCATGGAAGCCAAGAGTCCCGTTACATCTTTCCGCGTGGCATGAGAGACGTCCTCGAGTTCTGAGATGCGGTGTTCCACCTCGGTCACTCGTTCAGAGACTTTGCGGAGGTCGTGACGAAGCAGCATCACGTCTGAGCGGATCGCCGCCATCTTCTCCTCCAAGCTTTCCCTGGAGGCATGTATGGCTTGTAAGATGGTAGCATTGTCTGGGAGAGGAGCAGAGCCTCCCTCCGCACCCGTCGCCGCGGGGAGCACCTCAGTATAGCGGTCCAGTTTCCCCTGCCGGGATGATTTAGGTTCTTTATCTTTCGCCATCTTGGGTGACCTGGCACCTAGAGTATGTCGCAATCTATCCTCTCACGGCCTCAACGGTCGTCGAATCGCCAGGGACTCCACCACTCCTCGCCCCCCGGGCGTCTCAGCGTGCCTGGGACAGTCACAGCAACCCCGGGCCGGTCGTGGAAGTTGGGGCAGGGATCCAGGGGCACACTCACAGTAATAGAGGTCCACAGAGGGAGTCACCACACATAGCGCTGGGTAAACCTTCAGTAGGCAACGTCCGCACAGTCAGTGGGCCACTTGGCGTACTTCGTCCGGTATTCACCGTGTGTGGGAGTTTAATCGCGCAGGTCCCAGGTTTCAGTCCACTCAGCACCAGCGCACCCCCATAAGCATGAGCAATTTCAAGGATTGGTGATTCTCGGAACACATGCGCAGGCAGTAGTAGGAGATGGGTGAAGCACAGCCAAGTATCAGGGCCCAGATCACGCAGCAGAATAAAGAAGCACTACCCCCCGTATGGGGTGTGACCCACTGAACCCCTCCTGTGGTGTTAAACGTCTGCAAGAGAATGGGGTAGGTGGAGGAGAGGTAACGTATCTGTGGTCTGGCCAAGCCCCACCTCAGGAAGCCGCCCAGTCTCTAGCTCCGATATGGGGTATCACTGCGGACAGGAGCAGGAAGGGCCACCACACCCCCAGCGACGTGGATCCCAGGGTAGGAGGCCGGCGCACCTACCGATGTAACAGGCACCTCGAGCGGAATAATAGTGGCCTCCGGTGGTATATCATCCCTCACGGTGGACCCAGGGGTAGTGCCTCAGTCGCCTCCGTGACGCCTTCAGAGCGACGATACCAGCCCTGGCATGGAGTGGCCGAGAGGCAGGGACGGGGGCGCCCTCAGGAATCACAGCGCCGCACCGCCCGCTTATCGGCGAGAGTCACTGTCGGGCCAGTCATGGGGCGCAGGCCACAGCAGGGGGAGGGCAGGCGCAGCGGGTCTCCAGCGCTCCGCCCGCCGAGAGCCAGACCCGGGGCCGCGATCACAGAAGTCGGAGAATCCGTGGGCCGGTCTCCCCACCACAGAGTCTCCCGTGAAGCTCCAGGAGTCAGGCGGGGCCCGATGACAGCCGCCCCGGCCGCTGAAGCTCTCCCCTCAGCAACGTATGGCGGGGAGTAATCTGTGCATCTGACTCTCGCGCCACCCGCCGCAGCCGCCCGCCCGCAACGCCGGAGTCTCCCAAGGTACTCGCAGATCTCCAATGTCGCCGCTGGGGATTAATGCAGTTCGTGGTACTAGACGCAGCGGTCACCGCCTTTAATTGTCAGCTCCTCCTGCCGCCACGCCAGGCGGGAGCACCGCAGCTCCGGTCGCAGGTCTCAGTTACTGCGCTGTAGACGCCATCTTGGGGGAGACAGCGCGCCGATCACCGCGCCGAAAAGGTCTCAACATCGGGCCAAGGACGCCGCAACACTGCTCTCCGGGCACGCCACTGCTCTCCGGCACCCAGCGATCATCAGCAAATCGTTGCTACGGCGAAAAGGTACAGGATTATCTCAGGATTCAGATCGGGGCCAGCGGAGCTCGCGATCAACGCGGCTACTCGGCCATGTTGCTGGCCACGCCCCCGAGTTTGCTCCATTTTTGCACTAGAGCTGATTTGATGTAGTTTTGCCAGAGATCTTGTGGTTAGGTTACAAAATACTGAACCTAGCCACTACACCACGTCTATTAATTCTTGTTTTGTTCATTCCATTTCCTTCAGAGTCATTAATTCCTTTTTGTTCATGTTCTCTCTGCCTTTCTTTCTTCGTTCTTCTCACTATACTTTTTTGTTTTTGTCTTTTGGATCTGTTCAAGTTCTACTTGTGTTGCAATAGCGCAATTTTGTAGGTTTCTCCTCTATGTAGTTTCTGTGATGACTACTTCCTCAAGATGGTGGCAATTCCACATCGATGGACCCTGAAATAGGACTTGCTCCTCATCCATTGACACTGAAATAGGACTTGCTGCACATTACCATAGGCAGTAAAAAAAAGGACTTGGTGTGTCTAACCTATTTGCTTAAAATAAAAGAAGGACTCCACACATCATTGTTACTGGAGTGGCCATCTTCAGAGGATACTTGGATCAATTTTTTTCCTCCTCAAGTTTCAAGTCTCGATTCATCACTGTTAACCTGGAACCTAATAACCCAAGCTCTAATGATAGTCTGTTGACACTGAGATGACATAATGCATGTAAGATAGTCTACCCCCCAATCTATCAAAGAGCGCAACCAAACGTTTCAAGCACAATCTTCTAAAATGAAGCTCTGAAACACTCATACCTGACTCCTATTATTTTACTAATAAAGGATCGGTCGTTACAGATTTACTCTTCTTCACCAATAGAAGAGCACAATGGAGGAGAGCTATTGCTGCAACACTCCAGATTATTACTTCAAGGAGAACACCACATGGGCTTCGTATCTCCACAGTACCTTCAGCTGATTTCAATGCAGGGGTAACCATCACCCTATAGAACAATGGAAACATTCTCATCCATTCTTATCACAATCGAAAAAGCTTTGACCTAGTTTTCAAGAACATCAAAAGCATATTGCTTAACAATGCCTTAATCACCTCTCAAAGTCATGGTCCTTCCCAATACTCAGGGATTGAAACATGGGTGTCTTCCTGTCCCTCCTCCATCCTATCTCCTAGGCTACCTGCTGTCCCCACAGGTCTTGGCAGCTCAGGAACCTACGCTGCATGACCCAGATCACCATCTCATATTGATGATCCCAGCTTTTCTACCAGTCCCCACTTATTGGGGCGATATAGGGCTGTAGATCACAGCAGATCAAGAAATGATAATCACTGCCTGAGATTAATCAATATCCTCAACACGGTGAATACTCAGGCAGCATCCCTTTTGCCTGCGCAGATCTCCGACTCACCAGAACTGACCTCCTGACAGCAGAGGATGCACATATTGACATTGAGCGAATTTGTAGAGCGCACGTATACACGGAGGCGTCTTGGCGCTGTCTGTGATCAATGGAAAAGGATGTCCTAATTGGAAAACAGCCAGGTTTTCAGAGACTTTCTGAAAGCTAAGAGAGTGATTGAAGATTTCAGAGATTGAAGAAGAGTATTCCATTTAAGGGCAGTACATCTAATGAAGCTCCTGCCTCTCCAGGACATACGCTTGGGGGAAGAAACCACCAGATTTCTGGAGTGGCTAGAGCATAGAGATATACCTGGAGAATATCATTTAAGGTTATTCTTCAGGTAGTCAGGGCCAATTCCATGAAGTGCCTTGTATGCTAAGCACAGCGCTTTAAGGCGATGCGCCGCTCAATAGGCAGCCAGTGTAGCTTACTCATGGCCTGGGATGTCAATTCAAATCTGGGAATGTTAAAGAACATTTGTGCTGCAGTATTCTGCATTCTCTGTAGTTTATTCAGTGATCTATTTTGTAAATTCTGGAAAAGACCATTGTAGTAGTCTAGTCTTGCCAGGACTAGGGCATTAACCATGGTCTGTACGGAGTCAAAGGGAATCAGATGTGCGATTTTCTTTATTATTCTCAGAATATAGAAAGAGGAAGAGATGACCGCATTGTCTTGATCTTTGTTGGTAAGCTTGCCATCTATGAGAACACCTAGATATTTTACAGGCATGGGTAAAGTCCCTAGACCATGAAGCTACCAAGAAGGAGACCAGAAAGAAACATTGTTTCTGAAAAGCATGACTTCCATCTTGGTTGAATTTAACTGTAACGAGACGATGCTCGTCGTTTGGCAGACGCGAACACGGACAACATAAGTGTCCTCTTTTATGAAACAGGGCTATTAACAGTATATAGTCCCTCTGTGACACGGTGGTTAGCTGGTACGAGAGGCCTTGGCTGCTACCGGTCACTGCGTGTTCACAATAAGGGTCTAGAAAAGGTGGACAAAGTCCTCGTGCCCTGAAGAAATTGCCACTACAATTTACAGGCAATGAAACATGTCGGCCTAATATTACATGGTCTGCAAACATGCAGTATGTTTTTTATTTTGAGTAAGCCCTCGAGTTGAGAATAAAAGTGGCTCCCTGGTGACTGGGTGGCTTATCTCAATTTTATTCACACGGGGTTGATCTGTGTTATTGTATACACATATTCACTGGTTTCACTGGGTTTCTGGACACCGATTACATTTATTTTTGTTTACGAGGTAGCGACCAGTGATGAGAAACGTGGGCATAACTGGTGATAATTAACCAGTAAGCTCCTCTGGTGGTGCGCACGTGAGGTGCTACCTCGTGCTTTCACAATTTTTTTCACACAGGTGCACATTTGTGTGTTATATATACCTGTTAAAGTGTAGGGTATGTTGTGTGAACACAGTGACTGTTGACTCATGGGTCGGTTCTTCTTTTTATAATTAAATATAGGGTGAGTATGAGTTGGGACAATACCTATAAAATATGAAGGGTTGCTGTCGAGGAAGAGAATAAACTTCCATTCCCACTCATGAAGTCAATAGGATTTGTTGGCCCGAGCAGATTAGGTCTTTGTTGTTGTTGTTATTTATGAATTTAACTTAAGACAATTGCCACTTATCCAGTTGCTGACTGCCACCATGCAGTTGCGAAATGTCTCAGCAGTGTTATGGATGTTATTGGTGAATGCCACAATGATCCGGGCTTCATCTGCATACTTTACCAATGAGAACCCGAAAGACTTCATCAAGTTGGCTAGAGGAGAGACATAAAGACTAAAAAGGGTTGAGCTTAATGTTGAGCCCTGTGGAACCCCACACGGCAGAACAAAAGGCTCTGACTTGAATCCCTTGTGGGTTACCGATTGAGTCCTATCTGTGAGAAATGAGTGAATTAGTGCACAGGCTGTGTCTTTAACCCTGATGATCTGCAAGCAGTCAGTCAGGTGAATATGATTGACCGTGTCAAAGGCTGCAGACAGGTCAGGTATGATAAGGGCTGCTCTGCCGCCCTTATCTAATGTGGATATGATTTCCTCTGTGAGGAGCAGTTTCCATACTGTGGCCTCTTGTAAATCCAAACTGAGTCTTATCGAGATGATTGTTAGTTTCAATGCATGAAGACAATTGAGTGTTCAAAGCTTCCTGAGCTATCTTGGCTCGAAGTGGGAGTCTGGATATAGGACGGTAGCTTTTTAACATCTGGTGGATTTAAGTTATAGGTGCCACACTTATCAAGCTTTTTCCCTTGCCCTCCCCCTACCATTACGCTTCTCAGTCACTCCCTTTGCCCGCCATTTCCAGCCTTTCCTTCACACAACACTGGTGGTCCCTCTGGGCTGCTGACCTCCCCCAAATTTAAACAGCATTTGTAGAGCGTGCGGCTACTCCGTAGTGTGTTGCGGTGCTAGCAGGGCATCTCCACACTTAACAGCTAGGAACACTTTAGTTGCAGAATAGCCAGGTTTTTAGTTGCTTCCTGAAAGAGTACAATTCCACCTTGGCGCGAAGTGCCAGTGGGAGTTGATTCCAGGCTTGAGCACCCAAGTACGCGAAAGATCGACCTCCGGTTCTAACCCTGCGGACCTTGGGAATGGTAGCCAGATGGCTGGAGGGTGACCGCAGAGTCCAAGAAGGGGAGTAGTGCGACATCCTCCTCCTGATGTAGATGGCACCATTACCATGTAGGGCTCTATGTACCCCAGCGAGCACACTTTCCTCTTCCGCCCAGAGGCCTCTCTACATTTCCTTCTATAATGAGGAATCCTCTTACCTTGAGGACAAACTCGCTGACCTTGGTCAAGACCTTCAGCTAGTTAAAGCCAATCTCCAAAACCTTATACACATCACCTCTAAGCTCGAAAAGCTGTTAAATCTTAACTGGACCTCTGGGGATAATGGAACCCCTCACACGAATCATCTCGCTTCATTCTATATGGTACAACCTAACTTATCTCACCATGTTTCAATAACTAACGAGAGCTCACCATAATTGCTCGCAAGATCTCGACCCTACTCCAATCCCACCTCCAGACCCCATAGGGTCACTTACACCACCTGTCTGATGTCGACATACACTCCTTTCTGCTATCATATTCCAATACTCCTAATGACTTGACACACTCTGAGCACCAGCCAGACCATTCCCTCGAACCCTAATGGAGAACCCACTCCCAAAAATAGATCCCTGAACACATAACCTACTACAATTCCACATGACACAACATGAGACATTAGTTACCAAATGTCATCTTGGATCTCTTCTCCTTAACTGTGGATCGGCGGTAAAACATGCTGCTGACATCGCTGATCTCATTCTTGTTCAAGACCTTGACCTTCTTTTCCTTACTGAAACATGACTCAATGATTCATCCCCTCCCACTTTCGACCTACTAGTACCACTCAGATTTGACAGATCCACATGAACTGGTGGTGGCATAGCATGTATTTATCGCTCCATGCTCACCCTAAAACATTCAAAAATGGCTACTATGACATTGGGTGAATACCTAGGTATTGACCTATGGAGCAACAACAAACCTGTATGTAAATTCACAGTTTATCCCGCCAGCCCCTCCCTCCCCCAGGTAACAACCTACCTTTTATTGATCAAATGATGGAGACAATATCCTCTAATTCAGACCAACACACCAATCAGATCTTCCTCTGGAATTTCAACATCCACTGGAATGACTAAAATGACCCCTTTCTTAACACCTTCAAGTCTTTCCTTACGGACCTCACCCAATCTTGCAATGGCACAAAACACAATAGAGGCTCTACCCTTGATCTAATCATCGCCAAGGATAACTTTATACAACTTGAATCCATAACCCCATGTGACTGGTCTGATCACTACTTAATCTCCGTCCTGAGCCTGGAAAATGTGCTGACTAGAAAAGGGCATTACACAATGGGGTAACCCAGTAACCCTCTGAGCCTGGGTGAGTATATAGCAAACTACAGTGGCTCTGTCGGGGAGCACTAATCACTTTGTTGAAAAGCACCAATCATTGAAAAGCAGCGGACTTGTATTTACTTTAAAAGTCCAATAGTGTAAAATTCAAATTAACACGCGCAGAGAAAGCAAAAGCAAGTCTCAATACACCCTGGAAAGAACGAAAAATTCAGAAATACTTGCAAAACATATTTTGTAATTCGATTTTTTCATTTCATCAGCCAAAATAAATATACATATGGTCGGGCTGTCCAAGTAAAACACAGTAAAATAATGACACGTGTATCAAAGTGACATAAGTGCTCAGTGCTGGTGATAAGGTGCATATATACAAATATGAAACTATGTACAAAACTAAACAATTTCCTAAAAGGGGGTCAGCATAGCAGTTAAAGAAGTAACTCTGGTCAAGGCTAGATTGCTCAACAATGGAAACCAGAGGTATTTTCAGCTGAACCACAGTTAAGCGTCGACGTTTCAACTCTAAAGGCGCACAAATAATATGTCGCAGCGGGTCTTCATCAGGACAGAGAACAGCCCCAAAAGAAACGGCGGAGTCCCGCGCAGTGTAGGGACAGCCAAATGATCCGCGAAAGTCAGGAAAGACATAAAGAGAAACTCAAAAAAGGATACACAAATGAAAATATCCCATCCAATGGGAGACATACCAATCGGCGCCAACCCCTATGGATTGGCACGGGAACTAGAAATTTTCAATTTAGGGCAACATGAATTAATCAGAGCCGGTGGACCTATGGCTGAATAACGAGGCTGAAACAATAAGAAGAGTTCGGAATTAATCCGGGTCAAAAAGGTCCGAAAAAGCAGGCAGCTGCTCTGCAATCAAAGACCCGCTGCGACATATTATTTGTGCGCCTTTTGGGTTGAAACGTCGACGCTTAACTGTGGTTCAGCTGAAAATACCTCTGGTTTCCATTGTTGAGCAATCTAGCCTTGACCAGAGTTACTTCTTTAACTGCTATGCTGACCCCCTTTTAGGAAATTGTTTAATTTTGTACATAGTTTCATATTTGTATATATGCACCTTATCACCAGCACTGAGCACTTATGTCACTTTGATACACGTGTCATTATTTTACTGTGTTTTACTTGGACAGCCCGACCATATGTATATGTATTTTGGCTGATGAAATGAAAAAATCCAATTGCAAAAAATGTTTTGCAAGTATTTCTGAATTTTTCGTTCTTTCCAGGGTGTATTGAGACTTGCTTTTGCTTTCTCTGCGCGCGTTAATTTGAATTTTACACTATTGGACTTTTAAAGTAAATACAAGTCCGCTGCTTTTCAACGATTGGTGCTTTTCAACAAAGTGATTAGTGCTCCCCGACTAGAAAAGGGCAACCGCTTAAACCCAGACAATGGTCTAGAGACCTTAGAAATATTAATCCTACTGAACTAACTGCTATTAGCAACAACATCCTACCTCTTCCCACAAACATGATGAATGTTAATGAGCTTACCGATCACTAAACTCAGTCCATGACAGACATGCTGGACACGATCACTCCTAAGAAGCATAAAAGAATACCGAGCAGACAATCCAAACCCTGGTTCAATGGCAATTTAAACAAGGAAAGGCGCATTGTAAGGCGCGCTGGGAGATCATGGAGAAACTCCCCATTGACTCTCACCTCAAGCATTTGAGGGCAGTAAGAAGCTCCTTTAATAAACTCATCCAAAGGTTCAAAACAGAATACTCCGGTCATAATTGGATAATGCCAAAAATAGACCCAAAAAACATTTTGAAATCATCAAACAACCCTCCATTCTAAACAACACTCTATAGACAAGGAGACACCTAATGGTGATGAGTTCTCCTCCCACTTCATCAATAAGATAAGGAAGATTGAATCAGAATTGCAACTTGCATCTCAGTGTATGATCAGCCTTGACCATCCCAGTCTTCTCCTGATGCAGCACCTGGTCACTCTCCTTGTACTGGATATACCACACAAAATAGGGCTACATGGTCCTCCTTCAAAATCCCTGACGAAATTGGCATACTGACAATAATGACCAAAATAAAGCCCTCTAACCATTTTAATGATCCGCTACCAGTTAAGCTTGTCAAAGAACTTTGTTCTTCCCTACTCCCTTTATGGTCAAAGATCATCAAAGCATCTCTCCCAGGGCATAGTCCCTGATAGTCTAAAGATAGGACAGATCACGCCAATTAAAAAAAAAAACTAATGCTGACCAGTCTGACCCCCAACAATTTTCGTCCAAACTCCCATCATCCCGACTCTAGCAAAACTTCTGGAGAAATGTGTACACCTTCAACTCTGCAACCACATTGATCAGTTCCAGCTTCTAGACCAGTAACAATCTGGTTTCAGAACTTGTCAAAGCACAGAAATGGCTCTGACACATATTGTTGATAATGCCCTGAGATTGCTTGATCAGAATGATTCCTGTCTACTCATACTTCTTGATCTCTCATCAGCATTTGATACTGTCAAACATGACTGCATGATTGACCTCCTCGAATATAGAATTGGGCTATATGGTCCCGTTTTAAAATGGTTTGCGTCTTTACTTCAAAACAGATCTCAGAGAATCAAAATCAACCAATCCTTATCTGACATTACACCTGTAACAATTGGAGTACCTCAAGGCTCCTCACTCTCACCCACTCTATTCAACTTGTTCATGGAACCTCTTACGGACATTTTGAAGAACTCAAACATTTAATACCACGCGTATGCTGATGAGATACAACTGTATATGAAAATCTCTTCAACTGAAGATATCAACATGCTCAACTGCACTCTGTTGAGAACCTAACAATGGCTGACCATCAATCACCTCATGCTCAACACCCTCAAAACTGAATTCCTTTTGATCACCCCCACCACAATCTTTCGACCCCGGTGGAAGATTGGATCAAACAACTCACAGCTCTCAACTGCTCCCCCCACATTATTGACTCTACTCGAACTTTAGGCATTATTCTGGACAAACATCTTAACATGCAAGATCATATCAGTGCAACCATCAGAGTGGCCAATCACCAAATTAATATCCTAAGAAAATTCAAACCCTTCTTCCCCCTGTGGATTTTCAATTAGCTGTACAATCTCTGGTCTTCTCTGATTAGATCACGGAGTGCCACCCTTGCTGGCCTTCCCAAAGTAAAGTTGACCGCATTAAAGGCCACATTGAACTCAGCAGGCAGACTCATAACAGATTCCAGGAGAATAGATCGCATTGCTCCAGACTTAAAACATCTTAATTGGCTTTCGTTTTAAGCTAGAATCCAATTAAAGATTTCTTTCATGACGCACAAGGCCCTCCACCACAATACTTCTGTATACTTGGCCTAAAAACTTGAGTTATCCGGGGACAGGCACTCCCTAAGAATCACTGACTCCCTTGTATTGAAACCACAGAAGTTCAAAAAAAAGAAAACCTACAACTGCTCCTTCTCTAACCTTGACCACAGAATTTGGAACACTCTACCTCCGAAATTAGGACAAACCCCTTATCTGCCTGCTTCAAAAAAGAAGCAAAAAAGCTCTTGATGCATAGATTCCTTCTCCAGGAGCGATGATCCTTCTTCAGCTTGGCTATCAGTGGGTGTACTCCAGAGGATCTTGGAACTGATACCTACTATATATATGTACTTCATGATAATGGTCTCTCCGATTGTCACTTGTTTTTCCCTTTCACCGCTATTGTATGACTTGATGCCTATATGTACAGGCCTCTGATACCTGTTAGTCATGTTTGCGCTATATAAAACTCCAAAAATAAATAAAATCAATAAATTATTTCACTCTTTGCTTTAATTCTGGATATTCATCGATGCTACCCATTTTCAACTCCCCCCCCTTTCTTCTTCCCTACTGTCTTCCTTTCTCTCTCCTTGCCTCTTATCCTCTTCATCTGTCGCTTTCCTTACTTTTGCGACTCTCCTTTTCACTTTCTTTGCTGAACTTTTTTTTTTGTCATGCCGTAATTACGTTTTAAACATAAACCAAACACAACTAGAAGTGAGTTACTCTACTAACATAGTGACATGTGGTCTCCTTTAGCTGCCATTTAGAGTTCTTTAGTGTCAAAATGTCCCTAAACTCGCTTGAACTTCTTATTTCTTTGTGTCATATACTTTTTTTGTTCAAAATGAAATATCGAGTATTTCATGGACCCAGTCATTGGTGGGAGGAGCCCTTTCAGTATCTAGACAGAGGCAAACATGAAATCAAAATTGCAGGGTAAACAAAATTGCATGTAATCTCAGTTCTCACTTCCTTCATAATTAAGGTGACATCGTAGCAATCTGGTAAGCCAATTGCATCAGTGACTCTATAGACGCCTCGATCCCAAAAAAAAGAACGAACTGCAGGGCAAGTGGCAAATAAAGGCATTTTGTTTGCAGCTTGCATTTTATATCTAGGACAAAATGGTGATAAATCAAGTTTCCATTTGGTTATCTTTTTTGGAGTGACATAGAAATCAAATAAATTGTGATAACGCTTTAATCTAAATATGGCATGATGATGGTCTCTGAATACCCCATTGCTAAGGATCATTTCAGCAGCTCTATGGTAACCTCCTTAAATAGCCTGGCCGATCATTTATTCAACCACAGTGGCACTTGTACCCAGTGAGGCCAGCAAACTTGATGGTATGTGGATATTTTCCTATGGGCAACCAGTGGTGGCTCGCACCAGGGCTTTAAGTGGGATGAAAAAACTGGGGGTCTCTCAAAGTGGCGTGGCCAATGTGATTAAGGGCGTGGCTTAAAAAGACCCAAGCTAAAAATCTGGGCTTAGCATAGTGTGCCGCTCGACTTGTATTTTGCGGTTTCTGTTATTGCATCCAGATATATGATACAACAAGTAACATCATACCTACAACAAGTCAGGACTATTGGCTTTGTCAATGGTTGTTAGTTGCATAAGATAAATAAGCAGCAACTATGGCTTGTATATAATATTGAAAAAGCTTCCACTTAAAGCCCTGGTGACACTCCCCTGGTGACACTCCACAATGTTGCTGCTCCTGAGTTTCAAAAAGAGAAGGGAAATCTAGAGAGAAAATGACTCTCTTTAAAGGATTTCCCTTCCCCTACAACGCTCACCTGGCATGACATGCCGTTACTTCTCCACTAGTGAGAAGTGAGCAGTGTGAGCACGCGTACATCGATGTGCCTGCTGTCACTGCAGTCTGGAAAAAAACAGACCGCCTGTGCCAGGGCACAAAACGGAGCCCCATAGAGACCCGTTTTGAGGCCCCCTTTAAAAAACTGCCGGTGCTCAGCACCGGTGAGACCCGGCCCACTTAAAGCCCTGGCTCGTACAGGTAAACACTGTGGGGCGGTGAGGCGGGGCTGGGGCAGGACGGGGTGGTGGGTAGTGGAATTCGGCATACAACGGGAATTTGAAAAGTAAATAAAAATGCCGACTCTGCGATGCGCTGAGCGCAAGCTAAGTGGTTTTATTTATTTGTTTATTTACTGTTCACATTTCTGTCGTATTCCGAATTCCACTACTCCCCACCCCGCCCGCCTCACTGCCCCACAACGTTTACCTGTGCGAGGCGCAACTGCGGGCAACATCTAAGAACAGAGGAAAGATAGCCGAGCACTAATTTGGCATTAACTTGGTTTTAATAGTATTGAGGCTTCCTCTAATTTGTAAGTGATTGAAAAATACTTCATATGAAATACCAAAATCTGTCTCGAAATCAGATGTCAGCTTTAACACCCCCAGGGAAAATAATTAATGCCTTAATTTTACATTTAAATTCAGCCATGTGGAGTGGTTATGTACCCTAAAGCTTTCTATAAGGTGTGGGTTATTCCATAGGGTCAGATGGTGCAAAACAGCTTGAATGCATAACAGCACTATATGTTTCACACACTAGTGGCCAGTCAGTAGAGACGCTATGCCTGTTGAGAGTCGAGCATGGAGTGCATGAACGTTAAATATGAAGCGTGAAATTAAATCTGGTGCATTCGGCCCATCAATGGTGAGACACTCCTTACTTTCAGCGTGAGGCATGTTGGAGGAGAAGTCATTTTCGTTTTCTCTTGGTTGCAAGTTCTTCAGCTTATATTTTATTAGGTTAAGGTAGGTGCTTTCATTGGAGGTACATGGATTTCCTGAAAGAGGAGCTCGCCTTGCCCCTGATTTCTTGAGAGTTTTTTTAAGAAGTAGGTTGGCAGGTTAAGCAGCATCTTTCTTTAACAGTGAGCGAATAGTGATTATTTATTTACAGAGGTGAGGTGATCTTGTTCGTGTTCGTAGTGCCTGCCACTAAACAAGTAGATGAATGGATTGTGCTGTGAGGGTCAGAGCTGCCGACTTTGGAACTGGGGAGCCAGGTTCGAGTCTCGGTGTCTGCTCAACATCCTGTGACTCTGGGCAAATCACGTAATCTCCCCGTGCCTACCAAAAAACGAATGTATCCTTCTGTAATGTAACTGGTGCTCATGTAGAGTGCTCCAATACCTTTGGGTCGAGTTTGCACTATATAAAACTGCAACAACAAAAAAAAGAGTTGCTTTGAATTGATTCTTTTGAACAGCAGGGGTTGATCTACTTGTTCTCAGTCTTGTATAGGCATGATCCGCTTTATTCTGAACATCTTTAGTTGGAGTTGTGCTGCTTTGGTGATATTTGTTAGTTGACCATCCATGTAGGGTCTCCTATCGAGAATGGATTCCAGAGGACTGCCATTTTCCCCAGTACTGGTGTTACACCTAATGCATCCAGTGAGCCTAGCCAGTTTCGTGTCATAAAATGACCCACAAAGGTGCTCTTAGTTCGAATTGAGTTTTCGAAGCATGTAGTTTGATTTTTTTATTGGGACCTCGAGGACTTGATTTGCTTGAGGGTTTTTGCAAGAAGTGACAGACCTCGCAGGCAGTTTAGCCTAAGCTGGAGCAGAGTGCCTACTAGCATATTGTTTGTCGTAAATACCGAGTTTATATAAAAGGTTACTCAAGGGATGCATGTACATATTAACCAGTAGAGGAGCGCGGATGGAACCTTGGGACACATTGTGAGAAATAGGGCATGAAGTAGAACAATGACCGCCCCGTGTGATTTTTCCATTTTGCCGTCTCATAGATAATTCAAAATTCATTTTAGCACAGAGTCGGTGCCAACTATATTTTGCAGGCTGTTATACGGCCTGCAGTGTTAAATCCCATGTAGATGTAAGGCACGACAAAGCGAATTGACTCAGCTTTGCTCAAAGTGTTTTGTGCATCACTCAACTGAAATGTAAATGAAGGGCACATAATAGTTTATTTTCCAAGATGTGGTTTTAGTTAGGCTGCAAGCCATTTTTCTAATAGTTTATATAAAACGTGAAGACTTTTTGAGTGTCTTTCATTGTTGGGATTGTCTGTGTAGCTAGTCCTGCTGCCTAGTACTATACCCTAGCCAGGGCTTTAAGTGGGAAAAAAAACTGGGGGTGCTCTAAAAGGGGCGGGGCAAACCTCTTAAAGGGGTGTGGCCTACCCAAGTAGGGGGCGTGGTCTAAATCAAGATAACTAGCATTGTGTGCTTAAGAAAATCGTAAAGTCGCATCCAGCAAAGGATAATAAAATAGGCAAAAAGGTATATTTATTAAGTATAAGCCATAAAAATACCAAACACTTTAAAAACATGTAAAAATTATTTACATTACTTAGAAATCTATTGCAAGGTTTCCCAAAAGTAGGTCGATTTCAACTTTTTTTTTTTTTTTTTTTGCATTTACCATTGCTTGTTGTATAAAGGCCAAATTCATTAATTTTGGGAATCAAGTATATGCTTGTATTACTTTAATGTAGTAACAGGAGATCGATTTCAACTTTTAACTTCCTGGTGCTGTTAGGGCTGGGGCAGGATCACGCAGACTAGTTCCTCGCTCTGCGCTTCACTTGTTGCTGGAATTGTGTGGTGCTGAGTGGAGTTATGTGCAGTGGAAATATGTGAAATGGTGTGCATTGGAATTATGTGGCTAGTAATTATGTGGTATTGAGTGTAGTAGAATTATGTGGAGTGATATTGTGTGTTGTGGAGTGACATGTAGTGGAGTGGAATTATGTGGTGTGATGTGGAAGTCTGTGGTGTTTTTAACTCAAGTGTTATCACTGCCAAGAAAGGTGGCATTGAAATGTCTTACAAGTGGCACTGAGAATAGTTTACCATGAGTGGAGCAATTTAGTTATGGCCATTTAATAAGATACATTTGAGAAAGGACTGAGTGACACCATCAGGCATTGTTTGCTTGTTAACCAGCACAGTTGCATTTAGAAATATGTCCTGAATCGCCTTCCAACCTCCACAATTATAGTAACTGATTTTCCTACATAGTGACCTACAGACTTCTCCACCTTATCTACCCTCCTAATATTTATGTATTGTACGCATGCTCTGCGATAGGCCCCACTGGGTGGGGAGAAAGCACACCAGTTTGTCAACAGGAAATGTGCCTCTTTCAAGTTTACCATTATAGCACAGTAATAATGTACCTGAGTAATCCTCAACCACTTCTGTATATTACATTCATGTGCAACTAACAGGCGTATCTGAGGCCACTTGTGCATGTTACATCCTGGTGCACATAACGGGGTATCTGAGTCCTGAGTAATGCTCAGCATTTGTTTTCAAATTGAGTGAATGAACAGCTGAGTTGGCCCTGCGCCCCTTGGAACCTATCACCTGCAGGTTTGGCACGGATCTCCCCCCAGTGAGCACTTAATGCGCCTGCAGATGTGTCTGTGAGGGCCATCGCAGCATGTAATAACTAGAGCCGATAAAGTGTGGGGGGCAAGGTGGAGGAGAGACATAGGACAAGAAGCCCTAAACTCCCCCTCGGAACACGAGGTAGCAAAGGCGGGGTCATGTTGTGCAGTCAGCAGGGTCCTGAAGCTGTGCACAGCGTATAAAGAAGCAGTGATTTTTTTCTGAAAAAAAGGCAACCTCTCCCAGAAGTCCACGCGAAAAAAACGATGCCCCATTTGGATGGGAGCTGGATAGAAGGGGGGACAAAAAGTATGTGTAGCCGATGCCCCATGAGGATGGGAGCTGGATAGAAGGGGGGACAAAAAGTATGTGTAGCCGATGCCCCATGAGGATGGGAGCCGGGTGAAAGGAGGATCGCGCCATGTGCCTTTTGCATTCGGCCTCGAGATTTTTTTTAAAGTAGTCCCGAAACCATCAACACAATTACCACTGTGTAAGTTCAATAGTAGTTAGGGCAGTTGCTTGGGCCTCCTTTTTTCATAAAAAATATTGCTCGTGCAATTATCTTACTTCATTTTATCCTTGCGAAAGTACTCCATACCTTCATGTTTACTCCTGGTTCTATCCTCCATTGCCACTCCTGCTCTCAGTGCCCGTGCGTTTATTCTAATATCCCATCTGTTTCCCCATGATAGCACTTTGAAGTGGCCGTAGGCACTATACAAGCAACAAACATATATATATATCACAATTAACCTTCCTCCCTCGTCACTGTACCTTCTATCCCTTTTTTTCCTCTGTTACTCTGATGGCCTTCTCTCCACTCCCTCATGTGTCTGCCGAGCGCTGCGAGGCAGAATAAGGGCAGCGAAGGTGCTATGTATGCAAACAACAAGCATGGCTTGAAATAGCGGCTGAGCCCCCTACACGAGGCTGTCAAGACATTATATTACGATTAAAATATTGGATCAGGAAAGAGGGTCGTTACTTTCGGAAGGCAGTGTTATTAATCTGATCTAGGGCATACGGGAAATGACGCACCATGAGACTTCCAGCGAGCTGGTCTAACTGCCCTGCTCCCCAACACTCCATTCTGCAGTTGGGTATCGTTGGTGTAAGGATCAGGAGAGACCCCATGGCTCCATTACTTGTTACGAGCGTCACATGAATGAAAGGCTCGGCGTGCAGAGATTCGGGCCATGCACCTTCAGACAGGCACAGCAGCAGGCGCTCAGCCTGCTCAGTTTTGCAGCGTGAATCTTTCTGGATTCACTATGCTGTGCATTATTCCGCCATCTCGTGGTTGGGTCCGGATTCGTAGTCTTTTCTTTCCTTCTTTCTTTTTTTTTTGTTGTTGTTGTTGTTGGCCCAGGTGGGCGGCGACGCCCCCACCATTTGGTGTCTTTGGTGACGTCGTCGCGCTTCCTGCGGAAGCTCCCACCTTTGGTCGCCATCTTCAGATTCTTTTTTCCGCCGTGGGGTCTGGATCGTCGACGAGAAGTTCCAGAAAGTTGGACGAAGAATCTCGAGAAGTCGAAATATTCACGAAAAGAGCGTTTCCTGAGGACACCGGACGAGGAGACGAGTACAGGAGGCGACGAGAAGGACTACAAGGTAGAAGGTCCACGACCAAAATCTCGACGCCTACAGAGAATGCGCTCACAGGGGGCCCCCTGAGCGCGGGTATGGACAAGACACCGTTCAAGTTTTGCCAAAATTGTCACCACAAGTACGCCCAGAAGGACCAGCACCCAGTCTGCAACATCTGCTTGCCGCTCGACCACATCAGCGAAGACTGCAACGCGTGTTCGGCGTTCACCCCGAAAACCATCCGGGTGAGAGAGAGGCAAAGAAGGGCGAAGCACAGCATGCAGGGCCAGGGAGCACCTCCAATGCTCCGAGACCTGGGCCTCTCGAGTGGAGAGGAAGACAACATCGCACAGGGACCGGAGGACTGCTCAGTCGTCGAGGTCCACAAGAAAACTTCGAAGGAGGTAAGGGAGACGTCGACCCCGAAGCACCCAAGCGACGCTCGAAGGAGTGAAGCTAAGGCCCCGAGCGACACTCTCAGAAGTGAAGCCAAGTCCTCGAAGGGAGCGTTGCCGCCGAAACACTCGACGAAAGCAACAGCAACCAAGGACAAACAACCGAGCGGATCCTTTGTGAAGGACTCCCAATCGGCAAAACCCTCCGAAAAACCAAGGGTGTCGAAGGTAACCTCCGAAAAGGAAGCCTCGACACCCAGAAAGGAAGGCCCGGCGTCATCCTCGACGTCCGAGACCGCGAAGAGGGCGCTTCATCCGTCGACGCCGAAAGGGTCCACGAGATGGAGAAGAAGAAGAGAAGGCTCGAAGCAGAGATGGCGAGCATCCTGCAAAGGAAAAAAGACCGACGAAAAAATGAAGCAATACGCCATTCCGTCGAAGCCAGCACGCGAAACACTCGCGGAGGGCGAAAACGAGACATCGAGCCCCTAAAACCCCCGAACCGCTCGACGAACAGGGCGAAGAAGACTACTACTTCGAAGGCGAAGAAGAGTTCCAGTCTTACCGGGACTCAGCGCCCTCAGAAGAACAAGACCTAGACTGGCAAGACCTCGACGCAGAATCACCAGAAGAAGGGGTAGACTCTTATCCCTCGAGGCCTTCGCCGCCAGACGACATTGGAGCCTACAATGTGGTCGACCAAAGGGCTGCAGCAACGTATGGCGTCGAAATGCAAGAGGAGAAGGCAAAGGCATGTTTCCTTTTGGAAACCCTACTTCCTCAACAAACAAGATCCCAGTTCCTACCCATGCTCCCTAGCGTCCTGGACCAGGGAAGGGAGGTCTTCAAAGAACCGGCAGTCTGCAAGGCGGTTACACCAAGGAGCGAAAAGAAATACAAGCACTCCTCTAAAGACCCTGCGTACATACAAGGGTCAGTGCCAGCAGACTCCATTATCACTGCAACGGCAAGGAAAAGGGCAAATGTGCCCACTAACACAGGTCCACCTCCAGACAAGGAGAGCAAACGAATGGACCTCACAGGAAGAAAGGTGGAGAGGAACGCAGCCATACACTGGCGCATCGCCAACTCCAACGCCCTCATCAGCAGGCATGCATACCAGCATTGGGATGAAATGAGCCAGCTCATAACACACCTACCACAACAACACCAACAAAGGGCTAATCACCTGGTGGAAGAGGGCAAGGCTATGGCAAACACTTGCCTAAAATCAGCCTTGGACGCAGCAGAGAACTCCGGCAGGCAAATGATGATAGGGGTGACCGAAAGGAGACATGCATGGCTCAGGATCTCAGGTTTCAAACCTGAGGTACAAAGCAACATCCTGAACACGCCATTTGACGGCCAGAAACTGTTTGGAGCCCCAGTGGACGAGAAGTTAACGCAGCTCAAAAAAGACAATGAAACTGCGAGGTCCATGGGAGCACTGCAATTCAGAGGGATGAGAAGAGGAACACCCTCAAGGCGGCCCAATGGTAGAGGGGGCAATGCGCCCGCCACTTCCCACCAATCTCCCCAACAAGGGTACCAGGGAAACAACCAAGGCCAGAGCCAACAGGGACAACAGCAGCAAAACTGGCAATATCAACCCAGAGGACGGTCCTTTCGAGGACGCGGATACGGACGGGGACAATCCCGGAGAGGGGGTCAGCAGCCCACCTCAAAGTGACTCCACAAACAAACCAAACCCTCCCCTTTTAACACCAAGGGAGAGGAGAAGTCAACAAAAGGACAAAAGAAGAAACACACACAGCAAACAAATAACCACCGAGCATACAACCCCGGTGGGGGGCAGAATAGGAAACTTCCTCACACAATGGAGGGAGATTACCACGGGCAAATGGATACTAAACATCATACAGCACGGATACTGCATAGAACTTCAAAGAAACCCCCCGAGCAAAAAACCAAGACACCGGGCAATTCCTGCAAAGGAGCTTGCCCTCCTACGTCTAGAAGCAGAAGAGCTGCAACAAAAGAGAGCAATAGAACCAGTTCCAATAAACGAAAGGAACAGGGGAGTCTACTCAACGTACTTCCTAGTGCCAAAGGTAGACGAAACACTAAGGCCAATACTGGACCTCAGATTCCTCAACAAGTTTGTAAAAACTCAAAAATTCAAAATGACGTCACTTCAGGAAGTAATACCCCAAATCCAAGAAGGGGATTACATGGCGACCATAGACATGAAGGACGCATATCTACACATACCCGTCAACCACAAACACAAACGTCTACTAAGATTCGTAATTGGCCACAATCACTGCCAGTTCACAGTGCTAGCCTTCGGGCTCAAGTCCGCACCAAGGGTTTTCACAAAATGCCTTGCAGCAGCGGCAGCGCACCTACGGAGAAAGGGCATACATGTATACCCCTACCTCGACGACTGGCATGTGAAAGCAGGATCATACGAACACTGCAAGGATCACATCAAACAAGTCATACAAACACTGTCCAGACTAGGTTTCTCAATACATTGGGAGAAATCGTCAACAGAACCTCAGCAGATCAAAATATTCTTAGGGGCACAAATCGACAGCACACAGTCCAAGGTGTTCCCCAGCGACAAGAGGACTATAGCGCTCCTGAGGGAAACACGTCATTACCAGAAGGGGCAAGTTCTGACAGTGAGGAGGGTGAGCAGACTAATGGGAATGATGGCATCATGCATCCACCTAGTCCCACATATCAGGCTGCACATGAGACCGTTCCAAGAATGGATACAGCAGCAGTGGTCACAAGCGACAGGGAGTTGGGAAGATCTAGTGGTTGTCACACACGCAGTGCAGCAAGAAATAGCGTGGTGGAAGGAAGAGAACATATTACAAGGGAAGCCATTCACACAGCCAACTCCAACAGTGACCATCACAACAGACGCCTCACAGCAGGGCTGGGGCGCGCACATGGACAGACTCCGCGTCAGGGGGCTGTGGTCACAACAAGATGCAGTGAAACACATCAACTACCTAGAACTAAAAACTGTGTTCCTAGCCTTAAAAGCCTTTCAGAAGCAGCTTTACGGACAGCGAGTGCTGATACAAACAGACAACACAACCACCATGTTCTACATCAACAAGCAAGGTGGAACACAGTCAGCACCGCTATCAAGCCTGGCACAAGAGATTTGGAGATGGGCCATCCCTCTAAGTATAGACCTACTGGCAATACACCTTCCAGGAATAGACAATGTAGAAGCAGACCGACTCAGCAGGCAGACGTCTGCGTCCCACGAATGGGAACTCAACCAACAGGAGGTGCAGCGGCTGTTCCAAAAGTGGGGTACACCACGGATAGACCTGTTTGCAACACTCCAGAATGCAAAATGCCAACATTACGCATCCAGACAACCGGACCAAAGGTCCCTAGGGAATGCGCTATGGATAAGTTGGTCGAACGAATTTGCATCCGCTTTTCCCCCGATACCACTGTTGCACAAGGTACTCAGCAAATGCAGGAGCAGCAGCATGACACTCATACTGGTGGCACCTCAGTGGGCCAGACAATCATGGTTCTCACAAATAATGGAAATGGCACAGGAACCAGCGCACAGGTTCAGCAGAAGAAAAGACCTCCTAACAATGCAAGAAGGAAAAGTGCTCCACCCAGAACCAGAGAGCCTCAGCCTAGCAGCATGGCTCCTGAGGACCTAGAATTCGCACAACTCAAGTTACCACCAAGCACCATGGCAGTACTCAGAGAAGCAAGGAGACCCACTACAAGAAAATGCTACATTGCAAAGTGGAAAAGGTTCTCGCAATGGTGCATTAAAGAGGGACTGCAACTTGAGTTGCTTGCTAGCGTCTGTCCGGAAACCTAAAAAAAAGAAACTCCCCTATAAGCTCCTGCAATTAATGCTGGTGCTTGCTAGGCGCAGGATAGCAATTACCTGGATGGGGCAGTTGAGCCCAGAGATCCCTATCTGGCTTAGGGATGTTAGGGAGTGGTCTTTAGCGGAAGAAGTTCACATGAAACTTACCCGAAGGGATGTGCAGTTGGAGGACGACCTATTGATCTGGCGCGAAATGTGTACTTCTGGGTTGGCGGAGAGGGCCCTCCTCTCCGGACAGCACTGATGGTGGGGGAGCGGGTCCGAGGGCGATGAAACACCTAATTGAATTGTGGGGCCGGGGGCTGCCCTCGGTCTGCTGCATATTGTGCACTGTGCTTGTCCTCAGCTTTCCTTTTTTGCATTGTAGCCTGTTTCCTCACGAATATTGTCCCCCATTACGTCTTTTCTTCCCCGTAGGCTGCCCTCTGTACGTGTGTCGCCAGTGATACCAACGGTATATTACTGTATGTCATGTCAATGCCAATTTGTTGTTGGAGTTGTATTAAAGAAAAAATGACAAATAAAGTAAAAAAAAAAAAAAAAAGAGGGACTGCAACGAAAGGTCACAAAAGAATCAACGGTACTACAATACTTAACGCACCTACTACACAGCGGGCTAAGCTACTCGTCACTAAGCGTTCACTTAGCAGCCATAGTGGCCTACACCAGGGGAGAAGCGGGGAAAAGTTTCTTCACCTCACAGGTGGTCAAAAGATTCCTGGAGGGAGCTAAAAGAATAGCCCCCCAAAAGGATGCCAGCCCCAAGTTGGAACCTCAACACGGTGCTAACACAGTTGATGAAATCACCATTTGAGCCCATACACAAGACCACACTGCACATGCTCACACTAAAGACAGCATTCTTGGTGGCTATCACGTCACTGCGAAGGGTCAGTGAACTGCAGGCTCTTACACTACAAGAGCCCTACTTGCAAATACACAAGGACAGAATTGTCATGAGAACGGACCCACACTTCCTGCCAAAGGTGGTGTCGCGGTTCCATATTAACCAGACAATACAGATACCAAGTTTCTTCCAGAAACCATCAACGCCCACAGAAAAGGCGCTAAACACGCTAGACGCCAGAAGGGCAGTGATGCACTACATAGAAAGGACGAAGGAATGCAGGAAAACAAAACAACTCTTCGTTTCCTTCGCAAGCAGTTTCTTGGGACGACCAGTAACAAAAAATACCATAGCACGATGGATTGCACAAGCAATACAACTCTGCCACAAGCAGGCAGGACAAGAATTACAAGGAGCCGCCCAGGCTCACTCAACAAGGAAGAAGGGAGCAACGGTTGCGTTCCTAGCGAACACACCTATACAAGACATTTGCCAAGCGGCAACATGGTCTTCCGTGCACACGTTCACCAAACACTACTGTGTTGATATCCAGATGAACAAAGAGGCACAAGTAGGACAGAAGGTCTTACAGCACATTTTCAGCAACCAATGCTCATCTTCCACCCAACCACCGCAATAACAGAAAACCGCTACAAAGTCTATGCACAGCATAGTGAATCCAGAAAGATTCACGCTGCAAAACGAATAGTTTCTTACCCGTCGGTGTAGTTTTGCAGCTTGAAGACTTTCTGGATTCACTAGCGATCCCACCTGCCTCCGCCAGGAAGATAACATAGGAGGTTAAGGGTAAAACTAGACTACATACAGAGTTTAGAGGGATCAAAAGAAAAATAAAAGGATAAAAGAAAAAGACATAGACGACAAAACAATAAGAGGAAAAGAAAAAAGAATCCGAAGATGGCGACCAAAGGTGGGAGCTTCCGCAGGAAGCGCGACGACGTCACCGAAGACACCAAATGGTGGGGGCGTCGCCGCCCACCTGGGCCAACAACAAAAAAAGAAAGAAAGAAAAGACTAAGATAGCAAGAGAAGAAAAGAGCAAGAAAGACCAGGCAGATAGGACATACGGCGGAATGAGAGCTCGCTGAGAGATTAACGTGATGATTTTTGCTGCCTCGGCTCGTGCTTTGGCTCTTCGAGCCAAGCCAGGCTCCGCTCTTCAAATTATTTCTCAGGCTCGCCCACCTCTCCTACCACATTTCCGACTCCCATTGCGTAGCTCCCGCGTCTCTGATGTAGCGAGATGTTTTGTGTTCGGAATGTGCAGTATTTCTGAAGGGACGCTCCGATTTTGGGAGGATGTTTAGAATGCGGCTGGCTTAGCCGGGGTGGGGGTCAGTGGTAGAGGTCGCTGCGGGCTCTAGATTTAAAAAAAAAAAAGTAGACCCAAAACCATGTATTCAATTACCTCTGCGTAAATTCAATAATAGTCGGGACGGTCGCTTGGGCAGGGCTAAAAACTGGAAGAGGCATGAGCTAGGTATGCGCTTCGCTTCTTAAAGCCGAGACCTAAAAAAAGAAAACGGACTACCTTTGCGAGGCCTGAAAATAGAGCCCGATAGAGACCCGTTTTGAGGCCCCCTGAAAATAACTGCCGGTGCTCAGACCCGGACAGACCCGGCCCACTTAAAGCCCTGACCCTAGCCAATGTAGGCATTAAAAATGTTGAGCCATGTTTCGTCAAGTTGAGGGCCAGTTTATTTTGCTGAACGATAGACAGAATTTTGTCTACGTAGGATTAAGAAAGTTTAGTGTCCTGTCAGCCTACAAAGGCCAAAATGGCTGTGTGTGTTATGCACCAGGGGCGGTGTCATATGATGGGCCGAGCGCCTGTTTTTTTCCGCTCGAGGTGTCTGAAATTTTCAAACAGAATTCCGAATTTCTCCGAGTTAATTTATGAACTTTAAGCAGAACAACTGGAAAACATTGAGCAAGTTTTGCCTCTCTCTGTTTCCTACCTGATGTGTTTAAAGTTCATGAGTTACCTCATGAGTTTTTTACCACTGTGTGCCGACTCTGGGAGCAATAATTTACATCAAAACTCAAATGTTATACATTATTACATAGGGGGTAAACTGCAGTAAGAACAGTAAGGGCGTTCCCGGGTATTATATATGATGGTTAACAGTACAATGTTTCTTCTCGAATTTCTGTAGGCGGCAGCAGTTGAAAACAATCTTATGAAAAGGGCATAGTATGTTTTGTTTACAACTTTACTCTGTCGTCCTTCCCTGTAGCTTTTTCTCCCGCAGTCTTTATAGAGCGTCTCTAATCTCTGAATGTTTCTTTGAATCTAATTTTAGCCACTGCAGCCCCATCGTTTAATATCTTGGCTTTCACAAGTGTTAGTCCCTATCTTCAACAGTAAATGTCTCTCTCTGAGCAGGAGATCGGCGGTGACAACTTGCAGCGAGTTTGCTGGTGTTTGAGCCCTAGGCGCCTGCCTGCGGAAACCGCAGTGTCATGTGAAATGTCACTGCGTAATTAGCTACTTTGCATCACCAGCTCAGTGAGCAGTCTAGTCTGTGAGGCCCGAGAACTGATGCTGAGCCGTTGTGACGTTTCTCATTGGTTAAACCGTGTACAAGCAAATACAAATGTAAACTCCATGCATGTACTCCTCTGTACAGCACTGTAGCTGATAAAACAAGGGCCACTTCATGCACATTGCACCAATAAGAATCGAAACACTGCAGGAACGTATGTTTGGGACTTTTCAGGAGGTTGATTTACATTTCTTTAATTGTGGGAGTGCATTTGTGTCCAGAATTAGGGCTATGTGAATTTATGAACGCCGACACCCCTCAACCCCGTCAAGTTTTTATGACTGCATGACATATTACCAAAATATACATAGAGTGGGCTTTGGCTCCAGCCAGATGTGTATCAATCCCTAGCCTCATGCTATTTATTAGCTGTTTGTTGTCTCGTAATAGCGCCTTTCTGTAAGTGCTTCCAGTGGCAGGCAGGAGCGACTATTTTACATAGGAAAATAAAGTCAATCATCATACTTTTTCTTGTATTAAATTCCTGTTCTCCTATATCCATTCTGTAAAGAAAGCAATCCTTTTTTTGCCACTTTTTCCAACTATTTAAATGAGGCAGGCTTAATGTGATACAGCGCATTTGTGAATGCCCCTATTTGCATGTGTTGGCACATACCTATTGGCTTTGCCAGTGCTTGTTAAATAATGTTTGGCACCTTCTCATTGCAAAGCACACTTTTTTTTTTTTTTAAATAAAAAGGTCCCACTACTGCACTGTTACCTTTCCCACTACTGTGCAGGGCCGCGAGCGGCGGCCGTTTTACCTTGTTTTGGTAGGGCCACGCTCTTCTGTGTTTCTCAATCCTGGAAGTTACACAGAGGGACTCCTAAACGACTGCGGGGCAAGTGGTAAACATCCGCATTTGGTTGGCAGTTTATATTTTATAAAACTCACAAAAAGATACGTTCTCCGGCAACTAAGAGGGTTGGTTAAGGGAAGATATTCCTTTTAAGGATGAGAACCCTCACTCACCCGAAGGAATATCTTCCCTTGACCAACCCTCTTAGTTGTCGGAGAACGTATCTTTTTGTGAGTTTTATACATTGATAGGGAGTGGTACGCTCTCATTCGGGGTCTCTCCCCAAATCCTAAGTGTGTTTTTGATTGAGTTTATATTTTATATCTAGGGCAGGATGGTGATAAATCAGGACTCCATGTGATTTTTTGGGGAGTGACATAGAAAGAAAATAGATTGAGGCAACCGAGCGGCTGTCGTTATGTTTTTCCACTGTTAATGACAAACATCAAACCCAATGACTGCTGCTTTCTCCTGTCCAGGAAGCCCCCCTGGCACTTTAGGAATCAGGACCACAGAGTGGTGTTGCCTAAACAACTCCATGAGTCTAATGATTGGGACATCAATCTGCAGGGAGTCGTTACATTTTCAAGTATGCTTGTACAAATTCTGGGAACTTTGTACTCCATGAAGTACGAAATTCAATAAATTGCCTAGTACACACAGGTCTATGTAAAATATTCACAGAGTGTGGAAGCTATTCAATGTTTTTAGCTAACTTTATGCCGGATATTTTCATCAGCTCCTTTGATTTGTTTGGAGTTCATGAGTCTAGTTATGTTCTGATCCAGTCCTCGTGTTGCTCGAAATCCTTGGCTAAGATAGCTTGAGCTTCCCGGGAGTGGGACACCCAGTAGCAACAGGGACGTAGTGGAGGGAAGGTGAGCGAAAATTGGCCAGGTTTTTGTTTCAGGCTTGTAGGTAACAATATGGCCGGGTTTGTACTTTGCTTCTTGTTTTGAATTGTCTGAGTGGCAGAAATTGAGCGAGAAACCCTGATTGGCTGGGGCCCAGGAAGCCTCACGACATCTCCTCCCAGGGCTTCTGGAGCGTGATCTGGCCTCTGATTCATTTTTCCTAATGTCTGGGTGGCAGAAATCGAGAGGCTGCTTGACCGGTACCCATGGAATTCCTTGTCACCTGTGCCCGCATGCTTCTGAGGTGCAACCAGGATTAATAATCTTTGATATTTGCATTCCTGACACTATGATTTTGATTACTAATCAGTGAGTCAGGAGGCTTTCATAGGGCAACTTTGCAGTGTGAGTTACCTCTAAATTCATCTAGGTTAAAGAAGAAAGGTCAAGTGTTTTAATATACTGCTTAATTCTGATAATTATTTTGTTTCAAAGCACTCACGTTTGGCAGGTGTGGGAACGTGGGTATACAGGACAAGACGATTGGGTCTTGGAACAGAATATTTGTTGTCGGCTTCCAAAGTCAACAAATTGCATATGTTAGTACATCTCTCTCAGTTCAAATGAGCTATTTATGTAATGATGGCTTGGTCTAGAGAGGGTCTCCCTGTTGGAACTGCCCATTGTTGCCCCAACTTTGCGGTCTACTAGACCATTTGAAGGTATGTAACGTTTACAACGTGGCCTTTATCACGATGGATGTTATTACACAGGTAAGTACGATGAGAGCCCATTTTCAGTACTTTACAACACAGGTAAGTGTTTTATTTCTTTATTATGCGAAATACGAGGAATTAGGAGGTGTAAGTAATTTTAAGGGTTCAGAGATGGGTAAGGGTACAAGTTGGTAAGGGATATTTTGATTTTAGGAATTGGTAAGGGTACTGGGTCAGAAGGCTTTTTTTTTTAGGATTTTTAGTGGTCATGGATGGGGAAGGGAAGAGGTTAGTAACTGGATTTGGGGTTCAAGGTAGTAAGGGGTATTAAGGGTTCGGTATTGAGTAAGGATAATTTTCTGTAAGGGTTTTAAGGGTTCAGGGAAGGAGCTGACAACATGTATTTAGAGTTCAGGGCTGTCTAACAGTACAAGTTACTAAGGGGTTTCTAGGGTTCAGAAGCGGGTAAATTTAAGGGATGGTATATGGCTTATAAGGGCGTTTAAGGATGGGTAAAGGGCAGTTTAGTAAGGGGTATTTATTTTGGGTTACGAGATGGGGTAAGGGTGCGTAAGGGGTATTTAAGTTTTAGAGGGTAGGTAAGGCTATGGAATGTATAGTTATTTAAAGGCTCAGGGATTCAGGAGATATATATACGTGTGTGTGTGTGTGTGCATGTATATGTATATCTGTATGGCAACTTAAATATATAATGTGTGTGTATATTGTATTGTATTGTAATTGCATTTATATAGCGCTTACTACCCCTGACGAGGCGTCGAAACGCTTTTTCGGCGAGTAGCACACTACTCCGGGACCCATAGAAGATTAGTGTTGAATTAGTATTGTGAAACATGCAAGTAAATTTTAAGTGGTGGATAGGTTAGTCAGTTATTTGGATTCGGAAGGATAGCAGAAGGATAGAAGAGGGGAAAAAAAGTTTGTATTTATATAGCGCTTGTTACCTCTGATGGGGTGTAGAAGCATGCTACTCCGGAAACCCATAAAGGATTAGTGCTGAATTAGTATGGTGAAATATGAAAGTAATTTGAGTGGTGGATATTAGTCAGTTATTTGGAGTGAGAAGGGTAGCGGAGGGATAAAAGGGAAGAAAGGTTTGCATTCATGTAGCACCCGTTACCCCTGATGGGTGTTGAAGCGCTTTTCTGGCGAGTAGGACGCTACTCCGGAACCCATAAAGGATTAGTGTTGAAAATTAGTATAGTGAAGTATGAAGTAATTTGAGTGGTGGATATGTTATTGTTATTTCGATAGAGAAGGATAGGTTGCAGGATAGAAGAGGGAAAGAGGTTTGTATTTATATAGCGCTTGCTACCCCTTGATGGGGTTTTGAAGCGCTTTGTTGGCGAGTAGCACGCTACTCTGGAACCCATAAGGATTACTGTTGAATTTGTATGGCGAAACATGAAAGTAATTTGAGTGGTGGATATGTTAGTCAGTTATTTGGATTGAGAAGGGTTGGGGAGGGGTAGAAAAGGGAAAAAGGTTTGCATTTATATAGCGCTGGTAACCCTGATGGGTGTTGAAACGCTTTATTGGCGAGTAGCACGCTACTCTGGAATCCATAAAGGATTAGTGGTGAATTAGTATAGTGGAATATGGAATTTGAGAAGTGAACATGTTAGTCTGTTATTTTGATTGAAAAGGATAGTGGAGGGACAGGAGTGAGATTTTTTTTTTTCTTCTTTTTTTAGGTCATAGCAGTAGGAGGAGGCTTTTGGATGAGTAAAAAAGGGGTTTTTGAGGGGAAGAGTCAGAGGGAAGAGTTTAGAAAGGTTTGTTTTGGGGGATCGGTATAGTAAAAAGAGGTGTCAGATGATGCAAGGAGGGGTAGAGTAGGAGAGTCTAGAAAGGGTTATTTTGGGGATCATAGTAGTGGTATGGGGTTTGGGATAAATGAGAGAGTGGATGTAGAGGATATATTGATAGATGTATAGGGTGAGAGATAGGGTAGTGCATTGAAAAGAGTAGTAGAAAGAAGTTTGAGATGAGTCAGAAGGTTGGGCCAGAGGATATATTGAGAGAAGTATAGGATGAGAAAATAGGGTAGTGCATTTGAAATGCTAAATTAGAAGAAAGTGATAGATATATAGATCCATAAGTACATTGAAAGTATATAGATGCATAAAGGAGGTAAGTATATATAGATTAAAGATATTGATAGAGGTACAGGATGAGAAATAGGGTAGTGCATTGGATATGCTTTTTCAGGAGAAAAATAACAGACACAAAGATCCAAGTACATGGAAGGTACATAGATGCACAATGGAAGTAAGTACATGTAGACCAATGATGATTTTTATTTATTTATTTACTTACAACAACATAATTATTCTACATGTTTATACAAAGCAATACACAAAGATAGGTACATGTCTATAGTGAAAACAAATGCTTATATACATAGGAATATGCTGTAAATTTCTGTTTGCGTATGGTGCTTATGTGGGGAAGAGCCAATTCTTGAGTAGTTTTCTGAAGATAAGGTGGTTGTCGGTGGATCTTATGTTGGGGGGTAAAGAGTTCCATAGTTGGGGTGCTTGAACAGAGAAGGATGTGCCACCCATGTTTTTTTTCTTGTATCTTGGGATTTTGAGGCGAGATGCCCCTTTAGAGCGTAGGTTCCTTTGTTGAATGTGTTTGGTGATTTTATTCCTGATGAAGAGCGGTCGCATTCCATGTATTGCTTTGTGGGTGATACAAAGTAGCTTGAACGTGGATCTTCTGGCAACCGGTAACCAATGCAGGGCTTTCAAGGCAGGTGAAATGTGGTCTCGTGGTTTGATATGCAAGAGTAGTCTGGCAGCCGAGTTCTGAATCTGTTGTAGTCTTTTCCTGGTCGTTAAAGGTGATCCGTGGTAGAGGCTATTGGCGTAATCGAGTTTGGACAGAACAAGGCAGATGGTAGCTTGGACCTTGTGTGGAAATCTCTAAATGAGGGAAAATTCGTTGCAGCGTTTTTATAGTGACAAAGCTTGATCTTGCTAGTTTGTCCACTTGGGCATTCATCGACAGCTTGGAGTCCATGGTCATTCCGAGGTTTCTTACTTCCTTCGATACTTTAGGTGGTGATCCCAGTTCATCAGGCCAGGCGGCAAGCGGGTCGTAATGTTTCCAATTGCCACACTTGAGTATTTCTGTTTTTGAAGCATTCAATTTGAGATGGCTCCAAGTCATCCACTGATCCACAGCCCTGAGATAACTGAAAATTGGGGATTTTTTAATGTCTTTGGTGCATTCCAGTTGAAGGAGTATTTGCGTGTCATCTGCATAGTTGTAGCACGTGAGATGAAATTGATTGATCAGTACCGGTAATGACTTCATGTAGATGTTGAAAAGATGTTGGAACAAACTGCCTGTCTAAGGAAGATCTCAAACTGACCTGTTGAAGTTTAGAAAATCTCTGAAAACCTGGCTCTTTCCTCACTAACAATCAGGCTAAACATCTGTCTAAGACTAACCTCTGTCCGTCTGACTAGGACACTATCCCATTTTTTATGCCCTTACTGAGTGGTCTAGCTAGCAGCAGGATACCATTCTGGTCACAGTGTGCTTTAAAAATAAACAAATACAAATACAAATTAACATATGGTCTGACCAAACTTGAGGAAATGGAGTACTAACCGTTAATGAGGTGAAGTTGGAACAAACCCCACCAAGGGTGTGTCCAGCCCGATGTGTAGGGGCTGAGACCAACTGGTGGATTCAAAGAGTTTCTAATGTTTCAACAAAATTGTCTACTCCTGGTTCTTTCTGGCATTCTAGGTGGAGATTAAAGTCTCCTAGGAGAGTAAAATTTGAATACCGAAAAGTGAGGTGGCCTAATGTATCTCCTAGAGTTTCTAGAAATTCAAGGCTAGTGCCAGGGAGAAGATAAATCAGGCCTCCTACAAAGGAGGAGGGGCCATTGAGTTTAAAGCAAAAACCCAGGCTTTCCGTCCCTTTCAAGGAGGGGAGGTCAAAGTTCGTTCATTGAAAAGAATCACGATAGATAATAGCCAGCCCCCCTCCTCTTATTTAATTTCTATCTTGTCTACAGATGGAGTAATTAGGAGGGAGGGCTAGTACAATTTCGAGGTTACATCATTCCTTGAGCCATGATTCAGTAATTAAAAGAAAATCAATTTGTGAATCAATAATCATCTCTTTGATGTCTTGGGCATGTTTACAGAGAGAACGGGCATTGATAAGCCCCTCTTTAACAATTTATCAGATAGTGTGTTACAGGATGTCATTGATCTAATATCGGAGAACTCAAATTCAGTTCTGCATTTGAGACACGTTGGGCATGGGCCTTTGATTTTACAAAAAGCCAGACCACAATCACATTACCCAACCATGTTTAATGCTTTTAAGAAGTCTGATAACATAGAAATACCTGCAAAGGATCAGGCAGCATGGCTGGCACTGGCCGCTTTCCGGATGCAGACGGGCGCAGACGGGCTTGCCTTCGGCGTGCCAGAAAAAACAATGGCTCTGTCGGGCCAGCGCAGCTCACCCCCTGCACACGCAAATCAACCATCTCACTTCCCATACAAAAATCCCCACATGCAACACCAAAACCAACCCGATCACAAGGAACACACGAAAGGAAACAGCCGGATGGGCAAACAGTTGCTCCACACAAACTGCGTCATATATGTGTATATATATATATATATATATATATATATATATACACATACATACACACACACACTACCTACTGGCCATCGCAAGTAGGTAGTTATAATCTGAAAGACACAGTTAGTTATAGATTTCTTACCTTAGAATTACCCCCAGGCGTCAGACTGGATCCGGAGAATTTTTCATCGGCAGTACCCCTGCACGTCGAAAAGTGGCATCGGTCGGCTCCGCGTTCGTCGTTGGCGTCGTGGTTGCCGGAATGATGTCGCGGTAGCTACTTAGACGCCGCCCTCGCACGCTGACGTCCGTTCTTTTACATGACATTCCACGCCAGAAGCGCAGAGCCATGCAAGACACTGACAACTAGTGCACAAAACTAGGGTCCTGAAAGGGATTCCCTGACCCTAGAAATCAGTTCGCAGAACGGGAAGGATGGGTGGGGCGGTAAGGAATCTATAACTAACCTATGTTCCTTACAGCTATATCGTTACTGAAGGTAAGTAACTTGTTCATCTAAAAGAAAGTTAGTTATAGATTCCTTACCTTAGAATAGATACCCCACCAATTCCAACCCCGGAGCCAGCGCAGATCCGGAGAGAGCGGTACCTCCAGCCACCTTTTGACTGACTTTTTGACGACTTTTGTCGACACCGTTTTTGAGTGTTCGACTCCTGGTGCACGTCCGGGAAGCCCGGCTTCAAGGCTTGCGGTTCCTGTAGCCGACTGATGTCGGTGACTGATCCGCACCGCATGTGCCTCTTCTGTCTGGAGCGCGACCACGACCCCAAGTCGTGCTCCGACTGCCGGACCATGAATCCGAAGTTTTTGCGGCAGCGGTCCCAAAAGCTTCTCGAGGCCCGGCAGTCGGCTCCGCGCCGCTCGAGGTCCCGGTCGCGTAGGAGGTCGAGGGACCGTTCGCTGAGCCACCATCATTCTTCTTCCGAGTCTTCGCACTCGGGTCAGGTAAGTCGAAGCACAAGAAGAAAGCGAAGAAGCATCGTCGCTCTTCGACTTCTCCCTGTCCGTCGGCCGACGCGACGAGGGATGCGGGTGGTGCCCCTCCCGCGGCTCCGCGTGCGGAGCCCGAAGGGACGACTCTGGGTTTCCCCTCCCTTTCTGGGACCTGGAGCAACCCCTGCCCAGCTTCGTCAATTTTACGAAGCGATGCATGCCATCTTTGGGCAGCCCGACTCCGCTGGCGCACCTTCGGGCCCCGCGGACTCGGCTGGGGACCCTGGGCCTTCGACGCCGGCGGCTCCGGCCTTGGCACCGCAGGATCCCCTTGGATCCAGGCCTGGATCCGGATCGGCGCCGGTCGACCTAGTTACACCTCCCCCGGCGCCGATTCCACCAGCACCATTTCCGCAGCCGACGCCGATTGTGTCCCCAGCCGGCGTTGACCCCGGCCTCCATCCTGATGTAGACACAGAGCCGGATCGGCGTCGACCAACGCCGGATCCAGCGCCGACGGGTACTTTTGTGCCCTTGTTCTACCCTGGCTCTTTTAGACCGGATTGGCAGCCAGAGGACTGGGAGGGGTCTGGAGACCCTTTAACTGACCAGTTAGGCTATGAACCGGACTGGAGAGAGGAACTGGGGGAAGCCAGTGGTCTAGATACCTCACCAGACCTTGGCATGTTGTCTCCTTCTACCGTGGCTACGGAGGAGGGAGCGTCCTTTGCAGTGGTGTTGCGTAGGGCGGCCGAGGCTCTCAACCTCGAGCTACCTACGGTGGCAGTCAGGACTAACCTCCTGACAGAGGTGCTTCAACCGGCAGCGAGCTCTTCGGAGCCCCTGCTCCCGTTTAATAAAGCCCTGAGCGACATCCTTTTGGGCACCTGGTCCAGGCCCAACACAGGTGCTCCTGTGGATAGGATGGTTGCCCGACACCACCGCCCGGCCCCAGGCGACCCCACTTTCCTCTCCCAACACCCCACCCCTGATACCTTGGTGGTCCTAGCCTCCACCTCCAGAGGTGCATTCCTTAACGCACCACCTGATAGGGAATCCAAAAAGCTGGACCATCTTGGGAAGAAGATGTTTTCTTCCTCCAGCTTGGGACTGCGGTCAGAAAACACTGCATGTCTGTTGGGCTGTTACACCCACTCCGTGTGGGATACGGAGGCGCAAGTGCTGCCTCAGTGCCTGGAGGAGGCCCGGGCCGTACTCTCCTGTGCAGTTGCCGAAGGGAGAGACGCAGCAAAGTTTACCATCCGCTGTGGGCTGGATACCGCCGACTCACTGGGCAGGACGATTTCCACGTCGGTAGCCCTTCGCCGCTACGCCTGGTTGAGGTCGACTGGTTTTTCAGGGGATGTCCAATCCACACTTATGGACATGCCCTTTGATGGCCGTCGCCTATTCGGCGACAAGGCAGACAACGCGCTGGAGCGCTTTAAGGACTCTCGAGCTACGGCCAGGTCCTTCGGCTTCTCCACCTCCCGTCCTTCTCAGTCTGCTTTTCGCCCCTTTCGTGGGAACGGAAGGGGTGCCCCGCCACGAGCCACAGGACAGCGCAAGCTGTTCAGCCCCAGCGCGGCCGGGGATGTGGGAATCACCGCCGTGGTTCTGGGGGCCAGCGAGCGGGCCAGTCCTTCACAGCCCACCCAGCAGCAGCCTCCAAACTCTCCTAGTTCGACCTTTCAGGGCCACCAAACGCCAGTGGGCGGCAGGATTCGCCATCACCTCCCCCACTGGCGTACCATCACGTCAGACAGGTGGATTTTGCAATTAGTCCGAAGGGGCTACTCCCTCCCCTTCGAGACTACCCCTCCATCCATGCCACCTCAGTACCATCGCATGTCAGAGGATCCTCTGGCCCTTCTCCAACAGGAAGTTTTGGCACTCTTGGCCAAAGGGACCATCGAGCGAGTTCCTGTCCCAGAAGTAGGTCGTGGTTGCTATTCCCACTACTTTCTGGTGCCCAAGAAGGACAAAGGCCTGCGTCCTATCTTGGATCTCAGGAATGTCAACCGCTTCCTCCGGAAGGAGAAGTTCAAAATGCCAACCTTGGCCCAGGTCCTATCTGCCCTCGACCCTGGAGACTGGATGGTGTTGCTGGACTTGCAGGATGCTTATTTCCACATCCCCGTCCTGACGGCCCACCGGCGTTACCTGCGGTTCACGGTAGGCCACGAGCACTTTGTTTCCCGTGCTCCCCTTTGGCCTTACTAGCGCCCCTCGGGTGTTCATGAAAGTGATGGCAGTGGTTGCAGCTCATCTGCGCAGATCAGGGGTTCCAGTCTTCCCCTATCTCGACGACTGGCTGTTCAAGGCGGGCTCGCCCCAGGCTGTCGCCTCCCACCTCCAGACTACGGCCGACCTCCTGCATTCGCTGGGGTTCTCCATCAACGTGCCGAAGTCACACCTGACTCCCTCTCAGAAGCTCCTCTTAATCGGAGCGGTTCTGGACACGACGCAGTTTCGGGTTTATCCTCCCGAACAGCGAGTCCGGGATATTCGGGCTATGATTCCCATCTTTCAGCCTCTATCCCGGGTTTCGGTCAGGATGACCCTCAGGCTACTGGGACTGATGGCTTCTTGATTCCTGCTGGTGGACCATGCCAGATGGCATATGCGGGCTCTGCAGTGGGACCTGAAGTTCCAGTGGGCACAACATCAGGGGAACCTGTCCGATTGCGTCCAGATCTCGGAGGGCACTGCACACCAATTGCAGTGGTGGCTAACGAACCAGGATTGGGTCGACGACAGATCCCTCTCCCTTCCCCAACCAGAGTTCACAGTGGTGACAGATGCATCACTTCTGGGATGGGGCGGCCACATGGGGGAGGAGGAGATCAGAGGCCTCTGGTCTCCGGCGGAGTCCGGGCTATACATCAACCTTCTGGAGCTTCGGGCGATTCGTCTTGCACTCAAAGCATTCCTTCCCTCTGTCCGGGGAAGAGTAGTGCAGGTGTTCACGGACAACACCATCGCCATGTGGTACTGAAACAAACAAGGCGGGGTGGGGTTGTAGACCCTATGTCAAGAGGACCTCCGCCTCTTGACATAGCCAGGGAACATCAGGGCATATCCCTGGTGGTTCAACACCTGGCAGGTTCGCTGAAAGCCAGGGCGGACGAACTCAGCCGCAGGTGCATGATGGATCACGAATGGCGTCTCCATTCAGAGGTGGTGCAAGGTCTCTTTCGACAGTGGGGAGAGCCTTGGTTAGATCTATTCGCCACCGAAGAGAACGCGCAATGTCAGCAATTCTGCGCCTTGGAATTTCCAAGGCGGCACTCGCTAGGCGACACTTTTCGTCGCGAGTGGAGTTGCAGTCTTCTATACGCCTTTCCACCTATACCACGTCTGCCCAGAGTGCTGAAGAAGATCAAGCGCGACCGGGCCCAAGTTATCCTGGTGGCTCCGGATTGGGCATGAAGAGTCTGGTATCCCGAGCTGCTACACATGGCCATCGATCCTCCGATCAGACTGCCTCTTCGGGAGGATCTTCTGTCGCAGCAGCAGGGGACAGTCATCCACCCGAACCTGTCCAGCCTCCAACTCCTTGCGTGGAGATTGAGCGGCGTCAGTTGCCGTCGTTTGACCTGCCTCTTGAAGTCTGTGATGTTATCTTGGCAGCCAGGCGTCCCTCCACTAAGACAGTATACGCCTGTAGATGGAACAAATTTGTGGCATGGTGCGCAGCAAAGGCTGTGGATCTCCTTTCTGCCCCTCTTTCTGAGGTTCTCTTGTTCCTTCTTTCTTTGGCCCAGCAGGGCTCTGCTCTGGGCACTCTTAAGGGTTTCCTCTCGCCCATCTCAGCCTTTCTTAGGCTTCCTGATCAACCTTCTCTTTTCAAGTCACCTGTTGTAAATCGCTTCCTCAAGGGCATTACTCATCTTTTTCCTCCTACTCCCTTCGTAATGCCTCAGTGTGACTTGAACTTGGTTCTGACTTACCTTATGTGCGCTCCCTTTGAGCCACTTCATAACTGTCCTCTTCGTCTTCTCACCTTAAAGACTGCTTTTCTGGTTGCCATCACCTCTGCTCGCAGGGTGAGTGAGCTCCAGGCTCTTTCTTCAAAACCTCCTTACCTGGCTGTTCATCTGGACAAGGTTGTATTAAGAACCAGACCTTCTTTTCTTCCCAAGGTGGTTACTTCTTTCCACATTGGCCAAACCATAACTTTGCCCACCTTCTTTCCGCCTCCGCATCCTTCAAAAGAAGAAGAGAGGCTCCACCGTCTGGATCCAAAACGGGCGCTTTCCTTTTATTTGGATCGCACCAAACAATTCCGGGTGGATGATCAGCTCTTTGTGGGCTACGTGGGCGCTAAGAAAGGTCAGGCCGTGCACAAACGGACCATCTCTAGGTGGGTCGTTTTGTGCATTAAGGCTTGTTATTCCTTGGCAAAGAAGGAGCCTCCAGTGGGGCTGCGCGCCCATTCCACCAGGGCGACGGCAGCTACTACTGCTCTGGGACGAGGAGTCCCCCTTAATGACATCTGTTAGGCAGCTACGTGGGCATCTCTTCACACGTTCACTAGACACTATTGCCTGGACAGCCAAGTCCGGAGAGACGGCTTCTTTGGCCGTTCTGTTCTCCAGGACTTTCTGGTGTGATCTTGGTTTGCAGACCCACCTCCGGGGTTGGAATTGCTGGGGTATCTATTCTAAGGTAAGGAATCTATAACTAACTGTTTCTTTCAGATGAACAAGTTACTTGCCTTCGGTAACGATATATCTGAAAGAAACATAGGTTAGTTATAGATTCCTTACTGCCCCACCCATCCTCCCCGTTCTGCGAACTGATTTCTAGGGTCAGGGAATCCCTTTCAGGGCCCTAGTTTTGCGCACTAGTTGTCAGTGTCTTGCATGGCTCTGCCCTTCTGGCGTCGAATGTCGTGTAAAAGAACTGACAGCGCGCATGGGCGCCGTCTAAGTAGCTACCGCGACGTCATCCCGGCGACCACGACGTCAACGACAAACGTGGAGCCGACCGACGCCACCTTTCGACGTGCAGGGGTACTGCTGATGAAAAATTCTCCGGATCCAGTCTGACGCCTGGGGGTAATTCTAAGGTAAGGAATCTATAACTAACCTATGTTTCTCACAGATATATAGTTACCGAAGGTAAGTAACTTGTTCGTTAGGACCTAGTTTCCATAGGAAAAGCGTTTTTTGTTTTGCCAATAACATTGGCGCCATTTGACGAATCTTCACGAAATGTTCAGAACTAGTACGCACCTGAGTTCAGATGCTGTGTTCAAAGTTCTGGGGTGGTTCACCAAGCAGGGGCCGAGAAAAAGGGGCGGGGTCCCAAAACTTGTTTTCCCCTTGCAATTTTCCATTGGGATTTTTGCCATGACTACAGCCCAAACTGTTGAACGGAATTTTACCAAATTTGGCAGAATGCTAGCTCTTGGTCCAGGAAGAGCCCTTTTCGTCATTTAGTGTAAATATGTTCAATAGTTTTGAAGTTATTAAAGAAAAAAGAAATGTAGATATCTAGGGACGCGAACCCTCCGCGGATCCAACAGATCTCATACAGAGATCTGACTGGCTGTCAACACTTCAAGGAGGAAGTGTTTGCAGGCATTTTGGGACTTGGACTCAGCTGAGTCCCTTAAAAAAAAGTTAAAAAAGAGAAGGTGGAGGGTAGGAATACCCTGAGCCCCTTTGGCCTGGTGGTGGGCTCCCCTGGGACCTGGCCAGGGCCAAAAAGCATCTTTTAAAAAACTTTTCCTGCGATAATCGCCACCGATCCGTGAATCTCCGGAATTAAAAAAAACGCATGTTCCGTTCTTCCACACTTGTTTCAATCTCGCCCCCCAGGTGGGCCAGGTCTTGGGGGCATAATGTAATATTTATAATGGAGAGGGGGGCCCCCTCCAAAAGCAGTTTACGGCTTCGGGGACCGCCACCTCCCCGGGGCAAGGCCTTAGTTTTAGAGAGGAGGGGGCCATGTGGACCACCACTTGCCCAGGCCAATTTAGAAAATGGGGGAGTGGGCCGCACAGCCCCCTCCTGCGCCATTTCTGGCCTCAGTGACCACCCCTTCCCCTGGGTTAGGCCAAATTTGTAATGGGGAGGGGCGCCACAGACCCCTCCCCCCCCAGGCTGTTTTTGGCCCTGGGAACCACCATCTCCCCAGGGCAGTTCCTGCAAATAGAAAGGCGGGGGGCTTTGCTGTCCCCTTCCTGGAGCCATTAATGGCCCTGGGTACTGCCACCCCCGGGGGCTGGCCCCTATGTCCTGAGGCACCCACCCTTGGGACATAGATGTTTGCTCTTGCTTGGCGCGAGCTTTTACAGCTGCTGCCAAGCAAGAGCAAACAGTAAGTTCGCTCCCAGCTGGTGGGAGTAGGAAAACTGGTTCCACCCGCTGGGAATGAACTTTTCATCTATTTTCCTGCCTGCTGTCAAACGGGCTAGAAAGCAGATGATATAGTTGCTCCCGCACGTAGAGAGCAGCATTTTTTTGCAACTACCTGCCTACGGGAACAATGCCAGCTCCCCCTGGAGGTAGGGAGTCATCAGGGACCACGGGGGCATTGAGGCTACCCCCAAGGTCCCCAAAAGTGCACACTGAGTGCCTGGGTGAGGTCAGGGCACCCAGCATCAAGTGTCCGGGCCCCCGGGAATGGGGTCGCTGGGTCCAAAATATGGGCCCGGGGATGGGAACCATGTTGCCTCCGCCCCTGTTAGTAATGGGCTGGGCCCCAGGGGGATGAGGTGGGAGAGGGAATATGTGCCCCTCTCCTGGGTTGACTACATATGGTGGGCGGGGCCACAGGCCCTTGTATCCTTCCTCCTGCAGAGCACGGCCTAAGGCCGTGTGAGGCTTGGAGGTGGGCATCTGCGGGTGATTGGCTGTGGCCAGGCCCTGGAGCCGACTCACCTCCACGCATGGCCAAAGGCCGTGCGTGACGTGTGGTTGGGTGCTTACGGGAGTTGACCGGAGACCAGGCCCTGCGGCCAAACCTCGCGCGCACAGCCAAATGCTGTGTGTGTTGTCGGGTTGGATGCCGGGGTGTGGATTAGCGTAAGGTAATTAAATATTACTTGACGTTAGAAAACCCTAGAAATTCGCTGAATAAAACAAATGTTACAGGAATGTTATAGATAGGAAATAGAATTTAAAAAAAGCCATATAAATTCACTGAAAAGAACAAAGGTTACAGGGATGTTCTAGTTTGGTTCAAATTTTTCACGCACAAACCCATAAAATTTAACCTTTCTCAATATACTTATCTCACGAAACTATAACTTGTGCCCTAAGCTAACCATAACTCACGTCTTCGCCATGCACTGCTACTTATCCCACATATTACATCAGTAATGACATCTTATATAACATCGCTCATATTATAACTGCAACATTTACAATTAAAATTAGTGATGAGAAATCAGGGCATGGCCGGGGCACGAGTTATAGTTTCTTGAGAGAGTGTAGAATTTGAACCTAACTATAACGTCCCTGTAACCTTTGTTTTTTTCACTGTATATATATATATATTCACTGAAAAAACCATAGGTTTTAGGGACAGTTATAGTTAGTTGGACATTGCACTCGTACAAAACCCGTGAAATTCCCCCGTTATAGTTAGTTCAGGTAACTATAACTTGCGCCCCCGCAATGCACTGCTGATGACGTCACATATTACATCACTCATGACATGGTCAGTGACATCACTGATGACATCACTCATGACATCTCAAATGACATCACTGATGACATCATCCAGTGACTGTGTGTTTCTGTAAAGTTTAAATATGTTTAATATATATAGGGAAAGGCGTATTGACGAATGAGTGGGTGTATAAGTGTCTGAATGGATGATTTAGTAGGTGCGTGACTAACTCTATAAGTGAGTGATTAAACGTATCTTACTGAATGCATGGGTTAGTGACTAAACTGGGTGAATGTCTGTATCCGTCTGTCTGTTGCTGTGTAAGTGGCTGCATGGGTTTGTGAATAGCTACATGAGTGTCTATATGAGTTATTGATTGGTTGTCTGAGTATCTGTATGGATGCCTGAGTGTTTGTGTGGGTGGGGTGTGTGCGACTCTGTGCATAGATGTGTGAGTGGGTAATTCACTGGGTGGATGATTTCAAGAGTGCATCTGTGATAGACTGTATGGGTGGGTAAGAGTGTGTTAGTGAGTGAATGTATGTCCCAGTGGTACATGTGAGAGTAACTACATATGTGAAAGGCAGTATATATGTGTGTTGGAGTATATAAATAGCTATAAGCGAGAGTGTGTGATTGTGAGCGTGACTGTATGGATGAGTGTGTGCTTGTATCAGAGATTGTATAAGAGCGTAAGAATGTGCTAGTATTTGTATGAGTAAGTGAGCTGGTGTGTGTATAACTGTATAGGTGAGTAAATGGGTGTGTGCTTAATTTTTGCATGACTGACTAGGTGTGTGAGTACCTCTATGGATGAGTGGCGGTGTGTGAGTGTTTATATAGGTGTATGAGTGCATATAATAGTCCTGTACTGAGTGACTATAAGTATGAGTGACTGTACGGGTGAGTGAGTAGATGTGTGTGTGTAGACCTAAGAATCAGTGAGTGTGTATATAGTAATTGTTGTTGGAGTGTCTATGGTTTTGACAATGGCAGTCTGTAATTTACAGTGGGTGTATCAAAAGTTATATTAGGGTTTGAGAAGATGCATCAAATTATCACATGGTTAATGTCATCAGTGATGTCATCAGTGATGTCATTTGAGATGTCATCAGTGATGTCATCAGTGATGTCATCAGTGATGTCACTGACCATGTCATGAGTGATGTAATATGTGACGTCATCAGCAGTGCATTGCGGGGGCGCGAGTTATAGTTACCTGAACTAACTATAACGGGGAATTTCACGGGTTTTGTACGAGTGCAATGTCCAACTAACTATAACTGTCCCTAAAACCTATGGTTTTTTCAGTGAATTTGTAAGGTTTTTAAATGCTAATTTCTAACTATAACGTGCCTGAAACCTATGGTTTTTTCAGTGAATTTCAAAGGTTTTTTAAATGCTAATTCCTAACTATAACATGTCTGAAACCTATGGTTTTTTTCAGTGAATTTCAAAGGTTTTGTAAATGACAATTTTTAAATGTATTAATTGTTATATTTATTTTTTGATACTGATTTACTACATTTTTTTAAACTATTTATTTTTAGATATTTTATTTTTTAAATTACATTGTAATTACATTATACATTACATTACAAAATATACTTTCTCAGAATGAATTACTTTAGTTTAAATACTTTGCAAATAGGCAATAGACTATCTGAAAGAGACACGTTAGTGACAGATTCCTTACCTTAGAATATCCCCAGGCGTCAGGCTGGATCCGGAAAGTTTTTTGCGTAGCAGTACCCTTGCGCTGCCGGTAGGCGGCGTCGTGCGGCTCCGCGTCCGTCGTCGGCGTCGTGATCGCCGGGATGACGTCGCGGGCAGTACTTAGGCGCCGCCCCTGCGCGCTGGACGTCAGTTCTTCTTTTCCGCGCCAGCAAGCGCAGATCCGGGAAGAGCAGTGCCCTGGTCATTTTTTGACCATACTTTTTGGTGAATTTTTCACTGTTTTTCTCAATCGACTTCAAGGTGTCGTAGGGATGCCCGGGTTTAAACGTTGCGGCGCCTGTGCCCGGATGATGTCCGTCACAGACCCGCATTGGGAGTGTCTCTTCTGCCTCGGCCGAGGCCACGACACGGAGTCTTGTACCGACTGCCAGGCCCTCAACCCGAAAGCTTTGCGAGAGCGGTCTCGAAAGCTCCTCGAGGCCCGGCATTCGGCTCCGCGGAAGCCCCGGTCGCGTGAGAGGTCCAGGGGTCGATCGCGGAGTCCACACCGGTCGCCGGCATCGAAGTCTTCTTCGTCCGGTAAGTCAAAACACAAAAAGTCCAAAAAGCATCATCGCTCTAGGACTTCGCCTCGCCGGTCTCGCGACTCGGCTGAGGCCCTCCCGGCACCGTCCCCGCGGCCCCGGACATGCCTGTGGAGTCGCCCCCGCAATACCCGCCCTTCCCGGGTTCGGGGGCGGATCCGGCCCAAGTGCAGGAATTCCTGTCGGCCATGGCCCGCCTCTTCGGGCCTCCAGGTCCCTCCGGTGCGCCTTCGGGCCCTGATGGGGTTGCTCCGGCGTCGCTGATGGCTCCGGCCCCAGCGTCGCACGTGCCTCCAGCCTCGATCCCGGCTTCGGCCCCGGCCTCGATCCCGGCTCCGCAACCCCCATCGACGCCGGTCGACCTAACGACACCTCCGCCGGCGCCGATGTCTCCGGTGCCGTTCTCGACGCCGCCTGGGGCTCCGGGCGGCGTCGTTCCCCAGTTCCTTCCGGCTCCGGACATGGACCCGGACCGGCGCCGATGAGACCTTGGGTCCCAAATGTCCCTCCTCCCCCTTATTTTGAACCTGAGGAGGACCAGGAGGACTGGGAGGGGTCTGATGACCCTCTGACACAACAGTGTCAGTACGATGAGGACTGGACAGAGGGTCTAGGGGATGCCAGTGGTCTAGATACTTCCCCTGACACTGGCATGCTGTCTCCTCCCGTGGCTACGGAGGAGGGAGCCAATTTTGCAACGGTGTTGCGTAGGGCGGCTGGGGCCTTACATCTCCAACTCCCTACTGTGGCGGTCAAGGTTAATCTCTTGACAGAGGTGCTTCAGCCGGCAGCCTCCTCTACGGAGACTGTGCTGCCGTTTAACGACGCCCTCACTGACGTTCTTTTGGGCGCCTGGTCCAAGCCCAACACAGGGGCTCCTGTGGATAGGAACGTGTCCCGACGCCATCGCCCAGCTCCGGGCGACCCCCTGTTTCTCTCTGTCCACCCCACCCCTGAGAGCTTGGTTGTCCAAGCCTCCGCTTCCCAAACCGCCTTCCCTACCGCCCCTCCGGATAGGGAATCCAAACGCCTGGATCAATTTGGGAAGAAGGGTTTTCTTCCTCCAGTGCTGGCTTGCGGTCCATCAACACCGCTTGCCTTTTGGGCCGATATACCCACTCCTTGTGGGATTCGGTGGCGAATGTTTTGCCCCAGTGTTCTGAGGAGGTCCAGACACTGCTTTCCCGCGCCATTGCGGAAGGAAGGGATGCGGCCAAATACACAATTCGATGTGGCCTTGATACCGCCGACTCGCTGGGCAGGTCTATTGCAACGACGGTGGCGCTGCGACGCCACGCCTGGCTGAGAACCACTGGTTTTCAGGGGATGTCCAGAATACTCTCATGGACATGCCCTTTGATGGAGTCGGTCTTTTTGGGTCCAAAGCAGACCATGCGTTGGAGCGCTTTAAGGACTCACGGGCTACTGCAAAGTCCCTGGGCCTTTCTGCTACACGCCCTCCGCTGACTTCTGCTTTTCGCCCCTATCGTGGCCACGGTAGGGGCGCCCCTTCACGTCAGCAGCCCAGCCACCGGCCCGCGCAGCAGGCGTCTTCGCGTGGCCGAGGACGTGGATTCCGCCGTGGCGGATCGGGCAACCAGCGTGCGGGTCAGGCCACCACCTCCAACCCGTCCGCGGCCTCCAAACCCTCCTAGTCCCTCCTTTCAGGTGCACAGTACGCCAGTAGAGGGCAGGGTCCGCCATCACCTTCCCCACTGGCGTACCATCACCTCGGACAGGTGGGTCTTGGACATTGTCCGAAGGGGCTACTCCCTCCCCTTCGAGTCCACCCCCAGCCATGCCACCTCAATTCCACCGCATGTCAGGGGATCACTTGGTACTTCTGCAGAAGGAAGTCACGGCCCTCTTGGCCAAGAGGGCCATCGAGCATGTTCCGACCCCAGAAGTAGGGCGTGGTTGCTACTCCCACTACTTCCTGGTGCCCAAAAGGACAAAGAGGACATGCGTCCTATCTTGGACCTCTGGAACGTCAATCGCTTCCTCCGGAAGGAGAAGTTCAAGATGCTCACCCTAGCTCAGGTCTTGACTGCCCTCGACCCTGGAGACTGGTTGGTAGCGTTGGACTTGCAGGACGCATATTTCCACATCCCCGTCCTGCCGGCCCACCGGCGTTACCTTCGGTTCACGGTAGGCCCCGAGCATTTTCAGTTCACCGTGCTCCCCTTTGGCCTTACAAGTGCCCCTCGGGTGTTCACGAAAGTGTTGGCGGTGGTCGCAGCTCATCTGCGCCGGGCAGGGGTTTCAGTCTTCCCCTACCTCGACGACTGGCTGCTGAAGGCGGGCTCGTCCCAGGCAGTCGTCTCCCACCTCCAGACTACGGCCGAACTCCTGCACTCGCTGGGGTTCTCCATCAATGTGCCGAAGTCGCATCTGATTCCCTCTCCACAGCTCCTTTTCATCGGAGCAGTTCTGGACACGACGCAGTTTCGGGACTATCCTCCCGAACGGCGAGTCCGGGATATTCAGGCTATGATTCCGATCTTTCAGCCTTTATCCTGGGTTTCTGTACGGATGACCCTGAGGCTGCTGGGCCTCATGGCCTCCTGCATCCTGCTGGTCACTCATGCCAGATGGCATATGCGGGCTCTGCAGTGGGACCTGAAGTTCCAGTGGGCGCAGCACCAGGGCAACCTGTCCGATCACGTCCAGATCTCGGAGGGGACTGCAAAACAGTTGCAGTGGTGGCTCTCGAACCGGCAATGGGTCATGGGCAGATCCCTCTCCCTTCCCCAGCCAGAGCACACAGTTGTGACGGACGCGTCCCTTCTGGGATGGGGCGGTCACATGGGAGAGGCGGAGATCAGAGGCCTCTGGTCTCCGGCGGAGTCCCGGCTCCATATCAACATTCTGGAGCTCCGGGCGATCCGACTTGCACTCAAGGCATTCCTTCCCTCTGTCAAAGGGAAGGTAGTGCAGGTGTTCACAGACAACACCACCGCCATGTGGTACTGCAACAAACAGGGCGGGGTGGGGTCGTGGACCCTTTGTCAGGAGGCTCTGCGCCTCTGGACATGGCTGGAACATCAGGGCATGTTCCTGATGGTTCAACACCTGGCAGGTTCCCTGAACGCCAGGGCGGACGAACTCAGCCGCAGGTGCATGATGGATCACGAATGGCGTCTTCACTCGGAAGTGGCGCAAGGACTCTTTCTACAGTGGGGAGAGCCTTGGTTAGATCTATTCGCCACCGAAGAGACCGCGCAATGTCATCAGTTCTGCGCGTTGGAATTTCCAAGGCGGCACTCTCTCGGCGACGCTTTTCGTCACGAGTGGAGTTGCGGTCTATTGTACGCCTTTCCGCCTATACCACTTCTACCCAGAGTGTTGAAGAAGATTCGGCACGACCGGGCCCAAGTCATTCTTGTGGCTCCGGACTGGGCTCGAAGAGTTTGGTATCCCGAGCTACTCAGTACGAGCGTAGATCCCCCGATCCGTCTGCCTCTTCAGGAGGATCTTCTGTCGCAGCAGCAGGGGACGGTCCTCCACCCGAACCTGTCCAGCCTCCACCTGCTTGCGTGGAGATTGAGCGGCGGCAGTTGATTCCTTTCGACTTGCCTCCCGAAGTTTGTGATGTAATTCTGGCAGCCAGGCGTCCCTCCACTAAGGTGGTATACGCCTGCAGGTGGAACAAATTTGTGGCATGGTGCACAGCAAAGGCTGTGAATCCCCTTTCTGCCCCTCTTTCTGAGGTCCTTCTGTTCCTTCTCTCTCTGGCCCAACAGGGTTCTGCCCTGGGTACCATCAAGGGTTATCTTTGTGCTATCTCGGCCTTCCTCAGGCTCCCTGATCAGCCCTCCCTTTTCAAGTCCCCTGTTGTTAACAGGTTCTTAAAGGCATTACACACCTCTTCCCTCCTGTTCCGTTTGTGATGCCTCAGTGGGACTTGAACTTGGTTCTTACTTTTTTATTGTGCGCTCCCTTTGAGCCTCTACATAACTGTCCTCTTCGTCTTCTGACTCTGAAGACAGCTTTTCTGGTGGCCATCACCTCCGCTCGGCGGGTGAGTGAGCTCCAGGCTCTATCTTGTAAGCCTCCCTTTCTGTCTGTTCATCCAGACAAGGTTGTTCTTCGGACGCGTCCGTCCTTCTTGCCAAAGGTGGTTACTGCTTTCCACATTGGGCAGACCATCACTTTGCCCACCTTCTTTCCGCCTCCGCATCCTTCCAGAGAGGAAGAGAGGCTCCACCGTCTGGACCCAAAACATGCGCTTTCCTTCTATATCGACCGCACAAAACACTTCCGGGTGGATGACCAGCTCTTTGTTGGCTACGTGGGCGCCAAAAAGGTCGGGCGGTGCACAAACGAACTATCTCCCGCTGGGTTACTTTGTGCATCAAGACATGCTATTCTTTGGCTAAAAGGAGCCTCCTGTTGGGCTGCGTGCCCATTCCACCAGGGCAACGGCTGCTACCACGGCCTTGGGCCGCGGTGTTCCGCTGCCGGTTATCTGTCAGGCAGCTACGTGGGCCTCGCTGCACACGTTTACAAAGCATTACTGCCTTGACAGTCAGGTCCGGAGGGACGGCTTCTTTGGCCGTTCTGTCCTCCAGGACTTCCTTGTCTGATCTTTGTTCGCAGACCCACCACCGGGGTTGGTATTGCTGGGGTATCTATTCTAAGGTAAGGAATCTGTCACTAACGTGTCTCTTTCAGATGCACAAGTTACTAACTTGTGTAACGATATATCTGTAAGAGACAGTAGTTAGTGACAGATTCCTTACCGCCCACCCATCCTCCCCGTTCTGCGAACTGATTTCTAGGGTTAAGGACATCCCTTTCAGGGCCCTAGTATTTTTCAGACACCTATGTCAGCTTCTTGCATGGCTCTGCGTTCCTGGCGCGGAAAGTCGTGTACAGAACTGACGTCAGCGCGCAGGGCGGCGCCTAAGTACTGCCCGCGACGTCATCCCGGCGATCACGACGCCGACGACGGACGCGGAGCCGCACGACGCCGCCTACCGACGCGCAAGGGTACTGCTATGCAAAAAACTTTCCGGATCCAGCCTGACGCCTGGGGATATTCTAAGGTAAGGAATCTGTCACTAACTACTGTCTCTTACAGATATATCGTTACACAAGTTAGTAACTTGTGCTTTAAGTACAGTAGTTACAGTTGTTGCAATGGGCAACACAATTTCAAACACAATGCAACATTGAGCTCAATGTGAATTTCTAGTTAAATGCAATTAGTTACTTTATGGATTACTTTTCTAACCACAGGACTGGATCCTAGATTCAGTCCTGCGACATCTCCTGTAAACAGTTGAGTAAAAGCGTTTTGGTTACAGTAGTGATTTTTAAGGAATATTATTGTATTTTAAAAGTTGACACTTAGAAACTTTTTCACATAGAATCACCAATGTTATCCTATGGGAGGAAATTCACTTAGCAGGTAAGTAGTGTTATCGTTACTTTTTCTTACTCAGTGGTGGATCCTGGATCCAGCACTGGTGCATCTCCTGTAAACAGTTGAAAGAATGCGTTTAAGTCATACAGGCGATTTTTAAGGAATATTTGTAGTTTGTGAAAATCGACACTTTGAAACTTTTCTGCTGAAAACCAGACAATGGAACTTTTCTGCTGAAAACCAGACAATGGATTGCTATGGAAGGAAATACAAGTTACTGGTAAATACGGTTAGAATTACTTTTCAGGGTCAGTGCTGGGCTAAAAGATGCAGCACTGGGTTCTCTCCTGATAACAGGTGAATAAATCGGAATTCGTAGTTTGGCTGATTTTAGAGGAATATTATAAAGTTCCAAAACTCCACACTTAGAAGAATTTCCAAGTGAAACCAGTCAATATTAGCCTATGGAAGGAAATTCAAGTTACTGGTAAGTACGGTTAGAATTACTTTTCAAGGTCAGTGCTGGGCTAAAAGATGCAGCACTGGGTTCTCTCCTGATAACAGGTGAGTAAATCGGAATTCGTAGTTCGGCTGATTTTAGAGGAATATTTGCACAGTGGTGAAGGGAGGGGGCGGGGCTTCAGGTGACATGTCTGCAAACAGGCCCCGTGGCGCGTTTTAAGATGGGGAATTAAATCCTCCTCAATCCCGAGGGTCCCTAGGGGCCAAGTAGCCCACCAGATACCTCCAGTATGCGCCAGAGAGCTGCGTTGCAGAGAGGTGTTCAGAGGCCATGCCCTTTTTGCACCTCTCTGCAACGCAGCTCTGTGGCGCTTTCTGGATGTACCTGGTGGGCTAGTTGGCCCCAGGGACCCTCAGGATTGAAGGGGATTTAATTCCCCATCTTAAAACGCGCAACGGGCCTGTTTGCACACATGTCACCTGAAGCCCCGCCCTCCCTTCACCACTGTGCAAACGCGCCCGTGGCGCGTTTTAAGTTGAGGGATTAAGTCCCCTTGAATCCTGAGGGTCCCTGGAGTCCAACTAGCCCACCATGTACCTCCAAAAAGCGCGACAGAGCTGCGTTGCAGAGAGGTGTAAAAAGGGGGGTGGCCTCTGTACACCTCTCTGCAACGCAGCCCCCTGGCGCATACTGGAAGTTCCTGGTGGGCTAGTTGGCCCCCAGGGACCCCCAGTATTCAAGGGGAATTTGTTCCCCCTCTGCAAATGCGCCAGGGGGCGTGTTTGCAGAGTGGTAAAGGAAGGGGCGGGGCCTGCGGCACGATCGTTTAAAAAAAAAAAAAAAATGTTAAATGCTTTTTTCTGCCCAGGGGGTCCTTGTGGGACCCCCTGAGCAGACCTAGGGGGTCAGGGTGTTTCTACCCTGCCCCCTTTGTGCGTTTTGCGCACTTGTTTCTGTGCCTCGGTTCTACCGAGGACAAAATGTCTGCCAACACTTCCTGATTTGGAGTGTTGACAGCCAATTAGCATGCAGCTCGTGATCGGGAGGGTACGCGGACCCTACTCGGCCATAGATATATATGTGACTTTACTTTTGATTTTCTCAGGAACTACTGAACGGATTTACACCATTTAACAAAAAGGGTTCTTTCTGAACCAAGAACTACCTCTTTGCCAAATTTGGTGTAATTCCGTTCAGCAGTTCGGGCTGTAGCCGTGGCTAAAGTTTCCTATGGGAAAATGAATGGGGAAAACACGTTTTGGGACCCCCCTTTTTTCTCGGCCCCCGCTTGACGAATCACCCCGAAACTTTCAGGGTAGGAGCGGACCGGAGCGGGCCATAAAGTTTGAACATTTTGCGAAGATTCGTCAACCGACGCAAGAGTTATTTCAAATAGAATGTTGCGGATTTCCTATGGAAAATAGGTCCTAACTATAACTATCTACTGGCGACCGCCAGTAGATAATATATATATATATATATATATATATATATATATACACACACACATTTATATATACTATGAGATGTGTCTACGCACAATGTGTTGTAAAGACAACGCATTGTGCATTGTAATGCATACGTGGTAAAGGCATGTGTTGTAATAATTGATATTCTTCTTCGTGCATATTGCTCCCATTTGCTCTGATCGACACTACATTTTGATACACGCAAAGTAACTACACCTCGTGGTCGACCTTGTAGGATGCACCAATTACTGCCACTAGACACCCTAAACGGCTTTGTTCATCTTTGAAACAGCAATAATATTTTAATACAATTAGAGAAAATATCGTAATGGTCTGCATACCTAGCTCCCTGCCACTTTCGCTATAAAAGGACCACATTTTTTTAGGTTTCTTGTTTTCGCAAACCCTGGAATAAAGTCAATTAAAGCCATAATCATGGCATGAATTGGAGCTCTGCAGCGTTTACTGAGTAAGCGCCCCAGTCGATGTGACGCCAGGCTCTTGTTAGGCGTCTAGCTGAACATGTCTGCTTCATCTCGGGTGGGATTTCTCAGATGAACAAAAGTCAAGGTCAGACTCACTCCTAATAAAGAGCAATGCAGTAATCACAACTCAAGCCCCAATGGACTTCGGCAAAAATATTTTATGTAATCCAGTTGTTCCTGAGCTATCTTCCGTGAACCACAGAAGATCATGGACCATAGTCTTAATAACATATTACTTGCCCCCTCCCTTTTTAACAGACCATTTAAAGGTAAAATACCGAATTAATTCTTTTTATAAAGCACAAAATTGGCTGTATGTCATTACATTGGATCCAACTTCAGTAGTAGCCATTATACATCGGTAGTAGAACATCTTCACAGGTGAGCTAATATTTATTTTTAATGCCTTGATGTGCATTTTATATTTTTGTGTGTGCATGCGTACATATATATATATATATATATATATAGTTATATATATATATATATATAAAGTAAAATTCAAACTTATTTATATGCAAAAGCTATTTACATTTATGTTCCTTTAGGGTGGGTATTTAGGCACTACAGTGAGATAGATATAGATATATATATATATATATATATATATATATATATATATATAGTGCTTTAAATGGAAAAAAATAAGTGCAGGTACTCACACAAAAAAAGTAGTGAATTGGGGGCGGAGTTTGTGGCGGGGCTATGTTTTCCAATAAATGGCACACTGACGAATCAGTACTAGTGCTGCAGTTTTTTTTTTTTTCTTAAAGCATGAATGCATTGATGTAATTTAGAGGGCCGGGATTTTGTTTCATGCAAATCCCTCTCATTTAAATAGTTGATGGGCGAAGATTTGCGCGCGATTAAAACAATGGGCATACTAACAAGCTGTGTCCCTGAACAATGTGGCCCACGCTCGCGCCAATCAGGTTTTTTTGTCACCTTCAGACCCCCTCTGAAAGGGACCCTGCAGCGATACTCGACCTTTCACTCCAGAGATGCACACGCAGCTCTGTGTTCTACTGAAGGCGAGCTGCTCTGCTGGCGCTTTTGAACCAGTGCAGCCCAGGCTGCAGCTCGGTTTGAAAGGCGCTTTAACCCATTGTAGGACGTGCAGAAAGACCTGCCAAGGATGGAGCTCAGGAGCGCAGCACTAACCGCATCAAAACCGGGCCGTTATGAGTACCGGTACTTTCCTTTCCCGAGGAAAGGTCCCGATACTCAAGGGGAGAAAATATAAAAGTGCCGGTACTCCGTACCGGTGAGTACCGGCCCATTTAAAGCACTGTGTGTGTATATATATATTGAGGATATTAAAAAACTATATGTCCAAGTGAAGAAACAAAAAACGAAAAAAACATTCATGAATCAACAATATGCCCAACTCATGAAGAAACTAGGAGAAAATCACGAAATAATTGTCAACAAATCAGACAAGGGAGGAAATATTGTGTTATGGCCAAGGAAGGCATATATTACAGAAGCCAAGAGACAGCTGGACAATAAGGATTGTTACATGAAAACAAATTTAAAGGAATACAATACAGCCAGGGAAGGTTTATCAAAACAACTGTTGCAATACAAAAGGGAAGGTCTAATATCAACAAATGAGTATAAATTCTTGAACATAGAACACCCTGTCATTCCAATCATGTACCTAATTCCCAAAGTACACAAAAATATTCGACCAGTACCAGGGAGACCCATAATCTCGGCTATCAACAGTGCCAGTGACCATATTTCTCAATATGTTGACTTTTTCTACAAGACTTTGTAAAAAAACTTCCAAGCTACGTGAAAGACACAGGAGACTTTCTAAATAAGATCAAGAATATTACTTGGGAGGAGGGTTATTTATTAATTTCTTTGGACATTGAGTCACTGTATACGTGCATAGATCACATGGTTGGGCTAAATGCAGTGAAACATTTCCTCGACACTAGATCTTGTGAGTTTTATGAACATAACAAAATGCTTTTAAATTTGATTTCATGGTGTCTGCACAACAATTTCTTTTTATTTGGAAAAGATACCCTGCGACAATTGAGGGCGTGGCCATGGGATCCTGTTTCTCCCCCAGCTACGCATGTTTGCATGTTGGCTGGTGGGAGGAACAGGTCCTAAGGAAAATCCACCAAGATATTTATGATCAGCATGTAGTATACTGGCTACGGTATATTGATGATGTTTTCATCATTTGGAAGGGAGATGAGGACAGCGCCAAGGAGTTTATCGCTACTTTGAACAAGAATTCTATGAACTTAAATTTTACCTCCCAGATCAGCAACACTACAATAGAATTTTTAGATGTACGTATCTTGGTGGATAATAAGAAACTAACAACTACATTGTTTAGAAAGGCCTCAGCTGGGAATAGTACTTTGCACGCCAGCAGCAGTCACCCGAAACATCTTATAGATAGTATTCCCTTTGGGGAAATACTCAGGCTAAAGCGTATTTGCAGTACTAATGATGAATTTGAAAAATGTTTACTCAATACTATGCAGAGGTTGAAAGAAAGAGGTTACAATGATAAGGTGTTGACGCAAGCTCTTAATAAATCACAGGGCAGATCAAGAGAAACTCTCCTACAGAGCAAAAAACAAGCAGGAGATATAGTTGAGATGGAAAACAACCCCAGACTCATTACAACATTCAGTAGGCAAGAAAGAAAAATTAAATCTATCATAAGAAAAAATTGGCCTATAGTGCTAACTGATGGGGTCTTGGGACCCGGCTCCCCAATCTTCCAACCATTACTTACAGAAAGGCTAAGTCCATGAGGAGCATTCTGGTTAAAAACAGTCCGGAATTGGATACTTCAGGCACATGGTTAAAACCAAGGCAAGGTTTTTTAAATGTTCTTCCTGCCGTGCCTGTAAGTTTGGTATCAATACCACCAAGTACACTACCCCGTTTTCAGATGTTGACATTGTCATTAAAGGGAATTACAGCTGCAGGACGGAGTATGCTGTGTATGTCCTGGCGTGCACCTGTGGTTTGCGTTATGTGGGAAGCACTAAGCTACAGGTGCATGTCAGGATATTACAGCATCTTAGGGCCATAGTGAATAATGATACGTCCTATCCGGTGGCGAGACATTTCAAGAACACACATGATAATGAGCTGAGTTGCCTCACGTATTTTGTGATAAATGCGATTCCACCCCTTAGAAGAGGAGGCAATAGGGAAAAGCTTTTAAGACAACTTGAAACTCGCACCATCCTTGAGTTAGACAGCAAGGCTCCATATGGATTAAATACAATGGAAGATATGCACAATTTTCTGTAAATAATAAGCTGGTTGCTCCTCTGTGTTCGTTACAAACACTCTTTCAGATCAATGTGTGCTTTGCATTTTAATTAGGGGTTGAAGACAGAAGAGAAAGAGAGAATAAAATTTTTTTTTCTTGCTAAACAGAACCCATTTGTATGCAGTACACCACTTTTTAAATATATTAAAAAACACTTTTATCCACTTTTTAGGGGTTTTTAATGGGGATTTTTAAGCCGCAATTCACTCTGGATATTTAAGCATCAATGGGATTTTTAGGGTGGTGCTTGTTAAGCATTTAGAATTTTAGTGTATTTTTATTAGTATTAGCACTTTGCATTTTGCACTTTCTGTCACTTGAAGCACTTTATATGTGGACCATTGATTGTAAGTAGGCAAATGCAAATATACTCTTGGACATTCAAACCTTAGAGGATACATTCTTAAGCAAGGCATTAGATGCATGCAACAGTAAAGGCAAGCCACGTCGTGAATCTTAAAGGTATGGCTGACACATTCAGCATTTAGGCTGACATAGCAAGGTCCAAATAGATATAGATTTGGATAATTGCGAGATATTTGAAATAATCCGATTGAGAAATTAAATGAATGTTAAAGGGTTTTTCTAATTATATACATATGAATTGTGACTGATCATAGCAACATTATTTATAATGACAAGTATGCTGTACTTAACTTAATATGTATTCGCATATAATAGAAATTGTTATGTATATATTTCATACATTTGTTTCGTCGGTGAATATTTCAAACACATTTATACTTATATACATTGGAGATATGGGTTTATTTATATGTCTCACAAGTGATAAGTTTCATTATATGTCGTTTTTTTTTAAACCCGATTTATTCATGCATTTTTCAAGATAAAAATGAATTCCATTTATCTGTTAAGTTTCATTCAACTAGAATGGCTGCAATCCTTAGATCACAAGCTGTAATGTTATCTTTTTAGCCAGCAAACAGAAGAGAAAATGTCAATAGTATTCATGAAGGTTTCTTCTATATCTATGGTCATGTGACATGGGAAAGTGCACACCCAGCAGTTTAAAAATTGTTATGGCGGAATGGTTCTTGGTGTGTGAACAAGGGCACGGCTGTGCTCGAAACGCGTCACTAAGTGAGGAAATAAATTTTACCTGCCATCGCTATTTGGGTCTGTTTCCCTCTGTTCGCCGCTGCTGTTGCTGCCAGCGCTGCTGTGGAAGTTCGGAGAGTTTTCGGCGGTATATATATATATATATATATATATATATGTATATATATATGTATATATATATATATATATTTAAAAAAAAAAAACACATTCACCAGTTACGTTATAGTTAGGTGAATGTCAGTGACAATATTAACATTCTGAACTAAAAAAAACACATTCACCAGTTTTAGTTAGCACAGCTAACTATAACTTGCTCCCTCGTCATGCACTGCCTATGACCTTACATATTTCATCACTCATGACATGTTCTAGGATATCTTTTATGATATCACTGATGACATCTCAAATGACATCACTGATAACATCATCCAATAAATGTGGTAGTTTATTTTATAGTTTACAAAGTGGCGGGTAACAACCATATTACTTTTCTACCTAATTTTGTACAGCCTGTTGCAGCTAATCGGTATAAGTGTTTGCTTCTAATGCACCAGAGGTATGTAGAGGTATTGAACACATTATAATTGATAGCTTTGAGTTATTAGATCATATCGTCTCAACTTGACAATTTCTACTTAGCATAGAAGAATGTGTGCACCAGGAACTAACTTATGTACATGTGCTTGTTTTACTACAGAAGATGGGCTATCTGTGAAGTGCTCACCACATTATGAAGGCTGCAGGTGTATGATCTTTAGCACCTTCAGACCTTGGGTATTTTAAGTGAATAGTCGCTTGTTAAACAAGTTTTGCATAGCGTTCACTGTTCCTAGTAGATACGTTTTAATACTCTGTGGTGTATTTCTCATGAGAGTTTCACTGTCTGTAAACAGTGTGGTACAGAGTAAACTCTCTCCATAGAGTAAACAGTGTTAACAGTACACACTTTTCTACTTGTTTCCAATTATTTTCTCAATGTAGGTTCAGTGACTGTCAGGAGTTTGATACAGTTAAAGACCATCCATAGTAGTGCATTAGTTATGTAACAGGGCTTCAGTATCTGGAGGAACTTGGTTTTCCCTGAACAGTTGTATAGAGATTGAACACTGTGTGCAGGATAGGCTACCCTTTTATCTGTGGTTTATAGTCAACATGAACTCGGCTACCTATAAAGTGTATGGTATATGGTCAGTGTTGCACATAACACAAGCTTGCTTTACCTATGGGAGTTGTTTGTATGATAGCAGTAATGATGCTTCATATTATTTTGAGCTATTTTGCACGTACCTTCATAGCTCTAATGCTATACCCATTTATGGAGCAATGTGTACAAAAGAAGCATGGATGATGTCATCAGTGATGTCATCAGTGATGTCATTTGAGATGTCATCAGTGATGTCATAAATGATGTCATAGAACATGCCATGAGTGATGTAATATGTGAGTTCATAAGCAGTGCATGGTGGGGGCGCAAGTTATAGTTTGCTCTGCTAACTATAACTGGTGAATTTCTGGGCTTTTAATTTTTTTATTTTAGTTAAAAACGTTAATCTTGTCATGGACATATTCACCTAACTATAATGTTACTTTAACCTTTGTTTTTTCTGTTAATTCTAGGGTTTCTTTAAACGTAAAGTAATATTTTATTACCATACGTACATTCAACCCCCCTGCCGTGTGTGGCGGGGAGTTGGCCACAGGATCTTATGTTTTTTAAAGAGGAGGGGTCCATTTGCACCTTCCCCAGCCTTATTAGGCCCTGGGAACCCCATCCCCCAGGGCCACTGCTTAAATTAAGGAGGAGGGGAGCCAGATGGCCCCTTTCCCAGAGCTTTATTGGGCCCTGGGAATCCCATCCCCCAGTGCCTTTTTTTATGAAAGAGGAGAGGGCCGCTTGCTCCCCCTCCCCCCCCCAAAGCCTGGTTCCCCATCCCTCAGGGCCACTACTTAAAATAAAGGGGGGGCATGGCCCCCCTCCTGAGACTTATTAAACCCTATGGGGCCCCATCCCCCAGAGCCACTACTACAATTTGAGGGGAGGGGGCCCATGTGGACCTGTTGGACCTGGCCCTTTTTGCAGGTTTATCCCCAAACCTTTTGCCTTCTTCCTACTATTTTGTATTAACTGTTTTGGGTGGCTCTAGGACTCTGGACACTTTACCACTGCTGATCAGCACGAAAGTGCATATGCTCTCTGTCTAAAATGTATTGGTGATTGGTTTATTCCTTATTGGTGTATTTGATTTACTGGTAAGTCCCTAGTAAAGTGCACTGTGGGTGCCCAGGGCCGGTAAATCAAATGCTACTAGTGGGCCTGCAGCACTAATTGTGCCACCCACTTGAATAGCCCTGTAAACATGTCTCAGGCCTGCCTCTGCAGTGTCTGCAAGTGCAGTTTTAAACTGCCATATTGAACGGGCAAGTGCACCCACTTGCCAGGCCCAAACCTTTCCTTTTTCTACATGTAAGGCACCCCCAAGGTAGGCTCAAGATAGTCCCCTGGGCAGGGAGCAGTGTATATGAAAGGTAGGACATGTACTTGTGTGTTTTATATGTCCTGATAGTGAAATACTGCCAGTTTCGTTTTTTACTATAGTAAGGACTATCTCTTCCATAGTTTATCATTGGAGCTGCCTTGTAACATCTTACAAGTGTAGCTTTCAATTGGGAAAAGATAGAGATTTGGAGTTTGGGTTCCCTGAACTCAGGATTTAGAAATGCAACTTTTAGTGAAGGTGGTTTTTAAATTGTGTTTGAAAATGCCACTTTTTAAAAAATGTGGGCATTTTTATTGCTTCAATGTAGATTATGGGTGGTGAGATGCACACCTGTGTACTCCATATGTATTCTGTACTCCATTTTAACCATACTCTATTGCTTCCACACTCTGTAGGCGTGCAAGCTTGCTCCGCGCTCCGCCCAATTGCGCTGCAATATCAAACGAACACGAAGGAACCACAGCTGATCCCATTCAAGCTGCACAGCCACGTCCATCATGAATGAATCCAATCAATCAAATATATATTTAACTTTTCATTGTTCTTCATTTTACTCCATTACTTTTCACCATTTTTTCCTTTAGTTTTCTTCAATTCATTTTACTCATTCACTATTTTATTCACGGTTTTATATGAAAACACAGGAGAATTATATGTTTCCACATGCCACGATTTTATTTAAAATCACCCAATGCATTCGGGATATTCCCTTCCTCAGGGGTATCTAGGATACAAAAATTAATAAACAACCATCAGCTTGGTTATAGTGCTTCTTATACAACATACAAGTTAAGACATCCATTTGACTCTGAGTTAATTAGACCATGAAACGCTACAGCATCAAGCCTCAGCTGTTCTTCTTATTACTGCACTCATCGTTTTCCATCACAAACCCTGTTCAACGCCCCTAACATCCAAACCATCATAAATCTTAAGTCCCAGACTCCAGTAATTCAAAAACACTTCTGGCCCCGAAATTACTCGTACAAACATGCTTTTATCACTGTTGCAATGAAGCCTTTCAGCGCGCTTACCGTGACATGTGCTGCTGCCTTTTTACAGGAGAAAGCATTCCTCAGTTTCAACTTTTAAATTCAACACTAAATCGTCACGTTGTACAGATTTCCGTGGTGTGCCCCAGCACATCCCTCCATTATCAAAGTTAACTGCTTCTACTATTACACGCCTGCTCTGGCGTTAATCACCCTCGCCTCTCCCAGAAGATCTTATCACGTGCCTTGGTGCACAACCTAAAATAAGTAATGGATTTTCAGTGTCACAGGCTCACTCTCAAACTTGCTCCTTAACTGAAGAACTCAACTTCCCAGCATGCTTTATAAATTATATTACACAGACTCCTACTGACATGGATGCACATTGCTGAACCAAGGCATACGAAACATTAAAAAATCAATGAATGTAATAACAACAAGCCACTGGGTTTAAACATTTTGGCAATGATTATGCAAAACGAGTTTTGTTTGTCTAAGCAGTTCCAACCGAGTAATCCATTAAATGTCATGTTGTATTTCATGCTGATGGTAGTCGTGCATGACAAGGAAACGCAACTCCTGTGTTGTCCATTTGTTCACAATGTTATCATGTCCCATTATTTATGGCTGTTTAACACTCCCCTTTCATCCTGGGTGCAATCTCGCCGTTTTTAGGACGGAAAGTTCATTCAATGTAGATTATGGGTGGTGAGATGCACACCTGTGTACTCCATATGTATTCTGTACTCCATTTTAACCATACTCTATTGCTTCCACACTCTGTAGGCGTGCAAGCTTGCTCCGCGCTCCGCCCAATTGCGCTGCAATATCAAACGAACACGAAGGAACCACAGCTGAACCATTTCAAGATGCACAGCCACGTCCATCATGAATGAATCCAATCAATCAAATATATATTTAACTTTTCATTGTTCTTCATTTTACTCCATTACTTTTCACCATTTTTTCCTTTAGTTTTCTTCAATTCATTTTACTCATTCACTATTTTATTCACGGTTTTATATGAAAACACAGGAGAATTATATGTTTCCACATGCCACGATTTTATTTAAAATCACCCAATGCATTTCGGGATATTTTTATTGCTTCACCATCTTGTGCCTCTGTCTGCCTGTAGAATCAAAGTCTGGTTTAGACTGACAGCTGGGTTGTTTGTGCATTCACTCTAGACAGTCACACAAAGGGAGCTGAGGTGTGCCCTGCGTATCCTGATGGCCCATCACCAGGCTGATAGGCCTTCCTGAAGCTAGAGTGGTGGGAGGAGTTGTCACCAACACCTGAATAGGGCTGTGCCTGGCCTCTCACAATGCTATCTCCGCCCCCTGTAGTGTGCCTGGAGCCAACGCAGGATCTTGTGGACAACAAAGTCTTTTCTTTGAGGTATGCCTATTTAAAAGGGCAGAAGGGTTATACGTATTTGACCTTTTACCCCAGACATTTAGAACATTTTTGGATCAAGTGGAATAGCTGGAGTGCTGTCAGGAGGAGTACTGCCCCTTTGCTGTGTTGCTTTGCTGTGTTGGCCTGCAGTGGCTGCTTCTGTCTTGGAGAGGACAAAGACTGGACTTGGCTGTTTTTATCCTGCATGAGAAGATTCTCCAAGGGCTTGTGTGTGCGTGCCTCCTGTTAAAAATTATCTGGGCCATCAAAGACTTCACCTGCAGTATCCATGAACTCCACTGCTGGGAATTCTGACCTGCCAAATGGTGCCAATTCCAGCTCTAAGCAAGTGGAGGTGGATCCTGCTGCAAAAGACTCCAAATTAGATGCATAGCCCTTCCAGTGCCTGTTTTTCCTATGCAGCACTGCTGTGTGGGAGAAATTTTCACCCACCATTGCCGTGCGGGCGAAGAAATCATATGCAGCGCTTGTCTGCGGCTGAAGAAACCGCCGTAGCCCGAGTCCAAAGCACCGAGTCTCTGACCTCCAAGACCCCCGCTCCGACTTCAGTGCAGGCAGACCCCCGCTCCGACTTCAGTGCAGGCCCTGCTTTGCGGCTGAAAGAATTCACGCATCACCCGTCTGCGGATGAAAGACTAGACGCAGCACCTGTTTTGCCTCCGCCGCATTTAATCCAGCTCGCCTGATTTCCACGCATCGCACCCGTGCGCCAAGTTTTCCACCGCATCACCTGCAGAACATAATTGCCTTTGGATTTCGATGCATCATATCTCCTTACAGTACAGAACAGACGCACCACTTCTCCTGCTTGCAGCAGAACTGACTCATCGCTTCCCCAGGGACTCAAGAACCGATGCACTGCTGTGTTTTTCGGGCAGAATTGCTTAACCCTTTAAAAAGTGATATTTTGAGTTCTGTATGTTGAATGTTTTGTCGTTTTGGTCTTGTTTGGTTTAGATAAAGATTGTTTATTTTTTTTAAACTGGTGTGGTGTCCATTTGTAGTGTTTTCACTGTGTTACTGTGTATATTTGGTTCAAATGCTTTACACATTGCCTCAGAGGTAAGCCTGACTGCTCGTGCCAAGATACAAAGTGGGAAAACAAGGTTTATCTTCGGTGTGTATCTCCCTTACCCTGACTAGAAGGAAGGGTCCCTACATGCCTCTAGTTGGCATACCACTACCGACTAGAGACCCCCATTTCAAACAGGACCCCTTCCCTGGGCTTCGTTAGGCCCTGGGAACCCCATTCCCCATGGCTGTTTTTTTATAAAATTTAAAGGGGAGGGGGGTGTGTGGCCCCTCTCCCTGAGCCTCACCGCTTTCCCCATGACCTCTTTTTTTTTATGGAAGAGGAAGGGTGCTGCATGGTCGCCGAGCCTTGTTAGGCCCTGGGGACCCTATTCCCCAGGGCCACTATTTAAAAGGAAAGGAAGTGTGGCCGTGTGACCCCCCCCCTCTCCTCTAGGCCCTGGGAACCCCATCCCCCACGCCAGTACCTAAAATAAAGGGAAGGGAGGCCGCGTGGCCCCCCTCCCCGAACCTTGTTGGGCCCTGGGGACCCCATCCCCCAGGGCCTTGTTTTTAATGAAAGGAGTGGGTGGAGACACATTGCCCCATCCTCGGGCCTTGTTGGGCCCCAGGGCCCTTTTTATTTTATTTTTATTTAAAGTGGAGGTGGGCCGCGTGGACCCCCTTTACCAATCCTTGTTAGGCCCTGAGGACCCTATCCCCAGGTCCGAATTTTTTTAAAAATGGGGAGGAGGGCACGTGGCCCCCCTCCCCGACACGTTTTCCGGTCCCAGGGTCCCCATCCCCCGGGGCCAACGCTGTTAAAGGTTGGTGCCCACCTAGGGCTCCCGCCATATACCCGTTGGGGGTCGTGGGGAAACCCTAAGGCCTACACGGCCCCAGCCAGCTCCACTCTTGCAGCGGGGGCCGGCATTGCTCGCTGCCGGATGGAGCAGCTACTAATTCTGCTCTCTACGGGCCGGAGCAATATTTCGATCTGTTCCCATGCCTGCATCAGTGCAGGCAGGTAAACAGATGAAAAGACCTTGTGTTTGCTCTCACAAGACATTCAAAAGGTTTCCATGCTCATACCGGTGGGGGCAGGGAAGCCGCTATGGCCTGGGTTTGTGCTCCCTGGGACATAGCATGTGAGCCGGCCCCGGGGGATGGGCTTCCCGGTGCCTTTAGATGTTCGGAGAGGGATACCGAAAATTTCGGCCTAGAGGTGGGCTCTCCTGGGTCTGTCATGGCTCGGGGAGGGGGGGCTGCGCAGCCCCCCTCCCCTTATATAATAATTTTGGCCCGAGGGTAGGTGCCCTGGGGCCTGTCATGGTTGCGTGGTCACCCCTCCACTTCAATATTTAAATCGGCCCTGGGAATGGGGGTCCCTGGGGCATTTGGAGGGTCAGGGAGAGGGGGCCATGGAAATCTTGGCCCCGGGGTACGGGCTTTCCGGGGCCTTTATTGGCTCGGGGAGGGGGGCCATTTTTCTGAAGTCGCTGGCAGCCAGTCTGAGCGGAGTCTGACTCCCTCTGGAGTAAGATGCCCAAGGGAAATAAAACTCCCTGGGCCAATCAGAACGCTCTATTTTTAAATTGGTGCTCCTGCGAGAGTCTCGCAAGCCTCCTATGGACCCGACCGTTGAGAGATACAATTATTTTTGTCCCTTAATTTCTCAAAATCTACTGAACTGATTTAAAACAAATCACAAGAAGCACATTCTGCGGACTAAGATCTAGCTTCCTATCAAAGTTAGTGTGATTCTATTCAGCAGTTTTTCTGGTAGCCCATCTTAAAGAAGTTTATAGAAAATGCATTGGGATTTTGCGTTTTGGGACCCCCCCTTTTTTCTTGCCCCTCGCTTGTAGGATCACCCCAGAACTTTCCAGGCACAAGCTAGTCAAAAAGTAGCACCTTTTTGGAAAGTTTTGTGGAGTTTAGTCTAATGGTGCCAAAGTTATTAGCAATTGTGTGTGTATGTATATGTATACATACATATATAATATGTGTATGTATATGTGTGTATATATATGTGTATGTGTGTATATATATATATGTGTGTGTGTGTATGTATGTATGTATGTATATGTGTGTGTGTGTATCTGATACAGACATCTAGCAGCAGATTCCTTACCTTTGAACTTCCAGGCGTCAGGCTGGATCCGGAAGATTTTTCTTAGCAGTACCCCTGCGCGCCGGTAGGTGGCATCGGTGGACTCCGCGTGACGACGTCGGCATCATGTTCGTCGTCGTGATGTCCGCATCATCAATATAACCACCACTCCGGCGCTCTGACGTCAGTTATTTTCTTTCCGCTCCAGCCAGGGCCGATCTATTGAAGAGAGCGCGACCACGATTCGAAGTCGCGCTCCGACTGCCAGGCCATGGCGCCGAAGGCTGTGAAGGAGCGGTCTATAAAGCTACTGGTGGCCCGGTGTCTGGCACCGCGGAGGTCGCCTCGTCAGTCTCGATCCCTGTTCAGGTCTCGGTCGAGAGGAAGGTCCGAGCACCTCTCCGGTAAATCGAAGTCCTCTTCGTCGAAGTCGGGTAAGAGGCACCACAAAAAACACAGTCCCTGCCTTTCTGGGTCCTCGACCCCCGCCCAGCTTCACCACAGAGACAAATTAGCCTGCTGTATTTATTACAAAAGTGTGATTCAACTGTATGCCACCTTGATGGAATCAAAGCTTTAAAACTGAATGTATTTCCTGCAGAGGAGACTGTAATAAAGGAACAACGTGAGGAGTTTTTTTGTCATAGAAATTATGGTTGGTGCTCTAGAAAGTTAAAATGGGGATACATTTTCTGTGAGTTCTCAAATATCTTCCTCATCATTTTCAGTAAAACTTTCTGATTTCCAGACTGAAACGTACTTCCAACGCTAGCAGTAGTATGATAAGTTAAGTCTCAAGTAATGCGCTGCAGCGTCACTACGGAGTTCTAACGAACAACTAGAGCGCTAACATTTTGTTTTCAAGACAAAAGCAAGGCACTCCGTAACAGCATTTTGTTTTAATAGGATCTGTTGAATTTAAAGTATTCCTGAGGAGTATGCTGAAGTAAATGAGCATTGAGATGTTAATGCAGGTATTAAACCAGTGGTTAAATGTGATGGGAGGTATGTGTTTTTAGTCATTTGAGTCCTCATGTATTTTTAAAGGGGTTAAAAATAGAAAGAGAACAACGTCTTCATAAGAACATCCCCTTTCCACATCTGTTTATTCAGCCTGCCCATTTTTTTCATTTGCTTAACACTGCCCTAATTTTAAAATAGTCAAATATCACAAAAGCCTCCCCACAATAAGAAAGGACAAAAGCTCCAACACGGGCCCTCGTGAAATGATGCATACCATTTGGAGTAGAAACACCATCTGAAGGATCTTTATATGCTGATGATGGTTCACAGAAGATCTGAAGAGCAACTACTGTTCATATAGTAACGTTTTCTTCCTTTTATGTTGCAAATAGGTTTATTTTCTTTTGGATTTAAAACACAGTTTTGATGTTTATCAATGTTTTGGATAGAGAACCAAGTTTTTAGTATTTGTTTTGGGTTTGTTTGATCACTGGGTGTATTTAATCGCTTGCAAACAGTGTTTTTCAGCCACTAGTGGTAGCGCCATGCAGGCGCCACGCAGGCGCCACCAGCAGTCCGGAGCAGGGCGACACCGCGGTTTTCTTGTGATGATATATATATTCATCGAAAAAAAAAGGGGTAACCTATTAATACTGAAATACGCCTGTTTTTAATTGGACTATTAACTTAAGCCCCACAAGCACTGCTTGTGACCTCACATTTACATCACTTATAGTTTGCTAAGTGTGATTGTATAGTGTTCACACAATGTAATCCTGTGCATCCCTTGTTTTGTCACGGTGTCTCATCTATTTCATGAAACTTCATGACTCTCAAAGTGGTTTCCTCATTTCAAGGTCTCAATGATGAGTATTAATAAAATTTAAAAAAAATTCTAGAAAGTTCCCAATTTCAACCACAGCTTTTCTCATTTCATGTTAAAATTGTTTAGTGCTGTGGTATGGCATTTACTTATATCAGAACCTGGCCCAGGAACAAAGGCTAACCCTCAGACCGTGCTTTTTGCCACTCACCCTTTGAATTTACTGTACTATCATTTTAGTTAAGTTTTTAAAAAAAATTAAACGTTTAGTGCAGATGCTGTAATAAAGGATTGTAGTTTTTTATTAATATGTATATTTAATAAGCTTTTGAACAAGGAGTTATTTACTCTCGGACTAACAACCAGATACCCATCAAAGGAGACACATAGAAATGCTCTATCAGCATATGAGCCAACTAAGAAACACAGGTGATTTAATTTTTTAAACAAAAGCGCAGTGGCACTCCTTATCAATCATTCAATGCCTTACATCTCGGTTTGGTACTGTAAGGGGAGAGTATAGAGGAAATCCATGTAGATAACAGCATCCTAGTTAGCTTTATAAAAACAAGATTCTATGTCAGGACCGGAGGCGAGGATTATGCTCATCTTTCTCCACTTTATTAACAGCAGCCATTTTAAAGTAAAACTGAAAACAAACTACTATTCCCATGAACCCTTGGGAATATCACAACATCATAGAGTCCAACATAGAGTGTCTGCTGTAGCTCCACCAATCCGGATAGCCCAGCCTGTTCATAATCCTTCATCCTTGGCTATTCCTCCTCTTTCTTCGCTGCTCGCAGCCAAGATAATTGCCCTCTCTCTTTTTTCTCTCAGATTTAATGTGGCCTTTACTTTCCTTAGCCTGCTGTTGCTAGGCGATTCGCTGATTAGTTGATAGTATTTAAGTGTTTACTTTGTCTGTTGCGAGCGCGCTTGTTGCTTTGCTTTCAGCTTAATGCGCGGCTCTGTGCGAGCGTGTTAAATTTTGATGTGCGCATATTTTCATTGTTTAGTGACAAAAACCTATTTCATTTTCCCTACGGGACACCCGCTACTCAGGTCGACCCGTGCTTGACCGCGGGAGCGTCTTCCGCTCCTTCGCGGCTGTTACCTCATTCACAAGCTCGGCGGTCCAGTCCTCCTGCCTACAGGGGGCGTGCGAGTCGCATTCCGCGCTTGACAGGAATCCGAGCGGGCGCCGCGGGGGAGCCTTGAACTGCTGGAGAGTGACGCCCATGGCTGTTGTGGGTCTGTAAACTGCGTGAGCAGTGCTCTGTGCCTTGCTGTTATAACAGCTTCTGAATTACGCCTCCTAGGTCGGTATTTGCCATAGGCTAATAACGGTCCTCAGGCGAGGAGTCTGTATAGTACCTCTGTGTCTGTGGGACCCCTCCCAGCATTCTTTGCCCTCAGAACCTAGGGCTGCAGGGTCCCGTGCGTGAGCCCCTTACGTGCATTGCACCACCTCACCCGGCTGACACCCAGCCACCCATATTTGGGCTCACCAGGCCCTTGACTGCTAATTGGTGGGGTAACACCTGCCCCCCCCCTCTTCTTTCAAGTGGGTTCCTACTTACCAAATTAGGTGGGTATCTCACGGGCTTCTTAACCCTATTATGGAACATTACACTGAGGACCTCGGAGAGGAGGACCCCCTTACTGCCCTACAATGGGATGACGATTTCTATGATGCTGTGGACGCATCCATCAACAGGGCGGTCTCGGAGGCTAGGGCGCCCCTGAAGAGTCGCCTCTCCCACCAAATTGCGCAGGCATGCGAAAAATTGGCTCGGGCTGTGCCGGGCCAGCCGGCCCCGCCTTCAACCATTCCTGACACCCAACCACCTCCGGCGAAGCGTACCCGCGAAGCCGGGGTAGACCCTGACGCTTTCTCCCGCCTCAAGCAGGCATTTCTGGACAGTACCACCTCAACAGCCCCCTCTCCTAACCCTTCTGACAGAGACCATAGGGATACCGGAGACCATAGGGATACGGACGACGACGCATGTCCTTCACGCCCCTGACTCCCCTCCCACCAGCCACCTGCACAACCCGGGCCTCTGCGCAGACATGCTTGACCCTGACGATATCCTTCACCCGAGGTCTTCGGATTGGGCTCCCACTGACAAGGTCGCACAGTATGTGGCGAGCCGCATACGGAGACCCTTGGAGAAGGAGGCCCGTAACTGCCTCAGGGCGGAGTGCCCCCACCCATCTCTGGAGTTCAAGGTAGCTGCTACACCCGACATCGACCCACGCATGGCCACCTTCCTCCAGAAATTCGTCAAGGACCCCAAAAAGGGGATCGACAGGTCCTGGCGGGCATGCCAGGACAAGTTACTAGACACCCTGGGGCCCCTCACGAAGATCCTTGACATGGCGGAGGAGGCAAAGTCCTCCGGATCCCTCATCTCCCCAGACAATCTGTTATCTTGGGTGCAACGCGCCGTGGTGTTCCTTGGCAATGCCAACTGCGCTCTGTCCACGGAGCGGCGCAGATCTTTGCTTATTAAGGTGGATCCCAAACTCAGAGATCTGGCGGATTCCGAGGCAGGCCCTGTGGCACAGGGGGGCCTTTTTGGAGAGCCCTTTATAAAGGAGCTCGGCAGGTTTGTGAATAACTTTACTTCATTGGACAAGGCACAGTCCTCCAACAAAAAGGTATTTCACCCACGTGTTTTCAGGGGGGCCGGCCGAGGAAGGGGCTCGTCCGGCCGGCCCAATCATTACTCTGCAAGACCAGGCTCCCACCAAGGCCAATATCGAGATCAAGCCAGATTCGGCAACTTTTATCCCACCAGAGGGAGACTAGGCAAGCACAGAGGTGGCCGAGGAGGTGGCGCCTCCAACACAGCTGGTGAGTGTCATATCTTCTTCCCTGTTAAGGGTAGGGGGCCATCTGGTGCATTTTTTCCAGGCTTGGACTTCCATCACGGGAGACGCCTGGGTCCTTCAAACTATTCAAGGGTTCCAAATAGAATTGTACGGGTACCCCTCTCAGCCCGTTCCCCCCTCGCCCCATCACCTTTTCCGCGGAAGATGCCGTTTTAGTGGATCAGGAGGTGCAGTCCCTCCTAGCCAAAGGGGCGATTGCCCGAACCCTTCCTCACCCCAGAGGTTTTATCAGCAACCTCCTCTTGGTGGACAAGGCGGACGGCGGGCAACGCCCAGTGATCAACCTTCGCGAGTTCAACGAGTGGCTTGTATATCGCCACTTCAAAATGGAGGGAATTCACCTCCTCCGAGACTTGTTACGCCCAGGAGACTGGATGGCGCGCCTGGATCTCAAGGACGCCTACCTCTCCATTCCTATTTTTCCTCCGCACAGGTGGTTTCTTAAGTTCCATTGGGGGGACCAGACCTACGAGTTCACCACCCTGCCCTTCGGTCTATTCTCGGCGCTGTGGTGCTTCACGAAGGTCCTCAGACCTGTGGTGGAACGCCTTCGAGCACTGGGTAGCAGACTCATTGTATACCTCGACGATATCCTGCTGATGGCTCAGTGCCCCCGAACTCTTTCCCAGCAGCTGCAGACTGCGGTCAACCTCCTGCAGGGCTTAGGGTTTGTAATCAACGAGACCAAATCCACCCTGGTTCCCTCCCAGAAGGTGATTTTTCTGGGTTTCTCTATCGACTCAGTCGAAGCTACTCTCAGCCTCCCATCCAGGAAGGTGACAAAGATCCGCCACGAGATTCGGCGGGCTCTATCAAAACCGTGCATTTTTCTCCGACAGGTAGCCCGCATTGTGGGACTCCTGTCTTCATCAATTCAAGCGATTTTCCCAGGGCCCTTACACTATCGGGCCCTTCAGCGCCTGAAAGCTGCGCACCTCCGCAGGGGTCTGTCGTATTCCCAACAGGTTTCGCTAACTCAGGAGGCCAGTGCGGAGCTTACTTGGTGGCTTGCCAACATGGAAGCCTGGAATGGGAGAGCGATATTTGGCCCAGCGCCAGATTTAGTCATCGAGTCCGACGCCAGCAGGGCAGGCTGGGGGGCGAGATGTGGAGAGTTTACCACCGGAGGTCTATGGTCGCCACAAGAACAACGATTACATATAAATTGTTTAGAACTCCTAGCGGGGTCGTTTGCGATCCAATGTTGGACTAAGGACTCCATTCAGTCCTGCGTACTCCTCAAGATGGACAACGTATCTGTGGTCAGATACATCAACCACCTCGGAGGAACTCAATCCATGGCCCTCTCCGATCTGGCCGCAAACTTTTGGCAATACTGCCTAGACCGCCAGATTTCAGTCACGGCAGAGTACCTGCCCGGTCAGGACAATCAAGTGGCGAATTATCAGTAAAAATGTAAATGTAAATCCAGTACGTACTTGCATAGCGCACGAATCACCCCCAAAGGGGTATCTCGGCGCTGGGGGCCGTTGGGAAGATTAAGCAAGCTATTGCCCAGAGTCGCATGGTGCTGGGCAGACCCCTGCCGCCGGAGCCAGGGATCGAACCGTGATCTCCAGCGTCAGTCGCCCTGGCTGCGGCGCCACACCTCTCCCAGTCACACCACTTTCACGACGTGAGTCTATGGAAACTCCATCCAGGGGTGTTCAGGGCTCTGAACAGCAAATGGGGCCCCTTCTCAGTGGATTTTTTCGCCTCCCGTCTGGACCATCAACTGCCCAGGTTTTTCAGTTGGAAACCGGACCCTCAAGCGGAGAAGACGGACGCATTCCTTCAGGACTGGCAAGGGTAGCAGGGTTATGCCTTTCCCCCGTTCGCCATGATATCCAGAGCCTCGGCTCAGGTTGGCGGCAGGGAGCGAGTGTGGTAATGGTCACACCGACTTTGCGATCACAACCTTGGTTTCCAGTTCTTCTGGAACTTTCTTGGGATTCTCCAATCCCTCTCCCCCGGTTTCCAACGCTACTCCTCAATCCAGCGCATCAACCTCATCAGCTAGTAATGCAGGAGTCTCTCACGCTTATGGCATGGCGGATTACCGGGGGCGATGGGCGGTCCCAGGCCTTTCGGGCTCGGCAGAGACGTTTATGTCAAGAGCATGGGCGGACAGTATGGTCAAGCGGTATAGATTTACCTGGAGGAGATGGTCACGTTGGTGTTTGCGACGGGACCTCGATCCCGTGGCAGCAGATGTGACTCACGTCCTAAATGTTTTGGCATCTTTGGCCGAGGAAGGCCTGGCCTACAGGACTATTAATACTTTTCGCTCGGCCATTTCCGCAGGTCACTCTGCAGTGGACCGCACACCGGTGGGAGAACACCCCTTTGTTTGCCGCCTCATGCGGGGAATACGCCTCTCTCTTCCCCCAGAACCTAGGTACTCAGCGCTCTGGGATGTGAACCAGGTGCTGAACCTTTTCCTCTCCTGGCAGCCGAACTGGTTCCTTTCCAGGAAAGAGCTGTCGGCTAAATTAGCCATGTTACTTTGTTTGATCTCCTGTAGAAAGGTGTCGGACGTTTGTGCCTTGGACATCTCCGGCAGGATTTTTTCCTCCTCAGGAGTTACTTTCACTATTCGGCGGAGGACCAAGTGTGGGACAAAGGCAATCTCGTACCCGGCCTTCCCTGATTGTCCCAAATTGTGTGTGGTTTCGTGCCTCAAGGCGTACGAAGAAATGTCAGAGGACTTCCGCCCCCCCCGGAGGAGCAACAGCTTCTCATCACTTTGCAGAAGCCACATAGAGCGGTCTCCTCACCCACGATCGCCTGCTGGGTAAGGTGGGTCATGCAGGAAGCGGGGATAAACCTCCGAGCCTTTGGAGCTCACTCGACTAGGGGGGCGATGGCCTCTAAAGCCTTTTCCCTAGGAGCCTGCCTTGAGGACATCCTCAACGCAGCGGACTGGTCCTCGAACTCTACATTCAAACGGTTTTACTTCAAACCGGTCTTACAGATGGGCCACTTGGTGGTCAGTAAGCTTTAAACGAGCATAATCCTCGCCTCCGGTCCTGACATAGAATGAAAAATTTCCTAGCTATCGTAACGGAAAGTTTCAATTCTATTAAGGACTCAGAGGTGAGGATTATCCCTCCCAGGGTACAGCAATGGGCTTGTTTCCCCACCCTCGTTCTAGAGTAAGTAAGCTCTACGTTCTTTTCTTATGGATTTCAAATGTTGCTTGTTTGTACGTACAGTTCCTGTGATGCTTTTGCATGTATTCTTCCCTTTCACGGCTAAACCTTAGCCATGGTCGCCCCTTAAAATGTGTTATCTAATTTCAGGTTCGGACACTAATAAACACGATCCATGAGAGGTCAAGAGCAGCTGATCTCGCGCGGCGAAAGAGGAGGAATAGCCATGGATGAAGGACTATGAACAGGCTGGGCTATCCAGATTGGTGGAGCTACAGCTGACACTCTATGTTGGACTCTATGATGTTGTGATATTCCCAAGGGTTCATGGGAATAGTAGTTTTTTTTCTGTTTTACTTTAAAATGATTGCTGTTAATAAAGTGTAGAAAGATGAGCATAATCCTCGCCTCCGAGTCCTTAACAGAATTGAAACTTTCCGTTACGATAGCTAGGAAATTTTTCATTACTCTTGGAAGGAAAAAGGACCCTTGCTAGATGTATTTGAAAAACTAATAGAATTCCTTGTGACTCATTGCGATGTGTGGCATCACCTGACCCCATTTTGCACATGTAAATACTTCAATAATGTCCTGATTCAATCCCTTTGGCTTTTTTTTTTTTGCCCCAAAGTTGCGAAGTGGGCGAGGCATCTTCACAAGTGACTGAAGCACTTATGATTGGTATGAGAAAAGACGGGGGACACACAAATGGCAGTAGCTAAAATGACCTGTTAGTTGACATCCTTCACTAGGTGTTAGGATTAAAAATGTTGTTAATCAGGTGGTACTTAGACCCTACTGTGAGGTAGCTATGTTTCAGCCCATACTTTGTAGCTCATATACGCATATTTTCACATTCCCGTCCTACAGTGCAAAATATGTTACCTGAGTGTTTTCAGTTCTTTGTGCTTCCCTTTGACCTCGCCAGTGCACCTCGGATGTACATAAAGGTGATGGTGGTGGTTGCTGCCCACCTATGGAGGTTGGGAATTGCAGTCTTCCCACATCAGCGACTGGTCACTGGAGGCGGGCTGGCACCAAACATTTGTAAACCAACTCCAGACAACAGCTGCACTGTTGACATCGTTGAGCTATTCCATTAACATTCTGAAGCCACATTTGACTCCGTCAGAAAGTCTCCTTTTCATTGACCCATCCTGGATGCAGTGCTTTTCCGAGTCATTATTTAGCCTTAATGAGTCCAGGACATTTGGGCTATGATACTGCTGTTTCAACCGTTGACCTGGGTCTCAGTGAGAGCAGCTTTGGGCTACTTGCATCCTGCTTGTGGACCACGCCAGGCAGTACAAGCTGTGGGATTTCAAGTCTCCATACAGAAGTAGAAGACTGCGAAAGTCCTGCAGTGGTGCTGCTTTTCTGAAATTGGACTAGTGGCAGACCCCTTCTCTTACCCCACCCGGACCTAATAGTTGTGACGGATTCATCATTGTTGGGTTGTGGAGGTTATTTGAGAGAGTTGGAGATCAGAAGGCTCTGGTCTCTGGTGGAAGATTGCCTCTACATCAATTTGCTAGAGTTATGAGGGATTAGTTTGATGCTCAAGGTGTTCCTCCCAACAATCGGGGAGAGCTGGTACAGGTTCTTACAGACAATACTACCACTAAGTTGTATTGCAACAAACCGGCCGAAGTGGGGTTTTGGGTCTTTTGCCAGGAGGCTCTGCTCTTGTGGAGGTGGCTAAACTCTTAGGGCATCTTTCTTATTGTTCAACACCTGGCAGTATCTTTAAATAACAAGGAGGACAAACTCAGCCGACGTTACATAGCATATCGCAAATGGAAATGACACTCTGAGGTGCCACAGGGCATCTTCTAGCAAAGGAGAGAAACTTGGCTCTGTCTATTCACTACCTCAGAGAACACGCAGTGTCCAAACCTTTGTGCGTTGGAGTTCCCAAGGCATGCCTCCATCAGAGATACCTTCCCCCAGCATTGGAGGTTGGGACTCTTGTATGCCTTTCCACCCCTCTCTCTCCTACCCAGAGTTCTGAAAAAGATCAAGGGAGAACGGGCCCAAGTTATTCTAGTGTTCCTAGATTGGGTGAGGAGTGTGTGGTACCCGGAACTTCTGACCATGAGAATTTCTGCCCCGATCCAGCTGCCCCCTCGAAAAGCCCTCCTGTTGGAGCAGCAGGGCTGAGTCCTGCACCCAAGCCTGTACAACTTACACTTCCATTAGTGAAGATTTAGCAGCGCCAGCTGATGGTTTCCCTCCTAAAGTAGGTGGTATCATCTTGGTAGCCAAGCACCCATCCACAAAATAGGTCTGTAAAAAGCACTGAGAGAAACTTGTTGCTTTGTATTCCTCCCAAAACATCCAACCCCTAAATGCACAGTTATCAGACGTTCTTCTGTTTTGTTGTCCCTAGCTCAGCAAGGCCTTGCTGTGGCGACAGTTAAAAGTTACCTCTTAGCTCTTTCGGTCTTCCTACGTTTACCTGATCAGCCATTTCTTTTCAAGTCACATGTTGTAATGTGTTTTATGAAAGGGCTGATCCACATGTTCCTGCCAACACCGTTTGTGATGTCGCAGAGGGACTGTAATTAGGTACTTATTTATGTCATGTGCACTCTCTTAAAGTCCATGCACTCTTGTCCTCTTCGCCTCCTAAATAATGAGACGTTTTTTCTCATTGCCATAACATCAGCTAGGTGAGTGTGATCTCCAGGCTTTGTCAGTAGTTCCACCATTTACAACTTTTTTCTGGACAAATTAGTCCTGAGGACAAAAGGGACATCAGTGCCCAAGATGTTCACACCCTTCCACATAGGGCAACACATCGCCTTGCCTGCTTTCTTCCCACCACGGCTTCTCTAAGGAGGAGGAATGGCTCCACCTCTTTGATCCTAAGAGGGTGTTTAACTTCTGTATAGACCGGAGACTACTAACAGGATGACCACTGTTCGTCAGTTTCTCTCACACTGTGAAAGGCAAAGCGCTGCAGAGGAGGACCATCTCTATATGGATTTTTATGCATCAAGATTTGCTATGGGCTGAGCATGAAACAGCCAGAGGAAGGCTTGCACGCACACTACGCCAGAGCGAAGGCTGGTACCACTGTGCTGGCGTGCAGTGTGCAAGCCGTGGTCATTTGGCAATCTGAGACATGGGGCTCTCTCCACATGTTCACAAAGCATTATTGCGGGCCCCAACATCACATCTGGGCAGGACGGATCGGAAGCAGAGCCGTACTACGCCACCTAATGACAAAAAGGGACAAGTCTGGTGCCTGGGGAAATTCACATGGTGAGGAGCATTACTTAAGGTAAGGATCATGTTCTTCATGAATTCAAACCAGTTTTCTGGGTTCAGCTTAAAGACTGCCAAGGGAATTCCATTTGGCCCTGACGCTGTTTAATTTTTGCACTTTTTGTTTTACATTTTTTTTTATCTGTTCAATCGTGGCCCATTCGGTTTTTATGGTGAAAATATTTTTGTTAAATGGTTGTAAAATGTGGATAATTACACATTTTGTTTACCCTGTTACAAAAGGAAAGTTTACAAATGTGGTCCAAGTTTTTACTGTGATACTATTGTTCCTTGATGTTAGTTGCGCCTTACGTTTTATTACTGAAAGTCCAAAAATCCCTTGTGTTTTTGCTTTTACATGCCTTGTGTAACTGTAGCCATTGAATATTCTTGTTTGATCGCATAGCTTCACAAATACGTATTTTATATTGTTGTCATAAGCATTATAGTTTGAGAGGAAGAGAGTGCAATTGCTGTATAGATTTTTTTTAACTTTTTTTGCTTTGTTGGTTCTATCCTTTTGTTGCGTAGTTCCAAAATAAGCCGTGCTTTCTGTGTTTTTTTTATGGGAGGATGCTTATTTTTGATTTGAGATATTAATGGCATTCTTACGTGATCTATAAACTTGCCCCATATTGTGGGTCCTTGGCAATAATAATTTTTCTCTGTAATAATTTCTGGGAATATGTAGAGATTAGATACTATGACTGAAGTCCATTTCTCCATTTAGTTTTCAAATTGTTGCAGACCATTTTATTCTTAAGAGTTTTTTTATTCCTGCAATGTATCCTATTGGTTTCCTAGACAGAATTAGTTGGTTGTTTCTTGGAAGTGTCGTTGTCCATCGGTGCTAAAAGAAAAATGTCCTAGCTATCATAACAGAAAGTTTCAGTTCTATCAAGGGTTTGGAGGGGAGTATTATGCTTTATCTTTCTCCACTTTATTGAATAGCAGCCATTTTTTATTCACTAAATATACTACATTTCCCATGCAACACTGGGAGTAGTAAAAAAAAAAAATGATGTCCAACCGTCCCACAATGCAGTAGGTGTCCTATCAGAGGCCAGTATCCACAAATAGTCCTTTGCCTCTGTCATTAACTCTTCTTTCGTCACACGAGTCACGCCACAGTTCTGTTTCTAAGAATCCGATGTCCCATTCCTGAGAACAAAAAGACAATATCAGTAGCCTGAACCTTTAATAGATCTAGAAGGCTATCAGTTATTACTTACAGATGTAACAATACACATGGTATGCATTAAAACTGATTTCTGGATCTGTAACACTGTATTCTTTATATCAGAGAATCAAAATCCTTACTTACAAGTCACAGGGAGGGATTTCAGGATGTATAATCCGTGTGTGGGATAATCCTCACATCAGAGTCCCTAATAGAATTGCAACATCCCGTTTCAATAGCTTGGAAAGTTTTCATTCTATGTCAGGACCGGAGGTGAGGATTATGCTAGTTTAAAGCTATCTTACCACTAGATGAGTCATATCCAACTCTGGCTTGAAATAGAACCTTTTAAAGGTCAAATCAGAGGACCAGCCGGCCGCGTTCATGATATTTTCCAATCGGGGCCCCTAGAGAAAAGGCTTCAGACGCCATCACCCCATGGGCAGAGTGTGCACCAAAGATCTTAAGGTCTATCCCTGCTTTCTGTCCTGCATCACCCAACGTACCCAACGGGCTATGGTCGGGGAGGAAGGTGCCTTATGGGTTTTCTTAGAGCGATTAGAAGTTGTCGCTCGCCATGGGGCCGGAATTCCTCAGACATCAGCTCATAGGCCTTGAGACAACGCATTACGTACAACTTGAGGGAATCCGGCAAAGCCGGGTATTCAATAACCCTAGTGTTAGACTTTGTACGTCTGTTCAACGTAAAAGAGACTCCAGAGGGAGAGAAGGATCTTCCCGTAATATCGAGGGCTCGAGCGTCCGAAACTCTCATGCATGACAGACACCATGCAGAGCAACATCGTTAGCTTCGGATAACTCCTTCCTTGAGAGGAACAGATTAGGTTGTCAGGAGAGAAAAATGTTTAAAACTCTATTACCATCCCAAAGAGCCGAGCGAATACCGTGACTCCAGAGGCAAGGAGAGTCTGATCCCCCGTAAAAGCCTACACACAACTAGGGGAGAGGGATTGGAAAATCCTAAGAAAGTTCCATAAAAGCGGAAACCAAACTTGAGCTTTCCAGACCGGGGTGATCAGTACCAACTTTGCCCGTTGCTGTCTGATCTGGGCCGAAGTTCTGCTGATCATTGCGACAAGGGGAAAGGGATAGCCCTTCTCCAGCTGCCAGTTTTGTAGAAAGGAATCCATGGTGGTCGCCAGGGGATCTGGCTTCCAACTGAAAAACCTGGGTAGTTGGTGGTCCAACCTGGAAGCAAAAAGAACCACAGAAAAAGGACCACAGCGACCTTGGATATTGGCAAAATTCTCTGGATGGAGTTTCCAAAGACTGGAGTCCCTGAAGTGCCGGGATTGACAGTCGGCCACCATGTTCTCCTGTCCTGAAAGGTACTCTGCCATGGCCGATATCTTATGGTCTAGGCAGAACTGCCAAAAGCTGGATATTAGATTCAACATGGCCTGGGACCGAGTGCCCTCTAGGTGACTTATGTATCTGACAGCAAGGATGTTGTCCATCTTTAAGAGGACACAGGATTGGATTCTGTCTCACGTCCAACACCGGACCGTGAAGGATCTTGCCAAGAGTTCTAGGCAATTGATGTTTAATTCCTGTTCCTGAGGGGACCACGACCCTCCTGTGGAAAAATCTCCACACCGCGTGGCCCATCTTGATCTGCTGGCATCGGAGTCTATGATGAGACCCGGAACAGAGCCGAAAATTACCCTGCTGTTCCACGCTTCCATGTGTGAAAGCCACCAATGAATCTCCTAACAGGCCTCCTACGAAAGGACTACCGACTGGGAGTGCAAAAGTCCCCTCTGCAGGCGTGTTGCATTCAATGCTTTGAAGGGCGCGGTAGTGTAAGGGACCCAGAGAGATCGACTGGATGGAGGAGGATAGAATGCCACCAGGCGTGCACTCCGTCTCTAGGACACACTGTGCCTAGCCAAAGTGCGTCGCAATTCGTGCCTGATTTTTGCCACCTTTCTCGAGGGAAGACTCAATGTAGCCTCTGTGAAATCTATAGCAAAGCTCAAGAAAACCACCTTCTGATCCCGAATCAGGAGTGACTTCTTCTCCAAGGCTTTCCAGCAGGGAGACAGCCCCTTGTGGCTGGGTCGACAGTTGGTGGGCATCTTGCCCCAGAAAGAGCATGTCATATAGATGTACAATTAGGTGTGTCCCTTGGGCCCTGAGGTGCTCCACGACCGGTCTGAGGACCTTCGTGAAGCACCACGGGCTGAGGAGAGGCTGAAAGTAAGGGTTGTGAACTGAAACACTTGTTGCTGCCATACGAATTGTTGGAGCTGCCTGTGCTGTGAAAATATGAGGATTGATAGATAGGCATCCTTCAGGTCCAGATGGACCAGTCAATCCCCGGGTCATAACACATCGTGCAGGAGATGGATCCCCTCCATTTTGAAGTGGCGATAGTCTAGCCAATTGTTGAATTTGCGTAAGTTGATAACCAGTCTTTGGCCCTGTCTAACTTGTTGACCATAAAAAGGTTGCTTATTAGCCCTGTGGGTGAGGTGCAGATTGCCCCTTTTTTTGGGCAGTGAGGAAATCTCTGCATCCACCAAAGCTGCCTTGTGGCGTGAAAACGTAAGGGGCATGGGTTGTGTACCCTGATGGGGGGACCGCAAAACTCTATGTGAAACCCCTGAATTGTTTGCAAGACCCGTGCATAGCTTGTAATAGATTGCCAATTGTGTAAAAAGGATGCCAGGCGCCCCCCTACTCACACTAGGAAAGAAAGGTTGAACATTCACCGGCATTAGAGGCAGTGTCAAAGCCTTTGTATTTGGCCTCTGAAGCATCGTCCGCAGGTCCTGGTAAAAATTGACAAAGCGGACTTGGTCTTGATACCGCCCGTGTATGGAGCCGTGCCCTGTAGGAGCATTTTGGGAGTAGGAGCGGCCTTCCGAGCTGCCCATGCCTCGGCTAGCCCCACGGAAAACCTGTGAGGGAAAGGCTCGCTTGGGCCTTGTCAAGGGAAGTAAAGGTACAGACAAATTTTCCCAGCTCCTTGATCAGTGGTTCACCAAACAGACCTCCTTGAGCCACTGCCCCAGCCTTTGAATCTGCCAGGTCTCCTAGATTTGAATCCACTTTAGTAAGAAAGGAGCACCTCCGCTCTGCGGACAGAGCGCAGTTGGCATTGCCCATGAAGGCCAACACCTGTTGCGCCCACCCGGAGAGCGCCTGCTGGGATATAAGGTTCCCCGAAACCTTAGCATCTTCTGCCATGTCCAGGACCCTTGTGAGACGGCCAAGGGCATCCAGGAGTTTATCCTGGCATGCCTATCAGGACCGGTCAATGCCCTTCTTGGTGTCTTTAATGAATTTTGCTAAAGAAAAGTGGCCATTCTTGGGTCTAGCTCGGGTGTTAGGTCTACCTTGCCCTCTATGGATGGACGAGGGCATCCTGTTTAAGGCAATTGTGTGCGTCTTTCCCCAGCGGGGTTCTGATCTGCCCTGCCACATAAGTTACCACCTTAGAGGAGGGGTGTCCATTTGGCTGAACAGGGGTGCATGAGCTCCTTGGGATCTAACCTGTCGGACCCTTCGTCCTGGGGGAGGGGAGGGTCCGTGGCTGGGGACGTAGGGGAAGGGCGTGAAAGCCCGGGTTCCTTGTCCATGTAGGCATCGTCATTCGGGGCGGGGAAGATGTAGGGTCTACTAGCCTACGTGCAGATTCTCTGAGTACGGAAGCCGGTGGGGCTTGATTCAGGAATGCCTCCCGGAGGCTTGCAAAGGCGTCGTGATCCACCTCTTCCTCCCGGGGCGGTTGACTGTTATGGGATCCCCAACAGTGGGCTGGGCCGGGGAGGAGGGGTTTGGGGAGGAGGCTATAGGGCCTTGACTCTGGGCCAACTTTGCGCATTCCAGCGCAATCTGCTGGGACAAGCACTGCTCCATGGAGGCCATGGCTGCTTCTACACAGTGGTAAATGGATGCATCGAAAAATTCAGCATACCATGGGAGGGCAGATAACGGATCCTCTTCATAAAGAGTGTTACCCTCTTGTTCCATGGCCAGTGACTAGTGGGGCACAATACAGAGGGACAGTGATACCGAGCGGACTATCCAGAACTTACTGAAGTACAGTGCTATCTGGAGCCCTTAGGTTTGTCTGGGCACAGTGCAGCACAGAGTTATACAAACAGGTTAGTATTGGAATCGCTACGCGAAGCGTTAGCAGTTTGGGTGCTGGAGTCCAGCAAATCGATAGGGAGCAGAGGCTCTCATTCAGAGGGTTCCTCGCCCTGGGGACACCACCCACTGGCACTTAATTCAGTGATGGGATGCTGAAGCCACCTGTGAGCGTGTCCCCTACAGGTTTCTCAGCCTGTGAATTATACAGACCTCAGGTTGGTGTCAAGAAGGCACCTACTACCGGCCCTTTAGGGCGTCCGGTAAAGAACCAATTCAGGCTAGTAAGCCTGTACAGACCCCATTTAGGGGCGTCACTCTCCAGGGGCAGGGGCAGGTAGAGGCTGAGGCAAACTGCGTGATTCTGGGTTCCCTGTGACAGGAATTTTGAAAAACGCGCCTTGGGCCATAGAGAAACACCGCTCCCACAGGTCACCCTAGCTGGGGGGGAAGACCCCACTGCACTCTACCGATGCCAGGAGTATATGGTATGGTCACTTAGGAGCGCAAAGTGTTCTCGCGACAGTAAGAAAATGTACACTTATCTGGGCTGCGAGCAGTGAAGAAAGAGGAGTTGATAAGAGGCAAAGGACTTCATTGGGGATACTGGCCTCTGATTGGACACCTACTGCATTGTGGGACTGTGAGACATCATTTGTTTTTACTATTCCCAGTGTTCCATGGGAAATGTAGTTTGTTTAGTGAATAAAATATGGCTGCTATTCAATAAAGGGGAGAAAGATAAAGTATAATCCTTGCCTCTGGTCCTGACATAGAATTTCAAAACTTGTAAAGCAGTTGTCAATATGGATGGAGGCAATGGTGCTAAAAATGTGATGATATAGTGTACTTTTAAGGGAAGGGCGGTCTTCTTAACATACTCTACCACAAGCGTTGTGTATAAGCGCAGAACTCATACTTCACCGCAGAGGCCACCATTCGACACCACACTGGCGACAAGATGGGCTCATTCCTCCTGCGTCCCCCATTCGTTCAATACCATTGCTCACAGGGGCATTCACCTGTTCATCAAGAGGCCCGCTGCGCTCTACACGCACATCTGCTTTTCGTCTACTGTGGCATGTGGTCTGGTCTCCCTGGTCCCGTTCACCTGTGGCACTGCCTGCTCTATGGCGAAAAGAACTGCCAGTACCCTGGAGGAGCATTTTGATCCTACTAGTAAAAAAACTGTATTGCCACCCGAAGTAAGACGATCAGCACACCTTTCCATGTCGAAGGTTGGAGGGTGGCCTGTGTCATACTGCCCCATTTTCAAATTATCCTTGTAACGAGATAGTCTGTTTTCTTATGCCCATAAAGGTGCGCTACATAAGTAAATTTAGCGGATGATGATGTACACATAGCTCTGTGCTTATCGGACTCTAAATGAATGGCAAAGCTCTCACTCCATTTCCATGTAAAATGATTTAGCACTAGTGATGTCTGATACCAATAAATCGCTTAGGAACACGAGCCGGTTCACACTTAGCTAGTGGTACCCACATGGAGTGTTGCGTTATTTATAAGTGGTCTATCCTTTGTGCTCCACTATTGAATCCCTTCACCCCAGTACCCCTGTGCCTATCTTCTTGAGCCTCTGGCACCTCCTTGCTGATCTTCCTCTGTGCTTTCCTACTTAATCTGATTCGCTACCCACAGTGATTCCTTGCACCGACATGCCCTACAACGTTCTCACCTTTGTCCCCGTCAGCCCAAGGCCTCCCTATTTTCCTTGCATCCTGCACCACCCTGCTCATGCACCCCTCTGCTTCACCGCTACCGATTACTCCTTTGTCTCATGTCCCCTTGCTCTTCCATGACGTCTCTCACGTCTTTTCTCTCTGCTCCTATCTCACCCTCATGTCTACTCGTGCCCCATTACATCAATGCCCCTGGTATATGTGCCCCTATGCGACACATTATTTATATGCCCCTGCAAAATCAGTGCTTCAGCCACGTTATTACAGGGCACCTCTTCCTGCAAGGCAAGCTGAAGCACTTTTACCTCTTCGTTGTTGGTTTGAGTGAAGTTTGTACTGCTGAGGCCCTTGCTGTACTTTAAGCATGAAGCTTGCACCCCTGCTGTCTAGGCTGTTATTGTGAGTGGAATTGATGCTGTTGCCCATGAGATACCCAATTGTGTTCGTCTTAGTTAAGCTCTTTTCACTATACAAGAGCAAAAAACGATTGGCTTGGGTAATATTTGTTTCCATTAGTGTCCATAGAACTCGTAACAATAAGTCTTAAAAAACATCCTTCTTACGATGGCTGATGCACGAATTTTGCAATCAGTGTCTGTAATTTTGGAGAAAAGTCTGAGCAACAATGTATCAACATCTCAGTAGAAATCGATTTGAGTGGTCTGGGTAAGACAATGCCAGAATCTCTTTAGCTAGCTTATCTCCTTTTCTCTACACATAGACTGAAAGTGTTAGAGCTGGCACTACATTAAAAATATAGTGTGGCTGATGTACATTCTACCATGGAGTGCTGGGGTCCCTTGCAACAGAACTAGGACCACAAGAAGGGGCACATTTAGATGTTGTGCAAAATGCAACTTTCCTACTATTTTTGGCATCTGTTCTTCAGTGATGGCAACAACTTCATAAGGAGAACTGCTGTACGAGTAATTTATCATTCTGTCCCATTGTGAGCCAGCTTTTAAGAATCAGAGTCCGCTATAAAATTATGACGACCCTGTTGCTCAGGCCTTATCATCAAGCAGTATGTTGGATTCCTTTTTGTACATGCAAAGTATTCCCTGGCCTTCTTACTGATTGATAATGTGGTAGTCATCATCATCTTTGTCTGCTATCCATTCGATGAGGAATTGGGTAAAAGGTTGGATTGTTACCAGGGTGGCCTTATTGCCTGGCAGCGACTGTAAGGCCATTTATTGGTTACAAGATGCAGCAGTATTAGCAAGCTGCTGTACTGACTGAGATGCTGAACTTTTTATTTTTTTTTTTATTTTTTTTTATAAAGATAGGTTATTTATTATGTACAGGCAGCACACAAACTTTGTGTATCAGAATGATGGAAATGATGATTATAATCACAGCAGCAGTGATACAGAATAAGAATCTGATGCACTCATGTTTGTCATGCAGTTAGGCCCAATTTGTATGTAAAATGCACAGGTCCTCAGCAAAGCCCTCCCACATACATTAAGACTGTTCACCTCTGTTACCTAGCATGAACCCCCAATTTGCTAGAGAAGATGTGCACAGCATCTCCAATATCAGGCTACTTTTTTTTTTTTTTGTATTTACTTTATTGACATTTTGTATTAAACAACCAGCGTTACAAACAACTCAGCCAGTTGCGTACAGTCGTATCATTTTACATCCACTTGCATAATAAACAAATTACATTGAGGGATTCAAGTGACCCGGTCTTCCTGTATGGGAAAGAGAAAGATTCAAGGATGTTGTACATTATACATCAATGTAACGGGAGGCATTAATATTGCAACGTAAACTCCATTTTGCCTGGTAACACCAATTAAAGTAGGGCCCACGCATGTTTACCGACATCAATATGTCACGTGTGTATAAGACAACCCCTAGTCCAGTTCGTTACCTGCCTCAGGGTCCACTAATGTATGTCTACGAACCCACAGGTGTCCCTGGAGAACCCACCCCATCAGTGCATCTTGAGCGTGCCCACTCCAAAAAAGGACTCCATATGTCTCTAGGCCTGGATGCCGACGGCATCAGCTCCCAGAAATTGGTTAATTGCGTATGGCCAAACGTTACATCCTGGATCCACTCTTTCATAGAAGGGATTCCCCTCCTCCCCCAGTGCATAGCCACTTGGCGCTTAGCAAGCAGCAAAAGCATAGTGTGTAGTTTACGAGTCTCAACTGGTGTGTCTCTGACATATCCCAGTAGTCCAAGCATAGGGTCCGGAACATCTGCCGCACCAATTATGTCATGTATGGTAGTGAAAATGTTGTATGCGGTGTAGCTGAGGTCCTATAGAATCTGTGGAGATATTTAAAATGAATCAAGCGTAGCTTATAATTAGGGGACAGAGCCGTGAGTTGATTACAACAAAAGGCCCACTGATCCTCAGTCATCGGAGTCTGCAATTCCGCATTCCACGACTGGAAGGCCCTTGGCAGAATTCTGCATGTTATTGTAAATGCGTGTAATGAGTCTGCGAGGGGAGTCTGTCTTTAGCACGTTCTCAAGGGCAAGCAGTGTGGGTGGGGGATTGGGGAAGGTGTCATGCAGAGCTCTGCACGTGACCTTGAGTTTATGATATAAAAATAGTTCAGAAAAGGGTACTGCGCGCTCCTCAACGGGCACAGGGGGGGCCTGAACATCTCCTCAGGGTATAGGTCGGCATAGGTACGTATGCCCATCCTCTGTGCTAGTGTTCTGCTGGCGCCCTCACCCATGGTAGGAAGCATGGGATTGTGTGCCAGGGGGATGGATGGTGCATATAGTATTTTGAGTTGAGCCCTTTCCCTGAGTTTGTCCCACGCCCACCTCAGGGTCTCGACCGTATCGATGCCATCACGGGGCCGTTTATAGGCCTGATATAAGGCCACCTGAAGAGGGACTGGCGCCGCGACATCCATCTCCACAGCCGTGTGTGGCTGAAAAGGGGTGGGATGTGCCCAAAAATGCAAGAACTGAGCCTGTGCACTCAATGCATACAATTGAATGTCCGGGGCTCCCAAGCCACCCTGGGACAAAGGTAGGGTCAAAAGTTCCCACGAGATCCGTGCCTGTCGCCCCGCCCAGACCATGGAGATTAGTGAAGAACGAATAGATTTTAAAAAAACTTGCGTGAGAGGAATCGGAATATTGACAAATAAATATAACCGTTTCGGCAAAACCACCATTTTGGCAATTGCAATTCTGCCAGCCAGGGATATAGGGAGACCGGCCCATGCAATAACCTTCTCCTCCAGCCATGATACTGTGCGCCCATAGTTCATTTCCCAAATATCCTGCATGTTTCTGCTGAGCCACACTCCAAGGTATTTTACCGGACCAGTGGCCCATTTAAGTGGATAGTCAATAGAGAAAGGAGTAGTAGCATCCGTCAAGGGGAAAATAGTAGACCTAGACCAGTTTATAGAGACGCCTGATAGACCTCCAAATTTTATGAGTTCACGGAGGATAGGAGCCGTATTCGTCGCCGGGTCGTTAATGTATAGGGTGACATCATCAGCGTATAGCGAAATTAGGAGGCCCCTCGAGCTGAACCCCAATCCCCTAGCAGCGTGATGTTGCCTAATTCGTGCCGCTAGTGGCTCCATCGCAATCGCGAAAAGTAGAGGGGACAGAGGGCACCCCTGCCGTGTACCACGCGATATAGCGAACGGATCCGACAGCATGCCGTTCACTCGGATCCTAGCGGATGGCCTCGTATAGAGCAATCGCACAAGACTAAGAAACAAGGGGCTGAACCCCATCCTCTCTAGGACTGCGAATAGGTGTGTCCACTCTAGCGTGTCGAACGCTTTTGTAGCGTCAAGGAATACTGCTATTGCTTGCGTATCAGGGTGTAAATAATGGACGACAGAAAAAAAGGTCCGAAGGTTGTGTGAAGTAGAACGCCCAGGGATAAAGCCTGATTGATCTGGGCGGGCGATCTAGGGGAGAAGAGGCTGCAGTCGATTTGCGACCAGTTTAGCCAAGATCTTTACATCCACATTTATTAGGGAAAGTGGTCTATAAGAGTCAAGTTCGTCTTCGAGTTTTCCCGGCTTCAACAGAGTAATAACGATAGCCTCACGCATTGAGGGTGGCAAAATTCCCGAGGTCTGAGCCTCCTTGTATAAAGCTATTAGATGTGGGGCCAGTTCCTCAGCATAAGTTTTATAGAAGGCTGTGGTAAAGCCATCGGATCCCGGGGCCTTTTCCAATGGTAGACTCTTAATCACTTGGGTAACATCTTCTACAGTAAAGGGGACGTCCAAGTATTCCCTATGCCCCCGTCCCAACCAAAGCAGCTCCAGAGAGTCAAGGAAGGGCCGAAGGCTCTCCTGAACAGAACCATGTGTTGTGTATAATTTAGCATAATTCTGTGTGAATGTGTCCAAGATTTCCCCCGGGCCTCTAATCACTTGTGAGTGGTTGCCCCTGATTTCTGTAACATAGGCAGTAGAACGGGGGGGTGTGCAGCAGTGACGCTAGAGTTCTCCCAGGCCTATCCCCCTCTCCGTACCTCCTGGCCTGTGTATGTTTACCTAAAAACTGTACCTCGCGCTGGGCTTCCTCCTCAAATTCCAACAGTTTTCCCTTTAATTGGGCTACAAGAGTGGGATCGTCAGTAGTGTAAAACTGGTTTTCGAGCACCTTGATTTGTTTCTCCAGGGAAGCCAAAGTACCCCTTATGGCCTTCAGTACCCCAGCCTGTCACGCTATACAGTTACCTCGTATTACCACCTTAAATGCCTCCCATAAAGAGGCATAGGTTGAGACAGAGCCAGCATTAAGAGTAAAGTAATCAACTATGTCCTCTCTAATCTCCTCTTTGAAAGCCTCATCCAGAAGGGCATTAGGGGAAAGCCGCCAATTGAACATCTTGGTGGGTGAGTTTGGCAACGTAAGGCGTAGGAGACTAGGTGCATGATCGGACAAGGACCTCGGGAGGTGTGAGACTGCACAGGTCCATGTCGCTACATCCCGCGACACCAACCAATAATCCAACCTGGACCAGGCCTTGTGAAACTCAGAAATACATGTGCCTTCCCGAACCTGTGGATGATTATGTCTCCATATGTCGATCAGATTGCCTTCTGATATGATTGCATTCAGTGCAGCACTTGCATTAGGGTGTAGGGAGCGGGACTGCCCCTTCCGGTCCAGTTCATCATCCAGTATCGCATTAAAGTCCCCCCCCTCCCCAGATGATAGTGTTGCATCCTTTCGCCCTCACCCTGGCCCATATGCCCTGGAAAAAGGCGGGAGTGTCAACATTGGGGCCGTAGACTGCTACTATTACCACCCGGACCCCGCTAAGGGCACCGAGTAGTATTATGTACTTGCCCTCCGGATCGACATGGGATTCGCATTCCTTCCAGTCAAGCCCCCGTCTCACAAGCACCGCCACCCTGCGGGAGTAATTTGAATAGATGGCTGAGTAGACATGTCCCCATCGTCTGTGCTTCAACCTAGTGGAAGGCGTGGTGTTCAGGTGTGTCTCTTGCAGCAGGCACACGTCAATGTGATGTCGTAATAAGTAAGCGTGAACCAATCTTGTCTTTCTATGGTCATTTAGACCTCGAATGTTCCAGGTTAAAAAACTTAGACTGGGCATATCAGACCTGGCGTGATCCTGAGCAGCGTCATGGTGCATGCCCTACATTTGTCAGTATCCCCAAGGGCCCTACGATGTTGCTTTATGTAACACTTGCCTAGATGCCAACCCCTTTTACACACTAGGTACTGTACGGGTGGAAACTGTGATGTACAATAATGATTTACCCGACTGTGGAGCAAAGTACTGGCCAGGAACAAAACATTAACATGAGGTCCCGGTCTTGATAGTTCAAAATGCGGGCCAAGATTGGCCGCGGCGTGGCCCCCACCGGTGGTCTGGGGCCCAGGGTGCGTTGTGCACGCTCGACTGCGAACACCGCAGATAAAGCAGGATCAAAGAGTTCATGAAGCAAATCAGCTACGTAGACCTCCATTTTAGATATGGCGTTGTCTCCGGAATTCCCGTGATCCTCAGGTTGTTTCGACGGGACCGGGCCTCCAGGTCCTCGATCTTTGACCGAATCAAGCCCAGTACTTTGTCCATCTGCAGGAGTTGCTCTTTAGTCTCAACCTGAAACTGGTGAAAGTCCGAATGACGATTCTCGAGCACATCCAGCCGTGTCTCGTGCGCCCCCACCTGCGTTTTCACTGCATCCAGCTGAGACGTGAGCACATCTAACTTTGTGTCGATCGTGCGTAGGCAGGTCCGCATCTCCAGCATCTGCAGGTCTTCGCCACGATCCTCCGTCTGCGATTCGGGCAGGCGGTCCGAACCCCCCTCCAGATCCTGCTCCATCGTTCTGGTGTTCCGCCTGTTGTCGAATGTCAATTTCGGTTGCTTTCGGTTGATGGCAAAGCTGTGTGGCACACTAAGTGATGTGTGTATGCAGGGAGGCAATTCCAGAGGTCCGCACCCCTGTTAACCCTCTGTCAATCTCGTCAGCACGCAAGCCACAACAGCCAACGTTCTGCGACACCATGACCACTGGACATCAGGCAGGGTGGGCAGGGCACCGAAAAAACATGAGCTGTTAAATGCTTCCTACAGCCATAGGAGGTGTTACTGGTAGCCTCTACCTCCAAATCGTCAGCCCGGGTATGTCCACACCTCCCTTCTCTCAAAAACAGGGTCCAGATCTCCGCCCCTCCGTGGGGAGCGCCTCGGGCACCGTAGTGACCGGATCAGGCCCCCCCCTTCACAGCTCTCACGAGGCCACTGCCGCCGCTGTCTAATGGGCTATGCCTTGCACTCTTTCAAATATGTGAGCCTGAATGCTCCCCTCTGCCCAGTGGTATCCAGTCGATGTACGGGTGCGCCGGCGCTCCGTCGCGGGCCACGGTCCGCCTGACCTCAAGATGGAGGTTTGCAATGCGGGGGCCGCCACTTCTAACAATGTCCAGGGGCAGGCACACACTCACCCTGCCTTTTGGGTAGGCTCCCTCCGCACCGCAGGGGCCCCGGCGCAGACTCACAGATCACACTCAGGGAGCACTCGGTGTCTCGGCAGCCACGATCCCCGGTCCGCCTGACCTCAAGATGGCGGTTTATGATGCGGGGGCTGCCAAGCCTAGCGATTTCCAGGGGCAGGCACACTCTCACCCTGCCGTATGGGTAGGCCCTCTCCGCACCACAGGGGCCCCGGCGTGGACTCACAGATCACACCCAGGGAGCACTCAGTGTCTCGGCAGTGGCCCGTCAATCCCACGATTTCGCAGTCCAGTCCTTCCCAGCCGGGAAAGGCAGCTCCGTTCTCGCAGCTACACTACAGGACACCGGTGGCAAGGTAACGGCGACAGGGAGGCCATATACCGCCCAAACTGATCCTCACCAGCCGAGGGCTCCGGCGACTCCAGTTAGGCAGCAGTCAGGTTCTCCATTGCGCTACAAGGGCAGCTATCGGCCACAACGGCGGGTTCCTTAGGATCATGACACCCCCGCAAGCCACAGGGGCACTTTATTTTCCGGACTGACCCTCCATATGTATGGATTATTATAGGATTATTCTCTCGGCCGGCGGAGCGCGCTTAACTAGCTGCCATCTCGCTGCGCGGTCAGACCACGCCCCCCAAGAGATGCTGAACGTTGATTTACATTGATGGTGCCTCCTTCTTCCATTGACATGTTTGCCAATATTGGAAGTTCACACGGGAGAGGTGGTTAAAAATCAATGTGATTGAGAGGCAAGTACAACAAGGTTGGGCTGGTTCCAGGGCAGGTTGGAAAATTAACTGGTAGAACACCTAGGATAACGCGAATTGATCTTATAGAATTGGCCTGATTTCGTGAACTCATAGATGTCACCAAGAAGGTCCTGCTAGGGTGCAAAGGTATTGGGTGCACCATTGAGCTCTACAGTATAGTTCATTATAGTGTAAGCTCTGAGGCGGCTGAATTATTGCAACCTATGGATGTACTAATTCCTAAATTCCAGATTGTGGCTAATCAGTTACAAATAGTGCAAAGCACCAAATATTGCGGAAGGATGATTTTTGGGTCCTCTAAGTAGTAGATGAGATTAGTTCACTTCTAAAGAATGCTGAAATACCAGAATGCTGCTTGTATTGCAGTATTTTGGCTAATTTGAGTAGGCTGGTTAGGGTTGGAGATTAACTGACTGTTTTTCACACCTTTTTGGGCATCATCTTTGGAAGGACAAGGATAAGTATTTAAAGGATTGATCACTGCACATTAATTCCTTGCTAGTGGCTGGAGGGTTGTACGGGTTGGGAGTTAGGAACGAAAGGGAGTGTACAAGTCAGAGTTTGACTGAATGCCAAGCAAGATGCAGGTGTCATAATAGGTACTTTGAAAATATTCTAATAAGGAATCTGTACAGTCATGGGAAGCAATAGATTTCTTAATTACTATATGACGAAGGCCAATTAGCAATCATCTGTTTAAACTCAATTCATAAAGCAAACATACTGACTGTGTATCTGTTTAATAAATTGGCAAATTAGTCACAGGAAAGGATCTGACCCGGTAGGTTGGGAAGAGTTCTTAATTGGATGTGGGCAAACGTGCTTTAGTCACTTAAAAGAGCGGAACACAGAGGTAGCACCTCTGTGATCCTCGGACATGATCTGAGGGATTGGTGGATAATTGCACTATTACGAAGAAAGAAGTGAAAGAATGGGCAAAAGTTTAACAGTGGCATATTTGTATGGCCAAATAACAGATTACCACAAACCCCTTCAAGAGCTTACAATAACATTGACCTATTTGCCAGAGAACATCAGGGTAGTTTTATCTTAGAATTATTTGTCAGCCATGCATCTTAGCCAATAGAGTAAAACGATTTTGCCTCCACATGTAAAATTCCACTATTTTAATTGTTTTGAATGCATGAAGATTTTTGACCTGCTGAACTGGGAATCTTTTTAGGCATTTATAACCAAAATGTCTTTTGTGACTCAGTTCATCAGGTTAACTATCAATCAATCAATAAGACTTTATTCGATCTTAAACATTAAGATCATAAAAGTGCAAAGAAAATACATTGTTCACATGTTAAAATTATTATACATCACCATCAAATTTCAGTAAAAACACAAAATGGAGAACAGATAGGAACCATATAATAACATTATCCAAAGCATTGATTAAAACGTGGAAAATTCATTCAGTAACTCATAAAGTGCTTCGTGCAATACTGGGACAGACTCATTTGCGAACAACGATCAGCAAACAGCGTGCCGTATAAAGTGCTAAACAGTGCCATGTACTAATAAAATACAATCGATCATCTCATTAATCTTCTTTTTGATAAAACCATACATAGATATGATGCAACACAGAAGTTTACATATAGGTTTGGGAGCATTTGGAGAAAAAACAAGGCTGGGCGACATTGTGCAAATTTATATTTTAAGAACAATGGGTGAATATTCATTTTTCGTAGACAAGAATAAAATTTACAGAAAAATATAAAATGTAAATTAGATTGGGGAGATGTGCCATCACAGGGTCAAACTGAGAGTTCATTAATTGAGTATATCCCTGATGGGAAGGCCAGCATGCACGGGATAAGATTGTCTAAATCTCAGGAGTACAAATCTATGTTGAGCATTTGTCACGGAAGTCAGATATGAATTTGCTTCCCCAGGGACAGGCGGCAGGCCCAAATATAATGCCACCATGGTTTTGTTACAGTTTGAAGCATATCTTTCTTTCTCCCTATGCTCTTTAGCACATGATTTAATTTCCACCTTTGACGTGCCCATACATGTAAGGGGATCTGTGTATAGGGTTTCTAAGCCCAGCTTCAACAATGTAACCTTTACATAACGCAACCAGGGAGCCTGAAGCGCCTTATCGAGGGATAAGCAATCTTTGATAATATTTTGAGTGAGTCCCACTGTGTCTCTGGTCCAGATTGAATGCCAGAGTAGGACTGGAGCTATAATTATCAAATCGGATATAAATGGGACATTCAACTCTTGGTGCATAATGTAATTTGAGCAACCTTTCGGGAGAGAGAATAGCTTTTTAAAGAAACTATCTTCTTTCTGTTGTAATAGCTCAGTTTTGGATATGCCCCAAATCCCTGCTCCATATGTGGCTGAAGTGATAGCTTTCGCGCCATAATTTTTTTTAATTGGTTCCAGTGGCTTTGTGCCCAGTTTTTTTATGAATGAGCGAATAGCCATGGTGTTTTTTTCTAGTGCGTTACATCTGTTCTCAACCATATTTGTCAAGTCCATTCGCTATTAATAAGTACCCCCAGATATAACAAGCATTGGCATAGCCAATAGGTCTCGCTTTTGGGCCCTTATAAGTGTTTTTATGCAGAGCTATTGACTTTGCCAATGTGTTTGATTGCTGCAAAAGTAAAGAAATAGAAAAAACATCTATTTCTTTACTTTTGCAGCAATCGCGTGCACCGGCGCTTTACTTTTAACATGGTTAAAGGTAAAGCGCCGGTGCCAGATATAGCAAAAGTAAAGAAATAGATGTTTTTTTCTATTTCTTTACTTTTGCAGCAATCGCGGCTACCGGCGCTTTACCTAAACCATGTTAAAAGTAAGCGCGGGTGCCGCGATTGAGCTAAAAGTAAAGAAATAGAAAAAACATCTATTTCTTTACTTTTCCTATAATCGCGGCACCGGCGCTTTACTTTTAACATGGTTCCAGCGGGAGGAGCTGGACGCGCTCTGTGGTGGGGAGAGGGAGGGGCGTGCGTTGAGGCATGGGAGAGCGAGACAAATGCCAGATGGCGGCTGCGCGCGTGCGTAACCGCACGCTGGTGGCCGGAAAAAGCCTCTTTGATAGCACTTTCAAAAGCCCCTTACTAAATGTCTCGCAGAGCAGCGCATGCGCGCTGGCTCAGCGAGACCTAAAAAGGACTTAGTTATTTCAATTTTCCGTGTAGCAATACAAAATGATGGTAATTTTTTGGGTTGCTTCCCTGCTATTAGGACAAATGTTTTTGATTCATTTACTTGTAGATCTAATGCCGCCATATATGACACATAATTATTTATTAATTTTTGCAGAGCTATACCTGTCCTGGCAACCAGTACGGCGGCGTCAGCATATAGCAGTATGGGTAGCTGTTTCTTGTCTACCTTGGGTACATCAGACACCTCAAAGCTCACTGCTGATTCCACACCGTTGGTATACATTGAGAATAAAAGAGCGGCTAAGACGCAACCTTGCCTAACCCCCGAAGGATTGGGAAAGATCTTGTACATTCGCCCTGACTGCCGTACCTAACACATGCCGTAGACTGGGAGTATAATTGTCTGATGAAAAGTATGTTTTCATCCACTCCCATCTCTTTCAAAATAATCAATAATTTATTATGCGAAACAGAATCAAACGCAGCGGAAAGATCCATGAACGCCATAAAAACATTTCCTTCTTTAGCATAGGTATACTTTGCTGCAATTAGATTTAAATTTAGGCACTGATCCAGTGTCCCCATTCCTTTTTTAAAACCATATTGGACTGGAATTAAAATATTTTTGTCAGCAGCCCATTCCTCGAGTCTATTTAACAACAAGCGGCCCATTAGTTTACACGTTCCATCTGTAAGTGAAATTGGCCTATAGTTCCTAGGCAACGCTTTGTCCCCTTTTTTGAATATTGGCACAATTACTGTTGTTTTCCATGAGTCCGGCGGGCCCTCCTTTAGCAATAGCATTAAAAACGTTAGTCAGGAATGGAATCCAGAGTTCCGGGTATTCAAAGAAAAAATCAATAGGGGCACCGTCGGGGCCTGGAGCCTTCGCACTACTGCATTGGATAAGGCCATTTTCCACCTCTGTCATTGATAATGTAATGGGGATACCCATGTCACAGTGTGACTCAGTTCATCAGGTTAACTAGAACTACACATGAAAGTGATTTGATGCAGTTGGTAATAAATTCTTGACCTGTGGATACATAACATGTAGAGAGAAGTACCAAGCAGGGATACCCAATTTACCTGCTGCTTTTTGCTAATTTTAAGGAGTGATCGAGTATGAGAATACTGGACAGGGCCCAGTGATATGATTAACACTAGCGAGATGGAGGTAACTCTGGTGGGGTCACCAAGAAGGATTACTGTATTTAGGGGATAATTATGTGGAGAAACCCAAGTGATAAGCTGGGGAACAAGTCTCCACTATGCTAGAACTTGATTCATGATTCAAGCTCCTGCCACAAATCCTCAAGAGATTACATGTGTATGAATTGTCTGTTACGACAAAACGTTGTGAATAAATCAATGAAAATGTTGGTACTTTCTACATTTTTATTTCAGGCTTTCCCTTCCTTGTGTTTTGCATAAAAGCGTCTAATTACACCTTACCCTTATGGTCATTTGATTCAGTGGGTCTGATTCGATTCATTTCGGACTGACAAGAACATAAATAAGAAGGAGGCAAATGCCAAGAGCAGTAGAGGACCTGGGTCTAGTACTTCTATGTTCAGCATCTCTACGGTTTTTTCAAAAGTAAATTTGTCCAGGTTTACTTTGTTAATTATTTTAAATATGTTTATGATTTGATGGTTATTTTTCTGTTTTGCTTTTTAATTAATTTTCACAGTATTACACCTTTGAGGTTTGGAGTAGCAGTCACAAGATTTTTTTTGTGTCTCTCAAATTTTTCTGGGGCTCCCATCCAGTTTGACATTAAGGTGTGCAGATGTGTGCAAACAATGTACTGTTTTCTGACTGTGCATTGTAAGAACATGGGTAAACCTATTTAGTTTGAGAGTGATATTTTTTGATCGAAAGTGTAATAAGTTTGAAGTAACTTGTTTGATATTGTATTTTACTTGAACTCGCTCTCTTGGTAAAATTGATGGAATCCCTACACCCCTCATAAACTGCGCACAAAACGGACCCATTCCCATAACCTATTCCTCTCATTTGACTTTAAACTCTCACCTTTCTTTTCCACTACGTAACTTGATTTTTTTAAATTAGAAAGCATTACTTTTTAGCTACTTTTTCTAAACTAATTATATAGTCAGTCTAATTATTTTTCTAATATAGTTCAAATAAATTGATTTAAAAAGATTAATTTGAAGTAATTGTATTTGCTAAAATGTAATTCAAACTTCTCATTAGAATTTGTTTTTTAACATTTTCTCATTTTTCACATTTAGATCTTCCAGATTTTGCAGCAATTCCCTCTCTGATTGCTAACCTCAATATTTCTAGCAGAAACTTGAAACAAAACTCTTGCAAACATGTTATCGGTGATAGGGTGTATTTGTTTAGCCATTAGAAGCTATTGCATTATTTCAAACTGGCATTGCTCGAAGTGCTGCGTGCCGAAAATCCACTCATTATGTGGTGAACAGTAATACCCATCCCCTTATTTCCTTTCTAGTTGGACAACGGTATCAGTGCATTGAGGGAGCAACTTTACTGCCCACAGAATTGTGGTACATTAAATACTGATTGTACCAATTCTTCGAGCAAGTTCATATATTGTACATGGGGACTATATAGCGTTCGTTCTTCTTATCATTTTTTTTGTTGTCATTGTAGGGGGCAGTGCCCAAAGGAAATGCTACTAAGGAGTACATGGAAAGCTTACAGTTGAAACCAGGAGAAGTTATCTACAAATGTCCTAAGTGTTGTAGTATCAAGCCGGAACGTGCACACCACTGCAGGTAAACCAATGGCTGAGTATTTTTAGTTAACCGCTGTTGAAGCACATTTGGAAGATGTTTCCTTTTGAATGATGAGTATACTGTTTGGATGTAATGAAAATTATACACTAGCAATGAATGGCACTGGAGTATTTGGCACTCTTGAATGTCTTTTAGAATTAACCATTGTGGCAGAGACAGAACACTTACCAGGGAAATACTTTTAGGACAGATCAGTTTTCAACAGGATTAATGCTCTAATAAAGTCAAATGACATATTTATTAGTTGGAGGAGAACATTTAAAATCAGTTATTCCATGTTTTTTTCAAGTCTGTATTACATCTTTTACTTCACTCCTTAAATGGAATGGTCTCACTTTGTATCTGACAGAGCTACTTCTGGTGTTATTGGAGCCTTTTCTTGATAGGTCACTTGACAGTTAGTTACTTGTATATAGTCATTTGAAGAGAGTATAAGAGCACCCGCTGTTGCACCAAATGGATTTTTTACCCTCCATGCAAAGCCATGGTAGCACTCCTTTCCCAAATTAATGTATGGGCATTGCAGAGCCAGTTGTGCTCAGGAAGGACACACTAAACAGTCTTCTCAGTTCTGCAGCAAGGTCAGTTCTTCATCATATACCACAGCTGACAGGAGCTTCCAAACAATGGATGCCGTACGTTCTGGTTTGCAGTTCCAGGTGCATTAATGTATGTCCCATTTAGATGGCATAAACACAGTTCAATTGATCCTTAAATAATTTAACAAACTTATAGAATTTAGGACTCAGTATGTCTGATAAGGGTGTTGCAAACATATACCCATTAGCAGATATAAAGTATAACGTTAGTAAACAATAAAATTATATTAAAAAACAAAAGAAAATGTGTAGTTATTTCTAGAATACTGCTGTGAACAAAATGGAAATTGCGTAGATGAGTTCATCTTGGATGGGATACCCTATTAACAGTTCTCCATCGTCACCAGGTTGCGTCAGGTGACTTTATCCATGACTCTACCCTCCCCAGATGTGAGGGCATCAAAGATCATAAGGCATCAACTGGTAGTCTGGCATCCGTTCCTGTTTTTACATTCATCGGTTTGAGTCCAGAGCTTTCGATGCTTCACCAATGAAATTCCTCAGCTTTCGAAGACAGTCTCTTGAGATTTTTCTGTTCAAACAATGCCACAGGTGCCTTAAGAGGATATCCTTGTCAGACCTACTCGGCATCTAAATATGTGGTGTCTTGGATCAGAACTCACCCACTTGGCCTGCAAGTCCTGTTGACTGATGCACCAGAAGTCATCAGAGAGTGGGAAGCCAAGCTGTTTAAGTTCAAGGACTGCAGGAAAGCGTTCCTCTTCAGGTACGTACCCTGACAGGGACCGATCTATCAAATGATCTTCACACAAAAAGTACAAAAAACGGCATGAAGAAAAAATTCTCTTCCTTAAGGAAGTGCTCTTGCTCTAAGGACCTTTTGTAGTCCCTATGCCAAGCTTCTCCTCGCATTCCAGCTTTGAAAAAGATAAAGTTGGAATGCCTGACTCCATCAGACACTGTCATTCAGGTTAAGGCCTGTTACCTTCGCTGTCTTTCTCTAAGGGTGCGCCTGCTCCTGTGCATTTTGTGATTCCATCCGCTTCAACCCCAACGCTTCCCAACTCTGCACCTCAGTGGTGCCTAAGGAGGCAATCATTTCAGCATCAGGAGATCCTCTTGACTTGAGTTCAAGTTTTAGAATCTGACGTCCTGGATCTGGATAGATGAATGTCCCTTCAGTCTGTCTGACAGTTTCCCCTTCAGTCCACACCATCTGCAGGCTGGCTGTAGGGCTTGAGGCCTCATTTGGGCAACCGCAGGTCATGGGGCCTTTTCTCCGTGTTAGAGCAGCACCTACACATAAGTGTGTTGGAGTTCAGGGGTGGTCTGTCTTTCTTTGAAGTCTTTCCTCCCTTTCTTCACAACGAGTGCAATTGAAGTTGTGTTAGAAAACACCACCACTGTCCATTATATCAAAAGATATTGCTGTGTAGTTTCATGGACTCTATGTTGGGAGGTTTGATTGTGGCGGTGAGCCCAGCAACAGGGCATTTTACCAGTAGTCAGACATAGAGGACACCTATGGCGTAAATTCAGGGTTGCTCGGAGTCTCCTGTTGTTGGAGAATCATGAGTGGGATCTTCATCTCAAGGTGACAGAACTAATCTTTTCCATATTGATGTATACATTTGTGGATTTTTAGGCCATGACCCAGCACAGGAATTGTCATCTGTTTTATAACATACACACCCCGTGAATGGTCCAGAGAGGTGGCCTACATTTCGGATTCCCGCCGATCCCACTTCTGTCAAAGTGCCTATAACCATTAAGCACGTATGTAATGTCAGCACTCCCAACCACTATGGTGCTGCTTTCCTTTAAGGATCAGGGTTTCCATTGATGATGTCCTTATACTCCCAAATCCAAGAATAGAGGACCTGTTTTTCCCAGCAAGATGCTCAATGACTTAGTCACTTCCTGCTGACATCTGGTATGGCCTTAAGATCATGAGCCTGAATCCCTCAGAGGCCATTTCAACCATTGATCCTTCCAGTGTTGATGAAATGAATCTTTTCAAACTCATTTCAAAGGTAGTGGAGAGGTGTAAATGCCTGTTAATCTGGTTATCAGACAATGTCTGTGCTGTGTTTAATCACTGGTAGCAAATACTGTAAATATTGAGGAAAAATACGCACCTTTTACCACCAGTTAAAGGTTTGCGGTAGAAAGAGGTGGGAAAGTGCCAATGGTAAACTCGATACCACAGGTTATTCTCCAATGTTTTCACAAAATTTCTATACATTGATACTGCCCACTAGAATTGTTTTATCATAATTGTTTTATCATTATTATTTGGGTAAGGTTGTTATAGAATTTGCATTTCACTAATTTAGATTGGGGTTTTAAAGTGCTCTATTTTTCTGCTAAATCGTTTTATTGGTATTTCAACAAGATAGCAAAACAAGTAATTTACAAGAACAACCCCCATCTGCTGCCATACAACACCCCCAATGGCCCCTTTTGCCATACTCTCAGTTACATCTGTTTGCATAAATTGTATGCTCATGGGTGGCTTTCTCCCAACATCTTCCCTGCACAGTACACATAGCTGATCCAATATGGCAGACATATGATAGCATTACATGAATAGTTGTAAGGCCCATGGCAGAGGCCAAGTGAAATGTTGATGGTCTAGACTGGATAGGTATTGTATCAGCAGGGACCACATGGCTGCAAATTTCTTCTCTGTGTGGGTCAAGTCATGCAATAATTTTTCAAAACCTAAGAGCCACCACAGCTTCCCAAACTACTGCACCATAGTTGACCTAGAAGTATTGTTCTAGTGAGTAGCTATTAGTGTTCTAGTTGCTACCAGTAGGTGCCACACGAGCGTTTTGTATTTAGAGATGATAAAATCAGTGTTCCCCCTGGAGGCCCAATAACACTACTCCAGGAAGGAGGGTGGCTTTTCACTTGGAGAACGGGACACTGAAGTGAAGGAGACCCTGTAATGATGCTGTCCACTAAATCAACCTTAGCGGTGATAAGCCTACTGCTTTGAGGTCAAACACCTGGATGAGGGTCTTGAGTGCAGTCCTCAATATACCTCGTAAGTATCTTTCATTATTTTTCTCTGAGCTACGGGTTACTTTTCCTGATTGTGTAGTTAGATGTTTCCCCCGGCTTTCTTTGCCCAACTGTCAGTATTTCTTCTGTTACTCCAGGTCCACGTTGACTCCAGGACTCCTAGATCTGGCTGGAGACTATGCCTTAATTTGCCAGAGAGTCTAGAGTCTACCATCTCTGTAGGTATTTTATTAGCTGATCAAAGGCTGCTTATCCGGTCTCTCATCCCCTTTTCAGATTGCTGTGGGGAGGGTTTCAGGTCCCTTGCTGGGTTATTAGTCTGGCTGATCGGTCGATTCTTAGATTCTAGATGCTCCTCAGCACAAGAGTCTGGTCGCAAAAGCTACTTGGCTTCCACCCTGGAACATATCGATCTCATTTCTCCTTCCCACATATACATGAGGAGGAAAGGGTGACCCCAGTAGTACTTGATTTGTTCTGTTTTTTAAATGTTCAGTCAGTGGTTTAAAGTTTTATCTCTTCTACAGGGAGACAGTGGACAGATCTTGAAAGATTTTGAACTTGATGCCCTCTACCATGAGATCTCCTCTCTAACAAGCAGCTGCAGTGATCTGTTCCTTGAGAGCATAGCGGTGAATCCTTGTGATGACTTCATGTGGGAGCTTTTTGGAGGCTTGTTGGGGTTTTGCGGCAGACCCACCTAATATGTTCTATCTAGTTCAGTATGCTCAGGAGTGTCAGTGCCCAGCAGGTCCTGCAAGAGAGCGAAGGCTTCAAGGTTTCCTGGTGATTGTCGATCATGGATAAAGGCACTCCCTGAATTCTGACGTTGTTAGAGCAGGATCTTTTTTCTAAGTCCTCTGAGTCTCTCTGGAGTTGAACATGTTGTTCTTGTAGCAGTAATAGCTCTTCCTTAATATACCTTTGCTTCTCTTCCCTCACGTCCTTATTCTCTTCCAGTGAGAAAATATTCTCCCAGCTCATTGACATCTTTTTTGAGGTCTCTGTTACTAATCGCAAGCAGTCCCTCCAAATCCTCCTTGAGGCCCTCAAACAAAGATTCTAGATATTTTCTTTTAACAGGTACTTCTCCTGTGTTTGAGTCTTCCATTTTATGTTTGCTGGTTTGGGAGGTACGTTGTTTGGTCTTGTGGCTTCTCTCTTCATCTGCTTTGGGTGGGAGGTTTTGGGTGCCAAATGTCCTTGAGGCTATTCTCCTTCTTTCCCTCTATTGTGGTAATTGCGGTTGTTTGAACTGTTAATTAGGTTTTGGCCTGCAATGTGGGGGAGCAGGCTTAGAGCAGGGCTTGCAATACATTAGCAGGACCAGGTAGCAAATACTCAGTTCAGAGTTGTAAGTGTGTGGGGGAGGGCAGGTTGGATTTCTTCAGAGGTCAAAAGTACCTCAACACACCAAGAATCCCCCCGCCTCCTCTCACATCACACTGAATATCCCGCGTATCCCCACCCCCGGCATTGGCAGAGGGCAATCTCATGGAGGCAGTACCTCTACTGCTCTTTTTCAGCCCTTCGTCTGCACTGTTGCTTCAGATCAGGAGTGGGCCAAACCCTGTGCAAAACGGATCTCCACCCTTGATCCCCCATGTTCTCTGAGGCTGGTGGCCTTACTGTCTTACCCTGTCTGCTGCCGCCTTCACAAGATCGATTGAGTCCGGCTCTCTCTGGTCTCAAGTGTTCACTGCAAGGGACGCTCTATATGCAGCAGCAGTCTAGACCCACCAACTATCTCCATTTGAGGCTGTAGTTGCTAGGTCTGTGGGCCCCAAAAGACTTCTCAGTGCCTCATGCTGATGGTATGAGAAGGGCTACAGGCAACTTAAGCTTACCTCTGTCCCCGCCGAAGGCAATGCTTTATTTATTGCCTGTCTCTGTTCTCTTCACACTGGGCTCAGTCTGCCTTCTTTAATCTCTCTCTGCACGGTCAGGGACGGATACTAAGCAGCCGCTGGGCCTCAGCGTCTCCCTGATCCTCGTGATGACTCTCCATCAAAGGGGAGTGTGCTCCAGTCTCCAGTCGGCCCCAGCAAAAAGGGGAGATTGCACACTCTGGACCCGTGACATTGAGAAACGGAGCTCTGTCTTGGTCTGTGCCACCTTCTTGGCTTCCCCAAGTGCTCTATTTATCGAGAGATCCTCGCTTGAAAAAAAAAAAACATAGTACAGTTTCTCCATATGGATAGGGAACTCATTACTAGTTTCAAAACAGTTTTCCTGATTTCGCAGGCTTTAGTCTTCAGTTCCTTTTTTTAAACAGTCTACCACTTGCACTAAAGAAGGCACGGTACAGCTGTAATTCAAATCTTTGAACTAAGAAATGTGTTGGCTTGGCAAGAAAAATGGACATGTGTATCTCTAAATGGATTACTCTTCGTGCCTGAGAACAATTTTAACAACGTACAAGATTCCTTCTAGAAGCCTGCCAAGTAGCTGTCAGAGCTGAGAAACATTCTCTGACTACTGGTACTTATAATAGGTGTGTGCTTTGCTCTACCAGTTAATATGCCGTCCTCTCCTGACACTTTCTGCTCTCAGGAACACACTGTCCTATTTCGCCTCATCTACAGGCCTTCTGGACCCAACTCTGAGTATATCCCTGAGAAGTCCAACCTTCTCACAAGAGTCTATTCCAGCAACTTCATCTTCATTGACATCAAACTCCCAGGAGATGCCTCAACCAGAACTATTGAAGACATTTTTAACAACCTGCTAAGTAATTCCAATATCTTGATAACCTGCTAAATTACTCCAACATCACCCATCACATTACCCTTCTAATTCACAAATGCACACTTACCCATCCTTTCCCCCTCCTTGTAAATGTAAAATCCTAGACATCATCAGCTCGGGTATGTCAAATCTGATTTGCTTCCCTCCTAATCAGGTGTACTGATAGGACACATCACTTGATTGTTGCTTTTGACCTTCTTCACTCTACCGCAGCCAAACACAGAAGCCAAACAAACTCTCCTAAAAGTCTTTCAATAATTTAGCATTCAGGGCACTAGATACACTGGTAACCACCTTCAACCCCCAAACACTGCATTGACTATCCTCCTCAAATTCAGTGCCATCCTTAAGACAATAGCTGACAGAAGGCTCCGTCCTCCACCCCTTGGTATATCTAGGAAATACACCTACAGCAAGCACCCCATACTTAGACTAGAACAAAATGGCATTGATCTAAGCAACAAGAATGTTTCACCCACAGATAACCATAACTAATCACTGAGGCAAAGACCCCATACCACACTAGCTCCATCAACCAACACTACAGGAGGAGCAAAACTTTCTTTAAAACAATTGAACATTATGTCAATAATACACCAGTCCCACAACTGTTCATTTCAGAGACAGATGCACAGCTTTCAAAGAATTGTTCACCAACAAGAGTATTAAAATCAAGCAGATAAAACAGAACCATCCTACTTAAACTCTGCTGTTCCAGTTAGCTGTGTATCTGAGTAAACTTCTTTTGCTAGTCTCCTGGTAGACCATCTGAGCAACACCCCCCTAACCCCCTCTACGAAGGCCCCTTCCTTTGTCAATATAATCTCTGCATCCAAAGATCATTAGCTTTCCTCCTCATCATCATCGCCTCTCACACAGGGCCCCTTACAGAATGCCCTAAAGATTGGCTCAATCAGCCGATTTCTGTTTATGTTCCAGTGTGGTACAAGCTGCGATAGAAAATGGCCAAACAAAGGTATGTCGTGCGAACCATTTCTGAAACTTGAGAGCAGGCTTGCTATTTACTGTCTTAGCTACAGCTAGCATAGCACCTAGAAACAGCATGAGGGTGTTAGGATTATAGAACTGAATAACAATAAAAGGTTTTTTTGTTCTTTTCATCATGTATAACATGCTTTGCTGCCTTGCTTTTCATTTTCTCTGTGGTTACCATTCACATTTTATGCACTAGGTTAGGATTTGAAAATAGAGGTTTTGAAATGCATGTCCTGTTTCTTAGAGCTGTTTTGAGTGTTATTCATCAAATGAAAGAGGGATTTGAGTTCCACTGTGTCCCTTAACTCATCTTGTGGGTCTGATCATTACCAGGAAACACTTGTTAAGCAGTATTGCTCTTTGGGTTGTGCATGGTTTCCAGTCCAACTGGATTTCTAATTCATATTGGTATTTTGACTAAGTCCTTGTGCCAGGGGGTTAGAAATGCAACCCCAGGGATGTAGCCCTAGAGAACATATCATAATAGTCCATAATACATAACTTTTTATTTTAAAATGCCAGCAACTGTGTGTGTCTACAGTAACTAGGACCAGGATGGAGGTCCATAACTGTATACAGTACTCCCACTGCAGATGAGTTACTCTGACGGGGTTTGTTGATTCCTATAGTAAAGAAGCACAACTTGTTGTAGTGTGGACTGAGAGACACCATTTCTCCACAGAGGGTACATCATGTATAAATCCTCTTGGGGCTTAGGTGATCTTTCCGGGTGTGCCCACCCACCCCCCAAGAAGTGGAGTTCACATCTTGGTGATCTAGAACTTGGTGGCTCTTTTGATGGCTCGGTTGTAGTCGGTAGCGTCTCTGGCACTGTGCCCTGTCGTCGTGACTCAGTGATTTGTGCTCGATGCCTTCTGCCCCTTTGGCTTTTTCCCTGTGTGCTGCAGGCTAGTTGGCCTTGTGCAAAGCAATGCTGATTTGAACATTGCCAGGGCTGATTTTGGTATCCATTAAGGCCCCGTTTGCATCAGATTGTATCACAAGGGTCAGTCTTGGTCGTGTGGTCTTGAAACACTTGCAGGATTTTGATGCAGGTTTTCATTTTCTCAAGTTGAAGATTTCCAGCTGGCTCAATGCTTTGGGTTTTTTGTAGTGCAGGTAGGGTGACTACCTGTCTGTTTTTTTCACAGATTGTTTTTAATTTGTATGCCTTGTACGTGAAGGTGGGAGTGGTCCATTACGGATGCCTTTTGTCCATAATTTTGAAACCCTGCCGGCCCTTTTGGGGCAGCATCAGCAACACGTGCTGCACCTCTTCAAGGCAGGTCGCATCACAGTGGTGTTGCAAATGATTCTTCTAAAGTACACCAACCTCTAGCCAGAGGATGGGCCCGGCAAGGATGGTGCCAACACATTGTATTTCCTGTCACAGTGTCTCTTAGGATAGTTTCAGTTGCTGGTGCTCGTATTGTTCTGGTAAAGACTGCCCTTTGTTTTTCCAAGGAGTGTTAATGCTAGGCCATTAGCCAGACTTTCCAGGTTTTTGCGATTTGCAAAATAATCGCAAAATCGGCACTTTTGTAAAAAGGAGCGCTTTTTACAAAAGTGCCCGCGAAATCAGGTCTATTTAGGGCTTGGACGGCAGAAAGGTGCAGCAGTCCTGTCCGAACATGCAAATAATCCCTTTCACGCGCCACGCGTGAAGGGCAATTCCTGAATTCCGTTCTCAGCCACACGGTGCAGACAGCAAGGGGGGCTTTTTTTTGTCGTCACCTCCAGCTGGGCCGAAGATAAAGGCCAAGTTAAGGGGCCATCAGGTGGCTCCTTTTGATAGAGTATCCTGACTGGACCTGGCCTGGAGCCTCACTTAAATGCAAATACAAGGGAGGGGAAACAAAGGCACTCACCTTGTTATCTCTTCACAGGTACTTAAGAAAGGCATGCTTTTAACTTTGTTCAGTACCTTTATGTAAGTAAGTGCATGCACTGTAAGAATGTCAGATGTGTTGGTCTGTCCAATTCTTTTATAGCGCTACTCATCCCAATGCAGGGTGGCCATCGTATGCTTTACATAACATACACATTATACATTGATAATCATGTACGTGTGTAAATCAATGTACAAGATATGTTACATGAGTCAGTGAGGGTTATAAGGTGTAGGGGTCACATGTCCTTCATAGCTCACTGTGCTATATTAGAAGGATTACAATTTATTAACTGCAATTAACAAAAGGATCTCCGTGTTCAAAGCAGTAACTTACTTGCCTAGCTAGATAAAATAAATATCTCTCATCTGAATGGTACGTGATGGGCTTTGCAGGAGGCGCATTAACCTTCTATACTACTTTGATGCAAATTTGGGACTACACAAAACACAGATCTCTCCAACAACTGCTTTAACCTTCAGAGTTATCTCACTGTTATTATTATTCCCTGAGATTTACTGGGCACCTCTGTAGCAGATGCCTTAACCCCATAAAATATTTTTAAATGCAGACTTTGCAACCAATTAAGCACAAGAGATTTACTGCCATGGTACTCCTTGTTGCCAATTTCTTTGTGGCAAGGTTTTGAAAAAAATTTGTTATAAGTTGAGGCCTAGATTTTGCGTCGGGATTGCACCCCTGTTTTTGGCACAAGCCCAAAGCAAAATCTGATTTGTTAAATCTCATAATGCGTTTAAATGTACTCATGATAGACCTGATAAACATATGTGTGAGGTCTTAATATCTGATGTCACTTCCAGAGAGATCACTTCCTGTGATCCCACGTGCAATGCCATGCGTCGTGGCATCATGTGCTATGGTGGCAGGCGCCATGATGTTACTTGCAAACTACCTAACTTGGTTAGTCCCCCTACTTCTTTTTTTAGGACTTGTGACCTGAAAACGGGGGTGGTGGTGGGGGGGGGGGGTCAGTCAGTATAATCACATGTTCAACTTGTTGTTTACTGCACAATTATAACATGCATGAGCAGCTGGGAGAGAATCGAATTACAGCAAACCATGGTGTAGGCTTGTAAGCAGGGTCAGTGGCAGGAGAGTGGAAGGGTTGATGCCAAGGGTCAGGGTAGGGGTGCCTGTGCCCTGTTCCGGGGCGAGAGTAGACAGGAAGCGGGGAGCATCCGCTCTCTTGTTTCGGGACCCAGCAGGGGTGCATTTAGGCTTGCAAGAGTGTCTTAGACTCTCTCGGGTGTGCCAATTTAAAAGTATTATGATTGGCCCTGGGATCTTTACTTCCCTTGGGCCATCTCGCATCTGCGGAAGTCAGAGTCCCGCAAGTTCTCTGATTGGAGGCCCGCAACATAAGAAAAATGTTGCTGCCAGCCATTACCGGACTCGGGGACGTAGCATAGCAAACAAATACTCTCAGACACTTTAAACATGACTATTCGAAAGTGGAATACTCTGCTTAAACAATTTCCATTAATTTTAGACTGAAAAGGAATGATTACAAGTAAAATAAAGTGCCTCAATAATGCCGCAAAATTTCAGCTTTTGTGCCGCAAAATTTGAATTTTTGTGCCGCAAAATTTGCAAATCAATGCCGCAATATCCTGGCGGGGTCTGATAGCAGTGAGATTATCGCATTTGAAAAAGCTATCTATGCCCTCTCATCCAGTGAGCTGGTTAACATGACTGCATACAAGAAGAAAATTCAGAAAGTCCTGAACAAAATTTTGTTTTGCATTTCACGAGTCTGCCAAGTGGCACTCTAGCATATTGCCTTCCATACCTGACGTCTCAGCCAACATTGTGTTGCATTGTGGGGCTTATAGATTCGCTTTTAACACCACAGATAAAAAAGTGATGTTGGCTAAAATGCCAGAACCTGGCTCTGTGTGTTATGCATGTCATGGAGCCACTTGTCAGCTATGTTCTAAAAATGTACAAAGCTTTCTAGTCCCATTTACAACTGCTCGTTTCATATGGCAAACTGAACGTTTTACATGTAAAATTCTGCTCCTATTTTGTGAAGGTTCTCACTTTAATTAACGTTTTGCATTAAAACAAACATTTACAATGCACCTATTTTTGACTTTTGTGTAGTAGAAAGTTTTATTTAGAGTTTCACTAGACAACAAAGGAACAACATGGACCGCTGCAGTGCAACCTTCCCTAAAACAGAGTAAGTTAAGATCAGGTGGTGGTTGCAGTAGGAACATCACACGATTTTCTCACACACATAGTACAGTGTCAACATAGGTAGCTGACGAAGGAGTGTGGGGAGTTAAAGGACTCTTGTTCCCTCTCCGTAAACATACCTAGCAATACAAGATGTACAGACCTCCTGGAACAAACATCCAAAATCTCTTATGGAATGACCAAACGTTCAGGCTGGATGATTAAACCTCACCTATCTAGCGTGGTATGCTTCATCAGTGGGTTCCACAACTAGCTCTGGGAAGCATCCTAGAGTGCTATTGTTCACTGTTTGTACCGTCTTTAACATGTAGGTCCCCAATTATAGGTGAGGTTATGTTCCTTAAGTCATGTCAACATTTATATTCTCCCGCCCTGTTAGACTTCTATTAAAAGTGAGTGGGTGAGCTAAAAATGGTTTTTACTGTCGTCTCCCTACCTGATGATTACAAACAGGAAGACAAAGCGCATTAAATATATACTTTTCTTTTTCATAAGATGGTGCAATAGCAATTGAGTCAGCCCTTCTTCATAAAACAGGTACACCTTGAGCAGAAACTGTGCAAACTCCCCTCCTTCAGAGGACAGGTATAAGTAGGGCATTAGCAGTGCAAGCTTTTCCCATCACTGGACATGGACACATTGGGCAACAACATTGTAAGATTTGCTTCTTCACAGTACAGGTACAGCATGGCAGTAGGAAATCACACTTCCCTCTGTCACAGAAAAGCGCAAGTGCAGTTTTGCATTTCTTACAGAACAAATCCAGCAGAACAGATATGTACAGAACATGTACAGGTAAGGCATGGCCGACATGTCGGGTATAGACTGCTCTCTGGCACGCCCTTAACTCGCAGTGAGGAATGCATAGGTGGAGAAGTGACTGAATTGAGAGTTATGACATCATTCTCACTTAAGTGATATTCCATGTCCGTATTCTGAAAGGTCTACTACTGTCACTCGGAGACCACCTGCTTATGATGATTCTTGGGTTTTCCATGTATTGGGAAGTCGCCATTACGCAGTAGGACTTGCTGTTTGGAGCAGCCCTAGCCACAGCCAGCTGCAGCCTAAGGATCTATGCTCTAGACTGGCACACAGGTGCCAACCGCCTTGAACAGGTTTTGAAGGTGTTGTGCAATCCCAGCCTCCATGCTGCACCTGTTTAACATGTTGAGGGCTGACACTTATTTGTAATATTGTCAAAGCTCTATAAAGAGTGATAACTATATCCCGGGCTCCTGCATGCGCAGGTAACTGATGAAAGAGAATGGGTAGGAGGGACGGGTCTGCCTGTTTCTCTTTCTGAACCGACCCCCCCCACGTAAGGAACTGCATCAAAGAATGGCAGGTGGTCTTCAGAGAGGTGCACACACATCTCTCCCTCTGAAGAGATGCATACAGACACCCTATTAAAAGCTGAAAACTGAGCAAGCTCTTTTGAAATGTGTGACCCCTCCCTCAGAAAATGTACTACTGACGAGGAGCAAAGCTCAGTGAAAATGTCCTGGGTGAGCTTCCACTGTTCCAAAGTGACATGAGCATTTCCACAGCATTTCAATGTGCTTTAGTTTCTCAACGAAACACGCCATTTTCTCTTCAGCCTGTTTCATTTCATTGCACCTCAAATTGCTTATTCATTTTACAATAGGGCGCCCATTTTTATGCTGATTTAGGCCAGGCCTTAATGTCTCGTTTTGACTTCTATTAAACGATACATTCTTTGTTTTAAATCAATCCTCTATGTTTTGCGTAGTAATTAAACTAAACACAAACTCTCGTATTTCTTCAGTGAGATGTGTTGTGTAGCACTAAAATATTTCTCAGTTGTAGATGCCCTCCAAACCTCAAATGCTCTGTGAACAAACAATAGTTCCTTAAACATTTTAACTAGACAAAAGCTATGTTAATGAGTAGATGGGTGAATGGATGGCTGCAATATTTGGGAAGATGGATGGATGATGGAGAGTGTGGGGATAGAGGGATAGTGTTTTGGGTGAATTAAGAGGGCGCAGAAGAATGGGTGGAGAGTGTGGGATGAGCGAAGGTGTAGCTGCTGGATGGTTGCAGTGTCGGGATGAATGAAGAGTGTAGATAGGTGAATGGATCGGAAGTGTGGGAATGAATGAAAAAGAACTCGTTGGTGAAGTGGGTGGATGAAAAGGTTCTGGGTGGATGGATGGATTTCCACATTCTGAACAATGTAGTGTCAACCTCTCTGCTGAGTGTCATTATTACATGATCTGCAGCTTACTGTATTTGCCAGAGGTTAAGGAGTTCTGACTTGGACTATGACATAAAGTAGCTGCTGCTATCCATATAGATACCAGGAAGGTCTGTGAGAAACACTAGAGGTAGTTTGAAATTTTTGGAGTACTTCAGACACTCGCTGTGCTCTCTTTGCTTCTCTTGGTACAATCCAAGTTAGCATCAGACAAGCCTTGGATTCTGTCAGAGGTAAGGTAAGACTATGCTACCACATCATTATAGGGCGCGTTTGTCTAGTGCACACAAGCCATATAGACTATTTACCTTCCCTGTATAGGGCTTCTGTACTCTTCTCAGCAGCCTTCTTACCTGCATCGGAATAGAAGGTAGACTTTAAGCAAGACCCTGTCAGCGTTTTGAAGCATGAAAACATGCTTAAGAAAATCTCAAATCATCAAAGAGGAAGTGAAAGAATTAAAGACTGCATTGTTCTAAAAATATTACTTATTGCACTGGCTGCCAGAATTACATTCTGTTAGCCAGTGTACCTCTCTTGAATGTCTTCCGGAGGTTGGATGAACAACTGCACGCTAACTACATGGACTGTCTGTAAATTGAGCCTAAAGTCCATTGTATTGTGATAGTAGTGCACTGTCAGTATGCCATTTGAGGGGTTACATTACTCAGTGGGTGATGGTGCATTCTGCCACAGGTGGTAGTACACTGTTCTGAGGATGCAGTGTGACCCAGGTTATAGTTTAATGTGCTGTGGGTAGTGGTGTACTGTTCTGAGAGTGGTAGGACAATGTACTGTATGTGGTAGCCAACTATGCAGTGGGTAATGGTGCACTGTCCAGAGCATATGGTGGTGCACTGTTTGGCACATCTCTGAAATGATGATCGATGATTATGCGTCTGGGATACCTCAAATCGTTGTACATGTTCCTTTTTTATCTCTTATTCATATTTTAAATAGATTTTTATTATTTATTTTAAATAGATCGCCCCAAAGAACATCGGGTGGATGATCTGCTCTTTGTATTGTTCTCTCAAGCAAAGCAGTGCAGAAATGAACGATCTTGCGATGGACTGTTCTCTCTATTAAAATCTGATACGCTTGGCTAAGAAACAGCCTTTGTAAGGCCTATGGACTCATTCCACCAGAGCAAAAGTTGCTGTTTCTATGCGTTGGCACCTGAAGTGTCTGTCCATTTCTCAGGCTATCATGTTGGCAGCGCGCAGTTTGCCTGCCCATGTGTCGGGCAGCTACATGGGCAACAGTACACATGTTGACGCAGCACGGCTGCCTCAGCAGTCTGGTCCATCAAGTTGGGCATTTTTCCCGCTTGGTCCTGCAGGGCTTTTTGGTTTGTTCCAGTTAACTCCCCCACACCACCCCTCCCCAACCCCTCCGTCACAACCCCTTTACTTGGAAAGGTACTACTATGATGTCTATTTACAAGGTGAGGAATCTGTGGTTATAAGTATCCATCAGAAGTACAAGTTACCTACCTTGAGTAACACCCTTTCTGGTGGATGCTCTTTCTAACCGCAGATTCCTCACCGTCCCTCCCACCTCCCTGTTCTGTGAAGTGGACTCTTTTCCATCAAAAAGGTCCCAGTCTAGAAATATGCACACTGGCCATGCCAATTTGCTAAGAGATTGTGTCTGCGGGAGTGGACAAGTCTACGAAAGCAGCTGGCATCCACGTGCATTAGTGGTGCTTATATGCACCTCCGCTCATCACTTCCGGAGCAGAAAGACATCGCTGTGGAGCCTCACAACACCACCTACTGGTGCACAGGAGTTCTGCTTTTAAGTTTTTGAAACTAGTCTGACACCTGGGGAATATTCACAAGGTGAGAAGTCTGTGGTTAGATATAAAATCTACCAGAAAGAGTGTTTCCAAAGTTGAGTAAAGTGTTCTGGTTGTGTCTTTTAGCGTAAGGGGCAGAATCGTGTGAATGTCAAATTTTGCAAAAATTTGGTAGTTTTTAATCTGTAAATACATGCATATATGTATATATGTTCCATACTGCTGTGTGTTATACAAATCAAAACACGTAAATATTCTTTGACTCTTACTTGTGTCGACAATTTGTTTGCTTACTGTCACTTTACTGCCTGACCTACACAGATGTGTCCACGAAATAGGCCTTTTGTCCTAATTAGGTCGAGCCTGAGCTAGCGCGCAAGCGCTGCTCTGGCGATCTGTTGTAGGTAGAGTACGGAGGAGAAGCCCCGCCCATATTTTTCATTGGCTTGTGTCTTTGTCCTTCGTAAATGCTGGCGTCTGATTCCTTAATAGGCTTTTTAGTCCCTCCTTAGTACGGTTATGTCATCATTTGTATCCTCCCATGGCTACTGGCCCCTTTACTTGGTTGTTACACGGTACGTGTACTATTTTCAGGTCGAGCCTGAGCCAGCGCGCAATCGCTGCTCATCCATAAGACCTTAGGAGGGATAGTCTGCTAGGCAGGATGGTAGTGCCTTGTGGCAGTGCATGGCGCTGGGGGATCGGGCCGGATGCGTGGTCGCACAGGGCGGGAGTCCATCTGCGGGGGTCTCTGGATGGTTCAGTGCAGTGTCTACGCGAGTGAGGGGCGCGGGCTGTGTGTGGCGCCATCCTCGTCAAGCGAGTGAAGAGAGCGTGGTGCACAGCCTTAGGTGCTTTCATGGCAGGGGCATAATACCGCAGATCGCCCCTCTGGGCTTGGAGGGACTTGGGGCATCGGTTTCCCCCTGGCCCTCACTCAAAGGCTGAGATGTGTAGGGGTGTGCGCATCTCACAGTGCAGGGAGGGAGGGGGGCTTGGTGAGTTCTCCTGCGCTCCGGCCATCTCTGGCGGGGTCGGAGCCGCTGCCAGCTCTGGGGGACATTCGGCTGTAGTGAAGGCTGGGCCTCGAGCTGGGTTAGGAGAGTGAGTGCATCCCTCTGCCCAGGCCCCAGAGTGCCCCGCCGCTTCAGAGACGCGTGCGCAGCAGACCAGCTGTGTGACCTTGCAGCGCGGATGTCTTGCACGGATTACTCGATTGGTCTCGGTGCTGTTTGAGCGCGCGGGGTTTCTGGTTTTTCCGCCCGCGATGAGTGAGGCATCGGAGTCTCTGAAGAATTTGTGGAACATTTTGTAGGCTAGCTGCCATAGGGGTGAGCTCTTCGCAGGCTCAGAGGAGGGAACTCGGAACTTTCTTCCAGTGCTTGGCTTGTGGACTGATGTGGGCGGGGGGCGAACATTTTCTTGATAAGCTGGGCGGCCAGGTGGTGTTGCTGGATGGGCCGGTAGTAGTGAGGGCACACGGGGATGGCGCAGTACGGATCACAGTGCCATCAGATGGGTGGGAAGTTTGTCGCCACACACAGGCACAACGAGGACACAGGCAGGTGGGCGATGAGGGAAGGTTGTCAGTCCTCCGCCCTCAAAGGAACTGCCAGGCTGGCTCCAACTCTCATAAGGAGAGGACTTAAAGAGCCGCTGGTATCCTTGGATGGCGGTTCGAGCCCCAGTCTAGATTCACTCAGCCCTTTCATCCTTACGGGGTCAGTTAGAGGAGTTACACTTCCTTGGGAATAACTACAGTGGCTCTCAAGAGACCGAAGACTGGGGGTGAAGTTTTGTCTGGGGAGTTATGAAGGGGCGCTATACAGGGAGAAAGGCTGGGAGGGCAGAGGTAGTTTGCTCAGGTGGTTTTGGAGCGGACGGTCACCTTCGGAATATGCGGAGGGCCCTCGGGGCAGGTGGTAGCACATGGGGATGATGATGCAGTCCCGTGAGGCTAGAAGGCACAGGAACGTGGAGCATGCATTGAGGACCACATTGCCCCCCCGCTCTAAGTTCAACCGACAGCTGGAGTGGAACAATGTGCTGCAGAATCGGGGAATTATGTGTGATGGATGGCTCAGATTGTCTCAGCTTGCACAGGAAGATGGGGGCAGGAATGAAGCTCTTGAAGTGTTGGTTCTGGGTCGGGCACAATGGTGGTTAGAAGATTTGCAAGTTAGTGACATGCCGGGCTCTAGGAAGGGACGGGGTGACAGGAGGTCTCTGTGGGGTAGAGCGCATTTTTTAATTAGTAGCTAAGGACGGACAAGGAGATGCGTGTCTGTTTATGGGTATGTCACAATAAAATGGTGTTACACGAACGCAGGGTTTAGTGCCTTAAACAATAGCGGTGGCCAGGGGAGGGGGTAGAAGTGCGCACGAGTGGGGCAGCGCACCGGGGAGGGAGGGCGCTGGGAGGGCCGCATCTCGGGTATTTTAGCCAGGGGAGGATCAGGAATCATATTATAACGTAAAGGGGGGGGGGGGGGACAGGGCCCAGCAGGCGTCAGGATATAGGATGCTGGGATCTGTGTTCTCCAAACGTCCTTTGGGCATTCAGACACATCTGGCATTGGCGGTGGTGGAGGGCAAGAGTTGCAGTGCTTGCCACAAGCGGGTTGGCTACCATATGTGAGGGGTTGTGTCTTTGCTGGGTAGAGCTTCGGAGGGCACCAGGAGGATCGGAGTAGGTACAGTGAGGATGGTCACAGGGGGGTGAGGGGGGTTGGTGTGAGCTCGATCGGGTTGCTTTAACGTGTGGTAGGGTTGGCGGTATCAATGCAATGCAGGTGAACCCAAATACCGGAGATAGCACAGCGGGGATTCAAGTGCCCTTCAGAGGCGTTGGAAAGTTTGCGGGGTTCCGGCTACACACATGCCACAACCAGTGAGCTTTGAGGTGCAGGCAGAGGGGACGAGGATGAGTACAGTGAAGTTTAAATGCGCACAGACAGCAGGTGGTGTGTAGGGAGGTCTGGGTACAATTTTTGGGGTAGGGGGTGAATAATGGTCAAAATATTTATACGGCAGGGAGTGCGCAGAAGGCTTGGGTGCAGGGATACCGCTTGTGAGGGGGGAGGTTTCTCGGGCGGCCGGATGCTCAGTTTAGGAGTTGCAAAGTTGTAACTTGCTAGAACGGCATACAGGGAAATGCTAGTTTTTGCCTGTACTTGTTGTGCACTGAAAAACGGTGGCTGTCCACTGCTTTGGCGACAGCGAAGGTGGAGCTCCTTCGACATTGGAAATCTGCCATACCACCGTCCTATGATACATGGCTGTTGGACCTGCATGTAATGGCTACCCATGAGCGTATTATATACAAACCAGTGCTTTAAATGGGAAAAAATAAGTGCAGGTACTCATTAAAATGAGCTAGAGGTGTGTCGAGTGGGCGGGGCTAGGGGCGGGGCTAAGGTCAAGACATGATGATACCTAATATGATATATAACAGTAAATAAAAGCATAAATCATTCAATCACTTCAAAAGTATTTCCGTATACACATATATATATATATATATATATATATATATATATCATACATGCCAACAGTTTAGGACAGGGACGTGTGAGATTTAAAATAAAAAATCGGGAGAATGAAAATTCCCCATTGACTTCTATTGTAGAAAATGCAATTTCAGGCGGGAGACAGCTAAAATAAAGAAAAATCGGTAGTCTCCCGTCTGAATCTGGTCTATTGGCATGTATGTATGTGTATATATATATATATATATATATATATATATATTCACTGAAAAACCATAGGTTTCAGATATGTTATAGTTATAAATTAGCATTTAAAAAACCTTTGAAATTCACTGAAAAAACCATAGGTTTTAGGGACAGTTATAGTTAGTTGGACATTTCACTCGTACAAAACCCGTGAAATTCCCCGTTATAGTTAGTTCAGCTAACTATAACTCGCGCCCCCGCAATGCACTGCTGATGACGTCACATATTACATCACTCATGACATGGTCAGTGACATCACTGATGACATCACTGATGACATCTCAAATGACATCACTGTTGACATCATGCAGTGACTGTGTGTTTCTGTAAAGTTTAAATATTTTTAATATATATAGGAAAAGACGTATTGAAGAATGAGTGGGTGTATAAGTGTCTGTATGGATGCTTTAGTAGGTGCGTGACTGACTCTATAAGTGAGTGATTTAACGTATCTTACTGAATGCATGGGTTAGTGACTAAACTGGGTGAATGTCTGTATCCGTCTGTTTGTTGCTGTGTAAGTGGCTGCATGGGTTTGTGAATAGCTACATGAGTGTGTATATGAGTTATTGAATGGTTGTCTGAGTATCTGTATGGGTGCCTGAGTGTTTGTGTGGGAGGGGTGTGTGCGACTCTGTGCATAGATGTGTGAGTGGGTGATTCACTGGGTGGATGGTTTCAAGAGTGCATCTGTGATAGACTGTATGGGTGGGTAAGTGTGTGTAAGAGTGTGTTAGTGAGTGAATGTATGTCCCAGTGGTACATGTGTGAGTAACTACATATGTGAAAGGCAGTATATATGTGTGTTGGAGTATATAAATAGCTATTAGCGAGAGTGAGTGATTGTAATAGTGGCTGTATGGATGAGTGTGTGCTTGTATCAGTGATTGTATAAGAGCGTAACAATGTGCTAGTATTTGTATGATTAAGTGAGCTGGTGTGTGTATAACTGTATAGGTGAGTAAATGGAAGTGTGTTTAATTATTTGCATGACTGACTAGGTGTGTGAGTACCTCTATGGATGAGTGGCGGTGTTTGAGTGTCTATATAGGAGTAAGAGTGCATATGATAGTCCTGTACTGAGTGACCATAAGTATGAGTGACTGTACGGGTGAGTGAGTGGATGTGTGTGTGTAGACCTAAGAATCAGTGAGTGGGTATGTAGTTATTGGTGTTGGAGTGTCTATAGTTTTGCGAATGGCAGTCTGTAATTTAGATTGGGTGTATCAAAGGTTATATTAGGGTGTGAGGAGCTGCATCAGATTATCACGTGGATGATGTCATCAGTGATGTAATTTGAGATGTCATCAGTGATGTCATCAGTGATGTCACTGACCATGTCATGAGTGATGTAATATGTGACGTCATCAGCAGTGCATTGCGGGGCGCGAGTTATAGTTAGCTGAACTAACTATAACGGGGAATTTCACGGGTTTTGTACGAGTGAAATGTCCAACTAACTATAACTGTCCCTAAAACCTATGGTTTTTCAGTGAATTTCAAAGGTTTTTTAAATGCTAATTTGTAACTATAACATATCTGAAACCTATGGTTTTTCAGTGAATTTCAAAGGTTTTTAAATGCTAATTTGTAATTATAACTGTCCCTAAAACCTATGGTTTTTTCAGTGAATTTCAAAGGTTTTTAAATGCTAATTTCTAACTATAACGTGTCTGAAACCTATGGTTTTTTCAGTGAATTTCAAAGGTTTTTTAAATGCAAATTTGTAACTATAACGTGCCTGAAACCTACGGTTTTTCAGTGAATTTCAAAGGTTTTTAAATGACATTTTTAAATGTATTAATTTTTATATTAATTTTTTTCATACTGATTTACTACATTTTTAGAAACAATTTCTTTTACATATTTTATTTTTAAATTACATTGTTATTACATTATACATTACATTACAAAATACTTTCTCAGAATGAATTACTTTAGTTTAAATACTTAGCACATAGGCAATAGACTTTTAAGTACAGTAGTTACAGTTGTTGCAATGGGCAACACATTTTCAAACACAATGCAACATTCAGCTCAATGTGAATTTCTAGTTAAATGCAATTAGTTACTTTATGGATTACTTTTCTAACCACAGGACTGGATCCTAGATTCAGTCCTGGGACATCTCCTGTAAACAGTTGAGTAAAAGCGTTTTGGTTACAGTCGTGATTTTTAAGGAATATTATTGTATTTTAAAAGTTGACACTTAGAAACTTTTCCTCATAGAATCACCAATGTTATCCTATGGAAGGAAATTAACTTAGCAGGTAAAAACTGTTATCGTTACTTTTTCTTACTCAGTGTTGGATCCTGGATCCAGCACTGGTGCATCTCCTGTAAACAGTTGAAAAAATGCGTTTAAGTCATACAGGCGATTTTTAAGGAATATTTGTAGTTTGTGAAAATCGACACTTTGAAACTTTTCTGCTGAAAACCAGACAATGGATTCCTATGGAAGAAAAGATAAGTTACTGGTAAGTACGGTTAAAATTACTTTTCAGGGTCAGTGCTGGGCTAAAAGATGCAGCACTGGGTTCTCTCCTGATAACAGGTGAGTAAATCGGAATTTGTATTTCGGCTGATTTTAGAAGAATAATTTAAAGTTCCAAAACTCCACACTTAGAAGAATTTCCAAGTGAAACCAGTCAATGTTAGCCTATGGAAGGATATTCAAGTTACTGGTAAGTACGGTTAAAATTACTTTTCAGGACCAGTACTGGGCTGAAAGATACAGCACTGAGGTCTCTCCTGATAACAGGTGAGTAAATCGGAATTCGTATTTCGGCTGATTTTAGAGGAATATTATAAAGTTCCAAAACTCCACACTTTGAAGAATTTCCAAGTGAAACCAGTCAATGATATCCTATGGAAGGAAATATAAGTTACTGGTAAGTACGGTTAAAATTACTTTTCAGGATTAGTACTGGGCTGAAAGATGCAGCACTGAGGTCTCTCCTGATAACAGGTGAGTAAATCAGAATTCGTATTTCGGCTGATTTTAGAAGAATAATTTAAAGTTCCAAAACTCCACACTTAGAAGAATTTCCAAGTGAAACCAGTCAATGTTAGCCTATGGAAGGAAATTCAAGTTACTGGTAAGTACGGTTAAAATTACTTTTCAGGACCAGTACTGGGCTGAAAGATGCAGCACTGAGGTCTCTCCTGATAACAGGTGAGTAAATCAGAATTCGGATTTCGGCTGATTTTAGAGGAATATTTGTATGTTTCAAAAATCAACACTTAGAAACTTTTTCAGCAAAAAGCAGGCAATGATATCCTATGGAAGGAAATTCAAGTTACTGGTAAGTACGGTTAAAATTACTTTTCAGGATTAGTACTGGGCTGAAAGATGCAGCACTGAGGTCTCTCCTGATAACAGGTGAGTAAATCGGAATTCGTATTTCGGCTGATTTTAGAGGAATATTTTAAAGTTCCAAAACTCCACACTTAGAAGAATTTCCAAGTGAAACCAGTCAATGTTAGCCTATGGAAGGAAATTCAAGTTACTGGTAAGTACGGTTAAAATTACTTTTCAGGACCAGTACTGGGCTGAAAGATACAGCACTGAGGTCTCTCCTTATAACAGGTGAGTAAATCGGAATTCGTATTTCGGCTGATTTTAGAGGAATATTTGTAGGTTTCAAAAATCAACACTTAGAAACTTTTTCAGCAAAAAGCAGGCAATGATATCCTATGGAAGGAAATTCAAGTTACTGGTAAGTACGGTTAAAATTACTTTTCAGGACCAGTACTGGACTGAAAGATACAGCACTGAGGTCTCTCCTTATAACAGGTGAGTAAATCGGAATTCGTATTTCGGATGATTTTAGAAGAATATTTGCACAATGGTGAAGGGAGGGGCGGGCCTGAGGTGACAGCTGTGCAAACGCGCCCCGTTGCGCGTTTTAAGTTGGGGATTAAGTCCCTTGAATCCTGAGGGTCCCTAGGGGCCAACTAGCCCACCAGGAACCTCCAATATGCGCCAGGGGCTGCGTTGCAGAGACGTGTAGAGAGGCCACACCCCTTTTACACCTCTCTGCAACGCAGCTCTGTGGCGCTTTCTGGATGTACCTGTTGGGCTAGTTGGCCCCAGGACCCTCAGGATGAAGGATTTAATCCCAACTAAAACGCGCCACGGGCGCGTTTGCACAGATGTCACCTGAAGCCCCGCCCTCCCTTCACCACTGTGCAAACGCGCCCGTGGCGCGTTTTAAGTCGGGGATTAACTCCCCTTGAATCCTGAGGGTCCCTGGGGGCCAACTAGCCCAACAGGTATATCCAAAAGCGCCACAGAGCTGCGTTGCAGAGAGGTGTAAAAGGGGCGTGGCCTCTGTACTTCTCTCTGCAACGCAGCCTCTAGCGCATACTGGAGGTTCCTGGTGGGCTAGTTGGCCTCAGGGACTCCCAGTATTCAAGGGGATTGGTTCCCCTCTGCAAACGCGCCAGGGCGCGTTTGCAGAGTGGTGAAGGAAGGGGGCGGGGCCTGCGGGCCCGATCGTTTTTTTTTTTTTTGTCCCCTGAAGGGGGGCTGTGTAGCCCCCTTCCTTTTTCCTGTTTTTGGGCCCTGGGGACCCCATCCCCCAGGGCCTTACCCTTTTTTTAAATTAAATTTAAAAAAAACGGGAAGGGGGCCGCGTGGCCCCCTTCCCTGGGCCTGTATTGGCCCGGGGACCCCATCCCCGGGGCATGGCCTCGATTTTTTTTCTTTTCTTTGGAGGGGGCTGCGTGGCCCCCTCCTCAGGCCATTTAAGGCCCGGGGACCCCATCCCCGGGGCCGGCCTTTCCGTTTTTTTTTAATTTATTTTTTTATTTTTGGGGGAGGGGCCGCGTGGCCCCCTCCCGGGCCACTACTTGCCCCGGGGACCCCATCCCCGGGGCTGGCCCTCTCCGTTGGGGGACTGTGGGGGGTCCCCAATCCCCCACAGTCCCGCCGGCTCCCCGCGTCCCTTGGGAGCCGGCATTCCTTTTCCACATGGGGAGCTGCTAAGATGCAGCTCCCCATGTGGAAAAGCAATGTGCTTGGATATTGGAAGAGAGAGCAGGTTTCCCTGCTCTCTCTTCCAATATCCCAAAGCAGTTTGCTATGGCAGGACGGGAGCCGCGAGGCTCCGTCCTGTCATTGCAAACAGCAGTGTCCCGGGGGTAGGCACCCCAGGACACTGCAGGAGCCGGCCCTGGGGGTGGCGGTCCCCAGGGCCATCAAGGGCTCCAGGAGGGGGCCACGCGGCCCCCTCCCTTAAATTGCACAGCCCGGGGAGGTGGTGGTCCCCGGGGCTCTGGGAGTCCGTAATGGACCCCCACATTTATTTTATAAGTGCCCCGGGGAGGTGGTGGTCCCCGTGGCGTGTGGGGGGCTGGAGCCCCCCACACCTTATTCAAATTAAAAAGAAGCCCGGGGGTGGCGGTCCCGGGGCTGCGGGAGGGCAGAAGAGCCCTCCCGCACTATTTTTGCAATAAAGCCCCAGGGGTGGCGGTCCCGGGGCTTGGGGGCCCTTGAGGCCCCCACACATAAAATTAACTCCCCCAGCATGCCCCGGGACTTGGGCCACCCGGGGGCAAATACCAATCGAGCGCGGGAGACCGCGCTTCGATTTTTTATTTTCGGCAGGATTCGCGCACCCTGAGCGCATCCTGCCGATTTTTTTTTTTTTTTTATTATTTTTTTGCCCAGGGGGTCCTTGTGGGACCCCTGAGCAAACCCAGGGGTCAGGGTGTTTCTACCCTGCCCCCTTTGTGCGCTTTGCGCACTTGTTTCTGTCCCTCAGTTCTACCGAGGGACAAAATGGCTGCCAACATTTCCTGAATCGGAATGTTGACAGCCAGCTGACAGCCAATTAACATGCAGCTCGTGATCGGGACGGTGCGCGCAGGGTGCGCTCAGGGTGCGCGAATCCTCCGTGCCCATAGATATCACTATCTTTTTACTTTTGATTTTCTCAGCAACTACTGAGCGGATTTACACCATTTAACAAAAGGGTTCTTTCTGAACCAAGAACTACCTCTTTGCCAAATTTGGTGTAATTCCGTTCAGCAGTTCGGGCTGTAGCCGTGTCTAAAGTTTCCTATGGAAAATTGCATGGGAAAACGCGTTTTGGGACCCCCTTTTTCTCGGCCCCCGCTTAGCGAATCCCCCGAGACTTTCAGGGTAGGAGCGGACCGGAGCGGGCCACAAAGTTTGAAAATTTTGCGAAGATACGTCAACCGGCAAGAGAGTTATTTCAAATAGAATGTCGCGGATTTCCTATGGATAATAGGTTGTAACTATAACTATCTACTGGCGACCGCCAGTAGATATATATATATATATATATATATATATATATATATATATATATATATATATATATATATATATATATATATATATAAACGATAATGAAAGTTAACAAGAAATATAGAAGATTTTGAACTCTGCACTAATCTGTGTTCAAATGTAATTTTTAAGCCCCGATTTCAGAACTGAACAACTGAACAAATATCTGGTACTTTTAACTGAAAAAAAGTGCCAATCCTAACTTCAGCTGTCACCTCACCTTTTTACATCCCTCCCTCCCCTTCCTTCTATGTTCATCATCTCGTTTTCCCCCCAGCCAGATCTATTGCAGTTGTCACGGGAGGTCATTTCTGGAGTGCTGCAGCGTTCCCTGCTCTACACTGCTCTTTGGGAAGGGCTACTTTCACACCCATGGGTCCCTCGCTGTTATGTAAATGCAGCGATTAGTGTTGATGGGGCACACAAAGGGAAGCAGCTCCTGCGCTGTAAAAAACAAACATGAAAAGAAAACCGGCTTTGGGGAAGGTAGATGATTGTGTTGAACTGCCACTAGCTTAAGTGTGGCCAGTGCAGCACCAGCCCAGGCTATTTCATGCACCTGACGGAGAGACATTAAAATAGCCACAGTTAGGTGCATTTCATTTTTGAAAGCAAGTTCCAAGCTGAAAGTATCTACAGCCAACATGTTCGTTTTTGTCTTGATTCTTTTGCCTGGATTTTGAAAGAGTTTTTACTCAGTTAAAACTAGCCATTAAACAACTTAATGACTTTTGCCTAATGCTTGAAGCCTAAGGCTTCGACAAAATATCTCTGCCCAGGTGAGGGAATTATGAGTAGCGCTAAGTTTACAACACCCAGCAGAGGGTGTGATAAAGTCCTCGCCTCTTCTATATTCCCATGTACATAATGGCAGGTCAAATATGCCGATATTTGTAGCAGAAAATACCCAGAAAGCACCAATTCGTCATGCTCCATTTTGAAAGGCTTAGCTTAGAGTCGGTGATCATTTTCGCTCTTGTTAAATTCCAAACCTCCAGTTATCAGACTTAAGCAGGTGCAATATATTTTGCATCTGTATCCCTGGTTATCATAATCAAGGCCTTAAAGAGAAAAAAAACTATCATGCTGGTGTTTCCTTTCAATCAATCAATCAGACATTTACAGCTGAATGGTCCTTACACACCTAATCAACAGTGCAAGGTCTGGCTAGACCCTGCTCTGTTAATCACAGCGTGACGAAAGCCCTCTCAAACCCCTGCAGTGTGAGGAATTGCAAAGGGGCGCCTCTGGACTTTACCATAGTCTCTGCAAAAGTCGACTTAATGGCTCAGTGTGGTTGCGAGATCCGGAAGCAGAGCGGCATCTGTCCTGCGTTGGAGGGGAAACGGAACCTGAGCCTGCCGTGCCATCAATCAGGGTACCGGTACTCTCCCTGACTAAAGAAAAGTGCCGACACTGAGGGCTTGAAAATTTGGAAGTGCGGGTACTCAGTACCGGTGAGTACCGGCACATTTAAAGCACTGATACAAACTCAATGATCTTATGTAGAAATTTGAAGAGGTCTGAGGCACTTTCTTTCATGTGTAACCAGGATTGCTTGGTGGAAGGTGCTGAGGAGAGGCCGAAGAAATTTAATTTTATGATGTAAAATTTCACTGACATGATGCCGCTTCGAATATGATACGAAACTTGGCTCTAACATGTACTCCTGGGATCATGGCCTGGACTTGTAGACCCATGCCCGAGGCCTTCAGTTGACCTAGTAGATACGTGTGCGTGCACAGTTTGAGAAGGGCGCCGGTGCCCATCGAGGGTTGTGTTCAAACTGGATGGCCCATCATGAAGAGAGCGCTTATGACAGCGGAGTGGGATGGCTGATCCCCGGTGGAGGGAAATAGGTTGTGTTTATGCCCCCTCCCCTCCACGACACATATACACACTCTTCCAGCAGGCAGCGCTAAATCCCTCGGATTTTGTGATAGTGGTTGATTTTCTAGAAGATGGAGGATGAAACAATACCGTGCAGTAATCGACAGGGGCACCCTTGCTTTGTTTCGTCCCCATTACCCCACTGCCCCCCTTCCCCACCCCATGTACAATAGTCCTTATTCGATGTCTGTTAGGAGGTCACTTCCCTCGTCCCTCTTTTCCCAGTGGGAATGTGCGCTGAGTTGATACTTATTTTACCATCTGTGACAGCTTTGTGTTCGTACCGCTACTGTATCCATTTGGCTTTGATACGTGGGTGCTGCTGTGAAAACCTAATAAAGAAGTGAGGTACAAGAAAAGCTTCTTTTGCGGTTTGAACAGTCAACGCGAGAGTCGCCCAGAGTGTAGTCTCCGCATTCAGCTCTAGTGTTAAGAAATAACTGCAGTATGAGTTCTTCTTTAAAAATACAAGAATGGAGAACTGCGGGCTAATACGGGACTGTGAACGCTGCTTAATATTAAACCAGTGTGCTTTTTATTTTTTAATTAAAGGTCGATTTGAATTTTCTGCAAAATATTATACTTGAACTCAATACTGGGACACTATATTTTCTTATGCGAAGGCAGATGTGAAACTGTTAAGCCAGGAAGTGACTGCTTAGTGTTAGCTCTGCTACACTCTGTTTGCCATACTCGCACTCTGCAAATAAGTTACAGACTGTTACTCCGTGCAGTGTTGTATTGAAAATAAAATACTCTGCTAGAACAACAGAAGCGATATTCGAACCTTTAAAGGTAGCCCAGCTCTGTGATACTTTGATTCACGCACTGTGTGCTCTCAGGCAGCGCTCATTCTTTCTGCCCTTTAACACCACAACAGCCCGAATAAACAAACACTCTTATAGTAAAAAATGCAGACATAGTTAAAGGATCTCTGGGAAGCATGTTCGTACTACAGGTGTGCAGCAGTAACATGCACCACTTCTTTTTTCACTTCACAGCATCTTGCCTGTGCAGAGAAACGCACTCCTTGAAACGCATGTTTGCTCTTGTGTTAGGAGATGACTGCAGCCTGGGCTTTTCTTCATAAATACCTGATGGCGAGCTGAAGGGCGTTGTTGGATTGCAACAGAAGCTAAATATTTACATTTTATGCGTGTCTTTAAAAATAAAAATGACTTTTCACTAAAAATGCTAAAACACCCCTGTAATGTGCGATAATATGCTGCATGGCTAAACACTTATAAGGTCCCAATGGCGAGACCGATTGCCTTTCAAATGCTTGTTTTTTGTTATCAGTTATTATCCTTTGCTCTGATTTTTAAGTCTCTGCTTTGAATTTGCCTCAATGGCAGGTGGTTAACCTAAGTAAAGGCTTACCACGAGGGTACGCGGATCTCTGGTAATTTGCGTGTTAATGTCGCACCCTCTTAATGTTTTTTGTATTGTCTGCCAGGAAAGGACATGATCTTTTCTACCTAATTTTTAAATATTGAATTGTGTACCCTTTAAGCATGATTTCTTTGTCTGCTTCTATCTTTAGAAAGAAGGGGAGAATGCAAAACGAAATCATCGATGTAGCTTCTAATTTTTAGAGCATGAACCTCCGTTCCCATTTCATTTGCAGTAATTTCACGGTTATAGGGACATCTAGCGGTAATGATGTAAAAGACAACCTTTTCCTTACTCGTGACGTGAAAATAGTACACAACGATCTACACTAAAAACCCTCTGCGGTCTCAGAGGAAAACATGCATTTATTTATTTTTATTTTTCTCTACGGGATATTTCGTTGCTAACTGGAACACGTTTATGTATAACAAATCTTGCACTTGGTTATATTTAGAAGGTTCATAAAGGGAGAGGCACTGTACTGCCGATATATATCGCATACTTGCTGGTACACGAGTCTTGCAGCTTTGGTGCAAAGCTGCTTTAAAAAAAAAACCTTTATTTTAAATTTTTAAATCGAAAAGGATCATAGGTGAAAACAATTTAATTCCATCTGATACGCCAAAATGTCTGATGTCCCAAGTAATTTTATTCGAATCCTCAAGAAACGTTTACAATTCTGCTTTCTTATAATAGTGTTAATAATGTCATATTTTGCTCAATTCAGTCCCTAAAGCTTTCTTAATTTCGAGACGTTATCAATTATAGCAGCGCCTCCCCTGGTTTTAGTCCGGCCCTTGTACTACTAATAATAATATACATTTTAAATTATCACTTGATATATGCAGTACTCTGTAATTTTTCGTAACTTCATTTCTGTTTCCATGCTGGTCTCTTTACGGAATTGCCCATTTTCCTATGTTTTCTCACCTACGCTCCATCAATCATTGAAGAACCCATGGTGCTGCCAACCATTGCCATCATGGAGCTGGCCGGAATGTAATTTGTAGTATGTTTTTTAAATATGGAAGACCAGTCATGACATGGACTCTGCATTCCCAGATCTTGGGCAGTCATTTCAGATCCCTGTTCATACAGGTTGTTGACACCTTGGTTGGAATCAGGTGCGCGCAACATTCGTATAATTTGCTGTTGTGTAATTATGTAGAATTCTACAAAATTTACATGAGATGCAAAACCGGCATTTGGCGCTATATTTTAGTGCAAAATGCATCTTCGCAGCCGCTTGGACACTATTACACGTTAATAAACCTGAAGAAATGCATTTGATTTTTTTTATCTCTGCCAAGGGTTTGAGGTGGTTTTCACAGATTGAAGACCCAGTAAGACCACAACGTGGCATTACATGCAGAGGGAACATTGCCTAGCAGTTTGATTTGCATGTGGTAAGTACCCTTTGCAGCTTCATGCAGCAGGTGATACTCCCCCCACCGGTTCCCCTTTTCCCCCAGTCTGGCATGTAGTAACTAGCAAGAGAGGGGCACCAGACTGTCCCCCGGGGCTAAGTCGCCCTGGGCTCTTTTACTGAACTTACTTGACGGGAGTTGAAACCACTTGATCATCAACACTGATCAATTAAAAAAATATATATACATTGCAAACTGCTTTGCTTCATTGAAGAGAGAGCAGGGAAACCTGCTCTCGCTTCAATGAAGCAAAGCAGATTGCTTTTCCACACGGGGAGCTGCATGTCAGCAGCTCCCCATGTGGAAAAGCAATGCCGGCTCCTGCAGGACGCGGGGAGCCGGCGGGACCGTGGGGGCCTTGGGGCTCCCCCCACGGTCCCCAACGGATAGGGCCTGCCCCTAAAAGTGGCCCGGGAGGGGGGGCCACGCGGCCCCCCTCCCAAAATAAATAAAGACTGGCCCGGGGATGGGGTCCCCGGGGCCAATAGAGGCCTCAGGAGGGGGCCACGCAGCCCCCCTCCATAAAAAAATATATATGTGGCCATGCCCGGGGATGGAGTCCCGGGGCCGGAATTGGCCACGGGAGGGGGGCCCACGCGGTCCCGTTCATATTTTTTTTTTTTTTAAAAATGGGGGTCAGGCCCTGGGGGATGGGGTCCCCAGGGCCCAAAAAAAGTTAAAAGAAGGCGGGCCACACAGCCCCCCTTCTAAAAAAAAATAATAATTAAAAAAAACACCGCGATCGTGCCGGAGGCCCCGCCCCCTCCCAGCAACACTCTGCAAACGCGCCCTGTGGCGCGTTTTAAATTGGGGAATTAATTCCCCTTGAATACTGGGGGTCCCTGGGGGCCAACTAGCCCACCAGGTGCCTCCAGTAAGCGCCACAGGGCTGCGTTGCAGAGAGGTGGTCCAGGCCTCGCCCCTTTTTACACCTCTCTGCAACGCAGCTCTGTGGCGCTTACTGGAGGTACCTGGTGGGCTAGTTGGACCCCAGGGACCCTCAGGATTCAAGGGGACTTTATCCGCCAACTTAAAACGCGCCACGGGCGCGTTTGCACAGTGGTGAAGGGAGGGGCGGGGCCTGAGGTGACATGTGTGCAAACACGCCCTGTGGCGCGTTTTAAGTTGGGGAATTAATTCCCTTCAATCCTGAGGGCCCCTGGGGGCCAACTAGCCCACCAGGTACCTCCAGTAAGCGCCACAGGCCTGCGTTGCAGAGAGGCGGTCCAGGTCACGCCCCTTTTTACACCTCCATGCAACGCAGCTCTGTGGCGCTTACTGGAGGTACAAAGTGGGCTAGTTGGACCCCAGGGACCCTCAGGATTCAAGGGGACTTAATCCCCCAACTTAAAACGCACCACGGGGCGCGTTTGCACAGTGGTGAAGGGAGGGGGCGGGCCTTTGTCTACCTCTCACCAATTCCACTGCGTGGGGCTTACTGGAGGTAAAAGGTAGGCTAGTTGGCCCCTAAAGGTCCCCCAGCAGTGAAGGGGACTTCAATCCCCATCCAAGAGCGTGCCAGGGAGCGCGTTTGTAGAGTGGTGGGCAAAGTGGGCGTGGCCTGGTACGAGTACTTACCAATGCTGCTGTGTGGGGCTGACTGGAGGTAATAGTTTGGGAAGTTGGCCCCCAAGGATGTCCTTGGGGGCCAACTACCCCTCTTGTTACCTCCAGTAAGTCCCACACAGTGGGATTGCTAAGACGTCTTCGGAGGCCATGGCCCCCTTTCTCTACCACTCTGCAAACGTGCCTCGTGGCAGACTATGGGATGGGGGATGAAGTCCAATTTTGTCCTGAGGGCGTTTGGGGGCCAAGAATCCCTCCTGGTACCTCCTGTAAGTCCTACGCAGCGGAATTCCTGAGCGTTGGTTGGACGCCCAGCACCCTTTCTCCACCACTCTGCAAACGCGACTACTACTTAAAGTAGCATATTTCTGCACCTCTGACTTAGAGGTAGTTTTAATTCCCCTGCTCTATTATGTACTAGGGCCTTACAGAGGAGGTCATGCTAATCACAGGGGTACCCCAACGCATAGTGTTCCCTAGTGTATGTAGGTGTTTTCACTGTATTCTAAGTGTCTTTTAGCATAGCACTGGCTCTAGGCCTGGTTAGTCAGTCAGTCACCACCAGTACCCGTCTGAAAAAGTCGTGGGCACAGGATGATTTTGCAACAAGGCCTCTTTCTGCTCCTCTGTTGGTTCTTTCTGCACATGTCTTGCTTCTTCCTGCACTTTTGTTCGTGTTTGTGGACTTCTGTTGCTTTCTGCATTTCTTTTGCTTCTTTCTGTGCGTTTTTTCTTCTTTCTTCACATGTCCTACCTCTGTAGGCATAGTTAGAAACTAGCATTTAAAAAACCTTTGAAATTCACTTAAAAAACCATAGGTTTCAGGCACGTTATAGTTAGAAATTAGCATTTAAAAAACCTTTGAAATTCACTGAAAAACCATAGGTTTCAGACACGTTATAGTTAGAAATTAGCATTTAAAAACCTTTGAAATTCACTGAAAAAACCATAGGTTTCAGGCACGTTATAGTTCGAAATTAGCATTTAAAAAACCTTAGAAATTCACTGAACAAACCATAGGTTTTAGGGAAAGTTATAGTTAGTTGGACATTTCACTCGTACAAAACCAGAGAAATTCCCCGTTATAGTTAGTTCAGCTAACTATAACTCGCGCCCCGCAATGCACTGCTGATGACGTCACATATTACATCACTCATGACATGGTCAGTGACATCACTGATGACATCACTGATGACATCTCAAATGACATCACTGATGACATCATCCAGTGACTGTGTGTTTCTGTAAAGTTTAAATATGTTTAATATATATAGGGAAAGGCGTATTGAAGAATGAGTGGGTGTATAAGTGTCTGAATGGATGATTTAGTAGGTGCGTGACTGAGTCTATAAGTGAGTGATTAAACATATCTGACTGAATGCATGGGTTAGTGACTAAACTGTGTGAATGTCTGTATCCGTCTGTCTGTTGGTGTGTAAGCGGCTGCATGGGTTTGTGAATAGCTACATGAGTGTCTATATGAGTTATTGATTGGTTGTCTGAGTGTCTGTATGGGTGCCCGAGTGTTTGTGTGGGTGGGGTGTGTATGACTGTGCATCGATGTGTGAGTGGGTGATTCACTGGGCGCATGGTTTCAAGAGTGCATCTGTGATGGACTGTATGGGTGGGTGAGTGTGTGTATGGGTGTGTTAGTGAGTGAATGTATATCTCAGTGGTACTTGTGTGAGTAACTACATATGTGAAAGGCAGTATATATGTGTGTTAGAGTATATAAATGGATATAAGTGAGAGTGTGTGATTGTGAGAGTGGCTGTATGGATGAGTGTGTGCATGTATCAGTGATTGTATAAGAGCGTAAGAATGTGCTAGTATTTGTATGAGTAAGTGAGCTGGTGTGTGTATAACTGTATAGGTGAGTAAATGGGAGTGTGATTATTTATTTGCATGACTGACTAGGTGTGATGAGTGGCGGTGTGTGAGTGTCTATATAGGTGTATGAGTGCATATGATAGTCCTGTACTGAGTGACAGTAAGTATGAGTGACTATACGGGTGAGTGAGTGGTTGTGTGTGTAGACCTAAGAATCAGTGAGTGGGTATGTAGTTATTGGTGTTGGAGTGTCTATGATTTTGAGAATGGCAGTCTGTAATTTAGAGTGGGTGTATCAAAAGTTATATTAGGGTGAGAGAAGATGCATGAAATTATCACATGGATGATGTCATCAGTGATGTCACTGACCATGTCATGAGTGATGTAATATGTGACGTCATCAGCAGTGCATTGCGGGGCGCAAGATATAGTTAGCTGAACTAACTATAAGGGGGAATTTCTCTGGTTTTGTACGAGTGAAATGTCCAACTAACTATAACTTTCCCTAAAACCTATGGTTTTTTCAGTGAATTTCTAAGGTTTTTAAATGCTAATTTCTAACTATAACGTGCCTGAAACCTATGGTTTTTTCAGTGAATATATATATATTTATATATACTACTGCCAATAGTTTGTTATATATATATATATATATATATAACTATTGGCAGTGTACCCTGTAGAGAGCAAGCACCTGACCCGTTATCCCTAATTATTATTTCTAAAGTTGGAAATCTCCTATCGCATGTGTGCACACCGTTAATGCACCCACTGCCACGGTGCAATCCAATACAGGATTATAACAATTTAAACAAAAAACCACAAAGGTGCACCACTTAACAATAATAAGAAAAATATAACAATCCATATCCATAATGTAATTTTTGAATTCTTCTTTTATTTGTAATAAACTTGCTTAAAAGACAGCCGACGCGTTTCGTCCAATAAAGGACTTCTTCAGGGCTGTAACAAACATATATACAAACCATAAGTACATACAAAATATTCACAAGGACAATACATTATATTTACAAATTACAAACATATATAAACATATATAAACATTTAAGACAGAAATTACTAAATACATGATTTATATCACAATAACTGACCACTTACTCACTACATCAATAGTGCATAACACTTAAACACTTAAAATCACACCCTATTTTACAAATCCATTTTGCTACCACACTTATATTAAAAACATACCCTACAAAGAGTATATCATTTCATATGTATAGAAGTATATTTATTCATTCAAGAAGGGGAAAAGAAAAGACAAAAGAAAAAAGTATAAAAACTATCAAAATAGAAGCTACAAGAACACGTAACTCTAGACGATTCAAGAGAGAATGTAAGGTAAATTGTAAGAAAAAAACTCATAATTATATCTCCCAAAAATTCACAATTCTATCAGATACAAATACATCTGATGAGATACGCCGCCCTGACATTCATTCACCAAATTAATCTTAGAGAGATTTGTGCCGTTTCAGTACATGGAGGAGAGGCTAAATTGAGCAACCATTTGTCATAAAGGATACCCACCATAAAGATAGGAAACCGGACACTCCAAACCAGAATCGACGTCGGGGTGTTCACAGTAAGTAGATTTGTAGGTCAAGGTTACGCGCACTTTTTCTAAAGATTGTTACAAGAAAAAGAAGAAAAAACACACAGCTATAACCATATGTTCTCTCTAAAGATGACCCTTTTAATATGCTCCAACCAAGTGACAATTAACTTACTAAATATCACAGTGAAGAGTATTTCTTATCACCAATGTAGAAGATCTAAGGTCTGATTACACCGTGTCAGACCTTATCGGTTGCCACACCTCAATCTGGTGGGTTTAAGATCACAGGACAAATACCTGATCAGCCTGTCAAATAGATAAAAGTCGTATATTATCAAGATATAAACAGTCATAATGACCATATTTCCATCCAATATCCTATGCGAGCATAGCTCACATACAAAACTACAAGGGTTATATCCCTAACGCTGCCCTTTATTACCCAATTAATAGATTAATAGATTAAGTTAAGTTTGTATGCGCCTTCCTATTTCTTTTCCTATAGTCAGCATGGAATGCGAACAGGGCATACTTAATGTATTCTGGGAAGATATGGAGTTTCATGTATGCCATTTCTGTGTCCAATTAATAGATTAAGTTTGTTACAGAAGAGGCGGGGAGGGGAGGAGAGCGCAAGATAGACGCAAATCCAAAATAAGGGTATTATACTCCTATCCTCCAAGGCACACAGAAATGGCATACATGAAACTCCATATCTTCCCAGCATACATTAAGTATGCCCCGTTCGCATTCCATGCTGACTATAGGAAAAGAAATAGGAAGGGGCGCATACGTAGGGCAAAAGACCAAAGTGAAGAGGTTATACCTCTACCTTCCATTAGGCACACCCGAGTGACATACATATATTTCCATAGAATATGTGGAGATCTACGGGTCCTAGACCTAACTCTCAGCCATACTGGAATCGAGTCCCCCGAACAAAAAAGTCCCTTCTTACCTGAATATGGCTACAAACGAATCTTCCTATTTCCACTTTGCGTCTATCTTGCGCTCTCCTCCCCCTCCCGCCTCTTCTGTAACAAACTTAATCTATTAATTGGGTAATAAAGGGCAGCGTTAGGGATATAACCCTTGTAGTTTTGTATGTGAGCTATGCTCGCATAGGATATTGGATGGAAATATGGTCATTATGACTGTTTATATCTTGATAATATACGACTTTTATCTATTTGACAGGCTGATCAGGTATTTGTCCTGTGATCTTAAAACCCACCAGATTGAGGTGTGGCAACCGATAAGGTCTGACACGGTGTAATCAGACCTTAGATCTTCTACATTGGTGATAAGAAATACTCTTCACTGTGATATTTAGTAAATTAATTGTCACTTGGTTGGAGCATATTAAAAGGGTCATCTTTAGAGAGAACATATGGTTATAGCTGTGTGTTTTTCTTCTTTTTCTTGTAACAATCTTTAGAAAAAGTGCGCGTAACCTTGACCTACAAATCTACTTACTGTGAACACCCGACGTCGATTCTGGTTTGGAGTGTCCGGTTTCCTATCTTTATGGTGGGTATCCTTTATGACAAATGGTTGCTCAATTTAGCCTCTCCTCCATGTACTTAAACGGCACAAATCTCTCTAAGATTAATTTGGTGAATGAATGTCAGGGCGGCGTATCTCATCAGATGTATTTGTATCTGATAGAATTGTGAATTTTTGGGAGATATAATTATGAGTTTTTTTCTTACAATTTACCTTACATTCTCTCTTGAATCGTCTAGAGTTACGTGTTCTTGTAGCTTCTATTTTGATAGTTTTTATACTTTTTCTTTTGTCTTTTCTTTTCCCTTCTTGAATGAATAAATATACTTCTATACATATGAAATGATATACTCTTTGTAGGGTATGTTTTTAATATAAGTGTGGTAGCAAAATGGATTTGTAAAATAGGTGTGATTTTAAGTGTTTAAGTGTTATGCACTATTGATGTAGTGAGTAAGTGGTCAGTTATTGTGATATAAATCATGTATTTAGTAATTTCTGTCTTAAATGTTTATATATGTTTATATATGTTTGTAATTTGTAAATATAATGTATTGTCCTTGTGAATATTTTGTATGTACTTATGGTTTGTATATATGTTTGTTACAGCCCTGAAGAAGTCCTTTATTGGACGAAACGCGTCAGCTGTCTTTTAAGCAAGTTTATTACAAATAAAAGAAGAATTCAAAAATTACATTATGGATATGGATTGTTATATTTTTTCTTATTATTGTTAAGTGGTGCACCTTTGTGGTTTTTTTGTTTAAATATATATATATATATATATATATATATATATATATATATAATCTACTGGCGGTCGCCAGTTTATAGTTAGGACCTATTTTCCATAGGAAATCCGCAACATTCTATTTGAAATAACTTTTCCGCCGGTTGACGAATCTTCGCGAAATTTTCAAAACTCGTGGGGCGCTCCGGTCCGCTCCTATCCTGAAAGTCTCGGGGTGATTTGTCAAGTGGGGGCCGAGAAAAAAGGGGGGTCCCAAAACGTGTTTAACCCATGCAATTTTCCATAGGAACCTTTCATCGCAGCTACAGCCTGAACTGCTGAACGGAATTACACCAACTTTGGCAAAAAGGTAGCTTTTGGTTCAGAGTCGTGCCTTTTGGTTAAATGGTGTAAATCCGTTCAGTAGTTGCTGAGAAAATCAAAAGTAAAACCACATATATATCTCTGGCCGCGGAGGGTCCGCGCACCCTCCCGATCACGAGCTGTATGCTAATTGGCTGTCAACACTCCAAACCAGGAAGTGTTGGCAGCCATCTTGTTCCTCGGTAGAACCGAGGCACAAGAAACAAGTGCACAAAACGCAAAAAGGGGGCAGGGTAGAAACACCCTGACCCCTAGGCCTGCTTAGGGGGTCCCACAAGGACCCCAGGGCCAAAAAACAAAAAAAAATGTGTTTTTAAAAATCGGCGGGATGCGTGCAGGGTGCGCGGATCCCGCTGTGAAAAAAAAAAAATTACGCGCGGGCTCCCGCGCTTCGTGGTTATTTGGCCCCCGGGTGGGCCAAGTCCCGGGGGCATGCGGGGGTTTGTTAATATTAAATGTGGGGGGGCCTCTAAGGCCCCTCAAGCCCCGGGGACCGCCACCCCCCGGGGCTTCAACTAAATAATGGTGGCGGGGGGCACACGGCCTCCCCGCAGCCCCGGGGACCGCCACCCCCCGGGGCTTCTTTTTAAAAAAAAAAGAAATACCTGTGTGGGGGGGGGCTTGAGCCCCCCCACACGCCCCGGGACCGCCACCTCCCGGGGCACTAACAATTTAAAGTGGGGGTCCGTTCGGACCCCGAAGCCCTGGGGACCACCACCTCCCGGGGCTTTGCAGATGTTGGGAGGGGGGCCGCGCGGCCCCCCTCCTGGAGCCTGTGATGGCCCTGGGGACCGCCACCCCCCAGGGCCGGTTCCTGCAGTGTCCCGGGGTGCCTACCCCTGGGACACTTGACATTGTTGAGTAATCCGTCAAACAACCGGTTCCCGGTTTTATGGGATCAGGAATTTTCGATTTAGTTGTCTTGATTTATCTGGTTCAAAGGTGTTGACCAGTTCTAAGGGTCATTTATTATCCTCAACTCTTCGTCCTGAAGATGGTCTAACGGACATTGTATGCCATAAAAGACCGAAACGTCGACAAATCCATCTACTTCCACAGTTTTTGATTGCCCCAAAGAATTGTTTATTGCTTTGTCTTGACTTTTTCTTTGCATTTGTTATCATTTTGGGATAGATGATTACATCTATGATTAGAAGGCCTTGTTACTTGTATATATTATTCTTTTGCCTCTATCATGGTGTTTTGATATAATTTATTGTACCCCCTTTCTTATCTTGTTTGCATTAAATTTGTTTATGCTTTGAGAAAATTGATACCCGTGTGTTAAATAACTATTGATTAATTTCATTATAACTATTCAATTGACGTTCAGATTAGTCTTATGTAAGCTACCAGTCGGGGCTTTACTGCCAAATAACTATTCCAAGCGTGCTAATCAATTGTATGAAACAAAATCCCTTGCAGGCGTATTTACCTATTAGTCATTCCTGATCAAGTCATAAATCATGTTGACGTCTTTCTCTGACCAATTCATGCAGTAAAGTTTGCTACTACTAATTTGACATCCAGCATAGCTCTACAGGCAGTCTGTCGAGTAGACTGTTAGAACAGTCTTTGTACGGAGCTTCATGGTTCGGCCATTGAGTGTATAATAGGGTTCACAGTCTGAGGTTCTGCTTGTGCTGCATCAGGTTACCCCTTGAGGACAATAGATGCTTCTCCATCCATATCTAGAGAAGTTTGTGGCAACAAAACAACATTTAATAGGTTTTGTTTACCAGCTGGAGAGCTCGGAAGTACGATTTCATTTGAGGCTAAAGTAGGCCCCCCATTAAGAGTTTGAGACGTTAAACCTAGATTTAGCATGAACCCAAATAAATTGTCATGTCAGTGTCTGACAGGAAGCGTTTTAATATCTATAGTGAACGCATTGCAACTACATAGTTAAGTCTTTGTGCAACTGTCCTTTTCACCATGTTTGGCATCCCACATAGTGAGATTTGTTTGGCAGCCCATTGTTAAAAATCAGTTCTCTCACCCCTCTCCTTTTTTTCTACCTCTCAAATAATATATAGAAGTGTTGTTTGTTATTAGTGCATGTATCACAATCAACATTTGTATCTCAATATGGGTTTAAGCTGGACTTGCATGTCACTGTATTTGCTTTTATCTCAATTCTTAATTTTTGCCAATAAAATAATTGATACAAAAAATATATTTGTCGTTTTTTGTAACAATGGTCTAATGCAATGCCTCCAAAACCTTTTAGAACCGTCACTCAAGTTTTAGAGCGACAAAGTTTAGTGACCCGACTACCTTTAATGGACATAATGCAGGGGCGATTTCTTAATGTAATAACTGCAATTGTTTCTAAACGTCAAGCCCTGACCACTCCCATCTAGAGCAGACTTTGGCCAACATATTGAAATGTGGCAGATGTTAAACTGCACCGGAGTCTGGAGCTGGAACACTTTTCAGAGTTAGGTGCTGGTCTCTGGTATGCGCTCACTAAATTCTAAAAAATCTTGGTGTTGATACCAGGATTTTTAAAAATCTGAAACACCCCTTCTGAAAATGTCAGTTAAACCGCAACATTTTGGGGGCGTGTCCAAGATGGCGCCCAAGAAGCTGCGACTTGACGCAGCTCCGCCGCCTGCTTTGGTGAAATAGCGGATGTGGAGTGTCCCGGGCCCCCACAAGCACCAATAGTTTGAAGGAAGATATTTCCAAGCGAGGAGAGGCACTTTTGGGCCCTGAGCAGCCCTCATAACGCACAGCAGAGAGCTCCCCATTCTGTGGGGAAACGCGCCGACATTCCCAAAATGGCACCTGCCGCGCAGCCCTGACTGTGGCAGCGCCAGTGGACCAACTGGCACAGATATCGTTCCTGACTCCTCTATTGGGGACCTGCTGTGTGGTGCCGGCAGGCCTTGAGGTGGAGGCTGCTTAAATTAAATGCCTGGAATACAGTGGGGATGGTGGGGGCAGCAAGTAGGCTGGAGCTAGGCCCTGTTAGTGAAGACAACAGCACGAGGCAGGAGGGGACCCTGCGGCAATCCCACGCCTGTTTCATGCTCCTGGGATCACTAGAGTAGTGAGGTCCTGTACCGGGTGTATTGGGGACTGTGCTGTGATACCGGGAGGTGCATGAGACTAGACCGTGTGTGCCACTATGCTTTGAGGCCCTAGGGCAGACCCTGCGGTACCTGCTGTCTGCCGGGGGCAATATCAAGCCAGATATTCCTGAAGACACGGGCATCCCTGTACAAACCTGCAGTTGGGGATCACAACGGCCCCAGTGGGCCGACAGGGACAGACTTTACCCATGCCATCACTGTCATAGACTCACTAATCAGTGCCGATAAGCCCTGCGGCAGGGGCTGCATGAATTGAATGACTGGCTAACAGCGGGGAGTGTGAAGGTGGCGCGGGGGCTGGAGCTGGGTCCCACTTGTGAAGACTGTAGCGGAGGGCCGAGGGGGACGCTGCAGTGATCTCATGCCCGTTCACTGCTCCTGGGGTCGCCGGACCAGCTGGGTCCTGCACTGGGCAGGCTGGGGGCGAACTGTGCCACTGGAGGGCGTGTGGGATAGGAGCACGCATGGCTCTACACTGAGGCACCAGGATGAACCCTGCAATTCCAGCTGCATGCCAGGGGTAACATCAGACAGTTCAGAAGACACGTGCCCCCACAGTCACCTGCAGTCGTGTTGAGCGTAGTTGCAGTGGGGATTCAGCGGGAGGGGTGGCGTACTACCTGGGGCTCTTAGTCGCATGCTTCTTGTGCCTGTGCGCGGCGGTTCCAGTGACACACTCAACTGCCTCGGACGCCTGCTGCCTAGGGAACCCCGGAGACCTTTAGGACCCTTCAGATATCATTGGCTTCACAGTGGTGGGAGCTTGGCTCCAGTTACCGGGAGTTGCATCGAGTGGGGCCTGCTGGACAGGGATCATCCACACTACTGGAGAGCTTGGGACAACAGCAGAACACATTTAGGCAACCAAAATGGTGGACCCCCCGACCCCAATTTCGGGACGCCCTTCAGAAGCTGCCATGTCCGCACACCGCAACAAGGACACAACTTTGAAAGACATGCTTAGTAAACCTCCTACAAAAAAAAAAACTGAACTGCCTTGGTATGTCTTGCCTGCGGCTCCTTCACTCACGACCGTGAACACTGTGGGAACCCTCAGAGGAAGAGGTGCGGGTTCATTGCGCTTTCCTGGAGACATTATTTGGTGCTCTGAGTGACAACATTGTGGCCCTCAAACAAGACATGGCAGCAGATGTCCTGTCTTTTGGTTTGTGGCCTCCTGGCCTGCCTGGATACGTTGGCATAGGCCTGGCTGCCATGATGACTTTTGCGCACGTTACTCTTAGCCGTGGTTCTGTCGCCCTCTGCTCCTGCCAAGTTATTCTACAACTGTCTGCGTTTTCTGTTTCTCACCTTTTCTCCTGTTCCTTTTGGGCTCAGTCTGAACAACAGTTACAAGGTCGAAAAACACGTCCCTGGTTCTTGCTGATATGGCCAGTCCTCGCACCTAGACATAACACTATGTACAGCTGCCATGGAAATTGGTGGGCTTTTATTATTGCGTTTTCCCTCTTGAGAGGGACTTGAAGAAAACCTTTCCAGAGAGAAGAGCTGTGATTGTCTGCGGATGTAGTGTTTGCATCTAGAGACTGAGGTATGGGGTTCGCTTGTCAAAGCCCAGAGGTCTTCTATTGTTATAATAAACAAGCTATTAGCACGGGGAGGGTGGTAAGGCCATACAGCCCTCTATCCACTGTTTTGTGAAATGCTTTCCCGTTAGTATTCTATGGAGATGTAACTATGCTAATTATATTATTCTTATGCATTATGCTGATAGTACTGTCACGTGTACTGTATCTTAGAGCACGTATGTTGAAATAAACATTTTAACCTATACTGTGTCTCTCCTTACGCCGGTTGTGTACAGGTATGAGTGAGTGACGAAAGGGTGTTCTTGTCTAATCATTGGTACATTGTTGCTAATGGGACGCTAAGGCTAGTTGGGTTGGGGTTTTAGGTGCTAAGGTTTATGTTTGGCTCGCCACTATATTCCGAGGTCCTATTATCCTGTGCTTAGCTCTGTGTGTGTGCAGAATCCCTACGACAGTCCGACATTAAGAGAGATCTGGGAAACCTAGGCCACTTTGGAACAAACCAACGACTGGCGCACAGAGGAACTTGACAAACATCAATGCAAACTACTGGAGCTGTGAGACAAAAACGAGGAATTGCGATACCCGCTGAAAGAACTGGAAAATAGATCACGTCGCACTAACATCAGAATCAAAGGAGCCCTACTGCAAGCAGACTCCAGAAAACTGGAGGAGTAGGTCATCCGCTTGTTCCTCTAGGTGGCGCCAGAGCTGGTGGACAAGGACATTGTGCTAGACCATACTACAAACAGAGTGGGCTGCCACACTCAGTCGCTAAGCATGCTGCAAGATATCCTGACCTGCCTACACTCCTATTGACAGAAAGAAACCATCATGGCAGCTGCGCGAGACCAAAACACCATCTCCTTTGAAGGAACGAAGGTCTGGCTGTTTCAAGTCCTGTCCCCATAATGCTACAGCGCCGCAGGTTGCTCCGCCCCACCACAGCATTCTTACTGGAGAAAGATTTGGTATAAGTGGGGGCACCCCTTCCGGCTGATCTTCGTTTGGAACAAAGAAAATCACGCTGTCCGCAACTTGGAAGAAGCACATTCTATTCTGGGCTTAGAGAACCGCCAAGGGATGAGACGCAGCAGTCTGGGGCGCTCAGCCCACCACGCTCCTTAGCTAAATCATGACGCCCACCTCGATCCGCATAAAGACATTTCTTCAAACCCACTGAAACAGAAAGTCGCAAAGAAAGAACAGCTTTGCTTCATCAACTACAGCACTGAGACAGCGTATCGGATCATGATAATGACTAACACCAAGATAAACTGTTTGAACTCACCCAGTGGCCTTCTCACCCACTTTTGGCTCTCCACAGAACAGAGGTAGCGACCCCGGTTGCACTGTCGCTTCTTAGTTGGAGCTTTCAGGCACAGTGGCAAAGCACTGACTTCATTTTCACCTTAGTGCAGAGATGATCGAACGTGGACGACATGGACCCCTTTTACAATGTTAGTTGTGTTCCCAGGAGAGGGAACGTCCCAGTTGTACCACTTTTGTATCTTCCCCCTCCCTCCCTGCTCGACAACTCATGCATAGATGCTCACACTGCAAGAGATATAGTCTAAACTGTCAGTGGGAAGACGACACGACTGATCGCCTTTTTCCTATATAGCCAGCTTACGGATTCCCTCTGAAATATGATTAAGGTAATTAGCTTAAATATCTGGGGCCTTAACTCTCCGGTAAAGCGCCTGGCACTCCTCGTCTAGCTTAAAGATTCTAAATGTGACATCTGCCTCTTTCAGAAAACTCATCTCCTCAAAGCTGACTGGAAACGCTTACGGTCCAGCTGGTTTGACCGCCAGGCGTAGGGCATTTCCCTTCTGACGTAGGGAAACGGGCAGGGGTGGCGGTCATACTGGCCATGAACTTCCCTGGCTGAGTCAGCCAGACCCAGGCAGAGATACTGGGTAGGTTGCTATCTCTACACATTGCCATCTACACTTACACATTCACAATTTCTAGCATCTATGCCCCAAATGATCACTAAGAAGCTTTCCTTCTGGAAGCTATGGACGGGTGATGGCTACCCCTGATGCAGACACCATATGGGGGGGGGGGACTTTAACTTGGCCCCGGGTGCACTCATGGATAGGTCCACACAGAGGACGGGGCAGGCAGGAGCATTCACTACTGCAGGCTTTCAATGGCTAAAGGACATGGGACTGGTGGACGTGTGGCGCTTGCGTCACCCAGCAGTAAAGGATTACACATTTTGTTCGGCTGCTCACCAAACCTATGCCAGAATAAATCTTTTCCTTGCCTCACCTCATTTCACAGAGAATGCTAAAGCAGTTGACATGGGCGCGGCCGCTCTTTCTGATCATTCACCCATCTCCATCACGTTGCACATTCCAGATAGCATGCCCCAGTCTCTCACCTGGCGCCTCTATCATAAGCTGCTGACATAAGATTCGACCATCATTGAAATTACTGACACCATCCGATCCTATCTTGAAACCAATGACACATCTGACATCTCCATAGCCTTACTGTGGGACATGCTGAAAGCAGTGATGTGAGGCAAGTTCATAGCAAACGGTGCCAGGCTAAATAATAAAAGGAAGGACAACCAACTTCGACTGAAGGGACAGGTAAAAGAGTTGCAGGAGGCCCATAAACAATCGAGCTCTCACAAAGTGCGGCATAAACTCACGCTGGCTGAGCTTAAGGCCTTAGATAGTGACAAGGTGGAGTACACTCTCCTTCGTACCAAACAAAATATTATGCGGGGGTAGACAAGGCGGGACACATCTTGGCGCACCGAATACTTACACAGGTGCTCCAGCACAGAATTTCTGAGATTGAGGGATCAAGGGAGGTCAAAGTACACCAGGACACACAAATAGTGCAAGAACTTGAGCACTTCTACTCAACACTATACATGACAGAGACACCAGCACTAAAAGATGCTGAAACATGCTTGGCCCAAGTCCACACAGAATGCATACCAGCTGAAGATGCCTCACACCTGGACAGGGACATCCGTCCCAACGAGGTGAGCATGGCAATAATAACCTGCTTGCAACTCGACAAGGCACCTGACCAAGGCATCTACACCGCTGTTTTTTCAAAAATGTTTGCAACCATCCTAGCCCCCATATTTGCCCGCCTCTATAATTCCTTTAGTACTTCAGACACCCTGATGGATACCATGAGGGAATCTGTTATTATGATACTCCCCGCGCCTGGGAAAGATCCAACATTTTGTGCATCATATCGTCCCATTTCATTGCTGAATGTGGACGCAAAAATGTTCACCAGCATATTGGCGGCCCGTCTTGCTCCTTACATGCAGGGCCTGGTAGACTCCGACCAGGACGGAATCATCCCCTGAATAAGCTCTGGTGACAACACCAAACGCCTCTGTCATCTTATAGATAAAAATCCACTGCACTCGCTCGTTGGCACTCCTGCCATTGGTCAACGCTGAGAAGGCATTTGACCGCGTACTTTGGCCGTATCTTCAGGTGGCACTGGCTAAGGCCGTCCTTTGCACCAGATTTCAGCGCTGGTTGTGGTGCAGCTACACTAATCCCAAAGTCACAGTCAGGGCAAAGAGACGGTTGTCACAGTCCTTTAATTTAGACCGAGGCACTAGACAGGGTTGCCCCTTGTCACTGCTCCTCTTTGCTCTTTATATGGAGCCGTTTGCAGAGAGAGTGTGTAGTCACCACCAAATAGCTGGAGTTACCTTGGATGGCAGGGACCATAAACCTGCCTTATATGCGGACGATGTAATGATTGCAGTTGCACAGACCTCCACATCACTCTCCCCCCCCTCACTGATGCAGTACCTGGAAGCCTTTGGGAAAGCCACTGGTTTTAGGATTAGCCTTCACAAAATAGCAAGCTCGTAGCATAACCCTTTCTCAGGCTGACCAATCCCTGTTGGAACAACTCTTTCCCTTCACTTGGGCATCTCAGGGTTTTACCTACTTGAGCCTACAAGTACATCACGCATTAGAATGCACAGTGGAATGCAACTACACCATGCTGCTTTCCACGGCTAGCTCAGATTTGCACACCTGGCAGGGAAGCTCTCTCTCACGGTCGGGAAGACTTACAGCAGTCAAAATGACCTTGTTGCCTAAGATACTCTGTTATGCAAACACTGCACTACATCCTCCACCCCATGTTATCGACAAGCTGCAACACAATTGAGGACTACATATGGGTGGGTAAAAAAGCACGCATGGCATAAAATCAGGCATGCATGGCTATGGTGAAGGGAGGCCTGGGTGTTCCTCATCTGATATGTTACTACTAAGCTGCACTGCTTCAATATTTAGTGAAGTGGCCTTGGCCTAGCACTGAGAAGCACTGGTGCTTTATAGATCAAGCGATAGCAGAGATCCACATTTGTAAAATACCTTGGTTACCCAGGCCACACTGTCCACCATGGTTCTACGCCGCCCCTGTTATTAGAGCAACAGTGGGCACATGGGACAAGGTAGAGCAGACACAAACTTTTTACCCGCATATCACCACAGACAACGATTCTAGGGAATCCCGACACTCGTACCGGCCCTTCAGGGGACGGCATTCTTGCATTGGCAAGCCACCAGTTGTAAGAGATTAGGGAACCTATTTGACCACAACAGCATTCTGGACTTTACCCAAGTAGAGGCTAATTATGACATTCCTTCCACTGCACACTGGCAAGATATCGCTGTTAGGGACTTGGTTACGCAACCACACATATGGCCCCATGCAAGCTGAACCCTCACTTCAGAGAAGTGGATCCTCACCTGTAACATGGACAGGGGACTCCTCTTCGACATATGTGTTCCTTAATGCATCGACAGCCAACACCAAATCTCCGGCATAGCGAAGATTGGAAGTAGAATGTGAGCGCTCCTTCACCCCTAAGGAATGGACAGATATTCTGCATCGGGACCGCACTTCGGCCTGAATATAAAGGATTTAAACCTAAAACATACAATTTTTAACCAACAAAACCACAGAGAATGAGAACTGAGAGTAGAATATGAGACCCCAGTGATCAGGGTTTTCCAGGGGGCTGGGGCACAACCCTGTATCAGTGGGGCAGTGACTGCGAGGGAAGGGTCAGCTCCATGCTTAGCTTGCTTCTTACTGTAAGCAGGTGGGCTATACATTAAAACTACCAAATCCCACCTGTCACCCAGAAGAGGAGTTAAATAAAAATTGTTGGATCTGCCTTGGTTAAGAACAAGGCCATGATAGAGAAAAGAGGAATAGTGGGATGAATAAGCCAGGTGACCCAGTCAACCATGCAGAGAGAAACATTTCAGAAAGTACCAACAGTTGGGATTCCAAGGGCATGCACTTAAAGTAAAACATGCAGTTGGTGCAAGAGATGAGACATATACCCATGATCCCATTACTCATCCCCACGAGGTTCAGGTCAGTTGGGGAGGTTGGATTGCAAACATGACATGCGCGATCATATGCACACAATTGGAAAAGAAGGAAGTGACATCCGTGTTTAAACAAGAAATGTCAACTTGAATATCACCCTGATTTATAGCGACAATGGATCATGCTTTCAACTGCAAACTAGATTTACCCCTTAATCTGTTCTTTTCTTGGACCTCTCTTGTGTGTGGATCCTGGTTCACCCAGTACCTCATGTCTAACTCTAGGGGCTCTCTTTCTGTCACCAAGTAATCCTCCTGGACTATTAGATTGACCATGTCGATGAATGGCAGGTTGCCGGGACGTCTGTCATATCTGTAGTGTCGGAATCCATTAATTCCTCCAGGTCTTCCTGTTCATACAGTTCCCCGTTATGGTGTTAATTTGTTATGAGAAGTTGGTACAAATTAATATCTTGTGGTCTTATAGAAGAAGGGCCCATTGTTCTATTTTACTACCATGTTTAGTGATCTGGCTTGTTGATGTTGTAGAGTACATGCAAAGATGGGCCACATCTTGAGCAGTGTTCCTAGGTTTTTGCCACAAGTGGCTCCCTGTGGGCAGCAGTTCTTGACTGCCTTGAGGGTGAAACTGAAGGCAAGACATTAAAACCTGCATCTTGAATGGACTCCGGGTCCCCTGGAAACTCCAACCGAAGAGAGAAAGCTTATCACAGTAACTTGGGAATGAAAGATCCTGGAGAATCTATCATGCTTCTCTGCCCCCTGGACTCCAGAAATTCTGACATTGTCCTGATGGCTTTGGTCCTCCAAGTTCACATCCCCTTAATACAGCAATCACATTTCCTGGCACCAGTCTAGAGATTGCACAGACTGTCCTCTGTAGCACTGCGGTCTCTGCCAAGTCAAGTCCGGACTCGAAAGCAAATGTGTCTTCACAGATAGATTTTGCCTCTGTTTGTTTCTGAGATGCTGTTTAGAATATTCGTAATGGAGACTTAGATGTAGGCGATTCCCCTAATAAGTGAGTCCAGCATGACCAACAGCATGGTGTACTCTGTGTTTGTGGGTCTTTCATCTGACATCCACCAAGCGCTGTCTCTGGAATTTAGGATGAGACCTTAAGTGTGCTCTGGAGATTGCAGTTTGTCTATTTCGGGGTCCGGGACCAGGTGCTTGTAATCAGTAAGTCACATATGACCTCTCTGTTGTGCTGTTAGTCTGAGTGGCCTAGGCCATCAATGTCAGTGTGGCAACTAGTGTTGGGACCCACAGCAAGGGAAGCTAGACCCCACTTTTGCAGGGCACCCGATGAGCATGCTTGGTGGCATAAGTGGGTGAGATCTGAATGTGTCCACAACTCCCACACCATGATACCATATGACCCGCTTAAGATCAGTATCCTGGCCTAAATCCTAGACAAGCATAAACCCAAGAGCCATCACATATCCGCCTGCACCCCATCCGCCATGGGGTACAGGAAGGTGGAGACCTGGTTCCCACAACAACCCCACCTGGTAAGTGTGGGGGTCCATGGCAGCCAGTCAGGCTCTTGTGGTCGAAGCAGGAATGCCTCATGGGATCTGCGCTGGAGTTGCATGAGCTTTAGAGAGTACTAGCCATCTTGGATGCAGCTGAACCAGCTCGATTATTGTCTTTTTGTTAAAATTATATGAAAGAATACCAGTGGTGCATTGTTTTATGCTTGATTTCAATGGTTGATGTTTACAATGGTAAGTGATGCAGAGCTTTCTCCCAAAATTAAGGGATTTTTTTTTTCTGGTCAGAAAAGGTTTTTTATTCCCTTGGTTAACTCATTACACCCATGTTTTGCGTTCAAATGGGTGATTTGTGGTAATCGCCCTGATTTATTATTAGGTGTTGTAACCTTCCACATACTGAGATATAGACACCTGTGCAATCCTGAATAGAGAATGAATGAGCAACGGCGGATCTGAGTAACCGCACCTCCCTGCTTTATTCCTTTTCTTGTTTAAGAAATTGTAATGGATAGTATGATTGGGTGTGCACATACAGCTCCTGCACCTGCCGTTGTTGGATGCCAGCTGCCAAGCAGAGAGAAAACTGTGAAAATAGTGGAGCGGTGCACTACCAAAGAGTTTTCTTCAATAAATCCAAATGTTCATTTTCTATAGTGGTTTATCAATCCTTTATTTTCAATATCAAAATGTGCAAATTCCAGCCAACGCGTTTCAGCTCATACATAAAATGAACTTCTTCAGGGCAATGGTGATGTGAAGAAGACGCAGGAACACAGAGGCAATGAAGAGCCCTTGATCTGAGATATTTCAAATTCCTGCTGTCGACGCTATAAGTATTTAAATTTTAAAGGCTACCATGATAAGTGCCTGATGGTTGTATCTCTGGGGACACAGTCACTGACTGCCGACCGGACGATAATAACAGGACTGTGTCCCCAGAGATACAACCATCAGGCACTTATCATGGTAGCCTTTAAAATTTAAATACTTGTGCGTCGACAGCAGGAATTTGAAATATCTCAGATCAAGGGCTCTTCATTGCCTCTGTGTTCCTGCGTCTTCTTCACATCACCATTTGCCCTGAAGAAGTTCATTTTATGTATGAACGAAACGCGTTGGCTGAATTTGCACATTTTGATATTGAAAATAAAGGATTGATAAACCACTATAGAAAATGAACATTTGGATTTATTGAAGAAAACTCTTGGTAGTGCACCGCTCCACTATTTTCACACCTGTGCAATCCTGTCCTCTTTAATAATGCCCAGGGCACTTAAACAACCACTTGGTTTTGGTAATGAAAGCCATCCAGCGCAAGTCAGGCCATATGCTCTTAGGACATATCTGCAGAGAAGCCTACGTTAAAAGCTGCAAGCAACTCACTTTGCAAATGCAGTGGCGAACTTCTGACTTCTGTCCTCTGTTAGGTCTCACGTGTGGCATACACTTTACTAGAAGAAAAGCCAACTTCCATGTCAGAAATGAGTTTACTAGATAGTTTGATGTCCACTTTTTAAGACCCAGCAACTCAGTCAAGTTGTCAAACCTTATTATTTGCAGCTACATCGCTCAGAAGCAGTCTTCATTTTTCTTCTGTGCAGAGCAATTAAATGGGCCTTTTTGCAGCCACGCCTTCACTACAGCATATCATTGGGTTTTTTTTGGGGGGGGGGGGTTGGGGGGGAGGGGTGTATGGCAGGGCAGGGTGGGTGACTTGGGGATAGCTTTCCTAAAACTGCATTTCCAGCGTTATAAGACCGCAAATGTTGCAGGGCCTCTGCCAGACGGTCTTGCCATATAAGATCATACCGCCGACATTAGAAAACTATCATACAAAATGTGATGGGACTCGGTGGTCTCTCATCATAAGTTGGATACCATGTTTGCCACACAAAGCTCATTTGTTCATAATGTGCACTTATTATGGTTACCACTTAGTACATATCTTAGCGGAATTGGTACTGACAAACTAAATATTTTATCTGTATCTTCTGAGAATTTTCTTCCTCCATTAAATTTTATCTCTGTCTTTCTTTTATACCTTAGTTATTTCATTGGATGTGTTAAGATGCATATTGTTAATGATATGAATTGTTCCTGAGGCAACTTGTTATTATTCTCAATATGGACGACTTATGTTATGATCTTCCCTATGTCCTCCCTTCCTCCCCCTCCCTTCTCTCCTTTTTCTCTCCCCTTCTCAAAATATATAAAGACTTTTTATGGTTCTTCTTATAGATATTTATTGCTACATATTTATTTTAATTTTTTGTTTATCAATATTGTTCTTGTATTTGTTTGATATGTAGTACATACTGAATTCAATAAAGTATTTTTACCGGAAAACTATTCCATTGGCAATCAGACTCGTATAGCAGCCTTCAAGACAATTTACATGCTCCATATGTAGGTTTGGTGTCCTGGCGTTGTCACCCAGTGGATCTGCTCTATACTAAAACTAGACATCTAAGGTCCTCTGACCTTACTAGGTAATACACAAGTACCGTCTGAAAGAAACTGAGGTCTATCAGGGCATCATACAGTAGATTCCTGGTCGTTCTCCAACCAAATGATTGACCTCCTTACTTTATTCTACTGACTCACGAGTTGACAAGGTTATGTAGGCTGTTCCCGTATGATTTGTCAGCCCGCATCAGTGTTTGTGAGTAGATAACAGTGTCTACTTCTGGAAGAATGTACAATGTATATTGAGACAGTCAAACTTGCACTGTTGTATATTTGGACAAACAAGAGTAAATAACATCTGTTATAGTGGTGTAGAATGTGATCCATCTGCATTCAACTCATTGGAGAACTGTATTTTGTGATGTGGCACCATTTATGCGTATTCTTTTCAAGGTGGTAAGTGAATTAGCTTTATTATGGTTTATTTAAACCAGAGAAATCTGTAAATTGAATAGCTGTTCCTTAAACACAGTGCTTATAGGGGACTGGAGATGTTTCTTTATTAACTTTTGATTCCATTAATTTCCATCACCACTGCTCTCTTTAACTACTATGCCACCAAAACTCTAATATATAGCTTTGTTAACGTGAACAGTGTTTTTGATGGACAAACGTAGTTCATTAATAATTGCGTTCATAATACATTTCAAAAAAGCTTTTGTTGTTCTTGCTGCGCAGCACAAATTATTGCAGGGTTTAGAAAAACTGCATATATTTTTGTGGGAAAAATCAGGCGTCAGAAAGCCACAGACTGCTGGGTATCTTGATAATCATAATCTTTTTAAATAATTTTCCACAAATATTGTACCTTGATACGTCTGAAAGTTGAAAATGTCTCTGAATGTGTTGTTGACTTGTGATGTGGTGAGTACAACTGTGCTTTGTTCCCGTATGATTTATTTTTGTGAGGGAGATAGTTTTGAGAAGTCGTTTTTCAGTTTTGGGATTTTTTTCCAGCAAGTACAACTCATTACAGTCTCGAGTAAAAGGATCAGCTGCGTTACTTCGTCTGCATCAAGATAAAGTTGTGTCTGGGATGAAGACTTCAGAAGCTGTGTTTTCGAATCACTAAACGTTGCCAGAAAGAAGGAATGTTTCTCAAATTTAAATTTAACCTTAGGCCTAGAGTAAAGTTGTGGCTTGAATACTACTGTGCTCATTAGAAAAGCCTGTGTATGGGCCCAACCAAATTGCTTATAGGTTTGATTTTGTGTGGCAATATCTTTGTTTGTATTCTGTTAATTTTGTATTCTGTTTGAAGAATGGTGAGAGTGATGGACAGTCAGCGACACCCACACTGTTATCTCTTTTTTCCTCATCATGTTGCAATTGGATGATATTTTTTGTATATTGGATGAGAGGTGGGATCATTACGCAAGCTGTTTACACAAATGGCTTATAATATCTTGCCTCAAGTTACTGATTATCCTCTTTTATTATAAGAATATTCCTATTTTTAATATTTTGTATTTTTACATTGTTAGAAATATTGCATAATCTCTATTATATATAGTTGTGCATGTTCTGTTATTATCAATATCATTCTTCTGTGATTTATGGTTAAATGCGTCTTTTACGGTTTTTCTTTGACAATAAAACATTTAAAAGTAGTGTCTGGTCATTTTCATTAAATATAATTTATTGAGGACTTAATGTAAAAAGGGGTCGCACCTATGAAGTGTTATGCTTAATAAGTCCACTTATGTATGTATGTGGTCCTCTCATTTTGGGCAAGCTTGCATGGACACATTGTACTTGACGCCCCATCTTATGATCACGTCTTGAGTTCATGATTGTCTAGGTTAACTGTCTCATCGGATCATTATGAAAAGCTTGACTGTGCCTACGTGTTCTTGAAAACGAATGCACTCTTATATTTTTGCTACTTTTGTAAATTCTATTAAATATATCACAACGTACAACTTAGAATTTTTCTAAGACCATAATGGCAACAAAAAGAGACTGTTTTGAAAAGAGCTTCCGATCGTGAATGAATTATGTGAAATGTTTGGTCTGGATCTGTGCATTTTAAATGATTGTCATATACGTACTTACAGTACATGGTTACCTGGTAAACTTAATAGTTTTTACAGTAGAATTAAAGAGCAAGAAAACCGATTGCGTGCTTTGAAGATGCTTTTTCTTTCCCCTATAGTATTTGCAAACGATGTATTCGGAAGATGGATCATCACTGTCCCTGGGTGAACAATTGTGTGGGAGAAAAAAATCAGAGGTTTTTTGTGCTATTTACTGTAAGTATTAGTGTTAACCAGATTAAAATTCTGAATGTGGAACTGTTTGTGCCTGTGGGCAGTTGAGATGATGCTCTTATTTCAGTTCCCTTATTGTTGTAGATATTCATTTGTGTAACTTAACTATTCTGGCTGAGTTGATATTATGCCAATTAGTACAATTACACAGAAACATTTAGTTGGGGGCTTTTCGATGCAGTAGCACACCGGTAGTAACATGGGATTTCTTCCCTTCTTTAAGTAAACTATGTACGTTTGTGGGTAATCTACTGATTCTGATGCTAGTGCACTTATCTGTTACCCACTATGCGAATACCTATCATTAGCGCTGTAAATGCAGCGGCACCAGCTTTCAAGTGTATGATGTGTCCCGCTGTACGCAAATCATGGCTGTCGCAACCAATTATGGGGGGGGGGTGTCTAATTGCTTTAAGTCCATGGAATCCTTGCTACAATATGTAGTATGTTTTTATAAATTCTTAAATTATGTTCACGTTCTCACTGACCATAAGCAGAATAGACGGGTACAACTTAAATATGGGACACAAGCAGTATAATATAGCTTAAAGACTCTCTATATATATTTATTTAAGAGCTGTACACATATCTCCAGTTTTCTGGCTAAAATGAAGTAAACATGCACTATGATTAGTGTATATCTGGATGGCAGTTCACACAACTTTTATCGATTAACATTGCGACAATGAAAAGCAAAGCACTTTGAAATTTACCCTTCTTTCTTGTCTTCCTTTCTTAAGTTTACTGATCAGTTGGAAGTGATAGGCCTATGAAACCTTGAAGACAAATTAACTATGCCATCACCAGGCATGCAAAAAGTCATCATACACATTTTAGCAGTAGTCAGTAAAATAGTGTATAGCTTAGGCAAGCCATGATCTGGATCAAGGATACCCTTGCATATTTATCAACAGCCTACCAGATTAAATACCTAAAAGTACTCTACATACCCGTTTTTCCACCCAAGAACCTCTGTTCCACACGTTGGCATTGCTTGTCATTTCTTCCATATGTGGATGGACCTTCTCATCTCACCACATAGCCGCAGTGCATCATTCCCTATCCTGTTTGACCAATCTTTAAGGCTGTCCAGTGGCATCTAGACAACATTTTGAACACCTGTGCACCTTTAAATGCTAGGTGGCCAGTATTTGTTACATTTGTTTGTGTTCTAAATATTGTCCAGTCCAGGCTTCTCTTTCAGTAATAAGATTGGGCTTGCTCCAAAATACCCTTATTCTTCCCCCCTTCAACCCCCATAAAAATATAGCACAGACTATTGCTGCTCACTTCAGTAGCTTTTCAGATGTCCTTATTTTTGGAAAGGTCTCCGACAATGCACCCTTACTATTTGTTGTTGCAGGTTCTCGTTTTACCTGAAAGTTAAGTCAATAATGATAGCTAAGTAAACTTGAACACCTTACTGCAGGCCTCGAAAAATCATAAAAATTTTACTAGGCCTGCAGGTCTAGTGACGTAAATTTTCTGCTCGACCTAATTATAATGCTCTTAAACCATAAGCTGGTTTCATATGATTTGATCTTGGGCAAATATTTTAATTGACTGATCTGCCATTTTCTTCTTTATCAAATATGAAAGCAACTTCAGATATGCGAGTTCAACATGTCTGTTGTACAAAAAACACTTTTGTTTGATTTAATAGACTAAACATTTGCTCCATATTTAATGCAAATCTAGCTACATATAGGATAGACATGACTGCTAACTTGCCTCTTAGTTCATTAACCGCATTGTCATCAGGGCGGGGGCACAAATGTTTCTCAAATTAACGTTGAAAAACTTTCACTTTTAATGAATACATACCTAACGCATTAAGTGGTAACACACTTCTTTGCAATCAGCAGATTTTCCATTGAAATGGCCACAGGATTTCCCCCTGACATGTGGTTTTGCTGATAAAACTACATAGTGTACAGTGTTTGGAAATAGAGTTTCAGCAAATATTTGTCATTTGCACATCACCAAGTAAAGTGTTCTGATTTGTTTTGCTTCTACTTAAACCTTTGTTTGCATTACACTTCTGAATTAAAAAAAAAAAAATGTTCTTTCGTAATTCCTGATATATTTTGAAATACTTGTACTATTAATTTACCAGCTTTTTAAATGTTGTGCGTTAGAAAACAAAATTGGCATCTTACTGCCTTTTGTTTCACAATGATTGTGAGACAGCTCACTTGACAAAAACCTCTAACTGTAATGAGAGAAAGAAAAGTAAACATCATTTTCCAGGATAAGATAAGCCACAATTAGTAAAAAGACAAACTGACATTTGACCTCTGTCCTTGAACAGACAGCATGTGTCAAGATAAAAACAAGATTTAAAGGCCTCTTTTTATTTTGCTCATTCACTTTTTGAATGAACAGAACACCTGTTCCTTACAGGTTAAGTTTACTCCCCAGAAAGGAGGAGTAAGTGCTAAAAATAGCTCGAACTGATAAAATCTGACTTACCATAGTGGGCGAGTAGATTTTTTGAGGCCTGTACTAGTTTACTGAGGATCTTCTTTTTCCATTGATCATCGACCCTCTTTATCTCAGAATATATCTGAAAGAAACACGTTATAGATTCCTTACCTTAGAATTACCCCCAGGCGTCAGACTGGATCCGGAAAGTTTTTTCGTCAGCAGTACCTCTGCGCGTCGGAAGGTGGCGTCGGTCGACTACGCATCCGGCGTCGTGGTCGCCGAGATGGCGTCGCGGCAGCTACTTAGACGCCGCCCTCACGCAATGATGTCAGTTCTTTCTTTTTCCGCGCCAGCCAGCGCAGATCCGGGAAGAGCGGTACCTCAGTCATTTTTTGACTAACTTTTTCTCGACTTCTTTCTGAAAAGGTGCACGAGGGATGCCCGGCTTCAAGGCTTGCAGTTCCTGTAGCCGACTGATGTCGGTGACGGATCCGCACCGCGTGTGTCTTTTCTGCCTGGAGCGCGACCACGACCCCAAGTCGTGCTCAGACTGCCGGTCGATGGCGCCGAAGGCTTTGCCGGAGCGGTCCCAAAAACTGCTTGAACATCGGCAGTCTGCTCCGCGCCGTTCGAGGTCCCGGTCGAGAGGGAGGTCGAGGGACCGGTCGCAGAGCCACCACCATTCCGGTTCGAAATCATCAAAGTCTTCGCACTCGGGGTCGGGTAAGTCGAAGCACAAGAAGAAGAAGAAGAAGCATTGTCGCTCTTCGACTTCTCCTCGTCGGTCGGCCGATCCGACGAGGAACGCGGGTGGTGCCCCTCCCGCGGCTCCGCGCGCGGAGCCTGCAGAGCCGACTGCGAGTTTCCCTCCCTTTCCAGGACCCAGAGCGACTCCCGCCCAGCTTCGTACGTTCTACGAGGCGATGCATGCCATATTTGGGCGAACCGAACCCGCCGGCGCGCCTTCGGGCCCCGCTGACTCGGTTGGGGGGCCTAGGTCTTTGCTGCCGGCGCCGCAGGCCCCCCTTGGATCCAGGCCTGGATCCGGATCGGCACCACTACCGCGTCCAACGCCGGTTGGCCCCCCTGCCGGCGTCGATCCCGGCCTCCATCCTGATGTGGACACGGAGCCGGACCGGCGTCGTCCGATGCGGGATCCGGCGCTGGGTGGGGTTTTCATGCCCCTATTCACTCCTGGGGTCCCTTTTCAACCACAGTGGCACCCAGAGGATGATGAAGAGGACTGGGAGGGGTCAGGTGACCCTTTAACTGACCAGTTGGAAAGTGAACAGGACTGGAGAGAGGAACTGGGGGATGCCAGTGGTTTGGACACCTCCCCTGACCTTGGCATGTTGTCTCCTCCTACTGTGGCTACGGAGGAGGGAGCATCATACCCAGTGGTGTGGCATAGGGCGGCCGAGGCTCTCAACCTCGAGCTTCCTACGGTGGCGGTCAGGACTAACCTCCTGACGGAGGTGCTTCAGCTGGCTGCGAGCTCTTCGGAGCCCTTGCTGCCGTTCAACGAGGCCCTCACTCACGTCCTTTTGGGCACCTGGTCCAGGCCCAACACCGGGGCTCCCTTGGATAGGATGATTGCCCGACGCCACCGCCCAGCTCCGGGCGACCCCACTTTTCTCTCCCAACACCCCACCCCGGAGAGCTTGGTTGTCCAATCCTCCACTTCCAAAAGCGCATGACCTACCGCTCCCCCGGAAAGGGAATCCAAGAAGCTGGATCACCTTGGGAAGAAGATTTTCTCTTCCGCCAGCTTAGGACTGCGGTCTGTAAACACCGCATGTCTCTCGGGCCGTTATTCCCACTCCGTGTGGGACACGGTGGCGCAGGTGCTACCTCACTGTCCGGAGGAGGCCCGGACAGTGCTCTCTCAGGCTGTGGCCGCCGGGAGAGATGCAGCAAAGTTTGCCATACGTTGTGGGCTGGACACCGCCGACTCTCTGGGCAGGACCATTTCAACGTCGGTAGCGCTTCGGCGGTACACCTGGATGAGGTCGACTGGCTTTTCAGGGGATGTCCAGAACACCTTGATGGACATGCCCTTTGATGGCTGTCGCCTTTTTGGCGACAAAGCAGACCACGCTCTAGAGCGTTTCAAGGACTCACGAGCTACGGCCTAGTCCTTGGGCCTCTCCACCCGCCCTGCGCAGTCTGCTTTTCGCCCCTTTCGTGGCTACGGAAGGGGTGCCCCGCTACTTTCCGCCCAGAGCCACAGGCTGCAGCAAGTTACCCAACCTTTGCACGGCTGGGGACGTGGGAACAACCGTCGTGGTTCCGGGGGCCAGCCGGCGGGCCAGTCCACCAACCCCCCCTCCGCAGCATCCTCCAAACCCTCCTAGTCCGACCTTTCAGGCCCATCAAACGCCAGTGGGCGGCAGGATTCGCCATCACCTCCCCCACTGGCGCTCCATCACGTCGGACAGGTGGGTTTTGCAGATAGTCCGAAGGGGCTACTCCCTCCCCTTCGAGACTACCCCTCCAGCCATGCCACCAAGATACCACCGCATATCGGAGGATCATCTGGCCCTTCTCCAGCAGGAAGTTACGGCTCTCTTGGCCAAGGGAGCCATTGAGCGCGTTCCTGTCCCAGAAGTAGGTCGTGGTTCTTACTCCCACTACTTTCTGGTCCCCAAGAAGGACAAGGGCCTCCGTCCTATCTTGGATCTCAGGGACGTCAACCGCTTCCTCTGGAAGGAGAAGTTCAAGATGTTGACGCTTGCTCAGGTCTTGTCTGCCCTCGACCCGCAAGACTGGTTGGTAGCTTTGGACTTGCAGGACGCTTATTTTCACATCCCCGACCTGCCGGCCCACCGGCGTTACCTACGGTTCACGGTAGGCCACGAGCATTTTCAATTTCCCGTGCTTGGCCTTACCAGCGCCCCTCGGGTGTTCACGAAAGTGATGGCGGTGGTCGCAGCTCATCTGCGCAGATCAGGGGTTTCAGTCTTCCCCTATCTCGACGACTGGCTGTTGAAGGTAGGCTCGCCCCAGGCAGTCGTCTCCCACCTCCAGACTACGGCCGACCTCCTGCATTCGCTGGGGTTGTCCATCAATGTGCCGAAGTCACACCTGATTCCCTCTCAGAAGCTCCTTTTCATCGGAGCGGTTCTGGACACGACGCAGTTTCGGGTCTATCCTCCCGAGCAGCGAGTCCGGGATATTCAGGCTATGATTCCGATCTTTCAGCCTCTATCCCGGGTTTCGGTCAGAATGAATCTGAGGCTGCTGGGCCTCATGGCCTCCTGCATCCTGCTGGTCGATCATGCCAGATGGCATATGCGGGCTCTGCAGTGGGACCTGAAGTTCCAGTGGGCGCAGCATCAGGGGAATCTGTCCGATTGCGTCCAGATCTCGGAGGGCACTGCACGTCAACTGCAGTGGTGGCTCACGAACCAGGATTGGGTCAATGGCAGATCCCCCTCCCTTCCCCAACCAGACCACACTGTGGTGACAGACGCGTCCCTTCTTGGATGGGGCGGTCACATGGGAGAGGCGGAGATCAGAGGCCTCTGGTCTCCGGCGGAGTCCGGGCTCCACGTCAACCTTCTGGAGCTCCGGGCGATTCGTCTTGCACTCAAGGCATTCCTTCCCTCTGTCCGGGGAAGAGTAGTGCAGGTGTTCACGGACAACACCACCGCCATGTGGTACTGCAACAAACAGGGCGTGGTGGAGTCGTGGACCCTATGTCAGGAGGCCCTCCGCCTCTGGACATGGCTGGAACACCAGGGCATATCCCTGGTCGTTCAACACCTGGCAGGTTCCCAGACCGCCAGGGCGGACGAACTCAGCCGCAGGTGCATGATGGATCACGAATGGCGTCTCCACTCGGAGGTGGTGCAAGGTCTCTTTCAACAATGGGAGAGCCTTGGTTAGATCTATTCGCCACCGAAGATAACGCGCAATGTCAGCAATTCTACGCGTTGGAATTTCCAAGGCGGCACTCGCTAGGCGACGCCTTTCGTCGCGAGTGGAGTTGCGGTCTGTTGTACGCCTTTCCGCCTATACCACTTCTGCCCAGAGTGCTGAAGAAGATCAAGCGCGACCGGGCCCAAGTCATTCTTGTGGCTCCGGTCTGGGCACGAAGAGTCTGGTATCCCGAGCTGCTCAACATGGCCATCGATCCTCCGATCAGACTGCTTCTTCGGGAGGATCTTCTGTCGCAGCTGCAGGGGACGGTCCTCCACCCGAACCTGTCCAGTCTCCACCTCCTTGCGTGGAGATTGAGCGGCGGCAGTTGACGTCTTTCGACCTGCCTCCCGAAGTCTGACGTAATCTTGGCAGCCAGGCGTCCCTCCACTAAGACCGTATACGCCTGCCGGTGGAACAAATTTATGGCATGGTGCACAGCAAAGGCTGTGGATCCCCTTTCTGCCCCTCTTTCTGAAGTACTCTTGTTCCTTCTCTCCTTGGCCCAGCAGGGCTCTGCTCTGGGCACTGTCAAGGGCTATCTGTCAGCCATCTCTGCTTTCCTTCGGCTGCCAGATCAGCCTTCTCTTGTCAAGTCCCCGGTAGTTAACCGTTTCTTTAAAGGCTGAACACATCTTTTTCCTCCAATCCCCTTCGTTATGCCTCAGTGGGACTTGAATCTTGTGCTAACTTATCTAATGTGCGCTCCCTTTGAGCCGCTTCATAGCTGTCCCTTACGGCTCTTAACTCTTAAGACTGCTTTCCTGGTAGCCATCACTTCTGCTAGAAGGGTGAGCGAGCTCCAGGCCCTTTCTTCAAAACCTCCTTTTCTATCTGTCCATCCGGATAAGGTGGTTCTCCAAACCCGTCCATCCTTTCTTCCTAAGGTGGTCACTGCCTTCCACATTGGGCAGACCATTACCTTGCCCACCTTCTTTCCGCCTCTACATCCTTCGAACGAGGAAGAGAGGCTCCACCGTCTGGACCCAAAACGTGCGCTCTCCTTCTATCTGGATCGCACCAAACAGTTCCGGGTGGATGATCAACTTTTTGTTGGCTACGTGGGCGCAAAGAAGGGTCGGGCCGTACACAAACGCACCATTTCACGGTAGGTCGTGTTGTGTATTAAAGCCTGTTACTCTCTGGCTAAAAAAGAGCCTCCAGTAGGGCTACTCGCTCACTCCACCAGGGCGACGGCAGCCACTACTGCCTTGGGAAGAGGAGTTCCTCTAAATGACATCTGTCAGGCAGCTACGTGGGCATCACTGCACACGTTTACGAAACACTACTGTCTGGACAGTCAAGTCCGGAGAGACGGCTTCTTTGGCCGTTCTCCTCTCCAGGACTTTCTGGTGTGATTTTGGTTCGCAGACCCACCACCGGGGTTGGTATTGCTGAGGTATCTATTCTAAGGTAAGGAATCTATAACTAACGTGTTTCTTTCAGATGAACAAGTTACTTACCTTCGGTAACGATATATATCTGTAAGAAACATTAGTTAGTTATAGATTCCTTACCGCCCCACCCATCCTCCCCGTTCTGCCTACTGATTTCTAGGGTTGTCATCCTTTCAGGGCCCTAGTTTTGTGCACCAATGGTCAGTGTCTTGCATGGCTCTGCGTTTCTGGTGCGGAAAGTCGTGTACAGAACTGACGTCAGAGCGCGAGGGCGGCGTCTAAGTAGCTGCAGTGACGTCATCCCGGCGAACACGACGCCGACGACGGACGCGGAGTCGACCGACGCCACCTTCCGACGCTCAGAGGTTCTGCTGACGAAAAAACTTTCCGGATCCAGTCTGACGCCTGGGGGTAATTCTAAGGTAAGGAATCTCTAACTAACTAATGTTTCTTACAGCTATATCGTTACCGAAGGTAAGTAACTTGTTCTTTTAGTCACAAAATCTACCTGGATCCCAATATTATTATGATATTGAAATCCAAATGTATGCTAGAGAAGATAGATACTGGTTTGAATTCTGTCTCTGTATATTTGGGCATCTCAAGAGGCATGCCACGTAATCAGTCTTCCTCCTCAGTGCTTTCCTTACACCATTTCTTCTCCACTGCTTATTCCAAAAGACACTTCTGTGCTAAAATATGAATCAATAGTTTTGTAATTAATTACTGTCTCTGTTGAAACAGTATGTTTAATGTTTTTTTTTAGTAAGATATTTTTGAAGTATGCTCAAACACAAAGACTTTAGTTGCTGAGAACGAAATTGGTCAGAACAAGAGAATTTAGAAGGAAAATGTGAATTATTTAGTTGAGTTCTGAATGTGTAAGGAGAGGATTCCACCTGTAACTCTAGAGACAGATGTTCCAAATGTTTGGAGGCAAGATACACAAGCATTGACAAATCCAGTAGGTCGCACCCTTCAAACGTATAGGCTCTGCCAACGCCTTTTTTCACCCTGTATAGCAGTGGTTCTTAACCTTTTGACTTCTGTGGACCCCCCACTCAATCTTTATTGGAAACCAGGGACCCCCACTGAATCATTATTGGAATCCGGGGACCCCAACTGAGTCATTACTGTAAGTTGTAGATCCCAACGTAAGCTTTTTTGATGATTTGAACTGCAAAACAATACAGAAACAAGCACTCATCAAACAAATACACAAATGATGAAATATTTGAATTAATTCACAAAACTGTTTTAAAAAAAAAAAAACATTTTTATTTTAATTGGAAGGTTGGAGTTTTTCTAAATCCCTTTGAGACCACTCAACATCTACACTTTAGTCTATTTGATTCACTTGCACTGCTCCCACAAATCAATCTGAGGATACTAACTTAATTTTTAGCCTCCAATTTCAAATTCTTTAACATTTACAGAGCATTTTAAGATTTTTAATTTTACAAATTTGATTATTTAAACACACTTTATTAATGTGTGAATATTATTTAATTTTCTAAGGAGCCGTGGGCCTTCTGAGTAGGCTTAGGGGACCCAAAGAGGTCCCGTACCACAGGTTAAGAATCACTGCTGTACAACATCGACTACAATGGCGAAGCAGTACAGCATGAACAAAAGGAGAAAAAATAACAGCTGAGTCAATTTTTTGAGACGTTTAGAGGGGGCTTGGGGTGGGGGGTCACGGGAAGGGATGCAGAGACCATAGGAAAACTGGGTTGGAAACAACTCAATTAAAGTCCATTGCCCCCTCCACCCCCACAGAACATCAGCGCTGTACATTAACAGATTTATACTGCGCACACATTCAGGCAGTAAATATATTTTCTAGGAGAAGACTGCTTTCCTATAGAATTTTAAAAGATGAATAAGATGGGGCTGGTAACCTTGTTGTCGAGGGCTTTTAAAGAAGCTGAGCTTTTGGGCTGCCTGCGTGTGTGGTATTTAACAACACTATAATCTCCTACCCAAACCTGGCAAGGACCCTTTACTGTGTTATAGCTACACAAAAATTACCTTATAGAACATGGATGTCAAAATTCTTGCCAAGGTATTTCTTAAGCGGCTCATCTCGCTGATTGCTAGACCCATGCACAATAGGGGTAGTGTTTGTTCCTGGTAGCTTTTTGGGAGATAATATACGTAAAACACTTTGGCACCTCATTAGGCAGGTTAGAAATGATCTGGAGGAGAACGAGTCCCTGTTACTAGATACCGAAAAATCATTTGATTGTTTGAAATGGGATTATTTGGTTTGGAACCTAAAGAGAGCTTTTATGGGAAAAGTTTCTGTCAATATAATCCTTTGGCAGTACTGGAATCTCATAGCTCAGATAAACTATAATGGAATTCTGTACAAGACCTTCCCAGTTAAGAGGGGGACTAGGCAGGCAAGACCACTTTCCCTACTATTGTTTATATTGGCGCTTTAACCCTTGGCTGCCAAGATCAGACAATCCAGTGGTGTGGAGGGGATAGTGACTCCCGCAGGCTGACAAAAAGTATTACATATGGACGACATTCTATTAACTGTTTGTGAACCCAAATCTTCCACCGCCACCATCATGGCACTTATTGATGAATTCTCTCTCTTCTCCGATTATTGGATGAAATAGTCCAAAAATGAAATGTTTCCAATGACCAAATACACGGGTAAGTCAGTTCTGGGTGATCACTATTTGAAGTCAGTTCCAAGGAACTTTAGGTAATTGGACAACCTTGTCAACCGTGGCCTGAAGGCAATGGTGAATGATAACAATGGTCTTCTTTTGTCCTCTAAAATTGTCCAAATTAGACATTTGCACACTGATAACTCTTAGATAGCTTTGTAGTGCTACGCATACAACAGTGCTGAAAGATTTGAGCAATAAACTAACATCGGTGCACTGGGTTGGTGCTTATGTACTACTCTGGTCCATCACTTTGGGGCAGAACAAGTTGGCACATACGACCTCTGACTAATAAAACGTCCGGATCCGGTCTGGTGAGGAAACTGCGGTTAGGTAGAGTATCCAACAGAACGAGTGAAGTTAAGTGACTTGTTCTGTTAGGGTATGCTAATATTTTTTCATGAAATCATCCTTCTAATTTTGAAGCTGGTGCAGTTACTTTTCCTCTACTTTACTGATGTATTTAATGAAACTAAGTATCAAGAGTTAAATGTTACACATCCTTTCTATCCAGCTTGTCTACGTAGTTTGAATACAATTTCGCTGAACTAGTTTCTTTTATTTCAGATGTATATAGCTCTGATTTCTGCTCATTCCCTCATTCTCTGTGGGTTTCAGTTTTTTTCCTGTGTCCGAGGACAGTGGACTGGTGAGTGAACATTAACCTTTTTAAATAATCCTTACAGGTTTTAAAACCTATTTCACAAGAACAGTTTTAACGTGCATTGAAACGCAATGTGTTTTTATTTTTGCCTTAGTCTCAACGATGCAGGTCTGAGTTTCAGCATATCTGAATAAAGAGGCTAAATTCCCAGGTTATCCAAGTATGAGACCTTCCATAGTAAACAAGCATTGGCATAGCCAGTAGGTCTCGCCTTTGGGACCTTATAAGTGTTTAGTTATCCAGCACAATATCCTTGGTGCAACAACATCAACTGTTGCATGGCTAAACACTTATAAGGTCCCAAAGGCGAGACCTATTGGCTATGCCAATGCTTGTTTAGCTTTGTAATTCATTAATGGGGACCACTTTTATGTTGGTGCCTGGGTTTATTTTCTGTTCCAATCCGACCCTGCCGATCTCCTTTTATCAAAGAGCGACCCTTCGCGAGAACTACCTTTTATTACGGTGATCTACTGTGAAAACCTTCTTCAGAGACTTCAAAGAGGCACCCCTGCCACGGGCATCTTGTAATCAGTAAGAGGAGAATGGCTCTGTGATTCTAAAAAGAAAGCTGGTTTAAGTCACTGTCCAAGATGACAGCCAGCCAAAAGTGAAACTCTCTCCATCTGGACACTGTGGCCGGTAATCAAACTGTTACTGTGATTAGGAAGGGTCTTGTTACCTTCCTAATAATCTAGCGCAGCGTCTGGTGAAAAATACTCTTCCCTCTTCCGCTTGCCACAATCATCCACTGTTAGCAGGGGAACTATTCATGCTATAAAAAACAAGCCGGGATGGTGGCTCTACTGAAATAAGCGTGGGCTTATTGAGTGCCGAGAATCTAGCTGGCAGTGGTTTACCCTCCCAAAGTTCATGAATTTCCTTTTCGATACCCCCTGCATGGAATTCCCCTTCACTTGAGGTGTGGGTAGGTGAGTGATTGCACACCCGAGGAAGGTAATCCTAAGCATACCATAGTGCCTTGGGCCCTCCGGATATCCCAGAGCGCTGAGGGATAGGGCGGAGGAAAGGGCTCAGTCTCAACAAGGTATTGTTTTCACGTAGTGCAACAGAAACATTAGAAGGGCTAGGATTGCCACGACTTGCTGATGTACACCATCACCTCGCTGGTCTGCTCATACACCCTGTGCTGGTCTGGGTGAGTGGCAGGCCGAACGACTACTTTGGGCCTGCTCGGCCTGTTCCTGATTGATGGGCTGCTGAAGGTGACTGCCCTGGCCGCTAGGAAGATCTGCAGGGCAGCTGCCGTCTTTCCTTACTATACAAGCCACTGCATAAAGGAGACCATTTCTTCCTGCTTCATTCATATACTCTACCAGTTGATCTGCGCATACGCCGCAAGTTATGGTATGCTATACACTGAGACTCTGTAGGGACATGGAGAAGGGTGACCTCAAACAATCTAAGCTATCATTTGATGGCAAACGCAGGCCATGGAAGTGCCACTTGGGGATCCACAGGGGGCGCAGTTCCATGAAGAGAGCCCAGCTCCAGACCTTGATATATGCATCATGTTTCTAGAACTGAAGCAGAGCCTGACGGCAATTGACACCAAGATTGACTTGATTGCGGACAAATTTGATCGACTGGAAGAAAAGATCGATAAACACGATGACCGGCATGATCAACTAGAACGCCGCATGTCGGATGCCAAGTATGAATGTGTTGCCAATAAAGAGAAGCTCCTGCATATGGAAAAAGTTCTCAGGATAATAAGAAATAACAAGCATTGGCAAAGCCAATAGGTCTTGGCAAGCCAATAGCTATAGGCGTTGGCAATGTAATGCATTTGTGTACAGCTCTGTGGCTGTTTTTATTGATATACACAAATGCATTAACATTGCCAACGCCTATAGCTCTCAGATTGCCGAGACCTATTAGCTGTGCCAATGCTTGTTTTATTACTGATTGCAACCTTGCCTGATGCATTAAGGTCATCACTGCTGGTAGTAAGCTTGTATATGCTGGCCTGTATTGAACTTGTAGCGGCCAACGCTTTGCATAATTATCGCATGCTTATTTGTATGTTTTCAGATAGCCCTCTTCCTTTTCTCAAGGAAATACTGTGCCCGGCTGAAGTGTGTTTATGAAATAATTAACTGTATAGCAAGGAGAATATATTGGCTGTGTCAGGGGTATTGCACACACATTAGGGCATTCCCACAAACGCGTGTACTCTTGCTCTGACAAACAAAAACGAACTGCCAAACATTTCTGAGAGAAACATGGGGGATACAGCCGATTTTGAGATATTTTGGAATACAGCACATTGAGAAGTCACAGAGAGGAGGCAGTGAATAGTTAAAACTGAGTATAGCTGAATTAAGAAAGATCATTGTAATGGGCACAGAGGAACATTGGGGCCACAATAAGGATGCAGGGTTATTTGTACACCTACAGAACATTCCAAATGACTCAGAGGCCCCTTTATCCGAAAAATCTAAAAAGGCACCTGGTTTTAGTATAATATCACAAAAGTAAAGGTATTACTTCCAGTGACACAAACACACACATACATAAACAAACACTTATAACATACTCAGTGATGCAATCTATCATTGGCACACACGCTCTTATTCACTGAAACACAAACTAAGTAGCAAAAACACTGACTGACCAAACACTGATTGACGTTCACACAACACTCCCAGGTGCATATAAGAATATACTCATTCTCTGACATACCAGTACAAACACACTCTGACACACACATATTGACAAACACTGCCTGACGCTCGCACTCTCTCTTTGAAAAACACTTCCCGACATGCACTTCTTACACATTCTCAAGGACACAAACACACGCTGACACAAACTTACTGAAACGATAACACTAGAACTGACAAATACACACAAATACCGACCGCCACAGACTGCCCATGCCATGATTTGCTGGAGTATCGGAGTTTTAGCAATGTGTGTGAGAAGTGGGCCGGCTCAACATCTCCTTGATATGAAAAGCCCACAAACCTTCACTATGTGCATACGGCAGGGATTCCGCTCTGAGGTACACAAGGCGTTTTTGAGAGGGGGCGAGTGAGCGTGCAAGATATTTTTAAAGACTGCATCAAACAGTAGGACTCCTCATACAAGCCGAGTTGTCAGAGGTCACACAGTGAGCGCTGAGGCTGGCCCTAGAGTGGCTCCGTAATGTGCTAAATTTGATTAACACACATTTCGCTGATATAAGCGTTCATTTAGACACCGCCATCACTGTGACTATTTAATTCGTTTTTGATGATAGTTTAAGGCGGCTTCAATGCCATTTCTAGCATACTCACCACAGCTTTTATTCTCTGTAAGTTCCTGATCTGATCCTATTGATCACGGCTCTGGAATTTGACATTAAATACGTAATTTGCGGCAGTGGCGTTAAATATCTTACGGGGCGGTTTTCTTCTATGGGATCTAAATGAGCCATTAAATCGGGGGTACTGCCGCTCTTGCGGACTGAGGTTTTGTAATGGTCTGCGGGCGCTGCGGGGATCGATGGCGCTGAGCAGAGGTCAACCAGGCTAGAGTGGAAACGCAAGCCTCCAAGACTTGGCCGGAGATTCTGAAATGAGCGCATTGCTGGGAAAGACGTACCCATATATCATGCCCTGGAAAGGAGGCTAGTGCTCACTGTGTGACAAACTGACAGTGCTGCATGGCCACAGCATTGGCATTGTAGCGCTTTATAAATCTCTGTTAAAACAAGCAATGGCCGCGCGGCCGTGAAACTGACACGGCCGCGAAAGTGAAAGTAATCGCGAGGGAAGCCATATGGCACCTGATCGCGCGTGCACGCTCGCGTGAACGCAGGCTGGTCGCCAGCAAACTACTGTTTGCACTTCCAAAACCCGCTTACTAAAACTCTCGCCAGAGCAGCGCATGCGCTGGCTCAGGCGAGACCTAAAAAAAAATGGGGGTTAAGAGTTATTGATCTATTTGGAGTTTTGTAGAACGCTCAAACTACAGGTATACTCGTATTGCTGGATGCAGGTTGAAAAAGTGGCAACACTAAAGTGGGAAAAAATGCAATAGATGCAAACAAAAAACAGAATTGAATCCCGCAAATGGAGAACTTTTAATTATTCAAAGACGTAAAAACCTTTACAGTGAGGATTGAGCAATTGGCAAAAAGTCTTAGTGGTCTGATAGACTGAAGAAGTACTTGATCGATGGATCAGGAAGAGGACCAGCTGAGAATAGATTTGGCTATAGGCGGACAGGAATAGGAGAGTCTTTAGACTTATTATAAACATTAGGAAGTCCTTTTCTGATCACAGTGTCTGAGGTGGTCTTTGCAAAACCTTTATTAACCGGGAGGATGGGTCATCAGCAGGTTTGCAGAGGAGGATCTCACATTGTAGGCAGAAAAAGTTTGGATAGTTAACCAGTTGCTCGACCATGCTCAGATATTTGAACAACACGCAGCATTTTAAATTGTGATTCCCTTTTGATAGTTACTAAATGTAGTGATTTCCAGGCAGCGCTAATATGATCTTTGCAATTGAAGAAAAAGATAAATCCTGCAGTGTGGTTGTGAATTCTTTGCAATTTGTCGATCAGGTTCTTGAGGAGCTCTGAGGAATAGGCTTTTTATGTATGATGATTAATGGTGCCAAAAGTGGCATAGAGGTCTGATAGTAACAAGGCTCAGGCTAGACTTCTGTTCCTTGTAGTGATGATCTCTTCGGGATTTTAAGGGGCAGAGTTTCTCTGCCTGAGTTTCAAGATGTGAGGAGAGGTGAAACGTCACCACTGATTGCAAGGCGCTTACTGTGTTTTGGAGACAAGCAGTAATACCGTAGTTTGACATGACTTCTGCATTCTCATTTGATTTGTTTGAGGAGCACGGTTATTAGTGCATGTTTCAGTGTTTGGCGAATTTCACCAGAGGTGAGTGATGCATTGATGACTTTAGTGATCAAGCGAACTAGAACTGAGGGGCCCAAGATTAGAACTTTGGCATTACAAATATTGGAATTAGGAGCAGGTATTTTGCAGAATGACAGTTGCTGATATTGATTTTGATTGTGGGCATCCCAGTTTCTCTGTGAAGAGCTGGGCGACTTTTTGAGTGTGAATTATTCACAAGTTCATTGAGCCATTCTTTTTTTATTACAATTCAGTTTAGAGCTGAAATTAAGGAAGCAGGTAATATTTTTGGGACATATAAAAAATAATATATAATTATACAGAAACTGTTAGTGATCAAGGTTTAACCCAAGGTTGATGTGAAACAGCTTTTATTCAGTTGTAGATCCCAAGTCCTTTGCCAAAAAGTGAATTTTATTAGTTGTAAAAAGATTAGAAACATTGCAAACTAAAAGCACAAAGTCCTACAGACATGTTGTCTTATTTAGGTTAGCTCATATTTTTGTTTGATAACTACCTAGATTACATGAGTCCCTTTCCTCAGGTAACTATAGTATAGCTGACAGGGAAGAGAACTCAAATTCCTTTTCATAGTTTGATAGGAAAAACTCGTTTGTAAGGAAGCAGGAAACGGGGAAAGCAAACGTGTTTCCTTCACTCTAACTGTGCTGTTCGGTGTTCATAAAGAAAATGCTGACTTGATAGAAACGGGAAAGAAGATACCTACTCATTTCTGTTTGTTGCATTCTGCTTGTTCAGCACAATGAAATGGTGAGTGATAGTTTGAAGAACCGGCTTAGCATTGAAGATGTGAATGGGAGGGGAAGTTCATTCTTGGTTGTCAATGTTGTTGTTCGAGACTGAAAGGTCGGAAAAAGTCAATGAGAGACGGATTCATGTCTGGTATTGACACGTGAATTTTCTGCCTTTTGTTTATTTCAGTTGGTAGAGAAATGTGTATACTTTAAATCCATTCAGATATTCTTCTGTCTTTCTGTGTATTTTAAATGCAATTTAGGATTGTCAAACATTGCCTGAAATTTGTGCATGGACTGGAACTATGTGCATTTAGGTCTGGCCTTCAAGACTGCTTTACCTGTCTAGCCAGAATAAAGGTTTCCCAAAAATTCATACGTAACGTAAATACAATGAAGGACTTTTGGTCATCCATTGGACTCTTGTAATTTCTTTTGCTCTGGCCTTGGAGACCACTTTAATTGCCTCACCAGACTATTATTTTTCAAAGAATTCATACCTAACAAACGCACAAGATGGGCTTTTGGTCAGTAGGCTCCATCAGTTGGTCTGTTGAAGTGTCATTCACAATTTGCTTCCTCCGATCACAGCATGTGGCATTGGAGAATGACTCATCCCACTTTACCTATTAGCACTCTTCACTGTGAGTGACTGTAGAAAGCTTGTGCACATTTTTCTTATCCGCTTGAAAATAGCTCTTTTCTCTTCAGTCACAAAGTTCTTTCAAAGTGTGTACTTCAACGTTATTTTGATATAATTATCTTTAAAATAAACAGGAATTTATTTTGCTTGCTCTTACGGTGGCGTTTCTTTGTCTCCTTCTTAAAGCTGCTTTTTTGTAAATCGGTATATGTAATATTGTAGGTGGCAGTAATTTGAATTCTTCGTTGAGTAATGATTTTTTCTTGTCTTCATAAAAAGCAGTGGTAAAATGCATGGCAGAACTGAAATAATAAAAAAGAAATTCACTAGTAAAACAGTCGTATCATTGAATATTTTTTTCGCATTTAACATTTTTAATGCAAGTGTATGGTGGACATTTTTATGTTGAGGTCTGCCTTTCTTTTATGTTTGTGGCAGGTGTACGATAAATGTGAAAAAAGAAATACGACGCAACCATTGCACCAGCGTAATAAGACCAGAACTACTGACTTTGTCAGTGCTTGTTTTTCTATCTGTATTCCTGTGATTAATGCTCTAGCTGCCAGTTTTTGTGCCAACTGTATTTAGAAACCTTTTTGCTTTGTCTGTTCGCTGTCAGAATGTTTTCCCCAGAAACGTTCCTTATTTCCTAGTTCTACCATTGGTCCATTTTCATTTCACATACTGCAAAATGAAATTAGAGTGAACCACAATTTCAATAAAACCGAATTAATGTTTCCCCCTATCTTCTGTAAATTTAACTCAAAACTTCTCTTTTGCTCGTTGTAAAATACAATTATATTAATCGTTTGCCAGTTTTGTTGTTGAGAGAGGATAAATGCATGTTCTTGAAAGCTAGCAACACCAAATCAGTTAGTTTTCACCTGTTAGGTTTTTCTGTGTTTATTTTGCCTTTCTTTAATTAGCAAAACTACATTTCTTCTGGCTGTCACGTTATTCCCCCTACTATGCTAATTATTACCATACTCACTATTGTACATATCTCCATAGTTAGTCACAACTAAATACAGGTAAATCGTCCACATTTTAAAACATTTTATGTTTTGGTTATTGAAAAACCTAAAAGAAGCAGATGTGCTACGGTGTCATTACCTTTGGGAAACGTATAAGATGGACATAAACCTACTGCCACTTAGTGGCATGCTGTCTATCAAAGCATAAAGGAAGAGCGATTGAGCCAAAGCTATTTTGTAATTCAAAACATTTGTTGTGCTCGTTGCCATCTTTAAACAAGCATACTTTACCTTTAAAAGGCTTACCTCAAAATAATGAATCGTTGCTCAACATCATAATAGCTAATGGGTGTTGTCAGATCAATACTTAAGTATTGATGCAGCTCATTGTAGAGAAGCAAAGGTTTTTTTGTGCTTCCTTATTAGCATATTCTTCATTTGAACACCTCTGACCTGGACAGAATGAGCCAGCTGATGAGTTTTATATAGCGTGAACTTGACTCGAAGATATCAGGTATCAGAGCGCTTTACATGAGCACCATTTTCGTTGCAGGTGGACACATTAATTTTTTATTAGGCATGGGGAGATTGTGATTTGCCCAGAATCACAGGATATTGAGCATCGTTGCCGAGACTCGAACCCGGTTCCCCAGCTTCGAGGTCGACCGCTCTAGCCGTAAGGCCACATCCTCTCCCCACAACTTACTTCCCTCAACTTACTTCCCTCTATTCATTATTTCATTTGTATTACTATTTCACCAATCGGTCTCCCTCAATAAAGTTAGACATCTACTTTCAGCATTTGTGTATAACAGGGCAGGGTGAAAATACAACATTTCCCAACATATACTGAGGTGGGTAGGTAGATTGGTTGGTATCGATGCAGAGTACTGCAAGAGACAGTTGGGGAGTGGTAGTATTCTGAGCTAAAATTCTGTGGTGATTGAAAAAAGAGTGTAATGTCCTTTGTTGTCTTGCTCTCCCTCCTTCCCCATTTAATTGACAATATCTACATTACAGGTCGGACTGGCAAAAAACAAAACAAAAGATGCTCTTTAAATTTAGAAAGTGGCACCAGCGCAAAATTCTCCCCTAACATGCTGGATCATCCTATTGCCATTCTGTGTCAACCATCCCAGCCTAGTATCTGTTTTCCATCTGCCACCAATACCAATGGAAGAGCTTCTCTTAATGCTTGACCTGTTCTGAGGTGTTTACTCTGCTTATGCTGCCTTCCCTTCCTGAAAACACAGCTTTTTCATGTTGATTGGTCTAAAAAATTTGTTTTCTCTGTGTACTATTAAATATGGGCTTCAGAGTAGGACTTTTCTCTTAACAGTTGATCCTCACAAAAATTGCATATCCTGCTTGGAAAATTTTAACCTGACCGTTCCCATTCATTCTGCAAGGGAATTCAACTGAGGTCAGCACCGACCGGTCTTCTGTTCATATCAAAAGTAGAAGCAGTGCTACAAGAGAACACGAACTTGTGGCAGGATCCATTCCTTCTGGGATTTAGGGCCAGATCAATCAATCAATGGCTTGTAAAGCGCGACTACTCACCCGTAAGGGTCTCAAGGCGCTTTGAGTGGGAGGGGCTGCTGGTCTGTCAAAGGCGCTTTGGTTCAGTCGAAGAGCCAGGTCTTAAGGTCCTTCCTGAATTAAGGCAGTGACGGCAATTGCCTGAGGTGGAGAATCAGGGTGTTCCAGGTTTTCGCTGTGAGGTAGAAGAAGGATCTTCCTCCGGCTGTGGTCTTGCGGATACGTGGGACGGTAGCCAGGGCCATTTGGGCAGAGCGGAGGTCTCTGCTGGGTACGTGGAATGCGAGGCGGTGGTTGAGGTACGCAGGTCCCACATCGTGTAAGTGTGAAACTTGTTTTTGCATTTCTTATTGGTACTGGTGTGATGGTTGCCTCTCCCCTCTGGGGTATTCAGCTGTCTATTCAGGAGGTAATACCTCCAAGCTTACGCAACTCTAATCATCTTAGTCAGAATGCATCTGTTCTAAAGACATGAACTCATTCAGTACTGGAACTACCTGCTCAAACCTGATAAGTTTATTATGTTACTGTATATGGTGTGCTTGTGCCTCAGAACAGCACAGGGTTGGATAATTTTGTGGGTTGATCAGGATCTCCTAGTAACATGTCCTAGAAATGTCAAGTCCAGAGTTACAATCCTGTCATGGGATAGAGAGTCCAACTCACTGAAGGTCTGTCTTGGTGTTGCCAGGATTTCGATTGGCTATCCCAGATAGTCCAAAGATATCGAAGCCTGTTAAGGAAAATGACACCATTCAGAGAGAAACATATTTCTCCCTAATCTGTACAGACTCCTTTACCATGCCTTCTTTGGATACTCCTTCATACATTACAAAAAGCACAAAACTAGGAAAAAATGGGGGAAAAGGATAATAGAAGAGTGCAACAGTTTTGCCCTGATCTCATCACCCCACCCTCCCACTTGATGATGTTGAACGTCAAGCAATACAGCCAACAGCTGCTATTTCACTTTGGGGTCTTTTTTTATTGGGCCAGGAGTATGAGTGTTAACGGGCAAGATGGCGTCTGAGTGAGGCCACCGCTTACCTCTCTCCTCCTGGTGGAAAATCTCCCGTATTACGGAGCGGACCATGCGCTGGTGCTGTGGCCCGACCGGAGATCTCTAGGGGCTTATTCCTGCAGAACAACAAGTTGGGCACTGGACGGGCTCTTGCTGTGGAGGGATTGGTTCTAGCTGCGGCCGCTGGGAGGCTCTAACGCGGCTACTGTTGACGGCAGCAGCAGGGGCCACGCACGGCTACGGCCTCTGCCCGCCACGGTTGCTTGGAAACCGCAACGGTTCGCAGGACAGAAAGCAGACTGCAGGGTTAGATGTGATGACTTCCCGTGCAAAGGGAAAATCACGGACGGCGGTCTCTGCTACTTCTACTACACAACTACGACGTGAAGGCACAGACACCAACAAAGGGGGCAAGAAAAGCAAATCTCGTGCTGGTAAGGGGGACAAGCTGGGAAGTGAAAAAACAGAGCCACACACTCAGATAATTTCTCGGCGTCTGCAGGCACCTGGGGAGTAAGGGGGGTCGCAACCTTCCATTTTGAGCTTGTTTTCACCCCTGGAGGTGAGGGAAAAGGAAAAGGATGTGCTGGAGAGGCTAAAAAGTCACGGTAATGGGAATGGAAAAGTGAGCAACCCAGCCCTTACTGCAACATCTGGAGCTCAAGGGGAGGAATTTGAGAATCCCCTAATTAAAAGTGTGAGCCCCTGGTTGGCAAACTGTGATAATACCATTTTGGAGGTACCTCTACATACCAGTCCGGTGGCGGAAAATTACAATTAATGATAACTGCTCCCCTGATTTGCTTGTTGATAAATCAAATGATGAAAGAGGTGATAGGACACCGGATATAGCAAGCATGGATAGACCCTGCGCATCTAGAGGATGTGAGCCCCAAAGGAAAACCATTGAAACAGGTTGTTTGTCCCCGGACTGTTTGGAAAAATTATTATCTCTGACTGGAGAGTCGGAGGTATCCGACACAAGCTTATCTGCAATTGGTGATGGCGGGGACTCCCCTTCAAGTAATAGCAGCCTTCAAGAGAAGGGTGTCATCCCTAAAAAAAACAAACGGACATCTGGGAAAAAGGCTCGCAAGAAAAAACCTAAGTTGTAGGGAAACTTGTGATAATGAGTCTTCGGAGGAATTGGGCTGGGATTATTCAGCTACACAACAGCTACCCCCTGAAGATGCAAATGGAAAAGAGAAGCTCTCAATTGGGAATCCGGGGGGGTGAACCGGAGGTATCAAATGATGGAAGGCTGGCTGAACCTTCTTTATCGTTAATCCTACAATCATTTCAGGATGATGTCAAATCCGACAATCAACGGGCACGGCTGGCCTCAAAAAAACTCCAAGGATCCGTATGGAAGATTGGGAAAATTTGTACTGATATCTCGGAGAGACTAAGTATGGTGGAGACACCAACTGAAGCACTGGAAACTGCTGTTGAAGCGCTGAAGATTCAGGCTACATTGCAGGAGGGTACTCTAAAAGATGTTATGTGGAAACTTGAGGATTCTGAGAACCGCCAGCGCCGTAATAATTTAAGGCTGCTAGGGGTCCCTGAGAGTTGTGAGGGTAATGACAAGGAAATTTGTAATTAATATGCTTACCCGAACTTTCCTCTTGGGGTTGGGACAAGGAAGTCCAACGTTGAAGGAAGTGACTCAAAATGGGCCACCCGGGTCCCTCGCGACCACCTCTCGGCCTTCCCAGAAAATGAAGAGTCGAGACGACAGTGGAGAATACAAACTAACTTAGTTTATTAGTGAGTACACTTCAGCGGAGTCCAGTCTGATCAGCCTCATGGGATAGCTGTCGAGGGACTGACTTCAGAACACTTGGTAACACAGAATAAGCTTCCCAACACCTCCCAAGGCCCTCCCCTGGTGGAAAAAAACAGCTTGGGGAAAGGCTGAACAAAGGAAGGCACAGAAGGATGAGCTACCACCTGCAGAATGGGTACACGTTATCAGACTTCCAAGGTCGTCTTGTTGGGTCTCAGCTCTCTAGTGTGGGAGCATAGCTACGACCAGGGATAGACATGCAAAAGCAAAATAAGCTATTCATTAGTACATCTAGGTTTCAACCTTGAGTACGATAAGGAGAAACAACTGAACAGCGGCTTTCTGCTGCGGCAAGCAGAGAGGGGTACAGAGGCTTGGTTTCGATCACAGTGCAATATGGCGGCTACATGGCTGAAAATGGCGTCGCAGATGCTAACTTTAACCCGCACAATGTTGGAAGGGACTGGTCACACGCATATGCAATAGTGGTTAATACAAAATAGCTACATGAATGCTAACACAACACAGTATAAAGCATAAGTGATGGGGCAATAGCACATTCAATTCTAACAGACCCTCCTTTTAGCATTCATAGCTAAATTTTTATTATTGCTATCAAGTAAGGGTCTTTACAATTCTAAAAGAGGGGGAAGCCTAGGGGGTCTACATGGACAACAGTTAACCGTTCAGTTGATCATCAGCAAGGCCAGATGGATACACGTATCAATATTCGAAAATGCCCTCATCAATGGACATCAATTCGTGAACAGCTTGCACCATCATAGCGGAGGGCTTTGCAGTTTGTTCTTGGACTCTGTGTTGGGGTGTTATCTTTTGTATACAATAAGTACAGCAGGCGGGGAGGCAATTAATACACAGGCAACAAGTGAAGACAACACATGCTATGGCTACTAAGAATAGGAGTATTTTCCAGCCCCAGGACGCTACCAGACCCCAAAACCATCTGGACAAAGACCAAGTGCCATTCTCCTGGTGGATATCAGATGCTCGTCTGTGCAACTTTTGTATTGCTGCATAGACATTCGGGGCGTGGTCCGGTGTGTATACACAGCAACTACTACCGATGACGCGGCAAGCCCCACCCTGATCAGCAAGGATGACGTCTAACACCATCCTGTTTTGAAGGGCAACAAGTCTCGTAGCCTGAAGCTCAGCTGTGATGTTGGTCAATATTCCTGCTGTGGTGTTGATAACTCCTTCTACAACCCTTGTGAGTCCGCGTATACTACGACTGTTGTGCATGGGACCCCAGAATGGTAAAATACCCTTCATAGCATCTGTAAATTGCTGCAGGGTAGTGTCTGTCTGATCTATATCCTTCGTGTCAATAACCCTTCTAACTCGGGACAAGTACAAACTCCTGCGTTGTAACCTGTGGTCTCTGTGATAATTGGATGGTGCGATATATACGGGGGGCAAAAGGAAGGATACATAACATACACCAGACCACCCCATAGGAAGCCATACATAAGCCTGGGATCTACAAACGAAATACACATTATGGGGCGGAAGCAGTGGTCGACTACTAGCGGTGTTCAAATCATAAGTATAGTTGCAAGTACTCTCTCCTACCGGAACCTTTCCAAAACCTTGGACACAGAAACTAGCTGTTGTATTAATTACTGGTACTGGCATTGCCTTATCCTGAGTAATATTACACAATTGAAAGGACCTGAAATATTCAGTGCCGTTAAAGTCCTGGAAGTCCATCATTTCATTCTGGAGCCATGTTACATTCTTTTTAGCCTCATAGACATTCATACAGGCATCTGGGTGTAGAGTACCAGTAGTCCCATCCCTCCCCATGGTAAATCCTTGGTGAGTCACTATATATCCCAATACAGCCTCATTGTCGAGGTATGTCATGTTCATTGCATCAGTGTGATAATGGATATATACCATGGTGAACAACTGGAACCAGGCTTCACAACTGGGCAAATAAGTAAAGGGCAGTGACAGTCACAGATCATTCTTATGCATCACGGAAGGGAGTAAGCCACAAACCCAACAATTAGTGACATTGGTGGTATGGTGAGCCTGATGGAGCATCTGTAGAAAAACATTGTCAACATATGTCTGTCTATGCCTCTCCTTATGAGGGGCCAAAGTAACAAATGCATGTTCAGGGGGAGCAGGAGTAGTACCGATCAGGGACTGCACAGGATGTCTTTCTTCAAGGAACCATATAATCCCAAACACTGCTACTAAAGCGACAAAAACTATTACTAGGAACACTGTCTTAGTTTTGGCAGTTCGGGCTGGACTGTTCCCATTGGGCGCAGGGTCAAGACTGATTTGCATATGGCTCGGTCCAAACTGGAATGGCATGGTGAGCAAAAAAACGATGGATTTAGGCCCAGATCTCTGTACTGGGGTGAATGTATGACATTGTTCTGCATTCTGTCCATCAATTGTTCTTTTTGCATTAGTTTTGGTAGACCAGCTCGACCAAGTTGGGCTATTTTGCTCAAAACGAGGCGTTGCTAAAGGCTGTTCTTCTTCCATAACAGTGCAGCCAAAGGGGTACATTTTTATATATCAAACTACTAGAGGAAGGTCCGTACTATGGAGCCAGGTATTATAAAAAAATTTAAAAAACTCACAGTTCAGTGTCCGTAGACTCTTATTGTTCATTAATGATGGTGCTATTGAGCACTTCACGGTGGGGCTGTACGGTCACAACCCTTTCTGTCTTTTCACTCAAGATAGGGCACCCTCCCTCCTGCGAAGACACCCCCCAACTTATCCTGTCCAGTGTCTCAGACAATGCACCAATCTCCCTTTCCCTAATCTATCGTTGGTACCGCAGACAAGGTTCATATACCCTGTTCTTCATCCATGAAGTCCATCCCTTCTAATCTGACTTTTCCTTTGGTGCACTGTCCCTACGCCGGGGACGCAAATTGTACCTAGCCACTCCAGGCACTGTCTAGTCATGGAAGAGGATCTTAAATTCAGACGGGGCAAGGGACTAAGACTCAAGCTCCTGTGGGCCAGGTAGAGGAGAAGCCTGGGCAGCCCTAATTTCTGGGGGGACCGCCTCATTCAAAGCAGTGTCGTTCTCCTCCGTCAGTGCCCAGGTCAGTCGGACATCAGAAAAAGGAACAAAACGTGGCACCTTCTCCGTCTCGTTGTCCCCTATGCCATCAAGGACCCACTGGTCGTAGGGGAGAGGCAGCGGGACTCGTCGGCAATGCGATGAGTGAATCCAGTTCTTCCGGCCATTCACTTTCACCGCTGTCGGAGTGGCGAGCAGGACCTGCAGAGGGCCTTTCCACCTTGGCTCCAAGCACCCCTTCCTATGAAAATTGCGGACTAGCCCAAAATGACCGGGCTGAATGCTGTGCCTGCGCCCCTCGGGCGTTATCGGCAGTGCTTCATGGATCTGTTGATGAATAGAACGCAAATTTGTGGTCAACTCACATAAGTAATCTACAAGTAACGGGTATTCAATTTCAGAGAAATGGCGGGGCCTGGGGACGGCCCAAACATTTGCATGACGACAAAAAACAACTTCATACGGGGACAATCCTATTCTAGAATGAGCTGTCCCCCTCGTGGACAACAGGGCAAGGGGTAGCGCGTCTGGCCATTGCAATCCTGTGCTCTGTTTGATCTTTGCCAGCTTCAACTTGAGAGTACCATTGTACTTCTCAACTAGACCTGCTGACTGGGGGTGGTTTGCTGCATGAAATTTTTGCTTGATGTGCAGACCGTCACACACCAGTTGAATAACCTTCGAATTGAAGTGGCTTCCGTTGTCACTCCACATCAAACGGGGCAAGCCGAAGCGCAGGAAAAACTCCTTCAAAAGGGCTTTTGCCGTTGCTATGGCTGTGTTCTCTTTAGTGGGGTAAGCCTCAATCCATTTACTGAATGCACAAACAACCACCAGCACATATTTCAAGTTGTTAACTCGTTCCATTTTGATGAAATCCATCTGGAGAACCTCGAAAGGGAAGGAAGGTGGTGCAAAATTACCTGAAGGTGTAGGGGTACCCTTCCACGGATTGTGTCAGACAAACCATGCAGTGCTTCACTAGATGGGCAGCTACTTTGGGGATGTTGTCATTGCGCCATACGGGATCCAGTAGCTTACATATCCCTTTCGCACTAATGTGAGCTGGGCAGGGTGCCATTGTAACTACAGGGAGTACATATGCATCTGGTAACATCCATCTTTGCTTTTCCGATTTATCGGTCCAGCACCCCTCCTCATCTAAGCGTCCTGTACTCTCCTGCCACGTTGCCAACTCCTCAATTGTTGCCTCACTCTGTATTTCCTTCACGTTTTCCAGTGTGTCCTCAAACATCCCGTTTTCAGGCAACCATCTAGCTGGTCCCGCCACAAACATTTTCTTCATCTTAGACCTGGCTGTCTCTTTAGCTGTCTGATCTGCAAACGCATTTCCCCTCCCCACATCAGTAATCGCCTTATGGGCACTACACTTCACTATTACCAATCTTTTGGGAAGTGAGAGCGCTGATAAAAGCCTGTGTATCAAGGGGCCGTGTTGTATTTTCGTACCATGGAAAGTCAGGAATCCCCTCTCCGCCTAGAGCCGCCTAAAATTATGGGCTACCCCAAATGCATATTGGCTGTCAGTATAAATATTGACAGCCAATCCCTCACTTAACTCACATGCTCGCAAAAGAGCAACCAGCTCTGCAGCTTGCGCTGATTGGTAGGGAACGCGTGATGTCTCAACTACAGAGCGCAGCGTAGTGATAGCATATGCTGCAGTAGTGGTGCCATCTGACAATTTGAGACAAGAGCCATCGACATATAGTTCCCCTTGCGGGTCAGATAAGGGAACGTCAGTCAGGTCTAACCGTCCCTTCGTCTCTTCTTCCGTTCGAAATAAACAAGCATGGACATCTGTCCTCATTTTCCGAAGGGAGGTGTAGTAACGTGGCTGGGTTCAGAGTGGAAAAACACCTGATAATCCGCGGGTCTAACAGGCTTGAACAAGCACTAGAAATTTAGAACACAAGCAGAAGGCTCTCAATCATGCCTAGTGAGAATCCTTTAATATGGACGGAATCCCATCACCCACCAAGGTGGCATGCTTCATCATCTGTGATTTCTCCTCTTGGCTAAAACACCTAGTGTAGCCAAGGGCTACAACCCCCTCACTGTGAGGGAGGAGGTCAGGGATGTTTTCAGATGCTACTCTCGTATAGGATCTGCTAAAATCCAACAGATGTAAAGCGCTATAGTGCTGGAGTGATGGGCGCAGTGCAAAAAAAGGGTGAAGTATGTGATAAAACTAACTACCAAGAGAAAAAAGGCTTTATTAGTTAACTCTTGGGGTCAGGATTAAAAACAGTGCATTTGAAGTTTGAAAATAATAACTGCATCTGTCCTAAAAGCAGGTCTACATGTTTCGGCCAATATGACCTCAAAGGTGTTGTGGCCTTCCTCAGGACCTAGATGTTAGATGCTACTGCGTAACATAGTGATCAAATAACTGTGATTCGGAACAAATACAACCTACATCGCCAGTGGTTTTACTTTGGGTAGATTATGATGTACTGGTGACACCTGTGAATAAAACAGAAAGAGAGATCAAATGCTTGTGTCTATTAAATTCATAAACTTGTGAGCCACAGATACTCATCATATGGCTTATCTTCATGTATACAGTGAAATAAAGATATAAAGTAGACTTACCCGTGAATTGCGAGTAAGAAGCCTCACCTTGCAACAGCTCAGGACGGGAGGACAGACAGACCTGATTTTCACAGTCAGATGGTCTGCCAGCCTCTCTAATATCCATGAGAGCACTTTGCACTATCATTTTTACAATATGTACTGACTCACAACCTTATACGCTGGGAGTTAGATGCTGTAAACAATAACATACTGGCATCGAACTACAGCCCCCATGAGCCTACGGGCGCTCGGGTAGTTCTTTACTCGTGATGTCATTATGATGGGCCGAGTAATTAGGTCAATTACCTACACCGGCGAGGGGCGGAAATGAGAATATGTATAAAAGACCTTTCCTTACCTACCGCCAGTTCCCTCTGGCCGCAGCTTTCGCCAGCCCAGGGTACCGACGGATAGGTAAGTGAATTGAAGTGACATGGTACTCTTGTAAATTATTGCGAGTCCTCACAAATCGTTTTTTATGTGCGCTAGACTGTGTATCGGAGATTTTGTGTTTCGATATCACCACTAAGTGAGAGTGGACGCCATTGAGGGGCGATTCAGTTATACTTCCGATACAGCTCAAGATAGAGTGTTTGTCACTCACGACACGCGGAAATAACAGAGCGTATACCACAAGGGGCTAGTTGAGTCTTCTACATCTCGATTTTAACTCTCGGGATGTACTGTACATTACTATATGTCTCTGTAGTGGCGGCAATACACGTCTGACATCCATGACGCGCTGTAATAACAGAATGTGTGCCGTACGCGGGTTTTTGAGACACTCACATCTCGTATTTAACTACTGAGCTGCATAATATTATCCGTCTCTGTAGCCACGCACGCTGTTGATTCTCTGTCTCCTGCTATTAATCCTTGTGAATTTAACAATGACTCCATGTTGTGTCATATCAACTAGTCTCCCTCTACTAGTTTTTCACGGAGTCAATTGCCCAACCTATTCTATTACCTTCTAATGTAGGTTGTGGTTCACATAATCACGAGTGTTTGTATTGAATGCCAAAGACATGTGGAACTTTTTGATATCAGCACCTAACTGCATAGGGTTTGTGTGTAGGTACAATGATATTCAATGCCATTATCAGAGTTAGACACATCGGTCATGTTATCAGTGTGCACTACTCCTGTGAACTACCTATGTGTTCCCGCACTGCACCTTCCGGGCGTAGTGTGAACAAATTGTTTTTAACCAGCATCCAGTTGCAGGCTAGACTAGAGCATCCATCTTAGTCTGACCTTTTGCCAACATTTTTTATAGAGTGGTGCCTCCCGTCCTGAGCTGTTGCCAGGTGAGGTGAGGCTTCTTACTCGTAATTCACGGGTAAGTCTACTTTATATCTTTATTTCACTGTATACATGAAGATAAGCCATATGATGAGTATCTGTGACTCACAAGTTTATGTATTTAATAAACACAAGCATTTGATCTCTCTGTTTTATTCACAGGTGTCACCAGTACATCATAATCTACCCAAAGTAAAACCACTGGCGATGTAGGTGTATTTGTTCCGAATCACATTTATTTGATCACTTTGTTACGCAGTAGCATCTAACATCTAGGTCCTGAGGAAGGCCACGACACCTTTGAGGTCATATTGGCCGAAACATGTAGACCTGCTTTTAGGACAGATGCAGTTATTATTTTCAAACTGCACATGCACTGTTTTTAATCCTGACCCCAAGAGTTAACTAATAAAGGCTTTTTTCCGTTGGTAGTTAGTTTTATCACATACTTCACCCTTTTTTTGCACTGCGCCCATCACTCCAGCACTATAGCGCTTTACATCTGTTGGATTTTAGCAGATCCTATACGAGAGTAGCATCTGAAAACATCCCTGAGCTCCTCCCTCACAGTGAGGGGGTTGGAGCCCTTGGCTACACTAGGTGTTTTAGCCAAGAGGAGAAATCCCAGATGATGAAGCATGCCACCTTGGTGGGTGATGGGATTCCGTCCTTATTAAAGGATTCTCACTAGGCATGATTGAGAGCCTTCTGCTTGTGTTCGAAATTTCTAGTGCGTGTTCAAGCCTGTTAGACCCGCGGATTATCAGGTGTTTTTCAATAGTTGTATCGGGAAATATCCGCGCTGGTCTTAAAACTTCCCTCGGACCCTCCACTCCCGGTTTTGTATTCTATGGGTTCAGAGTGGCACATCTTTTAATGGTGATGTGTGGCGCAAACAGAGTCAATTCATAGCCAATCAGACGAGCACTGGTAATGTGCTGCGTCTTTGTCTTGTTAAGCAGTGTGTCCACAGCATGAGGTACCATTACTGTGAGATCAGTATTGAGAACAAGCCCTGCCGATTGTCGAATAGAGACAGCTGTGGCCGCGGTCGCTCTTAAACAGCTCGGGAGGGCTATAGCGACGGGGTCAAGCACAGAGGAAAAATACGCACACGTCCTCTGCTTACCTCCAAAGGCCTGTGTTAAGACAGAAAGCGCACAACCGGCCGACTCGTGTACATATAACACAAACGGCTTGTTGTAATCAGGTGTGCCAAGCACAGGAGCCGAGCAAAGCGCAACCTTCAATTGCTCAAAAGCTTGCTGACATTCATGCGTCCAGTGTAAGGGTTCATGCACATCTTTAGTTGTTAGGCGCAGCAAAGGCTTCGTTAGTGAAGAATAACCAGGTATCGAATGACGACAATACAAGGTGATGCCTATGAAAGCACGCACATCCCTCTGAGTCACAGGGACGGGCATCTTAACAATAGCATCAACTCGTTCAGGTTTTAGCCTCCTTCCCTCTTCCGACAGTAGGTGACCTAAATAGGTGACCTCCTGTCGACAATATTGGAACTTTGAAAGGGACACTTTATGTCCGTGCTGTGCCAAATGCAGTAATAATTTGACTGTGGCCTCCCTGCAACCTTCTTCAGTATCGGAGGCTACCAGAAGGTTGTCCACGTACTGTAATAATACATTACCTGAGGGAAGAGAGATGGAATCCAACTGACCTTTCAAGGCTTGACTATATATACTAGGACTTTCAGTATACCCCCGAGGAGCTCAACAGAATTGCAATCTCCTGCCCGCCAAGGCAAAACCGAAAAGGTACCTGCTATCTGGATGAATGGGAATGCTAAAGAAAGCATTTTTTTAGGTCAATCACAGGAAAGAATTTGGCTGTGGAAGGAATCATCGTTAAGAGAGCAGTAATGTCAGGGACCACCGGAAACCGAGGGACCACTATTTTGTTAACCTCCCGCAAATCAATCACAAAGCGGTAGACATCGGGATGAGCATCAGAGGAATCCAAGGGTGCCTTTTTAAGGATGGGGAGAATAGGGCTATTGCACACATTCGCTACGGTCTCCTCAACCACCTCCGATTTGATCAGGTCTTGTATAATCTGCAACAAAGCCCGTTCCCCTGCCTGTGGTATTTTGTACTGAGGAATACGAGGTAGCACAGCGTCGTGTTTAACTGTAATAGAGACTGGTGGTATCTGCAACAACCCTACATCCGTATCCCCCGTTGCCCACAACGAGGGCGGCACGTCCTTAAATTCAGCAGGAAGCGGCGCATCCTTCGAAAGACACTGTTTGGTAGTAGCTACATTAGGTCCTACTGTCATATAAACGCCATCTGGAGAACATGAAATCGTAGCATGCAACTTCTTCAACAAGTCTAGTCCCATTAAATTCTCTCCGCAATTCATTGTTAATAAGAATGGCGATTCTACAGTGAAAGGGCCAATAGTCAAAGCTAGGGGTTCGGAAATGGGGCTTACAACCGGTACGCCTGAAAAACCTACCGAGACATTGTTATGGCCAGACAGGGCTGCCCCGGGGACCAGTGAACGAGAAACGGAGCTATTCATTGCACCTGTATCCACCAAACACTTCTTGGCCGAGCCATGCAAATCCGCTGTGACATACGGACGACGCTGATCTACAGGTATTTGAACTGGTCCCTCACCCTGTCCCTGGCTGTCCTAGCCACAGGACATCCCTGTCACCTCGTCCAGATCATAATCATCGTGATAGTACTGCCTTCCCCGGGGGTCATCAAAATAGTTGTGATCAGAATGACCCCCCGAGGATGCACCAGCCTGGACCCCATCACGACCACTCTCACCACGACCCCGTCCACTAGAACCCCGACCTCTGGGGACCGCGACTTCCTGTAACAACTCCGGACACTCACTCCGCCAGTGTCCCTCCTTTTTACAATACGCACACTGGTTCGGCCCCACAGGAACGCTGCTTCTGCCAGTGCCACGCGACCGCTGGGCCGAACCAGTGCCACATCCCCTGCCGGACCCCCTTGTTACCTGCTGCATTAGTACCTTAGTCTTCAACTCCTTATTCTTCTTCTCCACCCTTTCCTTCTCCTCATTTTTCCTGTGCTCATAGTACTGAGCCATACTCAATATCACTGAGAGGAGGAGGTAGTCCAGGTGCTCTCAGAAGCCTGCAACCGAGTCGCGATCTCGGGAAGCAGATTCGTGACAAATCTGTTAACAAACAACCGGACACCCCCTTCTACCGACAAATCTTGTCCACTAAAATCCAGAAACACCCCTTCAAACCGAGTGAAAAAATCAGACACACTTTCATCTTTCTTCTGACGACATGCTGCTAACTTATCCCAATCTACTCGCCTGGGTGGGATGAGAGAATGCATGTAAGTAATGATACGACTTGGTAAAGCTAGTATCTCAGCCTTAGGCTTTTCACCAGGCTTTCGCTCTTTATCCCATGCCCTAATCTCATCCCAAGTGCCACCCAACTCCACAACATGGTCCTGCGTATGCACCTGCCTCCATATGTCCACTGGTACCAACAACCCGAAAAACATCTCAATATCTGCCAGCGTCATCACTGTTGATGAGGCAGCCTCCGTTAATTCTTTGTAATATGCAGTTGGGTTTTTCCCAGGGTCCGGCAGCTGACTCTTAAGGGCTAACACCTCACTCCTTTTCCACGGAGTATAAACCCATTGTTCCTGAAAACGAGCCTCAACCCGTTGTTGAACAACAACATCCTGCGCATTACGCCGCTCTGAGATCTCGGGATGGAAAATAGGGTGCACCTCCCTCATTGGGAATTGGGACACAGTCGTCTGTGTTTTCTGATGCAGCCTACCTCGATAACCAATCATCGTTGCAACATTACTGAAAACATCATTAGGGACTATGTCAGTAGCGTATACGCGTTCTCGAATGTCATAAATTATTTGGGGTGCTACACCACCAAAACAATGTTCCCACAACCCTATCAATGTAACCGACATATGCTTGAGGGCATGCTGCTCTACAAACGGCTCAAAATCTTCCAACACACTCCACACGTCCTCTACACTATAGAGCGGACTCCGTGCCCACTGTGCAGCCTGATCAGCTACCATCTTTTTTTCCTAATTTCCCACATCAGATCGAATCAGTACCCGCCCCATTCGGTCCCGTGCCGCTGCCCAATTCCTCTCATCCAACCCACGCACTGGTGTCCCAGCACCCAACGATGCCGGGGATGAAATGCCCGGAAAAGGCACAATGGATGAAGGGACGGACACTAATGTTAGTAATGACTGCGTCGAAGGTGTGAGAGAAGGGGGAGAAACATGAGTGGCACAACAGACACAGCGGGAGGACCTGCAGCCACTGCACCTGCAGCTTGCGAAGCCAGGGAGGAGACAGGCGGGGCCGTCGCTGAAGCAGCCAGGTCAGAGACAGAAGGGTCAGATGCAGAAACAGGAGGGGCAGAAGACTGAGATGTCGGAACAACAGGGTATATCCTCTGCGGGGCATAGGGAGGTGGGGCCCGAGCTTCTAATAGTTCTTCCACAAAGGCATCACGTTCCTGTCGGGCAACATAGGACATATCACATTGCAATCGAAACTTCCTATCAGCGCACACTATACCTTTTCTCTATTTTCTCTCTATCGTAGGCTACTGCTGTCTGAGTTATTGTTTGCATCTTCCCTCTCCTGGCCTCCTTTTCCGCCCGCATGCGCCTTTGCCTAGCTGAAGGGAATCAAACATCGACTGCCAGCTTCTTCTGGCGAACAATTTATCCTGCAAATAGTTCAATTTCTGTTCATCAAAGGTACCTGTCGGTGGCCACTGAAGCCCGGCATTGTCCCTCGTATATTTGTGCCATAATGTACTAAACATAATAGGGCCAATGCCGTGCTTGGTATACATATCAAAATTCGGGGTGCCTTACGGAGGCACAGGTTGCCTCTCCTCCAGCCGAGCTTCGGCAGAACAACAACGGCACCCCAGACACCATAGTTTACTCAGACAAGGCATCTTAATATAAGACACGTTTACTGCTCACACGAAACAAATAACACATAAAACAAAGAAAATTCAAGAGGCAGCCCGTAGACTGTACCAAGACAAGACAGTCCAGAGACTGTACCAAGACAAGAAGATGGGCTCTAGCCCCAGGCCTTTTCAAGAGCAAATCAAATTCAGCAGGTGGTCTGGATGAGCGTTCACAAACGCTCTGTAGCTCAAGGGTCCGCAGACCCACCAAGTTCAAACAAGCTAGGAATGGTCCTCGGACCATATTAAATATTATTCAAGATGGCGCCATATTTACCAAGAAGCAAGACAAACTCACCTGGTGCACACAGGTCAAGCAAAGTTATTCTCCACCACCGACTCTTCGGACCAAACGGTCAGATCCAAGTGTTTCGCCTTTTCAGGACCCCAGCTGGGATGACGGCTAGGCGAGGCACCGCCCGACCAGACAGGCGAAGCAGCTGCGAGAACTAAGCTTTATCGTGTGGGGGTCCCCGATCCGCCCATCTGACCCGACGCAGCCCCGTCCCCCACACCCGATTACGGGCGAGATGGGTCAGCCCGATGGGGTCCATGTTCGGGCACCAACTGAAGGAAATGACCCGAAATGGGCCACCCGGGTCCCTCGCGACCACCTCTTGGCCTTCCCAGAAATTGAAGAGTCGAGACGACAGTGGAGAATACAAACTAACTTAGTTTATTAGTGAGTACACTGCAGCGGAGTCCAGTCTGACCAGCCTCATGGGATGGCTGTCGAGGGACTGACTTCAGTACACTTGGTAACACAGAATAAGCTTCCAAACACCTCCCAAGCTCCGCCCCTGGTGGAAAAATACAGCTTCGGCAAAAGCTGAACAAAGAAAGGCACAGAAGGATGAGCTACCACCTGCAGAATGGGTACAGGTTATCAGACTGCCAAGGTCGTCTTGTTCGGTCTCAGTTCTCTCTAGTGTGGGAGCATAGCTACGACCAGGGATAGGCATGCAAAAACAAAATAAGCTATTCATTAGTACATCTAGGTTTCAACCTTGAATACGATAAGGAGAAACAACTGAACAGCGGCTTTCTGCTGTGGCAAGCAGAGAGGGGTACAGAGGCTTGGTTTCGATCACAGTGCAATATGGCGGCTAAATGGCAGAAAATGGCGTCGCAGATGCTAACTTTAACCCGCACAATGTTGGAAGGGACTGGTCACACGCATATGCAATAGTGGTTAATACAAAATAGCTACATGAATGCTAACACAACACAGTATAAAGCATAAGTGATGGGGCAATAGCACATTCAATTCTAACAATGTGTTCATTGATTTCCTTTGTTATTGTCAAGGCACGCATCCAGTGAGCATGCGCTACCCCGTGCCATATTGGTTTATTTTGGTAATTTTTTACTACGCCAGGCGGTTTATGATTTAGCCAGACCTAATGCTAAAAGACGTTTTGAGGGATTATCTTTTTTTCCAGACCAGATTTTGCACATGCTACTGTTGAGAGGAGATGGCGGCTTAGACAGCTTATAACTCCTCTCCAGTCTGCAGGAGCCGTGGTATTTCTGCAAAACCCAGCTAGGCTGAAAGTAGTCTATCATGGCCAGAATTTTAGCTTCACTTCTGAAATTCAAGCCCAGAAGCTCCTGGATGATATTTTAGCAGGGGCACTTGGTGGTAGAAAATAAGCTTGTAATAAGTTCAGATGTGTGTTGGATATAGGTCGGAGATTTCTCTTTTTGGGAGGGTAGTGTTTGCTATCCGAATATTTGAATAATGGACGGGGGGAGGGGTATGGGGAGAGGAGGGTTGGTCCAGACGTCCTCACGCAGGCTCAAGCCTGAGCCTGGTTGCCTAGGTTAGGGTAGAGGGTGGGGGTGGGGAAAGGGTGGAGGGAAGGGATCCTCAGACGGGTGATAAAGGGGAATGGTTCAACAGTGGGTTTTTTTTCTCACATTTGTTAAAAAGGGTGGGGGTTTGGTTTGGTGGAATAGTTGTGTTTTTATGTGGCACTAGAACCAGGCTAATTTTATAAGTAGGTATGGGCAGACTTGGAGTAGCAACTATTATTATCTGCTGACTTAACGACGTCAAGAAAAGGCAGAGGGTTGCAGCTGGGCTACAAATGTTTGGTGCAAATATTATTTGCCTCCAGGAGACACATATTGAAGGGTCACAATTGCATTTATTAAAGTCATTGGGGTATAGGTTAATTAGTGCAACAACGCAGGGGGCCAGGGTCCGGGGCGTAGCGATATTGGCCAAAGGAAGCATGATTCAATTCACACGGCCATGCTCTGACAAGTTTAGCCGGTGGGCTATTACGGCGTGCCAATTAAGTATGGGTAAGAAATTGACACTATGCACATTATATGGATGTAATAGTGATGACCCTTGTGTGCTTGAGACCATTTCTAGTGAACTTGCTCACTGGCCGCTCCCAATTATCCTGTGCGGGGATTGTAATATTAACTTACCCTGTGATTGGTCTTTGGAGTCAGGATGGAGGTATACGGGTAGGAAACCAAAAGTTTTTCAGGCACTAAGGAATTTATGTCAGGCCCACGGTTTGATTGATTGTTGGCATTTGTTAAAATCGAATGACTCCCGGTTTACTTATTTTTCTAATCCACACATGACCCATGCTAGACTTGATTACGTATTTGTCTCTAACACATTAAGCTTGAAATGCCACATAGAGAAGTTACCACAGGTCTTATCTGATCATAACCCGTTGGTCCTTGACTTAGAATTGGATTTATCCAAGTCGAATATAAGATTGTGGACATTTGAGAGATTGCTGCTGCTAAATGTAGAATATTATATGTATATGAGACAATGGATTCCCATTTTTGGGGGGATAATGTGGGGAGCACATCAACCGAGGTGGTGTTGGACGCCCTGAAAGCGGGCATTCGGGTTGAAACATTGAGGTACTCAGAATAAACGTGAACAAGCGTGCCAAACAACCAATGAAGGCTCTACAGGATAATCTGGGGGCGGCTGAGGAGGGTTTAGTAAGGGCTATTCATGAGGGGTGGGATTTGGAGGCAGAACAACGGCAGGTGGCGATAGCTAAAGCCGCCATTGTTGACATCCTGACGGATAAGGCAATGAGTAAATTGATAACTCAAAAAGTTTGAGTTTAGCGAACAGATCGGTCATCCTCTGGCAGTTCGTACCTGGCAACAAACAACATCTAACCTAATCCGAGAAATTAAAGACCCAGAGCTAGGGCAGATTACCAACCCAGATCTAATCAGGGCTGCATTTAGGAGGTACTATCAAACCTTATATACGACCGGTACCGGGATTGAACAGAGTAATATCATGAAATATCTTGACTCAGTTCCATATTCAAAATTGTTAGAAGAGTATCAGGAAAGTTTAGACAGCCCTCCTCAACCCAGGAGGGCTGTCTAAACTTTCCTTATCCTCTTCTACTATCCATGAATAGCTTAGCAAGGGTGAAAGCAGCCGGTACAGATGGCATCCAGACCGAATTCTACCTCACCTTTTTCCATCAGTTAAAAGAAACTATAAATGAATTATTTTTACATAGCTAATGGTGGGCGACCCCCTGGTTAATGGTCCTTAGCTAAAATTGTGTTTTTTTAAAATAAGAACAAATTCTGGCTAGTCGACTTGCACCAATAATCCATAAGGTTATTTCGGTTCACCAACATGGGTTTGTTCCCGGGAGGTCCACAATCGACAATATCCGGGGAGTTCTATCATTATCTGATGTTACCAATGTTGCAGTAGACCCTATGGTTCTTATCCTATTGGATGCAGAGAAAGCTTTTGTTAGGGTCTCCTAGCAATATCTTTGGACCGCTATGTCTAGAATCGGTATTAGGGATGGTTTTATTCAAGCGGTCAAAACATGATATGTCAAACCATCAGTGGCGGTAATGGTGAATAATACTCTCTCTGAAAAATTTTCAATCTCCCGTGGAACTAGGCAAGGTTGCCTTTGCTTCCCTCTGTTATTAGCGGTTTTCATCGATCCATTTATCCGTAGGTTAGATAATAATATGCAAGTACCGCCAATATGTTCGCAGAATTGGGCAACTAAGACCTTGGCCTATGCGGACGATATTACCAGATCCAAACTCTGCCATAGTGGTAATCGAGGCTGAGCGCTTCTGGCGTGTCCCTGGATATGCTTTGAATAGAGACAAGACGCAGATTGTCCTTAACAATAAAGTTAGGATGATAGATAATCGGGTAGTCGAAAAGGACACATACCTTGGTATTAGCATTTCTGCCAGACTAGACAATGTGGTCAAAGACAATATGAAGCCCCTGATGGAAAAAACTAAAAAAGATCTTGCAAGGCTAAACAAGTTACACTTATCCATAGGTGGCGGGTGTAGTGTAATAAAAATGCTCTTTTTCCCGAAAATCCTATATCTTTTTAGGGCCATTTGTTTAGAATTTACTCCTCAATGGTTTAAAGTAATGGAAAATATGTTTTCCCGGTTTATATGGGCGTATTCTCTACCTCGTCGAGCCCTTGGGTTTCTCACCCTACCGAGGGAGAGGGGGGGGATTGGCTCTCCCGAACCTGAAATTATATTATTGGGCCTCTACATTGATTTATAGTCGTGAGTTGATAAGGACGAATGTGGATAACATACGAACCGGTAAGGTTCCCTCTCCATTTGAACTCATGTTGGGGAGTGAGACTGGAGGATGTTTTTGGCGACAACTACATGACAGTTACTATAAAAAAGTTTGTTTTTAACTCTTTTTAGTGCCTTTAAAGTGTGGAGTGCTGTACGTAGAACTTAGGAAATTGGTAGATTATCTTTCTATACACCCATATCTAATAATCATAATCTTCCTGAGCTTTTTAGAGATTTCTATATGGGAAAGTGGATTAGGGCAGGAATTGACCAGATAGGGTGCTTTTCTTCCCCCCGCAGGGTTTCGTTCCTTTGATGAGATGAAACAGGAATATACTCTCGACTGGAGGGACTTTTTAAAATTTCTTCAGATCAGAGATTTTCTTTTACGAAAAGATGGTGGACGGGTTAAGTTTGAGAGAGTGGAAACAGTTAAAAGAATAGTAAAAGATAAAGTAAGTTCTATTGGAGAGATCTATGGACTTCTAAACGTGGCTATGCCTGATGATTTGGATAAATGCTCTCAAAAATGGCAGATGAAAGTGGGGGTTTCAGTTGAGACGTTTATGTATGCGTATGAGATGTCACAATCTATTTTAATGTCCGCTAGGCTACAAGCACAGTTTTATAAGACATGTTTTTTTTTTTTTTTTATATTATACGCCCGACAAGATAGCAAAATGAGGGGCTGGAAAGGGAATATTCTGCCCACGCTGTTCGCTTTATAATGCAGATATCATTCACATTTTTGCGTCATGCAATGTTTTGGAAAACATAATTAAGGATATATCAAATGTTTTATCTGAGGTTTTAAAAACAGAAATAATATTATCAAATGATGTAATATTTTTAGGGATTTCAGAAGCAGATCTGTTGGGGAAGGGATATGAAAGGATTTTATTTCTATGGCAGTTTTAAGGCTGTGTATTGCTTCTGCCTGGCTGGACACTAGATCACCAGCTTTTCAGCAATGGCTAGCCAGGTTATTAGCTACGTATAGTTTGGAAATAGCTATATATAAGCGGAAAGGGAGTCGCTCACGCCGAAAAGGCATGAAAATCTGGGACCCCTTGATTACATGGATTCAAGGTCAAAGTGGGGTAAGATAGATCAGACGTTATTATTCTCCCCCATGCTTTTCGGGTGAAGAATGACTTTTATATTATATGAGGGAGTTTGCACTTGTCAATTTAAGATTTTTATTGGACCCACATAGGCCGTGCCTTAGCGGGGCTGTATTGTATTGCCACTTTTTTTTTTAGGGGGGGTTATTTATCATACAACTATGAAATGATGTAATGTATTATACTTGATTAATTATGTTTGATGTATTGAAGTTTTACCTGTCTGAGGCGGAGGGTGGTGGGGTGGGGGGTTGGGGTGGATTGATATGGATTTAAAATAAAATGAATAAAGATTATTATTTTTTTTAAAAAGGAGTACGAGTGTTAACTGTCTTTCAGTGTCACTAAAGGTGTAATTCTTAACTTTTCATCAATTACATTTGGTTGTCAGACATTTTCATCCAGACCTCCTCCAACTCAAGGACCGACCCCAGACCTGTAGCTTTTATTGTCTTCGACAATACAGAATATTGGTATCCTGTGCCAGCTACTTTTCATGTCATTACAAGGGACTCTGAAGTTTTTCCACTGTCAAGTGAGAAGGTCATTATTTCCGGTTTGGAATGTACATGACAAAGGAAGTAACATACACTGCCTTGAAGCCCTTATTGTGTGGTTCTTTCTGGATGTCATTGTCAAACTGATCATAACTACAGATTTGTGAAAGTGAGGCTCCCCTCAGCCTCTGGAGCAAACACCTGTTTCAGGTGAGACCAGCTTTAAAAGGCAAATGTGTACACGTGAGGCTGGGTCACCCAACAAGGTACTTTCATCCAGTCATGCAAAATGCTGTGCATGCCGCCACTCTTGCAGACAGTGGATTGGCTCCCCAAATCTATGATATCAAGCATAAGTACTAAGGTCTTGTCAGATCACTCGGCAATTATAATGCGTCTAGATTTGATGCTTCTTCCATGACCAGTAGCATTGCTAGAATCTATTTAAGAGACCATAGAAAATTATTTTATGAAAAATGTCAATGGGGAGGTGAAGTGGCATAATATGGGACGCAGCCAAGGCAGTCATTAGGGGAGACCTCATTTCCCATACGGCTCTTTATTCGAATGTCAGCCCAAAACAAAAATGTGGAATTAGAGAGCCAGATAAAAGAGCTCAAACTACGCCATAAACAAGGCGGCTCTCAGAAAACATACCCAGAATTACGGATTGCTAGAACAACTCCTGATGAAGGAGATGGTAAAGAAAATTCTCTATATAAACAAGAAATATTCTGAGAAATGTAATTAGGCAGATTCAGTTATTAGTTTGCAATTTACTCAAACACCAAACCAGAAATACTATTTCGAAATTACAGACGAGGCAGGACTCATACACCACAGCGCCTGACATACTGAAGGCATTTCACCGCTACTTCGTCAAATTATATATTGCCCAACCACTAGACAAGATGACTCAAGACTGTTATTTAGAGTCCTTGGTCTTCCCCAACACGAGAGATCTCGCCTTCTCGCTGATCGATGGTCCAATAACATCAGACAAAGTTAGAAGCCCAACAAGGAGCAGGGCCCCAACGGGCTATCCGCTTCCTTCTATAAAGCATACATGAACATATTGGCCCCTCCACTTACAATGCTTTACAATTCTTTTCTCCTAACCAGAGAGCTTAGGTCAATGATGACCAAATCTACCATAACCTTACTACTAAAACCGTAGAAAGACACTACTTTTTACAGCTCTTACTGACTGATCACCCTGCTAAACTTTGATTTTCATGTCAATCCTGGTTTTGCATATTCACGAGAACCTGACTCCAAATAGTATCTGTGGAACAATGTGGTTTTATCAAACACAGATAAGTGGCTGATAACCTGATCAATACACAGAAATGCACAACACACGAATGGTCTTTCTCTCGTTGGATGCTAAGAAGGCTTGAATAATGTAGATTAAAAGTTCATTAAAAAAATAATTGCCAAGATGGGCGTGGGCCCTAACCTTCTCAAATATATTATGACAAACTTTGTCCACCCCTCGTTACACTTAAAGTTCAATGGTGCATTATCTGATAATTTGACTCAACGAGGGGAACGAGATGGGGTATCCCTGCCCCTTCTTATTTTCGCCCTCACAATGGAACCCTTAGTACAAAAATAAAGCTCAACCCCAAAATCCAGGGCATCCGTCTTGGTCTGAAGGAATACAAATTGGCTTTGTTTGCTGACGATGTGCTTTACTTTATAACAGAACCGGACACCTTGATTCCAGCCTTGGTTCTGAAACTCAAAAAGTTTGATTTGGTCTCTGAATTTAAGGTGAATTATGCCAAATCATCCGCGTTGGGCGTCTCCGATACCAAAGGACTCTCTAGGCCAAACCTACAAAGTGTGGGATTTTGTTGGGATGACAGCTCACTCCATTATCTAGGAATCACTCTAGTTCAGGATACAGAATGTATCTATGAGGCTAACATTCCACCTTTGCTAAATGGCCAGCAACAAGATGAACTTCCTCCTCAGACTACTATATGTCCTTCAGATACCTCCACTTGGGTGTACACCATCATCACTCAAACAAACAAATAAACTTCCTACTTTGTTTGGAGCTACAAATCCCCCAGTGTGTCCAGGTTCACACTTTTAAGGAAGCCTGCGAAAGGTGTTGTGGGATTCCTAACATTGCTGGCTATATGCTAACTGCTCAATTGCTGCCGGCGCTAGACTAACATGAAACCTCTCAATGCTAAAGTATAAAAACACAATGCCAACATTCCTTTATGCCACATACTTTAGCTGCCACCAAAACACAGACCAAAAAAAAATACTCTACTTCACTCCACCACCATAAATCTGGTCTGTTAGGGGAAAATGCCTCGAAATTGGAAGACCACCACCTTCCCTTCTCCCATGACTCTGATTAATTACAACCTCACTTCTTGCCTGGCCAATTGAACCCAGGCTTTTCATGCTGGAATGAAGGGAAACCACCATGACTGAGATTTTTTCAAAGAAGGGACACTAGTAGACAGACACATGCATGGACCAATTCCACCTCTAACCACATGACAAATATAAATTGACCCAATTGTTGCTTAGGATAGGGGACAGAGAGAGCGACTCAAAAGACCAATAGAGATAACACATTGATTGAAACTCTATTCCATAATAAAACCAAAAAAGGGACTTCCCTTCTGTACACAGCAATAAATCAGTCACACAGTGACAACCCCCCTTCCTGTACGACAGCCAGGAGCAGGGAGCTGTGTAAAGAGATATCAGGCAACACTTGGGGAACAGTGTGGACTCGAGCAGTAAAGTCCTCTATGTGTGTGCAAACAAAGAAAATGCATACAAACTCCCCACAAGATGGTACCTCAACCCAGCGTTAATGAAAGCAATAAATGGTGGCTCTGACCTCTGCTGGAGAGGTTGCGCGGAGAGGGGGGAACATGTGGTAGACCTCCCCAAAGGTTTGTACCTATTGGGAAGAGGTGATTCAGATAGTGGAGGCGATCACGGGAATGAAACTCACAGCAGATTCTCCTATTCTTCTGTCAAGGGCCCTGGGTGAGAACTCCATATATCCACCTACAACCTCATCTGGCAAACCTAAACATATAAATCAGTGCTGCTGGAGGCCCGCTTAATGCTGGTGAAGTTTTCTTAACCCCTCCACTACACGTTTGGTGGTCAATCTATGCAAGCAAAAAATTGTCAGCACTATTGCACGACACATCATGTATGTTTGAAAAAAGCAGATTGTTTATCCTCCAGCGCCAGGATCCAACCCAACTGATGTGGGTACATGAATCATAGGTTGGTTATGACCAGTACAAAATATATAAATATATATATATATGTGTGTGTGTGTGTATATATATATATATATGTGTGTGTGTGTGTGTGTATATATATATATATATGTGTGTGTATGTGTAGATATATATGTGTAAAGCATCGAAGGGCCCGCAAGAGCGAGACTGTTTTTGCACGGGCGCAGCAGGAGAATAAATTTCACATGCGCCTTTTCATCCTGGAGCCCACTGGAGGGCTGAGAAAAGGTGTCTCTAAAGAAAATGTTGGGAACCCAACCCACTGGAGGGATGAAAAATGCAAAATGGACTACATGTCCCAGCGTGCTTTGGGAAGAATGAACCATTCAAATTTGGCGCACCGGCAGCCAATGAAATCGTAGGACACGCAGCGGGAAGATGTGGCAGCAGAAACTGGGTTCTGACATGGCCTCTGATGAAGAAGTAGAAAAGACCTCGAAACGCTTCAGGCCTGAGACGAAAAGCGGGATGGGAAGCCGCATGTGTCTCATTTTTAAAGTGGATACTTACCTGCAGCGGAGTGCGGCTCCATTCTGGGCAAATCTGTTTAAATACAATATCACGGCGGTTCCAGGCCGTGGGAGCGACGCACCACCTGTAAAGCATCGAAGGGCCCGCAAGAGCGAGACTGTTGTTTTTGCATGGGCGCAGCAGGAGAATAAATTTCACATGCGCCTTTTCATCCTGGAGCCCACTGGAGGGCTGAGAAAAGGTGTCTCTAAAGAAAATGTTGGGAACCCAACCCACTGGAGGGATGAAAAATGCAAAATGGACTACATGTCCCAGCGTGCTTTGGGAAGAATGAACCATTCAAATTTGGCGCACCGGCAGCCAATGAAATCGTAGGACACGCAGCGGAAAGATGTGGCAGCAGAAACTGGGTTCTGACATGGCCTCTGATGAAGAAGTAGAAAAGACTTCGAAACGCGTCAGGCCTGAGACGAAAAGCGGGATGGGAAGCCGCATGTGTGTCATTATTAAAGTGGATACTTACCTGTAGCGGAGTGCGGCTCCATTCTGGGCAAATCTGTTTAAATATATATATATATATATATATATGTGTGTGTGTATGTCTATATGTGTGTGTGTATGTCTATATGTGTGTGTGTATGTCTATATGTGTGTGTATGTCTGTGTGTGTATGTCTATATGTGTGTGTATGTCTGTGTGTGTGTATGTCTATATGTGTGTGTATGTCTGTGTGTGTGTGTATGTCTATATGTGTGTGTATGTCTGTGTGTGTATGTCTATATATGTATATATATATGTGTATGTCTATATATGTATATATGTGTGTGTATATCTGTATGTATATATATATATGTGTGTATGTATATATAAATATATATATTTACTGAAAAAACCATAGGTTTCAGGGACGTTATAGTTAGAAATGAGCATTTAAAAAAACATAGAAATTCACTGAAAAAACCACAGGTTTCAGGGATGTTATAGTTGGAAATTTCACTCGTACAAAACCAGAGAAATTCGGCCATTATAGTTAGTTGAGCTAACTATAACTCGCGCCCCGCAATGCACTGCTGATGACATCACATATTACATCACTCATGACATGGTCAGTGACATCTCATGACATCACTCATGACATCATCCAGTGACTGAGTGTCTAAAAAGTTTAAATATGATATATATATATATATATATATATATATATATATATGCCAAGGTGTATTGAAAAATGAGTGGGTGTATGAGTGTCTGAATGGATGATTTAGTTGGTGCATAACTGACTATATAAGTGAGTGATTAAATTGGTCTTACTAATGCATGGGTTAGTGACTAATCTGTGTGAATGTCTGTATCAGTCTGTCAGTTGGTGTGTAAGTGGCTGCATGGGTTCATGAGTAGCTACATGAGTGTCTATATGGGTTTTTGTTTGGTTTTCTGAGTACTTGTATGGGTGCCTGAGTGTCTGTGTGGGTGGGTGGGGGGTGTGTGACTCCCTGCATGGATGTGTGAGTGGGTGATTCACTGGGTGTATGGGTTCAAGAGTGCGTCTGTGAGGGGCTGATGGGTGGGTGAGTGTGTGTATGTATGGCTGTGTTGGTGAGTGAATAGATGTCTCAGTGGTACATATGTGAAAGGCAGTATATGTGAGTGTTGGAGTATATAAATGACTATATGTGAGAGAGTGATTGTGAGAGTGGCTGTATGGATGAGTGTGTGCTTGTGTCAGTGATTGTATAAGAGAGTAAGTATGTGTTAGTATCTGTATGAATAAGTGAGGTGGTGTGTGTATAACTGTATAGGTGAGTAAATGGGAGTGTGATTGATTCTTTGCATGACTGACTAGGTGTGTGAGTAACTCTATGGGTGAGTAGCGGTGTGTGAGTGTCTGTATGGGTGTATGAGTGCATATGATAGTGGCTGTATTGATGAGTGACTGCATGAATTAGTGACTGTATGGGTGACTGAGTGGATGTGTTTGTAGACCTAGGAATGAGTGAGTGGGTATGTAGAAACTGGTATTGGTGTGTCTATGGTTTCGAGAATGGCAGTCTGTATTTTAGAGTGGGTGTATCAAAGGTTATATTAGGGTGTGAAGAGGTGCATCAGATTATCACGTGGATGATGTCATCAGTGATGTCATTTGAGATGTCATCAGTGATGTCACTGACCATGTCATGAGTGATGTAATATGTGATGTCATCAGCAGTGCATTGCTGGGGCGCGAGTTATAGTTAGCTCAACTAACTATAACGGCCGGTTTTGTACGAGTGAAATGTCCAACTAATTAGCCGTCCCTGAAACCTATGGTTTTTTCAGTGAATTTCAAAGGTTTTTTAAATGCTAATTTCTAACTATAACGTCCCTGAAACCTATGGTTTTTTCTGTGAATTTCAAAGGTTTTTTAAATGCTAATTCCTAACTATAATGTCCCAAAAAACGCTTTTTCTAAATTTTTAAGCTTTTATAAACATAATGTGATGTTTTATCCTTTTTAAAATATGCATTTACTTTTTTTTTTTTTTTAAAACTGAGATTCGTGTACCGATTGTCTACCGGTCACGGTGGGTGCGCTAATTCAAGAATTTTGCTGCCATATTGGTTAAGTTGTGCACGATACGCGCACGGTATGCGAAGGGTGCGCGGTTCTCATTTTTCTTTTTTTAATAATTTTAAATACATGATATATACTATTAATTTATTAAATCAATCGTATATGCTTTATGGTATGAGTTTTAAAAGTAATATTTACTTAAATAATATGGATGTTAAACGACTTATAATAAAGTTACGGGAGCCGCAAAGCTCCCACGCAACGTCACGTACGTATTACCGGGTGTCGCGTCAGTTGCGCAAATCCACCGCAAGTTATTTTGTTTTAAAAGTATATGTATATAACTTTATTATATATATTATACCAAGAGATTAATATACACAATTATAAATATCGTATATATTTGTAACTGGAATAAAGACATATTGTTGAATATATTTTTCGGGAATCGCGTGGGGTGCACGCTTGTTGCGCGTCGGGTGCGCAAATCTCATGTGACTTCAAAAGAAAGCATTTAATTGGTTAAGAAGCTTTTTATTCTAGCACTTACAGGACCCCACCCAAATTTTTCATTCTTCCAAGAACATCCTCAGGAGACACAGCTTTTGTGTTTGTTGCTCTTGTTTGCATTTTTTTTGGTGTTTTTTTTAAGCACTGCTAAAATGGCATCTTCAAATCCACCTCAGAACATCCTTGGTGAAGAAGATGATTTGGAAGAACCTACCAAACAGCGCAAGGAGTGTGTCGTGTGGGCCTTTTTTTCCATTTGGCCCGGCAAAAAGGGTTAATGCAAGAAAGGTGACGTGCACTTTGTGTCAAAGGATCTCATCTCGGGGCTCCGAGAAGAAATACTTGTGTGGCACTTCGTCCATGATGAAGCACCTGAAAACTATGCACCCTCATCTAGCGCGAGAACAACATCGTCGCGAACTGGAACATCAATCACAGCAAGATGATAAGGTCGCAGGGCCTAGCACCTCGGTAGGTTCTTTTTCATCGACCAAAGGACCCGACATTAGACCAGAGTTTGCTGGACTTGAACAACGCTGCATTAAATGCAAAAAAGTTATTTGCCATGGAGAGCAATCTGTAGATGCTATTGTTGTTGCATCAAGAAACCACCATTGTTGTTTTTTTTTTTTTTGGCAATGATTTTTGAATTGCAAAATGTTAGAGACAGTTTTCTCAGTTCATACTGTTGATTTTTTCATTTTTTTTAAAGCCCCCAAAAAATACGAAAAAGAGTTAAAAAAAAAAACACAAATTATAAAAGAAAAAAATGGTTCTTGTTAGAACCGCCTATTTGGTTAAAAATATACAAATTTGTATGTGTTGTATGAATTGCGGCAAGTGTAAAATATGGAGAAGTGCATGGGTAGTGCATGTGTGATTGCATGATTGCATGTGTAGTGCCTGGGTGATTGAAGAAGTGCATGTGTACTGCCTCAGTGATTGCATGAGTGCATGGGTAGTGCTTGGGTGATTGCAAGAGTGCAATGGTAGTGCATGGGTAGTGCCTGGGTGATTGCATGAGTGCATGGGTAGTGCCTGGATGATTGGAGGAGTGCATGTGTCCTGCCCAAGTGATTGCATGAGTACAGGGAAAGTGCCTGAGTGCATGGGTAGTGGCTGGGTGATTTTATAAGTGCATGGGTAGTGGCTGGGTGATTGGAAGAGTGCATCGGTACTGCCTGAGTGATTGAAGGAGTGCATGAGTAATGGCTGGGTGATTGCATGAATGCAGGGGTAATGTTTGGGTGATTAGAAGAGTGCATGGGTAATGCCTGGGTGCATGGAGGAGTGCATGGGTAGTGCCTGGGCGATTGGAGGAGTGCATAGGTAGTGCCTGGGTGATTTTATGTGCATGGGTAGTGGCTGGGTGATTGGAGGAGTGCATGGATAGTGCCTGGGTGATTGGAGAAGTGCAAGGGTAGTGCTTGGGTTATTGCATGAGTGCATAGGTAGTGCCTGGGTGATTGCAAGACTGCAGTGGTAGTGCCTGAGTGATTGAAGGTGTGCATGGCTAATGCCTGGGTGATTACATGAGTGCAGGGGTAATGTCTGGGTGATTGGAGGAGTGCATGGGTAGTGCCTGGGTGAATGGAGGAGTGCATGAGTAGTACCTGGGTGATTGAATGAGTGCACAGGTAGTGCCTGGAAGATTGGAAGCCTACATGGGTAGTGCTTGGGTGATTGCATGAGTGCAGCAGAAGTGCCTGAGTACATGTATGAGTGCATGGGTAGTGCCTGGGTGATTGAAGGAGTACATGGGTAGTGCCTGAGTTATTGCATGAGTGCATAGGTAGTGCGTGGGTGATTGCATGAGTGCAGGGGTAGTGCCTGAGAGATTGGAGGAGTGCATAGGTAGTGCCTGGGTTATTTTATAAGTGCATGGGTACTGGCTGGGTGATTGGAGGAGTGCAAGGATAGTGCCTGGGTGATTGGAGGAGTGCAAGGGTAGCGCCTGGGTGATTTTTATAAGTGCATGGGTAGTGGCTGGGTGATTGCATGAGTGCATGGGTAGTGCCTGGATGATTGGAAGACTGCATGGGTAATGCCTGGATGATTGGAAGATTGCATGAGTGTAGCAGAAGTGCCTGAGTGCATGTATGAGTGCATGGGTAGTGCCTGAGTGATTGCATAAGTGCATGGGTAGTGCCTGGGTGATTGGAGGAGTGCATAGGTAGTGCCTGAGTGATTGAAGGAGTGCATGGGTAATGCCTGGGTGATTGAAGGAGTGCATGGGTAATGCCTGGGTGATTGCTTGAGTGCAGGGGTAATGTCTGGGTGATTGAAAGAGTGCATGGGTAATGCCTGGGTGATTGCTTGAGTGCATGGGTAATGCCTGGGTGATTGAAGGAGTGCATGGGTAATGCCTGGGTGATTGCTTGAGTGCAGGGGTAATGTCTGGGTGATTGAAAGAGTGCATGGGTAATGCCTGGGTGATTGCTTGAGTGCATGGGTAATGCCTGGGTGCATGGAAGAGTGCATGGGTAGTGGCTGGGTGATTGGAGGAGTACATGGATAGTCCCTGGGTGATTGGAGGAGTGCAAGGGTAGTGCCTGGGTTATTGCATGAGTGCATAGGTAGTGCCTGGTTGATTGGAGGAGTGCATGAGTAGTACCTGGGTGATTGCATGAGTGCACGGGTAGTGCCTGGATGATTGGAAGACTGCATGGGTAGTGCTTGGGTGAATGCATGAGTGCAGCAGAAGTGCCTGAGTGCATGTATGAGTGCATGGGTAGTGCCTGAGTGCATGGGTAGTGCCTGGGCGATTAGAGGAATGCATGGATAGTGCCTGGGTGATTGGACGAGTGCATGTGTACTGCCCAAGTGATTGCATGAGTACAGGGAAAGTGCCTGAGTGCATGGGTAGTACCTGGGTGATTTTATAAGTGCATGGGTAGTGGCTGGGTGATTCCATGAGTGCAGGGGTAATGTCTGGGTGTTTGGAAGAGTGCATCGGTACTGCATGAGTGATTGAAGGAGTGCACAGGTAATGCCTGGGTGATTGCATGAGTGCAGGGGTAATGTTTGGGTGATTAGAAGAGTGCATGGGTAATGCCTGGGTGCATGGAGGAGTGCATGGGTAGTGCCTGGGTGATTTTATGTGCATGGGTAGTGGCTGGGTGATTGGAGGAGTGCATGGTTAGTGCCTGGGTGATTGGAGAAGTGCAAGGGTAGTGCTTGGGTTATTGCATAGGTGCATAGGTAGTGCCTGGGTGATTGCATGACTGCAGTGGTAGTGCCTGAGTGATTGAAGGTGTGCATGGCTAATGCCTGGGTGATTACATGAGTGCAGGGGTAATGTCTGGGTGATTGGAGGAGTGTATGGGTAGTGCCTGGGTGAATGGAGGAGTGCATGAGTAGTACCTGGGTGATTGACTGAGTGCACGGGTAGTGCCTGGAAGATTGGAAGACTGCATGGGTAGTGCTTGGGTGATTGCATGAGTGCATGGCTAGTGCCTGGGTCATTGCATGAGTGCAGGGGTAGTGCCTGAGTGATTGGAGGAGTGCATAGGTAGTGCCTGGGTGATTTTATAAGTGCATGGGTACTGGCTGGGTGATTGGAGGAGTGCATGGATAGTGCCTGGGTGATTGGAGGAGTCCAAGGGTAGCGCCTGGGTGATTTTATAAGTGCATGGGTAGTGGCTGGGTGATTGCATGAGTGCATGGGTAGTGCCTGGATGATTGGAAGACTGCATGGGTAGTGCCTGGATGATTGAAAGATTGCATGAGTGTAGCAGAAGTGCCCGAGTGCATGTATGAGTGCATGGGTAGTACCTGAGTGATTGCATAAGTGCATGGGTAGTGCCTGGGTGATTGGAGGAGTGCATAGGTAGTGCCTGAGTGATTGGAGGAGTGCATGGGTACTGCCTGAGTCATTGAAGGAGTGCATGGGTAATGCCTGGGTGATTGCTTGAGTGCATGGGTAATGCCTGGGTGATTGCTTGAGTGCAGGGGTAATGTCTGGGTGATTGAAAGAGTGCATGGGTAATGCCTGGGTGCATGGAAGAGTGCATGGGTAGTGGCTGGGTGATTGGAGGAGTACATGGATAGTCCCTGGGTGATTGGGGGAGTGCAAGGGTGGTGCCTGGGTGATTGCATGAGTGCACGGGTAGTGCCTGGATGATTGGAAGACTGCATGGGTAGTGCTTGGGTGATTGCATGAGTGCAACAGAAGTGCCTGAGTGCATGTATGAGTGCATGGGTAGTGCCTGGGCGATTAGAGGAATGCATGGATAGTGCCTGGGTGATTGGAGGAGTGCAAGGGTAGTGCCTGGGTTTTTGCATGAGTGCATACGTAGTGGTTGGGTGTTTGCATGAGTGCAGGGGTAGTGCCTGGGTGATTTTATAAGTGCTTGGGTAGTGGCTGGGTGATTGAAGGAGTGCATGGGTAATGCCTGGGTGATTGCTTGAGTGCATGGGTAATGTCTGGTTGATTGAAAGAGTGCATGGTAATGCCTGGGTGCATGGAAGAGTGCATGGGTAGTGGCTGGGTGATTGGAGGAGTACATGGATAGTCCCTGGGTGATTGGAGGAGTGCAAGGGTAGTGCCTGGGGTTTTGCATGAGTGCATACTTAGTGGTTGGGTGTTTGCATGAGTGCAGGGGTAGTGCCTGGGTGATTGGAGGAGTGCAATGGTAGTGCCTGGGGGATTGGAGGAGTGCAATGGTAGTGCCTGGGTGATTTTATAAGTGCATGGGTAGTGGCTGGGTGATTGAAGGAGTGCATGGGTAATGCCTGGGTGATTGCATGAGGGCAGGGGTAATGTCTGGGTGATTGGAGGAGTGGATGGCTACTGCCAGAGTGATTGAAGGAGTGCATGGGTAATGCCTGGGTGATTGCACGAGTGCAGGGGTAATTGGAAGAGTCCATGTGTACTGCCTGAGTGAATGCAAGAGTGCAGGGGTAGTGCCTGAGTGCATGGATCAGTGAATAGGTAGTATCTGGCTGTTTGCATGAGTGCATGGGTAGTCCCTGGGTGATTGGCGGAGTGCAGGGGTAGTGCCTGAGTGCATGAATGAGTGCATGGGTACTGTCTGGGTGATTGCATGACTGCAATTGAACTGCTTGATTGATTGGAGGAGTGCATGGGTAGTGCACGAGTGCAGGAGTAGTGCCTGGGTGATTGGAGGAGTGCATAGGTAGTGCCTAGATGATTGCATGGGGAGTGTCTGGGTGATTTTATGAGTACATGGATAGTGCCTGTGTGTTTAGAGGAGTGCATGGATAGTGCCTGGATGATTACCTGAATGTATGGGTAATGCCTGGGTTATTGAAGGAGTGCATGGGTAGTGTCTGAGTGATTGCATGAGTGCAAAGGTAGTGCCTGGCTGACTGAAGGAGTGCATACATACTGCCTTAGTGCATGAATGATTCCCCACCATTTTGGTGAGTTGCAGTCTACCTGTGCCCCAGATTGCAGTGAAGCAGCAGAGTCAAGGAAGTGGTAGGGAGGCAGACTAGTGCTGTCTCTTTCCTAACAATTTAAAAAACGATTTTCCCTACCAGTGATTGCATCATTTTTTTTAATTTTCTTTAACTGTCTTTGCTTGTGGTTGTTACAGTTTAAAATTGTAGTTTTAACCTGCCCGTGATTGCATACTTTATCACCTGTTTTGTGTTTAAATTTGTGGTTCTTCCTTGCCTGTCTCCATTTAACCTGTTGAATTTTGGGATTTGCAGTCCTAACTCTGTAGTTTTTTCCCTCCCATTCCCTGTGACTATCAGTTTTTCCCTCCGTTTTCCTCCCTTGCTCTGTGCTAAGACCTGTATGTTAAGCAGTCCACCCCCAGCTCCCATTTTGTGTTAGCAAGTGAGTGAAACCAGCCACCGCTTCCCCCCCCACCCCACCCCCTAGCAACAGGGATATTTCTACATCAGAGAGAGAACAGAGGGTGCTCTGAGACAGCCGAGCTTACCGCCCTCCTGAAGAAACCAACGGCGGACCCCACCGACCTCAAGAACTACCGCCCCATCTCGCTCCTTCCGTTTCCGGCCAAAGTCATCGAGAAGACCGTCAACAGACAGCTTGCCGCCTTCCTCGAGACGAATGGATCCCTCGACCCCTCGCAGTCCGGGTTTCGGGCCAACCACAGCACCGAGACCGCCCTTATCGCAGCCACCGACGACATCAGAACCCTAACCGACAACGGGGAAACAGCTGCCCTCATCCTCCTGGACCTCTCCGCGGCGTTCGACACCGTCTGCCACCGCACCCTAGTGAAGCGCCTCAGCAACATCGGAATCCGAGAGAAAGCACTGGAATGGATCATCTCGTTCCTCGCCGGAAGAACCCAGAGAGTCCGCCTCTCCCCGTTCAGATCCGAAGCCACCGAAGTCATCTGCGGCGTTCCACAAGGATCCTCACTCAGCCCGACCCTCTTCAACGTCTACATGAGCCCCTCGCAGCCATCGCACGCCGACACAACCTCAACATCATCTCCTACGCCGACGACACCCAGCTGATCCTCTCCCTCACCAACGACCCCACTACCGCCAGAGCCAACCTGCACGACGGGATGAGAGACGTCGCCGACTGGATGAGGAACAGCCGCCTTAAACTGAACTCAGACAAGACGGAAGTCCTCATCCTGGGCTCATCACCCTCCGCCTGGGACGACTCCTGGTGGCCCCCGGCCCTGGGCACCGCACCCAAGCCAACGGACCACGCACGCAACCTGGGCTTCATCCTGGACTCCTCCCTATCAATGACCAAACAAGTCAACGCCGTCTCATCTTCATGCTTCAACACCCTGCGCATGCTCCGCAAGATCTTCAGATGGATCCCCACTGAAACCAGGAAGACCGTCACCCAGGCACTCGTCACCAGCCGACTGGACTATGGGAACACCCTCTACGCCGGAACCACAGCCAAACTTCAAAAGAGACTCCAGCGCATCCAGAACGCCTCCGCACGACTCATCCTGGACATCCCCCGACACAGCCACATCACCGTACACCTGAAAGACCTGCACTGGCTCCCCGTCAGCAAGAGAATCACGTTCAGACTCCTCACCCACGCACACAAGGCCCTCCACGACCTGGGCCCAAAGTACCTCAACGACCGCATGTCCTTCTACACGCCCACACGCCAGCTACGATCAACCAGCCACGCCCTCGCCACCGTACCACGCATCCGCAGAACCACCGCCGGAGGAAGATCCTTCTCCTACCTGGCGGCCAAGACCTGGAACTCCCTCCCCACTCACCTTCGGCGAACCCAGGACCATCTCGCCTTCAGGAAGCAGCTCAAGACCTGGCTGTTCGAGCAGTAACTTACCCCCTCCCCCAGCGCCTTGAGACCCTCCCGGGTGAGTAGCGCGCTCTATAAATGCCGTGATTGATTGATTGATTGAGTAATCTACTGTTTAAGCTGTGTTTAATAGGGACTGTGCACTTCGTTTTTTGGCCAGGAGAGGTAGTAAAGTTTTATACAAACAGTATTGTTAGAGGACAAGTTTGTTAGGCCCTTACCTGCAGAAGTCCAAAGTGTGGATGGAGCCTGTCTGTCTCCTAGGAGATTTCTGAATAGAGGAGCAGCTTCCTACTCCCTGGCCAGCAAACTTTGTCTGAGGTCGCTGGGACCTTATATAGTCTGCTATTGGTTGGTACATGTGTACACTGATTGGTGGTTGTATCTGGTGTTTCTATTGGATTAGGGTTAGTGTCCTCATTGGTTGGGTATTTGAGGGTTCCGATTGGTTTCTGGGTCTGTGACTCAATCAATGTAGGGTTGGGACTAGGGCTAGGGTTAGGATTTCTATTGGAAGTAGGGACTAGGGCTGCCTGTGTGATTGGTTGTTGGGACTAGGGTTGGGACTAGTGCTAGGGTTAGGCCTTTAATTGGAAGTAGCGATTAGGGCTTCTGGTGTGATTGGTTGCTGGACTAGGTGTGGGACTAAGAGTAGGGTTAGGCTTTCTATTGGAAGTAGGGACTAGGGCTTCCTGTGTCATTGGTTGCTTGGACTTGGGTTGGGACTACTGGTAGGGCTAGGGCCTCTATTGGACGTAGAGATCAGGGTTTTTTAAACTGATTGGGTGTTTGGACTAGGACTAAGATTGGCTGTAAGGTCCTGGTCTCCTATTGGTTCTAGATTTTAGGGCTAGTGTTGTGATTGGATTGTGTTAGGGCTAGGGTTCCCATTGGCTGAAGGGGTCACCTGATTAATAGGGCTATAAAAGAGCAGAGAGGACAAGGGCAATTGCTTGTTCGAGGCTGGTCAGGACTAGGGCCAGAAATGCTGCCCATTTTCCCATTCAGTAATACCCAGCCCACACCATCCACATCCACAAACAGAGCAACACACTCACCACACCAAATGTACACCACACACTTACTACAAACCAGCACTATGCACAAATCCATGTCTCAACACCCACTACAAAACCACACAAACCACACCTATACACCCTTCTATCCCAGCTACCACACATTTCCGCCATCACCTACAAACAATACACAACTCTATCCTATACCACAAACCAATACACTCATCACTAACACAACCCCATTCCACACCATACTTAACTACACCCCATCCAGACACACACTCCCTGCTCTAATTACTCCTAACAGACCACTTTTTATCACTAACAAACATATAATCAGCCATCCATCATTTGTCCAACCAACACCCTCCTCTTCCTTCTACCATAATAACACAAACGCACAACACATACACTGCATAACACCATACTTTTTCATTCTTGCAACAAACCAGTCTAAGACAAACACTCTTACCTCTACTTCATTCCCTCCTACACATAACATACACTCTACTCATAAACACATCACCACCCCCTCTACCTTACAACCTCCTCTCACAAACAATACTATACAAACAAATCCATCGCATGAAACAAATACACCGGCACCTCTTTTCACTACTCCTCAAAAACAAAACATATCACGCACACCAACACAACAAGACCTTCCAAGCGCAACACCTCATAATACTTACCATCACAAAATACAAACATACACCCACCTTTCAAACCACACAAAGGAACAAACATCAATGCCAAGCTTTCTCTCTTCCACCACATCTAACAAAGATACAGCAACACAGCAACTCTCTTCCAAACGCCTCTCATCCATTGGACAATTTAGAACCTTACTACATGACCCACATGCTACTACACCTTCCGCCCTAAACACACACAAACAATATAAGCGACGTGCCACACCTCACAACTTCGCTTCCCCATGTCTACTGCACAACAATATTGCACCACGCAAACAACACAGCACACCAACTCACTCTCAAACACCGTCTCCACCACCTACACACGCAGACCCATCAAAATGCCTTCTTAGCATGCTGGATGAGGAACATGATACAGAACAGCTACATGATTGCTATCCTAACACAGCTAATACCAGCACTAAAAACACACCTGCTACAAACCCACACAATACTAATCACTCTTCTACAAAACAGTCTCACTATCACCAAAGCCCATTCTCTAAACTGTCTACTAATAAATGCTCGATCCCTCTCTAAAAACAAGCATCACATCTACGACCTTCTCACCGATGCAAAACCAGACATACTATTCGTAATTGAATCATGGTTGGGAGATGATATGGCTCCAGTCCTGCATGACGCCATTCCTCTAGGCTATCAAACGATCACCCAAAATCGTATAGGCAAAAAAAAAAGGAGGTGGTCTAGCTGTTGTGTTCAGGGAAACATTACTTATCACTAAAGTTGACGACATCACCATAAAGAATTGTGAGGCTCTTCTCACCAGATGCAATCCTACACCGTCTTCCTCCTGTAACTTCCTGCTCCTTTACAGACCTCCACCTAGCAAGGCGACATTCCCAGACGCACTTCTAGACACAGTTTCAAACCTGATAACAATACACTCCACCCTATGCGTTCCGGGTGACCTCAACATTTGGTTTGACAAACCCAATATGTCCCATCCAAAAACAAGAATCACTGGCCTAGACGCACTAAACCTGCATCAGATTGTCCACAAACCCACACACATCGCTGGACATATCCTAGATGTCATTTTTGCTAATACCGAACTAGTTACCTTTCAAACTATAACTCCAGTCACATGGTCAGACCACCACTTGCTTGCTTTCCAACATAAAACAACACTAAGCGACTCACCTAAAACTACCTTACATCCATCCACCTATCGACCGTGGAACAAACCCAATTTGGAACACTTAGAAACACAATTAACATCCAGTACAAATCTGGAAACAATAAATTCTGTTCAAAAACTATATGAGTGGTTACAGGAACGTTTTGACATCCTGCTACCACTCAAAACCACACAACAGAACAAAAGAAAAAAGCGCCTTGGAGAAACATAGAGATAAAAGACATAAAAAAACAAATTACAAAGCTGCAACTTACCTGGCTCAAAACAAAAGACAAATTAACAGATTATACAAGTCGGCTATCAAAAAAGCTAAGAAAGGGTACTATTCAGACAGAATTCAAAATGCTAAATGTGCAAATAAAGAATTCTATAAAATACTCAATGAATTTCGCAAACCAAATTGCCTAGAAGGAACTCATCCTGTTACTCAAGATTTCACAGACAAACTGGCAAATCATTACACTGACAAAGCTGACACGTTGGACTCATACTTAAAACAGAGACAAAGCACCAGCACTAACCCTTTGACAAAACAACAATCCAAGAATACTCTAACCTAGCCTCTCAGTTCCTTCCAGCAAATCTCACACGATGAATTTATGGACCTGGTCAAAGCAAGCAGGCCTGCCGGCAGCCCTTCTGACCCTTGTCCACCACAAACTTTCAAGACAATTCTTTTAACAACCTCTGCTGCCACTCCAGTAAGAAGAATCCTCAACGATTCCTTAACTACCTGAATAGTTCCAGAAGAACTCAAAAAGTCATACATACGCCCTTTACTGAAGAAAACAAACTTGGACCCGCTGAACCCTGACAACTACAGACCCATTGCAAATGGACCTTTCCTGGGCAAACTGATAGAAAGAGCAGCGTTCGCCCAGATGTCACAATTCATTGAAGAGAATGACATACTTTCAGACTTCCAAACAGGTTTCCGTCCGGGAAGAGGCACAGAATCTGCCCTCCTTGCCGTCTGGGATGACCTGAAGAACACAGTAGACCGCAACGGGGTTGCTGCGCTTCTCCTCTTGGACCTCTCGGCTGCCTTTGACACGGTTGACCATGACACTCTGAAACAATGACTCTATGAAGCCGGCATAGAGGGGACTGCTCTAGACTGGATCACGTCCTACCTTCGAAACAGAACTAATGTCATCCATACCCCACCTTTCTCATCCAAACCATACTCCACAAAAGCAGGGGTCCCTCAAGGCTCTATCATCTCGCCCATGCTTTTCAACATCTACATGAAGTCATTACCGGTACGGATCAATCAATTTCACCTCACGTGCTATAACTATGCAGATGACACACAAATACTTCTTCAACTGGAATGCCCCAAAGATATTGGAAACTCCCCAATTTTCAGTTGTCTCAGAGCCGTGGCTCAGTGGATGACTTGGAGCCACCTCAAATTGAATGCTTCCAAAACAGAAATACTCATGTCTGGCGATTGGAAACATTATGACCCGCTTGTCCGCCTGGCCTGATGAACTTGGGATCACCACCTAAAGTATCGAAGGAAGTAAGAAACCTCGGAATGACCATGGACTCCAAGTTGTCGATGAATGCCCAAGTGGACAAACTAGCAAGATCAAGCTTTGTCACTATAAAACCGCTGCGACGAATTTTCCCTCATTTGGGATTTTCACACAAGGTCCAAGATACCATCTCCCTTGTTCTGTCCAAACTCGATTACGCCAATAGCCTCTACCACGGATCACCTTTAGCGACCATGAAAAGACTACAACGGATTCAGAACTTGGCTGCCAGACTACTCTTGCATATCAAACCCCGAGACCACATCTCACCTGCCTTGAAAGCCCTGCATTGGTTACCAGTTGCCAGAAGATCCACGTTCAAGCTGCTTTGTATCACCCACAAAGCAATACATGGAATGGGACCGCTCTTCATCAGGAATAAAATCACCAAACACATTCAACAAAGGAACCTCCGCTCCAAAATGGCACCTCGCCTCAAAATCCCAAGATACAAGAAAAAAACAATGGGTGGCACATCCTTCTCTGTTCAAGCAGCCAAACTATGGAACTCTTTAACCCCCAACATAAGATCCACGGACAGCCACCTTATCTTCAGAAAACTGCTCAAGAATTGGCTCTTCCCCACATAAGCACCATACGCAAACAGAAATTTACAGCATATCCCTCTGTATATAATCATTTATTTTTACTATAAATATGTACCTATCTTTGTGTATTGCTTTGTAAAAACATGTAGAATAATTATGTTAAACAAAAAAAAAAAATAGTTAAGTACAATAACACTTGAAAACCGGAGTTTATCTGGTGCATCTTTGGTCTACATGTACTTCTTCCATTGTGCATCCATGTACTTGGATCTGCGTGTTTGTTACTTTCCTCCTGAAAAGCATATCCAATGCACTACCCTATTTCTCATCCTGTACCTCTATCAATATCTTTAATCTACATATACCTACCTCCTTTATGCATCTATATACTTTCAATGTACTTATGGATCTATATATTTATCACTTTCTTCTAATTCAACATATCCAGTGCACTACCCTATTTCTCACCCTATACTTCTCTCAATATATCTTCTAACCCAACTTTCTGACTCATATCAAACTTCTTTCTACTGCTCTTTCCAATGCACTACCCTATTTCTCTCCCTATACATCTATCAATATATCCTTTACACCCACTCTCTCATTTTATCCCAAACCCCATACCACTACTATGACCCCCAAAATAACCCTTTCTAGACTCTCCCTTACTCTACCCCTCCTTTCATCATCTGACACCTTTTACTATACCGATCCCCAAAACAACCCTTTCTAAACTCTTCCCTCTGACTCTTCCCCTCCACAACCCCTTTTTACTCATCCAAAAGCTGCTCCTACTGCTATGACCGCCCAAAAAAATAAAATCAAAATCCTATCCCTCCACTATCTTTTTCAATCAAAATAACAGACTAACATGTTCACTTCTCAAATTTCATATTCCACTATACTAATTCACCACTAATTCTTTATGGGTTCCGGAGTAGCGTGCTACTCGCCAATAAAGCGCTTCAACACCCCATCAGGGTTACAAGCGCTATATAAATGCAAACCTTTCCCCTTTTCTACCCCTCCCCAACCCTTCTCAATTCAAATAACTGACTAACATATCCACCACTCAAATTACTTTAATATTTCACTATACTAATTCAACACTAATCCTTATGGGTTCCAGAGTAGCGTGCTACTCACACAAAAAAGCGCTTCAAACCCCATCAGGGGTAGCAAGCGCTATATAAATACAAACCTCTTTTCCCTCTTCTATCCTGCCGCTACCCTTCTCTATCCAAATAACTGAGTAAAATATCCACCACTCAAATTACTTCATATTTCACTATACTAATTTACAACACTAATCCTTTTATGGGTTCCGGAGTAGCGTGCTACTCGCCAGAAAAGCGCTTCAACACCCCTTCAGGGGTAACAAGTGCTATATGAATGCCAACCTTTCTCCCTCTTCTATCCCTCCGCTATCCTTCTCACTCCAAATAACTGACTAATATCCACCACTCAAATTACTTTCATATTTCACCATACTAATTCACCACTAATCCTTTATGGGTTTTCAGAGTAGCGTGCTACTGCCCCAAAAAAAAAAAGGTGCTTCAACACCCCATCAGGGGTAACAAGCGCTATATAAATACAAACCTTTTTTTCCCCCCTTCTATCCTTCCGCTATCCTTCCGAATCCAAATAACTGACTAACCTATCCACCACTTTAATTACTTCCATATTTCACTATACTAATCCTTTATGGATCCCGGAGTAGCGTGCTATTTGCCGAAAAAGTGCTTCGACGCCTCGTCAGGGGTATTAAGCGCTATATAAATGCACCTACAATACAATTACAATACAATCAATGAATGCATGTGTAGCCCTGGATGATTGGAGGAGTGCAAGGGTAGTGCCTGGGTTATTGCATGAGTGCATGGGTAGTACCTGGGTGATTGGAGGAGTGCATAGGAAGTGCCTGGGTGATTGCATGAGTGCAGGAGTAGTGCCTGGGTGATTGGAGGAGTACATATGTAGTGCCTGGGTGATTGCATGAGTGCAGGGGTAGTCCCCGGCTGATTAGAGGAGTGCATGAGTAGTGTTTGGGTGATTTTATGAGTACATGGGTGGTGCCTGGGTGATTACATAAGTGCATTGGTAGTGCCTGGGTTATTGGAGGAGTGCATGGGTAGTACCTGGGTGGTTGGAGGAGTGTAACAGTACTGCTTGAGTGATTGCATAACTGCAATAGAACTGCTTGAGTGATTGGAGGAGTGCAAGGGTAGTGCCTGGGTGATTGCATAAGTATATGAGTAGTGCCTGGGTGATTGAAGGAGTGCATGGGCAGTGCCTGTGTGATTGCATGAGTGTAGGGGTAGCGCCTGAGGGCATGGATGAGTGCATTAGTAGTGTTTGAGAGAATGGATAAGTGCATGGGTAGTGCTTGGTGATTGCATGAGTGCATGGCTACTGCCTGGGTAATTGGAAGAGTGCATGTGTACTGCCTGAGTGAATGCAAGAGTGCAGGGGTAGTGCCTGAGTGCATGGATCAGTGAATAGGTAGTATCTGGCTGTTTACATGAGTGCATGGGTAGTGCCTGGTTGATTGGAGGAGTGCATGGCTAATGCTTGGGTGATTGAAGGAGTGCATGGGTAGTGTCTGGGTGATTGAGCGAGTGCATGGATAGTGCCTGTGTGATTGGGTGAGTGCAGGGAAAGCGCCTCAGGGCATGGATGAGTGCATTAGTACTGTTTGAGAGCATGGATGAGTGCATGGGTAGTGCCTGGGTGATTGGAGGAGTGCAAGGGTAGTGCCTGGGTTTTTGCATGTGTGCATAGGTTGTGCCTGGGTGATTGCATGAGTGCATGGGTACTGTCTGGGTGATTGGAGGAGTGCATGAGTACTGCTTGGATGATTGCATGAGTGCAGGGACAGTGCATGAGTAGTGCCTAAGTGATTTCATGAATGAATGGGTAGTGCTTGGATGATTGGAGGAGTGCATGGGTAGTGTCTGGGTGATTGAATGAGTGCAGGAGTAGTACCTTAGGGCATGGATGAGTGCATGGGTAGTATTAGACAGAATGGATGAGTGCATGGCTACTGCCTGGGTGATTGGAGGAGTGCATGTGTACTGCCTGAGTGAATGCAAGAGTGCAAGGGTTGTGCCTGAGTGCACGGATGAGTGCATGGGTAGTGCCTGGGTGATTGCATGAGTGCATGGGTAGTGCCTGGGTGATTGTACCAGTATATGGGTAGTGCCTCGGTAAATTGAATGAGTGTGGGAATAGTGCCTGAGTGCATAGATGACTGCATGGGTAGTGTTTGAGGGAATGGATGAGTGTAGTAAAACTGGCTCTAAACATTATTTCACATTATCATGCATATTACATTATTTCTTCTTACTAATGTAGATACAAAACACAATGGAACTATTTTTCAATAACTGAATTTAAAATCTTTTCAAACTTCACCATTACCTTCTGTAAAAAAGAAGAAAAACTGTTATTGAATATAATATTATACTTTTAAGAACACAACTTAATTTTAGAATTACATAACATTTTCAGTTTCCCTTTTTTGCTGTTCTCAGATTCTACTGAATTTCACCATACACAGTGATTTCAATGTAGTATCATCATACAACAGCGGGGGGAAAAAACAATCAACGAGATTGTAAAAAAAAAAATCGGCGTTGAGCATTATTTAGAACATGTGTAACTATGTGTTTACCTATCTACAGTTTCTTAATTACATTCTTCAACTACATTAAGTCTTTTATTTCTCTCAAGTACATTTTGTAAAATGTACACTTTAATTTACATCTCGTATAATATAGTCAACAAATATATAAACTACTTGTTTCTAAACACAATTTTCCAAATGCAATATGAATTAGCACAAACCATAATCCATACACTAATTGTTCACATCTTCCCAGTAGGCCGAATGATGTTTTCAAAACTTTGGCATAAAAAATATCAGATATGAATTTGGTAATTCGTAAGGCAATCTACATTTGAATTCCAAATGGGCATCATTGCAATGTGTCCATCCTTTATTGCACTTTAAATACACAGTACAGTCCAGATGTTGTAGTTGGTCCATCATGGAAAATAATAGCCACTGCTTTAAAAGTTCTTCCCGAAATTGATACTTGACTTGCCACAAAAAGTTTTATTTTGGTTTCCAATTTTCTTCCATTTGCTCAACAACGTTGTAGCATTAAAATAACATATTTTCCAAATCTTTCTATATATAATGTTGACAATATTTCTGATTTACAATGAGAACATTTCATATCTTGATTAGCTCTTTTTAGTAATTTGTTAAAAGACACTGATTGCAGTCTGGTATCGTCAAGTATATGAATCGTTCAGTGTCTATTTCACTGGTAGAAAAAATGAACACTTCAAATTTTGAATTACTCTATTACGAAACATACGTACACGTATGTCTTTAAATTGTTTCTGTCTTTTTGTCACGTGTTTCTTTTCCATTGTGTTTCTTTATTTGCTTCTCCTTTGTTCTAAAAATTTCTTTCCTCCTTTGATTAGCATTTTGATCGTTCAATCTCTCCACAACTTTTTTAATACATTGTTTAGTTCTCTTACCAGAAGCCACTTTATCCTCAGCATCCTTTTGGTGTTTTTCTACTCCACTCTTTTTAGTTTTCATTAAGTACTTTTGTTTCCTTTGTTCTCTTCTCTTTTCATGTTTCCTTGCCATCTTTTATTTATAATCCAATCAAAATATCTTCCTAAAAAACAAATACTAGTTTAATTATTTTGGTACATCAATTAAAATTTTACATTTAATAACATTTCAATTTTGAAAATAACAACTAAGCACAAAATTACAATTAAATTCCTATTGCATTTATAACGCATAAAAAGAGAAAAGTATAAAAATGAGCAAAACAACTGCAAAAATAAAAGAAAAGGTCACACAGCCAAAAGGAAAAAAACAAAAGGTTTATAAACAGCAAAATGAAATACTCAAACAACACAGCTACTGAAAAATGTAAGAAATGCAGAAAGAAGCAAAAGATGTACAGAAAGAGGCAAGAGAAGTGCAGAAAGAGGCAAAAGAAGTGCTGAAAGAGGAAAAAGTTGTAGAAAAACGCAAGTAAGGTACAGAAACAAATAAAAGGGGTGCAGAAAGGCAAAAGGAGTTAAAAAAGAAGTAAGAGAGGTACAGAAAGAAGGAAGAGAAGTGCAGAAAGGAGCAACAGAGGTGCAGAAAGAGGCAAGAGAAGTGCAGAAAGAGGCAAAGAGGTACAGAAAGAGACAACAGAGGTGCACAAAGAGACAAGAGAGGTGCAGAAACAGGGAAGACGAGTGCTGAAAGAGGCAACGGGTACAGAAAGAAGCAAGAGAGGAGCAGAAAGAAGCAAGAGAAGTGCAGAAAGAAGCAACAGAGGTGCAGAAAGAGGCAAGATGGTTGCAGAAAAGGGCAAGAGAAGTGCAGAAAGAAACAAGAGAAGTGCAGAAAGAGGCAAAAGAAACGCAGAAAGGCATTTAGAAGTGCAGAAACAGGCAAGAGATGCGCAGAAAAAGGCAAGACGGGTGCAGAAAGAGGGAACGGGTGCAGAAAGAGGGAAGAGGGGTGCAGAAACAGGCAAGGGGGTGCAGAAAGAAGCAAGTGAGGTGCAGAAAGAAGCAAGAGAAGTGCAGAAAGAAGCAACAGATGTGCACAATGTGGCAAGAGGGGTGCAGAAACAGGCAAGAAAAGTACATAAAGAAGCAACAGAGGTGCAGAAAGAGGCAGGAGAGGTACAGAAAGAGGCAAGCGAGGTGCAGAAAGAGGCAAGTGAGGTGCAGAAATAGGCAAGAGAGTGGCAGAAAGAGGTGCAGGAAGAGGCAAGTGAGGAGCAAAAACATGCAATAGAGCTACAGAAAGAGAAGATAAGTGCAGAAGGAAGCAACAGAGGTGCAGAAAGAGGCAAGAGAGGTGCAGAAAGATGGAAACAGAGTGCAGAAAGAGGGAAAAGGAGTGCAGAAAGAAGCAAGAGAAGTGCAGAAAGAAGCAACAGAGGTGCAAAAAGAAGCAAGAGGGGTGCAGAAAGAAGCAACAGGTGCAGAAAGAGGTAAGAGAACTGCAAAAAGAGGCAAGAGACGTGCAGAAACAGCCAGGAGAGGTGCAGAAACAGGGAACAGGGGAGCAGAAAGAGGCAAGAGGGGAGCAGAAAGAGGCAAGAGGGGTGCAGAAAGAGAAAAGAAGGGTGCAGAAAGAGGAAAGAAGGGTGCAGAAAGAGGAAAGAAGGGTGCAGAAAGAAGCAAAAGAAGTGCAAAATGAAACAACAGATGGAGAAAGAGGCAAGAGAATTGCAGAAAGAGGCAAGAGAGTTGCAGAAACAGGCAACTGATGTGCAGAAAGAGGCAAGAGGGGTGCAGAAAGAGGCAACAGGTGCACAAAGAGCAAGAGAGGTGCAGAAACAAACACGAGAAGTACAGAAATAAGCAACAGAAGTGCATAAAGAGGCAAGAGAAGTGCATAAAGAGACAAGAAAGGTGTAGAAAGAGGCGAGGCAAGAGAAGTGCAGAAAGAAGCAAGAGAGGTACTGAAAGAGGGAAGAGGGGTAGTATGTGTATAAGTAGTTTCTTCTTAACTGTATGACTGCATGATAGTGCCTGAGTAAAAGGATGAATGTAAGAGTAATAGTAGGATCATTAGATGAGTGCATATGTAGTGCCTAACAAAATGGATCACTAAATGACTACTCCCTAAGTCAATAGTCCAATGCTAGAGTAGTGCCTGGATAATTGAATGAGTGCAGCAATACTGCCTGGGTAATTGCATCAGTGCATGAAAAATACCTAAGAGAAACCGAGTGCAAGCCTAAAGCATGGTTTATTGCCTGAGTGTATGGGTAGAGCTTGAGATAATGCATGAGTGCACGCATACTGCCTGTGTGATTCTATCACTGCTGAGGTGCTACCTGGATGAATGTATGGGAAATACTTCTGAGAAAGTATGAGTATTAAGGTAATACTTGGACCATTGCATAAGTGCATCAGTAGTGTCTCAGTGAATACATGAGTGCATAGGTACTGACTGAGTAAATGTTTGAATAAAATAGTAGTGTCTAGGTGATTATATGAATGTATGGTTAATGTCTAAGTGAAATAAAACTGTGTATAAGTAGTGCCTCCTTGATTGCATAACTGAATAAGAATGCCTAAGTGAATTCATGAGTCAAAGAGAGATATGAGCCACTTTTCATTAGTGCACACCTAGTGCTTGAGTAAATAGATGTAATTCTCACTAGATTCCTAAACACAAGCATGCATATGTATGTACCTTTTCCTAGTGGCACCATATGTAAAAGAAACATACAAATACATATATACCAGTGTTTTATAGCTCTACCATCTCTATAGAAATAACACGTGGGAATAGATGTGCAAGCTGACACATACTTGAGTCATAAGACTACAAAGTCCCTTAACCTTGACAGACTGCACTTTCCATTTTAGAGAGACACCTAAAATTATGCGGCATATTTTGAAGTATGCATTTCTATAGACCAATACGAACTAACCTAATCACTAATCCTTCCATCAACAACTCTTAAACCTCACCTTTGGGCTGCAGCTTCACTATTCAGCAACTACTCAGAGTGTTGGGGCCTAGCCAAATACAAAGCACCAACTTTTTCAATGTGTCTGTTAAAAGACTCACACTATTCCAGAGAGCATGCATGCATGTGTCTGTACCTTTTAAAAGTGGCATCATATAATAAAGAAACATGCAAATAGATGGATAGTGGGTAATGCCTGAGAGAATGGATGACTGGATGGGTAGCGCCTGAGGCTCACCCAGGCAGTACTCAGTGCAAGAGTACTGCCTGGGTGATTGCATGAGAGCAGCAGTACTACATGGGTGATTAGATCAGTGCAGGGGAAATACCTTAGACAAATCATGAGTGCAAGTCTAACGCATGGTTAAAGACAAGAGTGTATGAGTAGTGCTTGAAAGAATAATAAAGTGCATGGGTACTGCCTGAGTGGTTCTATGACTGCAGTAGTAGTAATTAGATGATTGTATAACTGTATGCAAAGCACCTGAGAGAAAATATGAGTGTAAGGGTAATGCTTGGGACATTCTATGAGTGCATCAGTAGTACCTGAATGAGTAGATGAGAGCATGGGTAGTGCCTGACTGAATCTTTGAGTGGGATTGTAGTGCCTGGATGATTGCACAAATCTATGGTTAATATCTGAAGGATTACATAACATGCATGTGTCTGTGCCTTTTCCTTTTTTTTATTTTTTATTTATTTGAGTTTTATATAGCGCTGGCTAGACCCGGAGGTATCAGAGCGCTTTACATAAGGTTCCACAAAATTACATCAATTACAAGTTACATCAGTTACAAGAGAACATTTCAAGAGCTTAGAAGGGTAAGGGGGTGGGGTAAGGTGTAGGAGGGGGAAAGGATGGAGATAGGATGGATGGAGAGACGAAGGAGAGTCTGCCCAAAGTCCGGCTGGGTAGGTGACGGCTGAGGGGGAAGTCCACAGCCCATCTCCTCTATAGCTAACGGGTAGCTCCATCGGGCATCAGTCAAGCGGCTAGGTCTCAAAGAGAAAACAATTAGACGGCAAAGAGGAGGGATAAATGGAGCATAAAGGAGAAAGTGGGTGGTTAAAGGGGTATGAGGGAGAGTACGACGGAGAGACGAAGTAAGGTCTGCCCAATGTCCGGCTGGGTAGGTGATGGCCGAAGGGGTAGTCCACAGCCTATCTCCTCTATAGCTATCAAGTAGCTCCACCGGGCATCGGCCAAAAAGCTAGGTCTCCACGGTCAGAGGCAGGTTCACAGATTCAGTATCCTGAAGGGTAGGCCGGATGGGGGATGTGTGCGAGGTCTGGACGAAGTCCGTTTTTTTTCTCAAGGAGTAGCACGACGTGGTAGGGAACACTGTGGCAGTCATCTTGGGGTCAGGCAGTCCCAATGATTTTAAACAAGTGATCCAAGCTCCCACAGGAAGGAGATCAGCTCCGCTACTGCCCGCGAGGATAACACCTCTTTAGAGACGCGCCCCCGGCCATCAGCTAATCCGGGCTGTTAGTAAAGAAGGATCACCTTTTTCGAGGGCATAAGGGCACCTCAGAGGACTCCCCCTGCCAACACAGGTCGATTCCCCTCAATGAATTGCTGCAATGCACGGAGTAGTTTTACGTTGCCGACCATCCCCTGAGCTAAGGTTTGGGCTATAGAGTCCTGTAATGACTGCAGGCTGCGCACGTCGTCGAGTTGGCACACTTACTGGGGGGGAGGGGTGGGGTGTGCTCACCCAGCCAAGAGATAGCGTAGAAGTTAAGGACAGTATATGATTGTGCGTCCGCCTTCATTCCCAGTATGTTGCTGTGCCTCTTCAACTGGAGCTCTGGTTCTCCACTGTATCTCGGTGTTACTTCCCAGACGCCATCTTGGAGTCAGGCAAAGGTTCCCATCAGACGGTCACTGCTCCTCCAACTTTGCATGCACTGCTCCAAAGTAGAATGCCATCTGGGCGCCTGGAAATCCTAGTCACATTTGCACGACCCCCTCTCAGCCATTCCATGCCTCTACTGCTGGTAGACCGTCATCACAGGGCCGCCATTTTAAGGTCAGGCAGGCTAGTGTAATCCCCTCGTGGGCTTCGTAAAATCAGGCCCCGGTATCAGCAGGTCTATTTTGGAGGGGGGATGTTGTCTGTACTCTCTGGAGGGGTCAGTCCTCCACCCCCCCGTCACAGGCGGGACAAACGGGAGCCCCCGCGGCCCCCGGGCCTTCCACAACACACGGAGACCCCGCCGCTGCTACAAGCAGTATCGCCGGGAACAGGACCCCTGCCAGGCTCACCTCCGACGCAGCATCCAGCCTCCCTGGGGATCCTCAGTGCTCCGCCTTCGCTCCAAACACTGCCACGGGTCTTCCAAGACGCCCCCACAATGGGCCTGTCACCTACGCCCTCACCGCCGCCATCTTGCTGTAACTGCTGACTCTGGTCCGGAGCCCGATCCACGGCAATCTTCACCACTGCGGCATATCCTCCGCAGCGCTGACCGCTCCGCTGACTCCTTCACTCTCGCTGGCACCACTCAGGTATTTTTAGGTTCGCTATCGCTATGGATGCGTTCTCCGTTTGATGGGTCCCAGGAGCCGGAGTGGATCACATCCACGTTTCCTAGTGGCATTATATGTAAAAGAAACATACAAATACATGTGTACCAGAGTTTTACACCTCTACCATCTTTTTAGTCATAACACGTGAGAGAATACATGTGCACTCAGACACATACCTCAGTCATAAGACTACAAAGTCCCTTAAACATGACAGAATGCACTTCCCATTTTAAAGGGACACCTAAAATTATGCGGCATACTTGAAGTATACATCTCCACAGCCCAATACGAGCTAACCTAATCCCTAATCTCTCTGCCAACATGTCTTAAACCTCACCTTTGGGCTGCAGCTTCACTATTCAGCAACTACTCAGAGTGTTGGGCCTAGCCAAATACAAAGCAGCAACTTTTTCAATCTATCTGTTAAAAGTCTCACAATATTCCAGAAAGCATGCATGCATGTGTCTGTACCTTTTAAAAGTGTCATCATATATCAAAGAAACATACAAATAGATGGGTAGTGGGTAGTGCCTGAGAAAACGCATGACTGGATGAATAGTGCTTCAGTGAAACGTTCAGTACAAGAGTACTGCCTGGGTAATTCCAGAAAGCAAACACTAATCCTTCTACCATGTTACTATCTACAAACTATTTCAAAAATCATTTCATTACAATAATACAAAGTACAATAGTGAGCTGTACATTTCATAACCTATTTCATACATCACATTTGTCTTACAATTTCCACATTTGGATTTTTTTATTTTTTTAAAGTAAAAATATCACTAGAAACAATAAAGCAGTGCTCAATAATATATAATACACCTTACAAAGTGGTTACTCACTTTTGAGGTAGTATTGCAGAATACCAAATATCAGAAACTCTTAAAAGATTTTCTTTTCCACACAAGAAATGGAATGCACCTCTCTCAGAAAGGTGAAACCAGAAATGGCAAACTTTCCCTCTCTTTTTGCACTCAAATAAATGTAAGTATCAAATCGCATTGCTTCCATCATTATGTCAAATTGTAAAACACATTTCTATTGGTTAGACATATTAACCCTTTCTAACTGTCTTCAAACGGTGCCCAAACTGGTTCTGTAATTTTCTGGAGTTGCGACTCCACCACGGTGGAGCCGGGAATCCACACGGGAGTTCAAAAACCTATTTTTAATAATACTAGTATAGTTTTTCTACAACACACTACTTCTACACATACTACTGTCTTAGAAAAACTTAATTTACTAACTCTTCACTTAAATTTAAGTATCCATTTCACATTTTAAGTCCACAGTTAAGTTTCAACCTTTTCCCCATTTTACTTAATGCCAGTTTCCATAGTAACAGTTCATGGGACATTCAACTCTACTGGCAGGTCACAAGTTCACCATATTTTCAAGTTCAGCAGAGTAGCTTACAAATGCAAATAGCAGGTGTGGTTGACTTTTGCAAAATATTACCTTATCCTATCAACTGTACCTTTCAAACATTTTTTAATAACCAATCAGAAACCTGCTTCTTCAGGAAAGTAACATGAATCCTACTTTTGAGTGTACAATGTTGATGATCAGCCAATCAGTTATCGGTTTTCTCAAAAAGAAAATTTTCTCCAGCATTTTAGATACCTCTCATTCTACCAACTGACTACCTCAGCTACAGACATCTTTTCATTCCTTCCAGACATCCCTTCAAGATGCTCACAGTGTGGATTGTAGGGCACAGCTATGTTTTCTGGTGCAAAAGGTGTGCTGAACGCATAGGTATTGCCAAAGACCTCGGTTTGCAAAATGTGGACATTAAATGGATTGCACAGCGAGGATTAAAGTGGCACCAATTGTTGCCTTTGGTTAAAACCTTTTTGCATCTCCAACCCCCTGACCTCGTGATTATGCACTGTGGTGGCACTGACCTAGGCACATTGACTGGGGTAGGTCTGGAAATGCTAATGAAGGACACCTTTGCACAATTGATGTTGCTTTTGCCTCAACTGTCTTTGTATACTCTAATATATGCCAAAGACAGAAATGGAATTGGTCAAATCAATTCTGTCCACAGTTTGAGAAAGCTAGGAAGAATGTCAATAAAGCTGTTTCTGCATACCTCAGAGATCTTAGAATGGGGTCCATCTATAACAACAATCTACGTTTTGATATGGACGACATCTACAGAAGTGATATAGTTCACTTCACAGATCAAGGAAACAGAGTCTTCCTCAACAACCTACAGCTGTGCATCCGCACTTACATGTAGCTACAACAAACTCATAATGAAAACAAGGGCTCTTTTTAGAGCCACCCTATAACCCAACAG